>OV816029.1:69343702-70670912 GCA_929113105.1 Agrypnus murinus | reverse complement strand
CACCACCGAGCTGGACCGTGGTGCAGGTCCCCTCTTCCCTCATACCGCCCTGTCACCCAATCTGATTACCCTAACCCCGGTACCCTGGTATTCCTATCCTTCCTGCTGGTTTGGCTGGGGTTATCCGAGTAAACCGAGGGTTAGTATTAGAAGACCGATTGCTTGCTTGGCTTTTGCTTACCTGCTTTAAATTTTACTGTACACCCTTATAAGATCTCTGGAGTATCGTGTCTCCACTGTAAGTTACCTTGGCTCCGATAGGGTCAAAGGGTACCCTATTGGGTTTGACAGAGAGTAAACTCTCTCTCCAATTTTATTTTAATTGTAATAGCAGATCTCAAAATAGTCCAAAAACTAAGCATGGCAAGAATTAGGAATGTTTATTGTTTATCCGATGGTAACAACTTTTACTAAATTTGCAAAAGTCAAACAGATAAATGACAATTTAAATTCAAATGTTTTTTGTTGTTATTACCAACATAAAAACAAAAAAGCCCTAATAGCACTAATGTCATCTAAAATATAGGTAAATTTTAGCTAAGAAATTTTTGTCGGCAATTAAGTCGGCACAAAAGAATTCGTGGATTACCCGCCCAGAAACTACGCGCAAATACTCGTTATTTGTTGTGTTGCAACCAGGGTTGGCAGATTTAAACCACTTGGTTTAAATCAATGGTTTAAACCACGGTTTAAACCAATGGTTTAAACCACGGTTTAAACCAACTGGTTTTTAAGAAAAAGACCAATATGATTTTTATTGATTTTTTGGTATGTATTTATATACTTATTTTATTAAAATTTTTACTCTGATGGCAACACTGGCCAACATAGTGTGTGAATCCTCGTTTTGTGTTCCACATACACAACGCATATGTTTAGAGGGTTAGGGGATTCCCCTAATTTGCGATGATAGGAAGTGAAGGTTTAATATTCATTTATAATCAGAAAGTTTACTCGTGCATTACAAGAAAACGAGATCTAGTTTGGTTGTATTTTGATAATCTCAAAGATGCGACTGATTGAAAAGGACATAGGGCCAAGTGTAACATTTATAGTTAAGTTTTATGTTTTTATATTTTATGTTTCATTCAGTTTTATGTTAAATTGCAATTTGTAAAACAAAAAGTAGTTGTTTTACTATTAATTTTAGCTAAGTAGAAATTCTAAAAAAGTGGTTTAAACCAAAAAACCGGTTTAAACCAAGAAATTGGGTTTTTTGGTTTTTTTAATAAGACCTGTTTTTTGCCAACCCTGGTTGCAACATACTCGTACGCAAACATATAGTTTCTGATCTAATGATCCAAATTACTATTGAAAATAACGCCGGCTCCGATTGTAAAGTAAACCATGAGCGGGCGTTATGAATTATAACGCCCGCTTATAATGCCCTGGTTGTTATGGAGTTGTTTATGTAGTTGGTATCACAGGTATAAACAGCAAATAATTTGCAAGTGAAACGTAAAAAGTTTTATAATACAGTTGGAACAATTAGTCATGTTTACATTAGGAACAAGTAGATTACTAGTAGTTAATCGAGCACTATTTGAGATCTTTGCATTAGCTGTACATTCAGGGACCATGCCAGATGGAAAATTTATGTTACAAACTGTTGATGCGTGTTCCCTACAAAAAACCTTTTGAGCAAGCCTTTGCTCGATACTGAATCTTCAATGTACTGCTCAGCAACAGATGTAGACTTCCAGCCCCCAATCTGTTTTATTCCTATCATACCTTCCCCTGCATTTGCTAGCAATGTAGCTGATGATCGGCGAAATGAATGTCCCGTGTACAATTCAGGGCTGGGTAGTTTCAAATAAGTGGCGATTTTTCTTGGAATTTTGCCAAAAGTATTTTTGTCCACCACCTGTCTAGTAGATTTCCCGTTCTGGTAGGATAAAAAAAATCGAACAGATTCTGTGTTCGGTGGGCGAAGATCAGCATATTTTTTGTAGAATCCCAAAAGGCTTGGCGTTTTGTGACCATCGACAACACTAAACATTCTATTTGTCTTAGTTTTAGTATCTTGTAATGTAATTAGCAACGACGATTGTAACTCTTGTATATCACCCTTTTCGAGGTTTACAAGCTCTTGGCGACGACATGCCCCCGCCAACCCAAAAATCAAAGCAACCTGCAGCAAAAAACCACAAATTGATTTAAAATATTTTTGAGTTGTCATTATGACGTTTACCTTAATCATCAAATAAATCTTATCCGGAGCTTCGTTCAAGAAAGTTTCGACGTTGTCTTGATTGAAAACTTTGGCTTTTTTCGGTTTGTAGCCTTCGCACTTCCTTTTCAAGAAACCAAACAATCCGGAATAGCTGGCGATATCCACGTTATGGTTCATTTTCAACGTAGGTTTTAACATGGAATAGTAACTCCAGAGTGAAGAGGGTTTTCGTATTTTAGAAAGGTAATAAAAATACGCCAACAGGTTTTTTTCGGTGTAGCATGTTTTCACTTTCATTTTGGTGCACCACTTGATATAATCCCAGTAAGGTTTCTAGTAAATTTATTTCGATTTTGTAGGAATCAAGCCACAGCTTCTTGCCGTCTCATCCGACGAAAGATCGCTCAAGCTCATTTCGAAAAATTCTGGCTCATACAATCGAACTCGAACCGAACAGTTAAAATGGATACCCTTGTTTACTGCTTTTACTGTAGCAACGTACTTCAAGTGTAAGCACAGCGGCTTGGCATATCTACCTACTCATTTAATTGTATTTTTTACACAATAATAGATTTAAAATAAAATAAAAATTTAATCTGTGCATAAAATAGTGTATGTATAACGGGCATAACTTGCTTTTATGGCCCTACAGCCTTTTCCTAGCCCTCGGCTGACGCCTCGGGCTAGAAATAACGCTTCTGGCCATAAAAGCTTCTTTATGCCCTTAATACATAAATAACTATTATTTCCACTTTCTTTTTATTTCTGTTCTTTATTTTCTTTCTATGTAAATCACACTTTACAGGCATTTATGGTAACTAAGTGAAGGAATAGTTACAACTACAGCCCTGTAAAACTTTACGGGATCCTAAAAGAGACTTGTAAAATTCTACAATACTCATCAACAAAAAGTTATAAAACTAATTTGTTGCTTAACCACAACACCATGACAACGCCTATCTATAAATTGTGCTACCGCCTTTGATTACAAAATGTCTTTTTATAAAAAATATACAATTCATAAAAAAAGCTGGTGAAGGTGGAAATAACACTTTGTACGCGACGCACTTTGCAATTAATCTTTACTGGGCTTACTGGATTATGGAGGCTCGCTCCTTCGTCGCTCGCCCCACAAACTTTCCAGCTCACCCGTAAAGATTCATTTACAAAGCTTGGCACGTAAATAACTATTACCGGCCGTATTTTATTTATCAACAATACGACAGTATATTTTATAACTTCGTCACTATAAGAACCACAACCGCGACCCCCAAGCACATAATCTTTGTATTTATTATTGAAGATCGATAGTGGTGGTGAAGATCATTCTTTGCCTTTCCACTCTCTGTTTTGTTTGAGGAAACCCCGAACGTAAACTTTGGGTCTATATGGATTTTTTCTTGCGTTGAATTAAGATACCTTCCTCCTGATGAGATTTTTATTGGTATTTACTGAGGATGTTGAGTGATCTTCTGGAGACCTGTCTGTTACTGATCCCTTTACACTTATTCTTCCTTCTGCTTCTGTTGCTTCATCTAATTCTTCATCCCATTCATTATTCTCGAAATCCCTCACGTTGTACTCTTTATCGTTACTGATTATTTTGTTTCGTTTCAGGTTTGCCTTATAACCAGCCTGTCTCGCTTTCTTCATCTGATGTAGTAATAATTTCCTCTCTGTTTATTCTTTTTGTGTAAGATCATCACTCAGCCATATGTTTGTTTCCTTCAACTTGTTTACATTGCTTTGTAATTCAATGTTCTTATTCTTATTAACGAAAACTACCAGAATTGGTCTAATCTTCTTTTCTTTAAATCTACCTAACCTCTTGATGTCTTCTATTTCAGTTCTTCTCGTACGCAAACATATAGTTTCTGATCTAATGATCCAAATTACTATTGAAAGTAACGCCGGCTTCGATTGTAAAGTAAACCATGAGCGGGCGTTATGAATTATAACGTATATTGTACTTCAAAAGCTGCGCAAAAACTCAAGAAAATAATTTACTTTAACCCGATTCTGAAGAATATTGATTTTTAAATGGCTTCTAGTATATTCTTCGTATGGATGTGTGGATATGTGTACATATAAATTTTATGTAAATTCTTGTAGTTTGTTTAAACTTTAGAAGATACATGCATTAAAGCTTTTGGTCAGATTTACTAAGTTATCCTATACAGTCTGTGTGATTTAAAGCGCCCCGCTTTGTAGTAACTTTATTTTCAATCAGAAATGGTATAAACCATATATTTTATTAAATGGCATAAAATTCTCTATGTTCTGGTTTTTTTAATTACTAAAACGGGGTGAGCGTGATGACGTCATCGAACTTTTTTAAAATTACATGATAGGTATTTTTTTTCTGAAATCGATAGAGTATTGTGTTCTCTTTTTAACCATAATAAATGTTCATACTCTTACATAAGAAAATTTTCAAGAAAAACGTGAAAAATGATTTACAACTAATAGGCTTTGATTTCTGGTTCTCCAATTAATAAATAGTGTATTACATAACGAGAGTGGAAAGTGGCATTTTTCGTACGAATGTGAAATTTACGCACGAGGCGTCAGCCGAGTGCGGAAATCACACGAGTAAGAAACACACTTTCCACCGAGTTATGTACACTATTTTTCCTACGACCAGAAAAATACACTTTTTCAAAGAAAAAATTATTTTTATGCTAACAAAAAACAATTTACATTTTATTTAGTAATTTTATTTTTATCATTATTTTCAGTACCAAAAAGTTTATAACTATATGATTATTGTAACAATTTGTGAAATTAATTAGGGAAAGCTTGTGTGTAAGTGCGTTTTGATGTTTTATCCGTAAAGGGATTATTATAACAATTAGTTAAATTTCTTGGAATTTGAGAGTTGTGAAAAGGTGTTTGTAAAAATGAGTTTTCAATATTTTAACCATTAAACATTTAAAACATTTAAACCAAAGAAAGATTTACAGTTAACTACTAACAATGATAAATTAGCCTTTATACTTATGGCGTCTTTAAACAAAAGACTATCATCCGCATATTGAACATTATACAAAACCGTCTCTGATTATTTATTTATTTAAAATATTTTTAGAAATTAATTATACTCTAAGTAATTATTAAAACTTTTTAACAATAAATCTATAAAATATGAATTGAAACTTCTTAGCAATTTAAATTAAAATATATTGTGGAAATGTAAAACAAGATTAAAATTATTATTTTGCAGTGAAAAGTTGTTTTGGTGTAATGACAATTGGTGCAGTGAAAATATGTCAAATATCCCTCAATATATCTAATCAATAGTTTTTCATGAAATAAATACAGCTAGAATTAATTAATTATTGTGTTAGTAGATGATTAATGTATCAAAATAGTCAAAAATATATAAGCAGGTTCTTATTACTTATATAATTTGCTATTTACTGCATAGATTTCTACCGTGAGATTTGCGAAAGTAAATCGCACAGCAGAAAGTAAAAACTACTTAGATTTTCACATAACATAGATTTTGACATAAATGACGTGGACTATTTAAAAAAATCAAGGGTGGCTCCATCCCGTTAGCCTTCCCTCCAAATATGTCACTGATAGACGGAAAGCCAGCAACGTATTTCGAGTTGTCATTTCAACAGTCGTGAAAATTTGGGTACTAAATCTTATATACCTGCCGAACACTAAAAGTCGATTCTGGCAGCCCCCTGCGGCCGGGTTATACTACCCCAAAATTACTAGGAGGGTGAGAAATAAGATTCAATTTATTTAAAGTAACAGTCATGAAATTTCAGGAGGTTACTTTCGATAGTATTCTTTATTTATAAAAAGTATTGCCAGAACATTTCCTTCCCCTCTAAATGTTGCCAGAACGCTGTAAATGTTGATTTAAAAAGTGACATTTTTGTTATTTTAAAAGTCTTGAAATTTTGACACAATAAATAAAGTAGGTATATGTAGGTTTAGTTGTTAGTGCGAGTGAAACAGTTATATAGCGGCCTGCGGGTTAGAGAGAAAATCTTATTTCTCACCCTCTTAGTAATTTTGGAGTAGTATAACCCGGCCGCAAAGGGCTGCCAGAATTGACTTTTAGTGTTAAGCAGGTATATAAGATTTAGTACCCAAATTTTCACGACTGTTGAAATGACAACTCGAAATACGTTGCTGGCTCTTGGTCTATGAAAGTAGCTAGGGCAACAAGAGTTCCATCGCAAAATCCCATGTTATTTCTTATGAAGGTTCAAAACGCCGAAAACGTGACAAATGATAGTGCGCCGACTGGCGACTCGAGGTCATCCGCGACTCGGTCCGGCGCGCGATAGCGCACACCTGTGTAAGATCTTGACATCTACACGATTTCATGTTAAGACAAGCTTGTAGAGCTATTATAAATACATATTATTTTAAACTTCAAACGTGTTTAAATTGTATTGAAATTGTTTATATTATTAACAAAAGTGTATATATTCTTTCTAAGTGTTAACAACAAATCAAGGTAACCTTTATCATCAAGCTTTCTTATAAGGAGCGTGTCACTAAAATAATTAATTAAGTGCTTGGTTGCTTGGGACTCATCTCCTCCTAAACGGCTTAATATTTTTAAAAACGGTTTTCACCGTTGTGTTGCCCGTGACCAGGCGGTGTTCACTGGCTACTTTAATTTTTTTTTAAACACTGCGAACAATTAAAATTAAAGGTAATTCAACCAAGCGAGCAATTTTAGTGTCACCGTTTTTATTGTGGGGTCGGGAAAAGGGTGAGACTAGCTTAAACGGCCGGCCGGGCGCTGAAGCGCCCTTGCACGAGTATGCTTCACAACATAACAAGAACCTCCTACCCCCACCCCATCCCTCTCTATAATAACGACGTCGAAAAAATTCGCAGTGCACATTCCTAGATGCAGCGAGGCAAAAATAAAATTCATATTCACAGCGCTCAGCCTCGCTGCATCTAGGAATGTGCACTGCGAATTTTTTCGACGTCGTTATTATAGAGAGGGATGGGGTGGGGGTAGGAGGTTCTTGTTATGTTGTGAAGCATACTCGTGCAAGGGCGCTTCAGCGCCCGGCCGGCCGTTTAAGCTAGTTAGTTTTATAACTTTCTTTTAAATACCGTTGCATAACTATTATAAACATTATTAGAAACATAGATCCGAAATATCAAAGTAGAGAATTATATTAGTTGAAGCCTCCATAATATCACGTTTTCAATAAATACTAGATATAATTAATCAGCTTCATTATAAATTTAATAGAAAGCATTATATTTTTCTCAAGTCAATTCTTTTTATGAAAAACATTTCGTAATAGAGTTTACTTTAAGGATACCTTATACCTACGCTTATCGAAAACAAATAATAGGCAAGCCGATAACATTTTAATAATTTTGATCTAATAAGGTACTAAACTGATTAGGACTCCTTTGCAGATTTATCAGGCTGAATGTAATTAGAAAATATACTCTGTCGTTTACTAATTAGATTATTATATATGATGTCAACATATAATAAAGACACTAAAGTACTTTTAATAGTAGATATTTGCCTATCAGAACAAGATATCATTAGGTAGGTCATTAACGCATTTGTGTATCTAGCAGCTTATCATTATAAACTGTATACCTCTTGTTCCGACACAGCCAACAAAAATAATCAAGATTGAACTTGTATGTATTATGTCATTACCGTCTAGAACCAGTAAGATCTATCCTGTTTATCGCGGTTTTGTCTAGAAAAAGCCATTAGCCTCATATCATATAATCCAACGAAATCATCAAACATGAAAAATCCTAATGGAACAATTCATACTATACATATTTTATAGTTTTAAAACGAAACGAATTTTTCATATTTCTACGAAATATTAACCCGTATATCATAATCTGTTTATCTCAACTGTTAAAAACAACTAAATACCATCCCTTAAGAAGTTGACTTTTTTAGTTTTACCATGACCCTACCTACGCAGAAATGGGGTTTTCTAATAACTGTAATAAAAATTTAACGAAGCTGAAAGCATCATAACAAACAGCATGATTGAAACCTTATAGTAAAATGGAGACTATTTATGAATGAAATAATATTACAGCAAGTTAGAGGGACTTGAAGCAGTGTTATATTCAACTTCGAATGTGTTTAAATTGTATTGAAATTGGTTATATTATTAACAAAGTGAAAAGCGTGTATATTGTTTTTAAAACCATATAAATATGTCCTAAAATGTTTCAGATAATATGATTAATCAAATAAAATAACTTTTTATTATTTCATTAACATAGTAAAAGCTGTTTGAAGGATACCTAAATACATTTTTTAAAATAAACCACCTCAGCAGATGTCTAACATCTTCTATATGAATTAATTATCCCCCGACGAATATACCTGTATGGTTTAGAAAGAGCTAGGGATAAATTGAAGTTCCACCACAGTTAAATTATAATCATGTTAGTACTAAAAATAACTTAATGTGAATTCTGGGCCTTCATTCATATTTACAACACATGAAAGATATCTCATATGCAAGAATTATGGAATATTAATGTTTATACCTTTTGTTCTAACGTTGAACATTTACTACTACTATGAACATTTCCAAATTATTCTCATATAAAATTAAAATTGTTGTTACCGGTGTTCTATATTTTTTTTTCAATCTACTAGTTAATAAATGAACATTCTTTATAATTTATAGCATTTTTTTATTTAAAAAACTCATTTTAACCGTTGAGTTCTAACAAGATTTGATACACTCGGCAAACGGATTGACCGTCTTAAAAATGGCAACTTTACAGGAATAATAAATATTTACGTCAACACAGTAATATGAGATTGATTGATCATATAGTTGATATATTAATTAGCTACATTTTTCTCTTTCACAGCCGATCGATGATATGAAATAGGTCTAAAAGATGCAGCCATGAAGCAATCTATATTGCGGACAAAATATGTTCTCTTTCAATTAAAACAATCTGATTAATTTATATATTTAACAGGTATAAAAGCCTCTTGCATTCAGGTAGCGCTAGACTATATTCCATTCCATCTTTATCTTTTCCCCATCTTTTAAATTCATAAAAAGGTGTTAAAATAAGGTTTCCGCATAGCATTTTAATATATGAACTGAACTGATTTTATGTATCGTATTATTTAAATTCCACCTTATTACATCCAGTAACTCGGTAATTTTTCTCAGCTGTTACCGTTGAACGGCTCGTAGTTATTCAGAGTTACCAAATAAAGCTATTAAAGGAAAGAGAGGTTAAAGAAATAATACGGCAGTATTATAACACAAAATAAAGTCATATACTTATCCAAATATATACGATAACAAAGTATGATAATAGTTAAGGCAAAGTCGGAAAAATAATGAGAGCGAGCGTCTCGCGTGAAGCGCTTATATGTTATGATGTCGGTCCCTCCTCCAGGCTGATGCTGCATCGTGGTTGGTCGGCCGGATTCTCCATTTGCAGGCTGCTGGCGTCCTGGAGCTGGTCGCTGGTGGTAACAATTCGCCCCCCCTCGGAGACGACGGCATGGCCTGCAAAGCGTCTTCTTCGTCTTCTTCCGGGTGCGGTGGTGGTGATGCCGGAGGCGGTATGCGAAGCGCTGGGCGTCGTGGTGCTGGCCGGATGTGGTCTGCGTGGTACTTCACCTGCTGTCCCCCTTTGTCGACCGTGTAGACCCTCCCGTCGAAGATGTTCCGGATGTTGTAGGGTTCCAACCATTTCGGCGCGAAACCGGCGTGGATCTTCCGCTGCTCGTTGGATTAGATATGGGCGCGTACCATGACATCCTCTCCTACCCGGGCGACTGATGCAGTCGGCTGCCCCTGGTATCTCCGGTGATACCGAAGTTGGTTGGCGTTGGCTTCCCTCTGTCGGTCCTCTGTGGATGGCGGTTCCTGTTGTTCCGGAAGCTGTTGGTCCCCTGGCTGAAGTGGCTCGTACCCGAACAGCAGCTTGGCAGGGCTCGATCGCGTGGCGGCGTTGGTCCGGAGGCGGAGATCGTGGAGGACTCGGGGTAGATGGCGGACCCATTCGTCGTGGGGTTGTCCCTGAAGTCCCTGAACCGGGTTCGCTCGGGGGTGGTAGATCGCCGTCGTGTGGTGGGTCGCGCCCCATCTTCTGCACGTGGTTCTCCAGAGGTCGCTGGTGAACTGGGTACCGTTGTCCGTGAGGATGACTTTCGGGTAGCCGAACCGATGAAAGACTTCTTCTTCCGCTAGTCGACACATGAACTGGCTGGTGGCGTCCCGCATCGCGAATGCCTCCACCCATTTCGTGAAGGCGTCTTCGATCACCAGGATGTATCTTCTTCCAGAAGCTGTTGGTGGATAGGGCCCCATGATGTCGATGTTGACGGTGTGCCAGGGTCGGGTTGGTTATCGTGCTTGTAAAGGAGCTGTTAGTCTGTAACTTACCTCTTTTCACGGCGGCGCAGGTCACGCATTGTTGGACGTGGAGGGCGACGTTGCGGGCTAGTTGCGGCCAGCAGTATCTCCGGCGGATGGCGGTGTGGGTCTCGTCCCGGCCGGGGTGTCCACTGTCGTCGTGGTATTGCTTCAGTACCTTTTCTCGGGCTGCTGGTGGCACGTACAGCGTCTGCGGATCGGTGGCGGTGGCGGCGCGGTAAAGGTATCCCTCGAATTTTTCGTACGCGGATCGGATGCCTTCATCTTCGGGGGTGAAGGGGTTTCGCCAGCGTCTCAGGAACTCCTGCGTCTCCTCCTCCTGGTCTTGGGCCCGCTTAATCTCGTCAACGATGGTGGTCAAGGCGTTTTCCACCTCTGTCTCCGCTGTCGATAGGGCCTGGAGCTCCGGCGTTGCTGGTCGCGCGTCGGTTACGGCGTCGTGGGTGGTCTCGTTCTCGGGGTCTCGCGATAGAACGTCCGCGAATTCGTTCTGGGTACCGCGGCAATGCTCCAGGTCGAAGTCGAATTCCTGTAAAAACAAAGCCCATCTGAGTAATTTTGCCTTTTCCTCCTTGAACGATTGTAGCCAGGTAAGGGCTTTACTGTCCGTCCAGACTTTGAAGCGTTTCCCCTCTAGTAGCGGTCGGTAGCGTCGAAGGGCCCATGTCAGGGCCAGGCATTCTTGCTCGTTGATGTGGTACCGCTGCTCCGTTGGTGAAAGGCGCGCGCTGTCGATGCAGATGATCCTCTTGGTCCCGTCGTCGTCCTCCTGGTAGACTATGGCCCCGATGCCGATGGAGCTCGCTTCGGTCTGGGCCACCAGGGGTTGGTTGGGGCGAGGGTGGTGTAGCTGGAGCGGTTGGCTGCATGCGGTCTTCAGTCCGTTGAATGCCCCCATGACTTCCGGTGTAATTTTCCACGTTTTCTTTGTCTGTAACAAATCGGTTAGTGGTGCCGCGATGGTCGCGAAGTCCGGGATGTATTGGCGGATCCATCCACAAACGCCAAGGAAACTCCGGAGTTTGTCCTTGTTGGTCGGTACGGGCAGCTGCCGGATCTGCTCTACGTGCTTCCGCTGGGGCGTGATAATTCCCGGGTGGATGGTGTGGCCGAGGAAGTCGAGGGACGCCTTTCCGAAGGCGCACTTCTTGGTGGACAAACGAAGGCGGTGTTGCGATAGTCTCTCCAGAACTAACGCTAGATGTCGGAGGTGGGTCTCGTAGTCGGAGCTGTAAACGATTATGTCGTCCAGGTAGACCATGCAGAACTTACGGAGGTATCCTGTGAGTACTTGCGTACTCACAGTGAGTACGCAAGTACGTGTATCAGGCGTTAAAACGTCGTCGGGGCGTTGCGGAGTCCGAAGGACATGACTTTGAAGTGGTAGTGGCCTCCATCCCGGGTGCTGAAGGCAGTGAGCTGCTTTGATCCCTCGTCCATAGGGATTTGCCAGTAGCCGCTCTTCATGTCCAGACGGGTGAACACTGCTGCATCCCCCAGGTCACGCAGGGTCTCTTGGATGATGGGCATCGGTGATGGCTCGCTGGTGGTGATCGCGTTCAGCTTGCGGTAGTCCACGCAGAACCGGGGTGTGCCGTCGGATTTCTTCACCAGGACCACCGGGCTGTAGTACGGCGATGTGGAAGCCTCGATGATGCCTTGGGACCGCATTTCTTCCACCTGTTCTTGGATGATCCGCTTCTTTTCATCCGACACGCGATAGGGGCGTTGGCAGACTGGCTTCCGTTCCGTCACGACGATCTTATGCCTGGTGCTGCTCGTTGTCGTCATCCCCTGGGTGGTGTTGAATGGCGCGGGGAAATCTGGGGGCAAATTGTTACCGTTGAACGGCTCGTAGTTATTCAGAGTTACCAAATAAAGCTATTAAAAAGGAAAGAAAGGTTAAAGAAAGAATACGGCAGTATTATAACACAAATAATAGAATATATTATCCAATATATAATATCAACAATAAAATGAACAAGTTAAGGTAGGTTATGGAATAATGTGAGAGCGAGCGTTTCGCGTGAAGCGCTTATATGTTATGATGTCGGTCCCTCCTCCAGGCTGGTGCTGCGTCGTGGTTGGCTGGCCGGATTCTCCAATTGCAGGCTGCTGGCGTCCTGGAGCTCGTGGTTGTCGGTGTTAGCTGAGAAAAATTACCGAGTTACTGGATGTAATAAGGTGGAATTTAAATAATACGATACATAAATCAGTTCAGTTCATATATTAAAATGCTATGCGGAAACCTTATTTTAACACCTTTTTATGAATTTAAAAGATGGGGAAAAGATAAAGGTTGGAATGGGATATAGTCTAGCGATACCTGAATGCAAGAGGCTTTTATACCTGTTAAATATATAAATTAATCAGATTGTTTTAATTGAAAGAGAACATATTTTGTCCGCAATATAGATTCCTTCATGGCTGCATCTTTTAGACCTATTTCATTTCATCGATCGGCTGTGAAAGAGAAAAATGTAGCTAATTAATATATCAACTATATGATCAATCAATCTCATATTACTGTGTTGACGTAAATATTTATTATTCCTGTAAAGTTGCCATTTTTAAGACGGTCAATCCGTTTGCCGAGTGTATCAAATCTTGTTAGAACTCAACGGTTAAAATGAGAAAAAAAATATAGAACACCGGTAACAACAATTTTAATTTTATAGGAGAGTAATTTGGAAATGTTCATAGTAGTAGTAAATGTTTAACGTTAGAACAAAAGGTATAAACATTAATATTCCATAATTCTTGCATATGAGATATCTTTCATGTGTTGTAAATATGAATGAAGGCCCAGAATTCACATTAAGTTATTTTTAGTACTAACATGATTATAATTTAACTGTGGTGGAACTTCAATTTATCCCTAGCTCTTTCTAAACCATACAGGTATATTCGTCGGGGGATAATTAATTCATATAGAAGATGTTAGACATCTGCTGAGGTGGTTTATTTTAAAAAATGTATTTAGGTATCCTTCAAACAGCTTTTACTATGTTAATTAAATAATAAAAAGTTATTTTATTTGATTAATCATATTATCTGAAACATTTTAGGACATACTTATATGGTTTTAAAAACAATATACACGCTTTTCACTTTGTTAATAATATAACTAATTTCAATACAATTTAAACACATTCGAAGTTGAATATAACACTGCTTCAAGTTCCTCTAACTTGCTGTAATATTATTTCATTCATAAATAGTCTCCATTTTACTATAAGATTTCAATCATGCTGTTTGTTATGATGCTTTCAGCTTCGTTAAATTTTTATTACAGTTATTAGAAAACCCCATTTCTGCGTAGGTAGGGTCACGGTAAAACTAAAAAAGTCAACTTCTTAAAGGATGGTATTTAGTTGTTTTTAACAGTTGAGATAAACAGATTATGATATACGGGTTAATATTTCGTAGAAATATGAAAAATGCGTTTCGTTTTAAAACTATAAAATATGTATAGTATGAATTGTTCCATTAGGATTTTTCATGTTTGATGATTTCGTTGGATTATATGATATGAGGCTAATGTCTTTTTCTAGACAAAACCGCGATAAACAGGATAGATCTTACTGGTTCTAGACGTTAATGACGTAATACATACAAGTTCAATCTTGATTATTTTTTTATCGGCTGTGTCGGAGAAGGAGGTATACAATTTATAATGATAAGCTGCTAGATACATAAATGCGATGACCTACCTAATGATGTCGTGTTCTGATAGGCAAATACCTACTATTAAAAGTACACTAGTGTCTTTATTATATGTTGACATCATATATAATAATCTAATTAGTAAACGACAGAGTATATTTTCTAATTACATTCAGCCTGATAAATCTGCAAAGGAGTCCTAATCAGTTTAGTACCTTATTAGATCAAAATTATTAAAATGTTATCTGCTTGCCTATTATTTGTTTTCAATAAGTGTAGGTATAAGGTATCCTTAAAGTAAACTCTATTACGAATTGTTTTTCATAAAAAGAATTGACTTGAAAAAAATATAATGCTTTCTATTAAATTTATAATGAAGCTGATTAATTATATCTAGTATTTATTGAAAACGTGATATTATGGAGGCTTCAACTAATATAATTCTCTACTTTGATATTTCGGATCTGTTTCTAATAATGTTTATAATAGTTATGCAACGGTATTTAAAAGAAAGTTATAAAACTAATGATAAAGGTTACCTTGATTTGTTGTTAACACTTACAAAGAATATATACACTTTTGTTAATAATATAAACAATTTCAATACAATTTAAACACGTTTGAAGTTTAAAATAATATGTATTTATAATAGCTCTACAAGCTTGTCTTAACATGAAATCGTGGAGATGTCAAGATCTTACACAGGTGTGCGCTATCGCGCGCCGCACCGAGTAGCGGTTACCTCGAGTCGCGAGTCGGCGCACTATCATTTGTCACGTTTTCGGCGTTTTGAACCTTCATAAGAAATAACATGGGATTTTGCGCTGGAACTCTTGTTGCCTATCTACTTATGAGGTTTTTTGATGGTTTTTAATTTTTAATTAGGGAAAATGTGGAACAAAACAGTACAAAAATAAGTAATTAATAAAATAAATTGAAAAATCTTATTTTAGAATTCCATTAATAGATAGAGAACCGCAATAGGAAATTATTGATCTATTTTTACCATACCAGAAAGTATTAATCATATCATATCGAACACGAAGAACAAGAATATGGCCATAAGAAGTTTGCATCACAGTTGCCTTGCAGACGGTGCTCGTTTAAGATCTTTCGTTTAAGATTATGGTTTGGTATTCTTTGCTATCCTTGGTATCCTTTATTCATGTATATTAAATAATACACTTCAAAAATAAATTAGCACTTACACAGTAGCTCTCGTGGCCAAAGCAATGCTTAAATCTGAAATCCTTCGTGATACATGAGATGGTAAAGTTTTATTTCACTGGATTATCTTATTATATCGAAAACGAGGATCAAAAATATGACCATAAGAAAGTTGTATTTCAGTCGCCCTGCAGATAACGCTCGTTTAAAGTCTTTCGGGCGGTCTGGCACCCACGTGCGACTTTCCAATGTTTCTGGCAATCATGGATTGGTATTCCTTATAATGCAAAAAGTTATTAGAAAAACGAATCAAGCGGTAAAAAGTATGTCACGTACCCGTCCACTAATGCAATGCGTCACTACATATCAATAATTTTCTATCGCGGCTCTCTATCCTATTAGCGGAATTCTAAAATAAATTTTTTCTACGGTCACCTCTAAAACTGACCATTAAAAGCTCATTGTCAATGCGTAAAGTTAGCTATTCACACATCTTTTCCCTAGCAGCCATTATAACATCACAACCACGTAAACAATGTCGAAATGAAATGATCACGTGGCTTTATTTTACTTTACGCACCGCATGGCTACCTGATTATTAATGTAATTCCTCATTTGTCAGGAACTGTCAAAAATCATTATTAGTAATTGTATCGCGGCGCGTCCATCATCCGCAACATTTTTTATCGAGTTTTGTGACTTGAAGATGGAATCATTTGAATCTGAAGATAACTGCACGCCGCCGGAAATATCTAATGCGGCCCAGGCAGCAACCAATGAGTTGTTGCCGGCCAAATCGCGCGGCCTTTATGAACGGCGGTACAACGAGTTCATTAAATGGTGTGAATCCAAGAAAATCACGAAATATTCAGAAAACGTGGTGTTGGCTTATCTATCCGAGTTATCAAAAGTGATGAAGCCACACAGCCTACATTGTGGTCCATATTTTCCATGATAAAAGCAACACTCCTGACAAAACACAATGTGAATGCTGGCAATTACAAAAAAGTGATTGCTTTTTTAAAGCAAAAGCATGTTGGTTACAAACCTAAGAAATCCAAGGTGTTATCTAAAACGGAAGTACTGAAATTTTTGGAAGAGGCCCCCGACGACACCTATTTAATGATAAAAGTAAGCAATCAAATTCCTTCATTTGTTAAATTAATTTCTGTCCTTCGTAGGTTGCATTAATAATGGGAATATCTGGAGCTTGCCGCCGGCAAGAGTTGTATGAACTAGTGGCTAAAAATATAAAAACCATGGAAAATATGATTATAGTAACAATTCCGGATACTAAAACTTATCAGTCGCGAACATTCACAATAATTAATGACGAAAATGTTGCTGTTGATTATGTGGGACTGTTCAGCAAATATGCCAATTTACGTGCCAATAAATCTGCGGGTTCTCGTCGATTTTTTTTAAATTTGCCAACGGCCGTTGCATCAACCAGGTGGTTGGCATAAATACATTTGGTAGACTGCCATCAATTATTGCTCATTACCTGAATCTGGAAGATTCCAACCTTTATACAGACCACTGTTTCCGTAGAACCTCGGCCACTATATTGGCAAATTCTGGGGCCAATATTACTAGAATTAAAAGACACGGGGGTTGGCGATCAGCTTGTGTTGCGGAGGGGTACATTGAGGAAGGCCTTTCAAATAAAATTGAAGCAGCACAAAAAATTTTGGGGCCCAGTTCAAGTAATGTTATTCCGGGGACTTCATCCAGCATCCATCATTTCAATGAAGTTAATACACATTCAGTGCCTGCAGAAAACCAAAGCATTCAAAGTTCTATGAGCACTGCGATTACAAACAACGTTTATCCTAACTTAAAAACACTGAGTGCTTCTGGGGTCGATATCCAGCAGTGTTCTAATTTTACTATTAACGTAACCATTAATAACAAATGTTAAAACCAATTTCTCGTTGAAAATAATTTTATTATTATGTATATTAGTTTAACAATAGATATTTATTTGCCTAAAATGTCTCGTGTTCCACTAAAATTCACTTAAATTCAATTTGTTCAAGTAGGTAGTAGGTAGTTACAACCTACAATGCTACGCATACACACAAATGTATTTCTGGTTGCCCATAATAAAGAAGTTTCAATTATGTAACAATTTTATCAGATATGTAGGACCGTAGAAAAAAATTTGTATGTATTTCGTATGTAAAGAGCCATTTTGGTATTCGGTTGCTGTTTCGTGCCTCGCTAACGCTCGGCACGAAAGTCGCATCCTCATGCCAAAATGGCTCTCTTTACACACTAAATACATAAATTACTATTTCAATTTATTCTATTGATTACTTATTTTTGTACTGTTCTGTTCTACATTTTCCCTAACTGAAGATTAAAGACCATCAGAAAACCTCAGTGGCATATTTGGGAGGAGATAACGGGATGGAGCCAACCCCAATTTTTTCCAACAGTCCAGGTCATTTATGTAAAAATCTAAGTATTTTGATTTGAAATTTTTATAGAGTACGCTGCTCCCCCCTCTCCGAGGAAAATTTGTAATACGCCACTAGAACAACTAAAGTTTCGTTATTTACCTAAGCTTGCTAGATAATTACGTTTTATTAATTGGAGAACCAGAAATCAAAACCTACTAGTCGTAAATGATTTTTAACGTTTTTCTTGAAAACTTTCTTATATAAGAGTATGAATATTTATTATGGTTGAAAAGAGAACACAATACTCTATCGATTTCAGTAAAAAAATACCTATCATGTAATTTAAAAAAAAGTTCGATGACGTTATCACGCACACGCCGATTTAGTAAATAAAAAATTTTCTAAACCAGAACATAGATAATTTTATGCCAATTAATAAAATATATGGTTTATACCATTTCTGACTGAAAATAAAGTTGCTACAAAGCGGGGCGCTTTAAATCAAGCAGACTGTATATACCGATTACAGCACAAAATTTAGCAAGGTCACGCCCTCTCTGACTTATAAGTAGTAATTACACGAAATCATTAAACTGTTTATTTATACTAGTTTAGAAGAATGTTGTATACATCCAAACTTTTAAAAACATAACTTTATAATAATTTTACCAAAAATACGTTAACTGAGCTTTCTAGTAGAAACTTTTAGTAAAATCTTTTTTGTTGCTTACTGGCAAAACAAGGTCAGTCTTATAATAAATTTACTTTTATTGCACAAGTCACATAATGTAACTAATACAAAACGGCAATATACAAAATTAAAATCTATTCGTAAGTATTGTAATTGCATTACATATATACAATAGATACCAACGTTATTCTTCACTCTTCTTCTCCATCGTAATCCGACACCATTCCAGGTGTACTAACTCCAGTTTCTTTATTAGGATTATCATGCGTTTTTAGCACAGTGATATCATTTTTAGACTCTCTTCTCTTCGGTCTTACATTAGCTGCTGCCTTTTTGCTTGCTTCTATGTGCTTTTTCCTTTCTTCTTGGGCATGTTGCATAGCAGTTTGTTCTGCTACATTCAGTTGCATTAATCTTGGATCCATCGCCAACCAATCTGAATTTAGTACTTGTTCGATTCTCCACCGTTTTGATATGTCGGGTTCTAACAGATGTGCTACAAGTTTCTTCACTTGATCGCTTAATACATCTATTACTTTAGCTCTAAATCTCCATCTCTTATTTGATTGCTGCTCGTACAACTTTTTTATATTTGTATCATCAAAAGGCATAGCTTTATTGAGCATAATATAAATTATAACACCAACAGACCACAAATCTGCAATCTTCGGATGATACGGCATTCCACGCAAAATCTCGGGTGCGGCATATGATAAAGATCCGCAATAAGTTTCACTTGTAACACGCTTTCCGTGAGTGTCTATCGTATATCGTGCGAAACCGAAATCTGCGAGCTTCACGTTGTAATTATTGGTAATTAATGCATTTTCACACTTCAAATCTCGATGCGCTATATCCATGTCGTGTAAATACTGTATGGCAAGCGCCAGTTGGCGTACCCAAACTCGAGCTTGTGCTTCAGATATAGAACCTTTTTTTAATATGAATTCCAACAAATCACCGTGTTCTGCAAAGCGCATAAATATAAAATATTTAGATTTTCGTTGAAAAATGCTATGTACGTGTATTATATGGGGATGATTAAGTTTTATTAATATTTCCAATTCTCGCGGCAAAAATTTGCGTACAAAGTCCTTCGGTGCTTTCGAAGTATCTACTATTTTGCACGCCAATTGATTATTGGCTTTCGCCGGATTAGTATCCGCTGCGGTCTTAAATTCTGCCAGATATACTTTAGCATAAGAGCCCTCCCCTAATTTCTTAATTAAACGATATCCTCTGGACGATAAAGTTTGCTCTTCGGAAGGAGTGTGCGTCAATTCTTTTGACATTGCCTAAGCTCCTTCCGTTGGAAAACATATTTTTGAAATTAAGAGTTTTCTTGTAACTGTACACTGGAATTTTGACACTTCATTTTTTTTACAATCACTTTTTTGACATCTTGTGTAGCGTGTTACTAGGATATTCTTTAGAGGTCTTTATAACTACAGAGCTGAGCAAAAATGATGAAACATGTCTACTTTTGCCACCTAAATGATTTGGCCAGAATTGTAATACACGTAGCGTAGTACAAGTATGGCGGGCTATAATAGTTTCTTAATTTTTAACTCCACATTTTTAAAAATGACAATTAAAAATTTGAACTCTATCTAAATCAAATGAAAAAGAAAGTTCGCAATTGTGCATTCTTTAATGAATCCAAGTTTAGCGCACTACCACACTACATGCTTCTTTTAAATAATACATACATGTCGTGTGAATTCAAATTCACGCTGCCCATTTTACAATATGACAGAAATGTAAATAGGACTTTTCCCTAATTATGCAGCGTTAAGTTTTGTTGTCGAAATTAATGTTCTTTCAACTAACATTAAAAGTTTTTAACCGTAAAACATGGTTTGACATTCCTTGTCAATACATATCTTCAAAATTAAAATCCAAATTCAAACTAGAACTGTCAACTTAGCAGGGATACCAACTAATTTTTCTTACTTTCACATTTACCCTCTTTTAGTTTAAATACAGGCAATATTAAGGTGGCCGATTTGCATGCTATTTCTCCATAAGAACAAACAACGGTTAAAATCGTAATGTATTGCAGACAAAGTGTTCAGAATTTAACAGTATAATATTTGATCCTTTCCGAACAACATATTATAATTTAGCAACAAAAGAACAAACATAAATTATGTTAAAATACAATTAACTAAGCATTGTAGATTTGGCTGGAAATTTCGATGTAATTATTGTATTTTTCGTAGAAATGAAATTGATTACACTGTTCATATTGTAATATAACAAGCACTGTAGGTCATATTAATGATTTATGTTCATCCCAAATAAATATGGGGTTTTATTAATTTAATTAACCGTTGTTAGTATTTTACCCATTTAAAACAATGTAAATTGATAATTTGAAATGAATTCGACAGATGGCGCATCGATTCAATAAATGAAGATTTAAATTCTTTTATTCAATATTACTTTCTAATTGCGACTTATACAGGGAGATCAAGATTGAATGCCCTGATCCTACACTACTTTCCACGAGCTTGATATCAATATTTACATCCATCACCTGAGAGTCAGGACAAAAGCAGTGGTGTGCGGATGACATTCAAAAAAACTAACCTCCAAAGTAATGTACAAAAACTTAGAAACACTTTGGTTTGTATGAAATTAAAAACATGAAAAACAAGTTCGTTTTTAATTAAAAAATATATTGAAATGGTTATAAGGATTGTTTATTTTCTCTCATTTGGACTATGCAAAAGTTTATCCTTTTCATACAAAATAAACATCAGGAATTTAAAAGAATTACTGAATGCTAATTGAAATATTTTACTGTTTTATGTGTTACCATTGATAACAGAAATAACAAGACGTGTCAATTTCTCTTGCCACAGTATTGGTAACCAATACTATTATTATCAATTATTATCATTAATCTTGTTTATTGTTTCCAGCCTTATTTTGTGGAACTCCATAATCATGAAATAAATAAAGATTATTAAAAGTTTCACAGTTTTATTAAAATATACCTGACAATATTGTTTCGACAGCTATGCTGTCATTATCAAAGGTAATATAATTATAAACAAACACGTCGCTAAGGTAGATACAAAATAGGTAACTAGATAAAATAATAATAATAATAATAATAAAAATTAATAATAAAAATCATAATTAAACATCTAATACTTCCAGTAACGGAGAATTACTGAGCTCAAGTTGTTCATTCATTAAAGGTACCCTGAGTTTGTGTTTGTATATCTCAAAGGCTTCTAAAATGTCTAATTTGCGTTTGTTATTACAAAAATGTAGGAATTTAATATTATTTTGAGGAGTCATTGTGTGATTTTGTTCTAAAAGGTGTTTGGCGTAATTCGATTTTTCAGGATGTTTATTTTTGTAATGACGTCATTACAAAAATAAACATCCTGAAAAATCGAATTACGCCAAACACCTTTTAGAACAAAATCACACAATGACTCCTCAAAATAATATTAAATTCCTACATTTTTGTAATAACAAACGCAAATTAGACATTTTAGAAGCCTTTGAGATATACAAACACAAACTCAGGGTACCTTTAATGAATGAACAACTTGAGCTCAGTAATTCTCCGTTACTGGAAGTATTAGATGTTTAATTATGATTTTTATTATTAATTTTTATTATTATTATTATTTTATCTAGTTACCTATTTTGTATCTACCTTAGCGACGTGTTTGTTTATAATTATATTACCTTTGATAATGACAGCATAGCTGTCGAAACAATATTGTCAGGTATATTTTAATAAAACTGTGAAACTTTTAATAATCTTTATTTATTTCAATATTATCATTAAGATCAATTACGATCAAAAATAATAAATACAAAAGATTTAATAAAGAATTAAAATTACACAAATTAACACAATTAAACAATTTACAATTACAATTATTACAATAGATTTATAGTATGTGTTCAAAATGATCTCCATGTACAGCCAGACAAGCATCTACTCGTTTTTTCATATTTTCGAATAATTTTATGAATTAATGTATCCGGACAAATGAAACCACGATTCATCGGAAAAGAATGTGAGATCCAATAAATCATCATTGCGAATATTTGCATTAAACCAGTTACATATTGAATTCGTCTTTCATAATCAGGGGGAAGTAACTCTTGCACGACAGTAACTTTATATGGATGGAAGTGTAGTATTTTCTTTACTGCCTTGTGAGCTGTACCATATGATAAACCTACAATAATTTTCATTTAATATTTCAAAGTAATTTTCATATAACTGTTACGATTATCTGTTTGTTGAGCAAGTTGGCGTAATGGTTTGTTTGGACTACGTTCTACACGAGTACGCACATCTGCAACAACATCTTCTGTAAGTACAGTACCACGACCACTTGACTTCCCCTTACTAACACTCCCTGTTTCATGAAAACGGTGCACAATCCGGTGTATATGTCGAATTAAAGTTTCTTCATCAATTTCCATATCAGGGAAGCGATTTATCCAGTCTTCTGCACAAAGCGTTGGAGAATATTTCCATTCTGCATTACCATCTCGTTCACTGTTGCAAAAATAAGCTTCTATAATAAATTTCTCTTGTTCAAGAGAAAAGGGCATTTTGATAGAGGTTATTGACCTGTAACCTGTAATTTACAATTTCTACATATAATAACTTTATAACAACAATAAAAATATTTTTTATTTACCTTGCACTCAATATAATCTTTCAGTGGTAGTCTTGAAAAAGACTTATGTATAGAAATAATTAAACAACGAAAAGAATAAAGAAATAAACGGAATTAACAACGCACGGCAATGAGTTAACAACAAAAACAATTTTGACAGATTGACATCTAGGGACATCTAATAAATTCCCCAGAATTCTTTATATCACTAGTTTAATTTATAAATTGGATGTAAATATTGATATCAAGGTGATGGAAAGATGTTGGCCACATTGGAAGTTACTAGATTTGACATTCCGTTTATAATAAATCTTAGGTTTAATAATAACAATGCACAAAAATATTGAAAATCTAATATTAATTTGATAATAGTCATTCATCTTATGTAAACACGATCACATTAATATAATATACACTTACGAAATTATAATTTTTATACAACTTTTTATTAAATTACGCAACACAATGTATGTAGTAATTTTTTTTTATTAAAGTTTGTGTCAGGTTTGCTCCACATCGCACATTTTACAATAAACACAACACACACAGAAAAATAAACTCATAACAGTAGCATTGACACAAGCTTAAGCTTACTATGTTTTGATCTATGTATGTTTAATTGAATTTTTAGATATATGTAAATGTCAAAAACTCAATATTTTGATTTTCGACGAACAAAAAGTTCGTCTCTGAATTCGTAAAGTCTGTCTGTCTGTCGGTCTGTCGCCTTTTTCCCTATTGACTTTTTTGAATCTTATAGTACATTAAATTCTAAGAAACTTTTGGTTGAAACATTTTTTTGTATCTCTTCGGGAAAGTGGTCAAAATGGCCACCGATGAATTTTTGAAAAATGAAAAATTTGTATTTTTTAAAAATTTACGAAAAAATAAACATTTTTAGCAACAAAAAAAATTCGAAAAATTTTAGGACTTAGAATTTTAGTTTTTATGACAACTAATGTGTTACGTCAACATTAGTTTTCAAAAATAAATTAGTTTTTCTACTCCTATTCAATTATATTGCAATAATTAGCATTTTTTTCGGTAATTATAGTGGCTACAATGCACTAGCGGTAATTATGAGGCTATAATTCTCTGTTCCCAACCAATCAAAAGCTTAGAGATTCATAATGCTCGCTGTTCCATTTGAAATCGCCCACTATCAACCCTTCTGCGGCGTTGTCACTTGACAACCGATTCAACAAAGTAATGTCAGAATTGTTTAATTTTTTTATCAAATTTTGAGTTGATTCTTTATTTTGTGTTAAAAATGGACAATAACGCAGAAAACGAAACTTGTACTCCGCCAGAAATTGTGGAAGCAGCAAAAGTAACAACTGAAAACCTGTTGCCGACGAAATCCGCAAAAATGTATGAAGCCACTTATAAAGCCTTCATGGATTGGCGCAGTGACAAAGAAATTGGTTCTTTTTCGGAGAACGTGCTATTAGCATACTTTGCAAAGTTATCAGAAAAATATAAGTCGTCCTCGCTTTGGACACAGTATTCGATGTTACGAAGTACACTCGAAATACATCATAATGTCAAACTGGAAAGTTATGGAAAATTGAGAGCATTTCTTAAACGCAAGTCTGATGGTTACCAGCCAAAGAAGGCCAAAACATTCACTCCAGAAGAAATAAATGATTTTATCGCAAATGCCAATGATAACAAATATCTTGCAACCAAAGTAAGAATTACAAGTACTTCTTATCAGTAATAATGTTATTAATTGCATTTTTTTTTTACTTTAGGTGGCGTTAATAATGGGCATTATGGGGGCCTGTCGCTGTAACGAATTAAAGGAAATGAAACTTGGGGATCTGCAAGATCTCACATCAACCATGTTAGTGAATGTGCCCAATACAAAAACTAAAGTGGTTCGCAAGTTTACCATCACAGGAGAGTTTTATAACATCGTCAAAAAATATGTCTTATTACGTCCACCTGGCATTGAGTGTCCCTCTTTGTTTTTGAATTTTCAAAAAGGAAAATGCACAAATCAAAAAATAGGAATTAATAAGTTTTCTGCGATGGGGAAAGCAATTGCCACCTTTTTAAGGCTTCCCAACCCGGAAATGTATACTGGTCATTCATTCCGGAGGTCTTCTGCCACTTTACTGGTAGATGCAGGAGGCGACATCACGGCCTTGAAACGTCACGGGGGTTGGAAGTCGACTATGGTGGCAGAAGGTTACATCGACGATTCACTGAAGAACAAAATGGATACCGCCCAAAAAATTTTGCAATCGGTTCAAGCTAACTCCAGTTGTAACACTACCAATAAAAATGTAAAGTTGGACGTAGTAACGCCATCTTTGAATATCACAAACTGCAACAATTTCACAATTCATTTTTACCCCAATAATGCATCAAATAAACAATAATATAGAATAAGTTCACATTAACTGTTTAATTGTTATTAATGTAAATTGATTTTTATTAATAATAAAGTTGTGAAATTTATATCGAAGTTATCTGATGATAGGAATAGAAAAAGTATAGTATTACATTCGCAATTATGGCCATAATTCACTCAAATGACTTGAGCCACTCGCCTGCGGCTCGTGGGCTCAATTGTCATTATCGTGAATTATGGCTATCATAATTGCTCATATAATAATATACTATTATTAAGTATACAGTTGTTTTTGTTGGTCATGGCAATGCTAGCTCTGCGCATTCTCACTAGTTTAATAATTACTTATAACCTTAGCTTATAACTGAATATTTAAATGTTACATGACTACTTTTTCCAAATAAAAAATAATAAATAACTGCTTTAACAAATTACTGCGTGAAATTAAAGTAAATAAAAAAAATTTCTCCATAGCCACCGAAGGAGGAAATGTTCCCAAGCCGCGTTCCCTATTTGAATTGCAATGCTTATTTTCTGAATTAGGTAGGCTTTCGGGCGCAGTTCTCTTAAAATTGTAGCCAGCCGTTTTCCGATAGAATCCACAAAATCTAAAGATTCTATGCTCAAAGGGCACATATGTAGTTTCCACTGCAAATGGCACGAAATAATAGTTTTGATTTATTATATTCTTATACTTATTTAACTTCTTCAAAGCTACATTAGCTGCAACTTTTCTAGCAGATATGAAGGAAAAATTTAAATATGACGGAGCTAAGTTATCACTGCATGTGCTATCCCAAATAAGAATTTGTCCATTTACCCATGGGATAAGAGTCATTTCATCAGGTCTCTTTCCCTCGTCCGTTGTAAGTCCAGTTGGTGACAGGACAGAAGGAAATTCGACTTATGCCAAGCTCCTTTTTAAAATATTTAAGATCACAAATACATGTGTGTGGAACACATATGTATGTTACATTCAAGCCGTAAGGCAGCAGATATTCGGAAAGTATTGTTATCTAGTAATGTTCCAATAGCTTTTGAGCGGATGACGTTCAACCATGCACCGGATTTATTTTCACAAGAAGCTAAAAATCTAGCGTTGTCAATTTTATTTTCAAAATTAAAAGTTGAACGGGTAGTTTTAATATTCATGAGATCCAAATTATTCTGAAAGAAAGGGACAACTGGAATAAGAGTAGCCTCGTCGGGGCATTTAAGTTTTTATTATTCCAAATCATCCTCGTAGTACGCGATTTTTAATTGGACAATGGGTATATTCGGTAACATCAGTTCGACCAAATTAAAATCACAAAGCAAAAAAGGCTGGCAGAACAATATTTGCTACTTTACGAATACCGATTCCTCTAAAACCAATTGGTAAAGAAGCTATTTCCATTGCGTTCCGTCCAAATTAGCATTGGCAATGTGTGTATCGATTTCACAAATAGTGTCAGGGAAAGCTCCAAACAGGACAAGTTCGGAGAAGGTAGGTTAATTTAGGGATTGCAAAGCAATTACGGAGTAAAAATACGCCACGTGATTATTTAATTTTTTTAGACGCGTGAACAAAACCTCAAGTTCCTCAATTTTGCTAGCTAGTAGTGGCTGACAGGCAGGATTCTGAATTGAAGCACCTAAGAAAGAAAGGGTATCGTCAGAAAATAGTTTTATTCCAGGTGATATTTTCCTTGAATTCCCTTTTGATCGTGTCAGCTTAACAGAATAAAAGTAAATCTCGCATTCTGACGGGTCTATTTTCAATCCCAACTGTTTCCAATGTTCAATTATGAGTTGAAAGTCCGTCAAGACACCTTTAGGTAAATCTCCCACTGTTTCGTCATCTAAATACCAGGTATTAAATTCAGATTTAAGACACTCAATTATAGATCGAATAGCTAAACCGAATGCCATCGGACCAGCCGAGTCTCCCTGTTGAGCTCCCACTGCAGAATGGTGTCTTTTCCGAAGAAAAGCAAGGGTGGAAATTTAGGTGCATGTTGTAAAATATCATCCAACATTATGTCTCTCTCGACTGAATTAAAAGCGTTAGCAAAAGCAACCTTTGGGATGATTTTATTGGTGTTTTTATTTTCAGAAATATAAGTACGGAGTGCGTGTACAACTGCTTCACAACCTCCTTTCTAGCAAACCCCAGTTGTTTCGGTCTAAAATATTGCCCTAGTTTTTCTTGAGTATTCATACACACAACTTTAGCGGCAAGTCTTCTGAAAGTATTTCCCACAGCAATTGGTCTAATTTCACCACTCTTCTTATTAAGTGCACACAAGGAAGCTTTAGAAAGAAGATGAACCTAATCCAGCTAAATGGAAGATCACCGAGGCTGTTTGAGATAAAATAGCTCTATGTGGAGTAAATCAAAATGATGACAGTGACTTTTTGCAATCAACGCAAGTACGCTGATGGTACGACAAGACATTGCACAAAGTCTCTGTTCTCAAGACGTCAACCCAACGGGGAAACATGCAAGCGAGTTTGGTTAATCTATTCAAAAGCAACTGGAGCTGTATTTTGTGCTGTGTGTAAACTTTATAGGGACTCCACAAAGTTTGGAGTTGGTTTACAGTTGGATTTAGTGTCTCGAGGAATCCCAAAAGAATTGACGATTATGAAACTAGTCCAGAACACCGTCAATGCGTGTCCGCCTTCATTGCACGCGGGAGAATTTCCAGTCGCATTGCCAGTCTTTTAATAGAGCGACTTGCCGAAGAAGTCCTTACTGGCGCACTGTGTTACTGAGGGTTGTATAAACGATCAAAATGTTGCCCTCACGTGGCCTAGCAATACGCGGACATAGTGAAACAATTGGCAACGTGTCGAATGAAAATTTCTTGGGCGTAATAAAGTTAATCGCCCAATTCGACATATTCATGGCGGACCATATTGTACAATTTGGGGTAAAAGTATTCCTTCCTACCTTTCCCATCACATTATCGATAAATTAATCGTTCAGATGGTACAACAAGTACGGGATAAAATTGTAGATGAAATAAAAATGCTAAATATTATTCTGTAATAATCGACTCAACATCTCATATCAGCCACATCGACCAAGTAACTGTTGTTTTGAGATACGTCAATAAAATCGAGTCTCTAGTGGAACGATTCCTGATATTTTTGCCGAACACAAGTCATATAGGCCAACAGCTTGTTGATGCTCTTTGTGCCTTTTTGAACATAATGGGAACTGACCTTGCAAACTGCCGTGGCTCGAGTTATGACAACGCTGCCAATATGTCAGGAGAGTACTCGGGTGTGCAAGCCAGAATACGAAAACTCAACCTATTGGCTACGTACGAGGGTAGATCAGTATTTACGGTCCCTGACATAGTAGGCTTTGCATGATATCGTCACTCATTCTTCTATGAGAACTGTCATTACTAATTATTTGTTGTGTCAAGTTTTGCGTAGGTGCGTGTTGTTCTTTGAAAGTTATTAATAATTAAGCTGGTCGATAACAGACAATTTTTAAAAATGGAAAAAAGTGAAGTCAGAGCGGTGATAAAGTATTTGCAAAAAAAAGGATTAACACCTACTGAAATTCACAAGGATATGACAGACGTTTTAGGGGACTCTGCCCCTTCTTACCAAGTGGTGAAAAATATGTCTCGTGAGTTTAGATTAGGCAGAACAACTTGCGAACATGCGAAAGGTGCGGGACGTCCAGTCTGTGTCACCGTTGACAAAAACATCAATTTGATCCATGATATGGTAATGGCAGATAGAAGACTGACTATTCGCCATATCGCGGAAATAACGAACATCCCTTATGGGTCAGTTGAAAATATTTTAAGAAATGTTCTTGATCTCAGAAAAATTTCGGCGCGTTGGGTTCCAAAGATGCTGACCGTCGAGCAGAAACGCTCTAGAGTGCTGCATTCGGAAGCCAATTTGGAGTACCTGAAGGCCAATCGGAAGCAATTTCTCACTCGCTTTGTGACTGTGGATGAAACATGGGCGCACCATTTTGATCCTGAGACTAAAAGACAAAGTATGGAGTGGCATCACAGAGGTTCTGCACCTCCACGCAAATTTCGAGTTCAACGGGCGGCTGGAAAGATTATGGCCACAGTGTTCTGGGATGCAGAAGGAATTTTGATGATCGATTATTTGCAGCGTGGACACACAATAACGGGTTCTTATTATGCAGGGTTAATTCCAAAATTGCGCGAAAGCATCGACCGAAAAAGACCAGGAAAGTTGGCACACAAAATTTTGTTCCATCAGGACAACGCTCCAGTCCACAAGAGCTGCATTGTCATGGCTGCCATACAGAACGCTGGCTTTGAAATCCTAGAACACCCTCCATATTCACCAGACCTGGCACCCAGTGATTACCATCTATTTCCAAAATTAAAGGAAAACCTGCGTGGAAAAAAATATGGAGACGATATTGAAGTTATGACCGCAGTATATGGCTGGTTTGAGGAGCAACCGGAAAACTTCTTCCTGAAAGACATTGAAGCATTGGAGCATCGGTGGACCAAGTGCATTGAAGTCCAGGGAGATTATGTTGAGAAATAAATAAATAATGTTTTAAAAATTCTTTCTCTTTCTATATCAGGGACCGTAAATATTGATCTTCCCTCGTATGTACCTTGTGCTGCGCATTTGTAAAAAAATCATCCCAAGTTGACAAAATATTTCCATTAATGTAATAACAAATAATGCGTCATTAAAATTAAATAACATTCCCTGTATGTAAATAGGTATTATCAACAGAATATCCCAAGTGCATGTAAAATAACCGCATAAATTTTGGCGGTCTGTGTCAGAATCTTTTGCTCAGAAATACGTCTAGTAAATTTATCCGTAATTTTTTTCATTATTAAAGTGATAGTAACCATGGTAAGTTGGCATTGTTATGTGTATAAAGGAAATAATCAAAATTAAACTTAGTATAAATACGTAATGTTTTAACGCCAAATACATCTGCAGAAAAAGAAACTGCGATCATGGTTCAAGAAGTGCGTTTAAATCTTCTTGAAATTAGTTTTTTTAAGAAGTTTCTAAATAAATTTGTATACTTCTTAATAAAAAGGAAACATCATAGTGTAGTGTTCTGTATCTAACAGTTGTTTTGAAGGTATTTTATTTTTTCGCTTTTAATGAACAAAATAAAAAGTTATAGTGTATCATAGCATTACAATACGCGTTAATTTTAAATTTGCAGCCATTTTCACGCCCATTCAATAGCGGAAATGCATGAGACGACCTACTTTTCTAAGCTTGCTTAGATATTTATGAACCTTGGATAAAATATGAAAATGATGCGAAACAATTTAATTGTTGTAAAAACATTAGAAAGTTAGACTCCGTCATGCCGCTACTTGATATTTTATATTCACGTGCAAATCTCCACTATATCAAAACTATTTTCTATAATCTCTATTCCCATTTGTGCGGCAAATTTGACGAAACAATTTGGTTTTATGCCGCCTCCTTGCAATGGAGCTAAAACGAACGATGCGACATCTCTAGGTAGGGAATGGGTCATTCCATGCGAAATCGATCACTAAAATGGGTCGATCTCACGGATTTCGATGAAAATCAATTATGAGGTAGTAATCAACTAAAGAACATAACTTTCATTCATCAATTTGCTATATTACGCAGAACTTCGGAAATATTCAACCTAAAAAAATTGTCAACACTGCTTGCACGTCTTTAAAGAAATATAAATATCTCGAAAAGTATTTATCCTAGAACAAACATTTTTTTTATAAATTACTCACAAGAAGACGGGCTTTTTGGACGGCCTAATAATTTTTTGCTACCAAACGTATTTCTATTTTTTTCTTAACGAAATATTCTAAAATTGCAAAACAATCGGTGTGGTCACATTTTTAAAAATCTGAAAAAAATTGTACAGATTCTTTGAACATTTCTGTATTTAAATGCAAAATGGCAAGCTGGACATTTTAATAGTTTTTGCAGGAGAAATTCTTAAGGAGCGCATTGCAAGCAGTTGGTGCACCATAGCCCACGACCGGCCGGCGCAATCCTATCACTACCTTTTAGTTAGTAATAACATGGTCTCTATAATAATAGCGATATGTCTTACCTAGTGTACACAAGATAAATGCATTTATGTGGATGTGATTATATTGATTAGTTAATTACTTGTGTATTTCAGATCGGCTTCGTATTATAAATTCCAACTGTTCCTTTAAAAGGGTACCTATAGTAAATTAATGTTTATGATCTCATAAACTCTTAAAATGTTTATGATGAAGTACTGGAGTTTTATTGGTAGCATGGTATAAAAATTGATATGTCCTGTCTCGGTCCTCTTTTACTACAATAGCATTTAAAACCTATTTGAACAATAGGCACAATAAAACATTTACCTATTTCTACAAATGAGTTTGACGAAGTGTGTTTTTCAACATTCAAACTATGTTATAACGGTACATATAGCTTTGGATCTCGAGTCATAAATATTCGACAGGCAATTTTAGAAAAAAGGACGGTAACGGCATTGACACAGAGTACAATTAGTCTTTTATTCTATCTTTTATTGGTTTTATACTATTTACTTCCCTTTACCGACAACTAAATATAAACTTGGTTTTTAGAAAACAGCAGCAGTTGATAACGTGTTGTTGTTCTGTGAACTTCATGAAGTTACATATCACGAGTTTTCAATAATGCCAAAATTTTATTGTTGTAACCCCCATAAGAAGCGAGGTCATAATCGCGTAACAAAAAATGTGAGAAAAGTGCCTGGACAGTTACGTGCGTTGTGTGAAGACATTAACTTAGTTTTAGGAGAATATATATGTTTTAGTTGTCGACTAAATCTATGTCGACTTAAGAATATAGCTACAACAGGCGAAAGGGAGTTAGAAAATGTTGATGTTAGCACATCAAGAGGATCTGAAATTGATATTCCAGGATCATCATCGTCATCATCAAATGAAAATAAAGGATCTTCCACATCAACTACTTCCGCTGTATTTGTTGACCAAGAAACTGAGAGGCAAACGATTATAACAGCTGTTAATAAGGTGCTTCCAATAATCAAAGAGTCGCCAATAAAGGAAGATTTTAGCAGAGATCCAAACGAGCGTCAGAAGAATGATAAAATCCAGAAAGCGCTAAAGAGAAAGCTATTCGAAGATAGTAGTGATAGTTCGGAGGAAGAAGAAACGGTCGGCGGTACTATCATAAAAGACCTAAAGGAGAAGTTCGTGTCCGTGGCAGATTCCAGTGAAAAAGTTCGAATTCTCACAGTACTTCCAGAGAGTTGGTCAATAAGAAAAATAATAAAAGAATTCGGAACTACTTTTTATATGGCACGTAAGGCTAAAAATCTACGTAAAGTAAAAGGATTACTTTCTTCTCCCAATTTGAAACCTGGTCAGACTTTATCAGCAGCTACAGCAACCCGTGTAGTTGATTTTTACAAAGATGATAGCATAAGCCGAATGATGCCTGGAGCAAAAGATTTTGTCTCAGTTAAGCAGGAAAATCGTCGGATACACGTACAGAAGCGATTGGTTTTGTGCAATTTAAAAGAAACGTATGAGGCTTTCAAAGAAAAATATCGCCTGGAAAAAGTAGGATTTTCTAAATTTGCGTCTTTGCGGCCAAAAGAATGCGTGTTAGCAGGATCCAGTGGTACTCATTCCGTGTGTGTATGTGTCATACACCAAAATCCCAAATTAATGTTAATGGCAGCAAAGCTAGGCGAACTTGAAACGGATACAGTCGCCTTTCCTACAACTTATAAGGGAATACTAGCGATGGTAATGTGCCAACCACCTTCCACGTCTTGTCATTTACAAAACTGCAGTCTGTGTCCTGGATTTGAAGACATACAATTACGTATGGAAAAATTATTCGATGAACATTTTAAAACTCAAATCGAATATAAAGAGTGGACACAAACGGATAGGTGTACCTTGCGAACATCCATTTGTACACCCGATGAATATGTTGATAGATTATTACAACAGTTGCGGCAGCTTCAAACGCATGATTTTATTGCCAGAACGCAAAGCGACTTTCTGAAAGAAAGAAAAGAAAATCTTGGTATTGATGAATTAGTAGTAATCGCAGATTTTTCCGAAAACTATTCTTTCGTAATTCAGGATGAAGTACAAAGCTATCACTGGACTAACACACAAGCGACTATTCGCCCTTTTACTATATACCATCGCAGTAATAATGCCAAAAGTGAAAATTTTGTGATAATTTCCGACTACCTTACGCATGACACAAGTGCTGTTCATCTTTTTCAATGTCGGCTAACTTCATTCGTAAAAACAAAATTTGAAAATAGAATTGAAAAGATGTTTTACTTTTCGGATGGAGCTGCTTCCCAGTACAAAAATAAGTACAATTTTGCAAATTTAGTTTATCACCAAAGAGATTTTGGAATACAAGGTGAATGGCACTTTTTTGCTACTTCCCATGGAAAGGGCCCATGTGATGGACTTGGGGGTACAATCAAACGATTAGCCAAGCATGCGAGCCTGCAAAGACCACATACTGATCAAATTACAGATCCTTTACAATTATTCCAATGGGCTAATGAGAATATAAAAAACCTTAATATAGAATACTGCACCAAAGAAGAGCACGCAAATCATACTGTCGAACTAGCAAATAGATTTCAATTAACTGTACCCGTAAAAGGTACACGAAAGTTTCATGGATTTTTACCTCAATCTCAGACAGAGCTTATAGCCAAAACGTTTTCTTCCTCAGAGGAAAGCTCCGTTGTTCAGGTAATTCGTGCAATTCTTTAAATTCATCTTTCCTATCCTCGACTTTCTATTTTTCCCATTTTTCCTTTATCCTCTTTCCTAAACCATTCCTGACGGAAGGCGATTCACCACCTTCTCGTGGTTTCCGTCGAGCAATATCATTTAAGACGTGTTATTGGCCAAGAGTGAATCAGTATACATTTTTGTTTACAAACCTTATTAGTGATGTTTACTAGATCAAGCTGTTACTATTTTTTTCTCCGTCCAACCAGAAAATGAGTTGTTTTTAATATTAAATTTAAAAACAGTTTACACTTAGTCCGGAAAAGCTGCACCGATAAACGCTTTTAACGAGTTCTATTGTAGGTTCTGATGTTTAATAAAACTGAAATTAAATAAGCTATTGCATTATAATATTTTAGGATCTTTATTTATGTAACACACCCGAAGAAACCGATTTAAATACTAATTAAATTAGGAATTAACTAATCAGTATAATCATATCCACATAGATGCATTTATCTTATGTACACTAGTTAAGACAGATCGCTATTATTATATGAATCGTATTATTACTAACTAAAAGGTAGCGATAGGATTGCACCGGCCGGCCGTGGGCTATGGTGGTGCACCAACTGCTTGTAATGCGCCCCATAAAAATTTCTCCTGCAAAAACTATTAAAATGTCCAGCTTGCCATTTTGCATTTAAATACAGAAATGTTCAAAGAATCTGTACAATTTTTTTCAGATTTTTAAAAATGTGACCACACCGATTGTTTTGCAATTTTAGAATATTTCGTTAAGAAAAAAATAGAAATACGTTTGGTAGCAAAAAATTATTAGGCCGTCCAAAAAGCCCGTCTTCTTGCGAGTAATTTATAAAAAAAATGTTTGTTCTAGGATAAATACTTTTCGAGATATTTATATTTCTTTAAAGACGTGCAAGCAGTGTTGACAATTTTTTTAGGTTGAATATTTCCGAAGTTCTGCGTAATATAGCAAATTGATGAATGAAAGTTATGTTCTTTAGTTGATTACTACCTCATAATTGATTTTCATCGAAATCCGTGAGATCGACCCATTTTAGTGATCGATTTCGCATGGAATGACCCGAATCAAAAATTTTTAAAAATTTGCCATCTACAGGGAGTTGTGGTGGGATAGTCTGAGCCAAATTAAGGGAGCTGTGGTGGGATAGTCAGAGCCAAAAGTTATGGAGCTTTGCTATTTAGAAATAATTACATAGTTTTATAACTATAATACACGGCAAAGTGACAGATAGCGTCACTTTGATGCAGATCAGCATCATCAAATAATTATTTGAATAGTTTTTGTACATTTCATGAACTATTCAATATTTTAAAATTGATAATACATAATTAAATTTAATTGAAATAATATAAAAAATATTCATTAGAAGTAGTTTATTATTAAAATATTATGTCTTTTGAGGTTATGATCATGTAGAATACAAAAATGTTTCAGTGTCAGTTGGGTTTTTAGCAGTAGCCAATTTGATGAAGTGGCTACGCCCCCTTACTTTTATTACTATCTCTGTTGAGCGGTCAGAGTATAACTATATATTAGCCTATACAGTTATTTTTTCTCCAAAGCTAAACATTGGACTTCCAATATTTTAATAATAATAATAATATAATAATTGCTACAACCCATAGCCTGGAAACCAGGCCCCAGAAGCTATAAGCTTGTTCGGGAGGGAGGGGGCGATTATTATTATTACGTGGGCCCTAAGTGCGGCTGCAGCCGACTTACAGATGGAACAGCGCAAATCCCACATTTGTGTCACAGCTAAGGAAAACTGCAGAAAACCTTAACCAGATCTGCTGGCACCGGGAATCGACAGCGGGCCGCTTGGGTGAAAGTCCAGCACTCTAGACATTACACTACCAAGGCTGTTAATTTCTTTAATTAGACTCGGTAAGATAGTAAAAATAACAAGAAAAGATATGTGAGTTTTATATTATCAATGCTTGCATTCAGAATACGTAGAGTTGCTTATTATCAAAGGTAATACAATATGTAATATGACAGCTTAGCTGTCGAAACAATTGCCAGGTTATATTTTAATAAATATTGTGAAACTTTTTATTAATCTTTATTTATTTCATGATTAAAGAGTTCCACAAAGTAAGGCTCGAGACAGTAAACGCTATAGATCTTTAAACCTGTTACCTAAAGAGTCCCAAGAGAGGTGCCAAATCTGTGTTACAATCGATTCATGAAATGGCGAAAAAGAAACATGCACAGGCACACTTGTATGTTAGGTGTCACTTTCCGTGTTCGTTATGTAATATATTACTACGAACTGAGTACGTGAAGTCTTTATCATCAAGTCAAATTATTTTTAGAGAGACAGTGCTTTTTGCATGTTTTTGAAGCATGATTGCGCGAACACTCACGTTCAACTGTTAAGGTGGGTACACATATGAGAACAGAACGCACGTACACACATGCTAATGTGGACTGTGCATTCGTTCCGTTTCAGACCATGTACCTGACTCACGCGAGGCTGCGAAGACGCATGATGCGAGCCATTTCTTGTCGGTTTTTGGTAACTTCTCAAAGACAATATGCAGCGCATGTGCCCTAAATGTGACGCTTTTTGACTTTCGTATGTATGTTTACCCACACGTGTATTTTGCTTAGTTTATTTAATGATTTGCGAAGTATGGGTGTACTTTCATTCTGCTGCTGATTAACAAAAGCATTTATTCTTTATTTTTATTGAGTCCCCTTATTATTTTAATTTGTGATCTACTAATCTTAATTTGACGAGATTTTCAGTTCGACTAAAAGTATATTTGTGTTTTATAATGGACTGGAGCAAAGTTTTTAAAATGCCCCAAAGATTCTTCCAATCGCAATCCTTTAATAAATCGGAACCCGTATACTGCATTCTGTTTTTATATAATTGGGTAATCCACCACCGCCTTTTCTGTGTTTTTGCTATTATTACTACTGCAAATGAATGGAGCTGATTGAGAAGACACGCATGCGCATGAAATAAAGTGTCTGCACATAACTTGAGAACAAATAAGTTGAGTACACATGCATATTCGTTCGTACTCCAACTCATATCAGCTCAGATGTGTACCCACCTTTATATTCGCAAAACGTGATTTTGAAAGCGGTAAGTTCAAAATAGTAGATTATGTTATTAGGCGTAAAACTGGAACTTTGTGTGCTGAAGCTTACTGTTGTCTGCCTCACTAGCGTTCGGCAGACATGTCAGCTGAAGCACACAAAGACAGTTTTGTGCCGAATGACATATACTAGTTTGTCTTCAAACGTCTTAATTTAGAACATTTTCTAATATTGAAAAGTTTTTAAAAATTAAAATTTTAACTGATCACAATATCTTGGCAGTACTGCTTCCATGGCGATGCAAAAAACAAAATTCAAACAACGGAAAAAATTAAACGCCAGTGTTTTGTGAAATCGTTAATCAGTTTATTTCACGCTTACATAACGAATAAAACTGTACGATGTCGAGTTCCGACCGACCTTCTACTCCTCCTGAAGTCGTTGAAGCTGCGAGAAAGTCTATCGAAAAATTACTACCGACTAAATCGGCAAGTGTCTATGAAGCGGCCTACGAAAAATTCTTGGTGGTGTTTCGCGAAAAATGTGGAAGTGTGGAAGTCGATATCTCAAAATACTGCAGACTGCGCTTGTTTTTGAAAAAACAAGGAGAGGGTTACAAGCCAAAAAAAGCCGAAATCCTATCAAAAGAAGAATTTGACAGGTTTTTGTACGACGCTCCTGACGAGATTTATCTAGGAACAAAGGTACTCACGATCCTAAGACTTTGTATAATTATTATTTAAATATTTCATTTCTTATTTATAGATTGTTTTGATCTTTGGAATATCTGGTGCATGTAGATGTCATGAACTTTCGAAAATGAAAACTGATGATATTGAAGACTGTGGTTCGTTGCTGCTAGTAAAGGTTCCTGACACCAAAACAAAAAAGTCGCGATCTTTCACGATTTTGGGGGAAAAATATTTGGCCAAATATAGAAAATATATATATCTCTATGACCTGCAGGCTTTCAAGAACAACGTTTTTTTCTAAAATATCAGAATGGAAAGTGCTTGAGAATGGTAATGGGTATTCACAAGCTTGGGAATCTAGCGAAAGAAGTAGCCAAGTATTTAAAACTTCCAAACTGGAATGAATATACCGGTCACTGTTTACGCAGAACATCTGCAACTATGCTTGTGGATGGAGGAGGCGACATTACCATGCTCAAAAGACATGGGGGCTGGCGTTCCAGTTCTGTAGCTGAAGGGTACGTAGAAGAGTCTTTACGAAGCAAGAAAGATATTGCATGCAAAATTCTTGTGCCATCCGACAAAGAACACTCATTTAAGGAAGACGTAAGAAGTGACTGCGAACCCAGCACCAGTGAAAACGCTGGAGAGATTAATTCAAATAATATTGTTAATAATTCTGCAATAGATGTTGTTGGCGCTAGGGGATTACTTCAAAATGCTAGTATTACTAACTAGTATTACTAGTATTACTGTGTGTTTCACATTAACGTTAACAACTAATAATTTGTAATATGATTAGTTTGTAATAAATTATGTTTACATTGTTGAAAATTATTGTTGTTCATTTTGTCTGCCTAAGTCATAAAAAAAGAAAGAAGCGCCTAAGCACACAAAATGTTATTTTTACCTTGTTATTTGAGTCACAAAATCTGTCACTTTTGTAACGTTTGAAGATAAAGATTCTCCGTCAGTGTCTATCAAGATATATAAAACACTGGTAGGTCAACTCCCCTATGTTTGCCATAATAAATTTTTCACCCAAAATTGAAATGAGATCATTAGTTCGAAAGTCGCCGCTAGATGCCGCAACAGTGAAACGTGAGTGCAAGGTCCGTAGATGCAAAGCAAGCTTTGAAATATAGGTCATCGCAATGCCGCCATTTTCGCGCTTAGTAAAAGTTGCAATACGGCTGCTATCAAAGCCGACACGATCGTCATATGAGGCGCATGACGTTCTAAAACGTTGAATTAACGCTTAGTACCCAACTGAAAACAAGTCGAGTTGTCGCTTATTTCTGTTTTCATGTTAATTAACATGTTCCGCCATTTTCGCGCTACCTATAGTGGAAGTGTATGAGATGACCTATATTTCAAAGCTTGCTTTGCATCTACGGACCTTGACGTGAGTGTCGAACCAAACCACATGTGTTAACCTTCAAAATTTATTAAGCTTTTTTAATAATAATAAAATTTATATTTTTATTATTGTCATTCGAGAATTTAATTGATGTTTCTTATGCAGCTTTGTTTCTGTTTATTATAATTAACAAGCCAGAATTAATAAAAGATAGCGCGTTCTCAAATATACAGGTAACTATAAATGAACACTCATTTCTAAACTAATTTTTCTGGTTTGTTTTCGATAGCAAAACGCCATTCGTATCATGTGATAAATTTTACCAGTAAATAGTTTGATGTTTAATTGTTCTATTAAAATTGCTCTTTTTAGGGATTCCACCTTTCTGTATGTGGCTAATGGTAATGGAGTGAGGGCCGTTATGTATTTCTCAATCACAATATAAGGTATTTAGAAAATCAGTTGTCAAAATGTAATTTGGAGAAATGGTATTTTGGAGAAAAAATGGAGTATTTTAAAGTAACTTGAACAAAGTTGTAAAATTCTCCAGCTACAAAAACTCCACTAGGTAGTATAGGTAGATACAATAAAAACTTAAGCTAAATAACACTACGGAACTTGCGACGGCAACTCTTGGAACCTGTAAACAGAAAGAAAAAAACAGGAAAGTGTTCAGATTTTCAAAGTCAACAGGTAAAAGGTTTTCAAAAGATGCCTTCGCATAGCATTTGAAATCAGTTCATTGTTGGCTTAACATTATAAAGTAATTAATCTAAAAAATATGCAGGCTTTAGCCTATCTAAAGAGATAGGGCTAGTGTGATTTTCTAAAGTTGCGTATTTAACTGTCCGTTCTAACACTTTATAGGGGCCTAAGTAACTGTCTTTCATGCCCAGAGTGTGCGTGTTATTACGAACGTACACGTGTGTGCAGTTGGTCAAGTCGCTGGGGACGAAGAACTGACCGGAATACGTTTTTGTAAAAAAATGCTTCTGCTTCCTCATACGACGTTTGAGATTGGCTATGAAATTAGGGAGGTTCATGTCGTTAGCCAGTTGTTCTTCTTCGAAGAAATCACCAGGTAGTCGTAAAGGTGTAGCATACAGGATTTCTGCAGGAGAAACATTAACTTGTGATTTCAGGGTTGCACGTAAGCTCAAGAGAATCCAAGGGAGATTCGTTAACCAGGAGGAAGTTCCTGTGGTTTGAATGGATTGCTTGAGTGTCCGATTAAAACGTTCGATAACGCCCTGACTAATCGAATGGAAGGCCGTGCATTTGACGTGTTTAATTCCTACCATGGCCATGAAGTTGATCCATGCATGAGAAAGGAAGATACTTGGGAATTCCAAAGCGGGACACCCACGTGTCGACAAATGCAGTGATTACTGACTCCACGGAAGAATCCTTCAGAGGAACTGCTTCCGGCTATCGACTGTAGCGGTCAATAATGGTAAGGAGGAATTTATAACCTCCCGAAGAAGGAAGGTGTACTAGGTCGAGATGGACTTTAGTAAAACGTTCATCTGGTTCTACAATAGATCGTAGAGGGGTTTTCGTATGTCGCCGAACTTTATGTTTCTGACATTCAGCACAAGATATGACCCACTTCTGAATATCGTGGTGCATAGATGGCCACAGATATCGCTGAGTAATCAATCTTTTAGTAGCACGGATGCCAGGATGTGCGATGTTGTGTAATTGTTGGAATAAGGAATACCTGGATTTGAGCGGGATATAGGGTCGTGGCTGTCCTGTACTAACATCCACCCAGAGGTTTGATTTGTTGGCAGTTTGAAGGGAAATGAATTGAAAATTACTACGAGATCGGAGCTGGTTTAACTCGGGATCTTGTTCTTGTGATAGAGCTACTTCGTCGTAATTGAGATCAGATCCAGGGACGTTAATAAGATTAACTCTTGTCAGAGCGTCCGCCGGAATATTCTCTTGACCTTTGATATATTGGAGGTCAGTCGTGAATTGAGAAATAAACTCTAGTTGTCTCAACTCACGTGGTAACTATTGATCACCATTATTTTTGATCGCTGTACACAAAGGTTTGTGATCCGTAAAGATTTGAACGTCTCTGCACTCAACGTAGTAACGAAACTTCTTTAAAGCAAAGTATATTGCGAGAAGTTCTCGAGAAAAAATACTGTACTTTTACTCTGTGGTGGTTAACTTCCGGGAACAGAAAGCTAGTGGTTTCCACATGCCATCTTCAAACTGTTGTAATACTCCAGCTATAGTGGAAGACGAACTGTCTGCAGCTATACTGATAGGGTTATTAATTCGCGGATGTACCAATAAAGTAGCGGTAATCAAAGCATTCTTCGCGTGCCTAAAGGCTTCTATTTGCTCATGATTTAACTAGACAGGCTTTAGCGAAGCTTTACCAGGAATAACAATAGAGTTTAACGGTGCCAAAATTTTCGCACAGTTTGGTACAAATTTATGGTAATACGAAATTAATCCAATAAAATTGCGAAGTGCTTTCTGACTTGAAGGCAATGGGTAATCACTTATAGCTTGGAGTTTGGAAGCCATTGGTTTGATATCGCGTGTATTAACATGATGTCCTAAAAAATCGAGCTCATTGACTCCAAAGAGACACTTTGGTAGGTTAATAATTAGGCCATTGTCTTTTAATCGGGAAAACACTTGGTGTAAATGTTCAATATGTTGCTGCGAATCAGCACTAAAGAGTAATATATCATCTAGATAAGAAAAACAAAATGGGAGCCCTGATAACACAGTGTCCATGAAACGACTCCAAGTGCTGGCTGCATTCCGTAGTCCAAAACACATCCGTTTGAACTCAAAGAGTCCCAGAGGTGTGATAATAGCAGTCTTGTGAATGTCCCCTGCCGCTATTGGTATTGCGAAGTAGGCCTTTTTGAGGTCTAGCTTCGAGAATATGGTTGCACCAGCAAGTTTTCTTGTAAAGTCCGTTAAAAAAGGAATCGGGTAACGGTCTGGTACTGTCACTGAATTAAGTTTTCTATAATCGCCAACCAAGCGATAACTGTCTGTTGGGGCGATGCGAGCTGAGATGTCTTGGTCGTCACCAGGAGATAGTGCCTCTGCTGCGCCTACTGCTCGCTCTCCGACGATGTGAATTGGCGTGGCGTAGCTAGACGATGACCGCTGTACTACGTCAGCGTCCAAGAGCTCATTAAGATGATCTTCTAGAAAAGAAAGATGATTAGGGTTCAGTTTGCGACAGCGTGCTTTAACTGGAGGGCCGGTCGTGTCAATGTGATGGACTACAGTATGTTTTACGGGTTGATCGTAGTCGAACTTACGTAAAAGCTCCGGGAAGTGTGTGTTTAGCATCTTGCTATAAACATCAAGATTGCTAGACATGTTGTTAACAGTACCTGAAGAGTGTACGTTAATGTTTGAAGGTAAGGGAAGAAGAGGGGAAGAAATCGCAGGAGTAACGATTGACTCAGAAGGAGGAGTCAAAACATTAGCCTGTGCGGAAAATATTTTTCGTTTAGTGCCAGTCTTAACTTGGTAGGTTGTGGAACCTCGACTGCGAGTTCGGGCGGGCTGGACATCTGCTGTGCAAATGACCCGCTGAGAAGAGCAGTCAGTCTTAACTGGGGCAAATGTGGAACCTCGACTGCGAGTTCGGGCGGGCTGGACATCTGCTGTGCAAATGACCCGCTGAGAAGAGTAGTCAGTGAGAGGATTCACTGTTGGAGCCGGAAATTGACATCCTTGGCTGCGGTTTCTGGCGAACTTGACATCTGCCGTGCAAATGACTCGTCGAGAAAAGCAGTCAATAGTTAGGTTGTGCCGCTGCAAAAAATCCAGGCCTAGAATGGCTGTAGATATGTCAGCGACATAAAATTTCCAGTGGCATGGTGGTAGGCCAGGAATTGGGAAATGTAACCTCAAAGTTACAATACCTGACACAGAAATTGCCGTATTGTTCACTGCCATAACTGAAAGGTTGGCAGGTGTGATGTTTTGGTTACAGGAAACTGCAATGTGGGTGGGTAAGATAGAATAATCGGCACCACTGTCAAAAATTAATTTTGTAGGTTAGGTCCTGTAAAAAGATTGAAGGATAAGTGCTTGGTAAAGAAGAAGTTGGAAGGATTGAATTAACCCTGCATGGCCCTCCCTGGAGGCCAGTAGAGTGCGAAGTTAGTTTTTTGTTTGGTATGAACAATTTCCCGTACAATGACGTGCATTATTTTGAAAGTGTTTGTGAAAATAGCACGGTTGTAATTGTGAATTGGTTTTGCCTGAAGGCATGGAACGATGTTTATTGAAATGCTGAGGAATTTGGGGTTTTGGAGAGAATGTAGTAGTTACAGGTGATTGTCGCTTGTTCATGGTAGAAAGCTCATTGGAAATGGTAGTAAGATTGGTCGTCAAATTGTCCAGCTTAGCTTCTAATGCAGGAGTAGTTAAAGGTTTTGGTGCTTTTTGCATAGAATAAATTAAATCTAATCTTTCTACAAAAGATATTAATGGTAAGTCATTGAAATTTAAGGACTGAATTTTAAGTTCTGATGGTAGTTTAGCTATTAAAAAATCTTTGGTTAATTCCTCAGTTAAATTTAGATTTAATTTTTGAATGTTAAAAAATAGTTCTTTGACACTACCAGAGAACTGAAGAGTCTCCAAAAGATTATTAATGCGAGATTCTCGTGGACCTAGAATAGATTTTATTACTGCCCGTTTCAATGTAGTATATGGTCTTCGTCTCAGGGGATTAATGGTTAGGTCGCGATGAGCTCCTAAAACGTCGAAAGGTAAGTTTAGGGTTAATAAGTTATATTTGGCTAGTTCATCGTTGATCAGCATACGAGTAAAGTATCGTTCTACCAAAATAAAATATAGGTCGATATCGTTACTCGTAAAAACTGGAAATGGAACTTTGACAGTCGCCATTTTAAATATTAAATATTAAAGTAAATAAAATTTGAAACTTATCGGATCAGAAAGAAGTACTAGTTCTGGTTCCAACGGTCACTTCCAGCCAGCCACGACAAGTCACGCAAGCGAAGCAGGTAGGTAGCAGGATCTTACGATGACAGAAGTCGAGTAGCAGCCGATGACAGATGACGCAGGGATAACTAGATGTGGTTCACCTGGCGTAATGGTTTTGCTGTAATTGATCTTGTTTGTTACAGAGTTAGATGCACAATAATATAATCAAGTCAAAAAACTATTGCTTTTCAGTACAAAAGTCTGTGTTCTGCTGTTGTATTTAATATTTTTGTCCCTTTCACATGTGGACCATGTTTATATTGCTATTTAGCTTCTTGTTGCCATAAAGATTATGCTGAGATGTGTGCTTTATTGCTATTAATTACCAGTAACAGTTTTACTTAACCTGCTTAATGCATATAATTAAAAACATGTTTAAGCATTAAGTATATATAATTCGACTTATACCTACTCTTTTTTAATACTTGAAATCTTTAGAGCGTCTAATAGGTTTGGATTTCGCATATAGATTTTTTTATAGTGGCACACAAGGTCTTTACTTGTTAATAAAACTCCTGTTGCATGAATCCATGCTTAAGTTTATCTGCTTTCCGTAAAATATTACAAAATAATTGATGAATTTAATTACAATTCTCAAAAGAAATGTTTGCATAGGTCAATTTGTATTCTTATTATTTAAGTTAAATGAAAATAAAAAAAGATGTTACCTTAGTTTGCTGTAAAAAATAGAATTTCAATTTAATTTTATTACCAAAGATGTTTTAAATAAAGAAGAGTCACAATTTAGCATTTTAATAGTGCCAAAGAATCTTGTACCTCTATCATCATGAAAAAGTTTATTTAATTTGTATTACGAAAAATACGCCAAAAGTAAATATTCATTCATTATTACAAGTTATGTTGCTGTAGAATGACAATCATGCTCGCACGTCGCGCCATCTATCAGAAATTTAGCTCGCGTTAAAATTGGTTGACGAAATGACGGCGAGTTGACATACCATCATATGTTATATATATATATATATATATATATATATATATATATATATATATATATATATATATATATATATATATCTTGGTGTCTATCAACCTCTAATAAGGGTGTTGCTTAGCTAGAATGGCATGCAGATAACAACCTACGTTGATAATGTTTTCATTTGCTTATAAATTATTCTACAGTGAAAGAGACGTTTTCGATTATCGTTTATTAATTGATACACATGCAATCTTAAATTTTATAGACAATATTTAAGATATTAGGCTGGTAGCCTAAGCCGATAGCAAAGTATTTTTGTCCGAGTTCTTCCGAAGTCGAATTTGGAGCATCCCAATTAAAATGAGCCAACTATACATGGAATCTAAAAAAAACTCTCCAGTGAAGCTGAAACATACTATACCAGATATTAATGTCGACATCGAAAACGTCAAATATAGTCTAACCATAACCTTTAAAATTCCCAACTTTTATAACCTAAAAGCCTGACATAAAAATTTCGTATATTTGAATAACAATAAATATTGATGTATTTTGCATCATGAAGATTTTATATTTTATTTTATTTATATATTTTAATCCAGCCAACACAATAAGAACTTACACTAAAGAAGATTTGATTAAGTTAAGGTATGAATAAAGTATATTTTGTATCCCATTATTTGCTTGTCTACAGATGCATATATTTCCAGAGAGGAGGTACGACAAATGTTCCAGCATGCTTATGATAGTTACTTAAGATACGCATATCCATACGATGAATTGCGACCGCTCAGCTGTGATGGAATTGATACATGGGGAAGGTTATTCATTGAAAATCGCTTTTAAGTTTTAATATCTTAATAATTTTTAACTTGTAGCTATTCGCTTACCCTTATAGATGCTCTAGATACCTTAGCAATAATGGGAAATTATACAGAATTCCAAAGAGTTGTTGATATTTTAACAACAAAAGCAAACTTTGATGCTAATATTAATGTGTCTGTGTTTGAAACAAACATTCGAATTATTGGTGGATTGATCAGTGCACATTTATTGTCACATAAGTAAGAAGATGAATGAGATGGGTTAGTTTGTAATATTATTAATAAATTTTAGAGCAGGTGTTAACTTAGAACCTGGCTGGCCATGTAATGGTCCTTTATTAAGATTAGCCGAGGATGTAGCCAAACGATTAATAGCAGCTTTTGATACAAAATCAGGAATGCCTTATGGTACTGTTAATTTACGTCATGGTGTACCTTTAGGTGAAACAGCAGTTACATGCACAGCAGGAATCGGCACTTTTATTTTGGAGTTTGGAACATTAAGTAGATTGACTGGTGACCCATTATATGAGGAAGTACGCTTGATATGTTAAATTTGATTTCAGTTTTTAAAGCAATAACTTTCAGGTCGCAATGAATGCAGTTTATGCTTTATATAATCATCGTTCTTCATTAGGATTATATGGTAACCATATCGATGTACTTACTGGACATTGGACTGCGCAAGATGCAGGAATCGGAGCAGGCGTTGATTCATTTTTCGAATATTTAGTAAAAGGAAGTATTTTATTGCAAAAACCAGAATTAATGGAAATGTTTCATGAAGCCAGAGAGGCTATTGATAAATACTTAAAACGTGAAGATTGGTACCTTTGGGTATCTATGACTAAAGGGCAGGTTACTTTACCTGTTTTTCAGTCTTTAGAAGCTTATTGGCCAGGGGTTTTAAGTTTAATTGGTTTGTACCTTTGTAATATTTAGTGCTAACATAAACTATTAACATATTTCAGGCGTATGCCGATGCAACCCCTTAAATAATCAGCCCTTATAATACCATGTCCACTTAAACAACTACCACTAAACGCATGGAGCCCTTACTTAATTTACACCTTAAGTCATCCACCTCGTATTACTGTCACCCCTTTAAGGAGGTTACAGCGGATCTTTGCGGGGTGAAGGGCAAGGGGATATCTCCTATGCTTTTACATAGGCTCTAACAAGAAATACCAATCGATAAAAAAATAAATTACTTACTTACTTAATCGCTCCTCTTCTACCTTAGTTCAGGTGTAGAGGTTTCTTCTTCTATTTCATTGTGAATTTCCTCCATTCTTTTCTGTTTCTGGCTAGTTCTTCAGCTTGGCTCCATGACAGGTTTTTCTTTTTATTATTTTGGCTATCTGGTCATTCCACGTATATCGAGGTCGTCCTTTTGGTTTCTTTCCCGTTGCCTTCATCTGCCAGATTGTCTTTGTTGGCTTCTCCGGGTCCATTCTTGTGAGATGTCCCCACCATTGTAGTTGGCGTTGCTCTATTATTTTATTGATGTCTGTTGTTTCTAGTCTTTCTCTAATCTCGCTGTTTCTGATTCGATCCATTATTCTTACCACTAAAACCTTCCGCAAGTATCTCATTTCCATTGCTTGTAGTCTGCTTTTGTGATTTTCATTTAAGACCCACGTTTCACTTCCATAAATTAGTATCGGCACAAACACTGTTTTAAACACTTTTATTTTAGTTTTACGTGAAATTTCTCGTTTACTTAGAAAACTTTTATTTAGGGCATGAAATAGTTTATTTGCACTTGCTATACGGTTGTTTATTTCACCATCTATTTTCCCATTTTCTTCTATTGTGTGGCCTAGATATTTAAAGCTTCTTACTTGTTCTATCTCTCTGTTGTCTATGGTTATTTTTAATGAGTGTGGTTCTCTAGCTATTACCATGGTTTTTGATTTATTGATATTAAGTTTTTTCTCTTGTAATGCGTTGTTCCATATGTCCATATTATATTGTAAGTTTTCCTCGTTGTTCGATATGATTGCTAGGTCGTCTGCATACATTTGGTTTGGTAGTCTTATTGGATTTAGTCTGTAGTATCCCCATGTTTGTTTTCTCATTTCTTCTTTACATTTAGTGTTTATTTCATCCATTAATATTATAAATAGGTATGGGCTTAATGCTCCTCCTTGTCTGATGCCTGCTGTAGTTGTAAACTCCTCCGATTCATTATTTTGTGTTCTTATTATATTTCGTGTGGTTTTGTAAATACTTCCTATGCTTGCTATTAGTCCCTCGTTTACCTTTTTGTTTCTGAGCGCTTGCCATATGTCTGTACGTTTCACTCTATCAAATGCTTTGATTACATCTATGAAGCCTATACTGATTGATCTGTCATGTTCTATCATCTTCTCTATTAGTTGTTTGATCGTTAATAGAGCATCTTGCGTACCTCTTGTAGGTCTAAATCCATATTGATGATCATTTAACTTGTCTTCTACATTGGTTCTTAATCGTTTTTCTAATATGGCTTCATATATTTTCGCTGGTACACTTATCAGTGATATTACTCTGTAATTTTCGCAGTTTTTAGAGTCCCCTTTTTTGTATATTGGTAGGATAATGGCTACTTCCCAATCCTTTGGTATTGTTTTCAGTTTCCATATCTTGTTTATAAGTTGTAGTAGTACATCGAATCCTTTTTCTCCCATGTATTTTAGGTATTCTGGAGCAATTTTGTCATACCCTGGCGCTTTTCCGGTTTTAAGTTTCTTTATTGCTTCTTCTAGTTCCCTTCTCGTTATTTCATTATTTGTTGGTTCTATTTCCCCCTTTTGTTGTGTTATTTCTCTTGACATATTTTCTTTCTTGTTTCCCTCATCCATCAGTAATTCCATATAATATTGCCTCCATCTGTTCATTGGATTAAAAATATCAAATGCTGCATTTTAATTGGTCAATTTTTAATAAATGACATGTGAGTTAAATAGTCGCTGAAATTTGATCGTTGCTAGGTTAACGTAAAACATTACAGCTTTTTGGTTGTCTTAAATTTTTCGAGGGAAATAGTCATAGAAATAGATCCAATAGCAACTGGTTGGTAGATCTGTTAAAAAAAATTTATTTCCGCAAAATTTGAGAAAAATGTCGCGTTTTGGTACGGAATCTTCAGAAAATATTGATAAAGTGATACAACCTACAGTGCCCGAAAATACAAAAAGAAGCAGAGAATCTGCATGGAGCCAGTTTTTAAGCTTTTGCCAGGAAAAAAAATGAGTTGAACGAACCAACATCGAAAGAGAAAGTAGCGGAAATATTAAAAGACTGGGGTTTTAATATGAAACGTATGGATGGAACAGATTACAAAGAAGCCGTGATAAAATTGATGTGGAATTGCAAGAGATGTATTTTAAAAATTTCAAGATAAAATTTAATCCTTTTGTTGACGTAGAATTTGCTTGCGCTAGGGGTGCCCGTGACGCAAAACGACGGAAGTTACAAGCGGATCCTGCTAAAAGAAAGTCGAGTTCGTCGGCCTTAAGGAGGTTACAGCGGATCTTTGCGGGGTGAAGGGCAAGGGGATATCTCCTATGCTTTTACATAGGCTCTAACAAGAAATACCAATCGATAAAAAAATAAATTAACATTCTTAAAACTGAACAAAATCATTTTATTATGAATGCCTATAATGCATTTATTAATTATTTGTATATATTAAAATAATTTAAGTCGATTGGAGTGCATTTGTTTAATTGTTGAAAGTGTAAATATAAATGTAAATAGGTTAAGAATCGTGGCAACACCTCAACGAAATCAATCGATTTTGTTGGTAGCAGTGTTAGGTTTCAGCTTTCGATTGAGTTGACATCCTAACCTCCAAATGTCAATCCCAAAATATAATTGGAAACATGTTGAATGTTTTGTAATTTTGTATGCAATTACAGATGAGAATATTCTATTTTTTAACTTTTGTATAGTCTAAAGATTACAATTTGCTAAGCAGATACAAGAAATATATGAAAAGGTATAATACATATATTTTTAAAATTAGTGTGTTTGTATTACTGATTTCGTGGATATTCTGATTGTGATGATAAATTGTATTCATCACATTGCAAAAGGTAATTTTACATTTTGCAATATTTCCGTCGAATTAACATTTGTATTCTGATATTATTAACGCAGAAGACTGAATTGTTCAACATAATTTGATTAATAAAATATATGATTATTAGTTAATACAATAAAATATAGATTATTATAACAGTCATTATGTCGTCTTTCTGTTCTGTTATTTGAATTCGCGTGCTATGAGGTGTTGTCACATCTCTGCTGTCTTTCCACATATGTCTTGAAAAATTCTTGTTTTGTTTACTTTAAATTATTATTGTGCATTAACTAGACACAAGATTTCAAAAATATTGGGCAGCATTGTTCTTCGAATATGAGAGTATGTCATTTTAGTTTTTTATCAGATTCCCTACATTTCTTCATCATAATTTTTCGTTAAACTGCTAAAGGTTAGATGGTCTCCATAAGAGCCCATGTTAAATTCTGGATTTTATTTTCCATTTTTCTCGGTAATGGTACACAAGAAAATTATAAAAAAAAGTTACCGAATAGAATAAGTGTCAAAGAACTCGAGGTTTAAATTTCACGTCATTCCCTATATTTTTACATTTCGCTGTATCCTCCTTAAACGAAAATATTTCTACTACCAGTTAGCACTATCTACCAGCACCCCTAAAATTGTAAACATTAAATTCCTGATACATGAGAGAATTGAGGGCCAAGTCACAGAGTGACAACTCACTCAGCAACATATGAGGGAAGTGGTGTAGGACAACTTGATGCCGGCTAACTTGCCTTCCATACTATTTTAATAAAAATGTCTCCCTGTTTATTTATTTGATTGTTAGGTTAGGTAAGGTTATAAGTTAGATTGTAGGTTAGGTTATAGGTTAAGTCAGTGGTTCCCAAAGTGTGTTCCATGGAACCCTGGGGTTCTGTGAAAATATTTTGGGGTTCCACGGGACAAGTTGCTATAAGGTACAATAATTTCATCAAACGTAGTTTTATGAAATAAATTTTTATATTAATTTAAGATTGAAATATGAAATTATAATATAACAAAAGGATGCCAAGTGGCTTTGTAAGTACAAAGCTTTAAACTCTCCTACAATAACGATCTAATTACTACTTTATTTGTTGATGCCCATGCTACCACATAAAGGCTGTACAAGATAAAATCTAGCCACTTAAATATAACATCCTCCGGCATCCCTACACTGCAGATAATAAAGTGGCATTGGAACAATAGCTTCTTTGAATTGTTAAATTGCTGTAAATATCGGTGTGAAAGTGTTTTCATTGTGTAGTTTTCAAACTAATTCCAAAGAATACGAGCTTCGTCAAAATATATTGTGGAAATTTTGCAAAGTTATATTGTACGATTGCAACACGTCAAAAAATATCAGAATTGACAGTGGCAATTGCTTTAAACAATTCCTTTTAATCCTTAACAATAGATAGGGAGCCAGGTTCCGATAGGAAATCGGATGCAATGCAAAATAGAAAGGAAGGTGAAGCAAACTTTCGTACAAAATTTGAACATGTCAGTGAGAAGTGTGGCCAAAAAGGCCTTCATCATATGTTCAAAAATTTAAAAACGGGTGGGCTGAAAACATTCAAGATGCAAAAAGCTCCAGATCGGGATGCAAAACAAAATTCCAAGGCGAAGACCTTCGCAAAAAAACTACACCAATTTTTTAATGCAAGCGGATTGTATAATAATGAACAACCAGACAGTCAAAAATGATGTTCAACAGCTTCCCAGTTAAGAATTTCTTACTTGAAAACAACTTTGCGAAGTTGACGACAAATACAAACAAAAGAAAATTTTGGAATTCTCTGGAAAAAATAGGTTAGCAAGCGACTTGCACTTGCGAGAAAAGAAGTTCAAGTTTTGTAACGAAAGGCACCATCAACATCAAATCTAATTGGAAGAAGGTTTAAAAATGCATCTACTACCATTTATAAGAAGTCACGATGTTTCTACTCTATTTTGACCAGATCTGGCCACATATCACTATGCCAAACAAGTCACTTATTGGTATGCAATGATTGGGATCACTTTTGTAGCTAAAGATAGCAATCCACCAAACACCTTCAAACTGCGACCGATTGAACAATACTGGGCTATTGTAAAGCAAACACTCAGAAAAACAAAAGAAACTGCTAATGATATTGTTGACTTTCAGAAAAAGTGGAATAAGGCTGGATGTCCACCAGATCGGACTGACTAGTAGTCGCTTACAAAATTGATCGTTCCGACCGAAATTGTTTCTACAAGTTGAAGGGTTTTGCCTCGGTATGCGTTCTAGTTCGGACGCCAAATTTGTACGGGGCCTGCTTACGAAGTGGCGCAACGTGCTTTTCAGTGCTTGGCGTTACTCTTGGGCGCCAGTTATTTTAACGTGGTATGATCCACAGATTCGGGTAACTACTAATGGAGAATAGGTAAATAATCCAGAGAACTGATGGGGTTGCTGAGGTCAGCCCTGTCTGGATCACTCCACTCGTCCCTAAAGCTCTCACAAAATGCAAGGGTATTAATGCTAACAAATAAAACACACAATTACCAAACTCAATAATAACTATTAATACGAAAGCTTTAATATTCCAGCAAGCTTCAAACTCTAACTCTAAAAATCTATGGTTATCTACGGCGGCTACAACAAGTGGGTGCAAAACGGCGTGCAATAACCAGTAAGTTATGGCGGATGGTACAGAAGGGAGAGCTGGGGTACTCTTTCCACCCTCCCTTCTGTACGATCCGTTAATTGTTAAACACACAATGAGGTCTCGGAAGGTGCAAGGATGAGGCTCCCCGGTTAACACACAGTGAAGCCTCGGAAAGGGGTGAGGGATAAAAGGATGAGACTCCTAGGTTAACACGCACTGAAGTCTCGGAAAGGGTAAGGGATGAAATCGGGGCGGAACTGAAATCGGAACTTATGGTAAGAGGACTTACTCTTATATTCCCTCTGGAGTGGCGGCTGGCTGATCTGCTCCTGGGTTGGATCTGTAGGCTGGTGAGTCCTGAACGCGGACTGAATAAATCGGTCAACCGCACCTCTTTATATAGGTGCTGTCGGAGTGTGGGGGAAATGGTAGGAGTGAAATGGAGCGGCACATGCCAATATTGGTTAGGGAAGGGACGCGTGCTCTCGCCTTAGTCAGTCGCTTATCCGAACGGTCTGAGATTGCATGGAAGATAAGCGTACTCGCATTTATTACCAAAATTAAGTAACTGTTACAATGTCCACCATTTTTATTAATTGTACAATTGTGGTCGGGTGCTCTTATTATTTTATAATATATAACGTTTGAGTCGTGGCAAACCAACAACAATCAAATCGTCTTGTCACAACGCAAATCGTGTCAATGGACATGTTCCAATAAAAATACATGTTCACGATCTTTATTGCACAACTCAAATCGTGCTGATTGTGGTCGGTCTGATCTAGTGAACACCTGGCCTAACGCGACAAAAAAAAATTACTATTACGATTGTAAAAAATTTCATGTCTGATGTGAAACGAAAAGTTAAAAATTGTAGTTATTATAGACAGTAGCAATGTACAATAGTAAATATGTTTCGACAGCAACATAAGTTAAAAGTTGATAATAGTTTTAAGTAATAAATAATTTCAGAAAACCATACTTTGTTTATGTTTATGTGGTCAGATTCTTTAGTGCACACCCTGTATTTATGTAAATCTGGATTTTCGAAATATGTAAATACAATGAAATATTGGAATAAATTGCATGCTGCACTAGATATGCATCACTATCTAATATTAAACCAAGTTTTCAGAGAATATTGAAGTCTACAATACCACATTAATAATCATTTATTTACTTATACTGGGTGGAAATAAATGATTTTCATCAAGTTACCATTGCATTCCCCATGTAAAAGCATGACGTGCCGCTCTACGAAAATAGAGAAGGCAGTACCCATAACCTCAAAATATACAACAAAATAATTTGTGTATTAGTTTAATGAATTGTTTGACAGATCGATTTCATTTATTGACAGAACTAATTTAGTACTAAATCAAAAAGAGTAGAGCGGTACAGAAAAATTTACATGTGAAAAAATTCCAAAGGGAACTTGATGAAAATCATTTATTTCCACGCTGTATTTCATAGTTTCATTTCAAGTTTTTTTATATTTTATTTTATTTTGTACAATTTATGTTTTTTTTCCAACCATACGAATATGACACTATAATATCAAATTATTTTGTATAAAAAGTAGACCATCTAGGAACTGTTACTTGTTACCATAGCAACTGTACAAAAAGTAATCACTTGTTGTACTATAGTACAACCAGAAAATGAAGAAGATAAACCGGAGTGAATCTAGCAGCCGCAGACTAGCAGTTGGAGTTGATTGTGAACGAGCCTTGCTCCCGAATTGTCAAATATAGACAGTTTGAAATAAAAAAATAGTCATTGCAATCTGTCAAAGCTTTTTAAAACTTTATTAAAACTACTATTAATAAATAACCTTCTGATAGCAAATGTGTAGCATTAGTTGCTGCTTAAAAGATTTTTCACAACTCCAATAAATATCTATTGTAGTTTAATAATTTTATTAATAATTGGAGTGGTGAAAAACCTTTAAATTTGACAATTTGGGAGCAAGGATCGTTCACAATCAACTCCGACTGCTAGTCTGCGGCTGCTAGATTCACTACGGTTTATTTTTTTCATTTTTTGATTGTACTATAGGACAAAAAGTAATCTGATGTTACGCATGACATACTTTTCGCGGTGCTCTAAAACATTTTATTTTATACTAATAATGAGAAATAATAAATAGAAATTTTGAATTAAATAATAATCATTTATCTGTTTTTTGATAATATTAATATAATTATTAAATGAATTCCTTAAGATATAACAAACAAAAAGAAATTGGATGTTTTTATTAAAATTTATTTGCTGCTCGCAACGACATCACAAATACAAAAACCAATCTTAACCTCTATTCATTTAACGCATATCTCTGTCTGTCGCCTGTCGAAAGTTCTTTGAATTCTCAGTAAAGTGAGAGTGAAGATTACACATTTTGTGAGTATTTCATAATTATATTATATAAAAATTGCCCCTTTTAACCCGGAAACAAGAATTCCTTACAAAGTTGCAGTAAATAAAAAGTAGCTTAACATTATGTTGTTTGTTCTAAACAGTCCTGTTATGGAGTTTACTAGTTAAAAGCGGTTGGAGAAAAAATAGTATGTTTAATTCATACAAAAAATGCGTTTTTGGGACTCATAAGATTGCCAGACTTTCTTATTCGTCTCAAAAACATGCATTTTTTGTACTAAGTAACCAAATAACTATTATATTTTATTTTCTACAATTGAAGGGTCGGCCGTAACAATGTTGTATGTAACAAAATAATTTGAACAGCAACACGAACTTACAACAGACTACAATGATGTTACACAGTGTACTGCAAATTCACGTTTTCAAAACTAACATTCTGAGAATCTGTGCAAGAATATTTTATATCTCTATAACACCAACACCTTCCAATAGGGACATACTGATGTTTCTATGGAAATACTGCAAAATGCTACATACAACGTTGTTACGGCCAACGTTGTTATCTTATACCATGTATGTTGGAATTAATTATTTGTAGGTAATTTTTAGTTTTTTAATGCCCAGTTAGGATTAGGATGTTTGTGTATATGGCTAGGGTTCCGTAATATGTACAATATCGTATAAGGGTTCCACAGAAAAATAAGTTTGAGAACCACTGGGTTAAGTTATAAGTTAGGTTAACAGTCACTCTGCATAATTTTTCTCAAAGACAAACCCGTCGTACACCAACAAATTCTTCCCTTTAAATGAGGTCACAAATTTAGTTTGCATTTTGAAAAATGGCACATGTCACAGTATTAAAGACAGAAAGTCCAAAATGTCAAAGCTCGACTGACAACTTTAACTTGAGCACGTTCACTATTTGACATAATTTTAGAAGTGTTGGTATATATGTAGTGGTAAGTGGTAGGGGGGGACATTCGTTTTAACAGGCAATCGTAACGGGTGATGATTTAAGGGGTGAATGTGAGTAAGGGCTCCCTGTGCTCAGTGGTAGTTGTTTAAGGGGCCATGGTATAAGGGCTGATGTTATGTAATCATTTCAGGTGACACTTCATCTGCAATGAGAACCCTACATAATTACCATCAAGTATGGTTACAATATGGTTTTACACCAGAATTCTATAACATCCCCCAAACTGAGGCAGGAAATAATAGGGAAAACTATCCTCTTAGACCAGAACTGATTGAATCAGTAATGTATTTATATAGAGCAACAGGAGATCCGTACCTCTTACAAGTTGGTGTTGATATTCTACGTAGCTTACAGCATAGTGCAAAAACTCCCTGTGGATATGCAACAGTAAGTTTATTTACATTGTAAGGTGAAAAGGACTTAGTGTTAGTTTTTGTGCTAAATAGCCTAGGAAAATATGAGTTCTACATCCATTTCACTACCTAGTGTAGGAATGTAAATTCACGACTCACTTCTCTTTTATTGTTTTCAGATAAAAGATGTAAGAGATCACAGAAAAGAAGATCGTATGGAATCATTCTTCTTAGCAGAAACAACTAAATATTTATACCTATTATTTGATACAGATAATTTCATTCACAATCAAGGTCAACATGGTGTGATCGTCAATACACCCAATGGTGATTGTGTGCTTGAAGCGGGTGGCTATATTTTCAACACAGAAGCACATCCAATAGATCCAAGTGCCTTATATTGTTGCCATGATAAACCAAAAGAGAGACTTTTTGATTTTTCTAAATTAAATGCGCAAAAGAGTGTTTTCAGAGGTGAAACTATTGAGGAAAGAAGGAATGGACTGTATGAGCATAAAGCAAAAGAAAGTACAGATACAAATTATTCATTGGAACAGCAAATTACTAAGGCTGAAATAAGCATAGTAAATATAAGTGAAGTGCTAGAACAAAATATAAATTCGGCACAAGTAACGCTAGAAGAGAATCTTAGCATTGTTACTACAGAATCATATGGAGAGTATATGAAACTTGATGATAACGATAGTTATGAATTAAAAATGAATGATGTTGAAATAAATAAAGAAGCTAATAATGACTCGAGTAATTATACTACGATATTTAGAGAAGACGTGGAAGAGAATAGTTCCTTCATTCCTGAAATTTTAAATAAGATTCTGCACAATACAAGTTCAGAAAATAAGCACGATGCTCAACGAATGCTTGAAAGGATTCGTTCTGAAAGTATATATTTTAAAAATAACAATTGGGAGAACAATTATAAATTGTTGAGCTGTAGAGCACAATCATTCTTGCAGAGATTATCGATTCTAGGAGAATTTTTTAATAGATGATTGAAATAATAACCATATTTTATTAAATTTATTATTAAATATTATTTGTAAAATGAGATTGTTAAAATAAAACTATAAAAGTTTTTCTACAATTTTGCTAAGTTGGGGTAGCAAGAATAGTTTGATTATTTTTTTATCATAATCTGTAATCCGCTACAAAGTTTGAATTTCATAGTTTAATTTTCAGTTTTTGTTTTGTTCTTTGAAGCGCATGTACAATAGTTGTTTGACTGATTCTTTGTGAATTATAAATACACTGACTCAAATAAGTCTCCATACACAAGGAAGAATTTTTAATGTTCCTTCGCATTTTATATTATATGGCATTGAAAACATAAAAAAGATAAAGTTCGTACTGGTGATTATAAAAATAAAATACTCTTACAAAATCAAACTTTAGTCAAGCAAAACAGAATAACAAAAGAAAGTAAAATGGGAATGAATAAATATAGTTCAAAAAAGTCTCCATACACAGAAATAATGCATTAAATAATATCAATATATACAACTCTTTTCTTTGAGATTATTAGGATGTAGTCTTTGCTCTTGCTTTTATAACCTCTAACATTCTTGTTTTCATAACATTTACCAATTTTCTTGTTACTTTCGGCTGAATATAGATCTCTACACTTGTGTTATAGCTTGTTTCAATTGATCTTTGTTTTTAATAGTATTTTCTGATCATCCTTCCTATTTCATACCATAAATGCTCTATAGGATTCATGTCTAAGGATTGTGGAGGTATATGAAACTGCTTTGGGACTTGATATAGTAACCATTCTTTAACCCGTTGTGCTGTGAGCTTGGGGTCATCATCCTGTTGAAAGATAAATTACTTTTCAAGTTGCCATTTTTTGACAGTGGAGTGTAAATTTTGTTTCAAAATATCCAAGTAAACATACTGATTCATTATATCCTCCATAAATTTTAAATTCCCAACCCGTGACGTACTCATACACCCCCATACAAGAACATTTCGACCACTGTGTTTCACCATAGCACATAAGTTTTTGGTTTTGAACTTCTCATTCTTCTATCTCTACAACACCATTATTACCTCTGTATTAAAAATGTTAAAATTTACATTTGTCACTTCAAACGACATTCCAAATGCCCGAGCTTTTTTAACGTGAGCTTTTACGAATTGCAAAGGTTATACTTTATTTTTCTTACTATGCTTCTTCTTGGATAGGAGAATTGCCCTTAAAACTATTAATGAAGCTCCTAAAACCAGTGCTCCTGAATTGACAAATAATATGATAGAAGATGACTATGGAATATGAGTTAGTTCAGAAACAGTGAGAAATGTTTTGTGACAGCATGATTTTCATGGCGAGTTCCTAGAAAAAGCCGTACATTAGTAAGAAAAATAAAATGTTACATTTGGAATTCGCAAAAACTTATGTTACTAAACCTCATGCAGTTTGGAAATCCGCCACTTTTAGTGACTAATCTGAATTTAACATTTTGGCTCGCTAATCGCTCGCTTGTTAGGTACCGTGCTCACATGTAAAGTTCTAAATAACAGTCTAACTAGTATAAGTAACTATTACATAGCAAAGCAGTAAACCAAACCATTTAAAGAGCATGAGACTTGGCCATTCCAGTTTGTGCTTACATACATGTAAACAATTCTTCTGTGTTTCCATTTAAACACTTTGTTATCTTCAATGACTGAAGCAATTCAGAAACAGTTCAATAACAAAAATTAGGTCTTGGATTAAGTAAATATAATTATTTAATGCTAGTAACGTAACGATTGATTGTAATAATAATAATAACTACTACAACCCATAACCTAAACCAAGGCCCCAGAAGCTATAAGCTTGTGCGGTAGGGAGGGGGCGATTATTATTATTATGTAGGCCCAATGTGCGGCTGCAGCCGACTTACAGATGGAACAGCGCAAATCCCACATTTGTGTCACAGCTAAGGAAAACTGCAGAAAACCTTAACCAGATCTGCCGGCGCCGGGAGTCGATCTCGGGCCGCTTGGGTGAAAGTCCGGCACGCCAGGCATTACACTACCAAGGCTGTAGATTGATTTATTGTAAGATTGAATAATTTTGATGAAACACACTGTATCTTTGTAATAAATGTTCTGGTTATTTAGGACAAAACTTACTTTGTTTACTTTGAACAAAATTGGGTATTTAAATAAAACAATTATTGTTTCATGCTAATAGTATCAATATTTTACGTCTTGTAAAACCTACTACTTTACTTATGAAATAAATGGAATCAGGTATTATTGTAAGAGTGTACTATTTTACGATAACAACTAAATGAACAACAATGAACTAAATAAAGATTAGTAAAAAGTTTCACAGTATTTATTAAAATATAACCTGACAATATTGTTTCGACAGCTAAGCTGTCATTATCAAAGGTAATATAAATATAAACAAACACGTCGCTAAGGTAGATACAAAAATAGGTAACTAGATAAAAAGATAAAATTAATAATCAGAATTAAATATCTAACACTTCCAGTAACGGAGAATTACTGAGCTCAAGTTGTTCATTCGTTAAAGGTACCCTGAGTTTGTGTTTGTATATCTCAAAGGCTTCTAAAATGTCTAATTTGTGTTTGTTATTACAAAAATGTAGGAATTTAATATTATTTTGTAACGTCATTGTGTGATTTTGTTCTAAAAGGTGTTTGGCATAATTAGATTTTTCAAGATGTGTATTTTTGTAATGACGTACGTCTTCTTTATATCTTATGTCAAAATTTCGAAGTGTTTGTCCAATATATACGGAACTACAAAAAGAACAATTTAAACGGTAAACGCCCGATTTCATGATATCATGTGTTCTGTCTTTAGCAATAAATAAAAATGAAAAAGTGTTAGTGTTGGTTTTAAATGTTATTTTATAATTGTTGGTTTTTCTTAGTATATGTGCAATTTTTTCTGATATTTTGCCAAAATATGGTATACATATGTAATTTGTGTCTTCTGTTTGATTATCAATGGGATATATTCTTTTGATAGCTAACCTATAATCTTTTTGTTTAATTAAAGTGTCAATCATGTTCGGATTGTAATGATTTGCATGTGCTAGTTGTTTAATGGTTGATATCTCTTTGCTAAAATCTGGCTTTGTTAGTGGAATAGTTAAAGCTCTGTGTACTAATGATCTGTAGGCTGCTATTTTATGTGCTTTATGGTGACAAGATTAATTTGGTATTGTTATGTCCGTTTGTGTTGGTTTTCTGTATATGAAAAATTCAAATAGATTGTGTGGGTTAATCTTGATAGTTAAGTCTAGGAAGTTTATAGCCCTGTTTTGTTCTGTTTCTAGTGTAAAATTTATGTTTTGGTGGATACTATTAATAAGAATTAAAAATGTATTGATAACCTCAAAAGAACTGTCAAAACAAGCTAAAATGTCATCAACATAACGAAACCAGAAGATAATGTATTTAGAGAGGTTTAATTCAAATATTTGATCTTCTAACTTGTCCATAAATATGTGATGCCCTCCTTTGTAACAAAATGCTACGTTGCACCAGTTGCAAAGTGTTCTAGAGCTTTTTTGAAGAATAATTTTTCATTAGGTATGGTAAAAGTACGTTCTCCTTTCCTAAAGATCTTAAAAAGGCTTTATCTAAAGATATGGCCGTTTTTTATTTATTTTCTCGATCATCAGCATAACTGATGACTTTTCAAATTATACCGACTTTAATTCTAGAAGATTTCTGCAAACTAACATGAATATATCTATTTGATGGAAACATTTTTAAATTCCCGATTATTATTAGTTCATTGGTTCCCTATTTTTTTAATTATTTTTTTTCGACAGAAATATAATTACATTAATATAATATTTAAATAAATCTATTTACTTAGGTGAACACTAAATTCGGAGCGTTAAAAAACCAACACAAAGCTTTTTTTACAAGTAAAAACATAAAAAATCACGCCAGGCAGGTTTTGTTTTTATTCATGTTAGAGAAACAGATGAGAGCCAACAAGGCGCGAACTAAACAAACAAACTAATAATAAACGATGTGGTTGTGTAGCAAAAGTATCAATCCGATATTAGGAAAACCGCAATAAGTAAAAGTAAAATTGTAGAACATAATAATGTAGGAAAAGAAGTAAGTCAAATAAGTTGCCTGTATTGAAGTCGCGAAATCTCGCTAATGTTTGGGTGGGCGCAATGAAATGTTTCGTATAACAAATACCTTTTTGCATAATATAATAACCATTATTTCTTCTCAACTTTGAAATATATTGTAAACTGAAATATGAAAAAATTAAAATAACAATGTACAATTACAAAATATCGTATCGGATGCTGTCTTTTAAAACCTTGAAGTTTTGGAACTCCAGAATTTCTTACTATGTCATTTTCCGAAAAGTATTTGTTTCTGTCTTGTAAATCGTTTATCTTCGGCAACCTTTTGGATTAGGAAATAATTGAAATTGATGTTCGAATAAACTAATAAAAATTACACAAATACGATCCACATTAAATACACTATATATCACCGTCACCGGGTTTGCAACAGCTGAGAACATTCGACGAGGAATCTAAATAGATTGAACTCTTCTGTCTTCTCTTCTCTTATATCTCTTGAAGATTGCTCCTCGTTCTGACTGTTTACGCGATTGCATTGACGCACCGAAAAAAGTTCAGTTGGCGCAGTTAAGGCTGTTTTACCCGATTCTGAAGATAGGGAAACGCAATGTAAACTTACTCGGTTTTTATTCAATAACCGCTCAATATTTTTTGATCGGGTTTTTACCAAAAATTTACCTACAATGTAGTGTATGATGTAATGTTTTTAAAAAATAATTTTTAACGTTTGAAACCATAAAAAACTTAATTTAAAGTTGAAATTTTCGTTTCTAAAAAAAATCTTTACATTACATCATAGCATTTGACGCACAGATTACGGGAAAAATGTTTAAAAAAATATACGTTGATAAATAAATGAATAAAAGCATAGTAAGCGATCCTATTGCAAATTAAGTTTTTTATGGTTTCAAACGTTAAAAATTATTTTTTAAAAACATTACATCATACACTACATTGTAGGTAAATTTTTGGTAAAAACCCGATCAAAAAATATTGAGCGGTTATTGAATAAATAAATAAATAGTTTACATTGCGTTTCCCTATCTTCAGAATCGGGTAAAACAGCCTTAATAGCTATTTATGTAACAAGTACATAATGTAGGATTTTATAGACAAGCCCAGTTTATGGCCGAGCGAGCGAAGCGAGCAAGGCCTATAAAAGGGCGAGTCTATAAGGTCCGATTATGTAAGAGTTGCATACAAAGCTTTATGTTCGATTCCTAAAATTGGGTAATTATCAAAAGAAAATCAGTTTATAAATTTGACATCCATTCTTGACAGAAGAAAATTTGACATGTGATATACAGTTGTCATACTTTATTTTACTGCTATATACTTTATTTTACTACTACCACTTTATTTTACGAGTACAATAATAAGCCAGTTCACTGTCGCAAAACAATACAATAAACAGTACTTTATAATGCAATCAGACATAATAGCTATTTATGTAACAAGTACATAATGTAGGCCTTTATAGACAAGCCCAGTTTATGGCCGAGCGAGCGAAGCGAGCAAGGTCTATAAAAAGGGCGAGTCTATAAGGTCCGATTATGTAAGAGTTGCATACAAAGCTTTATGTTCGATTCCTAAAATTGGCTAATTATCAAAAAAAAAATCAGTTTATAAATTTGACATCTATTCTTGACAGAAGAAAATTTGATATGTAATATACATCAGTTGTCATACTTTATTTTACTACTATATACTTTATTTTACGAGTACAATAATAAACCAGTTCACTGCCGCAAAACAATACAATAAACTGTACTTTATAATGGAATCGGACATAAAATTTATTTAAATCAACTAAATATATAGTTAAAACAAATAAAGTTTTAGTTGTGCTAACTAAATGTTTCGTGGAGTTAAATAAATTTTAACTGCGCAAACTAAACTTTTTTTTCAATGCGCGCTCAGGTTCTGGTGCATTTTTCTGAAGCAAAATATTACTGACTTTCGTAACTTTTAGCTGTTATTAATTATATTGATTGCCATAATGCATTTTGTCCACAAAAGGCTTTTTCCTGGCATTTTCTTTACTTTTCACTGTATTCAAAAATTTTTAATTAGCAAATCTTTGTGATATTTATGGTTTTTATCGTTTTTTTCGAAAATGAATTTCCCCCTACTAATAGTTAAAACAATAGGACACCAGTGATATTGATCATACGAACTATCAGATTTCAAGAATATTGAATTTGACTCATATAATTCCTGCAAATGAAAACAAACCACACAACTTCCGTCTTCTTTGCGTTTTGTACTACACCTCATTCAACGCTAACTTAATATCGGTTCACAATAAACTGCTGTTATTAGTATAAAAGAGGACAAAAGAAAAACAACTTGAAATATAACACAAAACATGAGAAAAGGTATAACAAATAAATATATCTGAATCTTATAGAAAATATTTACATTTTTCATAAATAATAATAGAATATGCTATATTGCAAGTTAGGATTTATGATTTAATAAATTATACCGGGACAGCGCGTACGCAGTCCCGACTACCAAAAATTACGCGCCCGAGTTATCCACATTAGGGATAATCGCAGGGGTCAGCCCAGTCGAAGTGCAATGAGAGGGCCTCACCCTGGGGGAACCGCCTTATTGATCACGGTAACCCCTACGCCAGGTAAGTATGCTTTCTCAGCACACCGGTTCAGCTTATATACAGCGGCCGAATTTACATTAATAGCAAGAGGTAGACGGTTACGCCATCTCTTGAGTTATAAATTGAATGTTAAATTCGGCGCTTTAGAAAATCAACAAAAAAATGTTGTTATCCTACACCTCTTTATAAATATCACGTTTACTGTGGCCATTTTAAGTAAAGAAAGTGATTGTTTATTATTTTCAACTCGATCTTCTGGTCTTTTTTTATCAAAATACCTGGTGCATGTTTTAATCTTTGCTGTTAAATTTAAATGTTCTGGTTTTGGTCTGCCTTTCTCAATAATTCCCTCCGAAACTGTATGAAGGAAATTTTTTATCAAATAATAATAATAATACTTTACAAATTGAACAACAAAATCGTTACGATTCGGATGTATCCGACGTACTCGAACCTTCCACGGAAGCAGCTGAATTTGCAGTCATGACGTCATGACGATAAAGCAAGTTTAAATGTTGCATATAGAACAAACTAAATAGAATTATTTGTCTTTAAAAAAATCCGAACTTATATAAATTGAAATAATAAAATGTTCCAAAATACAGTCTCATTCGCAAATTTACATTGCTTAAGTAACATTTAACAAACACGAAAAATCGAACAAATAACGAAATTATAATAAACATCTGACCACGGAGTACGCTAATAAAAATAACTCGACCTTATACGATGTTAACTGTAGCCCACAACGCACCCGCGACTCGGCTGCTACCGAAAGTAAGAAGTGCAGGCAGCAACGAAATCCGTGCTTATATGCAGTGTAACTAACACATTTGAATCGGTATTACCTTTCCGCGCAAGTTTAATGAGCTTAATTTAAAATAGCACTCTAAATAATTATACTTTTTGCTGTACGGAAATGATATTGAGCTTTAAGTTGATTAAATGTTACAAATTTAAATAAACGATAACCATAATTTTATAAAAATATTTCTGTTAGCATTGTTTTTAATTTTAATAAATTCTTAAGGGAAGCATTGCTTCCATGGACCGCACGCCACTGGTATGTATGTATGTAAGTAACATAAGTTGTTGATGGGTTGCTATCTTTGAAGGAGTGAGTTTTTCAAAAATAACCCACGTTGCTAGGGGTAACGTGGGTTATAGTGTAACAATAGTAATTTATGGTACAAGTGAGTTAAGTAAGATATTATCCACGAACGAAAAATTTACCCTCGAGGGCCGGCAGTCCCGATAGGGTTAATTTTTCTGAGTGGATAATATCCTTAAATCACGCGTGCCATACAAAATTTTATCCAACACCTCTTTATTTAAGTTTAAACATCGAATTTGCAATGTATAGTTAGTCTGTAGTTTTGACGGTAATACTCTAACACGATGACTGGATTTTAATAATATTAAGTAACGTAAGCTGGTGATTGGTTGTTATCTTTGAAGGAGTGAGTTTTTTAAAAATAACCCACGTTGCTAGGGGCAATGTAGGTTATAATGTAACATAAGAGTAAACAATCACTTTCCTTATTTAAAATTACCATAGTAAATATGATATTTATATAGAGGTGTTGGATAAAATAATAAACAATCACTTTCTTTACTTAAAATGGCCACAGTAAACGTGATATTTATAAAGAGGTGTAGGATAACAACATTTTTTTGTTGATTTTCTAAAGCGCCGAATTTAACATTCAATTTATAACTCAAGAGATGGCGTAACCGTCTACCTCTTGCTATTAATGTAAATTCGGCTGCTGTATATAAGCTGAACCGGTGTGCTGAGAAAGCATACTTACCTGGCGTAGGGGTTACCGTGATCAATAAGGCGGTTCCCCCAGGGTGAGGCCCTCTCATTGCACTTCGACTGGGCTGACCCCTGCGATTATCCCTAATGTGGATAACTCGGGCGCGTAATTTTTGGTAGTCGGGACTGCGTACGCGCTGTCCCGGTATAATTTATTAAATCATAAATCCTAACTTAAAATATAGCATGTTCTATTATTATTTATGAAAAATGTAATTATTTTCTATAAGATTCAGATATATTTATTTTTTATACCTTTGCTCACGTTTTGTGTTATATTTCAAGTTGTTTTTCTTTTGTCCTCTTTTATACTAATAACAGCAGTTTATTGTGAACCGATATTAAGTTAGCGTTCAATGAGGTGTAGTACAAAACGCAAAGAAGCGGAAGTTGTGTGGTTTGTTTTCATTTGCAGGAATTATATGAGTCAAATTCAATATTCTTGAAATCTGATAGTTCGTATGATCAATATCACTGGTGTCCTATTGTTTTAACTATTAGTAGGGGGAAATTCATTTCATCGAGAAGATATAGTAGTCGTAGTGATGGGAGGGCAATGAAAATTAGTGTTACTGCAGGAGCAATCGTTCAAATTAATTCGATCGTTTGTCCTTCTAATAGGTATCGATGTGTATATTTATTCGTAAACAAAGTACCTATAATATATCTCACAATTAAGGTAATTATCAATAAAATTATTATAGCATGATCATGAAAAAATGCTAGTTGTTCTATTAATGGTGAGGATCCATCTTGGGTATTGATATTTATCCAAGTTGCCATTCTAAGAAAAGTTTAAACTTTATGTATGAATCTTAAATTCATCGCACTAATCTGCCATATTAGATTAGTTAGTTAATATCGGTAACTCAGAATATCTATGTTCAGCTGGCGGGAATTTTTGTAATCATTCGATTGATGTTGATATTTGATTGGAGAAAATGTTCTTTCGTAGAGAGGTTATTCTTTCTCATATAATGAAAATAAAGAACAGAATTCTTACTGTTGAAATTAAGGATCCTATGGATGATACAACATTTCAAGTTAGATAAGCATCTGGATAATCAGAGTATCGTCGAGGCATTCCTCTTAATCCTAGAAAGTGTTGAGGGAAAAGGGTTAGATTTACTCCAATAACTATTGTTAAAAATTGGATCTTGAGAAATTTATTGTTTAAAGAAAATCCTGTGAACAATGGGAATTAATAAATTAATCCTGCTATAATTGCAAATACGTCGCCTATTGAAAGAACATAATGGAAATGGGCTACTACGTAATAGGTGTCATGTAAAATGATATCGATTGATGAATTAGCTAGTACTACTCCTGTCAATCCACCAACAGTGAATAGGAAAATGAATCCTAAAGCTCAAAGTATTTGTGGGGAGTAGTTGATTTGTGTACCATGAAGGGTAGCCAGTCAACTGAAAATTTTAATACCTGTTGGAACAGCAATGATTATTGTTGCTGAAGTGAAATATGCTCGTGTATCAACGTCTATTCCAACAGTGAATATGTGGTGGGCTCAGACCACAAAGCCTAAGAATTCAATTGCTATTATAGCATAAATTATTGCAATGCAACCGAATGTTTCTTTTTTACCTCTTTCTTGTCTAACAATATGAGAGATTATTCCGAATCCTGGAAGAATTAGAATGTATACTTCTGGATGACCAAAGAATCAGAATAAGTGTTGATATAAAATAGGATCTCCTCCTCCAGCAGGGTCGAAGAAAGTTGTATTTAGGTTTCGATCTGTTAATAGTATAGTGATTGCTCCTGCCAGAACTGGCAGGGATAGTAAAAGTAACAGGGCTGTGATAGCTACTGCTCATACAAATAAAGGCATTCGATCAAAGGTAATTCCTGTTGATCGTATATTAATTACTGTTGAGATAAAATCTACTGCACCTAAAATTGAGGAAATACCTGCTAAGTGAAGACTAGTTAGACTAGTAAAAGTAGCTAAATCGACAAAGGATCCTCTGTGAGCAATGTTTGCTGATAATGGTGGGTATACTGTTCAACCAGTTCCAGCACCATTTTCAACAATTCTTCTTATTAGGAGAAGGGAAAGAGATGGAGGTAGTAAGAGTCAGAATCTTATGTTATTTATTCGTGGAAAAGCCATATCAGGTGCCCCTAACATTAGAGGTACTAATCAATTTCCGAATCCACCAATTATGATTGGTATAACTATGAAGAAAATTATAATGAATGCGTGGGCAGTAACAACAACATTATAGATTTGATCGTTTCCAATTAATGATCCAGGGTTTCCGAGTTCGGCTCGAATCAGTAATCTTAACGATGTCCCTGGTATTCCGGCTCATGCTACCGAATAAGAAATAAAGAGTCCCAATGTCTTTATGGTTTGTTGAAAATAATCATTTGTTGAGTTAAGTGGCTGAGTCGTAAGCGATAAATTGTAAATTTATTTACGGATTTGAATCCCTTGACTAGGTCTTGTAGTCAATTATGATTTTGAATTGCAAATTCAAAGGTGAGTGTAATCTCTAAGGCTTAAAGGAGCAAGTTTTTATTGGTAACTTTGAAGGTTACTAGTTTAGTTTAACTTAAATCCTTCTTTTATACCATATTGAACAGAATTGTGATAAGAATTAGTCTTGCGATCGAGACGAAATTTAGAATCGATAAGAATGTACTGTTGAATTTTGGGTGTCATATTTGTCAGTTTGGTTTCTTTACGTTTATTAAGATAGTTGCAAGAGTGATTCGTATATGGACAAACCATAATGACGTTGCTGCGATTATAAGATTGGTAAAGCAATTATTTTGTTTATTACTAAAGCTTGAATAGTTAACCATTTAGGTAGGAATCCTAAGAAAAGAGGAATTCCTCTTAAGGATAGAAAATTAACGATAAATCACAATTTTGTTATTGGATTTTCATTTATTGACTGATTGTTGATTGAGAAAAGAGATTTTTAGTTTGTTGAAAATATTTAGAGTTACTAAAGAATAGATTACGAAATAATATAATCAAATAGTTTCTATAATTATTATTGTTCTTAGTATTCATCCTATATGATTAATTGAGGAGTAAGCTAAGATTTTTCGTAAGCTGATTTGATTTACACCTATAATTCCTCTGACTACTATAGATCTTAGAATTATTGTTGCTATGAATAAATTGAAGTTTATATTGTATATTAACAGGAATATAGGGGCAATTTTCTGTCATGTTAAGATTAATAAACAATTTATTCAATCAAGTCCCTCTAAAACTTCTGGAAATCAAAAATGGAATGGGGCAGTTCCTATTTTAGTTAGCAGAGCCGAGTTTATTATGAGCAACCTTTGTGATTGGAAATTTACGAGGCTTGTAAATCTGGTTTTTGTTATTCCATGGGAATCGCAATCTTGCATTTATAATAGCAAGCAACTCTTGAAAGAACAATGTAACTTGCAGTTGATAAATATCGATTTAACAAAAAGGAACAACTCTTTTAAACTTTTAGTTTAATAAATGTTTTGAATTTCTAATTGGTTATCTTTTTATTTATTCAGTTCTGTAAGTAAGACCTCAATCAAGTGGTTCACAACATTATACGTAAATACTCGATCGTGAAAAATGAGACAGTAAGCAGTAGTGTTCGCTGGAATGCTTTTGTGGGTTTCGAAAGTAACTCGTAGAACGACAGCTTTCCCTTGCAAGGAATCGTTCTGTCGCGAACAGTCGATGACGATTAGAGGTGTAAGTGCCTTAAATCTATCAGGAGCCAGTAGTGGTTCGTTGGGTTTATCATAGTACGATCGTTGAAAGGTAGCATACATTTCGTATAAAGTAGCAAATCGATTTTCGGCATAATTAATATTTAATTGATCGTAAGGATACCTTTCCGTATTTAAAAATACCGTCACGTTTTGAATATCGCAGGTGTCGAATGCGCTCATATCTTTCTGCAACTGGCCATCACGATCGGTTTGAAACTCTATGATAACGTAACGGGGAGTTTCCAGAGTGGTCGATGTTTTAATAGACCAACTATGCTTATCCGTTTGCGGTACAGCGGGATAAATATGAGTTTCCCAGCTTCTAAATGCCACTTGAGTGTCAATATTTTTTCCAATATATTTTGTTAATGATAATTCTTCCGCCAATCCTGGTTGAATATGTGTAACTTTCCAATATATTTTTTGCAAGTTAATCTTAAGCTTTTCATTAGCATCGGTGGATATTAGGGCATCGAGATCAGAATTGCTTCTAATTAATACCAATTCTTGACGAATGTTCATAATAATCTTTCCATAGTCTTCAAAAATCCCTAACAGTGTTGATAAAGGTATGCAGGCGCAAAAATTATCTTTACCATCTAGCAAGGTGCTGGTATTATCCGGAAACCAACCAGCGTTTTGTAACTTAACGCTTTCGTTCGAATTGTGGGAAAGGTAAGCTTTCATGGCGGTTGTTAGACTAACTTTTGTTACCGAATCCACCACAACTCCATTCATTTCGTACCGAATCTTACACAGAGAAAAATGTATTTAAATTTCATCAACAATTGTGTGGTATTGTAAAACAAATTGGTCTTAAAAAAGTGACAGGGACAATTTGTGTACAATTATAAAACAAGATTGTGCCATTTAGTTTGTCAAGATTTTGTGGAAGTCAATAGTAATTTTGTAGAATCAAATGAATAGTTGTGTATAAGTTTCCATAACAAATTGTGTTACTTATTAAAACAGAATGTGTAATGTTATTGCATACAATTTTATACAAAATTGTACAATTGTTGCGCTAGTGTGTGCCACAATTGCTTAATAGTATTTAACACAATTACTTGTTCACATTTATACAAAGTGTACAATACTCTGGCACAAATATTCTATACAGAAGGCTAGATATCACAAATAAAATATATATTTTTACATATATTAAAATATATGTAACTAATATGTATATAGCTATACAATGTATAGTATTTACATACTATACAACGTGTAGTATATACACGTATAACACTAAAATTTTCTTTTGCCGTCGGCTGTTTATATATAAATCTCGAATTTACATTAATAGCGACAATTACAAGTGGTGACATCTATAGGATCTCATCCATAAACTTTGCGAAACACAATAATTAGTAGCAAGCAGTTTGAACACTGGATTATGATTTCATTCAAACAAAATATTGTATTTTTCTAAACATTTTTTACAATTATACTTCAACATAATATGCTAGCTTATCCTCTACAACATTGTTCCAAAGAATGCAGAACTAAATCTGACTGTGTTAAATAATTGTCGTAAGTTCCTGTTAGACAATTCAGTAACGAAATCCTACACAACGCTGGACAATACGATTCTACAATTATAATATAAATTTCTCCAACACCGTTTTGAACAATATTGTGCAAAGCTCTTATGAAGTATTTCTCTCTGTGTACTAAAAAGATGTGCAATACCATCGTTTATAAATTTACCACTCGCTGATGGTTTACCATCTTCTTTCAGTACAGTACCTTCTACATATAGATTACTACGCGAAGGCAAAGTGGACATATCCTCTTGAATAGGTATTCGAATTTCGTTATTATTCTCAAAACGAGTGGTATAAGGTTGGTGAGTGTGAAATTCAGCTCCAACAATCGAATTATCGACGAGCACTTTTTCGTTTACATTTAGTACATTCATTTTGGGATAATAAAGCCTAAGGTTTGCAAGGATAAGCTGCTGCCCTTGTCAATTGAGTAGTGACCGATGCTTGACTAACCATTTTCCGCTTCAAACACGATCTTTTATAGCCAGATCGATCAGTGCAACATCGAGGAGTGTTATATTTGAGCACCATTACCGACGCTCTTCAAATGAAGTCCTATCGTCACGGTTTCCCCTTGGGAATTAACCAAGTCTTGATCCAATATTTTAAGGATAATGTTTGAAATAGTATAGACATTAATTGGTAAATAGGGTGCAGTCTCAGGTGCTTCTATTATTTTGAATCCAGGAGGAACACTGGGAAAGAATTGATGTATCACATGGGCAGGTGTAGCATTAATATAATTTCCTGTTATTATATTACATTCTATCATTAGCGAGTTAATCTTGATAATTTTAACTGAAAAATCAGATATGTGACGTTCCTTAGCTTTTAAGATTCTATTCTGAAACCCTAACAATGTTCCGATAGAGTGTTCAACTGTAAAGTCAATGTCGTGATCGGCTTTTATAATCGATTTTAGGGTGTTATGATTCGGATCGATGTTAACAGACTCTCCGTTTACTTGAGAATTAATGTATTGAGCTATATCAGCAAGCTCGTATGACCCTGTAGGTATCTTTATTATTCTTTTACCAATTTTAAACACGTTGTTTTTATCCGTTACGTTCGGAATAGTATTAAACGTTTCGAAATTTGTCAAACGCATAACCTATTGTTTTTTAGGATCCAAATATATGGGAGGGTTAAAAGGAGAAGTTAAAACAGAAGTTGTAGCGGAGAAGATGAATGTTTGAGACATCTCAACATTCCCAGTAAGACTGAGGAAATGTTAAGGAGTGTTATCATATAAAAAGTTCAGCGCTAAATGTCCACCATTGTACGAATTTAGCTTCTGAAAAGCATCGTAGTTGTAACGAATAACTTTTAAAGTAATGAACGAGTTCTAGTGGGGGTTTTAACTGACCAATACTATCAAAGTATAATATATTTCGACCACGTTTAACATACGATGTCCAATGCGTACCTTCCCCATCTGTATCATCCACATTCACAATTCCACATTCGTTTTTACGGATACGTTTCGGTTACCCGTTTCGCATAAAAATACCTCTGAAGTATGGAATTTTTAACTTGTTGTCATTGCTCGGTGTGGTAGCTTTAAGGGTAGTTTTTGGAGGTCGTAAATACAATCCTAATCCTTTTTTGTATGGTTTCAAATATAATCCTTTTCCTACAGGCGCTTGCTCCATCGCTTTATTGTGTCGTTTTGTTTCTTCGAGAGCTGATTTCGCTGCTTTTGCTTCATTTACTGCTTTGGCAACCGCAGCTGCTCCAGTTCCTAAGAAGCCTATAGCTCCGAGAGCGGCAAATAAAGGAATGAGCGGTAGGAAACCACCTTGTTTAGGGATAGGTATAATCCGCCCTTTGGGAGCAATGATATTTTTACGTTTTAATGCCGCTAGGGCAAGACGAGCAGACCGTTTTAAAGATAGCTTTCTTACTTTACCACCAATACGCTTTCTAGCTAATTTGATAGCGTTGTTGAACGTTAAAATACCCCTTCTATTCACCTTAGATCGTCGAACACCCATACCCAATTTTCTTTTTCCAGGCATAATGCCGGCCACAGTAAGCGCAGCCGCTCTCTCTCCAAAACGAGCGTCCTTAGAACGAAACCTCGTCCACTCCTTCTGTCCTAATATACGATCAGCTTTATGACGTTCACCAAGGTCGTTAGTTTTTAAATAGACTATGTCGTGCTCTTTACAAGCTTCATCCAACGGGTTTATTCCTTTGTCTCCACGAGTAAACCTTTCACGCGAATGGGTGCCAGGTCCACAGTAGTTATACCCTGGTAAATGTAATTCTAACGGTAACTTATTAATTAATAAGAGTGTTGATCACTCCCTTCCTCTTACGAGTTGATTGGCGATTCTCCGATTTTTGCAGAGTACGTTTCATAACACATTACTCATATCACAGGAGAAGAGTGACTGAAAGCTTGCTCCAACATCTTTATATATTTATACCCTTTACTCATATACGCTCTTTAACAACGTGTCCTACATGGAGCAGTTAAAGTTGGTGCGTTAGAGACAGACGTTGTCTATTATAAATCGGGATAATTGTTTACCGACGCCGCAAGTTTTTAAACATAGTGTATTGTTGGGGGCAGGATGCAAACTCGGTATAATAGTAGGCAGTTCCGGATGTGGTAAAACCAACCTAATGATAGGTTTACTAGAACATCCAAACGGTTTACGCTTCGAAAACGTATATGTCTATAGTAAATCTCTTTATCAACCGAAATACGCATATCTGTGCGAGCTGTTTCGATTATTACCCATCGGTTATTTCGAATACGATTCTTCTGAAACTATATTACCACCTAAGGATGCAAACCAAAACTCAGTTATTATGTTCGACGATGTAGTTTGCGATAGTCAAAGCACCATACGTGATTATTTCTGCTTCGGTAGACATAAACACATAGACTGTTTTTATTTATGTCAGACATATTCTGCGATACCTAAACAACTCGTAAGAGATAATTCAAATCTCATTGTCGTTTTTAAGCAGGATAATACTAACTTAAAACACATATTTAACGAACATGTTAGCGGGGATATGACTTTGATATGAAGCGTTTAAACATTTGTGTTTATACTCTTGGAAGGAGAAATATGGCTTTTTAGTAATCGACAAAGATTATCCACTTAATGGGGACGTTATCGAAGAGGTTTCGACTGTTACTTCACCATAAATACCGAAGACACGAACTAAACGTTTTAGTAAACATGGACAAGCGTGTAGCAGAAGACTTGGTTAAAGCACGACGACATGTTAAACAGAAATACAAAAGAGTAGTAAGTAGGACTACCCCTCGAGACTATTAATTGCTTTTTCCGGGAATTTAATTGTTTTTTCCTTGAGACTTAATTGTTTTTTACCTTCCGGGTTTTAAGTAGGACTACCCCCCGAGGCTATTAATTGTTTTTTTCGGGAATTTAATTGTTTTTTCCTTGAGACTTAATTGTTTTTACCTTCCGGGTTTTAAGTAGGATTACCCCCCCGAGGCTATTAATTGCTGTTTCACCCGCTAATGAGTGTGACGTATTTTGTTTTTTCTATTTTTCGGGAGCAGCTGACAGTCTCAAGTTAGTATATAAACATTATATTTAAAAATGAACTTTGTTGAGAAACAGAGCACTTCGATTATTTTTGATATGGAAATTTTGTATCGTATTTTTGTATTCGTTTTCTAGTTTTCAAACATGGTAAACGAAACCCTTGTAAAAAGAATTAAAAAGAATTAAAAACATCTGTTTTGTTTATAACGTTTTTATTTGCATATTTTTTCACACAAAAAGAATACTACCTCCTATTCTTCCTCATCAGGCCATTCAAACTCATCGTCACCATCATCTGTAGCACTCCATCCTGAGGCGTACCCCTCATCCTCATTATCCTCAAACAGTTCCTCTCCAAACTGATGATTATACATATTTATTCTTATATAAACTAATTGACCTTCCATTGGGCTTCCAAACCCTCAAAGCCTGCATCTCCTGCGATCTGCATTAGAATTTCGTTTAAAAACACAACACCTTCTAATGCCATGTTGGATTTATTCTGTTAAAAAAGAACACACATTTAAAAAAACAAAATAAAATACATAGACTAAAAACTTTTCTTACCAATTAAAAAATATTCTCGATCTATCTTTTCAACCTGTTGTTTTTGCGAGTATTGACTGCATTGACTATGATTAGCAAAATCAAAAATATATATACCAGAAACGTCGTTTAATAATAATTAAAAAGGCTATTCAGGCATAATTTTTTAGAATCTTCTTGACCCATCAACACCTGCCGCGCCTTGTTCGAAAACCTGCAGAAGTACTTCATTAAGAGGTTCCAAACTCTCAAATCTCAAACCCCTGCAACAGCTGCCCCGCAAGCATTTCGTTTAAAAACACCTGAAATAACCAAATCACAACTTGCAGATTTTAATTTTATTTATTATTATCTGTATTTTAAATATACTTACATGGGTTTCGTTTACCATGTTTGAAAACTAGAAAGCGAATACAAAAATACGATACAAAATTTCCATATCAAAAATAATCGTAAGAATATTATAAGTGAAATTCGTATTTAGCAATTAAGTTCTATGCGTTCCAAACTTCTTCAACAAATTTCCCAAAAATATTTTTACTCATTGTAGAAAGTGATAATTTCTAAAACCAACTAATTTTAAAGTCGTTAACGTCGTCAATATTATCTGATATAACATTATGCATACGGGAATTAGCAGAAAAACTCATTACAATAGAATGGAAATTACTAATAATTACTGTGTCACTTCAAAATAAACTCATTAACGCATGCAGGAACTTGAAATTTTCAACTAAATGATTTTAGCATATAAACATTTGTAGAACAAGTGAAACCTCATTTGTTTTAGTATCACGCGAGTGCGCAATACAATTTAAAGTTGTTATATATTTTTCCTACGACCCCATACAAAAGTGAACAATAGCAAACGCTACCGACATTAAGAAAGTGAGTCATATAACACGCGTATGTTAGGAACATAACACACGTGGGTGTTATGAAAATACGTCACGCTAAGCAATACCTAGAAATCCATGAATTTTGTTTACATTAAAATGATGACATTAATGTTTAATCCAATTTTGAGAAGCATTTTAACCATTATGTATCTATTCTTTTCTTATAAATATAACTTTAATTATTGTTTAATTAGTTATTTTAGCTATCAAAAAGAAATATCTAATAGATTACACCTAACATAACCTCACTATAATACACGAAAATTATTGAAGCAAGTTTGCCAAGATTAAAATCAGCGATGCCAAATGGGAGAAAAATAAAAGTAATAATTTAGTTAGGCAACCTCTTTCACACATGGCATTATGTTATTAAAATAGTTGAAGTTATATTTGTTAATTATGAAGATATTATTAAATATAAAGAAAAAATAAATTATGTGCCTCTCAAATTATATTATAAATTGTAATAGTAATTCATTTAATTAACTTTGCTGCTAAACCCAAGGTTTAATTTTATACTATGTTTAAATGTTATGAAAATATGATTTTTTAAAATTGAAATTTATATTTAGTAAAAGAATCTATTAAATAAAATGTTAACAAACACCCATTCACTTTAACAATTGTCATAACAATACTTTTACATTTAACTTTATTCAGCTCCAGAAAAATAAAATTAAGTTATCAAGATAACTTAATTTTATTTTTCTGGAAATGTTTTGATAGAAATCTCGTTATAATTATTCATATTGTAAAACTAAGTTGTTTAAAAAATTAAACTTTATATCCTAAAAATAATTGGCTTAAGAAAATTAGCTTTAAGTGTGATTTTTTTTGTTAAACCTAACCATCAAAATTTTGCTTTAAAATCTTCAAAAATTATATTCTTGAAAATTTAAAAAATCTACATTTTTTAAACATTTGAAATTTGAAGGGGTTGTAGGAAAAATATTGTACATTACACGTTGAAAAGTGACTTTTCTGCACTCGTGTGATTTCCGCACTCGGCTTACGCCTCGTGCGTCAATTCACACTCGTGCGTGCGAAAAGTTTCACTTTCCACACTAGTAATGTAATATACTATTACGCGCATTTTTAAAAGAAAAATAGATTTCCGTACCTTTTCTATTCAACAAATTTTAACTATGATGAAAGCGGGTATAGTTACGAGCTCGTCCGACACCACCAATGCATATAAGGAAATAATGAAGAAAATTGTTTTCAATAACCAAACCGTCGACGATTTAGATTTTCTAAAAAATCTCGCGGAGCGTTTGACGGTGTTTGAGGTAAGCGATTTTTTATTAATAAATTAATATGTATTGTTAACTTTGGTATTCTATTTTAGCGAGCTGCTGTACCTATACAACCTGATGTTTCAACCAGGGCGGAGATGGTGTACGGTGGTATTCAGAATGTAAGTTTTTTCCTGGTTAAATATTTAGAAATTTTAACACCGTTTTCTGTTTTTCTAATAAGAATTTCTTTATACAGAATCCAATACAGTTCAGCGATGATCAACTGCAGGGTGCCGAGGATTTCCCCACCCTCACCCAGTTCGCGCAAACTAACGAGGTATGTTTAAAACACTTTTCATTTAAATTATAAAATGCTAATAAGATTTTCTTTATACAGAATTCTCAACACTTTACCAGCACTCAGTTGCAGTGTGTCGAGGATTTTCAGCTCACCCAACTTGGAGAGTTTGCACAGGTTGACGGGGTATACCGAAAGTATAACTTCAACTAATGCTGTAACGTAGATTGTAGCTACTTCGGCATACACTAAACAATTTACTGTTTCCATCAACGCTTCTTCGAATCCAACCTCTATGCGCAGAGAACCGTTTTTAACAAAATTCCAATGGGTTGTCATATTAGCTGATAAATCAGGTGTTAAATCGAATGCCCACAAACAATATCCATAAGGGTATTCGGAGCGGGCAATATTGTTACCTTCATTTAAAAAGTGGATTCCCGTACCAGAAAACAAAGTGTGATAAGAGCGTGCAAATTCTCCTCTTGAAGTAAAATTAGGCTGTAACGGTTTAGAAGGTAGTTGTTGAGCATCTACATATAATGACAAGTAGTTTATCTTGTAATTAGGAAAATTAAAAGGGTTCTTTTTGTAATCGCCGTTGAAAGCTGAATTAGATACGAAACCAATAATGCACCGTTTTGGTAACTGACCAAGAAACACATTGTCCAAAGATGTTCTTTGCACACCGGAAGGAATTGTAAGAACTTTAACATCGGTTCTTGTTATCGGGTATTTGGCTGGTGATGATTCTAACGTTTTTGTATGAGCTAATAATATCGTAGGATTTATTTTCATTCTTCTTACAATTAAACTAGCTTCTAGTATTTTCACTTTGTATGCATTTCCGCCGTCAGTCATCAAGCCAAAAGTATCGCGTGAGCGCACAAATTTGACACGCATTTCAACACCGTTTATTAAAAATTTTTCTTGATTAAATAAATCAGCGTGGATATGTCCAATCATTTCAATTTCTTGACTTTTAGATGTATAATATCGTCTCTTATCCAACCCATCGTTTTCAGCTGTTAGATTATCCATTTTTCCTGCTGTATCTTTATACCATAACGACGATGATAGATGAGAATTTTTTGCATCTATCCCATAATTTAATAAAGATTCAATGTATGCTCTGTATGCGTAAGTGTTGTTTGGAGGTGAAACTAATTTTTGATTTAAATATATTTCCACTTGACTGAACAAACTGTGTAACCAATTGTTTACAGGACCAGGAGTGTCATCATCTCCCAAAGACGTACCATCTTCTTTCACTATTTTCACTGTCAGATATAACATAGTTTGACTTAAATCTACATAATCGGACCCGTTTCCAGGCACAACAAATTCTAACGGGCCATCGTCGCTGATTGATGATAAAGGCTTGTAGAATACCGTCTGACCGTTTTCAATGCTGGTTTGCGTGGATGATAATGCAAATAGATCTAATTCTGATTTAATGCATTCACACGATTGTGCACAGTAAAAAATGGAGTGTTAACTTTTACACTCAAATAACACCCAGAGTGGTTCCTATTTATCCACACTGATGAGTGTAAATAACATTGGTCTTAAAAGTGGTAAAATATATAACAACTTTAACCTTCAATGCAGGTTAAAGTCATGGACACTGAGTGTAAAAATGACAACCATATTGTTGTGTGAGAAAACATTTGTTGAGTGTAAAGTATGCACGAACTGAGTGTTAATTTCCCATTCTTTTAGTGTAAAAATTATTGCTTATAATGGTAAGGAACATTTTTTTAATGGAAAAGGAACAAATTATAGTGGTTACAATCATTTATTGGAGTGTACAAAAAGAAAAAAGTAAAAAAATAATGCACACAAATATTAGTTTTATTTTAAAACAAAATGCAAAATATAAATACATTCTAAATCTAAATAATCCAATGTAAATACATACTGTGATGATTTTCCTTCATTATTTGAAAACCATGAATTCTTAATTTTGTTACCCAATGTAAAAATGTTCAAAGTTGACTGTTTGTGTTTATCATTTGTAATTATGAGTTTCTGTAATTAAAGTTTTATTAATAGTATATTACGTTATAAGTCCGGTAAACCCAAGTTTACAGTAGCGAGTTGAAAACGTTTCGGGACGAGGCGACGAAGGAGCCGAGTCTCGAATGTTGAAACGAGCTACTGTAATGGTTTACCGGACGTATGACGTAAGGCGTTTTATTTCATACTGCCTCACATTGTTCATTTTTAAAAAAAATGCATTTAAAATTTTCAGTCCGGTAAAATTTTTTACCGGACTCAAATTAGATTTTCAGTCCGGTAAAATTTTTTACCGGACTCAAATTAGATTTTCAGTCCGGTAAAATTTTTTACATGCCTTGTAACGTAATAATTCATTTACCGGACTCAAATGAGTCCGGTAAATACCCTTTTACCGGACAGTATGAAATAAAATTATTTACACATTCTAATTTACATTACAAACCTTACCTGTAATTATAGAAACGACATTTAATGTCACTAATCACAATGTCAGTAATCGCATGTTAATAATCACACGTTTTATATTTAGTTTTATATAAAGTTACTAAATAGATTAAGTACCGCAATGGTCAGCCATTTTCTGGCAAAATAAAAGCGCCAAATTTAAAATGTCTTTATTTCGAAAACCTTTAATTTGGTTCTATGAGATCTCTCTTAAAATATCAAAAACGAATTTAAATACTTAAAATAAATACGATAAGTATAATATATTAAAATATATTATAAATAAAACAAATATCTTGTTATTTATATTATTTATTTTTTTACAAGAATTCGCATCGCTATGCTCCTACTACTGTTAGTATCAGCGCAGTTATCAAATTGTTTCGATCTATCTTTTAAAATAAAATGTAACCTACTTCTTACAAAGATTTTAACAATTTTGTATACTATATTGTGGCATGTTGGAAATCTTTCTGAAGGAGGATATTTCATTAAAGCATTCTTTAAAAAATCGTCAAGACTTAAATTATTATTTACAATAATATCTTGAAATTGTCTAAAATATATCTCGATATTATAAATATAATTATAAAAATCCATTGTAGGAAACTGTAAAACATTTTCCTTAAATTCTTTCAGTTTAGTAAATAAACTTAAAGATGTAATGTTGGTGGCATTCTTAGGGTCCCTTATACTCTCGTAACAAGTAGAACAAATTGATTGATTTTTCTTCACTTTATATATAATAGAACCAACTAGGTAAAATAAACTAGCTTGCAGTATATCATTTAAATGTGCAAAGTTCAACTCCTCACGTAAATCCCCCTCCAGTTCTGAAATAACTTTGTCATCAATATCTTCCATTTCCATCATATGTTGGGTTGATTTACAATAGTTAACCAGATGGTCAGTGGCGGATTTAGGCACAAGCGTTTGAAGCGGCCGCTTCAGGCCCCGCAAGTCAGGGGGCCCCGCAGAGGCCTCCTGCCAAGGACCGCACTGTACACGCGACAAATAAAAATTATTGGCGTAGGAATTCACTTTCTCACAAAAAAGTAAAACAAGAAACAGATCATATCGTGTACAGGCTGGTAAAAAAAGTGTACGGTTGATGCATTAGAGTTTCGTACAAAGAAACAAGCGGTAGTCAGAGCGATATTGTAACGGAGTACACTGTTTCACCGCCACGTTGACTTAGTTGCTTACTCTACTGTTATTAAAAGCACATTTTGTATTTTAAATTCTTAATTTCACGATTTCAGAAAAAACGTAATGTACACCTCAGCACAAAAGTTGATTTTTTATCACTCGTTATGTTTGTTCAACAATCTCCATATTCGTGATAAAAAAGTACAACTTTAGTGCTTATTTGGTATACTAATAACTAGTTTATCTACGACCACTATAGAAAATTGCACATTTCACACAGTCTAGTAACTATGAAGCTAACTCATTGTTCATAATCTTTAAACTGTACGGAAATGACCGTGGGAAATGATTTCGCATTTTCAGTGGTTCTATTAAAATGCCATATATGTCAGCACATGCAATATTTCTAATTATTTGAAATATACAAAGTTATAACTTATATAAAGATTAATTTATTTTTAAGAGTTAAAAATTGTTAATGGACTATTGTATATAACTATTATACTCATACTTTTATAGTGATATGTGTATAAATCACAGACGGCATCATAAGACAGCTGTTTCGAGCTTTTGGCTCTCCTCAATTAGGGGCAGCCCGTATGTGAATTCTACACACATCACCTGAGCATATATACTAGCTTGGAAATAACACTAACACCATCAAATAACTGTGGTGCCTCCTGTAGGTATCAAACCGCACTAAACGACGTAATTTTATTATCCAATACAGGAATATACAAAATAAAATCCGGTCGAGCGTCCGACTGTATAATTAATATAAATACAACACAAAATGAACACAAACGTGTTTTAATAAAGTGAGTTTTTAATAAATTTAAAAGTTAAAAATTGTTAATGGACGACTATTATACTCACAATTTTATAGTGATATGTGTATCAATCACAGACGGCACTTTAAGACAGCTGTTTCGAGCTTTTGGTTCTCCTCAGTTAAGGGAGCTCGTCTGTGATTTATACACATATCACTATAAAATTGTGAGTAAAATAGTCGTTCATCAACAAAACTCACTTTATTAAAACACGTTTGTGTTCATTTTGTATTTTATTTATGTTAATTTATTTTGTTTAATTAATGTTTTACATTAAATTATATTTTGAATGCAAATCCATATAGAAAAATTATCACCCCAATTGGAAATCGAACCCTGGGTCTCCAACTTTCTGAACGACATCTCTACCTCTGAACTACTGTGTCGACTACCAGCATCTAAAGTTATTATTACCATATAAAGTTATTACAAAAATTGTTATTGAATTAACGTAAAATTGATTTAACGATATAGCCTTCTGACGGCTTTAATCAATACATTTAGAATAACCGGTCTATTACATGGAAATCTAAAAATGTTTTGGGAATTTATTATTTCAAATTACATTCAAATGAAGCATTAGGTATTCAATGTATTTGTAGATTAAGGTTATGATTTACTTACATTAACAAAAAAACAGCGGCGGAACAACACGACGTCCAAAATACATGTGTCTATGACATTCAAAAAATTGAAAACATCAACAAAACTACTATTATTAATTTAAATAATTGTTCAAATTTCAGTATTAATTTTAAATAATAAATAATCATTACATTGAGGTATACGCATTTCTTAATTTTTACAACTGACACCTGTTTTCCACAAAAAACGGGGCATTATCTACTTTTGACATCCAGCACCTCAATCTCAAATCATATTCTAGGTTAAATATATGGTCGTAGATAAAGTATAGTGTGTAACACGTACAAAAACGTCAATTTCACACTTCTGTGAGTGCGGCATGCGACAAAGTTGAATTATTTAAAAAATTTTGTGGAGGAAATTTCCTCCCACCCCCGTGAATTCGCACCTGATATTAATTATATGTACTTAATTTTTGATAAAAAATAAAAGGTATATAAATTGTAGTAATTGATTTATACTATGAGGCCCCAAAAATTTGTAACGCTTCAGGCCCCTTAAGTGTTAAATCCGCCACTGCAGATGGTTCGAATTATCATTAGTGTAACTGGATCGTTTAACTTGGGCTTCAAACTGTGACAAACAAATTAAACGCAAGGAAACTCTGAACATATGTGCATTTGGTATAGGCTGTCTACACCTTATGGAAGAAAATGCATTCTCCAAAGCATCCTGTGTCAACCTACCAAGCATAAGATAATGAAAATTTTCGTGTTCCAAATAAATCTTTTGTATATCTAGGGCAGTTTCTGTGGATAATATAATGCCTGTTTGAAAAGGTTTCCATGTTTGGTTTACAGTCAAATTATATGCAAGCTCTTGTACAGATTTTAAAAATTCAATGTTTTCATCATACTTCTCCATAGTTTTTAAAGATAAGGCCAATGCTGCATAACGACTAGTTAATAATTTAAACCACCGATACATTACTTTGATAAACCAGGCAGTTGTCCTGTGTTTCTCTTCTATTTTATTTTTCGAAATGCAGTACAAAAGTCCTGCTGCAATGTCGTTATTTATTAACGCCACACTTACTCTGACATTCATTGTGTGAAAATGTGATGGATTTAGGTCGTCGTCTTTTAATCTTGGACACAATTTCATCACATCATGTTTATCAATTTCATGCAATGTCTTTATTGGCTCGATTGATATTTCATTTGATGGCAGATCATACTTTTGTACCAGACTTTCATTTAAAATAAATTTGTGGCCTTTGGTCAATGCTGCAGCAAGATTCTTAAACACATGCACTGGGTCTGGTAAAACAAATAATTTTTCATTAGGCAGACACGGATGTTGAATGGAATTTTGAATTCTGGTATGTCGTCCAGCAACAATATTTAAAATTTTCCATACACTTCGGTTTTGTGGACCCATATCAGAAATTACAACTCTAATAGTGATCCCAATATTATGAGCTTTTTCTATAATTTGTTTTAATCTATCATAAAGTTCACTGGGATCAATGGAGTTTGCTGTGAAGTCATATCCCACAATTTGTTTCCATTTGATTGAAATTCCCCTTAATATGTATACCATAGCATGTGTGGCAATAACGTTTTCATTACGTTTTGCCTTGGGAACATTCACAGTAGGTTTGCCAACAACTGTATGTAAGGAATTATCAAACTGCAAGCCAGGTCTTATAGCCATTTCATCAAAAATTAGAACTGCATGCCTCTCTTCTGGTTGAAAACTGTCCATCTATAAACAAACGCATTAAACCATAAATGTTGTATTAGCAGTAAAATTATTATACTAACGAAATAACGCCACCTTCACCACGTCTTCGTTTAGAATTAGGACCATTTTCACTGCTTTCGCCACAATCTAAATCTCTCCTCAACAAATCGGGCACAGCACAGGGCCTAAGAAGTTTTTTCCCATCTTGCCTTCCATTTTCAAATTGATTTGCCGAAAAATGCACCTACAGTAGCTCTTGATAAATATCTACATTTAAACATATTTTTTCATCAATACTTACTTCACAAATTCTAAAATTTTCATTAAAATCTGGTCGATCAACTAAACTTAACCACACTTTCCTTCGAGCGCTATTTCTTTCACCGCTTGGAAAAGAAAATAATCTGAAGGCCTTTGCAGAGCTGTTTTTACAGCCTAATATACAACAACCAGGCATTACAATGTTTGATTTAAAATCGTAAACAATATTTGTAACAATATTAACAACAGCGGTTATTGCAACGACGGCTGACGTTTCTACAGTCTGTCCGCCGTGGACACGACATTAATAACATAAAAATTACTAAATATCGCCGCCATTTTCTGGCAAAAATAATGTCTCTTTGTCTAACACATTGGCCTAATGTTTGCGGTACTTAATCTATTTAGTAACTTTAGTTTTATAAACACATGTGCGCCATCTTTTTAAGCTGAGTTCGGCCGTCTCCAAGTACCGACCTACTATACCGACATATACTTCATCACATATATACTTATGTAGGTACTACATAGCAGGAACCAGAAACGGTTTTACACTTAAATGGTTCTTTGTAAACCAAAAATCTGAAAATAATTTTATCTATTATTTATCCATAATTCACGTAAACATTATTATTTATATTTATGCATAATGATGATTGAAATTACAAAGGATCAACATGGCTGCTAAAACGCTTACATAAGAAAAAGGTGAATAGACACAACCAGGACTGGAAATTATAGTTTTAAAATCTTACCTAATTGCACAATATCGTAGGAAGATGCATTCTCTTCTATTTTAGCATATTTACTTTTATTGGCTAGTTGAATCTTAAAAATCATTGTGACTTTCAAAGACAACTAACTACATTCAAACACAAACAGTAAATAAAAGTGCTCACGTCCAATCGTAATTATTCGCGTTGGAGGTGAATGTTCGGTGGATGACACTCGCGAGGGTTAAATCGGTTTTGTTGGCAATCTCATTAACACTCTTTACTGCTGTTAACATGCTAGAATAGTGAAATACATTTTCTGAAAGATGACTCTTACACTAACGAGAATATCTTTACCAAATTCAAATGATTTGTACACCAAAAACATTATTTTTACCCATTTTTTAACTTAAGATAACACTCATAAGAAAATTGTTGCTGCGTGTTAATTTTGATTGTTAATTTCATTCACATGAGTGTAGAAATTCACACTCAGATATTTCACCACACCAAATATGTTTTTCACCACCACTGCATTTTTTACTGTGTGCATGTAGAAAAGCCATTATTTACACGAATATATCGTTATAATTATTAGATAGTTTTACTTTGCTTTTTGAAACCCTTTTCTTATTACTTCTGCGACTAGACTGAGGTATTGTTTTCGGACGCACTCTTTTATACCCTGATCCTACCATCAACGAATCGATCTTAGTATCAGCTTTTCGTTTCAGATTTCTACCGGCCTCTTGCATTCTATCTCGAAATGCTTCTGCTGGTGGGCGATTCTCGACCAAATCTCCTAAAGTGCTGGCTCCTGTTCTTAACGCTTCTTTTCCTACAACTTTTGCACCGGTCTTAAAAAGAGGTATAATGCTTCTAAATATCCCACCTAGAAAACTTCCAATTCCATGTCCTCTCTGATACGGAGCCCCTCTATAAATAGCTCCAATACCAGTCCCTGCTTGATTTGCGTAATATTGATGATATGGACAAGTCATTATTGATCGATCTTTTTAAAGTGTAGCTTTATAGTGAAAGTTCCAAACTCGAATGGCATCGATGCACCCGTCTCTGTTCTTATATCTATTTCCATATTCTCAAATTCCTTTCTCATAACGGGAACGTAATGCGTGGGAGAAAACACAATACTTTTTCGACAACCGTAAATGTAACTATCTGAATTAATATTGACTATACGCAACAAAGGTGCTAAAACATCACCGGTTAATTGCGGTTCTACTATATCCGCGTATACAAACATTTGCGAGGGTAAGCCGATCCATATATTACTCGGGTGCGAAGTGTTAGATCGAATAGCTAGATTAACGCCCGGTCTATATCCTAGTTGAAGTGCAAGTTTTTCAGATATTCCCAGGTATCCGAGCGTTTCGTTTATTTTTATAGATACCCGTTTTGTCACTTCATTATAATCTAAGTTTAACAACTTTTTCAAAATTTCATGATTGTTGATTTCCATGATTATGTCTTCGATTTTCTCATAATTCCCTGGAGGAATTGATAATACATACCATTCGTTATCATTATACGACATATTCACTTCATGTTTAAAGTGGTCACATGCTTTCCGTAATAATTGTTCAATATAACTTTTGTCTGATACTCCTACAACCCACTGGCCCGTCAATCTCAACCTTTTTGGTAACTGTGTAGTAAACTTCGCTGTTGTATTGTCGGGGAAATAGTTCATAGAGCTATTACTTAGTAATGTTACATAAAATTCTTCTTGACTCATATCTGTTGAATGTCGGAAGCAGTCACCCAGGAATTAAATTTGTCGCTATATCCTTGCCACTTGACTAGATAACGTTTGTTTTTACCACGTCCTTTCTCTTCGACGATCTTTTCTATTTTGAATAAAGTATTTGGATCAACGATAACTGGTTGAAGCTCCTGTTCGTAGAATACCCATATCACTTCTTCGTTGTTGAAATCTGTAATCCGGTACACTGGCGGCTTTCGATTAATAACTTTACATATTTTAAAAACTTCCTCGCTCCAATTGTTTGTGTAACCTTTTTCGAATATATTTTTGGTTTTGATAATTCTTACAAATTGGTTTACTTTGAGTTTAGGTTTCTTTTTCACCCCTAGTCCCTTACTATATAGATTGTTCCAGACCTGGAGAATATTATTTTCATTAACATCATTCGGACTCATTTTTGTACTCGAATGGTAACGATTATTGTAAGCAATAACCAAATCATTTAATACATCGGCATATCTATTAGTGTTTGCATAAGTAAAATATCGAAACATGTAAGTTTTCAGAGTCCTATTGAACCGTTCTACCACGGCTGCTTTAATAATAGTGTTGTTTATTTCCATAATATTCAAAATATAAAATATAAAAATATACATAAAAAAAATACAGACATTCCTTTTTGTAGTAATTTATCAAAAAAAAGCACATTATTATGGAAATGTGATAGCAGTCAGTTGATTTCAACATTGAAATCTCTGCTCTTCCCTGCTACCACAATTCGTTATGTGAGTATGAAACCTATACACAATTCTATAAATTTACGTTAAATTAATTATCGACTAATAATAATCTAACTAATAATAATAATTACCACAATTATTTTTCTCTCTCTTTTTCTACCAAATTAGTGTAGCTACTTACACATTTATATCATTAGATAGCATGTTCTTAATACGATTTTTGAAGGATCCCACCTTTTACATCAGGATTATTAGCAACATAGAAATTAATATCGTGTTCTTGATAATAAATGTTGAACCGGCTGTGCTAGAAATTCTTTTATTCGGAATCATATGGTAATATGTGCATTCCTAACCGCCTCAGAGGGTGGGAAATTAACCATTCCTAACTTACTTTTAATTCCCTCTCTTGGTCAGGAATGTAATCATTCCCTACCTGTTATCCCTCTCTTGGTCAGGAATGTGATCATTCCCGACCTGTTGTAAGTTCGTAGTTTGCTCGGTAGAGGGCGGGTGCATTATTAGGTCAAGTTTGTCACTTCAGTTGTCAGTTGTAAATAATTATTATTTGTTAAAAAATATGATGATTCCGAATAAAATAGTATACAAACCTCGGCGGGACGTTTCCTCCTGTCTCGAGCATTAGCTCACCTCGGGCCTGGGCCCTCGGTGAGCTATCTTAGCTCTCGACAGGAATGAAACACTTCCCGCCTCGGTATGTAATCTACTATTCCTTTATCAGCTTTAAAAATTTTCCGGTGTAGCGGATTGTTCAAATATTTGTTTAAACCCGTTTACAACTTCTGCAGATGTTTTATATTTTAAAAGAATGACCCAGGCTTTATTACTGAAGACATCAATCACTGTTAAGATGTAGTTAATTTGATCGTTATACTTGCTTAAATGTTGGACATACACACGGTCTTCCACGACGACGTCGGCGAAAACGTCGTCGACGACGTCGGGAACAAGGTCGAAATAATGAGGTAATGTTTACATTTACTGTAATTTAATGCATAAACAACTTCTACTTCCAAGCTGGACTGCTATAATAAAATTATGAATATCGTATTTCTTTAATGCATCAAACTGAAAGAAAGCATTTTTGAGCATAATAAAATGCGTACTGAATCTCTTTCTTTAAAGTATTTCGAAATAGCTTATGCAATTAACAAAACTTTTCATAAGCGGAATAATATTGATATCCATCGGTAGAATTACAAATCAACTCTTTTGTTTTTTATTTATTTCATTATTAATTTAGTTTAAAAATTAACGCAGGATTTAGGATTCTGAGTTCTGGTGCGCAAACGATGTACAATAATTTCCTATAAAGGACTTTCCGTAAAAGAACACTGGTAAAAATCTGCTGATTTTGGTATAGGAGAGGTCAATGGACAAATTATTATATAGGTATCAAATATAATTTTTTTCGTTGTTCATCAAGAATGTGCTGATTCTAGTAAAATAAATATTTTGTTGCATTTGTAGAGACCGTTTAATAAATTCAACCGAATTTGATGTAAACTGATTCTTAATTTTACAAATCATGTTTACAATATGGGTCATAACCTGATAACCTTGGAAGATAATTACAATCTGTACTACTAATAATTGTCACCTGAACACTTGATGCCATCTATTTTCTTGTATAATAGGAAATAAGTACATACTGAGAATTTTATACTTTTTGAAAGATTAATTTTATTTATGTACAATATTTTATAAATGTTGAAACTACAGTAGGTATTATTTAGCCAACTTATAAAATGTAGGAAATGCTTTTACTACTATTAATAAAAGATGACAGATACGATAACAATCAGCAGATTTTTACCATTGTCCTTTGGTAAGTGATAATCTTCCTTTTGGTTTCGGAAAATTGTACATCGTTTGCACACTGGAACTCGGAATCCTAAATCCTGCGTTAATTAATTATATCCATTTTTGAACTAAATTAACAATGAAATAAAAAAAACTAAAGTTTTCGTTTCATAGTAAAAGATTGATTTGTAATTCCACCGAAAGGTGACGTCAAGGTTATTACGTTTATGAAGACTTTTGTTAATTGCATAAGCTATTTCGAAATACGTCTAAATAAAGAGATTCAGTACACATTTTATTATGAATGATTATTATCAATAATGCTTTTTTTCATTTTGATGTTTTAAAGAAATATGATATTCATAATTTTATTATAACAGTCCAGCTGGAAGTTACAAGTTGTTTATGCATTAAATTACAGTAAATGTAAACATTACCTCATTATTTCGACCTTGTCCCCGACGTCGTCGACGACGTTTTCGCCGACGTCGTCGGGGAAGACCGTGTATGTCCTATTTAAATTTCTCATATCACACAAATCAGCTTGCCATAATTCGTTGATGTTATTTACAATATACTTATTTCTAGGAAACTTTTTCACAACACGTTTATTAATAGTGTAAGCGTCTTGTTTCTGTAACCAATCATGGACTCGTGCACGCGGTTGTTTTGTATTTTGTGTTAATAAGTCGATCCTTGAAAAGCCCGATGGGTTTGATGCGTCATAATAAACTGCAGAAAGATCCATTTTACAAAACTAACTTTTCCCAATTTAAGGATCTTCGGGTTTTCTTCTTATTAGAACTGCCTTGTATGTCAGGAATTCTACTTTCAGAATCAGCCTCGTAATTTTCGTCTAAAGATTGTTGCACAGCTGGTGAAATATAAGCTGGCGTTCGTCTTACAGCTCCCAAATTAATATCACGCGGGGAAACAAACGTGGTGTGACGTCGTTTAGGATTGCCTATTGCGGTACGTTAATGTCTTTTATATATTCAGCAAACTGCATCCACCCGTGAGGATTTGAATGTTTTCGAGGTCTTAACACATCGTGTAATAGGTCTACAATATTTGACCCTTGTATTATTTGTCCTTTAATGCTAACTACACCTTTATCATCCCATTTTAAACCGCCTGCATTTGTTAAATAACTGAAAAGATTTTCAGCTCTTCTTTTATAAGTGATAGGTACAGTTGCAATAATATTATTTTGAGCCAAAGCTGACGGTGAAATATTAGTTTGAGTCAAAATCGATGATGGTCTTTCCGTTTCTATAGGGAAATTAATAGGGTGACGATTTTTGTTTGCAAAATGTAAATACCTTTGTAACACTTGATAATATTCCGTCCATTTATCGTGATCGGTAAGTTTAGCACTCAACACCTTTTGCATATCATTATCCAAATGCGATAAAGTTTTTGGTTCTGTCGTTTCGGTAGTTGAAAATCTCTGCATCAACTCTGGAGGAACCAGTATCATTTTATTTACGTGATTCATTATTTAAATAAACTTCCTAACAATCCTGATATAATCGGCGCTAAAATTAATGGTAGTATTGCTCCACCTTTCTGTATCAAGAGTTTACGCTTCTTTTTTATTGACTCCCCAGACTTGACAATTTCTCGTAGAATGATCTTATAGCGAGATAATCTCGACTTATGTTTTGTAGATAGAGGAACTTTACCCTTTATAGTATTGTAAATACACTCGCATACGCAATGGATTTCTTTATCCCCAACCGTTTTCAAAAGAGCAACTCTTTCTTTAGCATTTAGTTTGGAAGTGCTCTCAATAACTCGGAATGTTTTTTTACTGAATGAGGCATTGTGTTATAATGATGAATTACTCGCCGTGTGATCTATATTTCTACCGTTTCTTAGGTATATATGCAAAACAGCTGCAGTCTTCTGAAAATATTGAAGTCCGGTACCTTAACATGTCAGGGGTGGCTTGTTTTAAATCAAATAGTAGATATCCATGTGCATCTGCTGTAGCATCTTCATATTCTTCTTGTAAAAATTTAGAATTTTCAGGACATATTTGACGTGCAAGATGACGAATTTGAGCACCATCTCGGGGATTCTTAAAGCATATAATGTAATGAGTGTTTAAGGAAATATCTCTTTGCCCTTTTCCTTGATGGAATATATTTTGTGTAATAAAGAATACGCTTATGTTTCGATGATAATTTCGTGGCCCCTTTGTGAATATATCGACAACCGAATTATTTGATTGTCTCATTAAATCGTCTATAATAATTAGATTAGGGTTGGCCCCGTCGAATAAACTCATGTCTGGCAATCCTTGATGAAATTCTACTAATTCACTCAAAGTTTTATAAAGCGGTTGCCATTCATCGTAAAACCAATGAACTTTTTCAAAAGTTGCGTTACATATTCGCTTTAAATTGTTTAACACACTCATAACAAAATATGATTTTCCGGAGCCAGAGGGGCCAGCAATAATTGCTGTAAACGGGTGGTGAGACTGATACTCCATGCTTATTTCTTGATATTAAACACTTAAATGACGATGATGAGTGGTGTAGTGGTGTATATATAAAGTAAAACAATAAAATAGTTAGACAGCGTTTTTTATTATCTCAGTTACATAATTAAACTTTATAATTACAAGTTACATATTTCTGGAGTTCATTAAGCAAATAATTACTAAACTTAAGTACCATCTCGTTTAATTAACATTAAACATTAACATCGTTAAAATATCATCCACATGTCTGGAGAACAAGACTCGCAGTAAACTATCAGCATCCAGTATTCTTGTACGAGACTCGATTGCTGCTTCCAATACATCTTGCTGAAATTGTGGATAACGAATAGGATGGTTCTTGATATTTTTAACTTTCAGCGTTATAAAATTTTTCATTTTCAGCAAATTTAACAGACTCGAATCTGATATGTATAGTTGGAATCCATTGTTTGATTTAGGGATAAATTGCACACACCCCGTGCCGAAACGATACAGTTTAAAATCGTCGAGTTCATATCCGTCTAACTCTTTATCACCATGTTGTGACAATATTAAAATATAATTAAGTTCATTTATAAATTTGTGGATGGTCTCTTCAGTAAAGCATGCACCACAATCAACACCTATTTTCAAAATTCGTATACTCACTGAGAAATTAGAAAAAGGATCTATCCCTATATGTATGTATTTTGAGCAGCTATTGTTTAACGGTAACTGTGTTTCTAAAAGAAGACGGGATTTTTCATAAATTATTGCAGACGGAGTGTTGTCTTCAACGGATATACGATATTCTCTTCTTGTAGCGTTTTGAAAACTCCGGTAATCCTCAGCTGTAGCTTGAAAAACCGGAGAAGAAGCTGTTGGTTTCAATTCATCACATCCTCCTCGCTCAGGGTAGAGTTTCCATCTGGTTTCTTTTCCTTAACACTTGTTGATTTGTTTGTCGACATTTTAGATATCTAAACCAAAAATAACAAAATAAATTAACACACAAGTCTAAGAAAATAATAAAAGTAATTTAATCCAAAAATATCAAGTAAGAAAATAATAAAAATAATTTAATCCAAAAATATCAAGATAAATTAACAAACAAGTCAAAGAAATAACAAAATAAAAATAACTCACCTCCATAAACTTCGAATAAAAAGTAATAAGTTCATTTTAAATATAATGTTTATATACTAACTTGAGACTGTCAGCTGGTCCCGAAAAATAGAAAAAACAAAATACGTCACACTCATTAGCGGGTGAAAAAGCAATTAATAGCCTGGGGGGGGGGTAGTCCTACTTAAAACCCGGAAGGTAAAAAACAATTAAGTCTCAAGGAAAAAACAATTAAATTCCCGGAAAAAGCAATTAATAGCCTCGGGGGGTAGTCCTACTTAAAACCCGGAAGGTAAAAAACAATTAAGTCTCAAGGAAAAAACAATTAAATTCCCGGAAAAAGCAATTAATAGCCTCGGGGGTTAGTCCTACTTACTACTCAAAAGTCTCAAGTCTGAAATTGCACGGTCAGAAGTGGAACTACAGCGTCGCTATCAACCTATCACTCAACCATTGCGTGAGTTTATAACCGGAGTTAAAACGGAATTATTAACTCCGAAAGAAGAACCCTTAAAAACGGAAGTTTCTTCTCCCATACCTACCTCGACTCCAAAATATTATAAACGACTTCCACCCGCAAGATGAATAGGTATGCCTCGCGAAACATCACCTATCGGCCAAAGAACGCGAACTACTAGCGTTCCCTCACCTGATATCTCGGTTTTTGAAACAGAAGTCATGGAAGAATCTGGGATCCCAACATTGGATCAATTGAAAGAACAACATGCTGCTGCTGGGTTTAGTCCAGAATTCCAAACTTACATAGATGAGACCTTTTCTGGTAGAGCTAAAATTTATATGGAAAACATGTTCAGGGATACTAAGAACGAGTTTGATCATCATTATGGAGTACGATTCCATCCGGAATCTCAGCAGTACCTAATCGGAAACTCCGTACTCACTTTTGACGAGAACGACTTTATTATTAAAAAACCCTCAGGCACAATTTTTAAATATACAGGCACTCCTGGTTTTTACGAATTAGTATTTAAAAAAGCACCTATTGGATACACTCAATCAGACTTACAGAAGTATAAGGACCTTCTTACACGTACCAATATTACAAGAAGAGATTACATTGAGGGTGCACCGCTACATGGAACCGGAAAGAAATATTCAAATATAATTAGAGCCCTTCTAACTAACTACTCCTGGGGCAAAATTCCGAAGCGATTCTACACCTACTACACCGGTCACGCGATCGAAAACTCGCACATTACCAAAACTTGGTGCCGGTGATATGCGCGTTCTCAACTATAATAATAAACAGGTGGAATTTATACCTTGGAAAGATCCTAATAAATTAGTGGACAGATTGAGACTCCTTTTAAGTTCAAAATCGGCTGGTCACACCGGTCACACTAATGAAATCATATATATTATCGATGAATTGAGAGCTGCTAAAAGTATCGAATAAATCACCACACGCGTATCGATCCGTTTCATAATATTGCTAACGTTAGTGCAATCATGACGCTCGATAAATTCGGTAAACATCTTCACAAAACCCCTGTCCGAGTGAAACTCGACACTCGTTCGAAAGTGTACCTAATAGAAGATATACAAAATGTAAGGTACACAACAATGATGTATATGTGGGCGGACTCCGGGCTTGATTCGAAAGCAACTACTCCCGACGCACTGAAATATTACAATTTAAAAGGTAGCAACGTTAAACGGGAATACACAATACCTTTTAGCATAGGGATGGTACAAGAAGCTCGCAGCTCACCAGCACCATGCGTTCTATATTTAAACGGTAAGCTACTTGGTGATGCTACCAAATTAATTGGAAGGCGGTTGATAAAAGACGATAAGATTAGGGTGAGAAATCCTCTTGGGACGCTAGATCTGTTTGCAGCGCCCCCATTTTACTTCGAAGCTATTATTAGTCTTCCATATCATCATATATCATCATTACCTCAAAACGATGACTCTGGATAAGTTCGGTAAACATCTTCACAAAACTCCTGTCCGAGTTAAACTCGACGCTCGTGCAAAAGTATTCATTTTAGAAGACGTGTCTAATTTGCACTACGAGACAATGTTGTATATGATGGGAATATACAATCATGAAAAACGTTATGCACTTTTGAACTCCACCAATTTCGAGTATGTCGTTCCTCTAACCGAAAGTAGCATTAAACAAATCAAATACTATCCCACAGATGCGCAAATCTTTTTAAACGATACGTTATACGATGCCGAATCACTCATCGGAGTGTCATTGAAGAAAGGGGATAAGTTTAAGGCGAAGCAGCCTGGATCAAAGGACATATTTATTTTTGAAGCTGTTATTAGTGTTCCAGCATTTTCCAAATGAGTATAAAACGTCAAATAATTGAAGAATTGCATAAACCTGCTCGTAAACGATTTCGAAGAAGACGCGTAATCGTAAGAAGCTTGAACGATTTGTACATGGCAGATCTTGTGAAAATGATTCCCTATGCTAAAATAAATAAAGGCTTTCGATATATTTTAGTATTGTTGAATATGTTTAGCAAGCGTGTTTGGGCGTGTCCACTTAAACGAAAAACCGGCGAAGACGTCACGAAAGCAATGAAAAAATTATTAACATCAACAGGAGGTACTCCGGAAAATTTTCAAACGGATATGAGAAAGGAATTTTATAACACACATTTTCGCAACTTAATGCAAAGTTTGAACATGAATCATTATAGCACGTTCTCTAGTATGAAAGCAAGCCCCGTGGAACGTGTAAATCAAACCTTCAAAAATAAGATGTGGAAAGAATTTTCAATGCAAGGATCGTATAAGTGGTTACAGTTATTACCTCAAGTAGTTGCGAAGTATAACTCAACAGTACATCAGTAGGTATTGCGGCACCTGAGCCAGACGTTTTTGAAGGGATGCAGTGGTCGTTAAGTACGGATCTGCATTACCGACATTCTGTATTACCGGCATTTGGTTCGTCACTCGGCTAAATGGCAACGCTGTTGCTAGGGGAAAACAGATGGCGCCAGTGTCGTTTTACGTGATATTTGTATCGACATTCTGTATTATCTGCATTTGGTTCGTCACAAGGCTAAATGGTAGCGTCGTTGCTAGGGGAAAACAGATGGCACCGGTGTCGTTTTACATGATTTTTGTACCGACATTCTGTATTATCGGCATTTGGTTCGTCACATGGCTAAATGGTAGCGTCGTTGCTAGGGGAAAACAGATGGCGCCGGTGTCGTCTGACGTGATTCTCGAAGTACGGAATCTGTATTACCGGCCTTGTATATTACCGGCATTTGGTTCGGCGCGCGGCTAAATAGTGCTAAAGTGTTGCTAGGAAAAACCCAGAAGGCTCTGTTAATAGAGGGCGTCATGAAACGGGGATCTATATTACCGGCAATCTGTGTATCGTCAATAGAGGGCGTCATGAAGGGATCTGTATGACCGGCGGACTGTGTACCACTACTAGGGGGCGCGTCATGAAGAAATCTGTAACAAGTACACCAGATAGGAATGTTACATGTAGTTGAGAACAGAAGAAAGAAAGCAGACGCTGTTGAGAACAGACGAAACAAGGCAAGGTCAACGAGATTGTATTTACACCGAAAGGAGTGGGGGTGCAGACATCTATAACTTCAAGCTGCACCACTCAGATAGATCCAAACAACAGTAGATGAAACAACAGAAACAACGTGAACAATGAAAGTGCACCAGAAAGTTCTTCACCAACGACGGAGGTCGACCGACCGGCGTCCCGGGAGTCGTCATTGTGGAGTGAGGAAACGGAGATCCTAGGGGCAGCCAACGACGTTGGCAACGAGGAGTTGGAGTACCATCTGGTGGAGGTGTCGGAGGACGTGGAGGAAGAAGAAACGTCCAGCGACGACGATGATGAGCCGGTGATGCCGATTGGGGCAATGTCCCGCCCTATTCTCGTCCGCGGACGGTTCAATCCTATAGCTAGGAAGCTAATCCTATGTGTCGAGTGTGGGCACAATTTCATCACCGTCCTGGATGATTACGATGCAGCACGGGATGCACAAAGATATGAAAAGTGCGAGGCTTGTAGTAGATAGTTTAAGTAAGTGGTTAAGTTTATATTAAAATTATTTAGTTAGCTATTTTAATAAAATTACTTTTAAATAAAATATACAATAGTTCAACCCGTGTTTTATTAAATTTTGTTAAAACTATTTAGTTAGCTATAGCTGTCCACAAAATGTCCAAAGAATTTTCAGAAAATAATTAACATTAAAAAGTTAAAATTAAGCAAAAATTAAAAAAGTTTAAGAAAAATTTAAAAAGTTGAAGAAAAAAAGAAAAGAAAGGTTAGGAGGTTAGTTTAAACAGTAAACGTCATTATTTTTAAAGTTCATGCTACAGCGCCGCCACCCCCGTCAAATGAAGTGTAAGGGGTGGTTAACTTGGGGTAGGAACGGGAACCGATGGGCGGGAGCGGGGAGGGAGGAGGGACAGGAAGGTTTAGTTAAGGGGGTTAAGTCTTGACACAACTGGACACCTTTTCTATATCGTTGTGCTAACTCTTGACAATATTCCGGACTGAATATCCCCGTACCATGAAGAGCTTCGTGTGCCGCATCCTCCTCTAGCGCTTTTAATTCACACCGTAGTGTCACCACAGCATTCAGTTTATCAATAGCTTTGCTTGATACGTCTTCACTGTTATGCGTCCCCATTCTGTTTCACTACGTTACGCATAGATCATGTGTTCTTATATTCACCCGCTCCCCCTTTCCCCCTCTTCATTCTTCCATTACACAATACACTTTTTGACTTCCACATCCACTATTATCTTTTCTGGTAGATACAAACACGTTCGGGATTTGCATCGTCATTAACGGTTCCAATATGTTTGTCATGTTCTTTATGCAGTCCCCCGGCATGTCTACAACACCATGTATTATGCTATGGTAGAAATTGAAAAAATCCAAACCCTTCAGAAGGTTTAATTGATATGTCAGTAACGGTATTACTGCCACAGCTCATATAAGGACTCCCACGCTAAATATAATTCATCTCCTGCAGCAGTTATCTTTATGATTTTTGTTTTATCGTAAGTTCTGTTAACACGCTCAAACAAGATAGTTTTTGTACCAATTTTCAAAGGGACACCGACCTCTTCTCCTGCTTTAAAGTACTTATTAATGACTCCTTCATTGGTTATTAACTCGTTCCACTCCGTTTCATCAAACAGCATACACTGATTCTTTACTCCAGCTACTTTTATTACAGGAGCGAATCCCAAATGTGCACATAATCCAACAAATGCAACTTTACTTTTTGATTTGTTTAAATAAAACACTGATTGATTCACTAGCGGTACCCATTTAGCATCCTTAGGAAGCTCGTTTGGAGCAATCAACTGCTTTTCTAGAGCTTGCGCTTTCGCATTCTCAATTGATTTAGCAAGGCTTTCCATTGTAACACTGCACTGTACACTGCAACTGCAAACGCTTTACTCTTCCCATACATGCAACCTGATATATATATATATATATATATATATATATATATATATATATATATATATATATATATATCTACAGCTTGACCTTGAATGTTGTTTGGTAACCTTGAAGATACATTATTTATTGACCTTGAAGATATATTATTTGGTGACCTTGAAGATAAATTATTTATTGACCTTGACTATACATTGTTGCCATATTGATGACCTTGGGTTCAAGGTCAGGATTGGATACATTGTTGCCGTATTGATGACCTTGGGTTCAAGGTAAGGAGTGGATACATTGTTGCCGTATTGATGACCTTGAAGATACATTGTTGCCATATTTATGACCTTGGGTTCAAGGTCAAGAGTGGATACATTGTTGCCATATTGATGACCTTGAAGATACATTGTTGCCGTATTGATGACCTTGAAGATACATTGTTGTCATATTGATGACCTTGGGTTCAAGGTCAGGAGTGGATACATTGTTGCCGTATTGATGACCTTGAAGATACATTGTTGCCATATTGATAACCTTGGGTTCAAGGTCAAGAGTGGATACATTGTTGCCATATTGATAACCTTGAAAATACAGTGTTGCCATATTGATGACCTTGAGTTCAAGGTCAAGAGTGGATACATTGTTGCCATATTGATGACCTTGACGATACATTGTTGCCATATTAGTGGCTTTGGGTTCAAGGTCAAGAGTGGAGGGTGGTTTTAGTTCTCCCTATTTTTACCTACTAAGGGGTGCAGAGATAATTGGATGCAGTTCATACAGAATTGCCAGTATGTACTAAACGTTGCCGCACATTGTGGTGAAAACAATAAATTATTTTATTATATTATAAATTAAAGCAATTAATATCAGTTTTTGTTTAGACAGCAAACAATCTGTAATATATTATATTATACCAATGTAATATATTATAATTCGATAGAAAACAATACAATTAGTAACAAATAAATAAATGGCAACATCGGTAATTGTGAGATGTATAAAACATGACACTTGACGGATGCTTGTAACCTAACTTTTTCTTGTTGTTATTACGTTCGATCCAGGTGTTATTATCTGTTGTTTTATCATTGATCATCTCTTATTTTTCAAAAAAACTGTCTTTTTCAAGACAGTCTCATTGTTGTTGGAGTTTGAAGTCGGTACGTAAACATATAATTAAAATTGTAATTTATTTGATGTAAGCCAATTGTGTATTGTAGGTAATTATATTGAATATGGATGATATAAAAGCATTATCATCGCAACAGAGCTATTATTGATAATGTATGTGATGGAATGAAGAGTGATATACGACGCTTAGTACATTCATTTTATTTTCGTAATGAACCACCTACCTTGGACAAAATACATACTGCACTATCTAGCAATGAAGAATTAGTTATAATAATATCACGAAGTATACTTTACAGATTGTTAAAAGAAATGGGTTTTCGGTTAGTACTAATTTTTGTTCTTATATATTTTGATTTTATTACAACTTATCTTCTGCAGGACGTCAAAAAGAAAGCACTCTAGCTTAAGTCAAGAGACAGAGGAGATAGTTGCATGGAGCCGTAAATATTTAATACAAATAAAAACATTTCGAGCTGCTGATAAAACTGGATAAAAAAAATTAGATGAAATCATTGACGTGCAGGTTGAACCACTTATTATAAATGTAGGCGAGGATTCTACTTCTGAAAGTGACGAACTTTAATATGTTACTATTGTTTTATGGTAATTGCCACTATCGATGTAAAATGACATTAAAGTAGCATTATTAAAATATTTTTTGTTTATGTACATTATTGTAATACATATAACGACAAATACACGATTATTATAGAATAAAGATACTATTGTTTTGTGTTCATTGTGCAGTATTTTTAACATAATTATAGGATTTAATGGGATAATAAATGGGTTCTTTGCTTTTGTTATTTATTTATACCTATATCGTCAGTCTAATGCAGAATTAGTAAATTTTTGCAAAAATTGCGTTTTCGAGCCTAGTAGTTGGAGTTTACAGTATTGCATGTTTAATGCAGAACCATCCTAATTCAATTTCTTTATAATTAAGACGTTAGTTATTTATTACAGTAAATCTTGGATGTATTTATTACAAATTAAATACAGGATAATTAATCTCGTTTTTAATAAATAGTACAAGATGCCAAAGTAAGGTTAGGTTCATTCATCATATTATTCAGCCACAAGCTGATTTTTTAATAAATATCATCATTTTAGTTACAAATTATGCAGTAAATATCTATTCAGCGTTGTAATAATAAATGCTAAATAAATTAATGCAATTTTTTTAAATTTAAATAATCCTGAAAGTGACATCTGTTAACGCAATAATTAAATAAAATGTCCTTACAGTGTGAAACGGGTTTCTGTCACGGAGCTCCACCCATTTTAAATAATTACTCTATCTGTTCGTGACACAGGCTTTATAGTCTGTACCTACTATAAATAGTTGTCGAACGAAAGTATTTCTGCATTTAAAATGTAACATTTTGAAATCATTGTAAAAACTATTAATTGTACGTTAAAAAAATGATAAAATAAAATATTCATTGGGATAATGTCCAAACAGTTTATTCTAGTCCCTTTTGGCGGAAGCACGTGCCCCATGTGCCTTCCCCCTGGATCTGCTACTGTGACTGAGTAGTACTATAACTTTTGGTAAGTGCACTCAGTGATGCCGTTTCAGTACAATTGTACTGAATTCAGTACAAATTGACTGAATTCGGTACGTCAGTACTACTTTCTGGAAAAAGTGCCAATTTCAGTACGAAATAATAAAAAAGAATAAGGTTATCAAATACTGAAATTAGGAAAAAAACATCAACAAAATTTAAAATAATTAACAAAAACATAAAAATAAGATATATTTTATTATAATAAGATTTATTTTTTTACTAAATAGCCCTAATACTTGTTTCTCGTTATCCTAGTCTAACTTTCGTAAAATTGCAATTTTCTTTCTCGGTAGGATAAAAAATAAGGTAGGTATAAAGATACTTGTTATACTTGGCAGCCAACTAAAGATCTAATTAATTTTAAGAAATAATTAATGTAAGTCCTTAGTAATATACATCATATATATCGAGTGATCATTTAAATTTCAGATTAGAGTAGGCCGTTGAAAATTAAATGTAGGTCTGCGCTAACTGACATCAAATATTGTTTATTGTTTCCAGCCTTATTTTGTGGAACTCCATAATCATGAAATAAATAAAGATTATTAAAAGTTTCACAGTTTTATTAAAATATACCTGACAATATTGTTTCGACAGCTATGCTGTCATTATCAAAGGTAATATAATTATAAACAAACACGTCGCTAAGGTAGATACAAAATAGGTAACTAGATAAAATAATAATAATAATAATAAAAATTAATAATAAAAATCATAATTAAACATCTAATACTTCCAGTAACGGAGAATTACTGAGCTCAAGTTGTTCATTCATTAAAGGTACCCTGAGTTTGTGTTTGTATATCTCAAAGGCTTCTAAAATGTCTAATTTGCGTTTGTTATTACAAAAATGTAGGAATTTAATATTATTTTGAGGAGTCATTGTGTGATTTTGTTCTAAAAGGTTTGGCGTAATTCGATTTTTCAGGATGTTTATTTTTGTAATGACGTACGTGTTCTTTATATCTTATGTCAAAATTTCGAAGTGTTTGTTCAATATATACCGAACTACAAAAAGAACAATTTAAACGGTAAATGCCGGATTTCATGATATCATGTGTTCTGTCTTTAGCATTAAATAAAAATGAAAAAGTGTTAGTGTTGGTTTTAAATGTTATTTTATAATTCAAAACTTGTTAGTTTTGATATTTGCAACATGTTCTCCAGAATACCCCCACAAGAATGTATTCCTTTGTTAGATAGTTTCTTGATCAATAGTAATATAGAATTAGTTAAAAGGTTAGAGTTAATTCAATTATTTGACCTTTGTATAAGTCAAAATTATTTCACTTTTAATAACATAATTTATTTACAAAAGGATGGTTTACCTATGGGTAATTCTCTAAGTCCTCTATTAGCTAACATATTTATGGACAAGTTTGAAGATCGAATATTTGAATTAAACCTCTCTAAACACATTATCTTCTGGTTTCGTTATGTTGATGACATTTTAGCTTGTTTTGACAGTTCTTTTGAGGTTATCAATGAATTTTTAATTCTTATAAACAATATCCATCCTAATATAAAATTTACACTAGAAACAGAACAAAACAGGGCTATAAACTTTCTAGACTTAAATATCAAGATTAACACAGACAATATTTTTGAATTTTCCATATACAGAAAACCAACACAGACATAACAATACCAAATGAATCTTGTCACCACAATACACATAAAATAGCAGCATACAGATCATTAGTACACAGAGCTTTAACTATTCCACTAACAAAATCAGATTTTAGCAAAGAGATATCAACCATTAAACAACTAGCACATACAAATCATTATAATCCGAACATGATTGACACTTTAATTAAACAAAAAGATTATAGGTTAGCTATCAAAAGAATATATCCCATTGACAATCAAACAGAAGACACAAATTACATATCTATACCATATTTTGGCAAAATATCAGAAAAAATTGCACATATACTAAGAAAAACCAACAATTATAAAATAACATTTAAAACCAACACTAACACTTTTTCATTTTTATTTAATGCTAAAGACAGAACACATGATATCATGAAATCGGGCATTTACCGTTTAAATTGTTCTTTTTGTAGTTCGGTATATATTGGACAAACACTTCGAAATTTTGACATAAGATATAAAGAACACGTACGTCATTACAAAAATAAACATCCTGAAAAATCGAATTACGCCAAACACCTTTTAGAACAAAATCACACAATGACTCCTCAAAATAATATTAAATTCCTACATTTTTGTAATAACAAACGCAAATTAGACATTTTAGAAGCCTTTGAGATATACAAACACAAACTCAGGGTACCTTTAATGAATGAACAACTTGAGCTCAGTAATTCTCCGTTACTGGAAGTATTAGATGTTTAATTATGATTTTTATTATTAATTTTTATTATTATTATTATTATTTTATCTAGTTACCTATTTTGTATCTACCTTAGCGACGTGTTTGTTTATAATTATATTACCTTTGATAATGACAGCATAGCTGTCGAAACAATATTGTCAGGTATATTTTAATAAAACTGTGAAACTTTTAATAATCTTTATTTATTTCATGACATCAAATATTATTACTGACACTTTACAATTTGACAGTTCATAAATGTAAACAATAATTTGGTATTTTCTGATTAATAAAAGACATGTTTTACAATATATGTTACACAAAAAAATTGCTTTTATTTGAATTTCCCGCCATTCAGTACATTTTCCAGGGATTCGGTACATTTTTAGTGAGAATTTCAGTACACGACGAAAATTTGCCGCGGCAGCACTGAGTGCACTATAATCTTAAATGCCTCTGTACTTCTTCCGTCTTCAAGGTTGGCAACGCTGGTGTACGATCAATTTTGTAAGCAACTGTATATGAAAACGTAATTTGAGGTTAACTTGGGACTTCAGAAACTTATTCTGTGATAAAAGTTGGATATAAGATATAATAAACATTACCGTTATTTTAAGTACATTTGAATATCTTGAATACTTTTTACATAATTAATACTAAGTATTGATAAATGAAAATTAGTTTATTATCCATTTGGTTTAAAAAAATAATTTTATTACATATAAAATATTGAATGCCTAATAAAAAGCAACAAGTTTATTATGAAAATAATAATCAAATTTGATATACAGTGATAAAATATTTACTAAATCGTATTTAGTAAATAATAAGATAACACGCCCTTTTCAATGCAAATTAACGAATGACATTAATAAAAATTAAAAATAAAAGATGTTGCATATATGCACCTATCAGAATCGTGCAGCTAGCTCTGATGTGGTGTTTCTTAATTTGCCGCGCTATTTAAATTGAATTGAATAGTAGTGTGGGGGAATGACTTAAAAACGAATCAAACATAAAACTTCCGCCTCTTCTTGTTATGTATTAGTGCAAGTGTGGCAGATTCTACAAATTAACTTGTAACTGATAATAAAAAGAACGTTTTTGAAATCCAATTTAATTAATTTTAAGTTATTAAATTAAAAACAAAGACAACCATGGGTACATTTTCTAAAGATTTGCAAATTGTAGTGTCTCCAAAATTCGATGAGGAGTTATTAATTAAAATTCTACAAGACATTTATAATTTAAATAGTGTGAATATAACTGATATTACTTATGATAATACATCTAAACGAGGTGATTCGTATTTGAGTACGGTCACAAGATTCACGGTGAAAGCTACAGGTGAAGAAAAGTAAGTACCTAATAAATTTTTGATATAGTGCAGGAAAAGATACCATAGGTTACAAAAGTAAATTTTACAATACAATGTTGAAATTGTTAATTTTCAGATTTTAATACCAGCCATCATCGTATCAGCAATTTGTATTTACTATTTCATAAAAAAAGTGCAAAATACAGTAGTAGGTCTATTGTTTTAATATTTCTTTGCAATAGAATTTTAGCTCATTTTCCTCAAGAGTAGGTTTTTTTATTACTTAATATTAAAAAAATTATAACTGAAATTCTGAAATTGGCTCAAATTTTGTCTGAATAAAATAGATTTTTTCCACACACTTGGTCAATTCTGCAGAATAAACAAGTGAAAAACTGCTTTTTTAATTTACGGTACCTATTTTTGTACCACATCACATTTTTATTTATTTCTTAAATTAATTTATAATTATTAAATATTCAATATTTATTATCTTTAAGATTTCTAAACATAAGCATAAAATAATATAATATTGTGTTATTACTCACAATTTTTGCAGTTGCTTGGCTGCGCTACGCTTTGCCTTGCAAATGCAAATATAATTGCTCATCAAACAAAGGGCAACACTTTAATCTGTATATGCGCACATGCTATTTCTTCTCCTAGGATTAAATATAGTGCTAAAAAATTAACAAAATTAAAAATATTTTTAAGTCTAGGATAAAAAATACTAGTTGCCTTAGCAATGGACTTTTCTTTTCCTTATTATAAAAACGTCAACTTTATATTTTAAAAATATCAATAAAAGTGTCATGTTTTAATCCGACTGGAGAAAAAGATATTTACTGTTTCTATAATTATATCTTGATTCAATATTTGCTCATTTGCATTATTCTTTTGTTTTAAATTATATATTAGAATTTGTATAGATAAAACATATAATAAAAACAAATAGTTCGACATATATTTTTTAAACTATACATTTGTAAAGTATTAGATAACAAAAGAATAGATCCTAGAACTGATAGTAACACTTTCAAATGTCAAGTGTTGATAAAATACTATGCAGTAGCAAAAATACTATAATTATATTGAAAAGTCAAATGAGAAATCAATTATTGCATTTTCAAGACTATAACACCATCCTGCTGAAAGTGAACTTGTTGAATTATCATAGTTTAAAAATGTAGGCATGTGTTGACATAATGTCAACGTAATATTGTTTGCAGCTTTTTTGTGGCATTCATGATTTATGAAGATTTCTGTCATAATGCAACGTTGCTTATAATTATACTGGATTAAGTTATTGTATGTCAGTGACGTATACTTCTCGAGGGTTTAACCTTATGAAATCATGTACACTAAAATTGACAATTGCTATAATTGTCAAAGAATTCTGACAATTTCCAGAAGATTGCCAAATTTTCCACAATTACCACAAAAAATTATTAAAATCACTACCTTTGACAAAGAATTACCAGATTTATTTTTACAGTCTTACTACTTAATATTGTTTATTTGGTAAGGATGAAAGGACCCCGCAAAATCCTTATGAAAACAAATAAAATCCTTGGAAAATGGCTTTCACCTGATTGTTCTGGAACTGTGCTGAAAGATAGTTTTCAATGTGTAGATCAAAAGTGTCAATGGGCACAAAGTCCAGAAAATTATAGTTTGTGAATTACAGCCATTTGAAGTTGAATAATGCAAAAATTGTCAGCTTCAAATGGCTGTAATTTGAAATCTATAATTTTTTGGAGTCTGTGCTCGTTGACAGTTTTGACCTACACATTATAGACTATCATTTACCAAATTTCCAAGAATTTTAGACAAGAGCTATTTCCCATAAGCATTCAGCGGGGTGCAATTTAAAAATTGTCAACTTCAAACTGCTCTAATTCGAAAACCATAATTTTTTGGATTTTCTGTCCATTGACGCTTGTGATCTATACATTTACTAAAGTTTCAAGAATTGTAGCAAAGACCCATTTCCTACAAGGATTTTACCGGGTACAAATACAGCGGGGTTCAATTTAAAAATTGTCAACTTCAAACAGCTGTAATTCGATAACTATAATTTTTTAGACTTTTTTGATCTACACATCGAAAGCTATCTTTCACCAACGTTTCAGAGTAGTAGTAGTAGTAGTAGGTCTATTGTTTTAATGTTAGGTCATTTTCCTCAAGAATAGGTTTTTTATTACTTAATATTAAAAAAAATTATAACTGAAATTGGCCCAAATTTTGTCTGAACAAAATAGCTTTTTCCACACGCTCGGTGCATTCTGCAGAATAGTATGGAATAAAAAAGTGAATAACTGCTTTTCTGATTTATGGTACCTATTTTTGCACCACATCACATTTTTATTTATTTTTTGATTGATTATTATTAAATATCTAATATTTAGTATCTCTAAAATTTCTGAACATGAGCATAAAATAGTTGCTTGGCATCACTACGATACACCTCGCAAATGCAAATATAATTGCTCGTCAAACAAAGGGTCACTTTTAATCAGTATAGCACATGCTAGTCCTTCTCCTAGGATTAAATATAGTGCTAAAAAATTAACAAAATTAAAAATATTTGTAAGTCTAGGATTAAAAATACTAGTTGCCTTAGCAATGGACTTTTCTATTCCTTGTTACAAAAACTTTATTATAAAAATGTCATAAAAAGTGTCATGTTTTAATCCGACTGGAGAAAAAGATCTTTATTATTGTTGCTATAATTATATCTTGATGCAATATTTGATCATTTGCATTATTCTTTTGTTTTATAATTATATATTAGCAGCTTTTATAGATAAAACATATAATAAAAACAAATAGTTAGATATATATTTTTTAAACTATACAATAGTATTAGATAACAAAAGAATAGTTCCTAAAAGTGATAGTAATACTTTCAAATGTCAAGTGATGATAAAATACTATGCAGTAGCAAAAATACTATAATCTAAGATTATATTGAAAGGTCAAATGAGAAATCAATTATTGTATTTTCAAGACTATAACACCATCCTGCTGAAAGTGAATTTGTTGAATTATTATAAAGTTTAAAAATGTAGTCATGTGTTGACATAATGTCAACGTAATATTGTTTGCAGCTTTTTTGTGGTGGCATTCATGATTTATGAAGATTTCTGTCCTGATGCAACGTTGCTTGTAATTATACTGGATTAAGTTATTGTATGTCACTGACATAAACTTTCCGAAGGTTTAACCTTGTGAAATCATATACACTAAAATTGACAATTGCTGTAATTGCCAAGAAATTCTGACAATTTCCAGAAGATTACCAAAATTTTCACAACTACTACACAAAGATTATTAAAATTACTACCTTTGGCAAAGAATTACTTGATTAGATTTTACAGTCTTACAGCCTAAAAATCGTGGTTAGGTATGTTGTAGAAACTATAATTCATTCATAAGTACAACGAGAATTTTAAGGAAAAAATGTTTAGAATTTTCAAAATTTTTAAATAATGATTATTTTTGCTGATACTGCCTTTATTAGTGCAACTTGCATATTCAAAGAGGCAGAAAATGGGCGCTGGCTTAACATTAAGTTCTTCTTCTTCTGGCGTTTCAATCCTTACAGATTATAGCCCCTTCTTTTTATATGAAGACTCTAATCCAATTATTTTAAGGTGGATTAATCCTTTCTTCCCTTTATTTTCTACAATTGTTTGTGTGATTTGGTTTTTTGCGTTACATTTTTCCATATCTTCCTCTATTTGACTACTGCTCTCCAATCCTTTATTCTTACAACTTCCAGATCATGTGTCACTTCATCTTGCCCACCTTCTTTGTGGTCTACACGTTTTTTTCTTCTTATATGGTATCCATTCAGTAACTCTTTTCAAAATTTCTTATCGTTTCCTTCTCATTACCCAAAATTGTCATTTCATTGTCCAAACCATCATATTTTCTGAGATTTAATTTTCCGTACTATATCTTCCCCTTTAATTTCTTTCTCTATTTCGAAGTTCATTCTACTTCTAATTCCTTTTTCAGTTCTTATTGGGCCTAGTATTACTCTTACACGCTGTCCTGCATGAGCAAACAATGTGGACAACACGGGCGAAGCGAGAGAATGGCGGTGTGGACGAAACAAATTGAGAGTGTCCTACATAGCACATTTTTGTAAAACATAATAACGCAGAACTATAATACCCTAATCTGGTAAAAATGGGCTGGTGGAATAGACGCAAAATTTAAATGTCCGAGAATACATTTTTAAAATTACGCTACTGTAGAGGTAGAAAAAATGCATCAGAGTAAAGGACTCGTGTGAACTTAGCACCCTTAATTTCTTGAAACTAAAAAATTCTTTCTGAAGAGTTCTGAATAAATAAAGTAGAGTTCTAGAGTTCCTTACAATATTAACAACAGTTCTGGTATTTTAAGCTCGGAAATTGAAACAATGATTTTAGGGTGCTAACTTCATGCAGCACCCTTATTTTCACAAAAAAGTGTTCTGATGGCATTTTTCGGCATAATTGTAAGAATTCTAGAGTTCTTTATAATATTAACGATAGTTCTGGTATTTTAAGCCTAGATGAATTTTAGGGTGCTAACTTCACGCGGCACCCATATTTTCGCAAAAAAGAGTTCTGATGGCATTTTGCGGCATAACTGTAAGAGTTCTAGAGTTCCTGATAAAAAATTTGAATAGTTCCGCTTAATTAACAAATATGTAAACAATTAAAAATTCTACTATAAAATTAAATTTGTCAAAATGACGGTTCTGAGCAGAGTTCTGAGTAGCCCCCGAAGAATTCTGAACAGAACTATTATTAGAACTCCTAACTAAACAATATTTTTAATTGATATAAACAAATTAAGAGTGCTACTACAGAAAAATCGTTTCGGACCGGTAGAAATGTAATTTGACCAGCTCGACGATAGTTCTGAGCAGAGTTCTGAGTAGCTCTCGAAGAGTTCTGAACAGAACTCCATAATTAACAATAGTTTAATTGTTATAAACAATTTAAATTTCGTAATTAAGAAACACGTGATTTTTATTGAACTCGAACAATAGTTCTGTGCAGAGTTCTGAGTAGCCCTCGAAGAGTTCTGTACAGAACTGTAATCAGAACTCCATAATTAACAATAGTTTGTTATAAACAATTTAAAATTCATAATTAAGAAACACGTCATTTTTATTGAACTTGAACAATAGTTCTGAGTAGCCCTCGAAGACTTCTGTACAGAACTGTAATCAGAACTCCATAATTAACAATAGTTTAATTGTTATAAACAATTTAAAATTCTTAATTAAGAAAAACATGATTTTTATTGAACTTTTCGAGGGCTCAGAACTATTGTTCGAGTTCAATAAAATGACGTTGTTAAATTGTTTATAACAATTAAACTATTGTTAATTATGGAGTTCTGATTACAGTTATGTACAGAATTCTTCGAGGGCTACTCAGAACTATTGTTCGAGTTCAATAAAAATCACGTGTTTCTTAATTATGAATTTTAAATTGTTTATAACAATTAAACTATTATTAATTATGGAGTTCTGTTAACAGTTCTATACAGAACTTTTCGAGGGCTATTCAGAACTCTGAACAGAACTATTATTAGAACTCCTAACTAAACAATATTTTTAATTGTTATAAACAAATTAAGAGTGCTACTACAGAAAAATCGTTTCGGACCGGTAGAAATGTAATTTGACCAGCTCGACGATAGTTCTGAGCAGAGTTCTGAGTAGCCCTTGAAGAGTTCTGTAGCGAACTGTTAACAGAACTCCATAATTAACAATAGTTTAATTGTTATAAACAATTTAAAATTTATAATTAAGAAACACATGATTTATTGAACTCGAACAATAGTTCTGAGCAGAGTTCTGAGTAGCCCTCGAAGAGTTCTGTAGCGAACTGTTAACAAAACTCCATAATTAACAATAGTTTAATTGTTATAAACAATTTAAAATTCATAATTAAGAAATACCTGATTTTTATTGAACTCGAACAATAGTTCTGAGTAGCCCTCGAAGAGTTCTGTACATCACTGTAATCAGAACTCCATAATTAAGAATAGTTTAATTCTTATAAACAATTTAAGTTTCATAATTAAGAAACACGTCATTTTTATTAAACTCGAACAATAGTTCTGAGCCCTCGAAGAGTTCAATAAAAATCATGTTTTTCTTAATTAAGAATTGTAAATTGTTTATAACAATTAAACTATTGTTAATTATGGAGTTCTGATTATAGTTCTGTACAGAAGTCTTCGAGGCTACTCAGAACTATTGTTCGAGTTCATTAAAAATGACGTGTTTCTTAATTATGAATTTTAAATTGTTTATAACAAACTATTGTTAATTATGGAGTTCTGATTACAGTTCTGTACAGAACTCTTCGAGGGCTACTCAGAACTCTGCACAGAACTATTGTTCGAGTTCAATAAAAATCACGTGTTTCTTAATTACGAAATTTAAATTGTTTATAACAATTAAACTATTGTTAATTATGGAGTTCTGTTAACAGTTCTGTACAGAACTCTTCGAGGGCTACTCAGAACTCGATAGAGCTCAGAACTATTATCGAGCTGGTCAAATTACATTTCTACCGGTCCGAAACGATTTTTCTGTAGTAGCACTCTTAATTTGTTTATAACAATTAAAAATATTGTTTAGTTAGGAGTTCTAATAATAGTTCTGTTCAGAATTCTTCGGGGGCTACTCAGAACCGCCATTTTGACAAATTTAATTTTATAGTAAATTTTTTAATTGTTTACATATGTTATTTGTTAATTAAGCGGAGCTATTCAAATTTTTTATCAGGAACTCTAGAACTTTTATAGTTATGCTGAAAAATGCCATCAGAACTCTTTTTTTTGCGAAAATATGGGTGCCGCGTGAAGTTAGCACCCTAAAATTCATTTAGGCTTAAAATACCAGAACTACCGTTAATATTATAAAGAACTCTAGAACTCTTACAATTATGCCGAAAAATTCCATCAGAACTCTACTTTATTTATTCAGAACTCTAAGAATTCTTTGGTTTCAAGTAATTAAGGGTGCTAAGTTCACACGAGTGTGAAAAGGTCTTTAACAAATATTGTTTATTTGGTGAGAATGAAAGGACCCCCCCAGAATCCGTATGAAAATAAATAAAATCCTTGTAAAATGGCTTTCACCAGATTGTTCTGGAACTGTGCTGAAAGATAATTTTTCAATGTGTAGATCAAAAGTGTCAATGGGCACAAAGTCCAGAAAATTATAGTTTGTGAATTACAGCCGTTTGCAATATAATAATGCAAAAATTGGTTCAGTTGTACGTGCCAGCATACAGATCGCGACCTCGAAACATTCTACATATTCCTCAATATAGGACAAACATACGATGTAATGCTCCATTGGTAAGAATGGCACGTTCTATAAATTTAGCTATTGAAAAATTTGATATTGACATATTCGATACGTCCCCTAGCGCATTCAAACATATTATTAATTGACATTAACTGCATATGTATGTCTCAACTCACCCTGACCTCTAGTAAAATAGTAGTAAAAACAACTTTTTTTTTTATTGTAATACAGATGAACTTATTTTTGTAATGTCATAATTGTAATTGACCTTAATTAATATTAGTATTTGTGAGAATCCCCAAATTTTGTAATTGGGCTATGCCCGTTTTATTTGGGTTAAATAAATAAATAAATAAATAAATATAAAAAAAAAAAAAAAAATTGTCAACTTCAAATGACTGTAATTCGAAATCTATAATTTTTGGAGTTTGTGTTCATTGACACTTTTGACCTACACATTAGATACTATTATTTACCAAATTTTTAAGAATTTTCGACAACAGCTATTTCCCATAAGCATTCAGCGGGGTGCAATTTAAAAATTGTCAACTTCAAACTGCTTTAATTCGAAAACTATAATTTTTTTGATTTTCTGCCCATTGACGCTTTTGATCTATACATTTACTAAAGTCAAGAAATCTAGCAAAGACCCATTTCCCATAAGGATTTTACCGGGTACAAATACAGCGGGGTACAATTTAAAAATTGGCAACTTCAAACAGCTGTAATTCGAAAACTATAATTTTTTAGACTTTGCGCCATTGATTGACACTTTTGATCTACACATCGAAAAACTATCTTTCACCAACGTTTCAGAGCAATCTAGAGAATACCATTTTCTGCGGGGTCCCTTGGAAAACTTAGCCACTTATAGTATAAGAGATTATCAAATTGTTCAAATTTATTTCACAATTATTTCAAAATTAATAATTTTATTATTAGTTTTCCCTTTTACAATTAAATTCATTCTAACAAAACACTATCTGCTATGCCGGCGATTCAGATACGGATAACGCGGTTAAGGCTGAAATATCAAATAATTTGATCGCTTCAACTGCCTGAAATTTGCATCTAGCGAAGTTGCGGGCGACACAACCTCATATAAGACACTTGCATTGTTTATTATCCATTTTATTAAATCCATGCTGGTCACTTCACCCGTAAGTAGTCGCTTAGGTAGGACAGCGTATTAGTATTTTCCTTCCAAATCTCAATTCATCTTGTTCTTTATTCGTTAGTATTCCCGTCTCTAGTGCATATGTCACAATGGGTCTTTGTATTTTCTTTTCTTTTATTTATAATCCATATTTTTTTTCTTCCATATCTATGATGGCAACTTTTCTTACAGTTCTTTTTTTGTTTTAAAATTTTAATAAGGGCTGGTCAGTTTAGAGTTTTACCAACCAACTAAACTCTACTTTAACTTTCCAAAGGAATTATTAATTAAACTTTTACATACAATAACAATACAATGTAAAAAATTAAAATACTCAAATGGAATTGAGAGATTAACCTGTGCTTTTAAACAATCGTTTGTAAGATCTCCTCAAGTAAATTTTGTTTCTGAGTTTAAACGGTACTCACATTGTGAAAATGTAAGCTTCTAATTGATTGGGCGACACTTTGCATTTTTGCTACTGCTATTATTGGTTTTACATTCCATGTTGCGATTTTCTATTTGTTTCTTATACGTTTTAAAATTTTGTTTATGAGTTTAAACGGTACTCATATTCTGAAAATGAAAAAATACATTTAGTACCTTTCTGTTAAAGAAAACCAGTTAAATTAGTGCAACTTAACCATAGGTATGGCATGGTCAAGAGCAGACATGATTCCATAGCTCAGTTAGCCGGAGCGGGGTGATGTTAACCCCAAGTCGCTGTCGTCCCAGGTTAGATTCCAGCTGGCAGATAACTTTCTCCTTTTTATATATTTTTACAATATATAAAATCTTAAATGACAGTTTTTCTATTGGATAATATTCTTCAGCACGCCACACTTGTTTTAAAAGTAGGTAGTACTAATTTAAATGATTTTTCTTTAAAAAAAAGAGATTAAATGTAATTTTTCTATCATTTTTAAAACAGCTAAAAGTCTTAAGGAAAATATCAATTTCGAAAACATAACCCAACTAACGCGATAAATTGTAAACACGGGCGTAGTGCCGTTTAAATAAAGGTGCGCGCGGGTCGAAGTATTGGTAGAGATTGGAATGTACAAATGCGATACGCCAGTATAAAATATGGAAACAGAGCGTTTGGAGAAATTAATATTATCATTACAATCAGAACACGAAAGTCTCTTAAAAGAACTGAAAGAACTGAAAGATAATACGCCGAACTTAATTCAGAAACAGAGAAATGTTTTGAATGAACTAACCGAACTAAGGAAACAACAAAATAAAGCGGAAGACGAACGAGAAAAGGAAAGATTAAAACTAAAACAGGAAATACAACGATTAACAAATAAATTACAAAACTATGATCAAAGAAACGACAGGAGGGTGATTAAATATTCAGTGGGAAAACTAAAGAAATTGTCAAATCTGAAGAGGAAGGAAGAAGAAATACAGAAGTGGGTAAAGAGAATAGAAGAATTGGGGATCCAAAGAAAAGGAGAGAGTAAAGAACTAAAAATAGGAACATGGAATGTAAGAAGCACATATGAGGAGGGAGCATTAAAAAATCTAGAAGTAATAATGGACGAGTACAAACTAGACATACTAGCTTTGCAAGAGACAAAACAGCTAGGGAGTGAAATAATAAATCTAGGGAAAAAAGTCTTCTTCAAGAGCGGGGGGAAAAACAGATACTTTGGTGTTGGATTTATAATAAGTGAAAAAATAAAAAGATTAGTAGTGGACTATAAAGCGATATCAGACAGGTTATGTTACGTAAGAATACGTGGAAAGTATAGGAAGATAAGCATTATAAATGGACACGCTCCTACAGAAGAAAAGGACTTGGAGACAAAAAATGAATTCTACGAAAAAGTAAGTGAGATTTTAGAAGCTATACCTAGATATGACCTAAAAATAATACTGGGAGATCTAAATGCCAAGGTTGGTCGAGAGCAACTGTACCATAAAGTAACAGGAGGGAAAAGCCTACATGAGCAGAGTAACGAAAATGGGAAAAAACTAATTGAATTTGCAGCGGAAAATCAAATGAGAATAGTCAGCACATGTTTCGACCACAAGAACATACATAAAGCAACGTGGGTTTCTCCAAACGGTCTAGCAGTAAACCAAATTGACCATGTACTTGTAGAAAGCAAACATTTCACTACAATAAAAGACTGCAGAAGTAACAGAGGAGCGGATGCACATAGCGACCACATATTAGTCATAGCTAAACTTAGACAAGAATTACCAGTACAAAAACCAACTAAGAAAGGCAGACAACAGTACGACATCGAAAAACTTCTAGAAACAGAGGTAAAGGAACAACTAGAAAAAGATATAGAAAATAGGTTAGTAACAGAGAGCGCCAAATCCCAGGGTATAGAAGAGGAATGGGGGAAAATACAAACAACAATGATCGAATCAGCAAAAATTTGCTTAGGAAATAAAAAATATAAAAGAGGAGGTGGATGGTTTGATGAGGAGTGCAAAGAAGCCCTGGCCGCAAGAAACAAAGCAAAACTGGAACGAGATAAAAATAGGACCCAAGAAACGGAAGCAAACTATAATGGGAAAAGAAATTTGGCTAAACGAATTTGTCGGGAAAAAAAGGAGAAGCACCAACAGAAACAGCTAAAAATGATAGAAGATTATTACACAAACAAGGAAATAAGAAACTACTATCAAGAAGTGAAAAATTCAAGGCAACCTAGAACCACCCAGACTATTTATTGTAGAAATGAAGAAGGGTTACTTCTGGGAGAAATAGAAGGAAAACTAAGTAGATGGGCGCATTATTTCGAACAATTGTTAAATGAACAAGAAGAAGACATAGTACAACAACCAGTAGAAGAAGCTGAAAGATCACCAGAACATATGCAAGATGAAGAACAGGAAGAAATTGAAGAGCCAACAGAACAAGAAATAGAAAAAGAAATAAGAGAACTTAAGAACAACAAAAGTCCAGGAGAGAATGGGATCCCGGCAGAAATTTTGAAGCAAGGAGGACCACAGTTACACAAAAAACTGCAGCAGCTTATTTTGAGTGTATGGAGGAAAGAAACTATGCCAGAACAATGGAGAAGCGCAGTGATATGCCCGTTTTGGAAAAAAGGTGATAAGACAAAATGCGAAAACTACAGGGGAATTGCACTACAAGACGTGACATACAAGATATTAGCGAAAATAATACGCAATAGATTAAAACGATATGAAGATGCAGTGGTGGGAGAATATCAAGGAGGCTTTAGATCGGGGAGATCGACAACGGATCAAATTTTTACACTAAAAACAATACAAAACAATAGCTGTGAAAGAAAGCTGCCGTTATATATTCTCTTTATTGACTTTAAACAAGCGTACGATTCAATAACTAGAGAGAAGTTGTACGAGGCACTTATAAAGCTAAGAATACCAGAGAAATTGGTCAACCTGATAAAGATGACTTTATATAACACAAAAAATAAAATCGTAGTAGAAGGAAGTTTCTCACATCAATTTACAGTAAAAAAAGGGTTAAGGCAAGGAGACCCATTATCTACAGACCTGTTTAATTTAGTGCTAGAAGCAATAATGAGAGAAAGTGGACTCCAAACTACTGGAACACTGTACCATAATAAACACCAACTTGTAGCATATGCCGATGATATAGCAATATTAACAAGATCACGGCAGGAACTAGAGAAGACTTTTGCTAAGTTTGAAAAAGAAGCGAGGAAGTATGGACTACGAATAAACACAGAAAAAACTAAGTTTATGGAAATGCAGTCTGAAGCGACGAAAGAAAATAAATACATAAAGATCCGAGCAACAGAAATAGAATATATTTTTGAGAAAGTCGACAGCTTTGAGTATCTGGGTGTAACAGTAACAAACAAAAGCCAGGAAGATAATGAAATAGACAAAAGGATCTTAAAAGGAAACAGAGCAGTCGGATCACTATCGAAGGTATTAAAGACAAAAAGCACATCTAGAGCAGTCAAAATTCATGCATATGAGTCAATAGTACGACCAGCCGTCCTATATGCAAGCCAAACATGGATAATGACCAAACAAAATGAAAATAAACTAGCGATATGGGAAAGAAGAGTTTTAAGAAAGATGTTTGGTGGTGTTAAAACAGCCGCAGGAATATGGCGTAGGCGTACGAATAAGGAGATAATGGAGATGTACGGGAAACCAGGAATTGTGCAAAAGGTTCGAGCACAGAGGGCTAGGTGGTTGGGCCACATCATCCGAATGCCACAGCAAAGAATTGTACAAAAACTACTGTATGGAGGAGAAATTGGCAAAAGGAGAAAAGGACGTCCAAAGAAAAACTGGTTACAAGAAGCGAAAAACGATTTAGAAGAAGCAGGAGTAACAAATTGGAGAACTAAAGCAAAAGATCGAATGAAATGGAAAGAAGTCATTAAAATGATAGAAGCCAAGGGCCATCATGGCCTGTAGCGCTGATATATATATATATATAAAATCTTAAATGACAGTTTTTCTATTGGATAATATTCTTCAGCACGCCACACTTGTTTTAAAAGTAGGTAGTACTAATTTAAATGATTTTTCTTTAAAAAAAAGAGATTAAATGTAATTTTTCTATCATTTTCAGGATACGAGTACTGTTTAAGTAAGCTAACAAACAAAATGATAAAACAGAAATAATAACTTCATTTACTTGGGGAGTAATTGAAAGGTCGATCCTAAAAATTTATTAGATTTCCATACCATGAGACATACCTACGGCATTAAAAACAGAAGATATATTCTTACAGGGAAAATATAACAAAATTATAAAAAATAACGTTGATAGGCGGTAGTTGATGATGCATCGGCATAGAGTTGTATGGCACACAACTACAAATGCAAAACGTAATGATTAATTCTGTCGAACTTAATGCGTTATCAAAGACTGATTTTTTACTTGAAGGTAAATAAATCGGTACCATCAAAGTACATTTTACCGATGTTTGAAATTTTGGACAATGGATGTATCGATCGAGTCCTAGTTCTCTCTTAAGTGGATACCTCCTATAACCACATCTAGTTGTTTCTTTTATACGGACGTCTCCAACAAACTGACAAAAAGTGTGGCACCATCATTGTTCGCTTATGGGAGATTTCACTGTAACAGGGTCATCAAAAATTTTATGAACTTGAAATATTTTCGCAAAAAATACCAAAGAATATCCCAATTGGATAAGTGCTTATCCCCCCCACTTTAGATTTTCAATTTAGAATTTTTATTACCTAAAATAATGTTAATCACCATGTTAATGAGGGCTCAGCTCCCACTACATTATTTTAATGAGGGCTCAGCCCCCACTACATTATTTTAATGAGGGCCACAGCCTTCAAGCCACCACATAGTCGGCGCCTATGTAGATAACAGATCTTGTTTCAGGCTCCTATCAATTAAAAATGTTTCTGTATATAACCCTGTTATTTGTACATCAGCTTCAGTATTTTCTAGTCATTGCAATTAAATTTATAATTTTTGTGGTATTTTTAATTCTTTTAGTTTTGCGGTCATCATTCGTCTATTTACGGAGTAAAACGCACATTCAAAATCTATGAATAACATGTCCAAATTTATATTATACTCCCTTGCTTTTTGATTTGTTCCATAATTGGATTACACTAATTGTTGATCTACCTGGTCTGATCCCTTGTTTGTAATCTCCTAACACTCGCTCAGCATAAACTTTCAGCCTGTTGGTGAATATACTAGATAAAATTGTATATGTTGTATTCAACAATGTTAAATCTCTATAGTTTCCACATGCTTCCCTTGTATAGTGGTTTTATTACTCCCCTATTCTATTCATTGGGAATTTTTTCTTGTTTCCATATTTCCTTTACAAGTTTATGTATTTGTTCATGTAAGTTATCCCCACCATATTTCAAAAGTTCAGCTACAATTCTTTATCATACCATTCTTCACTTTGTCTTTTTTTCTGTAGTCTATACATTTTTCTGCTGCTTTTATGGTATTGTTTTTTATTTTTTTTCCATTGCATGTCATATTTTTTACTTCTTTTTCATCCAAATTAATTAAATTGTTTTTATATTCAGTAATACTTCATTCTTGTAATTTTTTTTTATTCTTTATAATTTGTTTGTCCTCAATGTTCATTATTGCAATTACTAAATAATGATTGCTGTCAGCATTGGCTCCTCTGTACGTTCTTGCATTAGTTACATCTTTAGACTTTAATCTTTTTTTTGTAAAATTAGTATGTGATCTATTTGGTTTTCTATACTTCTATGTGGATGTTTGTCTATATTGTTTTGCGATGAATTGGGTGTTGAAATTTTGTAGTTGTGACATATAGGCCTATTTCTTCTGCCATTTAACACAGTCTATGTCCATTATCATTTGTTGTTTCATGCATTGTGTTTTTTCTGCATACATGTATCCCTCAATCTCCCAATACGACTAATAGATCACTTTTTGGGATATCTTCAAATATTTTATTTAGGTCTTCATAACACTTTGCCTTATCTTCTATTTTGCTTGTTTCTATTGGAGCATAGATATTAGTTATTTAATGTCATGTTTGTTCTTCGTGGCTCTATTCTTACTATTGTGATTCTTCTATTCAGTGGTTTAAATTTTAATATTTCACTTCTAGTTGTTTTTGTTTCTCTTTTCTGCTATTTAGTACACTATAATTTTCTTTATTTCACCCTTGTTTGCCTACCTTATTTATGACAAGGGCGCCGTGAAAGTCGCAGCAAAAATGTTAACGAATTTTTTTTATCAAAAGTTAATTTAAATCTAATTTTTTTAGGAATGGACAAACTAAGGAAATAGTTCTTCCAGCTATCAGTAAAGCACTTCCTTCAAATATAGCTAGGAGAAAAACCTTTAGATCACTGGATTTCTTTAAAACTGAAGTCAATTTCTACAACATAGTAAGTATATCTTTAAGTTCCTAACACTCATTCCCTATTGTTCCTATTATTGTTAATTTAATTCAAAAAAAAAAGTTGTCATTAACGTTTTCTGTGTATTGGATTTTAAATTTTGTGATTGTCAGTGAAACCCACCTTTGTAAACTGATTGCAGCGACTATTTTAAATACATGCAAAAAATGATGGAAAACCGCAAATGTTTTGTATTTGGAAATAAAATTCTGGTATATGACCAACACCCCTCTCCCCCCTTGAGGGGTAAAACCACCCCAAAAACAAGTATAACCACCCCTTACTTCAGGGTTACAATAAATAAACACACACAAAATAAAATAAAGTAAAACCTGTAAATCTGACCACCTGTTTAAACTGACCCTCTGCTCACATTGACCACTTTTTTTCAGTCCCTGCAAAAATCCCATTACTTTAATGTAAATTATACTGTATCAACTGACCACTTCTCTTTTGTGACCATTGACCACATTAACCTCGAATATTTGTTTAAAAAATGTTTGTGTAATGTGACCATTAGCCAAGGGATTACTTATAACAGTTAGAACTAATCTTTTAAAAGTTTAAGTAGGCATGTACATGTAAATTGCATTCAAAGAATTTCTAAGAATGCATCATAATCCCTTAATAGGAACCAGTTGGGGGTTCAGGTATTTCCAAGTTTTAAGACTTTATTTCTGCTTCTGAGAAATTCATTAGCTGCAAACTTTCACCTTAGTAACCCTTGGATAGTTTTAAAATTGTTTTATAAAATCAGTTTTGTTTCATCTGTCGATTGAAACCATTCTGTTAATTAATGCGATCAAGATGACTTCAAAAAAGTTTACAAAGAACTAAATTTGCAAAAAAAACAAAAGTTGTTAGAGTTTTTAAAAAACCACAGTGAAAAAAACCAGCGAAACATTTTGGTATTAGCAAACAACAGTAAATAATATTTAAAAAAAAGAAAATTAGAATATCAACAACGTTACGAAGAAGATGCTTTAGACTGCTTCAGAAAAAGACATTTAACAGAATTTGAAGTGGTTAATTAACTTTAAATTGGTTTTTAAAAATGCGTAGTGTAAATGCAAGACTTTCTGGACCAATGTTACAAGAAGTAGCATTAAAATTTGCACAGCAGTCAAATTTGCCTAATTTTAAAGCATCGTCGGGTTGTCTTGAATCATTTGAAAAACAAAACATTTCCCAGAAAAGTTTAGTTGGTGATGTAAATGAAATTGATCCTGCAACGGAAAGTGATTTTCATATTTGTTTTACAGAGTTTGCTTTAAATCAGAGGATATTTTTAATGCTGATGAGTGTCGGCTGTTTTGGGCAAATTGTAGTGTATAAAGAATTCACACTTTTACAAAGTGACCACCTGCTTAAATTGACCATTTTGGGTCAGTCCCAAAGGTGGTCACTTTAGGCAGTTTCTACTGTACATGCAAATAAATAAAGGCAAAGAAAATGAAATACGTGCAAATAGATACATGTACATTGTACATGTACTTCATTAGTCTCCCTATGCTCATCCCATATTCCTTGATAACGCTGTTCCATTTCTTTCATATCCTAGTGGAACCGTTCCCCTTGTTCTTCGCTGTAATCCCCGAAGTTATCTGGAAAGTAGTGACGGTGAGAATGGAGGAAATGTAACTTCACACTCATAATACAACTTAATTTTTTATAATTCTCCAACAAACCTATTTCTTGGTAGTGTCTGTCAAGGAATTTTTTACCACGTCCTAAAAGTCAACCAAACTTCCTATTCAAATGCAGTCGTTTTGGAGACGAAGACTTCATGCACTATTGAAAGATGCAATCCTCGTCTCCAATGCAATGACTGCACTTGAGAAGGGAGCTTGATTAAGTTTTAAGGACGTAGTAAAAGATTTGCATGCATTTTCTTTGCCTCTATTTATTTGCATGTATTTTGTTTTGCATGTGTATATTTATTTATTCATCAGAGTTACGATGTAAGGGGTGGTTATAGCCCATTTTGGAGTGGTTTTACCCTTTCAAGAGGTTGGGATGGGGGGGGTGTTGGTCATATACCAGAGGTCTATATCCAAATACAAAACATTTGCGGTTTTCAATCATTTTTTGCTTGTATTTATTGTATTTTGATCTAAAGAGTGGTTTTGTCATCTTGGGGGTTGTTTTTAGCTCTAGTGCAAGATTTTGAGGGTATATGTGCTTTTCTGAGGTTGCATTCGGTTTCAGCGTCGAAAAATACATTGGAATACCATAGTCACGTTCCCAGGTTAGAACTTTTTTTTTTGTGGGGCTGTGTTATTGATCTAACAGCAATGAATAGTAGCAGAATCTTAAGTAACATGTTTGTTTTTCATTTCAGACATGGAAAGCAATGAACGAATTCCAATTATCCAAAAAGCCAGAAGGAGTATTTACTGACATTCCTTTGTAAGTATTACTATCATTTACAGAAACGAAATGGAAATATAATTGTTTTCCAGATGCATATCAGCCCTTTCGGATGGCATCCATGATTATGTAACCCTTGAAGACATAAGTTTTAAGGGTTATGTAAGTTGCGCAAGATGTAATGGGTTAGATCTTATCCATACACAACTCATTATGAGATTATTTGCAAAGTTCCATGCTCTAGGTTTGGCATTTAAAAATCAACAACCAGAAAAATTTGAAGAAGCTGCTGATGCTCTAGAGGTTATTATAAAATATGTTCTATTGATTTTGTTACGTGTAGAAACACCAACATTCATAGTGCTAGTATGAATTCAGAATGAAGGATCTATTATGCAATAATTTCTAGAGAAATATTAAAATACAAAGCAGAAATACATTCTTCTAATGAAGCCATATATAATCTCAATCTCTTTGAAATTTGATTTTTAATACTTTAGTCTGCGTAACCACCATCAGTACAAAACAACACGAATTTAGGAAAATATTGCTCAACAGTTTTCAATCACTTCTTTGGTACCTATCACGTTTGGGTACCAGCATGCTCGAGTCTAGACTGTATTAAAGTTTAAAAAAGTATTTTCAGAGAATGTTTCAAGTCTCGAATAATAAAATCTAACATTCATAACAAAATATTGACAGTATTATAGACATGTCAAATATAACACCTAAGTCTTTAATAGAATTAGAACATGAAAGTGTCCACACTATTGAATTTGTAAAACAAGAGAATGGTTTGCATGTTTCTTGTAGAAGAACGCGCAAAATGAGGATTTATCACTGAAGATTAAATCGGAAAAATCACGGTCAATATTAGCCTTCACCCACTGTATCTGTTTATTGAGTTGGTTTTTGCTTAAAAAAAGGTTTCAGTTTTGTACATCAACAGCTGTAATTGACATCCAATAATCGATGTCTTATAGAAGTTTATCGATAGAAGCTTACTTCTATATCCTCTTATGATAAAAGATCTCCCAGGATTCTTGTCAAATGTCTTCAAAATTGTTTTGTCCCTCAATTTCGTTGTTGAACTTTGGGTGCCATGTTCCGGCAGGTTGCCAACACCTCTCATGTCGTAGCATTTTACTCATTTCCTAATGAATGTCTCAGACTTTTTAGGACATTTTTAGCCCTTTGGGATTAGTGCAGAGAAATACTGCTTCACTTGACTAGCATATGCACTTTATTTCACTATGTCACACAAAAACAAGCCACACTAACGATATAACCTACAGCATTGTTGAGACACCAAAGTTTAAAGCTCCTGACTACCAATTCTAGAGTCACTGCATCTAGTCACCTAGGTCAGCTGGTCGATCAGAATAACGCAAACTGCCGCCATATTGGGGCAGAGAAGGGTGATTTTTAATAATGGACAAATTAAAACCACGTTTTACGTGTTTGACATATTAGAGGTTTGATCTTTCAGAATAAGAAAAAACTTTTTAAAGTAAATGTGGATTTAATTAAATGCAATACATAACAAATAATGAACAATTGCGTGCTTCGTTTGCCCCAATACGGCGGCGGTTTGCGGTACCCTGGTCGAACAGCTGGCCTAGGTAACTAGATGCAGTGACTCTAACCAAATCTAGATATATGTGCCATCTGTTGATGAAACAAGGAACTGTACGCTCTTTTGGAACTGACTGTAGATGGATAAATATCTGGATAAGTGACTCTCAGAGGCAATTTTTGAACAAAAATTTGTTTTATTTCGAAAATTAAAATTATGGTATTTGATACCTTTTGGGGTCTTTTTCGACATAACACTAAAAAATGTTAAAAAAAATGAACTGGAATACTGAATTGTTTACCATTTTTCAAAACAAGGGCATGTAGGAATGAACTATGAACTACAGGAATGGAAAAGAGACAGTTTATCAAATTTATTTATTGAAAAATGTAAAATATAAAAATAAAAAATTTCCTAATAAATTGTTAAAATAAAACTAAAAAAATATTTTTTTGCAAAAATACATATTATCACTATATTTCAAATCTTTTTTCGCCTCTTTTTTTCCCGTTCCCTTTTTTTCTCAAGTTGTTCCTCTCTTGATGCTTTAAACTTTTTCTGCAAAAATAATACTGTTTAATTGGCTGTAGGTTCCATACGATCATTCCCCTGTATCATCGTTCATTCCCGTAGAACATAAATTACACGGGAATGAAGAATTATATATAATTTCACAAAAACATGCAGCTTATAATCAAATGCAGTATTTTTTAAACATCGAATGAGAGAACAATTTATTTGAAGTGGTAAATAATTAAAATTTTTAATGAAAAATATGTTTTTCTTGGAAAAAAAACTTACCATGGGAATGAAAGTCTGTTCTATTACACACATGTTTGATGCAAGTTGATAGCTGTTCGAAGTTCTCGTTTCAAATTCACAAGCACAATTGATGGTCTAACTGATTTAAACATATATTTACAACATTTTCGACAGTGCACAGCAAAAATGATAAAACACCTGCGACGTTAATAGGCTTTCATACAATGTGCACGGGAATAAAGCAACCTACCAAAGACAATTTTTGAACTTAAATCTTAATGGAAAATATATAAACTGAATTTACTTTACACTTTGGAAAAACCCGACATTTGTGGATATAACTCTGATACACAAAATGAATTTAAAATGCACAACTTTAAAAAATATATACTGTACACTAGTTGGCCCGGCAAACGTTGTTTTGCCATATAAATTATTCCTAGGATTATTTTAGTAGAAAAAAAATGACTAACTTATTGTCAGTGTGTGAGGATGTGGTATATATGAGTGGAAGAGGCATGGAGCGTTGTGAACGATGATGGAATATAAAAATAACACAATACCAAACATTTATATTTTTAATTCATTGTAATTTATTTTTTAAAATTATATATATCGCTAATTATAATAATTTTACTAAGAAACAATATCAATCCCTTAACGCAATAGAGTGTACAATATTTTTTGTTATCCCATCTTTAGCTAACACAAACAAACTGGATGGTTTCCCCACTCGAGAGCATGCCACGTATAATTGTCCGTGTGAAAAACATGGTGTGCTCAAATCTAAGCCACAAACAGACATCGTTTGGCCTTGAGACTTATTGCTAGTCATTGCAAATGCCAATCTTATTGGAAATTGAAGACGTTTAAATTGAATTGGCACATCTGTGGGTATAATAGGGATCCGTGGTAGTAATATATTTTCACCTCGAAATTTGCCATTTAAAATGATGGCTTCGACAACGTTTTTCATTAATTTTTTAATAACTAATCGCGTGCCGTTGCACAGCCGTGGTGGGTTCAAATTACGAAGCAAAATAACTGGAGATCCAAGTAAACGTCACTATTACGATTGATGCATAAACAATAATAATAATGGCCGAAAACTGTAGGGAGTGAGAAACGGCTTATTGTGTGAGAGAGATCTCATCCCTACTCCGTGCTGTTTACTGGGTCAGAAGTGACACCGGTAGACGCCTGGCAGGGATAACTGATCAAGTGATAATTGATCAGTTATCGACTGGGGTTCAAAATTATTGAATTACTAATATCGCTATTAAAAAATAGGGGTTGATGGTAGAAGGGTGAAAATTTAGGGTTGTATGTATTTTATAAAAAATAAAAAATTTTGTCCAAAAAATAAAAAAAAAATTTGGGGTGGACCACCCTTATCACTTATATAATAAAAAATAGATAACAACCTATTCTCAGACCTACTGAATATACATATAAAATTTCATCAAAATCGGTCAAGCCTTTTCGGAGGAGTATGGTAACTAAAACTGTGACACAAGAATTTTATATATTCGATTTATGATTAACTAGGCAAACAACATGCCACGGGAATGAAAAAATATACATTCAAATGGCATAAAATCCTAAAACAAAAATATTGAAATTACTGAATTTTAACGACCTATTAGTACAGTAGATTATTCCTCGAAATCATTTTTATAAAAACAAATATTTATTTGGTCTTTGAATAGTGAACTCAGACAAACCAGGGGTCACTTTCCAGATATTCACTCAGATATTGTCAGCATAGCTTTGTAACAATAGATCAGGAGTTGGCAATTTATTTAACTTTTCTAATAATGTTTTACTACAGTTACCAAATAACAATTAAATAGATGTCATCGGCATGGATTTTTGTAGAAGTTTTAATACAGTCAATCACGATATGCTGCTGAAATGCCAATACCACCGTTTTTTAGTTCTTACAATTCAATAATGCATCTTCAGTGCGGAATCCACAGCATTTATGTTGAATTGCATTTGGCTGTCTATTCCTAGTGGAATATAGCCGCATCAATCTGATGCTTTATTATAGATTTCTATGTAGCTTGGTCCTAGCCACTATTTTTCTCCATTATTTTCTATCATGAAGTTTTCTATAACTATCAGTTATTTCTATGCTTTTCATGTCATCTTTCAATTGTAGCCTAGGTCTTCTACGAGGTTTTCCTATATACGGTTGCCATTTTGCCACTACCTTTATTATTTTTCATCTTGGACTCTCATCACATGTTCAGACCAGCTTATTCTGTTCGCTTTGATAATTCTGACTGTATTCTCTTGTTGCATTTCCTCCAATAGTTCGTGATTCTTTTTTTGTCTACTCTCATTTCCTTCTGTTTTACATCCTAATATTTTTCTTAATATGTTTCATTCAATATTCACTCTTCTTTCTTTGCTAGACATAATACTACAGTAGAAAAAGTAACTAAGTACTGGTCATATTTATGTTTTGTAGATACTTCAGTTTCACTTTTTCACTAGGTTGATTATTTTCCTTTACTTATATAGCCTTGGTATTGTAGGGACTAGTGTGCTCATCTCTCACCCAAGCGGCCCAGGGGTGACTCTTGGTACTCTCAAATCTAGTTAAGGTTTTCTACAGTTTTCCTTAACTGTAACACAAATGTGGGATTTGTGCTTTACCATCTGTTAAGTCGGCTGCAGCCTACTAGCTTTGATTTGATCAATGGTGATAATATTTTGTATTTATTTATTTACATGTTCGGGAAATTAACAGACTTATAGTCTAATTACAAACTTTCCTGGTAATACAAGAAGAATTATTAATTACAAATTGAGCATGAACTACAAAAAAGGACAAAAAGAAATAAAATCAAACTATAGTACATGTGTATGTGTTATCAAGAATTCTATAATTATAATTGTATAGGCATAATTATGCTACAATTCCAAATATAATGAAAAGATTGAGTAAATAGATTAAAATAGATTGATTGCAAAAAGTTGGTACATGGAGAATTCACATTGAAGGTTTTTGAAGTAGTCTTTTGAATCTTTGTAAAGATAAATTATGATGTCTGGCTTTTCTTTGTTAATAAAGTTGTTCAGTATAAGCGAAGACCGAGATATTGGAGAATTGGAAGCTAAATTTGTGTGGAAAAATGGAAGTCAGCAGGGATGTAGCTCTTGTTGTTCTAGAAGGTACATGAAACGAAAATAATGAACGTAATGGAGATCAATCAGTTAAAGGAACCCACACTAATCTTATGGAAACTGGCCCCCGGTTAAATTGACTGAATTTTTGTCCAAAAACCCATGGTTTGCCCATCACAGGTACTTAAATGCGTGTTTTGAAATTGTTCAAACATTTGAAACTAATTTAATTTGTTTATTAAAATTAGATTGTATTGTGACTTTTTTTGTATTTCATAACATGCACATACACTTTTACTTGAGTGGGTATAATTGTGTATAAGGGTGAATATCTGCTATTTGTGTGTTGGCTACCCATTTCTGTGACCAACAAAAAATATAAGAATAAGTTTGTGTGATTTATTATCTAAAAAGTAATTACTATTTTCGCACTAATTTAAAGTGGGCCAGTAATTATTACGTATTTTCCGAGTTTTATGGTAACCAGGGGAAAATTGCAACCCAAGGGGGTTGTACAAGAACCAGGGTAGTGACAATTTGATCAAAGGGGTGACGCTAAATCAAACCAAACTAGTGAAGGTGCCTAATAATGTAGCCAAAATAAAAGTACATACAATATTACAATAGAGCTCATTTCGCAATAACAACAAAGACCAGGGAAGTGACAGATTCATATAGAACTTGCCCTAAAGAACCAGGGGAGTGACGGATTCACATAGAACTTAAAATAATACCCAAATGCAAAATAGGATAATCTTCATGTTGTATTATTTTAATTATTTCTTTCATGTGTATTTAGGCACGAGAAGTGAAGAAGTAATCCATTAAATCTTAGTACGTATAAATCTTTATTAAATTAGATTTATACGTACCAGAAGAAAGACAGCGTTCACTGACACACCAGCACTTGGGCACCAAACACGTGTTGCTGCCCGTCAAGTGTTGCTAATGCTATGTAAAAGAACACAATCGGTTAACTGTAACCAACTACCCTATTGAATGCTCGACGTCATTAGGGTTAGCATATTTTAGGATGTGTATAAGAACAGGATGATTTTTGGAAATGTAAAAAAGCAGGGTAGGAGACACTAAATTTATGGACAATGAAGAAAATTTTAATAAATTAACTTTGTATTAATCTTCACTATTTCTTACCTTCTAGTGATACTAAGAAACTTTCTGGTTTAATAATACCAACGATTGAATATTGGAAAGTGAGTAGTTAACAAATAAATTAAACTTTTATACATAAATCAGGTAAAAAGACATGCCAGGGTAGAGACATTTTCAGCATTAGAACGTTTTTTTGCTAGAAAATTGTAAATACATTTCCTCTTAAATTCTAACGTGCCTAATAGTGCCAAATTATTGGTACCTTACGAATATTTTATATCTATAATATAAATTACAGTTCATTAAATATTTGCGGAGACACACTAAAATAAAATAGCAGAAATTGTCTAATTGTGCCATAAAGCACAATTAGACTCGGTTCCGCTGTTTAGTTTTTGTTATATTTAAGTTTATTTTTATTTTATATGGGTTTTTGGACTTTGTGGCTATGAGAGCTTTTTATCTGGGGGTTGATCTATGAGATAGAAAGAATATAACCATTTTAACCAGGGGCCAGTTTCCATAAGATTAGTTCCAAAAGTTCAAACGATTTCAAAACATGCAACTTCAAACACCTGTGGTGGGCAAACCATTGGTTTTTGGACTTTGTGCCCAGGAGAACTTTTGATCCAGGAGTCGATAACTATAACATACCAAAAATTCAGCCAATTTAACCGGGGCAGTTTCCATAAGATTAATTTCAATAATTCGAACGATTTCAAAACACGCAACTTTAAGCACCTGTGGTGGGCAAACCGTCGGTTTTTAGACTTTCTGATCATGAGAACTTTTTATCCAGGCGTCGATCTATGAGATATTAAAAATTCAGCCACTTTAACCCGGGGCCAGTTTCCATATGATTAGTTCCAAAAGTTCAAACGATTCCAAAACACGCAACTTCAAACACCTGTGGTGGGCAAACCATGGGTTTTTGGACTTTGTGATCCTGAGAACTTTTGATCCGGAAGTCGATAACTATAAGATATAAAAAGTTCAGCCAATTTAACCGGGGGCCAGTTTCCATAAGATTAGTTTTAAAAGTTTTAACGATTTCAAACACGCAACTTTAAGCACCTGTGGTGGGCAAAACATTGGTTTTTAGACTTTGTGGCCATGAGAACTTTTTATCCAGGAGTTGATCTATGAGATAGCAAAAATCCAACCACTTTAACTGTGGGCTAGTTTCCATAAAATTAGTTCCAAAAGTTTAAACGATTTCAAAACATGCAATTTCAAACACCTGTGGTGGGCAAACCATGGATTTTTGGACTTTGTGACCATGAGAACTTTTGTTCTGGAAGTTGATAACTATAACATATCAAAAATTCAGCCAATATAACTGGGGCCAGTTTCCATAAGATTAGTTTTAAAAGTTTGAACGATTAAAAGATTAATCAAAACACGCAACTTTAAGCTCCTGTGGTGGGCAAACCATGGGTTTTTGAACTTTGTGTCTGCGAGAACTTTTGATCCGGGAGTAGATATCTATAACATATCAAAAATCCAGCCAATTTAACCCGGGGCCAGTTTCCATAAGATTAGTGCGTGGTCCTTTATAAGAGTATGAGCAAAAAGTAACTCCATCAAAGGTGCCTTTGGAATTTTAAACTCGTATTTTATAATACCAGAAAATTATACAAAATAGTCAGAGTCCTTTAACAGTGACAGTTGTTATTAATTTGATATAATTTTCTGGTACATGGACATGAGTTCAAAATTCTAAAGGCACCTTTGTAGGAGTTACTTTTTGTTCATACTATATTTCAAAAATCATTAAAATACTGGCCATATTTCGGCTATGTTCAAGAGACACAGGTATAAATAAAGAATGTTTAACATACAAATTTCCGTATGTTAAAAATTTTATGAATTTTTTTCTGGACATTTTCCAGGCGTTTTATATAAATTTGATATTGAGGCAACCATATAACCAAAGCAAATTCAAGATGACTTCTTACAAGTGAGTTAGAAAAAAATTATGAGTGCGTTCTCTGATTTGAAATTTTCAGTATTTTTAATAATGAATCCCAAACTCTTGTTTGCTTTGCGAATGATATTATCACAGTGACTGTTGAAGATTAACTTTGAATCGAACACTACTCCTAAATCCTTAACTTCAGATTTTTGTTTAAGTTGGTGGTTGTTAATGTTACAAGGAAAGTTAAAGTAATATCAATTTGTCTTAAAGTTATTCTACAACACTTATCTATGTTTAATGTCAACTTATTTAATATGCAATAGCTGTGAAAGGAATCCAAGTCTTCTTGGAATCTAATGTAATCTTGCTTGTTAGTGATTTCGGTATAGAATTTGCAGTCATCTGCATATAAAATAAAATTGATATATTTAGCTTGAATATAGGATTTTAATTTTTATTACTAGTCTTATACTTATTACTTTTAAAATAGCCTTGGTAGTGTAATGTCTAGAGTGCTGGACTATCTGGTTAAGGTTTTCTGCAGTTTTCCTTAGCTGTGACACAAATGTGTGATTTGCGTAGTTCCATCTGTAAGTCGGCTGCAGCCACACTTAGGGCCTACGTAATAATAATAATCGCCCCTTCCCTCCCGCACAAGCTTATAGCTTCTGGGGCCTGGTTTCCAGGCTATGGGTTGTAGCTATTATTAGATGCTTGGGAGTTGCTTGTGCTGTTTTCTATTTGTCCGGAAGGGTACCTTTTGAAATAGATTTGTTAAACAGTTATCTAAGTGGAATTTTTAATGAATGAGAACAATTCTTTATAAATGAATCGCTGAGTGCAGAAAGTGTACAAGTCATGTTTTTAGGCATATTGATATTTTTACGGAGTTTGCCACTTCAAACCAAGCTTGATCGGTGGATGCAAAAAGGATACTTTTTGCGTCACAATTTAACTTACAGTTAACAGCTATGAAACAGCCTCCACTATCCAATTTCTGATAAGCGGTAGAAGAACGGTCACGACAAAAAACTAGGAAATCTTCACTTATGAACTCACTATCTACTATTGAATCATTAAGGTTGCATTCTGTGATACTCAGTACATGATGAACTGAATTTAAGGAACTTAAAAAGAAGTACTTAGTTTTTGATCTAATGCTACAAACAGATTTAGACTTTGAGTATAAATAAATAAAATAAAGTATTACTGAATCGTATTGCATCTAATGTGTGTAAATCAATCATAATAATTGTTCCCTGATGCATAATCCCAACAGAAAAATAAATATTTACAATAGTACATATTAGCTTAGTTTCTTTCTACTCAAACTCTATTTTTATCCTTATTTAATTTCTGTTCTGTAAGTTTTGTTTAGTTTGTTCTCTAAAAAAGAGAAAACACTGTGAGCAAATAAATAAATAAATAAATTTCAAAACTCAACTTTCAATATATATTTGCAGGAAACTTATTTCTCCGAAAAATTCCGTAAATGGTACACAGCATTCCAAACAGGACCATTATTCAAAGTTGTCCGTGATGCTGTTGAAAAGCAGCTTCCACCTTCCTATTTGAATAAACTGAATGAACTTCTCAATACTGATTTTTTTGGGTAAAATAATTATAAACTCCTTTAATATGCAATTTTCAAAATAATTATTTTTAGCACATTAGTTCAACATTCTGAAACTAGAGTGCCACTTGCAGTGATAACTCATGGTGATGCGTGGGTTCCTAATTTCTTGTTGAAATATGATGATAATCAGGTTCCATATACTGCTATGATGATTGATTTCCAATTAGCAAGGTAAAAAATTAAAGATTTAATTAGTTTCAATCCCAAAAACAGTTATATACATAAATATTCCTACTTTCAGATGTGCATCTTTGGCTCTTGATATCACATTCTTCTTGTATTCTTGTACAGAACAATCACTTCGTCTAAAATATTGGGATATTATCATTGAGGATTATCACAAAACATTTACTGAAACTTTAGTAAAATTAGGATCCAGTCCAGATTTGTTAACTCTGGATAATTTAAAGGCTGAAATTAAAAGGTGTGCAGTTTTTGGTGTTGGCATGTCAATGGAAGCAATTGTGATGTCTCTATTAGAAGATGATGAAATTGCTGATTTAGATATGATACAAGTAATAAAATTGTTACAAATGATAGAAAATAAATTATCTTAATACTTTTTAGGGAGAGGAAGTTCCATTAGAAGCAGTTTGGATTGTTCATCCATTTAAATCTGAAGAGAAACGTCAACGGTTGGCAGATATGATTAAACATGCAATAGATAATGGTTTTATATGATGATATTAGTTGCAAAAACTGATATTATCATACCTTATTTGTATCACCACAATTAAGAAGACTAGAGATTGTACGATATTATATAAAGCAATTCAGTATAGATTTAATTTGATAGATCAAAAATAGTATTATAGTAGGTATAATAAAATAATGTAATATGCGCACAATTTTTAGATTTTTTTATTGAACTCTAAGTAATTTTTTAAATGTGTTAAGCATAATAGATATTATTAAATAAAGAAAATATAAACTCTTTTTTTTTAAATTTTATTATAGACACCATCATGCTCACAATCTTTCACAAATCCAGGCCCAATCTCGTATTAGTCTGGATGGCTTTGCTCAGTAATGATGATGAGGATGACCAGTATTTTCACTGCTAAGCTAGTCAAATTGATTAATATAATTGTTTAATGAAACATATCAAGAGGTGTCAAAATTTATTTGACAGTTGTATTTAATAATACAGTTAATAGCACTGAACTCTTATTTACTAAAAACGGCATATGATAGGAATATTTGTAGCCCGGATAACCTCTTTATTTGTTTACTGTGGACACAGCTTTCGATTGGTTTGTTCAGTGAGGTGACGTAAGTACGACCACTCAGCTGAGCTGAGTAGAAACAATTTTTATCTTCAGTTATTTTGTGTAGATTGACACAATTGCCATAGGCGTTACATGAGGATTTTACCTAAATTGATATAATTATATCTTTACAAATTCATTGCATAATGAGAAGAATACAATTCATATGTTTTATTGAAACAACTTACATTACTGTTTACACAGTTACTAATACTAGTGTAATTATAACAGTGAAAAATTAACTAAATTGCTACTTATTAATTAAAGCTAATTTCTTCGTATTTATAAATTATAAATGTAGCCTTGATTGACGAGGCGCCACTGGTGCTGTGGGAGATGTAAACAAACGTAAGTCAAATTTAGAGGTTATGTTGGCGCCAGCTGCTTTATACATAATGCCTCTTCTAGTAAATAAGAGTACAGTGGTTAATAGTAGTTCACTTAAGCACATTATAGACATTCCTCGTATTTCGTAAAGGCTTACAAAATCAATTTTATTTTAAATCTCTCGGTACATGTAGATTTTATTAATAGTTTAGCATTGATGCAAAGGTTCATCATTACTTTGAAATATTATTAGTCGCTGATCTTACAAAATCTTCTATAAGCATTATGTTTAAACCAGCATCTGTTAGGCTATGATTCAAAACTCTATCACTTTTGAAATTTATTAAGACTACTAGTGTAAATAACTGTATTAATATCATATTACTACAAAGCATTATTAGTAGGCCATAGGCAAATCATGTATGTTTTAAGTAAATTAATAACAAAATTTGAAATATTATTTTGAAATACTAAATTCATTATTTATATAAACTATAGGTACTCCTTATGTTTAGCTTTATGAAAATTGTTATAAGAAAAATCATATAATACTCCACATCATTTTAAATTTCACGTCATATTTCCTTCGTTCTCCCTGCATGCTATGTTCAGTTGAAAGATTGTAAAAATCTACATTCATGTATGAGCTCATCTAATCCAGTTGACAGTATTAATTGTTTCTTATGTTTACATTAAGTGGAAATGTGCTATTCAAATGTACACTGTACAGGTATCAATTACACTAAATTATTTCCATAAGAAACCCATACTTTAACAGGGATATACAAAATTTAATTATTTTATATGCATTTTACATATGGATACAAACGGAAAATATTTTGGACACCTTGTCTTATTCTGATCTTATCTTCTCTAATCATTATCAATCACTACGATGGTTGACGATGACACATATGCCCTGCTTTGGCAAAAAAATTAAATGTCCAAAAAATGTCAAAAAACAACCAAAAATGTACATGTGATTATACAACTCATAATAAAATTAGCCAATAGTAGTTGCGAATTATCCTAGTTACCACATATAGATAAGTGAATATACGCTTCACGACGTTGTATAATCGTTTCGGTATTTCCAAGCCTGCAACACTATTGGTTCAAGCAATCGTTGTCAGAGTAACAATTATTTTGAAGTCATCGACATACCTGTGCATGCAATAAATTAAATTAATCTGTCAAAAAAGCATCGCTTCGTTTTGTTAGCTTTGTATTGTATATTTGTTATATAATCGTATCGAATACCACTAGAGCAACCGAAAATAATCTTATACCTACCTCGCGGCACGACGTATTCCTTAAAACACCACTCCAGCTACGCTGTCGTGGTGTTTCGCAGAATACGTCTCGTCGCTCGGTAGGTATAATCGATTATTTTCGTTTGCTCTCGTGGTATTAAAACTGAATATACAACCCATACATCTGAAAAATAGAGTAGATTATCGCTAAATAGAGGAGTATCCCTAGTCAGACCAGAGCCAAACAAGTGGACCAGTAAAAGTAGACCATGGTGTCAGTTGATGATGAGTTCTATGCTGGACTAATTACTGGCATTTAAGTACAGAAGAAGGAGAAACTACTGTATGTCTTCTGCACCAAAAGTTTTTAAATGCAGCATAGATATGCCTGTCATAGTGATTCTAATCCCACACATTTTGTAATCTGTAGATATCGCTGATAAATGCTTAAAAACAAATATAAACTGATGCAACTCAACAGAGAAAAGATCTACTACAAAAAGTTGAGGAAATTCCCTTGTGTAACTGCTATTAACTGTGTTAGAAAACAACAAAATGTTTCCTAAAGTGTTACTTGTCAATAAAGTTTATATCATATATTTACACTGGTATAGAGCAGCGGACCCCAACCATAGTTGTGACCCATTTTGGATCACAACTATTTATTTTTATAATACCTAAAACTATCAGTATTTCTAATTTTTACTTATTATAATCTAATAGTAAAGAATTATCAAACTTTTTGAAATAAGGTTGGTAACAGCTGTTACTATGTTTACATATATGTGGAATCATCTGGTTAGTCCTATTATGATTATGATTATTGCCCTGAAGGCTCCTAGGATAGGTCATGGCCTTACATCGATATCTTCTAACCTCACTTTACTCTTGTTTCACGTGTTTTTGATGTCGGTGTTTGTCAGTGATGGGATTTCAGGTCCGTTATTGGGGGACAAAGTCATGCTCTTGAGGTTTGATTAATTTAAATATCCAATGATCTTATCGTCAATGGCCATCTATAAAATAGGAAATGTTGAAGATAAAAACATAATGTTGTGGTCAATGTAAACCGACCAATGTCGTTAATGGTCGCCCAGTCTCATAACGTAAACTTCTAACACTAACCTAACCTCACTGCAGCTTGACAATAATTAAGGCCGGTCAATTAATAATTAAGCTGCAGATTAGTTGTTAGGTTAGTTGTAGTTTATTAGATATTTGGTAAATATGCTTCTATGCAATTTTGGGATTGACCGGGCATTAACGACATTGGCCGGTTATTACACTAACCGTAACATTATTCGGCCCGGTCAGTGTCGTAGTAAATCGTATGAGACAGCTGGGCATTAACGTCATTAGCTGGCTATTGACGTAAACGACCAAAATAGCCATTTACGTGATTATCCGTATTTACCTCTTTGACCGTAACATATTCACTATATTAATTGCGATGTGCATAAACTTTCTGCATTAATGGATTTAGAACATATTTAAATATCCTTCGGTCTCCTTTGCATTTAATGTAGAGAGGCCGAAGTATAGAAAGTCCAGGAAACTTAAACGACCTGGAACCTTACAAAGAGCATATGTTTTTGTCCTAAGCTTGAAATTTTAGAATTCGTGGGAAATCTCCAGCTAAAGAAAGAGGTTTCCCAAAATTTCTCGCTTGAGCCCAGCCAGCACACTGACGTCATAATGTCGCTGTTTTTTCGGCAGTAACGACGTCAAATTGTCGTAAAACTGACAGCATTGTCACAGCGCAAGGACGTCATTAAAACGTAGTTCAACGATGTCATTAAAACGTTGTTCAATAACGCCATTAAAACTAGTCCTATACTAGGACTAGGACAGGAATTATAAATAAATAGTTGAATATTGGAAATTATATTTATTATATACTATTTCATACATAATTATTAAACAAAATTAAACATTTACTAACTGAAAAGCTGCTAAAACAATATGCAGAATAATTGATGATACTAAAATAATATTAGTAAGTACTAAGAAACCATTGCATTAGTATTAATTTACTAACAATAGTAATCTCACAAAATCGTTGAACGGGTAAAATTGTATAGGTTATGTAGTATTGCGACGCAACAAGTAATTATTAATACTCAGCTTTTGTGACAAATTACACAATTATTATGCAGTAGTTGTATCTACACATATGCTCGTGCTATAAGTGTAGGTACGTCAACAATTTTAATAATAAGTAGAAACGTTACTAATTAAAGAGCAAAGCAAATACACGAAAAACGCTGCTGTTTGTATTGCGGCATATGGTCACGTGCAGTTCAGTAATAAAAATAAATGTTGCTAGATTTGTCAGTTCCCAGCAAACACAGCAACATATTATTTACGTAACTGAGAGTAACAATGCCTACATTATTATGTAGCAGCTAAGTAAAATTCAAGTCATCTGGAGAGCGTTATGTCCGCCTCATTATGCATCTGTTATTTACGTAAATTCTATATCACTGTTAATACATATGAGATATGTAAAATACAATCTGTATTACAAACATACGCAAAGCGCCGTATATTTTACGTTTGTTTAATTATGAGCATGTTCTATCATATATAAAATCGATACATTGCAGTTCCACGCAAATTCTTAGGCGGCGATCCACTTCCTACCTGTAATCCTGAACTTACCTGTAATCCCTTTCGAACAGGATCTTTAAGTTAAAGCAGCAATTTTCAAATTTTCCATTTTGCGTAGGATAACTTATTTCTTTAAAATGGTAATAGATTCCTTCCTGTAATAGTAAAATTATAAGAAAAAGAAAAACTCAGAACATTTTTATTTATTTTGTTTATTAAAAAAGGAAAAAAATATAGTTATTAATTAATAACTTATTATAGAAAAAAAAACAGTATTATATTATTACATAGCATGCAATATAACAAAATGGAAAAAAAATCAAAAGCTATATATAAACAACATTAATCAAAAAGTCAACTGATTTAAGATTATTCCTGGTTTTTTAACAAATTATGCCATTCGGTTTTAGGTATTCAACTTCTCGATTCCTATTAAATGATATGACGCGAGTTTTATTATATTCTGTGGCCGAAGGTTTTTTTTTAAACTTATTTATTTAATATAATAAAACAAATTTATTTATTTCGTTTGCAGTCGTAGAATATAATTTATTATTTTTTAATGAAGAGAAAACTTTATCTCTTTTTTACATTTACAATACAAATGTTATAATATTACTTTGTCAGTAATTATTTAAATGAGTTTAAGATGAGTTTAAATAATTAGATTTGAATTAACACACTTAACAGAACAATTTTAGAATTCACATTTAAATGACATTAAACAAAACAATTAATTTAAAACTCGAATGAGCCTTTATGTTTTACTAGTAGGACAATTTTAAAGTCCACACCTAGTTTATTACTCACTCTGGATAAACACTTGTTGAAGAGACTTGTGAGTTGAATAAAGATTTATAAAGACTTAAGATTAAAACAGAGGTATTTATACAATGTTACAATCTTATCTGCCTACACATTTCTCATGGTCATGATAGAGTTGGTGCTAGAGCAGTTCTCATTAAGATAAGATAAGATAAGATTTTTCTTTAAAATGTAATTTGATATCGTGTGCTCACAATCTTAAGCAATTCTCATGTAACATGATCTTATCTATAGTGTGATTATAACGTACGTTACTCCTCCACCCTTAGTATTTTCAATGTTATTAAAATAATTTGAAAATAAAATTTGAAATAATATTTATATATTATAAAATTTTTCAAAGAAATCTAAATTGGTATTTCTTCGTTATTTTGGTTATTTATAAAATCTTTATTTAGAAAATCTATAAATTTGATTTTGAAGGAGTTACGTTTACAATAAATATACAACAATAAACTTATAACTATTACAATGATAAATATAATTATAATGATACTAATAAGCTCAAATGATGGAGGGTTGTAGTACTATTCATCTTTAGAAGATGATTTTGGTTTGCGATCTTCAGTTGATATTTGTTCAATTTCTGTGTATCGATTGTAGTTAAATCGATTTTAGTTATATTTACATGTTCGAATTGAGGGATATTAAATTCTATTACTTTATTAGAAATACTTTTGGCTGTAAATAACATGTTTTTGTGATTGATCATGACAATACAGTCAGGACTAAGATGTATAAGTTTTGAACCAACAAGTTCTTTTCGATACGTTTGATCTCTGCATTTAATGTCTAAAATGGATCTGGAAGGGGAACTGATTAACCAGGTTACAGAATTAATTTGGGAAATCTTTATATCAATAAGTTCAAGTAGGTAAGGTATACAAGTTTGGTTATGATGAAAAGAAAGTAGTTGTGTCTCACAAAGTTTATTATTAGGGATTTCAAAGTAGTTTTTATGTTGACAAAAGTATAAATTGGGGGCGGTCGATTTACAATGATCGATTTCAATAAGAATGCTAGTTTGAGCGTTATATAGTAAGGTGTTATAAGTCGGTATAATCATACGAGCTTAGTTTGTGCTGGTAATGATTGGAAACGGTATTAATTGAATCAGTTATTTTCGAATTTAGAGATTAATGGAATCTCAAATATGAATGTGATTTTGTTGTCAATTTGGTAAGCTTTAGTAACGATAATTGTTTCATATAAATGTAAGTATTTTGGGTCAGCAGGATAAGGGATGGTTAAAACGTCTTGATCTGTGAGATATGAAGAAATTTCATTTAGGTTTTGAATTATTTCGTCTATATTTGTTATTGTAACATAGCTGATTGTTTATGCGATAACACGGAAGAGGATGAGGAACATTGTTGTCCTGAAATAGGTAAAATTTCGTTAGCATGTCTTTGAAGTGGTGGTCTACCATCAGGGGGTGTTAGTTCGTAAACGTCATGTTCTAAAATTTTTGAGATAATATAAGGTCCGTCAAATCTTGGATCCTTTTTATTTCTTAGATTGGTTTTTATAAATACTTTGCTATTTAAATTAAATTGTTTATTTGTTTTGGATTTGTTTAATTTGGAATTTCGATTTTCTTTAGTTTCCATCTGCTTTTTTTGTAGGGATTCATATAAATATTTCATTTTATTTTTATGTGTAGATAAGTAATCATGATAATATGTTCTGTTATAATCAAGGTCAAAGGGGTTTTTACTTTCAGTGTGTCCAAAAACGATTTCAAAAGGGGTTAAATGAAGATTTGAATGTATAGTATGATTATGAAATAAATAAAGATTATTAAAAGTTTCACAGTTTTATTAAAATACAACCTGACAATATTGTTTCGACAGCTATGCTGTCATTATCAAAGGTAATATAATAAACAAACACGTCGCTAGATAAAAAAAAACTAGATAAAATAATAATAATAATCAGAATTCTGATTATTATTATTATTTTATTTAGTTACTTATTTTTGTATCTACCTTAGCGACGTGTTTGTTTATATTATATTACCTATGATAATGACAGCATAGCTACAATATTGTCAGGTTGTATTTTAATAAAACTGTGAAACTTTTAATAATCTTTATTTATTTCATGATTATGGAGTTCCACAAAGTAAGGCTGGAAACAATAAACAATATAGTATGATTGTATGCTAAAAGGCAATATTGGATTTTTTGCTGTTCAGGTATATTGGTTAATAGTCGATAATGTTCAATGATTGTAGAATGTAATCTTTCGATTAGTAGGTATTGCCGCCGTTGAGTCCACCCCCTCTACTTTTATGCAAATGACCCGCGATCTAATTAATATTCAAATGAGGCGTGGTCTAATTAAATGCGCGAATTAAATTAATTGATCTAATTAAATTAATTGACGGTATCATTTACATATCTCATCTCTCATTTACATATATCATTTCTCTTATGCATGCGCGAATTAAATTAATTGATCTAATTAAATTAAATTAAATTAATTCACGGTATCATTTGCATATCTCATCTCTCATTTACATATATCATTTCTCATATGCATGCACGAATTCATTTAATTCACGGTATCATTAGCATATCTCATCTCTCATTTACATAACTCATTTCTCATATGGATGCTCCAATTAAATTAATTAACGGTATCATTAGCATATCTCATCTCTCATTTACATATATCATTTCTCATATGGATGCTCGCATTAAATTAATTCACGGTATCATTAGCATATCTCATCCCTCATTTACATTTATCATTTCTCATATGCATGCTCGAATTAAATTAATTCACGGTATCATTAGCATATCTCATCTCTCATTTCTCATATGGATGATCGAATTAAATTAATTGACGGTATCAGTAGCATATCTCATCTCTCATTTACATTTATCATTTCTCATATGCATGCTCGAATTAAATTAATTCACGGTATCATTTACATATCTCATCTCTCATTTATATATCCCATCTCTCATATGCATTCACGAATTAAACTAATTCATGGTATCGTTTGCATATCTCATCTCTCATTTACATAACTCATATCTCATTTTGTACATCTCATTTTTATATATTATTTGTCATCTCTCATCTCTCTCTCTCTCATAAATTTATTTTAAAATAAATCTTATGTTGTCATTCCTATTTGATATTTAAATATAGATCTATAGGTCATCATGTAATTCTGCGAAAACAATTTAACATGTAGAAACATCTAGCGTAATAATAAAAATTTGCTTTCAAGTATACAAAGTATTTCTAAAGATTACTGCCAATCACCAGTCAGATTATCTCTATTGCATTCTGACATGATTAAATATACGTCATAAACATTTAAAATACGGTTTACAAGTAAAGCAAATTCTAATTTGAAAGAAAACACTTAGGGTCGTTATGATTTCTTAAAAATTTATTTAAATAATTCCGATAAATATTTATAAATAAAACTTAGAAAAAGGAAGTACCATTTTAAAGTCAAAAAGCTTATACCGTTTTAAATTTTACGCTTTTCAACTGTTGCCGTTCTTAAATGAAATTATACTTAATTAGAAATGTAAACGTCATACGGCTAACATTTAAAATACATCCGAGCAACATAATTGATAATTATCATATAGAATTTTGAATTTTCTCGTTACGAGTCATTAAGTTTTCAAAACAATTATCATTCTGTTATTACTAAGTTCAAAGGAATCTTAAGCCTTAGATTTTCAAACAAATAATTACAGTTGTATTATTCATCTTAAATACAATAAATGAATTTTAAAAACCGCAGTTTTCAAATGATTGTTTCTTTAAATATTCTAATATTCAGGGCTATATGAACCAAAACGATTAAAAAATAAACATTCTTCCCCTGTTATGTGAATAGTATAATAGACAGGCATCGTAATCCCTAAAAGCAATCAAGCTTAAGCTGTTTCGACGAAAACAATAGAATTTTTTAAAATAATTACAATCTCTTTAGTACGAACAATAACATTCAACATTCTAGTGTTGTATTAAAATCTAGAAATTTCAGAAAAACGGTTTTAAAATAAATTGTATGTAGTTATACATTGTGAAATAAAAAATGCAAGAATAAAATACATACACGGATTAAACTAAACTATATATTAAACGTAGAGTAATGATTTATGTTGTATTAATTCATTAACTTTAACTCGATATATACAATTCATATATGAGAGAAATGTTATATAAGTCAATACAGCCCTATAACTATCATTTATTGAGCTATACAAAGAGATTTATATCTACGCTAAACTAAAGATTAATAGAAGTATTGCATTCCTGATATCATAAGATAACGATAAAACACATGATTATTCTTAGACTAAGGTCTAATTTAGGTAGTCAAATTGTAGGTAATCGAATTGTAGGTACATATCATGATATGATATCATACAATTATATTCTAGTAAGAATTGTAATAAAGTCGCTGTTATAAATAACAACATTCTTTATCACGATCATCTATCATTATCATAATCATCTAATGTCATGCAGAGTCAGCAGCTAGCTCCTAAGTTCGTATATGCGAGAATCGGTATTATATAACACACATCAGTCTACATTCATTGTTCTAATATTGATAGGAACTTTCTAGAATCTATAAAGTTGTACTACATATATTCAACTAATTTGAATATACGATAACGGATACTCATTATACTTCTGTGCACACAATCGAGGTATCAGTACACTCCAACCACGTGATCAAGATTGTAGTATTTAAATCAAGCTTCCTAGACCCTATACAAGTATTCTAGAACACAGAGTATTCATCACTAAACGTATTCTTCATATATGAAATCATAAAGTTCGAGTCTAACTACTGACGAGGTGAAAGAATAGGTGCAATCGGTTTATACCCATACCAGGCTCACTATGATTATTTATAAATGTCTTAACAAAATAAAAAGGGTGAAATGAATATAACTTATAGGATTTAATCAAACTAGAAAAATATCGATATATCCTACGTTGAGAAAATAATTATACTATGTAAGCATCGATACGCTACATATGATTGCGAGCCTGAGTATAAGCATAAACCCTATACTACAGATTTTTATCCTTTTTCATTATATCTACTACAGACGAGGTGAAAGAATAGGTACATTTAACATGCGTATGCTACAATTATCTAATTTTCTAGTTTTCTAGACGTAATGTAATTTTGAACAGATTTTAACCCTTTTCGTTATATCTACTACCGTTGTAAGCGATTTCTACATATACGTTCTTATTGTTTATACACCATATAGATATTCGTAGCATCTAAAGTAAACTCTTATTTAAACGTTATTTTACAATATATCATACATTTCAGCAACTCGTATGATTATCCCTCTCTATCGTAACCCTGTATGTAAGGACATTATGTTAAATAATATCTCATACATGTAAATAAACATTTCTTTGAAGAGTTTGTTAGATCACCTAATCTGTTATAATATTACTATGATATTAGATCTCATCGATTACACTTTTACCATTAGGACATACTTAGTAGGTTATATATGTGCTAAGTAAAATAACAAACAGATATTTCGAAAATTTTATGCATTCTTGAGAGAACAGGGTATAATATTTAAAACACACTGTAGAAAACATATCAGCAGAGAAAGAGAATACATAAATAGTCTATGAAACCAGCACCACTTACAATATCAAAAGGTCGAATGTCTTTACAGCACAATGATGCGCAAGCTTTAGTTACTTCATCTTTTATCTTCTTCTGAGGTATACGTGAAGATGATGGATGTAAATGATTCAATATACTTTCGGAAGGCTTAGATTTACAGCTATGACGACTTAAATGTGATGTTGCTGTTTTTGCAGCAGAATAACTTAACAGGACCTGACACTTTATACATTGAACTGCACTGATTTTAATATTATTACTTGCGTCGTATACTTCGCGAAACAATTTCCACACTTCACTCTTAGCTCCTATTTTTTTCTTTTAAAACGTATTCCCCGCCTTTTAATTTACTCTTAATGTTTTCTAAGTTCATTTTAAATTACTTTTAAACACAAATTAGTAAAATAGTTTTTCAATAAACATTAAACGGTACACGAAATAGCTTAATCTTCACGACACCGCAACAAAAACGTTTGTGACAGTATAAATTGCAATCCTACAAGAGAAGCTATAAACAAATTAAGAAATGTGGTATAAGCATTATTATTGCAGTCCCAAAATTCTGAGTATTATAAATGTATAACTTTACAACATAGTTGATAATAGTATAGTACTACAAACAACAGAACGTGACCAATGCTACTGTTGAAATATAATTTAAAATACTCTTAGGCAACTTGATACTTCTTCTATCATAAATCTTTTTTAAACGTTTATGTTTCCTACTAAATAGTCTATATTATTACTTTGGTGATTTGATTGTAGGATTATGTGAACTGTTTTGATTTGTGCATTATTTAGTAATTTAAAACATGGTACCTGAATTTAAACTTGCGTTTATGTTTCTGTGTTATTCTAATAAATGACAGACCAAATACTAACTTATTTTTTGTATTAATTTAAATAAATTATTTTTACTTTACTTTAAAAAACAACCCGTAAATGCCCGAAATAATATTAATTCCGGAAGATCCGAGCCCAAAATTACGTTGTGTTACCCGGCCCGAACCCGACCCACGGGCCGGGTCTGGCCTAAGCCCGAATGTCAGGCCCGAGCCCGTGCAGGTGTCTAACGGACGTGTTACGATGTTAACCTTGTTATTTGTTTACGAAATAGATCATAGTTCTGTGATTAATTTAGTACCTACAATATCTATACGGTAATGAGTAACAAATTAGTAAAACATACAATTTTGTTTCTTCAATTGTATGTTTAAATGATTGCATTAGTAAAGGTAATCAGTTTAATTAATTAGCTTTTATTGCTTATTCTTGCAAAGGTTACAAAAAAGTTTACATTTTTATTATTCAATCAGTATGTGAGAAGGAATGACGGAAGAGAGAACGACGAACGTAGTCGAAATATCTTAAAACAGATAAGAAACAACACCTCATTATCAACGGGTCGAAAGAATAAGCACTTAGAATGTAAGTTAACAAATTTGCGAATAGCAAATGTTCAACATAAACATAAAAATAATAAGATCAATACGAAGAAGCAACAAGATGTTCATAATGATGCTAACAATCTTAATAAAAAAGTGAAATGGATAGATATTAATAGTTGTTTTAACTCTCGTATACGAACTAGTTGTGTGATTAATAATGCTAAAAGACGTTTAGAAGAAGGTAAACGACATAATCAATCAATGGAAGGTAAATCGCTCTAGGTAAAAGCGGTAGCGCAATATTCTTGAAACCATACAAAACAGGTTCAGCACTATTCGTACGACCGTTTGCTTCCTCTACACTTTCTAAACGTTGTAGAGTATCGACTAATAAAAAAAAATCTATTAATCATTAGTAAACTACCTCAGAGACCACTTACCGATATCGATTTAAGAAAGTATGCAAAGGACAAAAAGATATCACATTTTCGTGGAGTATCTATGAGATCATCTCTACTACCTGTTTGTGGACCTCGGATTAGAAAAGAACGAGGTATCGTAAATTTAGATGATATGAGCGGACCTGGTACGCACTGGGTTGATACATCAAAGAACATAACACGGTGTACTACGATCCGTTCGGTGATCTAAGACCTCCTAAGGAATTAATCAGATACTTTCGAGGATGTGAAATATATTACAGTTACGAGCAAGAACAACAATTCAATACATACATTTGTGGCCATCTCTGTTTAAGATTTCTTCTCACCTCTCATTCTCACATACACACATTATAAAACATCATGATTAAGTCTCTACTAATCAATCATGATTCGATCGTGCACAGTGTATGGTAGAGGAACATAATATTAACAGGTCCGATTTATCCTCCAATCAAACTAGATCGAAATTATCGATACTCATTAGGTTTAGTAGGATTGTATACAAGTCACACAGTACGAAATATTTTCGAGGGATTCAATAAATTTTATTACGGAGACAAAGTAATAACTATCGATTCAGGTAGTTACGAATTAGACGAGATCTACTCATTTATAAAACGTCAAATTAATAGCGAAAATCCACAGGAGGTAGAAAAGGTATTGAAAATAAAAGCTAACATGAATACGGGACGGTGTGAAATTGAAACTTTAGAAGAAATTATAGACTTTAGCAAAAGTGATAACATAGGACCTATACTAGGATTCAGCGAACGTATCTATATTAGAGGTTAATACGAAGCACGTGTCTGATCAGGATATTAACATTCTTTCAACACCTAACATTTTTGTAGATACTAATATTACTACAGGAGCTTATAGGAATAATCAATTGTGTCATTCGATCTTTGAATTCGGTATGTCTGTACCTCCAGGTTATATAATATAATTTAGGGCCCCTATTATTTCTTGTATTTATTAATGACCTGCCCGCTGTGGTGCAGCACTCTGAATGCCTGTTATTTGCTGATGATATGAGGATATTCTGTAGGGTGAACTCTGATAAAGATTCATATAACCTACAGAGTGATATTGGAAAAATTATTCATTGGAGCATGAATAACAAATTATATTTTAATATTAATAAATGTCATGTTTTAACATTCAGTAGAAGAGTAGAGTTTCTAAAATTTAAATACAAGATGCAGAATTTTACCTTAGATAGAGTCTCTTGTACAACCGATTTAGGAATCTTATTAGATACGGCATTGAACTTTAAGGCTCATTTGGAGAAGACAACTAGAGAAGCACGTAGGGCACTTGGGTTTATTATTAGAAACTCTGTATACTTCAAACGCACAGAAACATTAATTAAACTTTATTACTCGTTTTTACGCTCTAAGTTGGAATATGGATCACTAATCTGGAATCCTAGATATCTAAATCATGACTTGATGGTAGAAAAAATTCAAATTTCTACGATTCTTACATTTTAAAAAATTTAATACATATCCAGATAATAGAACAACTAGAACTGTTACCTTACGGAATGTCTTCAAGATAGCATCGTTGCATGATAGACGTGAAAGTGCCACGGTGATGTTCGGCTTTAAAATAGTAAATGCTATTATCGACTGTAAAGAACTACTATCATTGTGCACATTAAGAGTACCAAGTAGATTTACCAGAAATCTAAACTTATTTTTTATTCCATTTCGATCAAATAACAATATGCCTCTGGTAAAAATGCTGCAGTTGCTTAATTATGTACAGCTGCACTTAAATGTCGATTTATTTAATGTAACGTTCAATGGTTCAATAAACTTCAGAGTAATGTTCATAAGTTTTATTCAAATAATGCCTTTCCTTAAGCTACCGTTAACAATTATATTTCTTCCTTTGTGTAATCGGAGCTCTTGATATTCTGGGGTATTTGCTTTGCAAATATGAATATAATGTATTGAATGTAATGGGCATGCATGTAAATAACCAATTTATTATATAGTATGTCTTTAGAATTAAGTGCCTCTATATTGTTAATAATGATAAGTAATGTTGATGTATAATTGTCTATTTTTGATTTCTCCCTTGTAATTAGGCGTCACTGCCTGTTTGGGTGTTTTTAAATAAATAAATAAATAAATAATCGTGAAAGAACCTTCACACGTATGCTACTTTCCTCTAAACGTTAACGATTTTGATAATATAACCATCAGACTTGTAGATTCTACAGGAAAGCTTGTAAATTTTTCTGAAGACACATATACCAGCATAACTGTAGAACTTAAACGAGATCCTGTAACATGGTATTAATCTTGAACGAAAGGTATAAAAGAGCATTACTATCACCTAGATATACTAGTCTTCGTAGTAATTGTACTAGTGCAGACATACAGCTTTCGATAAGTGACATTCCGTTTCTCGAATCTCTAGGATTTAAAGTCTTAATCAAACAAAGATAGAGTTAAAATAAGATTGTAATACGTAAGAAAAAGGAGAATATCAGTAATAATGGAACTTGATGCTAAAAGATATAAAAGATCTTCAAGATATGAAACATCACGATATTCTACAACAATATCATTTGATGATAAATTAGATGTATTTAACAAACCTAATTTTGACGAGTCTATAATAAAAGAAGACTACTACACATATTTACTGTTTACACAAAATTATAACAACTCGGACACTATTCGTATAGAAATTCAGAGTTCTGACAATATTATAGCATTATATGATAGTTTCATTTACATTAAGGGGACTATCACCCCTAAACAAGAGGGTCACCAGTATGAAATAGGTCATAATTTTCCATATTTGGACGAGATGCAATTGATACTGGGCACAAATCAAATCAAAGATGTTTGTAAACAACCAGGAATAGTGAACACGATACATGGTCTTGTTACAAACAGTAAGGAAGATCGCGGTCTTGGTAGCACAGGATGGAGCATAGAAATAGAACGAGACGATCATATTGCTTCTCTTACACGTTTTACTTGCTGCATACCGTTAAATAAAATTTTCGGTTTTGATTACAGGAAAGTCCTTGTCAACATGCGATGCGAACTAGTTTTGATTCGAACGAAGAATGATTTCAACTGTTATAAAAGTGCGAGCGGTGCTCCAAGGTACTGATGTAGATTTCAAGATAAATAGAATATCGTGGGAGGTGCCTCAGATACGTCTAGGAGACGAATCGAAAATTAAATTTAATGCAAAAGCTATGATTGAATTCTAATATTATTCTTCCCTTTAGACAGTGGGAGTTACACGAATTACCTTCATTTGGTACATCTAAGACGCAAGTGTGGCGTATAAAAAATTCTAACGAGTTGGAGAAACCTAGATGGATCCTGTTTGTGTTGGAAAAAGATGTTCAAGGTACGAGACAAGGTACAGCTAGTGAACTAATACATTCTAATATTGTAGACTTGAAAGTTTACTTGAACTCGCAAGTGTTTCCCTATCAGAGATTGAATTTGGACTTTGAAGATAACGATTATCTACCTGCATATCTAAACTATAAACGGTTTCGAGAAAACTATTACTCAGGAGCAGGAGAAGGAAAGAGTCGGAGATCGAAACTCTTTGTCTAGAGATAAATGTTTGCTTACATACAAACAGCTTAAACGACATCCGGTGTTTGTGATTGATTGCACCCGCCAGCTTGAGTCTATGAAAGATTCATCTGTTGATATTCGGTTAGAAGTGGAATCAAGCAATCCTTTCACAGCAACAACTAAAGCTTACTGTCTTATCTTACACGATGCGATAATGGAGTACAATCCCTTTTCAGAAATGGTTACTAAACATATTCGTATGTAGTCATTGAGTGTTTACATCTTCCTCCTCCTCCTTTCGGTTCATTACATATATGTAACGAATACAACTTCTAGACAACCTTAGAAACATGAAAATTGTTAAACAGAAACAATCACTGCCTATACTAAACCTGGACATTGATATTGGTGACGTGGCCGATAAGAAAAGACATGGTGATCTATTTCCTTCATCGTGTAGAGTAGTAGTAGTAGCAGGAGCTAGTTCGTGTGGTAAAACAAATGCAGTAATATCTCTGTTAATACATCCTAATGGTCTACGATTTAAAAATTTGTATATATACTCAAAGTCTCTGTTTCAACCGAAATATCAGTTTTTAAAACAAATCATGACTTCTATTAGAGGAATGAAATATTTTGAATTTACAAACAACGATGATGTTATTAGTCCTAATGAAGCATTAGAAGATTCAGTATTTATCTTCGATGATATAGCATGTGATAAACAGGATAAGATAAAGCAGTATTACAGTAATGGCAGACATAAAAAGATTGATGTGTTCTAAGTCAAACGTACGCTAAGGTGCCTAAACATTTAATTAGAGACAATGTTAACATAATTATTCTTTTTAAACAAGATGATCTAAACTTACGACACGCGTACGAAGATCATGTTTCAATAGACCTATCGTTTCATCGTTTCAACGATCTATGCAACTTATGTTGGGTCGATGAATACGGGTTTCTAGTAATTAGCAAGAACTGTTCACTAAATGAAGGTAGATATCGTAAAGGATTTGATTCCTATATAAGTTTGTAAAAAAGTGTGTTATTTATCATTTGCGTAGTATACAATGATCCCTGCTGAGGTTGCATTAGAGAAGATGAAGAATGATCAACAGGATAGTAAAGAAAAGTTGAAACGTAAAGTGATAGAGTCAATAAAGGATATGAAGAAAAAGTTTGCATACTTTAAACATGATAAAGCTCAAACAGATTTAGAGTATCATACTAAACATCATCAGATTATAGATCCTCTACAGGGTACTGCTACTACTATCGGTAAACACAAATCTCAAACTATACCTCAACAACAGCAATTTCTACAAGGATTTATTCCTTATACAAGTAAACCGAAGAAACATTCAGTTAACTCAACTAGTACTGCAAATGTAACAAAAGAAGAGTACCCTAACACTTCAAACAATGATGAAGATAGTTTATCATGGCATTCAGTAGACCTTAATGCAGGTACTGATAAGGAAGTTGATACCGTTTCTGTTACTGATTATGAAGATGTAGAGACTCCTCTGGAAACTTCCTTGTCTCAGCATTACATACAACTGTTAACACAAAAAGGAGTAAAGAATATTGATAGAACAAGGTATGGACTTCGATATAACAAAAGTACTTCTAACTGGACCTTGGATAATGCAAATGTTGAATTTGAGAATGCAGACATTATAGTTAAGGGTAAACGTTATCATGGTACAGAAGGATTATACGAGTTACTTACACGCAGACAAGTAGATAGTCCTAGACGTATTGATGGGATTGCGTACAGAGAACTGATTTCAGTTACAAATTCTCATAAGAAAGATAATTCACCTTACGGTAAATTAATGCCTGTTAAACATCATAAATATTTATCAATTTTAAAACCATACTTAGAGAAAAAAGGAAGAGGAAACCTAAATCTACGCACATTTAAAAAATTAAATAATCGTCCTATGGAGTACATTTATTGGAATACTCCAACAGAATTAGTACAACGCTTGAAAATTCTGATTGCTGCTAGAGAAGCTGGAAACACTAGTATTGGCAACATTAACGAGATCCGTTCAATTATTTCAGAACTCAAGGAGGCAAGAATTATCGAATAAAAAGTTTAGTTCTATCAGTATATTGTTAGTTGTTATTAATCATTCAGGCTACGTCATGAACATTATAGACGTTTCTGGTAGACCGATGTTGAACATATCATCTGTTGATCCTTATAGTCTTAGGGGACCTAGAGGCATTGGTTTCAAGTTATCACCTGATGGACATTTCGATGTTGAGAATAAACGTATAACTAATGCAGCTAAACCTATTGATGACAACGATCTGGTTACAAAGAAATCTGTACTAATGTTATCAGATATTGATGATGTAGTAGAAATGTTAAGAAAAGAAGACTAGTGAATGCTAGCGATCCAATTGAGGATCAGGATATTTGTACGAAAAGTATACTAACTGGATCGTAGATGATGTTGAAAGAAAATTCTTATCTAAATATTTAAAACGAGAAGATAAGGGGAAAGAATCGTACTATAATGCTAAAAATAGAAGGATTTGTAATATAGGAGATCCTCTATCGAATAACGACGTAATCTCTAGACAGTATTTTCATACCAAAGCTGTGCACACAAACGAATATGGTCAGTTTAATGCTAAGGGTAAACGCATAGTTTCTATAAGTTATCCCGTAGATGATACTGATGTTCCTTCTAAAGGATATGTAGATGCTCAATTCGACTCTGCAGTATAAACTTTCATTACAATGACTACAGATACCCAAAACCTAGTTAAAGAAGTAAAACAAAAGGTTGCAAAAGCTGATATTGAAACTAAGCTTAATACATTACTAACTAAGATAGAAGAAACTGAGAGAAATCTTTCAGTAACAAATTCTGGGCTGGAAACTAATCATATCACCGTACTAACTAAGATAGAAGACAATAATATAGTAAATAGGAATTATGAAGAATTATTAAATAAGGTAACGTTGCTTATGGATAGTCAAAAAGTTATGAGAGAAGTTTCTAAGATCAATTCTTCCTCGGAATATATATTAATCAACTTGTCAGATCAGGTAAATATGAAAGCAGAAAAATGAAAATTAAAAAATGTAAAAATTAAAATAGAGCTTAGTCAACCTAATAATTTTTCCTTTTATTGTTTCAGATGAAGTCTCCAGTCAAAGAAGCTATTGTTCCCACGTCCAATAAAACAATTGACGTTAAAAATATTAACGTGGGGAATCATCTACTACTTCAGATCTAACTGATAATCTCATAAAAGGTATGAGTGATTAGTGTTTAAATCTTATTAACCAAACGTTTTGCTTTTTAGTAAAAAGATTCAATGTATTCGTTCTTGGTACTTAGAACATGTAGTATAGGGTTCATTTTTAATCTAGACAATATTAATAAAATAAATTTAGAATAAAATGTGTTCAGTGTAGTAGTAATTGTTTTATCAGTATATATTTTGTTAAATCTGTCATGTCATCACTATTAAATGAAAAAATATTAGTAACACAAGATAAAAGTGGTTTTGACATAATATCTGAGTATGTAAACAGCTTAAGTCAAACTTATATAATATGTAGAAGGAATCAGGAAAATAATAATCAAATTATAAAGTCTTCTATTTTCAGAATTCAGAAAAATATGAAAATCATTAAAGATTTTTTAAGAAATGCTTCTAAAATTGAATTATCTAAACTTCGTTCTTTAGAATTACATAGAATCAGTTTAAAACGTTATCATATAATATTTCAAAAGTTACTATTTAAAGTTAAGGTACCGAACTCCGGAGTAATTGTTCGACAATTAGATAGTGCTTTTCAGTGTAGAATTCAAACCGTTTTATATACAAATATAATACATGTTAAATTTTCTGATTTTTTTAATAGTTGTTTTAAAAATATTCATGTATTTCTTAGTAAAATATTTAACACTAGATCTGCAGACGTTTTGAAGGTAAATACAATGTTAACGTGCGAATTTTGTAAAATCGAAACTACTTCCACTAATAATCTTGATAATACTGAAGACATCTTTGAACTTAAAAGTTTTGCAACATCAAACGTTTTGCTTTTTAGTAAAAAGATTCAATGTATTCGTTCTTGGTACTTAGAACATGTTTGTATCAATCTACTATCAAAACTTGATCGTAAAGAACTATCTCGATCTGGATGGAGACTCTGTAAAATCGTTTCTATGACAGTTCATATAAACTCATGCGATGCCTTACTACATGCTAATCAACATATTAAATTACCTGATGTTATTTTATGAGAAAAAAAGCTGTATTAAACATCATTAATTCAGATAATGCTTGTTTCTACTGGTCCGTTGTTGCTCACATTTACCCTACAAAAAATCATCCTCAACGTATGAGTTCGTATCCCAATTATTTAAATATTTTGAATATAAAACGGTTTGAATTCTACACTGAAAAGCACTATCTAATTGTCGAACAATTACTCCGGAGTTCGGTACCTTAACTTTAAATAGTAACTTTTGAAATATTATATGATAACGTTTTAAACTGATTCTATGTAATTCTAAAGAACGAAGTTTAGATAATTCAATTTTAGAAGCATTTCTTAAAAAATCTTTAATGATTTTCATATTTTTCTGAATTCTGAAAATAGAAGACTTTATAATTTGATTATTATTTTCCTGATTCCTTCTACATATTATATAAGTTTGACTTAAGCTGTTTACATACTCAGATATTATGTCAAAACCACTTTTATCTTGTGTTACTAATATTTTTTCATTTAATAGTGATGACATGACAGATTTAACAAAATATATACTGATAAAACAATTACTACTACACTGAACACATTTTATTCTAAATTTATTTTATTAATATTGTCTAGATTAAAAATGAACCCTATACTACATGTTCTAAGTACCAAGAACGAATACATTGAATCTTTTTACTAAAAAGCAAAACGTTTGGTTAATAAGATTTAAACACTAATCACTCATACCTTTTATGAGATTATCAGTTAGATCTGAAGTAGTAGATGATTCCCCACGTTAATATTTTTAACGTCAATTGTTTTATTGGACGTGGGAACAATAGCTTCTTTGACTGGAGACTTCATCTGAAACAATAAAAGGAAAAATTATTAGGTTGACTAAGCTCTATTTTAATTTTTACATTTTTTAATTTTCATTTTTCTGCTTTCATATTTACCTGATCTGACAAGTTGATTAATATATATTCCGAGGAAGAATTGATCTTAGAAACTTCTCTCATAACTTTTTGACTATCCATAAGCAACGTTACCTTATTTAATAATTCTTCATAATTCCTATTTACTATATTATTGTCTTCTATCTTAGTTAGTACGGTGATATGATTAGTTTCCAGCCCAGAATTTGTTACTGAAAGATTTCTCTCAGTTTCTTCTATCTTAGTTAGTAATGTATTAAGCTTAGTTTCAATATCAGCTTTTGCAACCTTTTGTTTTACTTCTTTAACTAGGTTTTGGGTATCTGTAGTCATTGTAATGAAAGTTTATACTGCAGAGTCGAATTGAGCATCTACATATCCTTTAGAAGGAACATCAGTATCATCTACGGGATAACTTATAGAAACTATGCGTTTACCCTTAGCATTAAACTGACCATATTCGTTTGTGTGCACAGCTTTGGTATGAAAATACTGTCTAGAGATTACGTCGTTATTCGATAGAGGATCTCCTATATTACAAATCCTTCTATTTTTAGCATTATAGTACGATTCTTTCCCCTTATCTTCTCGTTTTAAATATTTAGATAAGAATTTTCTTTCAACATCATCTACGATCCAGTTAGTATACTTTTCGTACAAATATCCTGATCCTCAATTGGATCGCTAGCATTCACTAGTCTTCTTTTCTTAACATTTCTACTACATCATCAATATCTGATAACATTAGTACAGATTTCTTTGTAACCAGATCGTTGTCATCAATAGGTTTAGCTGCATTAGTTATACGTTTATTCTCAACATCGAAATGTCCATCAGGTGATAACTTGAAACCAATGCCTCTAGGTCCCCTAAGACTATAAGGATCAACAGATGATATGTTCAACATCGGTCTACCAGAAACGTCTATAATGTTCATGACGTAGCCTGAATGATTAATAACAACTAACAATATACTGATAGAACTAAACTTTTTATTCGATAATTCTTGCCTCCTTGAGTTCTGAAATAATTGAACGGATCTCGTTAATGTTGCCAATACTAGTGTTTCCAGCTTCTCTAGCAGCAATCAGAATTTTCAAGCGTTGTACTAATTCTGTTGGAGTATTCCAATAAATGTACTCCATAGGACGATTATTTAATTTTTTAAATGTGCGTAGATTTAGGTTTCCTCTTCCTTTTTTCTCTAAGTATGGTTTTAAAATTGATAAATATTTATGATGTTTAACAGGCATTAATTTACCGTAAGGTGAATTATCTTTCTTATGAGAATTTGTAACTGAAATCAGTTCTCTGTACGCAATCCCATCAATACGTCTAGGACTATCTACTTGTCTGCGTGTAAGTAACTCGTATAATCCTTCTGTACCATGATAACGTTTACCCTTAACTATAATGTCTGCATTCTCAAATTCAACATTTGCATTATCCAAGGTCCAGTTAGAAGTACTTTTGTTATATCGAAGTCCATACCTTGTTCTATCAATATTCTTTACTCCTTTTTGTGTTAACAGTTGTATGTAATGCTGAGACAAGGAAGTTTCCAGAGGAGTCTCTACATCTTCATAATCAGTAACAGAAACGGTATCAACTTCCTTATCAGTACCTGCATTAAGGTCTACTGAATGCCATGATAAACTATCTTCATCATTGTTTGAAGTGTTAGGGTACTCTTCTTTTGTTACATTTGCAGTACTAGTTGAGTTAACTGAATGTTTCTTCGGTTTACTTGTATAAGGAATAAATCCTTGTAGAAATTGCTGTTGTTGAGGTATAGTTTGAGATTTGTGTTTACCGATAGTAGTAGCAGTACCCTGTAGAGGATCTATAATCTGATGATGTTTAGTATGATACTCTAAATCTGTTTGAGCTTTATCATGTTTAAAGTATGCAAACTTTTTCTTCATATCCTTTATTGACTCTATCACTTTACGTTTCAACTTTTCTTTACTATCCTGTTGATCATTCTTCATCTTCTCTAATGCAACCTCAGCAGGGATCATTGTATACTACGCAAATGATAAATAACACACTTTTTTACAAACTTATATAGGAATCAAATCCTTTACGATATCTACCTTCATTTAGTGAACAGTTCTTGCTAATTACTAGAAACCCGTATTCATCGACCCAACATAAGTTGCATAGATCGTTGAAACGATGAAACGATAGGTCTATTGAAACATGATCTTCGTACGCGTGTCGTAAGTTTAGATCATCTTGTTTAAAAAGAATAATTATGTTAACATTGTCTCTAATTAAATGTTTAGGCACCTTAGCGTACGTTTGACTTAGAACACATCAATCTTTTTATGTCTGCCATTACTGTAATACTGCTTTATCTTATCCTGTTTATCACATGCTATATCATCGAAGATAAATACTGAATCTTCTAATGCTTCATTAGGACTAATAACATCATCGTTGTTTGTAAATTCAAAATATTTCATTCCTCTAATAGAAGTCATGATTTGTTTTAAAAACTGATATTTCGGTTGAAACAGAGACTTTGAGTATATATACAAATTTTTAAATCGTAGACCATTAGGATGTATTAACAGAGATATTACTGCATTTGTTTTACCACACGAACTAGCTCCTGCTACTACTACTACTCTACACGATGAAGGAAATAGATCACCATGTCTTTTCTTATCGGCCACGTCACCAATATCAATGTCCAGGTTTAGTATAGGCAGTGATTGTTTCTGTTTAACAATTTTCATGTTTCTAAGGTTGTCTAGAAGTTGTATTCGTTACATATATGTAATGAACCGAAAGGAGGAGGAGGAAGATGTAAACACTCAATGACTACATACGAATATGTTTAGTAACCATTTCTGAAAAGGGATTGTACTCCATTATCGCATCGTGTAAGATAAGACAGTAAGCTTTAGTTGTTGCTGTGAAAGGATTGCTTGATTCCACTTCTAACCGAATATCAACAGATGAATCTTTCATAGACTCAAGCTGGCGGGTGCAATCAATCACAAACACCGGATGTCGTTTAAGCTGTTTGTATGTAAGCAAACATTTATCTCTAGACAAAGAGTTTCGATCTCCGACTCTTTCCTTCTCCTGCTCCTGAGTAATAGTTTTCTCGAAACCGTTTATAGTTTAGATATGCAGGTAGATAATCGTTATCTTCAAAGTCCAAATTCAATCTCTGATAGGGAAACACTTGCGAGTTCAAGTAAACTTTCAAGTCTACAATATTAGAATGTATTAGTTCACTAGCTGTACCTTGTCTCGTACCTTGAACATCTTTTTCCAACACAAACAGGATCCATCTAGGTTTCTCCAACTCGTTAGAATTTTTTATACGCCACACTTGCGTCTTAGATGTACCAAATGAAGGTAATTCGTGTAACTCCCACTGTCTAAAGGGAAGAATAATATTAGAATTCAATCATAGCTTTTGCATTAAATTTAATTTTCGATTCGTCTCCTAGACGTATCTGAGGCACCTCCCACGATATTCTATTTATCTTGAAATCTACATCAGTACCTTGGAGCACCGCTCGCACTTTTATAACAGTTGAAATCATTCTTCGTTCGAATCAAAACTAGTTCGCATCGCATGTTGACAAGGACTTTCCTGTAATCAAAACCGAAAATTTTATTTAACGGTATGCAGCAAGTAAAACGTGTAAGAGAAGCAATATGATCGTCTCGTTCTATTTCTATGCTCCATCCTGTGCTACCAAGACCGCGATCTTCCTTACTGTTTGTAACAAGACCATGTATCGTGTTCACTATTCCTGGTTGTTTACAAACATCTTTGATTTGATTTGTGCCCAGTATCAATTGCATCTCGTCCAAATATGGAAAATTATGACCTATTTCATACTGGTGACCCTCTTGTTTAGGGGTGATAGTCCCCTTAATGTAAATGAAACTATCATATAATGCTATAATATTGTCAGAACTCTGAATTTCTATACGAATAGTGTCCGAGTTGTTATAATTTTGTGTAAACGGTAAATATGTGTAGTAGTCTTCTTTTATTATAGACTCGTCAAAATTAGGTTTGTTAAATACATCTAATTTATCATCAAATGATATTGTTGTAGAATATCGTGATGTTTCATATCTTGAAGATCTTTTATATCTTTTAGCATCAAGTTCCATTATTACTGATATTCTCCTTTTTCTTACGTATTACAATCTTATTTTAACTCTATCTTTGTTTGATTAAGACTTTAAATCCTAGAGATTCGAGAAACGGAATGTCACTTATCGAAAGCTGTATGTCTGCACTAGTACAATTACTACGAAGACTAGTATATCTAGGTGATAGTAATGCTCTTTTATACCTTTCGTTCAAGATTAATACCATGTTACAGGATCTCGTTTAAGTTCTACAGTTATGCTGGTATATGTGTCTTCAGAAAAATTTACAAGCTTTCCTGTAGAATCTACAAGTCTGATGGTTATATTATCAAAATCGTTAACGTTTAGAGGAAAGTAGCATACGTGTGAAGGTTCTTTCACGATTATTTATTTATTTATTTATTTAAAAACACCCAAACAGGCAGTGACGCCTAATTACAAGGGAGAAATCAAAAATAGACAATTATACATCAACATTACTTATCATTATTAACAATATAGAGGCACTTAATTCTAAAGACATACTATATAATAAATTGGTTATTTACATGCATGCCCATTACATTCAATACATTATATTCATATTTGCAAAGCAAATACCCCAGAATATCAAGAGCTCCGATTACACAAAGGAAGAAATATAATTGTTAACGGTAGCTTAAGGAAAGGCATTATTTGAATAAAACTTATGAACATTACTCTGAAGTTTATTGAACCATTGAACGTTACATTAAATAAATCGACATTTAAGTGCAGCTGTACATAATTAAGCAACTGCAGCATTTTTACCAGAGGCATATTGTTATTTGATCGAAATGGAATAAAAAATAAGTTTAGATTTCTGGTAAATCTACTTGGTACTCTTAATGTGCACAATGATAGTAGTTCTTTACAGTCGATAATAGCATTTACTATTTTAAAGCCGAACATCACCGTGGCACTTTCACGTCTATCATGCAACGATGCTATCTTGAAGACATTCCGTAAGGTAACAGTTCTAGTTGTTCTATTATCTGGATATGTATTAAATTTTTTAAAATGTAAGAATCGTAGAAATTTGAATTTTTTCTACCATCAAGTCATGATTTAGATATCTAGGATTCCAGATTAGTGATCCATATTCCAACTTAGAGCGTAAAAACGAGTAATAAAGTTTAATTAATGTTTCTGTGCGTTTGAAGTATACAGAGTTTCTAATAATAAACCCAAGTGCCCTACGTGCTTCTCTAGTTGTCTTCTCCAAATGAGCCTTAAAGTTCAATGCCGTATCTAATAAGATTCCTAAATCGGTTGTACAAGAGACTCTATCTAAGGTAAAATTCTGCATCTTGTATTTAAATTTTAGAAACTCTACTCTTCTACTGAATGTTAAAACATGACATTTATTAATATTAAAATATAATTTGTTATTCATGCTCCAATGAATAATTTTTCCAATATCACTCTGTAGGTTATATGAATCTTTATCAGAGTTCACCCTACAGAATATCCTCATATCATCAGCAAATAACAGGCATTCAGAGTGCTGCACCACAGCGGGCAGGTCATTAATAAATACAAGAAATAATAGGGGCCCTAAATTATATTATATAACCTGGAGGTACAGACATACCGAATTCAAAGATCGAATGACACAATTGATTATTCCTATAAGCTCCTGTAGTAATATTAGTATCTACAAAAATGTTAGGTGTTGAAAGAATGTTAATATCCTGATCAGACACGTGCTTCGTATTAACCTCTAATATAGATACGTTCGCTGAATCCTAGTATAGGTCCTATGTTATCACTTTTGCTAAAGTCTATAATTTCTTCTAAAGTTTCAATTTCACACCGTCCCGTATTCATGTTAGCTTTTATTTTCAATACCTTTTCTACCTCCTGTGGATTTTCGCTATTAATTTGACGTTTTATAAATGAGTAGATCTCGTCTAATTCGTAACTACCTGAATCGATAGTTATTACTTTGTCTCCGTAATAAAATTTATTGAATCCCTCGAAAATATTTCGTACTGTGTGACTTGTATACAATCCTACTAAACCTAATGAGTATCGATGATTTCGATCTAGTTTGATTGGAGGATAAATCGGACCTGTTAATATTATGTTTCCTCTACCATACACTGTGCACGATCGAATCATGATTGATTAGTAGAGACTTAATCATGATGTTTTATAATGTGTGTATGTGAGAATGAGAGGTGAGAAGAAATCTTAAACAGAGATGGCCACAAATGTATGTATTGAATTGTTGTTCTTGCTCGTAACTGTAATATATTTCACATCCTCGAAAGTATCTGATTAATTCCTGAGGAGGTCTTAGATCACCGAACGGATCGTAGTACAACACCGTGTTATGTTCTTTGATGTATCAACCCAGTGCGTACCAGGTCCGCTCATATCATCTAAATTTACGATACCTCGTTCTTTTCTAATCCGAGGTCCACAAACAGGTAGAGATGATCTCATAAACACTCCACGAAAATGTGATATCTTTTTGTCCTTTGCATACTTTCTTAAATCGATATCGGTAAGTGGTCTCTGAGGTAGTTTACTAATGATTAATGATTTTTTTTTATTAGTCGATACTCTACAACGTTTAGAAAGTGTAGAGGAAGCAAACGGTCGTACGAATAGTGTTGAACCTGTTTTGTATGGTTTCAAGAATATTGCGCTACCGCTTTTACCTAGAGCGATTTACCTTCCATTGATTGATTATGTCGTTTACCTTCTTCTAAACGTCTTTTAGCATTATTAATCACACAACTAGTTCGTATACGAGAGTTAAAACAACTATTAATATCTATCCATTTCACTTTTTTATTACGATTGTTAGCATCATTATGAACATCTTGTTGCTTCTTCGTATTGATCTTATTATTTTTATGTTTATGTTGAACATTTACTATTCGCAAATTTGTTAACTTACATTCTAAGTGCTTATTCTTTCGACCCGTTGATAATGAGGTGTTGTTTCTTATCTGTTTTAAGATATTTCGACTACGTTCGTCGTTCTCTCTTCCGTCATTCCTTCTCACATACTGATTGAATAATAAAAATGTAAACTTTTTTGTAACCTTTGCAAGAATAAGCAATAAAAGCTAATTAATTAAACTAATTACCTTTACTAATGCAATCATTTAAACATACAATTGAAGAAACAAAATTGTATGTTTTACTAATTTGTTACTCATTACCGTATAGATATTGTAGGTACTAAATTAATCACAGAACTATGATCTATTTCGTAAACAAATAACAAGGTTAACTTCGTAACACGTCCGTACGTCCGTATCGAAAGTGTTACTAATTGACTTACACATTCTCTCAATTCTAATTCGTTTTTAATCGAATTTCTACCCCATTCGGACTAGATCATTAATAATCTACCTGTCACTTTTAAACGAAAGAGTGAGATGCCAAATTTACATTTTTATTAATTACGCACTTACTATTGAAATCATACTACAATTCACATATGCAAATTATGCGTCTTTTCATTACGCATACGACATATATGATTAGCGTCGCATGACGTAATTACGAACGACGCTAGGCGTCGATTGGCCCAGCGGCCCCACTGTTGTACTACTATTAGTTTATAATATTATAATATAATATTATAAACCATTACAAATGAATATTAACTGTAATCCATCGGAATGTATTATACTACTTTAATTAATTAACCTGTTTATTTAATACATTTAGTTGCGATTAAGATAATAATCATAAAAGCTTTTTCGAAAACTACGCTTTTGAGAACCAAAATGTTATGGGGATTTCTTGATTGTCTTATCGATGTCTAACTACCTGCCGCATTTGATGTCCTTGTTATAATACATCCTGTATAAGCCTAGGGATAATTCTTAATCTTGGCAAACGCCATCTTCTTAAAAAGTCAAACTTTCAGATGCAGAAAGAGCACCGAAAATACTTAAAAACATTGCTTTCAAGATCTTCTCATTCCAATGTGTTCAGCGATTCAATAAAATATTCAGCTATGTAACTTACATTTGTCCATATCTACAGTTTTAAATTCTTTTATGGTCACTCTCACTATCTGAGGACAAACAGTTACTGGAAAAAGCTCAATGTAGGGCAACTCGCTGGGCTTTAGGCTGGCGTAACATCACATACGAAAATCGTCTAGAGACCCTTAAGTTAGGTACCTGGAGTTTCAGTGACAGAAGAAAACGAACAGATTCAAGTCAAATGTATAAAACTCGTGCACGTAAATTATCCGTCTGATTGTTCCTCCTTTATTTACTGAGACGCGTATGTCACTCTTTCAGGTTACGTAGAGAACCTATCAGAACAACGCATGTATTATTCTTCATCACTAACCGATGTTTTAACGATTGAAACCACTTACCCGAAACAATAATAGCTGCCCCTAATAGGATCGTTTCACAATTTTGAAACTTAACGTTTTTACATTTTATTCTATTGAGAGAAAAAACAGCAAATGAAAAACAGTTGGCATAGTTTATTGTGTAGTTGTTATTACAAGTAGAAGTTTAATAAATGTCATTTTAGAATGTACACTTCTTTACAATTACAATAATATTATTATATGTGTATTCAGCAATAACTCTGCTAAATAAAGAAATTACAACAGGTTATGAAGCCAGTTATGAAGGGAGCGTGAAAAATAAAAAATCAGCGCTCTAGCTCTCAAGGTTAACGAAGGGCAAGATTTCGTTTGCTCGATTTGATAGGTAGAGATAAATGAAGGTCATCACGGGTATGCTGTTGACCACAATTGAATGGTCATAGAGTATTTCCGGGCTACTACAAACTTTTGGTTTTTGTGTTTTTTTTTTATTTGTTTCAGAGTATTGGCCGGTGGCTACAAACTTTTGAATTAAACAACATAGTGAGTAATGGGCCACTTGGACCAGACGGTTTTAGTGACTTTTTGTTTACGGTTATAATATCTACAATTTCTCTTATTGTATACAATCAAATCATCAATTGTAAAGGAAAAATAATTATTTCATGCTATTTTGTTTAAAATGTACTGGCCTAACGAAATAATATTAACAAAATTACTATCTATAATGTCTATAATATCTACAATTACACATCACTGCTGATCCATCTCCATTTCCAACCGTGCATTCAATATTTGAAACAGTGGGCTTCCGTGACAATTATCATCACAGTTACAGTCTACATCTGCATCGTTGCCTCCAAATTGGGATACCGGACCGCTGAAATGCAACCGTTCGAAACACACCATTGGGTCGAAGGTGTTGTAAAGCATCCGTTTCATGCAGCCATCACACCAATGGGATGGTACGTGGTAAATCGACCTCAACACCCTGGTGTGGTATTCCTGCGGTAGGGTTGCCGTACTACACACACTGCGTATGCAACCCTTGCATAGACGCTTCTCCTTGCACGTGTAGTACGACCACCACAGACAATACGGGACATCTGCCACGGTAAACCACCCCTGCAATACCGTAGCCACCTGTTGAAACCGTAGGGTTCGGTCTGCACAAGCAATGTCCTCCATGTCACCGAAACGGTCTTCATCATAATCTCGGGCGGACTTAACGGTTGCATACCAATACCATTTCCACATCACCCATAGTTCGAACACTAGGCGTTCTATACCTATACTTATGGATGATTGCGGATTCATTAGCTCTCGATGGTGGCGGGCGATGGCTACATGTGGACCCAACGAGGCAGCGATGCGGCGTAACGATTGAGCCCGTAGGCTGTGCCAGCGATCCCAGTGCTGCGCATCGGGCGCGTAACTTCCTTCAGCTGAATGTGGTATACGAGGAGCGATGTCGGACATTGTGATGTGTTACCTGGTGTGGAAAACACTCCCTATTATATCGAAGTAACAACACCCACGGAGGGAGTGGGGGTCCCTGGGAAGTGGAAGACCTTGAGGTACCTATACACCGACCTATACAGCAATGACCTTGAGGAAATGCAAGGTTTCTGTCTATACACCGACCTATACACCAATGACCGTGAGGAAATGCAAGGTTTCTGTCTATACACCAATGACATTGAGGAAATGTAAGGATTTGCGCGAATGCAACGTAAAGTTGTGGGGGTGATGGAGGGGTTCAAGGTGAAGGAGTGGGGGTGAAAGTAGGGTTCATGGTTAGGGAGTGGGGGGTGGTTTGACAAAACCGGAGGGCGACGCAGCGGAGCGTCAGTCTGTCTTTGTTCATCATGGATACATCATCTAGTAGTGTTACCAGTGTTGGTGAAGTGAATAAGTGTCGTTGTGTGACATTGTCCTTCTGGTCAAAATTATCGATGAGGAAAGCGTGCCCGGTACATGTGCCGCGTACACCATCTCCAGTTGCTGCGTGCCCGGTACTTGTACCAACTATCGAGCGTGCACCATCTCCAGTTGCTGCGTGCCCGGTACTTGTGCCAACTATCGAGCGTACACCATCTCCAGTTGCTGCCGCAAAGAAGATCATAGTACTGCAAAATGTGCTAGTAAAGGCGGCAGCCGTGAATGTGGAGAAGCCGAAGTACGACATGCTTAGTGGGCGTTCACAACCTTTGCTGCGAGAGCTGTTGACTTCGACAAATGTGTTTTACGCTGCTGGAAGTTTGCACTTGAGAGGAATCCCCATCGTGACGGTCCAGGAAGCACCTGCGGCATCACCATGGTCGGGTGAGTGGGACTCCCAATTGTTGAATAGCCCACCGGGCAACGATTATGATATCTCAATTCGGGGGTCCCTTTTGGGGGATGCATCACCATCTGCAACCGACGATGACGAAGTGAACCTGCCCATGGAGATTGCCGCAAGTGCAAATGTAATTGTTGATGAAACGGAGTCGGACTGTTCCACATCAATTGCAAGCGCTCCTGACGATGACGATGAGGAGTTAATCATTCCGGGTACCCCCTGTGATGACGGGGTGCATGACCATTTGGACATAGACACAGCGGCACTTATGGAGGTTTCTGATGACACAGCGTCTATCCAGTTGTCCGGCTGCATCAGGGACTTCACAACTTCACCGATTGTCTTCATAGATGGTGTACCATGCGAGAAGCAGTCTTTACCGCTTGCTGCCGTTGATGATGCACAGCAGACAAGGATTACACGACGGTTAAGAGAAGTGGCGTACGGCTTGCGAGGGTGTGAGAGTGAACGCACCGCTCTCCTTCAACGCAAAGCGGAACTCTTAGCTGCTGTGGAAAGATACGAGATCAAAATCACGAGTATCAAGACGCAGCAGCTACGACAACTGATGACGGAATTGGGGTTCTGTGAGAGCGAACGCGTCGCACTCTTAACCGAAGTGGAAAACTTGTCTGCTTTGCGTCATCAACGACGTTAACGGTTGGTATAACTGTGACCTCCCACTAACAATAACCCAGTCCTCTTCCTATCCCGGTCGGGTTGCCATAACACGTCCTCGTCGTCCCGACTGGAAATCAGTATCGCGAACGTTAGTGGTAAAAGTTGACGTAAAAGCTTTATCGTTTGCCAGTGCGTTCCCGTTTACTGATTACAAAGAATATGCATGTGTGTAGCTGCGGCGCATCCTTCACCCGACGGGATGCCTTAACCCGTCACCGAAGAGAAAGCTGCCGTGGACCGCTGGACTACCCATCCACGAGCGGTAAGTAACCATTCCTGTGAGGTTGTATGATGTGCTACGAGTATTTTGTTGGTTGCAGCTGTGGGAGCTTCGGATGCTGTAGGGAATACTGGTGAAGGACCTGCACCTAAGAAAGCGAAAAAACCTCCCCGCAAGGTACGTGTACACATTGTTAACGGTTTTAGTGTTAGTGATCTGTGCAATTATTTCAGGAAATACCTCCGCGACGGTGTATTGCGATGTGTGCGAGCTGGATGTTCCACGACATGGCTACGTTGGACATCTACGAAGCAACCGCCACAATCATCGTAATGCCGCGTCAGTGCAGTCGGAGGAAGTGGTGGTCCTGGAGACGGCTTTCAAGGCTCGTATAGCCAGTTATCGAGTCTCGGTGCGAAATCATCACATAAATCTCAGAGAATTTACTGATGAGACCCGCGAAAATGTGTTAACACTATTAGAAAGACACGTTCAGCGCTTTCGTAGTGTGAAAGTCAATCTAGAAGTATTCGGAATGTACTTTTTGGAAAGTCAAAATTTGCACGAAATTAAATCGTTTAATACGCAAAATGAGATTGTGACCGTGACTTCGAATCTGACCGATTTATATGATGATTTCGTTGAGGTGCTGGATACGAAGATGTCGGACTTTAATGATCGGAACTCAGGTAATAAATAGTTATGGGTTACGATTCGATTGCTAATTGTAGGATCCTTACAGGTTGGGTACTGGAGCAGCTGTTATTTATAGAAGTCAACGTCAATAAATACAACCCGCTCCGTGCTTCCTCCTATGTTCCACTTCCGCCGTCGATACAACATAAAAAGGCTGTAATCAACGTACAAAATAACGATCAGTACTGTTTTGGTTGGGCCTTGGTGTCCGCTTTGTATCCGCGTCGTATCCAAATTTTGCGCAACTGCTTGATTTTGAAGGTATCACCTTTCCTGTCAAACTGGATGCTATTTCGAAATTTGAAACGCCTAATCCACGCTTATCCATTAACGTGTATGGTTTGGAAGCTGTATTTCAAGACGGAAAAATGAAACAAGAAGTTGTAGGGCCTCTGTATTACTCTAAGCTAAAGAAAGAAATGCATGTAAATTTATTATTAATTTCCGATATGGAGGGTAATAGTCATTACTGTTGGATAAAAAACTTTTCGCGTTTGGTGTCGTCACAACTGTCGGCTTACAATGGAGAAAAACACTTTTGTGACGGCTGCTTGCAGTATTTTCCAAGTGAAAGTAGATTAAAACAACATACCCGTTTTGATTGCAATCATGTTTACACCAAGTTACCAACTATCGAACCCGTACGCGATAAATTGGGGTACGACCGGCAGGGTAATCTATTGAAGTTTGAAAATTTTCAAAAGCAATTTACAGTACCTTTTGTCATTTACGCGGATTTTGAAAGTGTGTTGAAACCATTGGACACGGTTGAGCCAGATCCTCGGGGAAAATTTACCATGACATCGTACGAACACGAACCACATTCGTTTGCGTATTACATTAAGTGTTCCTACGATGACGCGTTATCTAAATTTGAGTTGTACCGTGTCCGAATGCAGCAAGTGAGTTTATGATGCGCTTAGAAGGGGATGTTAGAAGGTTGTATAAGGATCATTTAAAACATGTTAAAGACATGCGACTTTTATCGTGCCGACAAACGTTGAACTATGACAATGCAACCGTGTGTCATATTTGTAGCAGACCCTTTGGTGAAAACGACGTTAAGGTGAAAGATCACTGTCACCTCAGCTGCGAGTACCGCAATGCGGCTCACTCCGTGTGCAATCTAATGTATCAAACTCCCGACTTCGTACCGATATTTTTCCATAATTTGACCGGATATGATTCACATCTATTCATAAAGCAATTGGCATTAGAAAAAGAAGCAATCGACGTGATTGCGCTCAATAAAGAGAAATATGTTTCGTTTTCGAAACGGCTTTTGGTAGATGATATTAGGAACGGGTCCCAACGGATACAGGTATGTCTTAAAATGCGCTTTCTGGACAGTTTACGAATTCTAAATTCTAGTTTGGATAAGTTGTCTCAAAATCTAACTTCCGACCAGTGTTTAACTATAAAAAAGTATTTTGGAGATGGGGTTAGCTTCGACTTACTGCGACAGAAAGGTGTGTTTTCCTATTCGTACGTCGACAGCTTCTCCAAACTAGAACAGGACACGTTGCCGACGTACGAGGACTTTTTCGATCGTTTGACAGGGGAACACGTCTCTCGATCGCAGTATGCTCGCGCTGTGGAGGTGTGGAATACGTTTGGATGCACGACGTTGGGCGACTATTCGGATCTCTATTTGAAAACCGATGTCTTACTTTTGGTTGATGTCTTTGAAAACTAGACGTGTATGTCTTGAACATTACAAGTTAGATCCGGCGCAGTATTTTACTGCACCGGGTTTAAGTTGGGATGCTATGTTGAAACGCATGTCTGTAGAACTGGAGCTGCTCACGGATCTGGACATGCTCCATTTTTTAAGAAAGGCATTCGGGGAGGTGTCAGTACCTGTGTTGGCAGGAAGTGTTTCGCGAATAATACGTTTCTTCCAAATTATGACGCGTCCAAGCCCCATTCTTTTATTATGTATCTCGATGCTACCAATCTCTACGGTTACAGTATCCGACAGTATCTGCCGCAGCGCGACTTTGAATGGCTTAGTCCGTACGAAATTGAACAGTTCGATCTAAATTCTGTGGCGGAAGACGCCGATATGGGCTACGTGCTGGAAGTAGATCTACACTACCCAACGCGGTTGCACGATTTACATAATGACTTTCCTTTCTGCCCCGAACCTCTGGTGCCGCCTACGGGCAACGCGCTCACCCAAAATTAATTCCAAATTTGTTCGATAAAACGCGTTACGTTATCCACTATAGAAATTTACAACAGTGTCTTAAGCACGGTTTAGAATTAACCAAAATTCATCGCGTTTTAAAATTTCATCAGGCACCCTGGTTGCGTTCCTATATTGATTTGAACACCACGTTACGTAATCAGGCGACTAACGAAGCGGACAGGGACTTCTTCAAATTAATGGTTAACAGTTTATTTGGTAAGACAATGGAAAATGTCGATAAAAGGGTGGACGTTCGTTTGGTCAGTCATTGGGAACGTCATGGTAGAAAGCATGGGGCTGAGACGTTAGTAGCAAAGCCTCAATTCAAAAGCGTTGCTGTCTTTTCGGAAAATTTGGTCGCTATAGAATTACAAAAAGTGTCCGTTACATACAATAAACCGGTGTACGTGGGTTTTACTATTTTGGATCTTTCTAAAACGATAATGTATGAATTTTTTTATGATTTTCTCAAACCTTTATATGGTGATAACGTGCGCTTGCTGTACACAGATACTGACTCTTTCATTATAGAAATTCGTACTGAAAATTTTTATGCTGATATGAAGCAGCACTTAGATAAATTTGACACCTCAAAATTCCCTCCTGACAACATTCACGGTATTCCGCGCACGGCCTCGGTGGTTGGTAAAATGAAAGATGAATATTGTGGAGTTCCCCTCTGCAGTTTCTACGGTGCAGGTGCTAAAACGTATTGTGTAAACGTGCTTGACCGCGACGGTGAGATCGCGCTTAAAAAGGCGAAAGGGGTAAAAAAGGCGGTAATTAAGCGCGATCTCACCGTTGAGGACTACCGTCAGGTTGTGGACGATGGTGTTGTGCTCTTCCGCAAAATGTTTATATTCAAATCACATTTACATGCTATGTACACAGAACTTCGGAATAAAGTAGCGTTATCACCAGCCGATAACAAACGTTACATTATTCCCGGGTCGCACAACACATTAGCATGGGGACACCGAGACATTCATCCGGGGCGTGATAGTTATCAGAATTTGGATCGTCTCTTAGAATTACTGCAAGCCGAAATGTAATTTTGGAACTCGTTTGTTCGTAGAACCGACGGTACTGATTAGTATTATCACAGAGGCCCCGACTACGTTGACAACAGCCTTTTCCTTGTTATGTATTATTGTAAATAGTATTTATGTTTTGTTCTACTCATTATTGTAAGTTGTCCTACATTCAATACATATTACATGTATTATAATCATTATGGTATTGTATTGTCTACTGTGAATAAATTATATACATCATACTTTGTGTTTCTGTAAAGGTAGAAGAAGACGAAATAAACACACTATTGATATCAAAAAGTGATTTATTATTGTTTACTGCTTACATAAAATGATACTTAGTTATATATAAACATTGCAATACACTGCATGCACTATACTAATTAATGCACTATATCACGTGCTGCTATATACGAGTTATGGGCATTATCAAAGCCCAACCACTTGACTAGAACTTGATCTCCATTTTTTTTAACACCTCTACTAAAAATACTTCAGGATGTTTAACCATCTGTAATTCCTCCGTGTAGAAGCCTCCACGTATCTCTTCCCCGTTCGTGTCTTCCAAGATATACGTTATGGGATTGGTTCGATTAACCTTTTTAATTTGGAAGATTTCGGTACTCCATGTGGGAGTATAGCCTTTCGCAAACGCTTTCCGATGCTTGCTGATTCGCACGTGATCACCAACTGTGAATTTAGCACTTCGCAGATCGGTGGTTTTCTGGAAATCGTAAACTGTTTGTAAAAGAATCTTGGCGTTGCTGTGGTTCACATCGATGGGTTTGTAGCCGGTGGTGCGGTGTACGGTATCGTTGTACTGGTTAACAACCTTTGGTAATAACTGCAACCACTTATATGACCCTTGCATTGAAAACTCCTTCCACATCTTGTTTTTAAGAGTTCGGTTTACACGTTCTACCGGACTTGCTTTCATACTAGAAAAGGTGCTGTAATGGTTGATGTTGAAAGTTTGCATTAGCTTACGAAAATGCTGGTTGTAAAATTCCTTCCCCATATCCGTTTGTAAATTGTCCGGAGTACCTCCTGTTGATGTTAATAATTTTTTCATTGCTTTCGTGACGTCTTCACCGGCTTTTCGTTTAAGTGGACACGCCCAAACACGCTTGCTAAACATATTCAACAATACTAAAATATATCGAAAACCTTTATTTATTTTAGCATAGGGAATCATTCCACAAGATCTGCCATGTACAAATCGTTCAAGCCTTTTACGATTACGCGTCTTCTTCGAAATCGTTTACGAGCAGGTTTATGCAATTCTTCAATTATTTGACGTTTGATACTCATTTAGAAAATGCTGGAACACTAATAACAGCTTCAAAAATAAATATGTCCTTTGATCCAGGCTTCTTCGCCTTAAACTTATCCCCTTTCTTCAATGACATTCCAATGAGTGATTCGGCATCGCATAACGTATCGTTTAAAAAGATTTGCGCATCTGTGGGATAGTATTTGATTTGTTTAATGCTACCTTTTGTTAGAGGAACGACATACTCGAAGTTGGTGGAGTTCAAAAGTGCATAACCGTTTTCATGATTGTATATTCCCATCATATACAACATTGTCTCGTAGTGCAAATTAGACACGTCTTCTAAAAGGAATAGTTTTGCACGAGCGTCGAGTTTAACTCGGACAGGAGTTTTGTGAAGATGTTTACCGAACTTATCCAGAATCATCGTCGTGAGGTAATGATGATATATGATGATATGGCTGACTAATAACAGCTTCGAAGTAAAATGGGACGGTTGTAGACGGATATAGCAAACCTTTCGCCTTAATCGTATCGCCTTTTCTCAAATGTCTCCCACTTAAGTGGACAGCAGAACCAACTAGCTCACCGTTTACAAACATATAGCATGGTGGTGAGCTGCGAACTTCTTGTACAATCCCTTCTGTAAACGGTATTGTGTATTCCCGTTGACTGTTGCTACCTTTCAAATTGTAATAGTCCGATAGGTCTGAAATAGTAGGATCGTTCGACGCAGGTTCGGGGTCCGCCTACATATACATCGTTGTTGTGTACCTTACATTTTGTATATCTTCTAATAGGAATACTTTTGCACGAGCGTCGAGTTTAACTCGGACAGGAGTTTTGTGAAGATGTTTACCGAACTTATCCAGAGTCATCGTCTTGAGGTAATGATGATATATGGTGATATGGATGACTAATAACAGCTTCGAAGTAAAATGGACCGGTTGCAGACGGATCTATCGACGTACTTCTCACCGTAATCTTATCGCCTTTCTCAATCGTTTCCCAATTAAGTTGGTAGCAGCACCAACTCGTTTATCGTTTATACAAACATAAAGCTTAGTGGTGAGCTGCAAACTTCTTGTACAATCCCTTCTGTAAACGGTATTGTGTATTCCCGTTTACTGTTGCTACCTCTCAAATTGTAATATTTCGGTGGACTTGTGTATACACCAGTAAGTTCTCTCGGAGTCCACCCAGGCTCGGAGTCCGCCCATATATACATCATTGTTGTGTACCTTACATTTTGTATATCGTCTAATAGGTACACTTTCGAACGAGTGTCGAGTTTCACTCGGACAGGGGTTTTGTGAAGATGTTTACCGAATTTATTGAGCGTCATGATTGCACTAACGTTAGCAATATTATGAAACGGATCGATACGCGTGTGATGATTTATTCGATAATTTTAGCAGCTCTCAATTCATCGATAATATATATGATTTTATTAGTGTGACCGGTATGACCAGCCGATTTTGAACTTAAAATGAGTCTCAATCTGTCCACTAATTTATTAGGATCTTTCCAAGGTACAAATTCCACCTGTTTATTATTATAGTTGAGAATGCGCATATCACCACCGCCACGTTTTGGTAATGTGCGAGTTTTCTCCTCCACGTGGTCGAGTTCGATATCCAGTTTGACTAGCTTGCGAGCAATGTCGATCTTGGTTTCTAGCCACTTGGCAAAGCTGTCGAGCTCCTCGGAGCGAGCACTGTCTCCTTGCACCCAATCGATCCAATCTTCTTGCATTCGTAGAGGCATCTTTTCCATGAGCTTGTCAAACAGATATGGATTATGGAGATAACTGTCTTGTTTCAGGGAGCGGGCTGTAGTCACCAAATGATCAACAACACGGCCAAACTTCAAAACGGTGTCAAATTTGTTAGAGTCTGGACGAGGAGCTTCCTCCTTTCTTTTCACGAAGGCCCTCAGAATTTGGCCAGGGCGACCAAACTCCTTCTCCAGCACCTGCATTATCTTCGGCACATTTGAAGGATCAGAAAATAGGCTGACCACCGCTGCCCTTGCTGTACCATGTAACGACTTTCTCAACCGCGCGAGATTCTCCCCGTCGTCACAATGGTACTTTCCGTTGTGCGATCAAAAGTGCTTTTAAACTCACCCCACCACGATGGGTCTCCAGAGAAATTCGGTAAATCACGGTCTGCATTGGAGCTCACGATTATTCTAGGTACTGATCGACTGTCACCGCCAGCTAGCATGAGTTTCGATAATACATCGACAAGTCGGTCTTCGGTCAGCGGTACTGGAACTGATGTCTTCTGTTCTTCTTTTTTGGCAACTGAAAATCCAGTTTTTAGCTCATTATCACGAAGAGGATCCAGTCTCTGGACATGTCGCTGGAGTGTGTTTTGTGGCTGTGACTTGGATATTTTGCAAAATGGCTTCTTCAGGCGAAGCGAAGCAATTTTTCCTTCCAGCTCGGAAATCAACTGGAATAGTCGCGGAAGAACTTTGTCTTCGAACTCCACTTTCTGCTCCAACTGGTCTGCGCTGAGTTCGCCAATGACTTCTTGCCATTGTTGAATGACAGTCAACTTTTTCTGCGCAACGACGATGTTTTGTTCGCACTTCTCGAGCTCATTCATGGTTCTTTCAAGCTCCACTATAGGATCTGGTTGATGTCGTGCGACATCGGCAACCCAAACAGATAAGTCTTCATTCTTGCCTTCCTCGTCGGAAGAGAATTGTACATCATCTTCGAAATTGACAAGCTCTTTAGCGAGCTCGCACTCTTCTAGGATAATCTCCGTTTGAGCTTCTACGTCGCCCTCCAAGAGTTCAAGCTTTTTCTTAAGGCTCTTCATACTGGCATTTTCTTCCACCACTGTTCTGGTGAGGCATTCCAACTCCTCTCGCTGGTTTTCAGACAGTTTCCCTCCACATTCTGGAGATGTATAAAACGATCGTTGTCGATTGTGTAGAGCTCCTCCAGGGTAATCAGTTCACGTTTCATCTGGGTCACTGGTTGAGAGATTTCAACGGTTTTCCTCTTTGCATCTAGCATGGCACGCTTTTTTCGATGCTCAGAGTTGGCGGACTGGACACTGGCATGACTTCCTGTTGGTCTTGACCTCGGCTCTGGAAGTAGTGTCGTCCGGCATGCCTGCATTCCTGCGGACTCTTTTATTATCGATACCTCGCCTGGGTGGCCCAGTTGGTTGTATGTTAGTCGCTTTGGAGGAAGTCCCTTGTTTCTGCGCCCTCTCCAGGTCGAGCACAATGTCATTGACTCTTCTGTTGGTGAGGTCTGATGGTTTGACACAGTAGTCTCGTTGACTTCCATGTCACTGACAGTGGCACGCGTTCCACTAATAACGCTTTTGTCTTCCATCATATCGCAGTCAACAAGCGCGTACACAAACGAAAATGTCAAGCACTCCTAGAGTATCAGTTTTACACAAAGGTAGATCAAATTCAGGCAGTGCTAAGCACGGCACTCGGTAAGCACGTAAAAGGATACAACGTCAACTAGCAAATGTCACTATAGCAAGTTCACAGAATCTGGTACACGGTGCAGTTCACTGGTGCGGCAATCAGAATCCGACTCGATAAGGATCAGCTGTGGTCGAGCGATGGACTGTATGGCACTCCTTCGATAGCTCAATTATAAGTAAATCGTTCTGTAAAAAAGGTACAGCTAATGTTGCATATTAAAGGATATTACTTATGATCTTCATTTTACTCCTTGGACTAACTTTTCTTTAGTATTCAGACAAACAAGTCTTCAGTTATGTAAAAACAATGTAACAATTCTTTGTCATACAACAACTTTTTTATTTTATTTTTCTGGCTACTTAGATATATTTTTCCATTGCTACTACACTGCTTCGCCTTCTCTCATTCACAAATTACCTTCTCGACCTTACTTGGTGTGGGGTACGCACAGTGTCCCTCAGTATAAAATAGGTGAAAAAAGAATGACACCGAAAAGTCATCGCAGATTCTTGTTTTAAACCAAAAGGGCGTTTAAAGACTGCTGAATGTAAAATCGTAGCTGATTCTTCACAAGGCTTTTTTTTAATATAACCAAAACTACATGAATTTTTAAACTTTTAGATAGTTGTGTGGCTTTAAAGGTACTTTTTTAAGTTTTAATGTTATTTATACTGCAAATGTTTTCGAGCTAAAAGAAATTTCCACAATTCTGTTCATAGTTTAGTAGAAAAGTAGAAAGAAAGGGTGTGACGGGAATTGAACTGACATTACCAAGAATCTTCTCGTTTAAAGGTTCATCTGCTAGTTTTAGCATTATTCGGCATGCGTTGTCTTCGAATATTTCCCCTTAGTAATTCTTTGTCGCTAAATTTGACATTTTTGACCAGAACAACGAATTGTTTCGTCCAAGAAGAGGTACTAAACCTTTCCAAAACAGATCATTAACGAAGATTTGAATAGGTAATTCTGTAATAACGGATTTTTGAATTATTTACATATCACATCATATTCATTAAAGAGCGATTTTTTTTAGTTGTTCTCACCATGTACTAATTCCGGTATCTCCCAATCTAGTTAAAGAACGAAATAACATAAAGAGGACACGGGTACAACGAGGACGATGCTGGTTGGCCATTCACAAAAAGGAGAGTTTTAGAGACTGGCTCAAATCAAAAAGAGATATTAATACTAGGTTGGATCAAAAATTTCTCCCACTATTAGTGCATTGGTTGATTCGTGTGGATCTTGTTTAGGTCATTTCCGTCAAACCAATTCGATGTAAGTGATGACAGATAGTACGTTGAGAAGGTTCAAGTATCGTTGATAACTCATGTGTGGTTGCATGTAGTTGTCCCTCCACGCAAGTCTTCAGAATCCACAACAGATGATCTTACACTCTGAGGTTATCTTATGGCTGAAAGCGCGAGACGCAAAACGTTTAAACCTCATCAACCTCGCAAATTGCCTTCGCTACAGCCTTAGAATTTGAACGTTTTTTTCAATAACGTTTCATTAGCCCCCGAAGAACAATTTTTTCAACATTCGTTCTAACAATGTTAGAGTTTTAAAACGCGTTTTGCTATTAAACGCAAATATTAATAACATCTTGTATTAAATGGCACATGTAAACCATGCAAAATGACATATGGCACCTATGTTAAACTCTTTAAAATGAAATTAGTCAAAAAGTTGCGGAAACTTTTGACTCAACCTAGTATTAGTCCGCTGAGATAGAATTTCGATGTTGTTATGTGGTTCTTTAATCTAACATGAAATACTATACACAGTACTATAATTCTTTGCACAGCTTGTAAGTTTCCCCTTTTTAGCAATGCTGCCCGCTTGACTACAAAGAAAGAAAAAGATCTCTTTTACTGCAAGGTATAGTGCCAGCCAAAAAAATGAAAACACCAACTTTTTGCTATTGAAAATGGATGTATTGAATTAAAAGCAAGCTTGCTGATGTCATATTATTTTTTAAGGTTTTTACCAAAAGTCTCTGCCATTCAACTAACCTTTAACTGGTTTATAGCACTAAACCTCATTTACAGTATGTAAAATTATAAAAAGAAATTGTTAACTTGATTAATGCTAGTGTTTCCATTTATTTGGCCGCCCTTGTACATCCTTACAGGTATACGATATTTATTTGTCTTTATGCTTTGAAAGTCAATGAGGACGACATTTATGATAAAAATATCTGCAAAATACAATGCAGAAACAACACTACACAATTAAAACATATTTCAGGTGTTGGACTAAACATAAATGACATTTTTTATCCTAGGCACCAGGCCTTTCAAAACCATTGTGGCTTCACCAAACCCTTTTTCTAAACGTTTATAATATACTATATGTGTATTTGTATGCTTTTGTTAATATATGTTGTTACTTTTCTTTAAGATGGTTTTTGTATATATCAGGGTCGGAAGTAGAGTTGGTACCGGCTCTACTGGGGGGTGCAGTTAAAACAGTTTTATATTCTAATAACGATTTTAAGAAGCTATTAGCTCGAGCTCGCATATGAAGATTAAATTTGTTGAGTCTAAAATAGTTTGTAAAGTTAAAATCACTTCAACGTATAAACTTCATCCTCATTTGAAGAACCAAACACTTTTTTTTAGAACATCAGAATGTTTCGACCACCATCGGGTGGCGCCAATAGTACCTAATCTTTTTTTAATGGGGTCTTTTGCCGATTATATCAGCCCAGATATCTGACCGGTGATACGAATCCCGTGACATTTTACAGCAAGAATATCCATACCACCATACATGAAATTGGCCAGAGACTTAATTAACCAAGTATTCAGACCTTGATACTCGCCTTGCATATGCATATGCATACAATGTAATTAACGGATGTTTTGGAAATTAAAGTTACTAGATTTTCCGTTCTTGATGCTTTTTGCTTTTCAACATCACTTAAATACCTCATTTTACTTTTTTCTATTGATTCTTGAACATGCAGACGCATATCATGCTTTGAAACCAAAAGGGTCAGTTCTAAAAAATTCCCATGATCGACGTTTTCATTTTCTAAGGTGTAAGCTACTTCAGTTTTTCCTTGGTGACTTAAACATCTTCTCTCAATGAATTTTACGATGTCAATAATTCGCTTCATTACTTCTCTCATTTTTTTTCAGTTGCTCAAATCGCAAGGACAATTGCCTACCAGCAACTAAGTGTTGGAAATTTACTTTCTTCATATTAAATAAATACGCCTGGGCACATATGATACGTGCTACTTAAAATTTTCGTGATTCTAAATTCTCTGATTAAAATGATTTCTATCAGAACAGCCCCTGATAAAGATACTGTAAAAGACACTGAAAATTTAGCAAATGCTAAACAAACGCTACAAAATAAGGCCTTGCTTTCTTCGTCTACGGTAACCATCGACGATTCACATAACCTTCCCGCTGAAACACTTTTGAAGAACAGGATCTTTGATGCTGTGTCGTGGATGGAATTTGAAAAATTTTACGTAAAAATTAAATCATCTGGCCCCGGTCGTTTAAACTAATTGGAATAATCTCCAGCTTCTGCAAGTAGAGTTTCATCCGTAGGTTGAACATCACAGGCAAATTTTTTCCTCAAAATCAAAATCGGGTATTTGAGTTGTTGTAGTATATTCTTGTATAAAAGCTGTTTCTGTTTCATATTCAGTAGTATTCTCATCAGTAGCATGATCATCTGAAACAGCGGCTTTGCTAGTTTCCTTGGTAGATTCATCAATATTCAATTCAGGTTCCTCGTCTTTAGAAGTAGATGCAGTAGCATGAGAAGAAAACATATCGCTGATCTTCGGACATTTGGCAGCGCTGCTTTCTAATAATTTAGTTTTTTGTCTCTCAATTTTTCCGTCCCACCTTTTCTCTTTTTCCTTTCGTTATTGGGAATTATTGTGTCAACTGGAAGGAGAGGGGGGATCACAAGTTCACTCCGAAGAATCACTGCCCATTTAGCATAGACCGCAAACAACCGACTAAAATCAAAACTTGTTTAATTATAATTTCAAAGCGCTTTTTAAAGGAAAAAGATCAATCGACCTCGAGGAGACTAGTATTTTCTCGAACTTGCACTGGATACAAGTAAACTGGTATGGAATCTTACATCCCGCACTGGAAGCCGCGGCCTTTTATATTATTATTTAAAACGATCGATCTCCTGTAAAATATCAATCAAATAACCTATGTTTTTAAAATTTGCTAAAAAGTAAAACATATCAGAACTTTATCGGCCCAAAATGCTTATATTTTTTAATTGGAAAACATCTTTAATTTTTGATTTACAGTGAAACTTCTTTTAACTTTGAACTTTTAAATTTTATATTTTTTGCGAAGGCGGTCAACCGGGGATTTCCCCGGTATCCCCGCTGGCCAATCCGACACTGGTATATACATATACTAGCTTTAAAAATAAACTCTATAGGTGATTATATTAAAGTGGCCCGGCAGTGGCGTAGCTAGCGTTGAGTAGGCCCTGCATCATACATTTCCCAGTGGGCCCTAGTAAAAATATAGGTAAATGGGGTACATTTACTTATAAGAAAAGAACAAATGAACTAGATTTTTATTCAAAAAACACAACTTAAAGAGCAATTAATGCATAATATATTATTAAAAATCTGGTTTTTAAGAGTATAAACAAAAATAAAAATTAAAGTATTGCGATAAATAGTAAAAACAAAACCAAGCATCAAAAAATTAAGGGCAAATGGCTACCTTCCTAACCTTCTTCTCAGCAAATATGCGAATTAAATTCTCCATATTTACTGAAGAATTTAAAATCTCAAGCTCTTCTGTTTCTATGGACAATATGGACAAATCTGAAAGTCTTAATTAAGGGCAAATGGCTACCTTCCTAACCTTCTTCTCAGCAAATATGCGAATTAAATTCTCCATATTTACTGAAGAATTTAAAATCTCAAGCTCTTCTTTTTCTATGGACAATATGGACAAATCTGAAAGTCTTTCCTGACCCATAGAAGTTCTCAGGTAACTTTTTATAAGTTTTAATTTAGAGAAACTTCTTTCTGCTGTAAAAATTGTAACTGGAATTGTTAAGAAAATTAAACAGGCAGTTATTACTTCTGAGAAATTGGAGGCTGTACTATTAAATTTTATTAATATCAATTCTGTCAATTCTTTAACAGTATTGATTTTTTCAATTTCTGTTTTCATACATTTCTTTAGTGACAACAACTGCTCGTAAAAATCTTTTGTTATGTCCTTATATTTGGCTATAAATTCCATTGCCCTCGTTTTAATAATTTCGTCAGATAACGTAAGTAGTTTATCTGGTTGTAGAATTTCAAATATATTATTGAGGCTACACAGGCTATGAAATCTATTTTTGGTCTGCAAAATAAAAATGTCCAAGCATCGATAATATACGTTTACTCTGAAGTACGATTCCGGATCAGAGATTCTCTCATCATCCGCCAATTTGTCAAAAAACCGTTTAGTTTTCCTTGTTCTTTTATTTTTAAAAGCCGGTGTTACATTCCACTGACTTGCCAGAATTTCAGAATCTTTTAACAATGAAACAAATGATTTTTCATGTCGTAAATTTGTTAAATTGTTAAGATTTAAGTAGAAGATTTTTAAGCAGAGTACTGGCTTTCTGCAAATCAATATTATTATGTTGTAACCAGTGGCGTGCGGTGAATATTTAGGCTAGGGAAGCAATCACGATTTTAATTTTAATATACCTAGGTACTATAAAAAACAGTGGTATAATTTATTAATCTTAAAAGTTTTTTTAAAGACGAACTTTTACACTTCAGCAGTATTCTTTTGCTCTCTATAATAATCGGATTGGTAATTTTTTAACACATCTCGTTCTTTTGAATACTGATTAACTCCCACCTAGTAAGATATTTTTAGCATGATTGGTAATTCCCTTACCCCTTTGAATCGTAGAAATTCTGTGAATGACATGATTTAATCATAAAAAGTGCTGTGACGAAACTTGTAACAATTGCCAACGTTCTTTTGTGACAAAGCATTTTGAAATTTTTATGATTGTTTAGATTTAATCACAATGTGCAAAAGAATACGTCTTTTATACTTATGGAATTTGTTGACTATTATTCTTTATATAAAAAAAAGTACTACTATTTATTTATAATGCAACTCGATTTTCCGGTCTTTTTTAGCAAAATACCTGGTGCAGGTTTTAATCTTTGTTGTTAAATTTAAAAGTTCTGGTTTTGGTCTGCCTTTCTCAACAATTTGTAATTCCCTCCGAAACTGTACGAAGAAAGTTCTTTATCTAATAATAATAATACTTTACAAATTAAACAACAAAATCGTCGCGATTCTGATATATCGGAAGTACTCGAACCTTCCACCGAAGCAGCTGAATTTGCAGTCATGACGATAAAGCAAGTTTAAATGTTGCATACAGAACAAATTAAATAGAATTATTTGTCTTTAATAAAATCCTTATATAAATTGAAATAATAAAATGTTCCAAAATACAATCTCATTCGCAGATTTGCTTAAGTAACATTCAACAAACACGAAAAATCAAACGAATAACGAAATTATAATAAACATCTGATCACGTTGCACGGTAATAAAAATAATTCGACCTTATACGATGTTAACTGTAGCCCACAACGCATCCGCGACCCGACTGCTACCGAAAACAAGAAGTGCAGTAAGCAACGAAATCAGTGCTTATATGCAGTGTAAATAACAAATTTGAATCGGTATTACCTTTCCGCGCAAGTTTAATGAGCCTAATTTAAAATAGTACTCTAAATGATTATAGTTTTTGCTGTACGGAATTGATATTGAGCTTTATAGTTGATTAAATGTTACAAATTTAAATAAACGATAACCATAATTTTATAAAAATATTTTTGTTAGCATTGTTTTTTAATTTTAATAAATTCTTAAGGGAAGCATCGCTTCCCTTGCTTCCATGGACCGTACGCCACTGGTTGTAACGCTTTAGACACGGGACTAATAATTTCAAATAATGCAGAAAACGTATTGATTAACAGTATAAATTCACAACTTTCGAGCATTTTTATTATATTTTGACATTCGTCCCGTTCATCGGTTTTGGTCGAAATCAAATTTAATTCACACAACGCTTTCATTACTGTTCTATAGTTTCTTTTAATTGCGAATAAAGCATCATTTCTTGAAGACCATCTCGTAGGACATACTTTTTTTAGAGTAATTTTATATTTTTCTGACGCAACAGTACCTAACATATAGCCCACCGTTTTATGCTATTACCAAAAAAAGCGTAGATTATTTCTAAATTGCCAAAAAAATTTTGATACTTCTAAGATTTGCTTAGCTGCATCGTTTAAGACTAAATTTAATTAGTGTGACGCACAATGAACATAATCAGCATTTGGTGCATATTCTTTCAAAAGTGCTTGTACCCCAACGTATACACCAGACATTACATTAACACCGTAGTAACCCTGCCCTCTACACTTAGCTAGATCGATTCCATATGCTTTGACAGTGTCCAGAATTTCATTTGTAAGACCTAGTGCAGTACCATCCGCTACCGCTTTAAACCCCATAAATGATTCATGTATTTCTATTTTTACAGGTACATTGTTATTCTCTATTATCGAGACATATCGGAAAATTATGGAAAGTTGATCAACTTTTGAGAGATCTTGGGTTGTATCCATCATTATTGAAAAAAAAGGTGCCCTGTTTATGTTTAAAACAAGTTTCTTTCTAATCTCCGACCCTAGTAAATTAATAATCTCGTTTTGGATTGTAGGACTTAAATAATTTATATCGCCCTTTGGCTTTAAAAGAAGTTCTTTTAGGACAGGATCATAATTAGACATTAACTGTAAAATTGATATAAAGTTTCCAGATTAAGGATCATGACCCCTCAAAGGCAAATTGCACGATGCTAAAGTAATTATAACATTAATTATACAATGTAATACGTCTCGCCAGAAATAAATCTTACTATTAATTTCACTTTCCAAATGTGTATCAATTGTGTTTTTATGAAATCAATTATTATAGGTTAGAGCTGAGTGAATGTGCTGCTGGGACATTTCATGATCAGTAATATTTTTTGAAAAATTACTTTTGATAGAAATTCCATTGATCCATGCATTAGAATATGACTTACTATGACGATTTGCTAATAACCAACAAAAATGACAATATACTTTGTGTAAGATGACCGAATAACATAACCATTGCCTGACTATTTTTATGCTCGCCTTATTTAAATATGAATAATGAAATACTGAAAACTTCTCATTGTTTCCGGGTACTTTGGAAATGGTCCAAGTGGTTGATAGGGCCCTAATTGGAAAACAATCTTTCTTTCATTTTCTGTAAGACAGTCACCGAAATTGCCCCTGTCAGAGCAATTGATTCTTTTAAGTTCTTCAAATTGTATAGTGTCTCGTAATTCTACTGCCTTTGGAAGATCAGCTGGTTCAGGAAATTCTACAAATAAAAACATTTTCTATTTGAAGCTAAATTTAAATACAGTTAAGCGTTAATACAAGTCCTTACCGTCTTTATTTTTTATTTGAAGTCTAAATACAATGTTAACTGAAGTCCTTACCGATTTCTGTGCCCGAGCTTCTTAATCTTGAAGTACTTGGCTGTTGAGAAAACGACGAAATTTTCGGCAGTTTTTCAACAACTTCATCTCTTTTTTGCTTTAATTTTCTCTTTTGAGCGCCACTAAGATAAATTTTCTTTTTTTCACTCATATTTTAACACGTAACGAATACAAACAGAAAACGATTTATGGGAACTCAATTGCACGTTTATTTAAAATACAAGGTTTAACAAAATCTCCGGCTACTTTGTCAGTCGATGTACAAAACGTAACTAAATAACAAGACCTTTTCTAGAGATGAAATCTCTATTAAGGCGACCATATGTATATTTTTGGCTAAACAAAAGAAAGCTAAAATGTTCACATTAGTTACCAAATTTCTATAGCATCTGGGTTACGCCCTGCTCGTAAATTAACAAATCGTCCTGTTCACACTTAAAACAAATTTAAGCCGACTTCCAGTGGCGGATTTAAGACTTGAGGGGCCTGAAGCGCTATAAATTTTTGGGGCCCCCAAGGATTAACATAAATTAAGGTCTATAAAACAAAAAATAATAAACTATAAAAAAATAAACAATTTACCAAAATCGAAAACTTTATATTAACATTATAATAAATTATACTTATATGGATACTGTATTGTACAAATCAATTGGTAAGTGCAGAAAGGTAACATTATGTCCATAATATCAATGTCAAATCAAATATTAATGCAAAAATATATAAAGTACTAACAAAATAATTCAAAATATCTGAACGCAACAAAAACACACGCGCAAAATATAAACAAGAAGAGAAGTGAGGTTGATTAAAATACTACTAAAACAATGGTGGATTCACGCATGCTTATATAAATTTGGATTGGCGGGACCAGGCGAGCTTCGCATCTGTAAAGTATAATCTGTGGTCAAATCCGGCAAATAATTATCTGCCTAGTCATTTACTAAGTGACGGGACAGACAGTAAAACGAGAATAAATCTATACGGTTTTGCTTCATGCCTAGGCATGAAGAGGGTTCATTGAATGAAGGTTACTAAATGCCGTTGTTTAGAACAGGCAGTTAGTAAATGACTTCATGTGCTGTGGGCAAATAAGGTAATAACATGCACATTTTTTGCAGAACATTCTTTAGGCAAGGGTAAAGATTTTCCAAGTGTTCATCTAAAAAAATGTTCTACGAAGAAATGTGCATGTTATTACCTAATTTGCCGACAGCACATTAAGCCATTTACTAACTGCCTGTTCTAATTTAGTAAATTTAGTTTAATTTAGTAAATACCTAGGCATATAACAAAATCAAAAGGCATATAGATTTATGTTCGGTTTACTATCTGCCCCGTCACTTAGTAATTGACTAGGTAGATAGTTAGTTTTCCGGATTTGACTATCTTCCTGCTACATATGTACTGTTCTGACAAGAAAATCTCGCACGATTTTTATCAAGTAGGCTGATTTTTCTTAAATTTTAGACGAGTAACAAAGACTTTTCATGACATGACACAATATCATAGGAGCGTCAAAAATAACTATTTCAATAGAAATAAAATAATATTGGCTGATTTTATTATTAATATAAAAAAGAATTTATATCAAGACACATCATTTTGATTTAGAAACTACGTATTTTATTAAATTGTACTTTATGACATATGTCATTAAAAGAAAAATAACAATTTGACATAAGTAAAACTTGCCACTGGATGTAAGACCGTTTACAAAGTGAAGAAAATCGAGTGAAATTTTTCTGCCGGCATAGTACTTAATCGTATAATTTTAGGTTTTTGGTATAACTGATTTATTATTCGTTAATTAACATTATACGCACTAATAAATATTAAATAATAGCTATTTATGTAACAAGTACATAATGTAGAACTTTATAGATGAGCTCAGTTTATGGCCGAGCGAGCGAAGCGAACGAGGCCTATAAAAAGGGCGAGTCTATAAAGTTCGATTATGTAAGAGTTGCATACAAAGCTTTATGTCCGACTCCTAAGATTGGCTTATTATTAAAAAAAATTAGTTTATAAATTTGACATCTATTCTTGACAGAAGAAAATTTGACATGTAATATACAGTTGCCATTGGAAAATTGAATATACTACACTTTATTTTACAACTACCACTTTATTTTACGAGTACAATAATAAGCCAGTTTACTGCCGCAAAACAATACAATAAACAGTACTTTATAATGCAATAGGACATAATAGCTATTTATGTAACAAGTACATAATGTAGGACTTTATAGACAAGCCTCGTTTATGGCCGAGCGAGCATGGCCTATAAAAAGGGCGCGTCTATAAGGTCCGATTATGTAAGAGTTGCATACAAAGCTTTATGTTCGATTCCTAAAATTGGCTAATTATCAAAAAAAATCAGTTTATAAATAATAATAATAATTATTTGACATCTATTCTTGACAGAAGAAAATTTGACATGTAATATACAGTTGTCATACTTTATTTTACTACTATATACTTTATTTTACTACTACCACTTTATTTTACGAGTACAATAATAAGCCAGTTTACTGACGCAATACAATACAATAAACAGTACTTTATAATGCAATCGGACATAAATACATTTATTTTACAATCAGTTATTTTACAATGGAACTTTTCTACTTTTACTATACCAAAAACAATTGACAAAAGTCATTCAGGAATTTTACCCGTTGAAAAGCGTTGTAAAATTCCCCTTCACCGAACGTCTTATCAGAAACCATTAATTCCAGAAATTATAGTCATCATAGTAGTCTGATGACCGCGCTGATGCTGATTGTGCGAGAAAGCAAGTGTTCGGAGCGACAGAGATAATACATTCCTCGCAAGTCTGTTGTGAAACAGTATACTCCGTTACAATATTTTACTTATGCTTGCCTTTTCGTAGAAAACTATAATGTGTCAACCGATATGAATGATATAATCCGTTTTTGTTTCACTTTTCGCGAGAAAGTGAATTCCACGCCAATAATTGTTATTTATCCGTGTCCAGTGCAGTCCTTGGCAGGAGGCCTAGGCGGGGCCCCCTGACTTGCGGGGCCTGAAGCGGCCGCTTCAAGCGCTTGTGCCTAAATCCGCCACTGCCGACTTCTCAGTAAAATGTGCCTAAGTAAAAGAATATTTCAGAAATTCAGTCATTTAAAGCTATGTACATTTATACTAAACAAACATAATGAAGTTTGGGACCATTTTAAAGAATATTTGTAACGTAAAATACATGTTAACATAAATTGAATTAACGAATAACATAAATTATATATACGAGGGTAGATCAGTATTTACGGTCCCTGACATAGTAGGCTTTACATGATATCGTCACTCATTTTTCTATGAGAACTGTCATTATTAATTATTTGTTGTGTCAAGTTTTGCGTAGGTGCGTGTTGTTCTTTAAAAGTTATTAATAATTAAGCTGGTCGATAACAGACAATTTTTAAAAATGGAAAAAAGTGAAGTCGGTGATAAAGTATTTGCAAAAAAAAGGATTAACACCTACTGAAATTTACAAGGATATGACAGACGTTTTAGGGGACTCTGCTCCTTCTTACCAAGTGGTGAAAAATATGTCTCGTGAGTTTAGATTAGGCAGAACAACTTGCGAACATGCGAAAGGTGCGGGACGTCCAGTCTGTGTCACCGTTGACAAAAACATCAATTTGATCCATGATATGGTAATGGCAGATAGAAGACTGACTATTCGCCATATCGCGGAAATAACGAACATCTCTTATGGGTCAGTTGAAAATATTTTAAGAAATGTTCTTGATCTCAGAAAAATTTCGGCGCGTTGGGTTCCAAAGATGCTGACCGTCGATCAGAAACGCTCTAGAGTGCTGCATTCGGAAGCCAATTTGGAGTACCTGAAGGCCAATCGGAAGCAATTTCTCACTCGCTTTGTGACTGTGGATGAAACATGGGTGCACCATTTTGATCCTGAGACGAAAAGACAAAGTATGGAGTGCAAATTTCGAGTTCAACGGGCGGCTGGAAAGATTATGGCCACAGTGTTCTGGGATGCAGAAGGAATTTTGATGATCGATTATTTGCAGCGTGGACACACAATAACGGGTTCTTATTATGCAGGGTTAATTCCAAAATTGCGCGAAAGCATCGACCGAAAAAGACCAGGAAAGTTGGCACACAAAATTTTGTTCCATCAGGACAACGCTCCAGTCCACAAGAGCTGCATTGTCATGGCTGCCATACAGAACGCTGGCTTTGAAATCCTAGAACACCCTCCATATTCACCAGACCTGGCACCCAGTGATTACCATCTATGTCCAAAATTAAAGGAAAACCTGCGTGGAAAAAAATATGGAGACGATAATGAAGTTATGACCGCAGTAAATGGCTGGTTTGAGGAGCAACCGGAAAACTTCTTCCTGAAAGGCATTGAAGCATTGGAACATCGGTGGACCAAGTGCATTGAAGTCCAGGGAGATTATGTTGAGAAATAAATAAATAATGTTTTAAAAATTCTTTCTCTTTCTATATCAGGGACCGTAAATATTGATCTTCCCTCGTATTACGCCAAACATTTTTTTTAAATGTCCAGATTGTAATCATTCAACAAATTCAATTTTATAGCCCCTACATGCTATATACAGGGTGTTTTGGAAATGATGCCTTTCCCGTTAAAGGGCAATAGAGAAACATGTGTAGAGTAACATCTTACTAACAATTTCCTGAAATGCCCCTTTGAAATGACAACCCCCCTTATAAAAATAATAGGCACGCCACTGCAACATAGTAGATAAAATTGTATGAAAATTATGCCTATTAAATAGTACATACTTTTAAAAGTCATCAAAAAAATAATCATAATAAACCCAAGCCGGATAAATGAATTCTTCGAAATTGCAAGCAAAACAAAGGATTAGGACGTGCTTTTAAAACGTTTTAGCTAAATAATAAACAAGTCATTTTGACCATCTGTAAATAACTGTTGATGACTCAGATCTTTGAAGCTTGTAATTTGCAGTATGCAGTTTGTTGTCAACTTTCTTTGTGTTAAGGTGGTCGTAAACTTGAGTTTCGATTACGTATTAATACACGTTTTAAGTGGGTATTCCACACGATGTTTTGCCGCGCAGTTTCCCCATTTTGGACAAAACGGCGGGGAAACTGTCAAGAAAAGCTACCTAACGAATTGTTGGTTACATTACAGTTTATATTAGTTTAGAAAGAGGTTATTGGTTTTAAAATTCACTTACAGATCTTTTTAATCGAGTTGATAAATAAACTAATAATAATCAAGATATCTGATTCACGTTATTATTCTAAACATTTTATAACTGAAATTATTGAAATGTATAAAGGTTTTCTGTGCTTATGGAAAGTCAAGAGTAGTGATTATAAAAACAGAAACATTAAATGATCGTCTATGCTGTTACTACTCACTAAGGCGGCTACTCCTACTAAACAAAATATGTATTATAAGTATAATAATAAGAGCTGTAGGAAAACTGGGAGAGAAGATGCGGCTAAAACAATACAACAAAACAACATGTGGAATAGCAAATTTATTAAAAATCTTCCACGGCTGCTTCCCTGCTGGGGAAACTGAACCTCTTCCCACGTGGCAAAACATCGTGTGGAATACCCACTTTAGAATTAATAACTTGAGTGAGGTGGTGTTACGTGTTTAATTAATCGTAGTTAGTTACTGTTTAGATTATGGCAGAACTAAACACGCCTGCTGAATGTACGGAACTTTTCAAATCAACCATTTTCAAAAAGTACACTCCATATACCGCGAGTGCAATTTTGTCAATGGCTATTGGAACGCAAACAGGAAAATTCCTAGTTTGCACAAATGTTTTACTCGGGCGGGTATCTACACGCCTACATTTTCTGATCAATGAAGTGTTTGACGGACTCCCACTATTGAGCACCACTACACTTTGACTTTCGACAGGTACGGGAGTTTTTACTCATTTTGTTAAAATGACATTCATAAAATGAAAAACAGGCAATGTTCCCATCACAATTAGGTCAACGAACGTATGTTACATTTTATTTACCGACCTTAATAAATGATCAAGTCATCAAGGTAGTGAGTCACTAGGCAATCGCTGCTGAAATTCAATTCTGTTGTTTCTGTAAATTGATACGTACGTAGCGGAGGTCAGTTACTATTGTTTGCTTTATCAGTAATTCAGGGTCAACATCTTACAAACAATCCATAGTCGACTCGTGACTTGTAAAAAATACGGAAAAATCCGAATTTTTTTTTTATTTTTATTTTATGAGTTTTGGGGTCTCTATATGGTCACCTTTCACCCCCTTAAAGCATTGCATATTTGACTGGAACACCCTGTATTCTTTGGCTTTTGTGTTCTGTAAGTAGTACGACCACAAGTTCTATTAAAATAATTTTTGTTGAAATTGATTTTATGTCGTTTAGCCTAATGGACTGCAATTGAAGGTATTACCAAAATTTCTTGTACCTTTTTACAATTGCGGTCCATTTGTTTTAAAATGCGGTGTTTTAAAACATAATTCCAAATTTGCTACGGATTTACAAAAAATACTTATAAGTTATAATCTTATAATAGTAATACAATTACTAAAATGTCCAAAGTTCCTTAACAAATATCTTAAAAAATTCCTTTTTACCGCCTTGGAGCAAATGCATCTGTAAAATAAATATTGTGTGCTTTTTTTATAGTTCTGTTTCTACAGCTATTATTAAATTATTATTGTCCTTTTTATTCGGCCTTTTTAATGTTTGTTTTACAAATTACATTTTTGATGCATTAAACTTCTAGAATAATAAAATATTAAAAAAAAATTGATATAATACAACATAATATCCATTAGTTACTAGTGTAAATATTTTCGTGCAAAAGTTACGTATAAAGACGGCGTTGTGTACGTTGTAAAAGCGGGCCCATCCACGACCCGAACCCTGAAATACATACGGTAGAGCTGTGTATATTATCAGTTTATGAGTGTATTAGGTGTTGATCAGTTATCGATATGATTATATTAACTAATGAGATACGAAAATGTAAACTTAAATTTATTGCTTATGCATAAGTTCTCGGAAAAAAATGCGTAATTGAGATTTTGCATTTTTTGTTTTTCGTTGTGTGGATAGCTGGTGGGCCCTCCGATCTGATGGGCCCTGTATCATTGATACAGCTGATACATTGGTAGCTACGACACTGGGTGGCCGTCTGACATTAAAACAATCCTCCTAGAGACACAAGAAAGAACGTGTTAACTGTCTGAGAGCTGCAGCCACCTACCGGCCAATAGCGGAGGATAGTAAAGTAATAAAACTAACGGATCTGTTTCATTTCTTTTTCAAGTAAACAACATATGTATTTAGTTTCATTTGTTGGGTGCAGTGTTCCCAGGTCTAGGGAAATTTCCTCAGATTTGGGGAAAAACGTCAGGCTCGCGAAACTTTTTGGAGAAATAGAGATATGGTTTCAATTTTGGAGACTTTTTGATGATTTTCAAAATTGTACAATAATACACTAGAGTGCATATAGTCAAAGATTGAATTTTGATTGAAATTAGATTTTTTTGGCAAAAGTCAATGTCTAATAATTAATAATTTAATTACTTTTTAATATAATTATAATTCTGTAATTGGTGTAATATTCGAGTAAGATTAATAATTATTCTTCGTAAAAACCAGGAATATTGATTTTATTTTTAATAGTTTTTACATTGGGAAACACCAACACGTGTAATAATAGCATAGATACAGCAAGATATAGCTACCTATAAGTATAGACAAACTTTTTAGCAGACAGGTTTACGAATAAGATAAAAATAGGTAGTACGGTGGCAAAAAGTTCATAACACTAAACACCACGTATAGTGTGTAAAATTATAAAAAAGCGTTAACTTGTTTAATGCTGGTGTTTCCATTTTTTGGTAGCGTTTGTACTTACAGATTTCTTTAGAAAAATTGGGACGGTTTTACTATCTAGGGAATTCTGGAGACTCCATCTGGGGATATAGTTATTTCCTACCTGGCAACACTGGTTGGGTGATCAGGTACTGTTTATGGTTTATATTTTGTCTATTGTCTACAATCTGACCTTTGCGTTATATAGGTATTTCTGCGTTTGCAGTGTGTAAAACTTTTTGTTTTACTGTTGTTTTTAACTTTTTATTCCGTTTATCTTAGAATTTAATTAAACAATATTGTTTTTAAGCGGTGTTTCGAACAATATTCAAAGATAAATCTGTTTCAGAAATTGTAGACTCCTCTTTATTTCTGGATTACTACATTTCCTAGAATATGAAGTATTTCAGATTAATCAATAAATAAATAAATTAACTTATAGTTTTTAACAAAGATATGTTAAATATAAAAATTATGAGATTTAAATCTAACTTTTTCCCGCAAAGTGACGTTTTCAAATTATTTAGTGCTGTTTTTGATCTAGACGGCCTGGCCAGTCGCCAACAGGTATTATTACCTTCTGTAAAAAGTATGTTTTCTGGCAATAAATTAGTCGCTAGACATGCGATTTCCTTAAAATTTTGAGATAATCGTTCAAATACTATGAAACTTAAGGTAGAAAGTCACCCAAATCTAAAGTCAAGCTAGCTGATGTATATGAATAAAATTAACAAATTTTCATTCACATATGAACATTATAGAAAATTAAAAAATTATTTATTTGTTGTTTAGCACACAAAAATTGTCATTTTAAATCAGAAAACAAATTAATAATGATAACATCGTTGTTCGCTTTACTAACGTAGTATACATTGATGCGTAAGATTTGGCAACGCAATGTACGATCAGTATTTGATGTAAAACCAAAGTGAGGTTAGAGTTTGGTAAAAATTATTGACTGCTGCATGTTAAATAGTTTTATGCGGTGTTATGAATATGATTGTGACCAAAAATTCTTTTTTGATGACTTCATAAAAGAACAAATGTGTGGTATAGCTTCAATTTGGTCGATTCGTTGCCCTTCTTGCCAAGTTGTCAAATACGTTCACAGATCAGAAACATACTCCAGCAAACAACGTTGAAGCAAGCAGGGGATATTATAGAGAAGTCAAGTAGCGAGAAAAAGTTGCTAGAAAGCTTTGCTTCAAAAGCGGGAACTAACAATAAAAAGACCGTTGTAAGTTTATCAGTTTTTCAATATTGTAGTACAGAACTACGATCCTTTTTATACACATATAAACGGTTACTAATGAACTGCATATTTACTCACTTATTAATCAAAAATTAGACTGATTTGTCCACTCAAAGTGTCTCTTTAATATAGACCACGCACTCAGTAGTCCGCGACCACATCGCCGAACCACGTCTGGGATCACGTACAAGTAATGAGAAAAATCAATGTTAATACAATTTTCATTTTCTTTCATTCGATTTTATTTATTATATTTGATTTCATCTATTTAATTTATTTACGTATATCATTATTTTCAAGTAATATAAAAAATACCAACATAAATTCATCTAACATATCAAATTTGAATTTCCGCGCAAAGCAACGTTGCCAGATCATATAATAGGGTTTTGCATGTGCAGGGACTTCAGTCATCAGTTTCCGGTTACAGCTGGAATACAAGTTTATAATCGAAATATCTCAATAACTAAGAGGTAAACTGCAGTTTTTTTAACGTTAATATACAATACAATTTCTAAACTATTGTTACATAGTTTTTCATATACATGGTGAGTTGTTTAAATATAAAACTTCCAAGTTGTTCTTGCGCATACTGTGTAAACCCATATATATCAATGTATTTGACTGGAACTTTGTTAATCGTTTTCTCGGTATATACGTGGTGAAATGCCGTTTTTTTGGTATCAATCGAAAGAGCAACATTGAATTTACCAAATATACTTAAATTATGTAATTCTTGAGTTGTAAGGTTTGGGTGACTTTCTACCTTAAGTGGTATTTTCTTGATTAACTTTGAATGTACAGTTTCTCTAAAATTAATTTTTCACGCAAAACGTGAAAATTTAATAAACACCGTTTTCCAAAACAAGTTAGGTAAGCAACTATTAACATTCCTAGAGTATGAATTTAAAACCAAAATTATCACATTATTATATTATTTAGGAAAAAACAATGATTATTAATCATGCGGTTAAAAATGTATGCACCGTATTTTAGTGTCTAAATGGCCACTTTCTAATGATTTTTTTTAAATTTCGTACAGATATACACAATATAGGTAAATCCACTGTGATTTTATTTACAGTCTTTAAATGTACCAGTATTTTCTTGGCACACTTGGTCCTTAAGGGCTGTTAAGAAAGCTAAAACGGCCGAGGGAGCTGGACGAAAAAGGGCTTAACACATACACTGAAAAAAATGTTCAGGTTAAATTAACCAAAAATGAGTTACATAATTCGAAAATATGGTACAAAAAGTGACAACAAAACTTGTGGGTAACACGAACTATATGATTTTAGTAAAATGGGTTTGTTTAAATTTACCCAATAAGGTTAAATCAATCACACTCCCATATGGTAGAAACAACCGGTAAATAGTTAAATTTACCATACCGTATTAGGTTGTTTCAGCCGTGCATATAGTTGAAACAGTCTTCATAGAATAGTTAGATATATGAAATGAGACAGTTAGAAATGAATCTCATATAGTTAAATCAACCTAGCAGACTAGTAAAAGCAACTCACGATGTAGTTGCATTAGCTTGGATTTTCTGGCTGATGTATTAATATTGGATAGTAAAACTACCTAAATGTCAAGTTAAGTCAGCATCTTTCAAAGGTGGAATCAGCTACATATGATAGCAGTTATGACCATTGAATATAACTAAAATACCATTCTGTTTAGTTGATTGTACCCATCGATTCAAGTTCACATTACTATATTTTCTGGTTGTTTCAATCAGATGACATTGGTGATTTCAACTCACTATTTTTGGTAGTTTGCCTAATTTTCTATTCATAATCTCCAAATTTCCCCCACTCGCCGAAAATCCTATTTTAAGCTAATTCTAGGAGAAACCCTGTAATGAGATGGGAGGAAAATGCACATTGAAAATATGAATGTTATCAATTATTACACCTCTACTACATTTCAATGTGTATTACCTTCATCTGCTATATAAGTTTTTCTCACAGAGATAGCTGAAAATATTTTCAATAACTGATGGAAATCTAGTAATTCTGAAGTACAAATCTGGCTAACTAGCAATAATAGTGAGTTCAAGTCACCAATATCATACTTACACAAAAAGAAGTTGAAAAGAAACAAATTCAATAAAAAAACTGTTATTGTTCAAAAATGAAGGCAAGACAAATAAAATAAAACGGTGTTTACTTAAAAAACTTACATTAGAACAATTAATTATATTGTATTCATTATAGTCAACATTCTGAAATAATTATGCAAATAATTATAATTATGATAACAGGTGACAATTATAAGTACAAATTAAAGATTCCAATAAAAATCTAAAACTAAAGACGCGTATTTTCATTAGTTCTCTTTCTGGCTGTCTGATCTAGGATACCTTTCTCGAAGTAGAGATCTAATAAGGCTCTGCCCTGTGGGGTTAGTTGCAGTGTTACAGCATACTGTAACGTTCTTTTTCAAATAATAATACAAGTGCTGTTTAAATCGTCTATTCACAAACAAATATTTATTTCTATACACTAATGAATACACTATAAATTAACGCTATGATTATAAAACATTAAAAACTATTATTTACAGACTATGAATTTCTAATACAACATTTATATTCACTATTTATTTTGTAATACACAGTTAATGACTTGCTGTTGACTGCTCCTTTTCTCCGCGACGTCGACTTTATACCATCCTATAAACGTTCCAGAAATCGCCCGAACATACCATGTATTTCTAGAATACACCAGAATAAACCACGTCTGATTTACATGCTTGTGCGATGCGTTATTTTCTCGAAGGCGGCAGAACACACCACCTGTCGCTCGAAAAGAGGTTCGTTCCTTTTCTCTCTTGTTACACTGCCCCCCTCTTCAAGTCTGTTCTGTCCCAGAACAGGTTTTATGCTCTGGTTCCTGTAGAACGGGTCATGACGATATCGACAGTCTTCTCCTCGACTACACGTTCCATTACGGTAGAAATAACAGTCTACACTCTTCGTTGGCCTTAATGCGGGTTGTGGGTCAAAATTGCAGACGAAGATCTTGACGTCCGTACCTCTAAAGACAACTTCCAGCATATTTCTAACGATTCTCCAATCCAGCTGGTCCCGCCCACAGCCGAGTTTGGGAACTGCCAATTTGTTAATTCCCCTGGTAAGCAACTCGATTCTCAAATTCCATAGTGCCCTCCACAAGTCGGCGTAACTCGGTTTCTGGTAGTAAAACTGCTTGGTTACCAAGTAGTAAATGGATCGGTCATGATCAGACAAGCGTAAGGATTTACCAACAGAGGGATTTTGTTCTCGAAGTTCATTCAGCCGTCCAAATTTATTTCTAGACACTACTGCGATCCCCCTGGACATACGGAGATCCGCGGAGACACAGTGGGCAATGGAATAATTACCAGGGACCCGGAAGAGATCTTGTTGCATCTCAGTCGTGACTCCGAATCGCGCTTTTCTAGTTCCAGAGAACGCAGCCATAAATTCTCTAAAGGTTCGCTGATCATCTTCAGGCCTTACGGTATTGATAGCCACCTCAGCCTCATCTTTCCGATCCGGGACTGCGTCATTATTTCCCTCATAGTGCGCCAGACGATTGGAGTGTACCACCTTTGGTTTCCCCCTTGGCAATTTCTGGATGCGATAAATCAAGTCATTTATTCGTTTCTTCACCTGGTATGGGCCCTCCCAATTTCGCTGTAACTTTGGAGAATAGCCACGACGCCTTTGCGGGTTGTATAACCAGACAAGCTCTCCAGGTTGAAACCCTCCTTCTTGGGCTCTCACATCGTACGTAGCCTTCATCCGGTCACTCGCGATTCGACTATTGTTTCGGGTTCGGTGGTGAATATCCTCCAACTTCTTCTTTAAGTTGATGACATAATCATTCCCGGCTACCCCCTGCTCTATAGGTGGGGATCCAAATTCCAGATCACACGGTAACCGTAACTCGCGTCCAAACATCACAGACGCTGGTGACTGACCGGTTGTTTCGTGGACCGATGCACGATAAGCCATCAGGAACAGATGCAGGTATTGGTCCCAGTCTCGTTGATGATCGGAGACGACCTTGGCCAAATATTTGCCCATTGTCCGATTCATGCGTTCTACCATTCCATCGGACTGCGGATGTAACGGTGTGGTCCGAGTCTTGCGAATGCCCAACAATCGACAGACTTCTCCAAAGAGTACAGACTCGAAATTGCGGCCTTGATCCGAATGCAGCTCCATGGGCACTCCGAAGCGACTGAAAAACTCTTTGACTAGTACGTCAGCAACAGTCGCAGCTTCCTGGTTTGGTAGGGCATATGCTTCTGGCCATTTGGTAAAATAGTCCATTGCCACTAATATGTATTTATTCCCATCGTCGGTTTCGGGAAATGGTCCGGCAATATCTATGGCTATTCTTTCCAGAGGACTACCCACATTGTACTGCCTCATAGGTGCTCTTCGTTTCCCCAAGGGTCCGTTACCAGTGGCACATAGTTCACATTTCCGGCACCACTCCTTCACGTCTTCTTTACAGTTGACCCAATAAAAACGCTCCCTAACTTTCTCCAAAGTCTTTTTCACACCGAAGTGTCCTCCTGAGGCACCGTCATGGAGATGTCGCAATACTGTAGCCACTCGGCTTCTAGGAACCACGAACTGAGACCTAATGGTGGTGCCATCTTCACTCTCCAGTACTCGCTTCAGGAGATCGTCTTCCACCTTCAAGGACTCCCATTGGGCCCAATATGCTTTGAGCGCTCTGTTAAAAGGGATGACGGCCTCCCAGGCAGGCCTTTCTCCCACGCGCTTCCATTCCAGTACCATTTTTAGTTCGGGATCAGCCTCCTGCTGTCGTTGCAATTCTTCCGGCAACCAATTGTCGTTGACGATGGTAGTCCTTAATACTTGGCAAACCCTCTCTTCCAAACGAGAGCAATGACGGCAATCCGTTGGACAGGGTCTTCTTGAAAGAGCATCGGCATTTCGATGACTAGTGCCCGCTCGTTGTTCGGTGTCAAAGTCGTATCCTTGTAATCGTTCGATCCACCTTGCGACCTGGCCTTCAGGATTACGGAATTGTAGAAGCCATTTCAACGCTGCATGGTCCGTCCTCAATAAAAACTTCCGTCCGTACAAGTATTTGTAGAAGTGCTCAACGGACTTCACGACGGCCAATAGTTCTTTTCTGGTCACACAATAATTCCTTTCGGCTTTAGACAAAACCTTACTAAAATAGCCGATGACCTTTTCTTGTCCATCCTGTATCTGAGAAAGTACCCCCCCCCCCAATGGCCAGATTACTTGCATCTGTGTCAAGTATGAATTTCCCTTCTGTCCGTGGATAGCTCAATATTGGTGCTGTTGTCAGGGCACGCTTCAGCTGTTGGAAAGCTGTTTCACACTCTCCGCTCCAAACATACTCGCGCCCATCTTCAGTTAACCTTGTCAGAGGTTTCGCTATATTGGCAAACCCAGGAACGAAACGCCTGTAGTAGGTACATAACCCAAGAAAACTACGAACTTGGTGTTTATCTTTCGGTGTTGGCCACTCTTGAACTGCACGAATCTTATCGGGGTCGGCTGCCACTCCATTTTGTGATACGACGTGCCCGAGATATTTCACTTCCTTTCTGAATATGTGGCACTTTTTCGGACTCAGTTTCAGATTGGCTCCACGTAGTCTTCGGAACACTTCCTCTAGATTGTTCAAATGTTCGTTGAATGATTTTCCGACTACAATCACATCATCTAGGTATACCAGGCAGGTCTTCCACGACAACCCTCTCAGGATGGTCTCCATTAGACGCTCAAAGGTGGCCGGAGCGTTACATAGACCGAAAGGCATAACTGTAAACTGCCATAGTCCGGAACCAATAGTGAACGCGGTCTTCTCCCGGTCTTCAGGTTCCATTTCAACTTGCCAATAACCGCTCTTCAAGTCCAAAGTCGAAAACCATCGTGAACCATACAGGGTATCTAACGTGTCGTCGATACGTGGTAAGGGATAGCTGTCTTTCTTGGTCACGTCATTAAGCTGCCGATAGTCCACACAAAATCTCGTTGACCCGTCCTTCTTACTGACCAGGACCACCGGTGATGCCCATGGACTGGTGGATGGCTCGATGACCCCTTGTTCTTCCATATCAGTAATAATCTTTTCGGCTTCTGCTCGCCTTGCTAGAGGTAGACGCCTCGGCTGCTGACGGACAGGCATAGAGTTGCCTGTATTGATTTTATGTTTTACTATATTTGTTCGTCCCTTCTGGCTATCGTCAAGAGCGAAGATATCTTGGTATCGGTGAACCAAACCCTGTACCTCTTTCACTTCCGTTCTGTTAAGGTCTTCGCACGAACTAGTAACCATACCCACTAATTTTCCACCATGGTCTTTGGGCACTGGTTTTGGAACATCAGCCATACACCTGGCTTCTCGAAATACTGGCACACACTGTCCCACAAAGGTACTCTTCTTCAATGTCACCGGATCCACATTAACATTCATAATTCTCACCGGTACTCTCTTTCCAACCTTGATCAGCGCTTTTCCCACCAGTATGCCACTATGGATCTTCTTATCACAAACAGGCTCCATCATTCGCACACATCCTACCCGAAGATCTCCATCCAAACCTGCCTCGACAACCATCTCGCTTTGACCCGGCAATATCACATCTTCAGTCAGCAAAACCCTTACAACCGGATCTTCTCGTGGGTGCAACGGAAGTTCTTCGTTACCGACCTTCAAAACACCCTCTTTCAAATCCAACGTAAAACCAAATTTTCTCAGGAGGTCCATTCCCAAGATGAAGTCATCAGTGATATCGGCTACCAGCGCCTCATGATCACGTTCTTCACTTCCAATGCCAATCTTCATCTTCACCACTCCGCGTATTGGTATCACTTCACCTGTTGCTGTACGGAGTTGAGTAGTTGTGGGTAACAACTTAATACTTGATCGTAGAACATCAGGGCGTACGATGGATTTTGTCGCCCCCGTATCAATAAGTAGTGGAACAGTTTGGTTAGCAATCTTCCCATCTACGAACAAACTGCTGGTACTGTTCTTCGATGTTACGGCATGGATGGTGATCTCCGGGGCATCTCCACTCAAGGTCAACGTTCGCCCCCTCTCGTCGACCCCCTTTAGTTTTCCGACGGCTGAACTTGTTTGGGTTTAGGGCAGCGGCGTCGTATGTGCCCTTGTTCACCGCAGTTCCAGCAACGGGGTCCTCGAGCTTCTTGAGGATTCTTTTTACGGTTCTCTTCCTTCTGAAGAACTCTCATTAATAATTCTTCTAGGCGATCTTTAGAACCTTCATCTTCTTCCAAAACGGTCCGAACACGTCCGTGACCTCGGGACGCTTGTTTTGCAGCTTCAAATTCTAAGGCGTGAGCAAGCGCATCATCAGTTGTTCTTGGTCGTGCCAGCCTCAATGATTGTTGTGTTTCTCCGTCTCTTAACCCATCAATGAAGGTCTGCACAGCCAGTTGTCCCAGAAATGAATCGGGTGCCGTAGGGTACGCCAATCGGACAAGCCGCGCAACATCGGCTTCAAACTCCTGCAGGCTTTCTCCATTCTTCTGGATACGATTCTTCACTTGCGCGTGATACACTTGATGAAGATGCGCGTCTCCATATCTCATTTCCAATCTAGACACTAACAATTGGTAATCATTTTCCTGTCCTGCTGGGATTGTTTGCAGGACGTTCAACGCGTCTCCACGCAAAGCCATAGTTAAAGAAACGGCCTTTTCCTTGCCTGTCCATCCGTTGGCCCCAGAAGCCGCCTCAAACTGTTTGTAGTAAGTGGACCAAGGTATCTTTCCATCGAACGTGGGTGGTTTTACTTTTATCCCTACGACAGGACCCTTTTCTTCTTTAAACTGTTTCTTTACTTCATTAAACGGCCTCTCAGAAGTTGAGGGAAACCGTAGTTGCCTCATTCTATATTCCAGCATTTCGGCCATATCGTCTTTCTTAGTTGTTGGTGGTAATTGCATTTGGGCTATTTTCTCTTCTACCATCTTTATTACCCTATCTTGTTCCGCCAATCTACCTTCCAATAGTCCTAACGCACTGGCATTCTCCAAAAATTCTTCGAAAACTTTATCTTCCAATGCTTTGACATTTTCCAACAATTCTCCTTTAAGCCTTCTAGAACTTTCTTCAGACTTTTCTAGTAATTCTTCTTTAAGCGTTCTAGAGTTTTCCAGTAGATCTTCTTTAAGCATTTTAACATTTTCTTCCAGTGCTTTAGTATTTTCAAGTAATTCTTGTTTAAGCATTCTAACATTTTCTTCGGACTTTCTAGAATTCTCTTCGGACTTTTGCAGTAATTCTTCTTTTAAAATTCTAGAATTCTCTTCGGACTTTCTAGAATTCTCTTCGGACTTTTGCAGTAATTCTTCTTTTAAAATTCTAGAATTCTCTTCGGACTTTCTAGAATTCTCTTCGGACTTTTCCAGTAATTCCTCTTTTAACATTCTAGAATTTTCTTCCATTTTACTTAACAATACGTTAGTATCAATTGCGGGTCCAGGTATTTCGAAGAGGTAATTTTCGGGGTCTTCCTTCTGTTCCAAAAGCCATTCTCTTAGCCGATTTATTAACACGCTTTTAAGGCCCGTTGTTTCCAAGTCCCGTTCTTCCAGTTCGCGTTTTAAGTCTATTACCTTCAGATCTTTCAACAATTTCATCGCCATCTTAATTGTTTGTTGAAATTATTTTTAACACTAAAAATTTAATCTCACAGCACTTTATTTAATTATTACGCGATTTTATTTATTTTAAAAACCTCACACCTGTAACACCACTGTAACGTTCTTTTTCAAATAATAATACAAGTGCTGTTTAAATCGTCTATTCACAAACAAATATTTATTTCTATACACTAATGAATACACTATAAATTAACGCTATGATTATAAAACATTAAAAACTATTATTTACAGACTATGAATTTCTAATACAACATTTATATTCACTATTTATTTTGTAATACACAGTTAATGACTTGCTGTTGACTGCTCCTTTTCTCCGCGACGTCGACTTTATACCATCCTATAAACGTTCCAGAAATCGCCCGAACATACCATGTATTTCTAGAATACACCAGAATAAACCACGTCTGATTTACATGCTTGTGCGATGCGTCATTTTCTCGAAGGCGGCAGAACACACCACCTGTCGCTCGAAAAGAGGTTCGTTCCTTTTCTCTCTTGTTACAATACACTTCCTGCAATGAAAAGAGAACATTATTCAAATTTCAGAAATGATAGGTATGTAAAAGATATTGAAGTAAAAAATAATAGTCAAATCACTACAGTACAGTCAAATTAGAATAAATAGCCGAAAGTCGAGGTAACTCCGTGAAATTTTGCATAGGGCTCCCTTGTGGGTTGTTAAATCACCCCTCAAAGACAACACCTGTAGGTGGTGAGCTCGAAGAGATAATGAGGATAAACAGTGGTTTACTCCCCCTACCGGTTTTTGTTGTTTTTCTCGAAAACTATTAGGTTTATTGAGATGGATATTAGGTAACATAATGCTTTGTTTTGTGTATTCGAAGAATGAAGGTATGTCATACATGGATCAGCAATTTGCACCAGTAAATTTGCTCAAGAAACTTTCGGGCGTAACTTTTTATGGTGTCATATTCGTCGTGAAGTAGCTAAGAAACATTTGTTGAGAGTCCAGTCATCTTTTACCTTAGCATCTCTTCGTCAAAACCCATCAGGCGAGATTATCGATATTCTTGGTGCCAGTCGGCTGAAAAATTCGTATTAGCAAGTTAATTCTTAGGAGAGTACACTGGACCAGTTAATTTTTGTATCCAACCCAATACGTACAGGGTGTTTCGCTTATTTTGAAATCCTAATTTTGTTTATTTATAAGACCTTGGTATCGAGTAAATTTTTTCTTGAATGATTTTTGATGTAAAATTGAAATACACGATTTAATTCCTGACTTGCTCTTATTGTACGGGCGCCACAGTAAGGCAACAGTTTCTTTTTAAATCGTATATTTTAGTTTTACAGCAAAAATCATTCAAGAAACAAATTTACTGATCTTATAAATAAAGGAGATTAGGATTTCAAAACAAGCGAAACACCTTTACATAATGGGTTGAGTAAAAAATTGACTAGTACAGTGTACTCTCCTTAGAATTAACTTGCCAAAACGAATTTCTCAACCAACTGGCACCAAGAATATCGATAATCTTGCCTGATGGGTTTTGACAAAGGGATTTAAATAAGCTTTATTTTACCTAATCTCCTTCATCTCGATAAACCTAATAGTTTTCGAGAAAAACGACAAAAACTGTTAGGGGGCGTGGTTTACCCTCATTATCTCTTCGAGCTCACCACCTACAGGTGTCACTTATACTCTCGTGGTCAGGAATGTCTTGAAAAGTGCCCCGAGTCACAGATGAGGAATAATTTTCTTTAAATATTCCTGATCGAGACAGAATTTCTTGTTACTAATTCAAGCGCGTGTGAGATTCGGTACGAAGATTTCACACCAAACTTCAAATTCAAAAAAATCAAATATGAAAATAAATTGTCAAGAAGTTTTCAGGGTAATTACCTCCTGTCAATCAAAATAAGGCTATCCTAGTGGTAAAAAAAATACTGATATAGAATTTTCTAAGGTATGTATTAGTGTTTAAAAAGGCTTAGATCATTATACACTGATCATGAAACAGTTGAACCAACTGGAGGCAGCTGTGAAACACTTAACCCTAATGTATTAAATTACTGAAATATCAATTACTAATACTCACACTCTTATTATTCCCTTCGACCTGGGAGATGGTGTAGGAATGCTGTATGTATCTGCGGCAGGATCCAAAGAAATCCTATCCTGGCTGAAGGATTGATTAGAACTATAGGTGGCCTCAGATTGACTTTGGGTAGTGCTGGTCAACTGACCAACTGGTGATGGCAAGTCTCCAATATCTACGTTCTGAAGATCAGTCGTAGCAAGTGACTGAAAAAGAACAATGTAATTCTGTTACTGTAATAAATAGTAATTATTAGTTCTTAAAGTTCAGTCTATAATACTATAAAAACAGAGCGGTCCCCTGCAGTCGGTATCAAATTTCGGACGATATCTACTGTCGGACATTTCTCTAGTAACAATAGACGGCAGAATTAATTTTCAATAACAATGAAGTAGTGAGAAGTTCAACTTATAAAGAATGAAATACGTTAAAATTATGCTTAAAAATAAATGCAAGATAATTCCGAAGAATCCATCTTTACACCTAGAAATTCGATGGGTTTGCTCTAAAAATTTATGAATTCGCTGAGACTTGAAAGCCGAAAAAGTAACAAGATTTTACGCGTTAATGACTGTGGAACAAGTTATTAAAGTACAAAAATTATGGTTAAAGACCCGACTCATTGTCAGATATCTAATTTTTAATTCTTTTTTTTTCTTGTCATTGCAAGACAGTTGAATATTATTCGTATCATGAACAAATATAGTAAAGTAAGTAACCTTTGAATTCATCACTTCATCAATAATCAATAAACTTCATCACAATCAATCATAATTAAGGCACGTAGTAAAAAACTTGTCGCACTGTTAACACATCGATGTTCACTTGTCACATCACGATGTCAGTACTTGGTAAACTGAATTGCGTTTAAGAAACACAATATAAAATGTGTTTTAATTTCCGTAGGCTAAAGCTGATATAGCATTTTTAATGGGAATGTTTATAACAGCAGCTTCACAAATACTCAATATAAGCTGTATATTTAAGACTCGAAAATAAAATTTAATTCCAGAGACGTTTTATCAAAGCATAAATCCATTATACGTGCTTGATAAATGCTATGGATATCAAATAACAAAGCCACTTTTGTTTATGTACGTATGTATGACAACATCATATGGTAAATATAACTTGAATACAAAGTAAATCCTACCATTTCGAATGGTGTAGATTTAACCCAACTAACGTAAACTCCTAGTTAAGCTAACGTTACCCACACTAATGGTTGATTTTACTAGAAGCCGAGTAAAATCTGCCAAAGACCGATTAACCATAACTAGATATTTCACTTTACATATCGTTTGTTTATTCTGACCTAGATTTTTAGTTAACGCTGCTAAAATTAGGTTAGAACAACAAAAAATCAATTTACTATAATATAGTTAGTGATATTTTTCTCAGTGTATGTTGGAAAAATATTGTTTCCGCATATTGGCCAAACATTGTCAAATAACAGGCACTGGCGGGATTGACACAATATGCGGAAGCAATATACCTCCAGTACTGCAGTTTGATATTGGCCATACATTGGAACATTATATTGGTTTAATATACGTTTATAGTATTGGCACAATATGTACATAGAATATGTCTCCAACATGGTAATATTAATCCAACGTTGAAACATTTAATGGTTCAATATTCTTTTACAATTTTGGCAAAATGCATTCACAGGATATCCATCCACTGTTGAAACGTAATATTGGTGTAGTATACTTGTACTAGTATTGGCACAATATGTTGATGTGATAATGTGATATGCTTGATATCTACATTTTTGTTTCAATTGTTTAATCAAATTAATAACTGACGAGGATAATAATAATAAACCGACAGAGTCCATATCGTTAAACTCGTGTTCAACTGTAGATAAAGTCGGAGGGGAGTGAGTCATCATAAGTTGAAGCACTGTTACCCGCTAAATGTAATTTAACTCTTATTTTGTCCATTAACACTTAAAACTATCCACTATCTTCTCACTATCTTCTATATAGAACTCGTTTTAGATTCTGTACTTAGCACAATAATTCCGTTGCGTCATTACGAAAGCTGTAGATAAAAACACAAACGCATTAAATTCTGTTAATTGGACTTTAATCTATTAGATTTCTAGTTAAAACGTTAAATAAATTGTACCAACGTAAAACAGATAACTAATAAAATTAAATATATCAAAAATATATTGGCAACATATTGGGCTAATAATATATACTAAGAGTATTTGTTAAAATTTGTAGCTTAAGTTTGATATTTCATTCACATCAATAAAAATTTGTAAAAATGTATTAAAGGCGAGATAATGCTATTTTTAATAAATTTGAAATTACATATAGGCCAGCAAAATAGAATCCGTTGGTGGAAATAAATGCGGGAGATGATTTCGATCGCTTCATTTGACGTCAAATATAAGTATCCTACGTTTGCACGGTCCCTCGACGCGAGCTTACCCGAGGGCATCAAAAGAACTACGAAATCTTCGGACCTGTTTTAGTTTTTCGCTTATAACTTCAAAGCGGTGCTTCCCAACGAAAACTTCGCCATTACAAGAATTAAAGAGCATTAAATTCTGCGTCGAAGGAGTAGCCAACACTTAGAATTCGGTCCATTGGTATGATTGGTAGAATTATTGGTAGATCAAAACCACTGTTATTTTATTTTTATTCCTATTGATTGAAATATGGCAGCTATATTTGTTTCGTGGTGTACACAGTTTTTTGATATAAACGTAAATCTTGATATTACGTATCATAACGGGAACTTAAAAAGCCCATAAATACCAAAATAGTAAAGTTTTAGATTTAAAATATTTTATACATAAACAACCTCTAACCGTGTACTTTTAAAAATAAAATCAGCCCTAAGACTTTATCTTCATCTGGATATATGAAATATGTCCCCCCTCAAAAGCGGAAATTTTTGTAAAAACGTTCTTAAACTTCGGAGTTAAATTGCACCCATAAGTAAGCATCCTACGAAAATTATGTTTAGACTAAAAGGTGTAGTCCGACATGGGAGCAATACAATGGTTTCTACCGCTTGTCTGTAGGACCAACCCTTCTTGAGGTATCAAGATTTACGTTTACATCAAAAAACTGCAAGAAACATCGTGCACCAGGAAACAAATATGGCTGCCATATTTTAATCAAATGGAATAAAAATAAAATAATAGCGGTTTTGATCTACCAATACTTAGATGTGATAACGCACAAAAGATTTTTTTTTTGAAATGATTGAACGACCAGTACTGCACTACTTCATATGGATTGATCCCAATTGCTGTGAAGGGGGATGACAAAGAAATGGCCATTAGTTTAATCCGGCAACCTCTACAATATCAAAGCTTAGGTATTTCTCGACTTATATTAACAATCAGAATGAGTCCAACGGTTTTTTTTATGCGGAAAGCCTCTGGGTGTCCGGTTTGACGGAAAATCGAAAATTTGTAAAATTGTCGTTTTTCGACCGTCGGCTTCAATCATACCACTGGACCGAATTTAAAGTGTTGGATATTCATCCGACGCAGAATTTAATGCTCTTTAATTCTTGCAATAGTGAAGTTTTCGTTGGAAAGCACCGCTTTGAAGTTATAAGCGAAAAACTAAAAAAGGTCCGAAGATTTCGTGGTTCTTTTGATACCCTCATGTAAGCTCGCGTCGAAGGACCGTGCAAACCTAGGATACTTATATTTGACGTCAAATGAAGCGATCGAAGCGATCTCCCGCTTTCCAACATTTATTTACACCAACGGTCCCAATCGGGTCTAATTTTACTGGCCTAATAATTATGTACCTTTTTAGGTTATGCGAGTTTCACCGCATTTCCGGATCTGTGCGTCAATTTCTAATTTATAAAGGTTTTAGTATTTTATATTTACAAAATTCTAAAAAAAGAATCATGAAAATCCGAGTAGTTTCAATCGGTTCCGAGATAACGCTCTTTTTTTGCCTAACGCCCCTCCACTATACCGTATTTACACGTTCTGAAAATGAATCACAGATATATTGTTTACACAATTTTATTCATGTTTAAACAAAACGCTAACTAAACTAGGCGGTTATAGCAATTGAAATATATGGATATTATAGCGTAGAGTACTTACAGTATATAATGAATATAAATAACTGACATACTTGAAACAGTAAATATAAATTTTTCAACAAGAAACGATCAGCAGCAGATATCTCAACACTAAAACAGATACATTAAATATTAGTGACGGTAAAATCACGAGCGTTTCTCTCCTGCAGTACACGAATGCTTGTGCGTTATTGGGCTTGAAATTTGAAATGCGAAAATTTTGAAATCATTATGAATTTAGACCGAGGTATACAATAATTATGTATTGAGGTATTATTAGTATTCAGTATTTGATAAAACCGTGTGAGTTATGGAACTTGTAATCATCTTTCATTTTTCTCTGCGTGGTACACATTTGTAAAACATTTTCACGTATATAAAGCACCCGCCTATGTATTGCTATTTTGATTCCTTGAATAATCAAGTAAACTTGTTTAAAGTCTGGTTATCCAGTGTCGGAACTATAAAGGTGAAATACTGCACTATATGGGCAATATAATACCAGTACAGAATAATGCAATATGAATAATTTGTGTTTGGGACATCTGTGGAAAAAATATTGGTTAGGTATATTAGGCGCCAATTTTGAACCAATATAACATCAATATTAATTAGATATATAATATTAAATATTTACTATTGACCCAATATATAATCAATATAGACGAAAACATATTTTTTAAACCTATTATTTATATACTGGACCTTTGTAGGAACAATATTGGCTACAAACATTGGATGCCAGTTTTTAACCGATGTAAATTTGGTTGAATCTTTCAAATATTGGGCCTGAATATAATGTTACCGATATAGCACCAATATTGGGTCAATATCTTGTGTTACTGGGGTTGCGGTAAGTCCTTTTTGCAAAGACCTTCCTTGTGGGTTATTAAATAACCCCCTAAAAGTCACAACCTGTAGGTGGTGAATTCGAAGAAACAATGAGGGTAAACCACGCCCCCCTAACGGTTTTTGACGCTTTTCTCGGAAACTAATAGGTTTATCGAAATAAAGGAGGCTAGGCAAAATAAATTTTATTTAATTCCCTACCAACAATGTTCGAGTGTTTTTTCCTACCTCACCTTCTTTCTGTGTTATCGAAGAAAGAAGATATGTTATACATGGATCAGCAATTTGCAGCAGTAAATGTGCTCAAGGAACTTTCGGACGTAACTTTGTGTGGTCTCATATTCTTCATGAAGTAGCTGAGAAAAGTTCGTTGAGAGCAGGTACCGATCGTGGTCCACGCATTTTTCACCTAGCATCTTTTCGGCAAAATTTATTAGGCGATATTACCGTTAATTTTGGCACTACTCGGATGAAAAGTTCGCAATAGCAATTTCATTCTTAGGAGAGTACACTGTACTAGTCATTTTTTATCCAGTATGTACAGGGTTTTGCCTTTTTTGAACTCTTTACAAGGAAGGCCTATGCAAAAATCTAAGGACTTACCTCAACTTTCGGCTATTCATGAAAATTTGTTCTAAAGAAGGATATCGTTAGGATGCAGGATTTTGGGCGCTTTAAAAACAGTTTTTTGTCTTAAATGATTAAAAATGATGGAAGTAGTTATAAAATACTGTTTTTAGTTTTTAATGAGTTTATTTTTAGTATTATTATATTTATTATATATGTTATGGCGTTACCATGAAAATAAATAAACTCTGCTGTCAAAATGTGTATTTTGCTCTTCAGGAATTCACCACTAAAATAATGTATTTAAAGGTGTTCCGGAATGGTTTAAAAGCTAAAATTCTGTGCGATTGATAATACTTTTTCATTGTGCAAAAGATTATCACCGGGAGCATGGAACCCAGAAAACGATACCCTCCTTTACTGGACTATATGTTACCAGGGTGTTATTGACTGCTTAACGGTTGTCAATTGTTGAACGTTATTCATTTTATAACATATAGGGTGAGGGTGAATATTATGTTGTGAGCGATTTTGTTTGGCTACCATTTTGGTTTGGTATATACTACTCAGTTCGCATTTGATAGTCGTAGAGAGTGGTCCATTTCATCTTTATGACACCTTATTTAAAAGCAAATGAAATCCGGTCATGTGTTGCTGATATAAAAGAAATAGTTCTTTAACAACCTTCTTTTAATATCTCACAAACTATTTGAGATATCAACACCAGACGTGTTGACCACACCCAACTTTACTTTATTTTTTATTATTTAGATTTTCCATGAACAATTGTATTGTTTATACCCATTAAAATAAGGTATCTCGCAACAGGGATTGTTATTTAACAGTTTTGGTAGAATACAATAATAAAAAAGGGTGGCTGTAAATAAAGACGTTAGTAAAACGGATTTGACATGAGTCCAATGTTAATATCTCAAATAGTTATAGAAAATTATGTTCAAATTATGTTATAAAAGAGGGTTGTTAAAGAACGTTCCTCTCTATCTCAGCAACCCATGGCTCGGTTTAAATTTTTTTGTACTAGAAACTTTCTTTTTTATCCATACCTTTTAAAATAAGCTGCCACAAACACGGTGTTGTCATTTGACATTTTCAAATTATGGCTGCTGAGGTGTGGGGAATGCAAAATCTTGCTAATACCACATTTAAATGTCCTCCTTGAGATATCATACGACGTGTTTTTGTCGAAGTTGATTATTTATATAGTTTAAGAGATATTCAGGTTCGAAAGTTTTCAAATGAACACACTGTATATCTCTTGCCTCTTTGCAATATTTTTCAAATTTTTTGAGTCGATTTAAAATCCTAAGATTTGTAGTATCTAGTATGACAGGGTTGCATTTGCATGAGTTTTTCCTTTTAATTTTATTCATACATAAAAAATTAAACCAAATGCAGCTGAAAGTAATATCATTTTGTTAACAAACCTATAAACTTGAATTTTATCTTACTGTCAGAGAAACTACAAGTAACCAACGAAGTAACTACGAGTACATTTTCGAAATCCTGGACAAAATTGAAATTTTGTTTTAAAATCCGATTTAATAAAAAGATTGAATAGTAAATGGTTAACAAATTATTTTTGAACCTCTGACTGCAGAATTTATTTCTAAACTGCACACAATCTATTTCTAAACAAATTTTTAATAAGAGAACTGATTGAAGAGAAGAGAACCGTATTGACACTTAGAATATAAACATCAAATAGTAAAGAATATAGGAGTTATCAAATCGAGTCAGTTTGTCGAATGATCATAATGTTGCTATTGAAATAAATATAAAATTATTTGTTTTTTGAGAAAAATGAAGTCTTAAGAACCCATAGACATAAATTCCAAGATTCTTTAAAGCTGTTTTTTGAATAAAGTTCCCCCAGACCATAAAAATCTTACTTTTGACTGACCAGTAAAAATGTTTTTATTTTCTTAAATATTTCAAGCACTGAAATATTTCTTTAAAATTGCCAAGATTATTTGAATGATTCATCATAGCTCCGAAATGACATTTTCTGACTGCCTAATAAAATTGTAACGTCAATTAAATAACACATAATAATAATTTGCCGATTTTATTACATTCTCATCAATGTATAACATTTTATTTACAGTTCTTCCACTGGATCTTTACCCACACGTCATAGATTTTATGCGTACGAACTAATGAACAAGAATTTCTAATAAAATCAACGACTAGTTTCATATTTTTGACATTTTAGCCAAGTTCACAACCATTAACAGTCGTAAACTTTCGGATAACCTACAATTTTTAATAAGTTGCTCCAAAAAATGGTTTTATTTTTTACTTTTTCTAATTACAGAAAATGTGTGATGATCTTCAAACTACATATTTAGTAAAGCTGTTTTAAGAGTGAATAAAATAAAAATGACAGCTACCACACAAAAATTATTAAATGAATCACGCAGTTCTCACTCCTTCCCGCACTTTTTAGTTTTTTAAAAAGCAGAACTAAAATGAAATTTTTCGTAAATCTTAAATTATCTCTCTCACTTCATATTGCTTTTTGTGCGACCTTTCAATTTTTAGAACTGTTAAACAGCAAAATTTTATAGAATAAATTTGTAATTACAAATAAAAATTATTTCGGTTTTAAAATATTCATCATGCTTTTAGCGCCATCTCTCGAGAAAGCATTGCATTACCACTTAAAAAATGTACTTTATCCTTTATTCTTTATTATCTCACGTAAGTAATAAGGATGTGAACATATGAATTGTCTTTGCTAGCTACACATAATTGATGACGTGTGGGTAAAGATCGAGTGGAAGAACTGTAAATAGATATGCGCAGTGGCTTGCGGTCCATGGAAGTGGAATGCGGTCTTGAGAATTTATTAAAAATAAAAACAATGCTAACAAAAATACTTTTGTAAAAGTATGGTTATCGTTTATTTAAATTGAAATATTTATCAAATTAAAGCTCAACATCAACTCTGTACAGCAAAAAGTATAATTATTTAGAGTACTATTTTAAATTAGGCTCATTAAACTTGCACGGAAAGGTAATACCGATTCAAATGTGATACATATACTTCATATAAGCACTGCTTACAAATGCTCTTCTCTTAACCTTGGCGTGAATTAGCGAGCGTGGGGTGTTATAGTAGACGGATGCTGTTAACATTGTTTGGTAGTTATTTTTATTGTGCTTCGTTCCCAAATGTTTATTTATTATAATTTGGTTATTTGTTCGATTTAGTGTTACTTAAGTAATGTAAATTTGCGAATGAGACTGTATTTTGTCGCATTTTATTATTTTAATTTATAAGTTGGATTTTTTTAAAGACAAATAGTTTTATTTAGTTTGCCTGTATGCAAATTTAAAATTGCATTATCGTCACGACTGCAAATTCAACTGCTTCGGTGAAAGGTTCGAGTACCTTCGATATAGCCGAATCGGGACGATTTTTTGTTCAGTTTGTAAATTATTAATAAGGAATTTTTCGCATACAGTTTTGGAGAGAAATTACAAATTATTAAGAAAGGCAGATCAAATTTAACAACAAAGATTAAAACCTGTACCGGTATTTTGCTAAGAAAGAGCGGAAAATTGATACGTAGTAGTAGTTTTTTTTAAATAAAGAATGATAGTCAACAAATTCCATAAGTATAAAGTGTAAAAGTGCTTCTTTGAAAAACTTTTAAGCTTAATAATTATAACACTGTTTTTTATTGTACCTAGCAGGGGCGGATCCAGAGAAGTATTTTGAGGGGGAAATCTTTGGAAAAATAATTGTTTTAATAAATAATAATTAAACAAACATTATTTGTTTCTATTCTATGTAAACTTATTTCTAAATTGGGGGGGGGATTATTCCCTCCCCGTTAATTCGTGCCTGTACCTAGGTGTATTATAATTAAAATCGTGGTGGCTTCCCTAGCCTAAATTCTCACCGCACGCCAATGGATATGCGTGTTCTTGCAAAGCGTCTATAATTGTAGTAGCATTGTGTTCAATACGCTTAATAAGATCTAGAAAATCTTTTATATGTTAGCTTGAATCGTTTTGTTTTTTACGCCTTTGGAAAAAGTTTTTCAATACTGTTTTAACTATACGTTTTTAACAGTTCCCAGTAACTACTGCCACATAGCAACTTTAGTAGTGCATTTCATACCAAGAATGATGAAAAACCCGATTTTGTAAATTGTCAGCAGTTTTAAAATAGCTCTTGTTGCTCTAAAATGTTTCGCTGTTCTACTGTATTACGCTTTAAAAATGGTGTTTCTAGTTAACACATCACGCAATCGTATTATACACATCATTGCCTTGCATCTAAAACAAAAATTTGTTACTATTTTTCAGCTTAATTAAAATCCACGACTTTTTTCACTAATATACTAAATGTTCTCGTAAATATCTTCTAAAAACACCTGTTTAGCAAGCATATAAATACATAGCACACAAGTAATAAATCATATTAAAGTATGTTTTGAAATGAAAAGAAATACCGTCTTCGGTAGTATTCGCGCCGGTAAACTAACATGTACGAATCTTGATCTTTAATTGATTCACGCAGCTATGAAATTCTACGCCTCAGTTCTGCCTATTATTAGAAGAATTTACTATAACTGTAATGTAAGCTGGATTTCATAAGAAGCAAAACACGTTACACATATTTTACAGCTTAAATTACCGTTCCGTTAGACATAAAATTCCTTCATGCAGTCCTGGAACCTAAATTTGCCGGATAATTTTCAAATTTCAGCGCCACCTTTTCGACAGTGTCCAAACTAAATTAGGAATCTTTTTCCAAATCTAATTACATTGTTACAGAGATCATTTTTACCTGAACATAAGCACAGACATACTTGTGTTTATCTCCTTCATGCGTTTTAAATTAATGACATCTTTGTCTAGAGTTTATGTCTGTCGAACCTTAAATTTAACATTTTTAGAGTTCCAAAAATTAATATTAGAAACTTTGAGAGCACGGTTAAGAAAAACTAGTGGAAAATTCGACAAAAATGAAATAGTACAGTAAAGACACATATGTGTGCTAGGTGCAGAAGATTTCTTGTGTTTCTAAGAGCATTCATTCCGGTATTAGAAGCAATTTATCCGACACCGAACCTTGTAAATTTGTTAAGAATATGAGGTATATTAAAAAACAAATTTTTCTTTTTATTATATCAAAAATGTAGGTGTTTTTATATTTAGTTACTAGTTTGAAGCTTTCTATAAATCAAATATCTCAAAATTATTTCGATTCTTTGTTTCTTTTTTGAAACGCGTGCTTTCAAAACAAAAACTGCAGTATAGGAAATTTTGTATTGTCAGACGGCCACCTTAAGAAAATGTCTTGTGAAGAATTAGCTACGAATTTACATTCAGCAATTTTGAAACACTCTTTTGATCTAAAACAAGAATGTATGATGACTTTTTGGCAGTGGCTTAACTACCGCTCCCGTAGACCCGGCGTCGCGGGGGGTGGGGCGCGACGCTTCCTAGGGAGCTGCTTTCGTGAAATCTTATTTCGTTGAGAATAGAAATTTTAAAACAAACATTGGAGGTAAAAACATTCTATGGAAACAATAAAAGGGAATTATGGCTATACAGCTTGGCGCACGATATGTCCACCCAATTTAATTTTGTTCTTAAACCTATAGTATTGGGCTATCACCTTCCAAATTGTGAGCGCAGCCCAAGTTATTCAGTTCCTGAAAATTACGCCAGGTGGAGTTGGAAGTCACATGCATTTGACATTGGCACAGTAGTTTGTGTTAATGGTGGACAAAGGAAAGGTTTACTATTGCACAGAAGACAAAAGTTGTACTACTATTCACGGAAACAAAGAGGGTTACAGTGACTCAGAGACGTTTACGTGATCACTAGGGTACACGACAGGCCTCCAGCGCACAGGCAATACGCAGATTGTCTCGCAAATTTGAAGGTGGTCTGTTTTGGAGAATAGGCAGCCATGTAATGCTACTATTAGTCGAGGAAGAGTTTGTTTTACACAACACGTGGTTTTCTGATAATGCCTACTTTCATGGAATGGCGTTGTAAACAAACAAAACATTCGATTCTGGGGAACGGAACACCCGCGAATACTCCACATGAAAGAAAGTTAGATGGAAAAAGTGAGTGTGTGGGTGGCAATGTCCAGTCATGGAATCACCGGCCATCTTATCATCGTTTTCTCCCCAAATTCATGGCAAGAGGTCTACCAATGCAAACGTTCTGGTTTATGCAGGATGGAACGCGCCCCCACACTGCGAACGTTGTGCTTGATTTCTCACAGGAAACTTTTGGCTTCCGTATAACGTCACACAGATTTCCTAACCGTCCTGAAAGTGGCCGAACGTGGCCGCCCCATAACTCGGACATCAACCCACGTGGTTTTTCCTTTGGGTTAAAAAAAAGGTGTGCCACAGGAATCCCAAAAATGTGGTGTAATGCGATACAATGCAAGGGTGCGTCTTGTAGATGTGAGGCGATGCGGTGTGCATATGTTATCCTTTATGAATACTTTTCTATGCTGTTGTGATTACTTTCTTATCAATTCTGTGCCAATCTCTTCCAAAATAAATATATAATTTATAAAACAAATCGTGCGTCACCCTTTATATTGCTCAAAACAATTAGGAGACTATTTATCTGCTTTGATGACGACGCTAAGTACGTATAACTAATACCTTTCAGTTGTGATCAGCGACAACAGATTGACAATCCCCGGAGAAATATATTTTATAGGCAAAAACAATGGATTTTGATAGTTTAATTCACCAGTTTGCGTTAAAGCTCGGCTTAAATACTATCGCGGAATTAACAATAATTACAACCAATATCCGAAGCGACATCTATACAATGTTAATCACATTTATCGGTAAACAGAAGTAAAATTTGTTAAATAGGGGAAGCCCACTTAACTAACAACAGGTGTTCAAGGAAAGGACGAAGATATGAAAAGGATGTATTTTTCACGTATTTAACGTGTAAGATATACACTTGGAATACTAATTGTAAAGGTAAGTACTCACAGCAGCGGATCCGCAGGCGGATCCAGTCGGTTTGAGTCAAATCGACACAAACCGACCAATCGTGTGACATCCGTCTGCGGATCCGCTGCTGTGAATACTTACCTTAACAGGTAAAAACAATGGAAGGTACGTAATTTTCATATGAATTTTTAGCGCTACATGGGATATAAGCAAATGAAAAGCTAATGTATGAGGGGGGCGCAAACGTAAGTTTCGCAGGGGCGCGCAATGTTACGTAGTTACGCCGCTGCTTTTTGGCGTCATTTTTTTGACCAATTTTGCAGACCGACACTGTACGCTAAGCCTCAGTGCAGATTCGCAAGACTAGCGTGCGCGGGTTTTAGTAAATTTAAAATAACTTGTAGGGTGGTAAATTAATTGCAGTTGTAACTTAATAAATTTAATTGCAATCATAAATATAATACAGTAATATCAGTCTTGGATATTTTGCATTTAACAAATTGTACGTTGTTTTTTTACATCTTTGATAATTTTAAATCATTACAGAAACATTTTTAAATTTAAATCTTAAGCAGAAACACTTTACTAATCACGATTATTTGCAATTAACTACCCTAAATTCAAAATTAGTATTCAAATTAATCTAATCAAGGTTGATCATTTGGCGGGAGACTAAAACACTCCGCGATTGGTTAACGTTAACGTTAGGAACTTGTTACTTGTTCCTTTCTCGTTGTTTAGAGCAGTTCATCGTTTTCGCAATGCATGTTATTACAATGATCAAGTAGGAAAAAATCGAAAGGTAAAATTTTATAATCAGTAAATACTTACACGTTATGCAAAATTACCATTTTGAAATAATTTTAAAAAGTGTAAAGATTCTGTGAGACTTTTTAACATAGTGGTGACAAGATTTTCCTTGGGAAATAATTTCGGGTAAGTTACTTAAACTTTTATTAGTTTTATTATTAGTAAATTAAATGGCAATTTAAATAATAAAGGAATCTGTAGTATTTGGAATTAAAATAGGTGTTTGTGGATGTTGATGATGTTTGTTTTTCTTGTCAGTGTGGGTATTTTTGTAGGATGTGTAGTTGCGGGTTGAAATTGGAATGTTAATAATAATTATTATTCTTGTTGATCATTTTTAAAATGATTTTTAAAGTGCAAAAATTCCCGTTTGTTGATTTTGACAATTTTATATAAGTATTATTTATAATTCCATGTATTAAGATTATTATTAATAGTGATAGTGAGTATGAGTGTTATTGTCACTGACATTTGCTAAATTTATATGATTATATTATTGTTAAAGCAAATTAAAATGTAATTTTATGGTTTGTTTAGAAGAAATTCAAATAAAGAAGTATTTAAAGAGCAGAAGCGAAATTTTACAAAATAATTTTGGATTTAGCCCATTTTAAAAAAGCAACGATAGACGAGACTTTCGGAAGAAGTACGGAAATACCCGAGCAATAAATTGCTTTACTTGTTTGTTGTTGCATTTTACTTTTTGCCAAATTGTTCAGAGCGCAATTGTACATTAAAGATTAACGTAAAGATATAGATCATAAATAGTTAAACAATATTGCTTTTAATGTTATAATTAGTATTACTGCAAAGTAAGAAGTTTATTGAATTTTATTCTGGTTTTCGTTTGCAGCGTGCGTGGCGCTCAGTCTGTTCTCTCTTTCATCTAATCGCCGGGCTGGCTTTTGTTATGTGTGCATGGTTTTAGTTATTTGAGTTTACTAAAGGAAAAACTTAGATTTTATTTATTAAAAACAAATTGTTTATAATGGTTGCTTCCACCATGCGTATGTCCGACGACCTTAAAAATTTAATGGAGACACAACAAATTAAATTAGAACGAGAAATACACGAACATCACGTAAGTTTTGTACTCTCTGTATTAGTTTTTAGATAAGTTTCATTCACGTAATCTTTTCTCCTTCTGTATGTGTGTTTAATTATATTAGTGAAACTTCTTTGAAATATTCTTGTTTTGAATAAAACTTTTTAAAAATAATTGCAGTTGTTTTATTCTAGTTTGTAAGTTATCGTCTTTTAATTAAGTTTTATAATCATTAATGGGTTAGTAATGCTAGTCTTTCCTTTTTTATTTCAGAACATATATTTAAAGTACCAAGAAGATCCTAGTGTAAGTTTCTTTTAATCATCTTGAATATTTTTAAATATTTCGGTTTAATTCAAAAGGTGTTTTGTATTTACAGAATTTAGAATTAGAAAGGAATTTAAGGGACGTACAAACTGCAATACACTCACTGGGAAACCAACAGGTAAGGAATTCATTTGTTGTGCATTCTTTTGTTTTTTAAATTTCCTGAAAATTATGTAATTCTAACCTCCTCTAGTTATCAATTCTTTATCTCTATTATTATGATAAAGTTACCATTCGACTTGCAGTTATCAAGTTTGTAATTATCAGGAATTTAATGAATGTAAAAAGATTTTAGCAATTTTAAAATGTGAAGATATTTTTCAACAAAAAGTATAAGTAATTCAAAACAAAACAACTCATAATAATAAAATGGCTGTTGATGCTCAACTGTATACATATCAATGTGTGTGAGTAGAGTTTTATAACAAGTTTGTCTATCTCTTTCTACTCTATATTTAGGTTTATGATTACAATGCAACTACCAAGAGTGTCAACCTACAATTATAAAATAGTAAACAATGCAATTGTTGCAAACAATTTTTTAATTTAAAATAAACACATAAACGTTTTTACCCCCTGATAACAACTAACTAACAGGGATGATAGGCAGAACTTGATTCAAGGTGGTTATTGATCTTGTAAAGTTGGATGTATTAAAACAAACTCCCCAGTTTTATTGCCAAGTAATGAGACTTTTAAAATTGTTGTATTTTCTTTATAGTTTGTTTTTATTCATTTTATGTTCTGTAATAATATTCGAAGGTCATTACTCATTATTAAATAATAACATAATTAGAGCATTCACGTATGCGTTCCTTGTATATTCTTGAGAATTTTGTTAATACGCCTACTGGATAATACACGTGTGTTTTATTAAGGCCTGCGCTATTAAATTTTAATACATGTTTTATTAAACCAGAAAGAAATCAACACAATTTTAATTAATTCTACTTCAGTACCCTAATCAACTCTATTGGTTGATGCTGGAGCGGGGGACAAACCATAATAAATTTAACTTGAATAATTTTTAAAGTCAAACAACTTTTCCCTTTCATATTTAACCAAAACTTACCTAAAACTCTATAAAACATACTTAAATAAATATAAATTTATTGTAAGATTTATTGATTACTCTTGGAAAAGTGTCACAAAGATTTTAATACGCAGATGCACGCTATTATTGTAGTCAATAAAGACTACAATTTCTGCGACTTCAACGTAAATTCGAACCTATTGACCGATTTGCAGGTTAGGATTTTATCAAACGGCGAATTGTGCTGCTGATGTTTAGCCATCTTATCATTTTACCTAATAATATTATACTTAATACATATTTTAAAATTAAACCGAATAAGCAAACAAGTGGGTATAAATACTTAAATTAAATGATGAAGTTTCAACTTTCAGAAAAGTTACTTCTTGTACCTAACTACCCACTTTGAAAAGTTTCGACGACTTGCTTTTTTTATCTTTTTAACGAGATGCTTTACCGTTGTTTATCGCGTCTTTTTGATTATTTCTGCTGCTTCATAAATATTTTCTGCCTGTAGGGGCAGACTATTTGATATTATTATTAAACGTAGAGATCAAAAACAAAGAAATCGTGCGAAAGCTCAAGGTTGGAGAAAATTAAATATTATCCAGTTTGCTTCCCTTTGACCTTTTCTTGGATTAAATAAGACAAAAATCTTATCTTATTAAATCGTAACCATTATTGATTAATCTTTATAAAATTGGGGATAACGAGTAAACGGGCGAAAAATAGTATTGTAGCCGCCATAAGCAGGCGTGCAGATTACGAAGGCGAGTTGAATAATTTACCCGATTACATATAAAAGGCAGCTAAATTAATTGATGACATATGTACAGGGTGATCCACTTAACTTTCCCCCCCTACTGTTCTCTGTTATTTCTTTGTTACAAAAAAATTATTTTAACAAAAGTTGTAGGGCTTTTTCTAAAGTTTTTAAATATGACATAAAAAAAAACAATGAAAAATAAATGCCGAAGTTATATATATTGTAACGTTCTTTTTAAAATAATAACCAAAATGCTGTTTAAATCGTCTATTAATAAAGAAAATATTAATTTACATAACTTAATTAAAAACACTATAACTATAAACTATTTAACAACTTATTAATGCTAGGTATTTACAAATTTATATGAGGACTATTTATATAAAAACTATTTATGTATTACGATAATTATTAACATTTATTTATTCAGAGTACATTTCACTATACCGGTCAAACATTAACTGACCCCTTCTACTCGCGACTCAATTTATATCTTTCATACGATGACTCATACATCTAGAATGTTTAATGACGTCATATGTGGGTTTACTATTCGTTACACTGCCCCCCTCTTCAAGTCTGTTCTGTCCCAGAACAGGTTTTATTCTCTAGTTTCTGTAGAAAGGGTCGTGACGGTATCGACAGTCTTCACCTCGACTACATGTTCGATTACGGTAGAAATAACAGTCTACACTCTTTGTTGGCCTTGATGCGGGCTGTGGATCGAAGCCACAGACTAAGATCTTCACACCCGTATCTCTAAAAATAACTTCCAACATGTTCCGAACGATTCTCCAATCCAACTGGTCCCGCCCACAGCCGAGTTTGGGAACTGCCAATTTGTTAATACCCCTGGTAAGCAACTCGGTCCTCAAATTCCATAATGCCCTCCACAAGTCGGCGTAACTCGGTTTCTGGTAGTAAAACTGCTTGGTTACCAAGTAGTAAATGGAGCGGTCATGATCAGGCAAGTGTAAGGCTTTGCCAACAGAGGGATTCTGATCTCGAAGTTCATCCAGCCGTCCAAATTTATTCCTAAACACTACTGCGATCCCCCTGGACATGCGGAGATCCTCGGAGACACAGTGAGCAATGGAATAATCACCAGGGACCCGGAAGAGATCCTGTTGCATCTAGGTCGTGACTCCGAATTGGGATTTTCTAGTTCCGGAAAACGCAGCCATAAATTCTCTGAAGGTTGGCTGATCATCTCCAGGCCTTACGGTATTAATAGCCACCTCAGCCTCATCTTCCCGATCCGGGACTACGTCATTATTTCCCTCATAGTGCGCCAGACGATTGGAGTGTACCACCTTTAGTTTCCCTCTTGGCAATTCCTGGATGCGATAAATCAAGTCATTTATTCGTTTCTTCACCTGGTATGGGCCCTCCCAATCTCGCTGTAACTTTGGAGAATAGCCACGACGTCTTTGCGGGTTGTATAACCAGACAAGCTCTCCAGGTTGAAACCCTCCTTCTTGGGCTCTCACATCGTACGTAGTCTTCATCCGGTCACTCGCGATTCGACTATTATTTCGGGTTCGGTCGTGAATATCCTCCAACTTCTTCTTTAAGTTGATGACATAATTATTCCCGGCTACCTCCTGTTCTGCGGGTGGACATCCAAATTCCAGATCACACGGTAACCGTAACTCGCGTCCAAACATCACAGACGCTGGTGACTGACCGGTTGTTTCGTGGACCGATGCACGATAAGCCATCAGGAACAGATGTAGGTATTGATCCCAGTCTCGTTGATGATCGGAGACGACCTTGGCCAAATATTTACCCATTGTGCGATTCATGCGTTCTACCATTCCATCGGACTGCGGATGTAACGGTGTGGTCCGATTCTTGCGAATGCCCAACAATCGGCAGACTTCTCCAAAGAGTACAGACTCAAAATTACGGCCTTGATCGGAATGCAGCGCCATGGGCACTCCGAAACGACTCAAAAACCCAACGCTTTGACATTTTCCAGCAATTCTCCTTTAAGCCTTCTAGAACTTTCTTCAGACTTTTCTAATAATTCTGCAAACCTTCTAGAACTCTCTTCGTGCTTTTCCAGTAATTCTTCTTTAAGCATTCTAGTATTTTCAAAAACTTTTTCTTCCAGTGCTTTAGTATTTTCAAGTAATTCTTCTTTAAGCATTTTAGAATTCTCTTCTGATTTTCTAGAGCTTTCCAGTACTTCTTCCATTTTACTTAACAACAAATTAGTATCAATTGCGGGTTCAGGTATTTCGAAGCGGTAATTTTCAGGATCTTGCTTCTGTTCTAAAAGCCATTCTCTTAGCCGATTTATCAAAACTTCTTTCTTTCCATTACTATCTAAGTCTCTCTCGTCCAATACCCGTTTTAAATCTATCACTAAGAGATCTTTTAACAATTTCAACACCATTTTAATTATTTGTTGAAATTATTTTTAACACTAAAAATTTATTCTCACAGCACTTTTTTAATTATTACGCGATTTTATTTATTTTAAAACCTCACACCTGTGACACCACTGCAACGTTCTTTTTAAAATAATAACCAAAATGCTGTTTAAATCGTCTATTAATAAAGAAAATATTAATTTACGTAACTTAATTAAAAACACTATAACTATAAACTATTTAACAACTTATTAATGCTAGGTATTTACTAATTTATATGAGGACTATTTATATAAAAACTATTTATGTATTACGATAATTATTAACATTTATTTATTCAGAGTACATTTCACTATGCCGGTCAAACATTAACTGATCCCTTCTACTCGCGATCTCAATTTATATCTTTCATACGATGACTCATCTAGAATGTTCGATGACGTGTTGATGAGTCATACACGCAGCTGCTGAAAACTCACGTCGATGAGGCGTGTCGATGAGTCATACACGCAGGTGTTATTGATGAGTCATACAGTTGATGACTCATGCATCTAGAATGTTTAATGACGTCATATGTGGGTTTACTATTCGTTACAATATATAAATTGAATTTTTTTAAATGGAACACCATGTATTTTATTGCATTTTTCATGTGGAATTTTGCAGTGATTTCAATAATATAGAACACATAGTATTTACTTCTAATACTTACCGAATTATTTACGTTTAAATATATAAATAAATAATATTAAATAATAACACATAAAATATTTAATTAGTTCTTTTGTGGTGTATGGCATTTTTACAGTATAAACTCACTAAATTCACTATTACCCTTTTATTTTATTGTTAGAAATGTCAAAGTAACAATTCAAATCAAATGTTTTTAAAATTAGAGCATACTCGATCGAATATGCGATAGTGTGTAATTTATATATTTAAAAGCAAATATTTCGAAAACTGTGAAAAAAGTATTATATATTCTATATTGTTGAAATAAGACTGAAATTCTACGCCGAACAAGGCAATAAAATACAGGGTGTTCCATAAAAAAAAATTCAATTTATATATATATAACTTCGGCATTTATTTTTCAATTATTTTTTGATGTCATATTTAAAAACTTTAGAAAAAGCCCTACAACTTTTGTTAAAATAATTTTTTTGTAACTACAGAAATAACAGAGAAAAGCAGGAGGAAAAGTTAAGTGGATTACTCTGTACATTGCTTTACAAATATTAATTTTTGTTTAGTGACTAAATAAGTTGACGTATTGCGGTAGTAGTTGTGCTTGTTAATTGCAAATATGGCAATTCTTTCCTTCAAGTTACTTCATAATATAGACAAGTTTCAAATGTATATACAGGGCGAATCAAAGTTGCTCCGCTTCCTCTTAAGGGCGTATTCTTCTCATGAAAATAAGAAGAAAAGTTTATATTAACATGCCTCCTTATCTAGATACAGGCTGTTATTAAGGGCTCTTTGGAATGCTCGCGAAGCGGTTCTTTCTACATATACACGAGTTTACCTCTAATATAAATTCAAGGGGTAGTTATTATAGAAACCAAAGCTTTTTTGAATTATTGTTATTTATAGAATCCCGCTACATCGAGTTTTGTTAGTTATTGTAAATAATATTATCAAAATAATTTAAAAGCCGATGCTCGACATAACTTACTCGGTAGTGGCATTGTAAATATACTTACTAAGCACTGTGCAAAATCTGAGGATAATCCTACACGCCATTTTTTGTTAGAAGTATAATTGCACAAATTAATTAATTATTGAGCTGTGGCGCCCTCACCATGCGCACAATTTTAGATTTAAAAACATGTTTACATGCGTAAATGAGTTAATATTGATTGTTGATTAAATCAATTTAAGTGAATATACTGTAATTAATAATTGTAAAAATCATCAAAAAGTAATTAATAGATAATAAAAAAGAAACAAACAAAAAGTATGATAAATGACATTCATTAAAGAAGCAAACGACAATAAATAGCATGGTCCCGTGGATAAATGGTTGGATTTCAGACTAGACACCACTGTTCAAATCCCATGAATTTCGTTTAATTTTTATTAAATAAAATATTTAATATATTTCCTAATTAAACCTTTTCTTAATAATTATAATCTTAATAATAAAACAGAACAACTTTCAAATAAATACTAATATGGTAATGTATAAACAATTAGATTTATTTTTAATTAACATAAATATTATACATTTATTATGTAGTTTAAACATTGACTATAAGATTAAGGGATAATTGTAAGTATTCTTTTTTGTTTATTTCTAAAATAAACAATTCTTTTGAAATACAAACAAAAAATGATAATAACTGACCTTCATTAAAGAAACAAGCAATCTCTGTATTTTCGACTAGAAAATCACGGTTCAAATCCCATGCAGTTCGTTTAATTCTTTTAATAAAATATTTAATATATTTCATAAACAATTTTTTAAATTATAATATTTATAAAAAAGAATAATTACATAAAATTATCCCTTAATTTTATAGTCATTGTTTAAACTACGTAATATATGTACAACGTGTATGTTAATTAAAGATAAAACTAATTGATTATACATTACCATATTAATATTTAATTGTAAATTATTCTGTTTTATAAATATTATAAATTATAATTATTAAAGGTTTATTTATGAAATATTTTATTAAAAAAAATTATACGAACTGCATGGGATTTGAACCGTGGTTTTCTAGTCGAAAATACAGAGACCCTGCCACAGGGCTATGCTGCCTGTTGGCATTGCTTGGCTCTTTAATGAAGGTCATTTATTAACCTTTTATCAAAAATTTATTAAAAATAAAACTAGTTGATTATACATTACCATATTAGTATTTAATTGTAAGTCGTTTTATAAATATTATAATTATTTAAAAAAGGTTTTAATTATGAATTATATTGAATATTAAAAAGAGTTGCACGAACTGCATGGGATGTGAACCGTGGTTTTCTAGTCTGAGATCCATCCATTCATCCACGGCGCCATGTTATCTATTGGAATTGTCTTTAATAATTGTCATTTATCATACTTTTTTGTTTGTTTCTCTTTTATTATTAATTACTTTTTGATGATTTTGACACATTTTTCTGATATACACATCGAATGAATCTGGCCACCTACATAACACCACCACATAACAAGGTTTACCAACCAGAGAGTGACGTAACGACAAAGAGGCAATCCCCGCATCTTTTATTTCACATTTTTTTTATTTCACACCTACACTACGGGGGAACCAACTGCTAAGGTCATCTGCCCCCCATCTAACATGCAACACGAATACACACACCCATAGTTGAGGTGGCGGAATTTTCCAGTTAGAAAAATCCCGTCGCCCCAAGTGGGATTCGAACCCACGACCCTTGGAACACGAGCGATCCACTGACACCACTCGTCCACCGCCGGCCCATTTCTCATTTTACATTCAAATTTTAGCTAATAGGCTACCTTATTCCACCAAAAATAAAAGATTTCCCAGAGCATTAATTAAAAATCGGTTTTTATTCGGCAGGAACCTATTTTCGTAGGAATATCCTACCATAAATATAACATACCAACGTGTGTTTATTATGTATTTGCAAGTCGATGGTAATGGAATGTGCAAAATAACTCAAAGAGTAGGAATCTTAAATCAAATGGCGATGACAACGCGTAAATAATCAGAAAATAAACGCTAAAGCTGCTATTTTGAGTTTAGATTGTTAGGTTACATACTTGACAGAAATATTTTATAATTCTTATGTGTTTTTGCGAAGCTTTTCCCCTGAAAGAAAACCCCTTGGTCGCGAGGATCTTGGGTATTTTAAATTTAGTAAACCTCCTTGGTAAGTATAATTCTACTGTTAAGACGTCAGAGCACCATCAGTTACATTATATCAAACAATTATTATACTTTTTAATAAAACTTGTTAGCATTTTACGAAACAGGTAAAAAGCAAACCAAATAAAAGCTAATAACTCGCTACAGAATAATTCGATGACATACAATTTTCTCGGTGAATTTCATGAATCCATTTTCTTTGTGATTCGTCGACTTTTGGAAACTTGAATACGTGCATTTTTTGTTCTTCATTGTAATTACCGTTGCACCGGTACACAATAACGCAACACTTGTTTACCATTTGAAAAATTTGAATAGAACTACATCATATTAATTATACAAGCTAATAATATGCTACACGTATAAAAATTACAATACACCAGCTAACACAATTACACAATTGACATAATACTATTATAGTCTATTAGTACATACTGTCTTTTGTTTTTTTTGTTTTCCTTTTGTATGTGACGTCACTATGACGTTTACAATATGTTGTAAGGCCTTAGTTATATAGGTGGTGTTGATCTGGTTTGTATGCCATTTATGACATTTCAGATGAATAAAAGTGACGTTTCTTATGAGAATTGAAAAGTCGAAATTACGCAGTCGCAATAGACCGTTGAAGACTTTTCGGCCGCAACTGCACATTCACTTATTAATTGGTTAATATTAATTAATAAGCAATTAATATTAATTCATTTACGCACGCCGTTTGTGGTATCAAAAATATCAATGTTTCTATAAATATATCCTTCTCCAAAAATAATGTGTGGTGGATGCCTAGTACGAGAAGTTCCCCTCTCGTCCCCTTACCGCTGCCCTCCAGCGGATGATTTAGGACTGTTTAAATATAGTCTTAAAGTCGCAACAAAATAATGATTTCTTTAAATTATTTGGAACTGATTGCGAATTAATTTGGCAAATTACACAATATGTTTGTATGTCTATCTATCTATAATATTGTAACGTTCTCTTTTAATAATACTAAAGGTGCTGTTTTAATTGTCTATTATTAAGAGAAAATATTTACACTAACACTAATTACAAACAACTATAAAACTATTAACAAATATTTATATCGCACTGATATTTATACTACCCACGATACGCGAACGTATTTGACTGGTTGACTAATCCCCTCCCTGCGCGGCGGCGCTTTATATACCGTATACAAGACTGCTGGAACGCGCTAGAATATTTCGGCGCACCGCGCCTCGTTCACTCGAGCAGCCGTCGATGCGTCATACATTCTGCCGTCAATCTAGATTCTATGTGTCAGGATGGTCCAACAAAAAATCAAAGTCGGAAATCTCATGCTCCCACCCCCTAGGATCATTGTATATGGAAAAAAAGGTACCCCTATTTTTTTATTTTCAAATCGGACGATGTTTAGGGGTGCCTCAAAGCCCTTAAAGTTTCCCATGTATTTTATATGGGAAAAAACACGTTTTCGTAGATTTGGTATAGAATTCTAGAAAATCAATATTTTTCAACCGGTCTACTCTGCTTCTCTTTAGAAATGTTCAGAGAATGACATCCAATAATTTATTTGTTAAATTTCTTATATTACCTATTTTTTACAGACTTGCAAAAAATCCCATAAATGGAAGAAACACGGAAAAATCGTTAAAAAGTATTTATTAATATTTTTTAATATAAAATAAGTTCATATGACAACGATAACTTTAAATGGCATCTAGTGCTTATGTCACTAACGACATCCCTATAATCCAAATTCTTGCATTCTCCCAGAAATAGTTTACTACTAAATATATACAGTTAATATAATCATTGTAGTTTCAATTTGTTCGTCTTAACATTAATTTACAAATTAGTGACATAATGCATTTATTAATATACATTCTTTCAATTTTGCTAGCGAAAGATGAGGGCGTTTCTGATATACATAAACTCTTGTACAAAATTACCGCATCACTATATTAAATGCTGCTTAATGCAGCATTTAAGTAGGTGGTACAAGAAATAGTTGCTTTAAGGTAGATTTTGTACAAGTTTGAAACCAAAGTGTGAAACGACAAAATTACAAAATGTCAACGACAATCATACAGAACATAAATACACAGGGTGTCCCATTCGAAAAAATGAGATTTTCATATTCAGAAGTTTGCACATTTGGGTAATTCCAGTGTGACTGACATAACAGTCGCAGATGGATTTTAAACACAAAACGTTTAAAAATAAACCTAAAATTAAAAGAGAATACATTTTTGTTTACTAATGTTTGCGTAGGCATAATGATTAGTTTTCATATTTATATAGAAACCAACATGAATGTATTTTGAAAAGCTGAATTTATTTCATGCTATTAATTCAACCTGTCTAGTATGTTCCGTTTAAAGCTGAATATGAGGTCACTGAATAGTTTCAGAGTATTGCTAAAAACTACTATTGTGTCTAATTCGCTAAGCGCATAACAAAAAAAACTAAATGATATCATTACTATATAATCGTGCATAAACAAAGGGGTTGGGTAGGTCTAGAACCATACGCCGACCGCGGACACTTTGCCGACCGTGGACAGTAGTGTCTACCGTTTGCGGTCATACTTGTTCATTACATTATAAATTGTGTAGCTACAAGTTAGTGAAAGATTTGCAAAAATCCGACTAATTTTAGTAACTTTTAAAATTGCAAATCTTCAACCGTTATAACTAGTCGAAGTCAAATACAGCAGACAGCTGATTGTCGCCATTTTTTGTTAGTGTCGTTAATGCGCTTCCTTTTCCAAATACACTGTCAAATGTATATTGGTGCCAATTCGTTTTATTTACTCTAACTAGAGTAACATCAACACTAACAAACATCTTTTTACCAATTTGGATCACTTTTTACCTTCACTTTCTTGGTTTGTCTACTCTTAAAAAAATTAAAATTGGAGTGGATTTTGTTATACTTTTAAAGTAGAATACAGATAGATTAATAATTCAATCTATATGGAGTTAATAATATAGAGAGAAAATAGATTTCAGAAGTAAAGAATTATTTTTGTTCTAAGAATAGAGTGAAAACAAATCTTTTTCTACTCTAAATCTTAACTGTAAAATTCTTACCCGGTACTCTAAAAATTGTTCACGGGGCTGTTTTTTTACTGTGTAGGAAAGCCAATTCTTAAGGCAGCCGCAAAAATACAAACAGGATAAGGAGAAAAGCAGATCAAACCGTCAGAAGTAACAGAGTAATCCTATGCAGACATTATTTTAATTTATTAAATCTCGTCATACAGATATCTGTACATTACAGCATTATCGCAAGACTAATTTCTCAAAAAATTAAAAATCTTTAACAAGAATAAATCAGCTTCGTGGATTTGTCAACAGTTTAAATACTCTAAGGAAATCTGTTTGTAGCATTTAATTTTCTTATCTTGCTGTAAAAAATGATTCATTAATAATAATCAATTCACAATCACAGGTGTTCAATGACGTTGATAATATTTTGTTTAACTATTTAATCTCACTAATACGTGTGCACTTTATTGAATGTTACTAATTATACTAAGGTATAAGGTATAATAATAATAATAAGGTGACGTATTCTTATTTTAGTTGGTATTATATCTTCTCAATAAATTAACAGTTTTCTAAATACAGCTTTCAATATCAATTGTTGATATTATGTCTAGGTCTAGACAGTAATACATATATAAGAAAAAATAAATTTTATTACTACTATGTGCATTTGCAACGCATGACGTAGGAGCAATTCATTGAAAAATATTCGAAATTGAGTTATCCAGCTATTTGAGTATCCAAAAGTATCTCAACAAATAGACACTGGCTGTTGTATAAGCATTAGGGTGGTCCAACAAAAAAGCAAAGTCATAAATCTTATGCTCTCAGGGATTATTGTATATCGAAAAAAAAGTACCCCTATTTTTTTATTTTGAGATCGGACGATGTTTAGGGGTGCCTCAAAGCCCTTAAAGTTTGCCATGTATTTTATATGGGAAAAAAACACATTTTCGTAGATTTGGTATAGAATTCTAGAAAATCAATATTTTTCAACCAGACTACTTACTCTGTTTCTCTTCAGAAATGTTCAGAGATTGAGATCCAATAATTTATTTATCAAAATATTTTATATTAAGAAATAGTAATAAATATTTTTTAACGATTTTTCCGTGTTTCTTCCATTTATGGGGTTTTTTGCGGGTCTGTAAAAAATAGTTAATATAAAAAATTTAACAAATAAATTATTGGATGTCATTCTCCGAACATTTCTGAAGAGAACCAGAGTAGTCCGGTTGAAAAATATTTATTTTCTAGAATTCTATACCAAATCTACGAAAACGTGTTTTTTCCCATATAAAATACATGGGAAACTTTAAGGGCTTTGAGGCACTCTTAAACATCGCCAGATATCGAAATAAAAAAATAGGGGTACTTTTTTTCGATATACAATAATCCTAGGGGGTGAGAGCATAAGATTTCCGACTTCGTTTTTTTATTGGACCACCCTAATAAGCATACACTAAATGTGATTCTATCAACAACGAACTGATTTATACAGGGTGTTCCAGATAAATATGCAATGCTTTAAGGGGGTGAAAGGTGACCATATAGAGACCCCAAAACTCATAAAATAAAAATAAAAAATAAAAAAAATTCGGATTTTTCCGTATTTTTTGCAAGTCACGAGTCGATTATGGATTGTTTGTAAGATTCTGACTCTGAATTACTGATAAAGCAAACAATGATCTCACATCTGCACTACTAAATTAAAAACTGACCTCCGCTACGTACGTATCAATTACAGAAACAACAGAATTGAATTTCAGCAGCGGTTGCCGAGTGACTCACTACCTTGATGACTTGATCATTTATTAAGGTCGGTAAATAAAATGTAACATAGTTCGTTGACCTACTTGTGATGGAAATATTGCTTATTTTTTATTTTACAAATATCATTTTAACAAAATGAGTAAAACTTACCGTTTAGATGCAAGCTCAATGTAGGCGCGCCAATTACCCGGTTAATCGTTGGAGCAGAATAAAAGGTCTTATGTGGCTGTTGTGTGAATTAAAAACACCCGCCCGAGTAAAACATTTTGTGCAAACTGGGGATTTTCCTGTTTGCGTTCCAATAGCCATTGGCAAAATTGCACTCGCGGTATATGGAGTGTACTTTTTGAAAATGGTTGATTTGAAAAGTTCCGTTAATTCAGCAGGCGTGTTTGGTTCTGCCATAATTTAAATAGTAACTATAATTAATTAAACTACTTAACATTACCTCACTCAAGTTATTAATTCTAATTAAACGTGTATTAATACGTAATCGAAACTCAAGTTTACCGCCACCTTAACACAAAGAAAGTTGACAACAAACTGCATACTGCAAATTACAAGCTTTAAAGATCTGAGTCATTAACAGTTATTTACAGATGGTCAAAATTTATTTAGGTTTATTATTTAGCTAAAACGTTTTAAAAGCACGTACTAATGTTTTGTTTTGCTTGCAATTTCGAAGAATTCATTTATCCGGCTTGGGTTTATTATGATTAATTTTTTGATGACCTTTAAAAGTATGTACTATTTAATAGGCATAATTTTATCTACTACTTTGCAGTGGCGTGCCTATTATTTTTGTAAGGAGGGTTGTCATTTCAAAGGGGCATTTCAGTAAATTGTTAGTAAGATGTTACTGTATACGTGTTCCCCTATTGCCCTTTAACGGGACGGGCACATTTTTCAAAACACCCTGTATTTTTTAGTTCATTTAATGTAATATACACGGTGATTCAGTACTCAATGATCGGACTTTGAGGATAAGCTTCTCAGGTTATTAGAAACATAAAACCTTAGTAACTTTTTTTGATTAAATGAACTTGAAAATTTAGAAAATTTTGACCGACGTTTTCAGAAAAGTACGTATAATTGATGCAGGTCAGTGTTGTTAAGTCGAATAGAAATAAATGCAAGATCTTTAGAAATTGACACTATCAGCAAAAACGTGACATCTGTTTAAACAAGCACAACAAGAATGCAAACGACGCACATTCCATTTTAGATGTTAAAACAAAACGATGTATTAATCCGGGGGATTCCCCTCTATTCTAATAGTAAACGCAGACAGAAATGACATCATTTTAATACAGACCCATTCAATGATATCATTAAATTCGATGTGTTATGCGTTAATAAACAGATATTAGTTTTAATTAAGTAAAGACATGTTTAGCTAATTTGATCTATCCATCAATAGGTATTGTTTTTTTATTGGAATTCTAGAATGTTTCATTATTAAAACCTTATTATTCTTTTTGATGTTTTAATTCAACGACCCTGAATGCTTGATGGATTTGTTTACATAGTCAAGTTCAAGTACTGTTACGTTTTATTACTAAAAGCTGCAGTGTAAGGGGTTTGCAATTTGTTATCATTTGAGAAACCAAATATGTGTCACTATTACAGTACTATAATTTTTTATTCACAAACCTGCAGTATTGTATTACACATAGGGGTTAATGTGCCTATTAAAAGAATTTGAAATTGTCTTAGTAATCAGAAACAACACAAAACAAAAATACCATTTTTGAAACAATATCCATCGAGAGGTCGTTCTCAACATGCTTTGCTTATTTAATTCTGTTTATCTGTTGTTATTCTACGAAACACTTTGGCCAAAATAAAGACGTTTTTATTACTTTATGACGCTATCCTTGCACATTCTAGTAGTATTGAATATCTGCTTGAACTTTTAAAATATGTGTCCTGTGCATTCATACTATTAAATTTGAAAACATTAGGCTGAACTTCGATGCCGTTTTTCTCCAAAAGTATAGAAATACGAGAAAAATGGTATATAGGAATTTTCTTTCTTTAATGGTTATCTAACCACTGGCAAAGTCCGATTACTCCGTAATGACTCACCGTGTACTTGCTTTTCTATTGTAACGAATAGTAAACCCACATATGACGTCATCAAACATTCTAGATGTATGAGTCATCAACTGTATGACTCATCAATAACACCTGCGTGTATGACTCATCAACACGCCTCATCGACGTCATTTATCAACAGCTGCATGCATGACTCATCAACACGTCATCGAACATTCTAGATGTATGAGTCATCGTATGAAAGATATAAATTGAGATCGCGAGTAGAAGGAGTTAGTTAATATTTGACCGGCATAGTGAAATGTACTCTGAATAATTAGTTAATACATAAATAGTTTTTATATAAATAGTCCTCAAATAAATTTGTAAATACCTAGCATTTTTAATAGTTTGTTAAATAGTTTATAGTTATAGTGTTTTTAATTAAGTGCATTGTAAATAATCTTTTTCTAATTTGCGTTTGTAATACGTTTATTAACGTCTATCAGTAGGAGTCGTTTATGGCTATCTATAAAAGTACACTGTACTTTAATGAATTATAGGGTTATTTAGTTTTTAAGGGTTGGATGGGTAATGCGTGGAATGTGACAACTTCAAACTGCAAGTATCTGTCAAAATTGTCAACCTCCGATAAATTTTTAATTAATATCGTTGAATTGGTTCGCTGTTTGTTGATTGTTACTTACATGAAATTTCACTTGAAGTTATGGTCTATTTTTACTTGTAAAGAAGGTTAGGTTTTGGATATTCCTACATCAAATCTGCTTGGACAAATCAGTAAGTCCAATTCATGTTTGTAATTTTATGGTACTATAAACAAGACACGACGACACGTATCATCGATTTAATCATCTTTGCTTCTTTATTTTCTTTTCTAGTAGCTACTCGAAAGACAAATTCTGCTATGTAAAAGGAACAAGTGCCGATGACACCCAATATTGTAGCCGTTTCAAGCAATATGAAGCATCCAAGTTCAAAATTGTCAAGAAATTGATCAAGTGGAAGGTTTATATTTTTGCCGCTGGGACTCAAAGTATGCCAACACTTTCTGAGACAGTTTGAATATTATTTTCTTTTCGCCAGTCTTCAAATTTGGCAAATTGTTTTTGTATGCCGCTTCTGATTTGTCAGGCAACAAATTTTGCGTTGTTGCTTCGGCAATTTCGCGAATTTCGGGCGGAGTGCAAATTAAGTTGTCTTCGCTCATATTTTATTTATTTGTAACACTAATAAAGTAACAAAAGTAATAACTAATTTATTTGAAGTGACGGATGATGACAAATGATTCAAAAACTCAAGTGGGCGCCGAGTGTTACCAACTGTTACCAACTAACACAAAATTCTCTAGACGACCAAAATATTTTTTTTTGTATTAAAATAAGAAAAAAGGGGGCGCAAATTAGAAAAAATAGCATAAAATACTCGTTTTATAAGGGCATTGGCGCACTCATCCCATAGAAAAACTCGCCTGCGGCTCGTTTTCTAACTTGGGATTCGTGCGCCAAAACCACCCTTATAAAACTTGGTCTTTAATATACTAATTTTCTACTCCTACCTGTAAATCACCCGCTTTCTTCACGTTTCGCGCAATGGAAATGTATGCAATTCCAGTAAGGTGTACGGATATAATTTCATATCCGTACACTGTACGGATATGAAAACAACCAATCAACGTAGTCCAATTTGACACTTCTTTATTTTTAATTAATTTATTGACAACTCCTGTCATAAATATAGAAGTAAAAGTAAGTTAAATCAATGTTTCCTTCTTTCAATAACACAAAGCATTTGAAAATAACGTGATTTGTGAAATTGTAGCTTTGACAATTATAATTTTATAATTAAAAATACATAAATATTAAATCAATTAAATAAGTACAACCTTCTTTTATAACTAGTATAGCAGACACATTTTGTGATGGAGTTTGGTAGCTCAGTCTGCAGATGCTAGGTATAAATAAACTGAAGCTGATCGACGCAGGTTCAATTCCAGCTGGCAGAATCATTTTTTTTAAATTTTTTTTTATAAAACAGAATTTAAAATAATAATTTTCACTTCGAAAATGTTAATTTCTGCAAAGTTTTAACAATTCTCTTAAAGATTCTACAATGACAGGGGGATTTTACAAACCATATTTTAGCATGGATAAAATCATAGGTTAATCTTTATATTCGATTTCTCAAGGAGACCTGCAATTTATTTTGTAATTGTTTTGCTTAGTCGAAGAAAAAAATACTGTACAACTTGGGTGGAATGCCTATATCGCCCTCGGACGACCGAGGCACTTCGCCTTCTGCGTCGTGCCTCAAACTTCGTCCTCGTGCGATATAGGCATCATATCCACCCTTGTTGCACAAACTACTATTTCTTTATTAATAGACGATTTTAAACAGCATTTTTGATTATTATTTTAAAAAGAACGTTACACTATTCTGCAGATTTCGAAAATTCACCCAGAATAAAAATGCAAAGGATTTAGACTTCAGAGAAGGTTATCTGGGTGGCCATTCGATATGTCTCTGCTGCCTATTCATCTATCGGGAAACATTTGATCCAAAATGTTCCTGACATTTCCATCATAATGGGACAGAGTCCCATCTTCATGAAACCAAATATAGATCGTTAATAATTGGAGATTGATTAGCATCCGCAGTACATAAGTATTAAGATAACTATCGGCAGTTAAATTCTCGTGAAAAAGGATCTTATGATGTTTGTACAAATGATGCCAGCTCAAATATTTATTTTTTGGGAATTTTGCAATTGTCAGATCAATAAGGGTAGTCATCTCGATTCACAACTCTATTAAAGCATATGGCGAAATAGGAGCCACGGATTCCAAGTCACTTTTTATTCAATTTGCCATTTTTTCACTAAACGCATGCTTCTATCGAAATCACCTTATAATCGGGTGGATGGGGTTTGAAATCGAACGCGCACTAGTTCAGACATCAAAATCTACAAATTATAATTTGTGAGGCTGCTTCAGTTTTGTAATTCGAAATTCGTCGCACAGAGTTCTCGCTCATAGTTTGATGTAAGAGGTGTAGGTTTTGCTTGCAGTTCGGGAAAAATAGTTACTTAGAAATTGCATCTTATCTAACTTAGTTGTAAGATAAGTTTCTGACGAAAACTTTTGCTATGAAACTGTTTACCTTAATCTAATCTATAAATTGAAGTTTCATATGCACTTAGCTTGCCCTTGAAGTATATACTCGTACATAATCTTCCTAACAGTTATTATTTAAGACACTTGCACAACTTACCAGCTTTTTTGATAATTTACCTCACATAATCGAGAATCTGGTAAACTTGGTGTAGGTAAGGGGATAAGTAAGATTCTAACCGACATGGGAGAATTCAGAACGTACGCGTATTTAGATCAGCTAAGGTTATTGATAAACAAATAATATGTAGGACTATAATCAACATTGGTAGCCAATATTGGATATCCAGTTTTAGGTAGAATTTTTACGTTGCCAGTTGCTGAAAGGTTGTGGGGAATTCGACAAACCATTGATTGCAAATAAAATCTCGGTCCGAAAATGGGCTGTAGTCCAGTCAAATGGTAGTTTGAAGTGGAAAGTTCTGGTGTAATTGTTTTTATTGGCTTACTTTATGTTTTATGGGGTGCTGAACACGAATCTGAAGTTGTCCAACAAAATTTTTTTCGGCAAATATGAGAAATCATCAAAAAACCACTAAACATTACATCAAATGTTTTTTTGGTTTTTGGCTTATAACTTCCAAAATAAGTTTTTTACGCAAAAGGTTATCCTATATTAAAATAAAGACGAGAAAATTATCTACAACTTCTGTTGGTATCATTTTTTTGTACGACATATGCTTTCCGCGCAAAGAGGCGTTGAAAAGTCAGCTAAAATCAGTAATTTTTGGAAAATAGCAAAAAAACACATTTTTTAAAGAATTTCCCTTCATAACACGAAAAGTAAGCATTTCACTGTACACATTATCCTATACTTTGAAAAAAGCATATAACATTTTCTACAATTTATGTGTAAGTAATTTTTTAGGACCTTGAATAGTTATGAGAAAAGCAATGACGAATGCACGAAGTCAGCCGCCTACAACGTTAACGTTAGGTTACATAGGTACAACAAAATGATAAACAGCGATTCATGGTTGATAAGTATGAAAACTGACCAATATAAAACAATATAATAAAATAGGTAGGTAGGTATTTTATAAAACGCTTATTATTATATGATTATTGACGTTGAAGTGAAACTCCTCAGTCAAACCGAGTCCTCTTGATCAAAGGTTCCATCATTTTTGCAGGATGCCTTCAAGTACTTCAGGAAATTCCGGGTCATCCTCGTCTTCTTCGATTTTAGTAAGCGACATGTTATTGCAACTGCTTTCGCAGTCAACACAAATATTAGAGCAGTTGCTTTTTTGCATCCACAGTTTTTCTGGCAGGTCTTCTTGCATTTGCAAGAAATAAGTTTCAAAACGGGTTGAGGTGCTGGTAGCTGTAGTGTGGTTACTGGCTCCAGACCATCTTTGGTTTTCTTCCAACCCCATTGTTTAGGATCTTTTTCATTCCCAAGCAATTGTTGAACTTGAAAATACACCCTCAAGGAATGTTGCTGAGCTGCAGCCTCAGTAGGAGGTCGGGACGCCAAATGTGCGGATGTATTGTATGCAGACCTAAGGTAGCATTTATACATCAATTTGTTTAATGACGTGCACAGAGAAAAATGTATTTAAATTTCATCAACAATTGTGTGGTATTGTAAAACAAATTGGTCTTAAAAAAGTGACAGGGACAATTTGTGTACAATTATAAAACAAGATTGTGTCATTTAGTTTGTCAAGATTTTGTGGAAGTCAATAGTAATTTTGTAGAATCAAATGAATAGTTGTGTATAAGTTTCCATAACAAATTGTGTTACTTATTAAAACAGAATGTGTAATGTTATTGCATACAATTTTATACAAAATTGTACAATTGTTGCGCTAGTGTGTGCCACAATTGCTTAATAGTATTTAACACAATTACTTGTTCACATTTATACAAATTGTGCAATACTCTGGCACAAATATTCTATACAGAAGGCTAGATATCACAAATAAAATATATATTTTTACATATATTAAAATATATGTAACTAATATGTATATAGCTATACAATGTATAGTATTTACATACTATACAACGTGTAGTATATACACGTATAACACTAAAATTTTCTTTTGCCGTCGGCTGTTTATATATAAATCTCGAATTTACATTAATAGCGACAATTACAAGTGGTGACATCTATAGGATGTCATCCATAAACTTTGCGAAACACAATAATTAGTAGCAAGCAGTTTGAACACTGGATTATGATTTCATTCAAACAAAATATTGTATTTTTCTAAACATTTTTTACAATTATACTTCAACATAATATGCTAGCTTATCCTCTACAACATTGTTCCAAAAAATGCTGAACTAAATCTGACTGTGTTAAATAATTGTCGTAAGTTCCTGTTAGACAATTCAGTAACGAAATCCTACACAACGCTGGACAATACGATTCTACAATTATAATATAAATTTCTCCAACACCGTTTTGAACAATATTGTGCAAAGCTCTTATGAAGTATTTCTCTCTGTGTGGGTTCCTTGTCAGCCAATTTATACAATGAGGCGAAAAAACGATGGCCAGCATAAGCAAAGAAACCTCATCTTTCCTACTTTGAAAGAGGCTGAAGTAGTATCACAGCCTCCCATGGCATGTAAAAACAATACGTTGTTAGCTATCGATCGATCAAGTTTGCAGTCAGGAGAGAGAAATGAGTAGTTAAACTGTCCCTTTGCCTGGCTTTAGAAAGTATACATTTGGATGTACACCGCTAAAGCGACCAATTATGATCACCAGCAAATCTACGTCTTCACTCACGATAACTACAGAGTTATGTTGTGCAAGGTCTATTGCTGTGGTGACAATAAGTGTATCCGAATCCCTCTTGTGCCTGCTTTTGTGTGAATGTCAGGTGCTACAAAATTGTCCCTCAACATTAAAATCAGACGCTCTTTGTTTTTCATATTGCCTAGGAATTTTTGTTGTGGTAGTGTAGGCACCATTGTTTCGTCGAGATTCAAATCTACTGAGGCTTGTTTGTGTGATCTACTTGCTCACTCAGTATATTTAGTACCTCTGCAACTATCTTCTTGAGGATAACCATCGAACACAACTATGGCACTGTCCTTGTACTTGAACCTAACAAATGAAACGTAACTTTCACAAATTGATGAAAATTATTGACCCCTGCTCCACACGACTCTATGCCGCAAATATCCTCCATCTATGACATACACACATCCTTGGAGGTTTGCATGTTCAGTTGGTGTAAATGCTTTGTATAAAGCAGACTTGGTTTATTTTCGCATACCACAGTCGTCGAAAAGAGACAATGGATACTGGCACAATTCGTATTTTAGAAATTCTTCTGCATGCCCGCCTTCTCAACACGTCAAAAAGTGAGGAGCTGCAAAAGAAATAAAGCACTCGAACAACAAAGGGCTCGAAGAGAGTCTATATCTATATTAATATATGCCTATATGATAATAGTATAACTATAAATATAATAATAATATTGTAACGTTCTTTCTAAAAATAATAATACAAGTGCTGTTTAAATCGTCTATTCACAAACAAATATTTATTTCTATACACTAATGAATACACTATAAATTAACGCTATGATTATAAACCATTAAAAACTATTATTTACAGACTATGGATTTCTAATACAACATTTATATTCACTATTTATTTTGTAATACACAGTTAATGACTTGCTGTTCACTGCTCCTTTTATCCGCGACGTCGACTTTATACCATCCTATAAACGTTCCAGAAATCGCCCGAACATACCATGTATTTCTAGAATACACCAGAATAAACCACGTCTGATTTACATGCTTGTGCGATGCGTCATTTTCTCGAAGGCGGCAGAACACACCACCTGTCGCTCGAAAAGAGGTTCGTTCCTTTTCTCTCTTGTTACACTGCCCCCCTCTTCAAGTCTGTCCTGTCCCAGAACAGGTTTTATGCTCTGGTTCCTGTAGAACGGGTCATGACGATATCGACAGTCTTCTCCTCGACTACACGTTCCATTACGGTAGAAATAACAGTCTACACTCTTCGTTGGCCTTAATGCGGGTTGTGGGTCAAAATTGCAGACGAAGATCTTGACGTCCGTACCTCTAAAGACAACTTCCAGCATGTTTCTAACGATTCTCCAATCCAGCTGGTCCCGCCCACAGCCGAGTTTGGGAACTGCCAATTTGTTAATTCCCCTGGTAAGCAACTCGATCCTCAAATTCCATAGTGCCCTCCACAAGTCGGCGTAACTCGGTTTCTGGTAGTAAAACTGCTTGGTTACCAAGTAGTAAATGGATCGGTCATGATCAGGCAAGCGTAAGGATTTACCAACAGAGGGATTTTGTTCTCGAAGTTCATTCAGCCGTCCAAATTTATTTCTAAACACTACTGCGATCCCCCTGGACATACGGAGATCCGCGGAGACCCAGTGGGCAATGGAATAATTACCAGGGACCCGGAAGAGATCTTGTTGCATCTCAGTCGTGACTCCGAATCGCGCTTTTCTAGTTCCAGAGAACGCAGCCATAAATTCTCTAAAGGTTGGTTGATCATCTTCAGGCCTTACGGTATTGATAGTCACCTCAGCCTCATCTTTCCGATCCGGGACTGCGTCATTATTTCCCTCATAGTGCGCCAGACGATTGGAGTGTACCACCTTTGGTTTCCCCCTTGGCAACTTCTGGATGCGATAAATCAAGTCATTTATTCGTTTCTTCACCTGGTATGGACCCTCCCAATTTCGCTGTAACTTTGGAGAATAGCCACGACGCCTTTGCGGGTTGTATAACCAGACAAGCTCTCCAGGTTGAAACCCTCCTTCTTGGGCTCTCACATCGTACGTAGCCTTCATCCGGTCACTCGCGATTCGACTATTATTTCGGGTTCGGTCGTGAATATCCTCCAACTTCTTCTTTAAGTTGATGACATAATCATTCCCGGCTACCTCCTGCTCTATAGGTGGAGACCCAAATTCCAGATCACACGGTAACCGTAACTCACGTCCAAACATTACAGACGCTGGTGACTGACCGGTTGTTTCGTGGACCGATGCACGATAAGCCATCAGGAACAGATGCAGGTATTGGTCCCAGTCTCGTTGATGATCGGAGACGACCTTGGCCAAATATTTGCCCATTGTCCGATTCATGCGTTCTACCATTCCATCGGACTGCGGATGTAACGGTGTGGTCCGAGTCTTACGAATGCCCAACAATCGACAGACTTCTCCAAAGAGTACAGACTCGAAATTGCGGCCTTGATCCGAATGCAGCTCCATGGGCACTCCGAAGCGACTGAAAAACTCTTTGACTAGTACGTCAGCAACAGTCGCAGCTTCCTGGTTTGGTAGGGCATATGCTTCTGGCCATTTGGTAAAATAGTCCATTGCCACTAATATGTATTTATTCCCATCGTCGGTTTCGGGAAATGGTCCGGCAATATCTATGGCTATTCTTTCCAGAGGACTACCCACATTGTACTGCCTCATAGGTGCTCTTCGTTTCCCCAAGGGTCCGTTACCAGTGGCACATAGTTCACATTTCCGGCACCACTCCTTCACGTCTTCTTTACAGTTGACCCAATAAAAACGCTCCCTAACTTTCTCCAAAGTCTTTTTCACACCGAAGTGTCCTCCTGAGGCACCGTCATGGAGATGTCGCAATACTGTAGCCACTCGGCTTCTTGGAACCACGAACTGAGACCTAATGGTGGTGCCATCTTCACTCTCCAGTACTCGCTTCAGGATATCGTCTTCCACCTTCAAGGACCCCCATTGGGCCCAATATGCTTTGAGCGTTCTGTTGAAAGGGCTGACGGCCTCCCAGGCAGGCCTTTCTCCCACGCGCTTCCATTCCAGTACCATTTTTAGTTCGGGATCAGCCTCCTGCTGTCGTTGCAATTCTTCCGGCAACCAATTGTCGTTGACGATGGTAGTCCTTAATAGTTGACAAACCCTCTCTTCCAAACGATAGCAATGACGGCAATCCGTTGGACAGGGTCTTCTTGAAAGAGCATCGGCATTTCGATGACTAGTGCCCGCTCGATGTTCGGTGTCAAAGTCGTATCCTTGTAATCGTTCGATCCACCTTGCGACCTGGCCTTCAGGATTACGGAATTGTAGAAGCCATTTCAGCGCTGCATGGTCCGTCCTCAATAAAAACTTCCGTCCGTACAAGTATTTGTAGAAGTGCTCAACGGACTTCACGACGGCCAATAGTTCTTTTCTGGTCACACAATAATTCCTTTCGGCTTTCGACAAAACCTTACTAAAATAGCCGATGACCTTTTCTTGTCCATCCTGTATCTGAGAAAGTACCCCCCCCAATGGCCAGATTACTTGCATCTGTGTCAAGTATGAATTGCCCTTCTGTCCGTGGATAGCTCAATATTGGTGCTGTTGTCAGGGCACGCTTCAGCTGTTGGAAAGCTGTTTCACACTCTCCGCTCCAAACATACTCACGCCCATCTTCAGTTAACCTTGTCAGAGGTTTCGCTATATTGGCAAACCCAGGAACGAAACGCCGGTAGTAGGTACATAACCCAAGAAAACTACGAACTTGGTGTTTATCTTTCGGTGTTGGCCACTCTTGAACTGCACGAATCTTATCGGGGTCGGCTGCCACTCCATTTTGTGATACGACGTGCCCGAGATATTTCACTTCCTTTCTGAATATGTGGCACTTTTTCGGACTCAGTTTCAGATTGGCTCCACGTAGTCTTCGGAACACTTCCTCTAGGTTTTTCAAATGTTCGTTGAATGATTTTCCGACTACAATCACATCATCTAGGTATACCAGGCAGGTCTTCCACGACAGCCCTCTCAGGATGGTCTCCATTAAACGCTCAAAGGTGGCCGGAGCGTTACATAAACCAAAAGGCATAACCGTAAACTGCCACAGTCCGGAACCAATAGTGAACGCGGTCTTCTCCCGGTCTTCAGGTTCCATTTCAACTTGCCAATAACCACTCTTCAAGTCCAAAGTCGAAAACCATCGTGAACCAGACAGGGTATCTAACGTGTCGTCGATGCGTGGTAAGGGATAGCTGTCTTTCTTGGTCACGTCGTTAAGCTGCCGATAGTCCACACAAAATCTCGTTGACCCGTCCTTCTTACTGACCAGGACCACCGGTGATGCCCATGGACTGCTGGATGGCTCGATGACCCCTTGTTCTTCCATATCAGTAATAATCTTTTCGGCTTCTGCTCGCCTTGCTAGAGGTAGACGCCTCGGCTGCTGACGGACAGGCATAGAGTTGCCTGTATTGATTTTATGTTTTACTATATTTGTTCGTCCCTTCTGGCTATCGTCAAGAGCGAAGATATCTTGGTATCGGTAAACCAAACCCTGTACCTCTTTCACTTCCGTTCTGTTAAGGTCTTCGCACGAACTAGTAACCATACCCACTAATTTTCCACCATGGTCTTTGGGCACTGGTTTTGGAACATCAGCCATACACCTGGCTACTCGGAATACTGGCACACACTGTCCCACAAGGGTACTCTTCTTCAATGTCACCGGATCCACATTAGCGTTCATAAGCCTCACCGGTACAGTCTTTCCAACCTTGATCAGCGCTTTTCCCACCAATATGCCACTATGGATCTTCTTATCACAAACAGGCTCCATCATTCTCACACATCCTACCCGAAGATCTCCATCCAAACCTGCCTCGACAACCATCTCGCTTTGACCAGGCAATATCACATCTTCTGTCAGCAAGACCCTTACGACAGGATCTTCTCGTGGGTGCAACGGAAGTTCTTCGTTACCAACCTTCAAAACACCCTCCTTCAAGTCCAATGTAAAACCAAATTTTCTCAGGAGGTCTATTCCCAAGATGAATTCGTCAATGATGTCGGCTACCAGCACCTCATGATCACGTTCTTCACTTCCAATACCAATCTTCATCTTCACCACTCCGCGTGTTGGTATCACTTCACCTGTTGCTGTACGGAGTTGAGTAGTTGTGGGTAACAACTTAATACTTGATCGTAGAACATCAGGGCGTACGATGGATTTTGTCGCCCCCGTATCAATAAGTAGTGGAACAGTTCGGTTAGCAATCTTCCCATCTACGAACAAACTGCTGGTACTGTTCTTCGATGTTACGGCATGGATGGTGATCTCCGGGGCATCTCCACTCAAGGTCAACGTTCGCCCCCTCTCGTCGACCCCCTTTAGTTTTCCGACGGCTGAACTTGTTTGGGTTTAGGGCAGCGGCGTCGTATGTGCCCTTGTTCACCGCAGTTCCAGCAACGGGGTCCTCGAACTTCTTGAGGATTCTTTTTACGGTTCTCTTCCTTCTGAAGAACTCTCATTAATAATTCTTCTAGGCGATCTTTAGAACCTTCATCTTCTTCCAAAACGGTCCGAACACGTCCGTGACCTCGGGACGCTTGTTTTGCAGCTTCAAATTCTAAGGCGTGAGCAAGCGCATCATCAGTTGTTCTTGGTCGTGCCAGCCTCAATGATTGTTGTGTTTCTCCGTCTCTTAACCCATCAATGAAGGTCTGCACAGCCAGTTGTCCCAGAAATGAATCGGGTGCCGTAGGGTACGCCAATCGGACAAGCCGCGCAACATCGGCTTCAAACTCCTGCAAGCTTTCTCCATTCTTCTGGATACGATTCTTCACTTGCGCGTGATACACTTGTTGAAGATGCGCGTCTCCATATCTCATTTCCAATCTAGACACTAACAATTGGTAATCATTTTCCTGTCCTGCTGGGATTGTTTGCAGGACGTTCAACGCGTCTCCACGCAAAGCCACAGTTAGAGAAACGGCCTTTTCCTTGCGTGTCCATCCGTTGGCCCCAGCGGCCGCCTCAAATTGTTTGTAGTAGGTGGACCAAGGTATCTTTCCATCGAACGTGGGTGGTTTTACTTTTATCCCTACGGCAGGATCCTTTTCTTCTTTAAATTGTTTCTTTACTTCATTAAACGGCCTCTCAGAAGTTGAGGGAAACCGTAGTTGCCTCATTCTATCTTCCAGCATTTCGGCCATATCGTCTTTCTTAGTTGTTGGTGGTAATTGCATTTGGGCTATTTTCTCTTCTACCATCTTTATTACCCTATCTTGTTCCGCCAATCTACCTTCCAATAGTCCTAACGCGCTGGCATTCTCCAAAAATTCTTCGAAAACTTTTTCTTCTAACACCTTGACATTGTCCAGCAATTCTTCTTTAAGCCTTCTAGAACTTTCTTCGGACTTTTCTAGTAATTCTTCCTTAAGCAATCTTGTGTTTTCTAGTAAATCTTCTTTAAGCCTTCTAGAATTTCCAAAAAACTTTTTGTTCCATCTTTCTAGCATTTTCTTCGGACTTTTCCAGTAGTTCTTCTTTTAGCATTCTTACATTATCTTCGGACTTTCTAGAACTTTCCAGTAACTCTTCTTTTAATATTCTAGAATTTTCTTCAGACTTTCTAGAATTCTCTTCCATTTTACTTAACAACACGTTAGTATCAATTGCGGGTCCAGGTATTTCGAAGCGGTAATTTTCAGGATCTTCCTTCTGTTCTAAAAGCCATTCTCTTAGCCGATTTATCAAAACTTCTTTCTTTCCATTACTATCCAAGTCCCTCTCGTCCAATTCCCGTTTTAAATCTATTACTAAGAGATCTTTCAATAGTTTCATCACCATTTCAATTGTTTGTTGAAATTAATTTTAACACTAAAAATTTATTCTCACAGCACTTTATTTAATTATTACGCGATTTTATTTATTTTAAGACACCACACCTGACAACACTGTAACGTTCTTTCTAAAAATAATAATACAAGTGCTGTTTAAATCGTCTATTCACAAACAAATATTTATTTCTATACACTAATGAATACACTATAAATTAACGCTATGATTATAAACCATTAAAAACTATTATTTACAGACTATGGATTTCTAATACAACATTTATATTCACTATTTATTTTGTAATACACAGTTAATGACTTGCTGTTCACTGCTCCTTTTCTCCGCGACGTCGACTTTATACCATCCTATAAACGTTCCAGAAATCGCCCGAACATACCATGTATTTCTAGAATACACCAGAATAAACCACGTCTGATTTACATGCTTGTGCGATGCGTCATTTTCTCGAAGGCGGCAGAACACACCACCTGTCGCTCGAAAAGAGGTTCGTTCCTTTTCTCTCTTGTTACAATATATAACCTAATAATAACTAGGTACGTTAGCAAATGCTTACTTTTAGTGTTATGAACGGAAAGGCTGTAAAAGAATGTGTTTTTGCTATTTTCCGGAAATTTCTGATTTTTACCGGTTTTTCAACGCCCCTTTGCGCAAAAACCACACGTAGTACAACAAAAATTATAAGAACATGAATTGTAAGTAAGTTTTTCGTGTTTATTTTAATATAGGATCACCTTTTGCGTAAAAAGCTTACTTTCCAAGTCAAGTGTTTTTTTATGATTTCTCATATTTGCCGTGAAAATTTTTGTTGGACAACTTCAGATTCGTATTCAGCACCCCAAGAACCATAAACTAAGCCACAAAATACAATTACACCAGAACTTTCCACTTCAAACCATTTTTGAACACCATTTGACTGGACTACTGTATGTAAACGGATTGCACACTTTCTTTAATGAGCATTAATAAAGTGATACGTTCCTATTTATTCAAGTAAACCATGCTGTAGAATAAGTAGGCGTATGCAAGTGTTCGGACAGATCGCAAAATACTAAAATAGTGTGTAGTCAAACAAATTAGAAAACTGCAACTGAAGAATTTATTATCAAGTTCGGCAATGAGCTATAGACAATAAACCCTACACCATTGTTTGTAGAATATTAATTAAATTTTATATTTCCCTAAATATATCCAAATCCATGATATTCTCCTTATGTCATTTTTCTATCTGGTGTTGGCCCGGCCGACGCGGCGACAGAGGCTCCGTCCCGCTTTTCTTAGTCTCAATTCTAGTAACTTTCTGATCTACCAATTGTCTTGTCGGTGTAACCCACCCAATTCCGTTTGAGTTCGCAGATATAGTAGATAAAATTGTTAAATTTTATGTCTTAGTCAGGTGTCTCTTTAGCTGTATCTGAATCTAATATGGAGTATTATTCTAACTTTGTGTACATTACTCTTTTCATCATCTCATTTTTTGTAGTTCTTGGGGATTATCGCTTATTAGTATAATGTCAATGAATCGGCTGTCGCAGGGCACGTTAAACGGTCGGTCCCGACAACCACGCAAACAACCTGTGGTTGTCATTAAGAATACCACTTCATCATATACCACGCACAAGTATGCATGTATATCATACTTTTGTGGTTAAGTAATGTTAATTATAATTAACTTAATCACTGGGATTTACCATCATTATTTTTGAATCAGTATTCTAAGTCTAATAAAGACTGGTGATATTAAGGATAGAAAAGAATCTGGTAGGAAACAAATTGTAACAACAAAGGCTGTAATTAAAGTGGTAAGGGGACCGATTCGACGAAAGACCGAATCGCTTGGACATATTGTATAGGTGCATGAAGATTTGGAATTGAAAACATCAAAAACGTGAAGTTCACGTATTAACAGAAGCTCATATAAGAAAAAGGAAAGAAATGTGAAATGCTTAAGAACTGTCGCGTCGATTCGAAAATTGTTTGGGCTCATGAAAAACTCTTTGTTTTGGAAGAACTGCAGTACGATCCTCAAAATGACGAATTATATGAAATTTCTATTGAACACATTCTTGAGAATAAAAAACTTGTATCCAGATTGCAGATCAAGTAATCCATTGTGGTTTGGGGAGCAATTGTTTATTGATACGTAAGTTAAAATGAATGCTCAGTATTATTAGACTTCAAGTGTTCGGATGACGAGTTCAATTATGATATGACTAAAATCTAAAATCCAAATTTTATACCTAAAAATAGTGATGTGAACAACCCTGTAAAGTTTGTAATACAATCTGCTCGACGTTTTCCTCATGTCACATACTATAACGCTGAGACTGTAGTTTGTTGAACTTGACATAATTTGGCAATAAAGCACGAGTTTATCTAATATCAGTTTTTAATGATTTATAAGAGAATATCTTTTAAAGAGAACATTTGATTTCCTAATAAGGTAAGTTAATTAGGTTAAAGGGGATTTATGGTATTTATAGTAATGAGCATAGGCGTCCGCAGAAGTTTGTCGGGGGGGGGGGGGCAAGCCTAGAATCCCTAAGACCATAGTTTACACACAATATTCTTTTATAAGATAAAATGGACAGTGAGATACATATAAATACCGCACATCATATAAACGGCATGTTATACAAATATTATTATTTTTCATCTGAGAAGCAATGTAATATTTCAATAAAATTTAAATTGTTCAACTCCCAAGGGAGGGGACACAGTGTCCCCCTTGCGGGCGTCTATGTCATTGTTTATATTGACCTACACCAATATCCTTTTCTTAATTATCGGCTTTCTCATCTGAGTGATTGACCTCATAAAATTGTATTGTAAAAAGTATCATGTTGCAGGTTGCAGAATCAGCATTCGTAAACATAACAAATCATAAAACAACTTGTTTTGAAGGCATAACACGCAAAACACCGATTTGAATTCTAAAACAAGGTCAAGCCTTTTATTGTAAAATGCGATTCTCTTTAAACAATGTTGCCAAATATGGCAATGGTTTTTTATAAATTACTGGAAAGCTACTTTAAAAAATGTATTAAGGCTTTTTTGTTCTTTTTGATGTCTTCTATCACCCCTTAAAATTAACGCGTCCTAACCCCTGCCCTAACCCTGTATGTTCGTTGTTAATTAAAAGAGTCTCAAGTACTAGTAATTTACTTAGCACTTCCAGAGTGTTTTGAGAGTAACAGAAATTATGAAGTATAACTTATTAGTAGCTTAAAGCTAAGCTCTTTAGTCCTATATGGTAACAAAGAGAGAATTACGTCTTTTTGCAATTCTTAAGAAACACTCACTACAAATGTAATGAGTCGCCTTTACATGATTCTATAGTAAGGAGGCATTTAAATATTAACAAGTGAGTTGCAATTACACAGCAATTCACAAGAGGGTGAATCTCTTGGAATTGGAATTGAGGGACTGGTCAATATAGGACACGTGCTATACAGGACGAAAACGAAAAACCACCCCACTTCAAGACAAATTTTGATCCTTTTCTGCTAACGTGATACGCACCAGTATAGAAAATAGTTTCAAAGAGCTCCAGAACATACTTAGGATGACACAGGGGACTCAAGTTTCATACCAAACAGTTTAGAAAAGCAAGATTAAGGTCAATGAGGCCTGTGCGAGAGCTACAGTTAACAAGTTAGCACAGCGAAGCTGGTAAACTTTACATGACAGCATGTCACTTGGTAGCTTTGACAGTGAACATCTTCACTGATGAATCCAGGTTTCGTCTGACTCGGTACCATGTTCGAATGCGCGTGTATAGACGTTTCAGATGAGCGATATTCCGTCGAGGCAGTGCAGGTAGTACAGATATTTGGTGGTGATTCCGTGATAGCTTAAGGTGAAATCGGTATTGATGATAGAACCGACTTGGTTGTTATTCTAGGACGACTGAGTGGTGTTAAATACTTTAGTATGGTCTTAGAGAAACACGTTGTGCCTGTTGCATTTGGTATGGGTCAAGATTTTATTTTATGCCGGATTACACCAGACCACATACTGCAGCGGTTACAATGAACTTCCTGTACGAGCTCAAAATTGAAGTACTGGACTAGCCCGCATTAAGTCTCGATTTAAACCTACTAGAGCAGGTGTATGATAAGCTTGAGAGACGCGGAAACACTCAAATCAAACACAATCAAATTGACATCACAGACGTTAATTCTCTTGTTATTAACTTGTTGACTTCTATCCTCTATATTAAATTCTTGCCTTCTGTTTCTTCGTTTCTAGGAAGAGTGTGTTGCTTCTGTAATAGTTCTTGGTATTGCGGTTTATGATGCATCAATTTTTCTTGTTGAAAATGATTTGATCTTTTCTCTGTTTACGTACATATATTAATGTATAATTTTGCTCTCACCACTCTATGACCACATTTCCTACAACGATGAATATCATTACGGTGGACGAAATTGTTCAGGTTTATTCATTATATTTTGACCACCATTTCATCTTTGTTATTATTGGAGATCAAAGAAATTTCCTATAAAAGTTGTATTGTTGTAGCTATATATTTTTTAAAACGTCGCCAAGAAAACAACTGGGCCCATAATATACAGGGTGTTTCATTTAAAAAATATATGTTAAAAAATATCCTACCGCACCTTATATTTTTAAGAAAAGGTGTCCACAGTTACCTATTGAACATTGATTTAGAATGAATTTATAATTTCTTCTAAATACATTTATTAAATTAAGTACTTTAAAAATATATCTTATATAGTATAGCTATCATCTTATTAATAAAGCAGTAGATTGGTTATTATAACACACATGCATTTCTGGTATTTATCAAGTGTAAATTATTTTGCATTGTGTGTGTAATTATTCTAAAAAAAGTATTACTTAATAATTTGCGCAGTGTCAACTATTTAGTTACTTAATTATTTATAAATAGTCTTCTTCTTTTAGTATTAAATTAATTACAATGTTAAATTGATAAAGTTACTAAATAAAATTATTCATTAAATTCCATAGATAGTCATTGATTTTATGAGTTATTTGTTTATTTATTTGTTTTACATCTAGAATTAAGAAATTTATAGTTAATGTTAACTTTATTTGCCATTTAACTATAAACTATAAATATTTAACTCTTAACTATAAACAGGTATTTCGAAATTGTAATTTTGTTTTTATAAACTTTTATAACGATTTGTATTTAACAAAGAAATAAACTTTACAATACAACTTTTATAGGAAACCTTTTTTTATCTCCAATAATAGCAAAGGAAAAAGGGTGGCCAAAATGTATAAACCTATACGCCTGTGACTTGTTATTATAAAGTTGGTTTCGTCTTTTTGTTTTGAAATATTTATTTTTTAAGGAGTTCATTAAATACAACTCATTTGATTCTAGAAAGTTTAATTATTTGTATTAGTAGTTTGTTTCTGCGAATGCAGCAGGGTGGAAGTTTGCGGAAAAATAAATAAAATGTTCATAGGTGGCAGTTATATGAATTATTTCAGAGCAGTCACCATAACCTATCACTTGTCAAGGAGAAAACTTCAATTAAAGCAAATTAAAGGATTACCTATTGAAGTGAATTATATCTCTTTAGGTGACTCATTGATCAAGAACCCCGTTGAAGACTCATTAAGCGATATCAGTAAATATAAAATATAAGTTTATTTATTATTTTTTAAGATCCTGAGATAAGCGTTATGTTAAATATTATTATTTAATTTAATATCATCTCGTATAAAATATGGCGCCCAACATGGGGCAAACTAAAAAACCAATAAAACATTAATATTCTATCATTTGTGGCGTCGCGTCGCAGCGTTAATAAAAGAAAAAATCATTTAAAAAAAAGATACGTACATTCTAAAAATTAAAGAAAATAAAGCCTGAAAAAATTTATCTTCATTGATAGAATACAGCAATATGTTTTGTTTATGTCCATAATTTAACATTTATTTAACAGCATTTAAGGTAGGGCAAGAAAATAAAAGAATTATGGAGAAAGGAGAAAGAATAACCAGAAGAACACCTAATCAATATGAGACACAAGAAGATACAAATAGAGAAGGTCAAAGCGAGATCTCCGAAGAAGCAGAAAAAGAAAAAACAGATGAACCAAATATTGTAGATACGGAGTCTAGGACAGGTACTGTGGAAGAGACCGTGGTCAGCAGGAAGTGCAGTTACTGGAGAAAGATCAATTCACCAAATTAATGGAATACATGAAAAGATCCAATGAAGAAATGACAGGTGAAATTGAAAATAAAATTGCAAAGTTGTCAGCAGAAATGAAGAAATCCACTGAAATGTGAAGAAACTAGAAGAAAAGTTTGGACAGACGATCAAGAATTTTAAGGAAGAAAATCGTCAATTAATATTCCGAGAAAAGATATAAAATGTTCGGGAAGAGATCCAAAGAAAGAAGAAAAGGAGAAAGAAAAAAATAGATGTGGTCAATAAACAGACAAAAAATAGATGCGGTAACTATAACGGTACGAACAGGTAATAAAGTGAGAGAAGATAATCAGAAAACGACCATGGAAGTCATAAGAAAGCATAAAGAAAAGCAGCAAAAAAACGAAGAACTGATGGAAAAGACAACAGCAATTTATAACAAAATAGGTCAGGTGGGAAACGAAGTAAATAAGAAGTTAGATAGAATGGGAAAAGATACCGACCAGGTTAAAAACAACGTTAAGAATTTACAACAAAATATGGGAGCTTCATGTGGTACATAGGTAAATTTTTGACATGGTTCAGAGACATTACCGCAATTTTAAGGAAGGAGCAAAGAATAACCAATGGTTTTCCTCAACAAACTGTATGAACTCATGAAAATTAAAACTCAGAAAAATAAAGAGTCAAATTATATAAATACAGTTTTGCAAGGAAACTCGGAAAAATAGCATCTAGTATAATCCGAACACTGTATTGAACTTACGAAGAATTTAAGGAGCTGTTTAAGTATACAACAATATTGGGGTAGTTCTCAGCAGGCAACAGTTAGATGTGATTTAGCATCAGGTCATTATATGATATGTAAGGGATCTCATGAAAATTACATAATAGAAAAGTACAATCAAATACAATACCTCACGCCAAATTTGTTAGAAGAAGGGTTGGTACAACACTTCTCAAGACACTTAGAACACTAGCTGCGCAGAAATAAAAAAATTAACGCATTTTCTGGAAATTGTGATAAATTATAAATTATGACTACAAACCAAGGGAAAGAATCGGAAGAACAGAATACGTCGAAGAAAAATTTTAATGGAGTTAAAAACGACAGGACCGAAGGAACCCAAAGAAAGTTTGATCAAAAACAATTTAGACCATTCAATAGAGAATACGGAAATGGACATGGAAGCAATTGGAGCAGGAATGCAAATCAACAAAAGTATAATAGACCGTATTATGGGAATAAAATTATAGAAATAATTATCAGAACCGAAACCAAGAATTCAGAAGTTACAACCCACCATATAATCAAGACGAACAAAAGAAACGAATCAATGAAGATTTTAGTAACAATTACTTTAGAAGATTTCTATATAACGGAGAGCTTCAAATTGGTTATTCTGTGTAGTTTAAGGTCTAAAACACCATACGTTGTTCTCTACAAAAAATGTTCTATTCAATACTTAACGTGTACTTAATACAGTATTTGCTGCTACAGTCCAGTTATATTAGAAAAATATTGAAATATTGAGGCAGGTCTTTGAATTTTTGCATAGACTTTCCTTGATTTTTTTAAATAACTTCACAATCCGTAGGTGATGTACAGAAGGAGATAAGGAGAGTAACTTACGCCCCAATTGTTTTTTTCAGAAACTATTAGATTTATTGAGATGAATGCGGTTAAATAAAATATATTTTATTTGATTTTCTCTAGAAGAAGATATGTCGTCTTACAGATTACAGTTTGTACCGGTACATTTGTTCCAAAAAATTTCGGGCATAACTTTTTCTGATTTTATATTTATCATGAAGTAGCTGAGAAAAAGCAATAAACATCCCAGTTGGGGATGGAATTCCCCCTAGATTTACTAAATTCAAGTAGCTTCTAAATTCTGAAGCTTCTAATGCTGTATTCTTATATGCATATTTTTCATTCTCAATTACTATTATCATCAGCTATTACTTTATAGTTTAAATAAGGCAATAAACGTCTAGGTAAAAGTTATCTAGCATGAGCATGACCCATTAAATCAATGGACCACCAGTATAATGTAGGTTAAAGGAGTTAAATTTTGACGACGTCTGCATCTTCAGAATAATAGGAAGGTGAACTTGGAAATATTTTACAATTGTAGCCATGCTTGATGTACTATTATTTAGTGTACTTAAGGTCTCAATGTCTCACCTAGTTTCATAAAACATGCTTTGTTCATTTGTTTGTTCACATATCTTCTAGCATTTCGAAGTCTAATTATATCTATTACAACTGAATGAATGCAAGCAATTGTGAAAATCTTTGTGATATTAAGGTTAAATAATTGGCAGCATCGTATTCATACATTCAGTGGCGTAGCCAAAGTTGGCCTTTGGGGAGGGATATACAATAATAAAAGAAAATCCGCGGGCTTGGCTTTCAACATATACCTATAGTAACTGTTTATTTACGTTTTTTTATAGATTGTATGGAAAAAAGTGTCAAATATGAAAGAATACTGAATAAAAAACAATATTTTTAGAACACTAGTCTTTATTCAACAAAAAACATTACAAAGCAAAATCTAGGCGCCGTGGTTTTTTGGTCAGTTCGTCAAATATCTCATCTACTTTTTTTAAGTTTTTGACCCTTGGGGGGGATATATCCCCCATATCCCCCCCCCCGTGGCTATGCCACTGCATATATTGTTATTTTTTTAAATATACTTTTTAAGATTTCCAGAAGTTTCTGTGTATTTTGAATAAATTCCATGACGAAATAGCAAAGATATTTTTGTAGTACGAGCCCCGACGCATATTAATTCGTCTACTTTCATTTTTGTTCAAAGTCGCCCCACAATCTTTACTCCGAAATTTTCTTCCGGTATAGAAAGTGACTCTTTTTTATTGACAGAAGTGAAGCACTGTATCTGCATCTACACCATGCGACGTTTCATAAAATTATATCAAGGGGTTTCTTACACTGCTTCTTGCAAGGTTTTTGGATAATTTCTTGAGACAGTGTAAGGAAACTTCACTACATAATTTCATGAAACTTGGCATAGAGTAGATGCAGGAGTAATACTTTCCTCAAACAGTAATAAGTTCCTCATACCGCTCCTTCATGTCTCGAGATTGATAAAAGTACCCCAAAACCTTGCAAGAAGCGGTGTAAAGAAACACCCTGATAGAATTTTATGAAATGTTGCATGGTGTAGATGCAGATGCAGTACTTCACTTCTGGCAACAAGAAAGTGTCACTTTCTAGACCAGAAGAGTATTTCGGAGTAAAGATTGCGGGGTGACTTTTAAGAAAAAATGAAAGCAGTCGAATTAATATGCGTCGGGTTCTCCTATCGTAACTTGTTTTAAAATCACTTTAAAGTTTATACTGAAAATGTCCCTAGAGTACACAAATTTGCAACTTTCCAACTGTTTTTCTGCTAAAAAGTTCCTACTTGGTAGACTAAATAGTTTTTTCGTGTTCTCTCCGATGGGTTCATAATTTGTCATTAAAATTGTTGATTGATTATTTAGGTGCCTTTAGCAAGGTTTTGGATTCTGTTACTTCTTCATATAACATTAGTATTAATATTACTACTTACTATTATTTTATTACTGGAACATAAATTTGTATATCTCAAGATTTCCAAATCCACTTATACAAAAATTGTCGACGTTAAAAACAGTTGTTCGTCGAAATAACCCCGCCATCGAATACCCTTGTGCTCAAAGGTCCTTGCTCGCTTATTTACATCTCAGATTCATGTTAGAAACTTAAAGCTCTCGCTGCTGGCGTGTATCATTCTTACTTAAATTTTCATTTATTGAGGAGCAATTGGTGAAAACGAACGGTACCGTTAGTTATAGTTTCTAATGAATTTAAGGTTAGCGTATCTTAGAGAAGGAAATACTAGTAAAAGGAACAGGTAAGATAAAGAAACAAACAATATCTTTATTCGCAGCCATCACTACAGTTGCTTAAGGGCTCTTTCAAATGCTTGCGAAGCGGTTCTTTCTACATATACACGAGTTTAATTCTAATATAAATTCAAGGGATGTTATTATAGAAACCAAAGTTTTTTCGAATTATTGTTATTTATAGAAATCGATGCGCTACATCGAGTTTTGTTAGTTATTGTAAATAATATCAAAATAATTTAAAAGCCGATACTCGACATAACAGATTTTCGAAAATCTGAATTAGCAGATTTTTCAGACAACTTACTCTGTAGCGGCATTGTAATAGTACATTACATACCGAGGCCGAAAGTACTCCATTCCTGTCGAGAGAACAATATAGTTTACCGAGAGGCGATAGCCTCGAGGTGAACTAGTTCTCGAGACACAGGAATGGTACTTTTGCCGAGGTTTGTATACTATTTTATTCGCAATCGTCTTTTAAATACCGAATTATCTAAAATTCTTGACAGATGCAAAATGTCATCGGTTGGGATTGGCATAACGTATGTCGCCACTTACATCATCAAATTCGATCGCATAATATTTCGAGGATTTTATTGAATAGGAGTATTTATAAATTAATAATAATACCTGGGTACTCGTTCTTTAGCAGCCAAGGTCCGCAACATTACCAAACATGATTTATGCAGCCATTTATACACCGCATTTGGCGATGTAATTTTCTGCGCGCCACCTAGTAGCTGAATTTAAAGACACGTAGAGGTGCGAAAATAGGTCGTTTCGGACCATGAGAATGTCAAAGTTACAAACAATGATGCATTTTCGGACCTCTAAATGGTCAGGAATGGACTCATTTCCAATACGATTGCGAATAAATATACTTTTTGCACTCCTCTATTATAAATCACGTGATTACGCACGGAACCAACGATTGGAAACGTCAAATTTACAATCATTCTCGCTTTTTACCGCACTAATGCTTGCAACGAGCACAGAGATTTTTCTCATTTAAAAAATGGTTTAAAATTAGATTATTGTATCAAAGCCGAAGTTTATAATAAAAAAAGCATTTTACAACTTTTATTAAGATAATACAGCAGAAATACATTCAAAATAATTAAAAATCATTGCAAGCCAAGTCAGCGCCATCTGTGAGAAATTCTATAATACAGTACTGTCACTCGGATTTCCACCTAACCAAAAAAAAAGTGCAAACGAGGTACTCAGGTAACTATTAAACACAAAATCATATAATATTAATTATTGTTTTATTTATCATGGTTATAAATGTTTATATTTAATGTGCAATTTTCGCAGGTAGAAATAGAAATGCCCGGACATCTTATGATGTTTTCATTTGTAAGGGCGTTACTTATATATGCATTAGCAACATGGCTAGTATTTGACCCTGAGGGACCTGTCTCGGACAAAGTTTCTGCCACTTGAATTTTATTTATTAAAGATTCTTGAATGTAGCCTTCCGCAACTGCGGAGGATTTCCATCCACCATGTCGTTTAATTGAAAGAAAATCACTTCCTTTGTTTGCCAACAATGTTGCACTGCTCCTGCGAAAGCAATGCCCCGTATCTCGTGTGGATTTTGCAACTTTAAGTAAGTTGCAATGAAAGATGGTACTTTCCCAATAGTATTTATACCAACAGGTAAATTGACACATTTACCAGAACGGTTGTAAGGAAAAATCTGGCATTATTTTTGACTAACAACCTCATTTTTAAAAACTGAGTAATAATTTCAACCCATTCATTTTTCGTTATAGCAAATTCTCTTTTAACATATGTTTTTATTTCAGGAACAGAAACTAGAATATCATCTTTAAAAACAATATCCTTAATCAACATTTTGCAAAGTTCTCCTCTGCGGCATGCTCCAGAAATGCTAATAACCAACACTGTCTGTAAATGAATGTTAGATGTAAAGACCATATTCAAATAAATAAAAAATAATTACCTTCATGAGTAAATATTCTTTGTTTGGTGCATTTATTAAGAATTTTGTGATATGTTCATCATCAAGAACTTGAGATTTCTTAGGACAACGATGTTCGGTTTTCCTTTTTAAAAGGGCAATTAATTTCGGATATTTTGAAATGTCAACATTATTTTTAATGTTAAACAAGACCTTAACATGCCGTATATTGACCATAACGACTTCTTATGTTCACTTATTTCTTGGAAATAGGCCAGCAAAACATTTTCAGTATGATTTTTAATTTTTTTCACTTCACACCATTTATCAAATGAATTATAGGTATATTTTCATACCTGTGTCGCGATTTTATTGGCAATAAATTATTCACAGCTACATTTGCTGTGTTTCTAATTTCGGGTGGTGTACATTCCAAGTCTTCTTCGTCCGAAAACATGCTTGAATTGTTCTTTTACTCAAAAGTTTGTCGACAAAAACCTGACAGTTACTTAAATGATCAGATAGTTACCTACATTATCGACATCAACTTGACTTGATTTTTTTCGACAAATTAAAGACAAATAATTTCTATATTTACATTTTTCGGCATTGTGGAGGATCCGTGCAAAAAGTAATATACAAGACACGTGCTGGAACAGTTTTGCTTTATTCGTGCGACATTCTTCAACTCGTGCGCTACCGCGCACTCGTATAAAAACTGTCGCACTCATATGCAAAACTGCTGTTCCCGCACTTATCATGTAAATAACTATACTAAGCACTGTGCAAAATCTGAATAATAAACGAATGAAATCATCCTACACGCCATTTTTTTGTTAGAAGTATAATCGCAAAAATTAATGATTAATTAATTTTTGAGCGGTGGCTCCCTTGCTATGGCAACTCATTTCCCCTCTTTGTCAACGCGCATTTCTGATTTCAAAACCTGTTTACTTGCGTAAATAAATTAATATTAATTGTTGATTAACTAATATTAACCGATTAATAAGTGAATGTCCAGTAATTAGTAATTGTAAAAAATCATCAAAACGTAATAATAAATAAATTAATAAAAAAGAAACGAACAAAAAAGGATGATAAATGACAGTCATTAAATAAGAAGACAACGTCAACAGAGCGTGACTCCGTGGAATGAAGGGCTGCCTCGCAGCTAGAGAACCACGGTTCAAATCCAACGCAGTTCGTATATTTTCTTTTAATAAAATATTTAATATATTTCATAAATAAACCTTCTTTTTTAATAATTATAATATTTATAAAACAGAATAACTTACAATTAAATACTAATATGATAATGTTTAATCAATTAATTTTATTTTTAATTAACATAAATATTATACATATATTATGTAGTTTAAACAATTACTATAAAATTAAGGGATAATTGTATGTAATTATTCTTTTTCATGTTTATTTATAAAATAAACAATTCTTTAAAAATACAAACAAAAAATATAATAATTGACTTTCATTAAAGAAGCAAGCAATGTCAACAGACAGTATAGCCCTGTGGAGAGCGTCTCTGTATTTTCGTCTAGAAAACCACGGTTGAAATCTCAAGCAGTCCTTTAATTTTGTTTAATGAAATGTTTCTATGTTTTAACGTGAAAGATTTATACTTATGTTATTGAAGTTGCTTAACACGAATCTGATACCAAAAAAACTTTGGCAGTTCCTCGAAAATGCTCATTTTAGTAAAGTTGGCCGCTTTTTTTTTGACAGCTGTCAACTGTCAAAAGTTTTTCTCAGTTTGAATTTCAGATTCGTTTTCAGCAGTTTCAACAACATAAGTATATAAATTCTCAAGTTAAAACATAAGAAAATAAAAAAGTTATGCCACAAAGTCGCCAGAAAAGCACCGAACCCATGTTAAATCCTATTTAAACTTTAACCTCTCGATAGCACGGGTTAATATTGACCAAGTTGGCTGAAATTCTGCACAGGTCATTTTAAAGAGATCTAGGGGGAGGGACCTAAAAACTTTTAACTTTTGCAAAATAACGGCCACCCTATTGCGTATATTGGTAATTATTTTTGTTAAAATAGGTTTCTGTATTTAATTGACATATTTCAATTATTAATTATCAGTTATTTATTTAATTTATAAATTAAATAGTATACATTTTGTTGCTTTATATGACATTAATTATTTCCATTCTCTTTTATTTCCTTTTGAATAATTTCAAATTAGCGACTTCGCACCGTGCACTTTCGACCAATTTTCATAGGTTCACGGATTCTGCCCATCTCTACAAACCACTCTAGCTGCGCAACGCGCCACGTGTATACTTACACAATGGGTTGAATCAAGAAGGAAAAAACTGCTTAGATCCCTCAATGTAGAATTTGTCAGAGATACGGGCACACGAAAACGTACTGCCAACTCGAACCACGATGTGTCAAATGTATGGGAAATCACATATACACAAACTGCCCTAAAGAACCAAACTAAGACTCGCAATGTGTAAATTTGCGATGTTGAACACCCTGCAAACTATAAAGTTTGTTAGTATTACACTAAAATATCTAACAGGACAAGCACCAACAGAAAGTATATATGTAATAGAGTTACAGAAAACAGATTCAAACACAGTACAAAATAATACAGCAACCTCAACAAATCTTAAAACATTACTCCAACCTCGATCTAAATAGAATACATATGATAAATAACTTAGCAATTGTGAACTGGAACGCAAATGTTATCAAAGCCAAAGATAAATTTTTGTAAATTTCCTAATTAGATACTAGGGTTTTCGAGTGGAGAATTACTCTATTTTTTGTTGTATCGAGTCCCGGGAAAAATAATCCGAGACGCCGGACTTTTGTATAAAAAGTATTCAATTAAAATTCTTACTTTAGAATTCAGGTCTTATTTGTTTCAATTTGTTGAGCAAATTATTAGTTAAAAAAGGTAATTCTGAACAAGAATATCGCTTGCACAGATGGTTTTCTAGTTTTTTAAGTTGTAAACAGTCTTTGCAAACAAATTCAAATTATTTACAACCTGTCTATAATCAATCAATAAAGTTAAAGGGATTAGTTTCAGTAAGAAAGTACCTTAGGTATGATACCTGGCCACAGCATTCTTCATAAGTAAAATTGTAGTTTCTATTCAATTAGATTTAAAAAGGGCCTCCATTCGGAGTTTCCTCTTTTATATTTTATAAACAGTCAGGTAGTCTTATGAAGCTTAAACAGAATGTTTTTTACTTAAAAATTCATATGGAAGTATGGTCTTAATATTTTAACAACCGGTCGTTTTCAATAGGAAAAAGGTTCCAAGAAGATTTTGATAGCTTTTGTAATGACAATAGTGCGCTTTCATAATTAATTGCTTATAGTGTGTATTTACTAGATTTCTGAATTTGTTTCATCTTTTGTTTACGTATTAAATTTCTAAATAATTTTTTTTTTAAATCAACTAAATGCTCATGCGTCATTTAGAATGCATGCACTTAAAAAATATTGAAGAAGATATCGAAACTATTTTGTGCCTCAAAAAAAATTAAAAATTTACAATCAATTTTAAATTTTGCAAAACAAGGAATTTGAGTGAAATATTAAGTCTAGAAACAACCATGATTAAAATCCAGTTGAATGATAATATTCAAGTCAAAAATAGTACCAGTATATAAACAACCTAAGCGTAGAATAGATGAACTGGAAGTATTAAACATATTTAATGATAATAAAAGTGCCCTGCTAATAGGCCACCTTAATAGCTAGAACACAATATGGGGCTGCAGAGTAAATAATCCAAATGGTATCAAACTGTATAATATAAGCATTGCGCACGCAATGCATACAAATCTCGACACCTAATGAATACACATACATAACATTACAAAAGAATTTTACAAAACCAGTATATCAGAAAGTTATAACAGAGGTGGACTCGGATCACATCCCGGTTTTAATATCCTTTTTAAGTCAACCTCAGTCTACACCTCCAATATCAAGACTCATAAATGGCATGATAGATTAGGAGCTATTTGAGAAGGTACTCAATGTAACACTAGAAACACCCAAAAATATTAATAGTGCAGAAAATATAGCCATCGCTCTGAACAAATTCACTGATAACTTAAATGGCAGCATTCAACAAGCAACTGTTGCACAAAACAAGTCATAACCTAAATCCACCAATACATATCCTAAATCAAGTAAAACACAAAACCAAACACGAAGAGCATGGCAAAACACAAGAGAACCGCAGCTATAAGCACACTACTTACTCGACTTAACCGGCAAGTTAAATGGGAATTAGACCAGCGCAGAATAAACATTATCAAAGATATACTATAGTGCAGCAGTTCGGATCAAAAGACAACTCTTCTAGCAAACCGCCAAACGGAGTTTAAAACAACCCACACTTATCACATACTCAAAACAGACAACAAAGTATATACAACAGACTTAGCACAACAAATCGGAAGTAACCTTAGCCCAAACATATCTACTGACATGGATCTAGTGGAAGAAATGGAAAGGTATGTTTCAGAAAATCTACAAATAAATTGAGACCAAATGGAGCCAACTTTCCCTAGTGAAGAGAAAGCCATAATTAAGCAACTGAAAACATGAAAATCTCCGGAGCTAGACCAAATATCAAATGTGGTATTGAAAAGCTTACCACGAAAAGTCATCGTCTATCTAGTAACGATCTTTAACGCATGCTTAAGATTAGACTACTTTTCTAAAAAGTGGAAGCATGCTCCTATCTTACCTATTCACAAACCAGGGAGAAACAAATGTAACCCGGAAAATTATAGACCTATCAGTTTGCTCTCAACATTATCGAAATTTATAGAAAAAATCATCAGCAAACGCTTAAACACTACTTGTACTAACGAAAATATTCTACCAATGTTTCCATTTGGATTTAAAAGAAAAACATGGTACAGGGCACCAACTCATGCGATTAACTGAAATCATTGAGAAGGGGTACCACTAAAAATAATGTACTACAGTTGCCTTTGTGGACCTAGCAAGCTTTTGACAAAGTATGGACGAAAGGACTACTATACAGTGTATTTTTTGTAAACGATAATATAGGAAATCCAATGGAATTTTATCATTTTCCTCGTAAGTTTGTACCCTTGCAAATGTAATTAGAAATCTTGGTATCAATCGAAAGATGAATTCATTTTACGTCAAAAAAATAATAAACTTTATGAAGAAAACCAACATCGATTTAGAAAAAGATTTAAAAAGCTTATTGATTTACTGCTTTTGGTAATAAGTTATTAAAAAAAGCTGGAAGCTGAACGCCGATTGGTGTAGCGGTTAACGCTTCAGATTCCTAATCAAACATCGCGAGTTCAAACCCCGTCATCGTATACTTTTTTTAAATTGTATTGCTTACTAATTATTATTTTTAGAACTTTATTACAACGATTATTAATTTTTTTTATTGTTAGATATTTTTGCTACGACGGTTTACCGTTACTTTTTGTACAATTTTAACTACCTATCAGAAAGGCAAATGAAAAAAGGGCATAAAACTAATAATCCTTGTAATAAAGTTCTAAAAATAATAATTAGTAAGCAATACAATTAAAAAAAAAAGTATACGATGACGGGGTTTGAACTCGCGATTTTTGATTAGGAATCTGAAGCGTTAACCGCTACACCAATCGGCGTTCAGCTTCCAGATTTTTTTAATAACTTATAACCAAAAGCAGTAAATCAATAAGCTTTTAAGTCTTTTTCTAAATCGATTTTGGTTTTCTTCATAAAGTTTAATATGTTTTTGACGTAAAATGAATTCTTCTTTCGATTGATACCAAGATTTCTAATTACATTTGCAAGGGTACAAACTTACGAGTAAAATGATAAAATTCTATTGGATTTCCTATATTATCGTTTACAAAAACACACTGTATAAGATGTTATTAACAAATATCCCATCCTATCTTAAGCATCATAGCTTCTTTACTACAAAACAGAACATTTGAAATTAGAATAAATGCTACCTACTCTAACGTCAAAATGTCAAAGCTGGAGTATCACAAGGTAGTAAGTATATTAGGTCCTATACTGTTCAACCTATAACAACGCGTAACGTCCGTCGCTTGTCGAAGATTCTTTGAATCTTCAATGAAATGGGAGTGAAGCTTACACGTTTGTAAGTATTTTAAAATTATATTAATACTAAAATTGTTCCTTATTCCTGGAAACAAGGATGCGATAAAAAATTGCAGTAAATGAAAAGTAGTTTAACATTATGTTGTTTTGTTCTAAACTTCTAGTGTATTTAATTCATACATATAGTGCGTTTTTGGGACCATAAAATTGCCAAACTCTGGTATGCGTCGTCCGGCAGCTTTCATATTCGTCCCAAAAATATGATTTTTTTTATACTAATTAAACAAATAACTATTTATTTAATGTTTTTTATTTTAATAACAAATAACTACTCCTACTATTTACTGAATTGTTAATGATCAAATTATGCATTACCTGTTGATAGAAATATAATACATACAATCTAACTTTTCGTAGATTGAAGCACCACGACCACCCGCTGGTTACGTGCCTGAGTCGCCGCCCTTGATTCATATCAACACATTCTTTTATGTAGTATAAATGTATCAACATCAGTTCTAACAAACTAATAAGAGATAAACTTAAACTGAAAACAATCCGCTGGAAATCTGAAACAGGAAATATTGCAAGTTTGTTTTGAATGCACCATGCTCCTTATCAACCGCTTTGTGGAAACGTGTAAATTCGGAAAATTAACCATTGTAAATTCAATTAATATTAGAGTTTTCCGGGATTTCCTGCAAATGGGTTGTTATTATGAAAATTCCTGAGTTTTTTTTTTTAATTTTGTTTTGTTTGATTCATTTAATATATACAGGGTTAGTTAAAAGTATGGAGACGGTGATTTATTGTCGTTAATATTCATTTTAGGAAATAACGTTCAATACAAAAGTTTTCTAGGAAATTTTTATCTACATTTGAGAATAGAAATTTTTTTTCTTGGAGTTTTTTTAAATGGGAACTTGTTAATTTTACACTACCATTCGATAGAGCATTTTTTCTCTTTCTCGTAGTATTAAGATTTTTTTATTTTATCTTATTTTAATAACATTTTCTCAAGGAAACGCCGATTCAAGTATTTAGGAATAGTATGTATATCTTAGATTAAACTCGCCATTGCTAATTTTAACAGTAATAAATTGTATAAAGTTATTGCATACAATTATTGTATGCAATTTATTGCTGTTAATATTAGCAATGGCGAATTAATTTTAGATGTACGAGGGTGCGTTTTTATATTCGCGGAATTGGGGGGGGGGTTACGAAAGTAAATAAAAACAGAGAATTATTTTTCTTTTTCAATATATTTTTCCCTAACTATACATTTCTCAGATCTAGTAATTAATTTATTTATACCAGTGAAAAAAAATCATTTTTGTCGTCAAAATATGCTGAAACTGCAGCTCTTACTTCATCATCGGACGAAAATTATTTTCCTCGAAGTTCGTTCTTCATATTTGGGAACAAATAGTAATCGCTGGGGGGCACTTCTGGACTGCAGGGTGAATGATTTAATTCCTGGAAGCCTGCCTTGTGCAGGGCAGCTTGTGCAACTTTCCTTCGATGAACGGGTGCGTTGTCGTGCAAAAGTAGCACACCTTTGGCAAGTTTTCCTCTTCTCTTTTCTTTGATGGAGTCCCTTAATCGTTCTAAAAGTGTGGCATAATATCCTCCCGTTATAGAGACACCCTTTTTTTTGTAGTCGATGAGCAGGATTCCTTCAGTGTCGCAAAATATGGTCGCCATGAGCTTTCTAGCTGACTGTTGCACTTTAAACTTCTTTGGCAGAGGTGTACCTTTTTATGCCACTGCATTGAATCTTGTTTGGATTCAGGTTCATAGTGGTGAACCCACGTTTCATCTCCTGTAACACTCCGACTTAATACTCCATCCTGCTCTTCACTGCAGAGCCTCAAAAACGCCCGTGAACATGCCATTCGTTCGTGTTTTTGAGGTGGCATTAGCATTCTTGGGACCCATCTTGCACAGACCTTTGTCATACCTAGATGAGCGTGCAGAACTTTAAAAATGATTGTATCTGATACTCCAATCATTTCGGTAAGTTGTTTCTTTTTCAAACGGGCATATTTCAATATTAAATTTTCAACAAGTTCTGGCGTGGTCACCTCGATGGGACGTCCAGGGCGCGGATCGTGTTCCAGTGATTTGTCTGCCTTGTTTAAACAGGTTATGCCACTTATATATCATGTTTTTCCAGGACAAGAGTCCTGGTAAACCGCTGACATCTCTTCTATAATAGTTTGAACTGGTTTTCCTTGTTTTGTCAAGAACTTTATAACGGCACGATGTTCAACTTTACTCATATTGAAAATCTCTTCACGCTCTGACTTGTGGAAATGGCAATAACTCAAATACCACCACTAATTCAATAATAATCCAGTTCGGTATTTATAGTAATAAGACATCAAGCTAGACGTTACGATTGGTTTACCAAGCCCCGCCTCTCAGCAACCCCCCCTCCATTCCGCGAATATAAAAACACCCCCTCATAGTACCTACTATTCGTAAATACATGAACCGGCGTTTTCTGGAAAAAATGTTAAAATAAAATAAAAATAAAATAAAATAAAAATTAATACTATAGTAAAGAGGAAAAAATGCTTCATCGAATGGTATCATAAAATTAACAAAGTTTCCATTTTCAAAAAATCGCGGAAAGGCGTAACTCAAGAACAATAATTGAAGATAAATAATTTTCACGTCTTCTCAAATGTAGATAAAAATTTTCTAAAAAAACTCTTGTATTGAACATTATTTCTTAAAACGAATATTAACGACAATAAATTGCCGTCTCCATACTTTTAACTAACCCTGTATAGATTAATTTTCCATTTAAGCAAGTGCTGTTTAAATTAAAACGATTATTATCATTATTATACCTACTGATAATCCCATTAAAGTTTTCTTTCTCCCTTTTACAGAAATTACTAATAGAACGAGTAAGGACCGAATTAAAAGAATTCGAAAAAAAAATAAGCAATGGGATCAAAAACAATGCTCAACACGAACGTGCTTCCGATATAAATAATATTAACAGATCTAGGAAACAGAACATGTAAGTACTTAAGTAGTGGTATTACTAGCTTTTATGTTTGCATACGTGTAGCTTGTAAAGGTTTATTATTAAGATCTCATTGTACTATTATAATGGTGTTGTATAATAAGTGTTATACACTTTATATGGACGGTCTGGATTATATTATTTCAAATGTTGGCTGGTAGGTAAGTTAATTAGTTTTGCATTTTATTACTATTATTCAAAATCAGTGAATCATTTTATGTGTAGGTGGGTACATATATGAGATTTGAAACTTTTCATTGGACATAAAAGCCTTAAATATAAAATAGAATTTGTTTTTCCTTAAGTTATTTTTAGTAGAAAAACGATAAGAATACATTTTGAAAAATGTTGCTTACAATCTTATCAAGTATTTAAATAAACTACTAAGAAGAAACAAGTGAATATGCACAAATAACACTGGCCATGGAATTTAAAACGACCAATGGCGGCAATCAATGGGTGCGACCATCACACCACCGCTGCAAATACTGCTCTACAGCAGCTTTAACAGCAGCCTTAGATTTAAAAACCGTTAATAAATTTTTTTTCTATTATATAAGTATCTCTTATCTGCTATCAAAATGGATGTTCTGACATTTTGATTATACACATTTAGTAAATCAGTCGTCTAGTATTACTTGTCAGCGCTTCAAGCGACTTATATGTATAAAGCCAGACCCGGATTAACCTCTTTGGCGCCTTGAAGCTCTTCAAGGCTGGCATCTTTTGATGATATATCATCACTCAATCAATAGCATACTATAACGGCGTTGTCCGGTCGATCTGTCCTGCTTTGGAGAAGTGTAGAGTATAGCCCCTTTATTTTCAAATAGTACTGATGCTACAACGACGTCGTCCGTTTGATCTGGTTTGCTTTAGAGAAGCGTAGAGGATAGCTTCTTTATGTTCAAATAGCAGCGACGATTGATCTCGCCGCTAGAGCAAAAGCTCCAGAACGATTTGGCGACATTGTATATTACCAGGTTTGATAATTTTACGATGAATTTTAGGTTTACTAATAATAATGCACAAAATATTCACAATTTAACATTAATTTGACAGTGGACATTCATGTTCTGTAAAAACGATCATATTAATCTAATACATACCGCCGTAATTGTAATTTCTAAACAACTTTTTATTAAATTCGTAATGTATATTAGTATTTTTTTTCTTTATTAAAGTTTGTGTCAGGTTTGCTCCAGGATATCGCTACACTCACTGGGTACGTTCGGCACTGCAACTCTGAAGCACTTTTAAGGCTGGCGTCTTCTGATGCTATATCATTAAACTTCGGTGGCGTTAGTTATTCGGAAAGCGTAAACTAACAGTGGTCAGGTGACCGCTTAAAGCTACATTCACATAATGATGCGTTACCGCTTAGAGTATACGTTCTAGCATGCGTAATCCAAAGAGACGATGAAAATGTATAACATTAATTAAATTAGACCCGTTACGTATCATTACCAATAACAAATCAGAGTTTAAAAGAGGCGTTAGTCATAAAAAGGACGTTTTTTACGACGTAAACCTCCACTATAATAAATAAGAGTTCAAGGTCGAAATAGTTATTATTAATTTTTTTTGCAAAATATGTATTAAGTGGTAAAACAAAAAAGAAATAAAAACAATCATCAGCGTTAACCCAAGTTTCGTTAGTAAAAAATATTGATCGCCTTTCTTCGTGAAATTTTGTAATTGTCCTTAAACAGTCTCGGCGCCAGAGAACAATCTCTTTTCGGTCAACAAGCATGGCATTCCAGCATCTACGAGCTTATTTAAATTTTAGTTTATATTTTAAAATCTTTTCTTTTTTAAAGGAACATTATCAAGGTTTTCGGTCATTTTTTGAATTTGCAGTTGTTTATGTAATGACAGTCAAGCACGAACGTTCGCGCCGCCATTTTATATTAAAAGATAGTTGGCCGCGAAAACAAAATATAACAATTGCTTTCGAATCGTTTTTTCATAATTTAAAAATTGGATTTAATTTTGAACGTGCTTTTAGTTTATCGATATTTGGTCTTAAAAGACGTAGTTTAATTATTTGAATTATCTATAATTTACCATGATTCATTTGTGAGTGTTTTGTGGAACTTTTCGTGAGGTGATAAAAGAATTTGATAATTGGAAAATAACCTTCGATTTGGATGACGGGAATACAATCATTCTTTCGGACATCGTTTGGGGCCCCAGATATTATAAATTGGGGTAAATTGGGAAACCGAGAGAATTTGGATTGCCGAAACATTGCCATTTAAGGTAAGTCCCCTTATGGGTTTATATCATTACCATTATAAATCCTTTTATTGCCCTTTAATTTATCGTTTCGAAATACAGTCCACTTATTGTCGTCGAAGGTACAGGTTTCATTTTGTATCGTTCATAATTTTCGTATTTTCGGAAGCCCGTAACCTAACAGCAGTCACAATACTTGCACAATAAAAATAAATGCAATTGCACCATGTAAGATGAACATTAGTACTGAACGTTTATCCGCATTTCCACGCTTAAGTAAATGTCATCAGTCATTAAGCGCACCCACCAATAGCGTTGCATTTGGTTTGTTTACGCTTTCCGAATAGCTAACTCGACCAGACTTTAGAAGTAGGTATCAAAGTCAACAACTATTTTGTGTTTTATTTATATTAAGGTATGTTTATTTTAAATTTTCTTATAAATTTGACAATAGCAATAAAAAATGCATTACTACCATAAATTTAATAATCGTAATCACTTATTTAGTAACTACTTAATGTTTGTAAACGTTTCAGTTACTCTTATAACACAGAATTTTAAAAGTGACAGAAAAATTTATATTATCTAATATTAAATCTTTGGTTGTTGTATGACAATTTCACAGTCGCACTCATAGAATATAATTTATCTCACTCGGGCTTTATGAACATGATGGTGTTGTTTTATCGTTCTTTTTGAAATCGATGTTATTGATGCCTGAACTTAGAGTTTCGTTAATAATTTTTTACCAATGGTCAAATAAAATAAAATAAAATGTGAGATTAGATGCTTTAGTCTAAATAAATTGAAGCGCCTCGAACACTTCAGATCTTTTGCAAAATACTTTGAAAAGAAATATTGATTAATTAAACCGGTAGTATCAAGTAAATGTTAAAAATGATAGTATTTTTTTTAATAAAAGTTTGTAAAAACCATATTGTCATAAGTTATTCCAAATTGGAGTTCACAATTATAGCTTCTAAAATGGCAGATTTGGTGGAGCACCTAGAGTGTTCTTATGAAACTCTTATAGGACTTGAGTATTGTTAGAAAGTGTAATCGTGACTGTTATATATAGTTATAGCCGTATAAAAATTATATAGATCACAATTATAAATCACAAGTGTTATAAAAGCATTACCAGCAAAGAATAGCCCATAACGGTCTTTGTTGTCACTAAAAATGTATTGAAAATATGTAAAGGTTACATATCCTTAAATGATCAAGTGCTATAAATTGGTAACGTAACGTTTACTAACTGTTGTTGTAGGAGCTTAAATAATATGAACTACAGCATGTATAAAGAAGTGATAGACCACATTATATTCCGTCCTATTATTAATTAGGAGTCTTTTGAAACCCTAATAGAGCTTGAAGACATTCTGAAAACTATTAGAATTGTTTCATTGGGATTTATCGACATCTAAATTTCACAAGAGATGAACTCAGATTAACCTCGCGCAATATTTTGACGCGAGTTGTGAAATATATAGACGACCAAATTTTTGAAAATTGATTATAAACATATCATTTTGTCCTTTTTTTAAATTTTTGGATAAAAGCCGGGGTCCCAACCTACTAGACGATCACGGCCCATATTACTCTACCCGCGTAAAATTCAAATATTTAACAAACCGGAAATTGACACAGTATTACCAACCTTACAAATGACCATCTTTATAATGATAATTATAACAAAAGAACAAACTGGATATTTAACACACTGGATCCTACGTTGTGATTATTTTTTATAACATGTGACCAAGGTTGATAACGATTGACTTACTTCATAAGGACGGAGAAAGAGAGTTAAACACAAATAAAAAGAACACAAATAAAAGGACAATTAAATATGATTGTATTATTTATTAATTTATTCTTAATCTTGAGCGAGGAGGGACGTATTTAAACTGATACAAATAAATGGCTAGTTCTCTAAAAACCTCCTTGAAATTATTGCTAACCCAGTTTAAATACGTACACGCTGCAAGTTCAATAGGTAAGTTGATGATTATTTAGTTTGGTTACAATAAACAATACAGATCAATAAATCAATTTATCAAGTTGATACAGTTGTGTGATTATACTAGGCATTTATAAATAGACAAACGCAAATCTCTCAATGACATAAAACATCAAAATTGAGTGAAATAGTCAATCAAAAAGATTTACATATAAACCAGAAAAGGTAAACGTGACAGATTAAAATAAATACACAAGAACTACTGAACAAAAATCGTATCATATTTGACATAGCAATAGATACTTTGTGACCATACATATATAATAAGAAATATCAGAACACGTCTTTTGCAAGACATAGTTTTACTGTCAGCGACAGGAACGATAACCTAGATAAGCAAGCAAAGCAATAGGCACAAAGAAATAACATAACACATAAAAATATATAAACATGCAAATGTACACAAAATAACAGTTTGAGGGTTCTCTTTATACACGGCCTATCAAATGGGCTTCAGCCACCGTGGAGATTAATACGCTCTCAAATAAATAAATCAGTTTATCCCCAGGGAAATAACCAACTGTTTCGAACCAGAAGATTATCCCGACATTTTTAGTCACAAAGTAAAACATTTAGTTAGGTTAGAGAAATTAACCTAAAAATCAATAAATACTGACAATAAAACACGTAAACAGTAGTCATATATAAATGCACAAATAACCTTTCCAGATAGCAATAATTAGTTATAATGATACTACAAACGTTAATAAAACATTATTTTCTAGTAATATTTACACATTAAAGGGAAAAAATTTGTAAATTGTTAAATGTATCAAACGAATCCTTTAGATTTAGTTACCGTATAGAGTTTGACTTAGCTATAGACAAACGAGAGATTTGAATTTCAGATTAATGAAATAATATAAAAATTACATCACACAACTGGAATCAACATAAATTAAATAAACAGAAATAAACTTACATAAATTTATATTATTTTTTTTAAACCAAGCCAATACTTCCTACCTGTTTTAAAAAAAATCCCATCATCCTATCTCAAAACAAAAAACAAACAAAAATCGTTCCTTAACTACCCCCTAGCAACACAAACTACCAACATTAAAGAACCTGTAATAAACATCTCTAAATATAAAATCAAGTTACCAACCTCAAAGAAACTGTAAGAAACATCCCCAACACTTTATATTCAACCAAGTAGTTGTTATTTTAAAAATCAATTACATATTTTGCCTGAACCTGTATGTAATAACAGAACTAGGTAAATTGATTATTATTAAAATTGTTTTGTGACTAAATGACTTGCTACAGCTACTTTGATAATTTTGGTTGACTGTAGGTCTGACCACTAATGTAACCAAAATGTAAATGTATCATTTTTCTCTTTTTTTAATTTTCAAATACAATCGTAAACGTATCATATTTCTCGTTTTATTTAATTTTCAAATAAAAACTAAAAAATGTAAGTATCTTCTTAACCATTCAGAAGAGGGTACATGCTCATATGAACTTTTTTGCTTAAGCTCCTAAAATATTTCCCTTTCCTCTTGAAACACCCTGTAGAAATGCCTTCTCAACCTCAAGAAATTTAGACTAATTTATGTTTCTTTACACTGAGTTGCATTTGTTTACATTGTGTTCCTAAAGTAAACACTATGCAGTTTTTCTTTGGTAACACTAAAATTAAGAGAACTAAACTTTAGAATATAAAATAAGACTAAAAATGAGACATACCTTTTGAGCAAACAATTTCTGCTGCGGGGATGCAGCGACGTATTGTCAGATCTAAAATTTTTAATTTTAGAAAACATGTTAGGTGTGGCTCCACAAAATGGGCACGCTTGACTTGATTTGATATCTGTCACTATTGATAAAACCTTTCCATCTATTAAGGGCATTGTTAACTTGTAACTGGCATTTAATACCCTACTGCCTGGAAGGGAAAGGTGTAAAGGCTGCAAATTCTTTATTTGTTTATCTATTTCTTCCTTTTTCCTTAGAATTAATTCTGAATTGATTCCTTTATGTAGGTTAACTTTAAGGGCCTATAAAATCTGATTGGGGTGTTCTACTGTCCCATAAAATTATGTTATTGCTGCAAAGTCTTAGTGGTATAATTGTTGTAGCAAACAATGAGGAATCAGATCCATCGCTACTTGTTTCAAATATTTGCTTATATGGTGCGTGACCAGAGCTTCCATCAAAACCGTAACTAACAAACATTTCAGCACTTAATAAAATTGTTGCTTTCATTGCTCTTAAAATGGGTTCCTCCTGCAGAAGAACTATTCGACGTAAAGTATGTTTGAGCAAATTTTTTAAAGGCACCGATGCATTAACGTCACTAGCCACTATACCAGACGGCCTACATGCAGTTTTAGCTTCCGTAATTAGATAGTATGGTGGATAAATATTACATTTTCTTGATACTGTAGCGTTCTTTTTTAAAATAATAACAAAAATGCTGTTTAATCGTCTATTAACAAGAGAAATATTAGTTACATACACTAATTACAAACACTATAATTATAAACTGTTAACGAACTTAAATGCTAAATATTTACAAAGTTAAAGTAGATTATATAAGCTCTATTTATTTATGATTACAACATTTATTAAACATTTATTTATTCACTGATATTTGACTACTAATTACACAAAGCACATTTATTCAATTCACCGGTTGAACACTGATTGATTCCCTTCGATCCGCGACGACGATTTATATCTCCCATATAAACGTTCTAGAAAACGCTGGCTAAAATTATTTTCTAAAATGCATTGTAACGCTTCTTCTGGAGTTTAAGGCTTAGGTTGTTCTTTTGGCGACAAGAGCATATTTCTTACTTTTGTGGCTCTTGTTGGAGTTTTGTTAACTTCCTTTAATACTACCGCTAAATCCTTTTGTGCTTGTTGTCTTGCAGAAATCCTTGCTGCTTCAAGTATTAAAGGAGTCTCGTGTAGTGTTTCTTGCGACAAATTTGAAGCTTTAATTCCTTCGTTTTGTCCGTTCGGACATTTTTTGGAATGGCAACCATCGTCTTCCACCAGTAGTAGCAGATGTTGAAGGTTGAGGAAAGCTATCATGTTTCTTCCTTTGATTTGAACATTGTTCTATTTCGAACACCATTTCAGACCGTAATCAAGCGTTACAGGTACTTTTAAATTCCGAGAAAGTTCTATTATTTTTCTGCTACCTTGAATATAAATTACTGCAAAATTTCCGTATTTTTTCACGAATTTTTGTTAGTTCTGACATTGATATATCTTCTTCCATATTAGAAATAACATATTCGAAAACTTTGTCAACTTTGCAATCCTTATTGCTTTCCTCTAGCCAGATTTTAAAAAAGTCATCGTATTTAAACTGATGCATAGCTTAAAGAAAAATAATAATTACTATCCATCCGGCAGCGTCTGGCAGTTAGATTTTGCATAAAAATAAGCACAAAGAACTATTTTACAAAATGCCACGTAATCTTATGCAAGCAAATACAAACGATTTTTTGTAGGATTAAGTAAATTTTTAGTATAACATTACGAGCCGTAACAAATTTGCACTGGCAACGTCGTTGCGTATTATTTAAGTTCTCCGTGTTTTGCAACGTTTTAGTACGTTACGGTGACAATTGCAATGAAATATTTTTATGCACTGGCTTTCTGACCAAATGGTATTTTTTTCAACTTGGTAATGCAATTTTTTAGTTATAGAATTTGACAGAATTTAGTTATATATATTTGATTCATACAAGAGGATTCATACGTGTTTCATTTATACTCGAACCCTTACCAACACAATAGGCCCTACAATTTGTCGCATCGGCTCGTGGGTGCTGGTCAGTTTAATGTTTCTCATTGTACTATACTGTAGCTAATTAATGATGTTATCTTAAACTGGGAATTAGCAGTAAGTATGTTTGTTTAAACAATTGCTCAAAGGATTTGTTAATAATATTTATGAATAAAATCCTATAAATATACATTTTGGAAATAAAAATTAAAATCCAACGTGAAATAAATAAATTTGGCTTGTTTAAAAATAAAGTTCGTGAACCACTTGTCACTTGACTTATACAGTGTCTGCCATAAAGTTGGATCCATATGGGAATATATTTTTAATATTGTTATTGGAAAAAAACTTTATGGAGCAATCACCTCTGCTTGCAAAAATACTTGAAATACGCCATGTCAAACTTGACAGGTGACGTTAGGTTACTGTTAAATTCGCCATTTTAAAAAAAGAATCTATGGAAAATGACCTTATTTATTAAAATATGAAAAAATTTATTTAAGACAAAATATTTCTAATGACATTTTACGTTTACATACCGACTTTGAACGAGATATTCCGACATAAGGGAATTTTTTTTTAACATTTTTTGATACACCCCTGTAAGTGATTATTTTGAAATCATTAAAAACGCTTTAAATGAGTAGAAAGGCAACAGGTCATAGCATATTTTGTTAATAATAGTCAATGATGTAGGTATTTTTGACAAATATTGAAATTATCAAGAAAAACATGGAACGTTTTGAATTATTTTCCAATTTCCAAGAAAACAACTCATAATCTTATTCATCTTTTTTTTATTAAGCCACGTTTGAATAATACAAGAATTGTTGTAATCATAATTTAAGCAATTTAACACGAAACTACTACTTAAAAAATAGTCAGTTACGGGGGTGTATCAAAAAATGTTAAAAAACAAAATTTTTCTTATGTTGGAATATCTCGTTCAAACTTGGCATGTAAACGTAAAATGTCATTAGAAGCATTATTTCTTAATCAGATCGTTCTATATTTTGACAAATAAGGACAGTTTTCGCCGATTGTATTTAAAAATAGCGAATTTGACAGATACCGAATGTCACCTGTCAACTTTGACATAGCGTATTTCAAGTATTTTTGGAAGCAGAGGTGATTGCCCCACAAAGTTTGTTTCCAGTCAGTAGATATGCAGCAAGAGTTCTGCGGCAATCCTTATGGAAATTAACATGGGAAATCGCTAAGGTTCAACGTAGTAATTTTTGGTCAATTTCAAGGTCATCCGCGGTCCCGCCAGACTCGCGCTCGCGATCAAGATCTTCCGCAATCCAACCAAGCGCGCGGCAACGTTGCTAACTTCACGCTGTTACATGACATGAGTCGACTTAGTAACTATGGAATTTTATTGATAAAAGTAATTACCTAATGTTCTACCAATAATAATAATTTAAGATAATTGATATAATTTTTATTAATAACGAATTAAAAAATTCCTGAGAACATTCGAACATAATTCAACATTAATATACCTATAACGGTCGACAGTTAGAAGGGCCCGCGTTTTTTCCACATATTGTCATTAAAATGTAACATTTTATTTTAATTACATAAATCTAATTATATAATACCTATAAATAACATTCTATTAATAATGAATTGAAAATATACACAATTCAAATTTAAAATACCTTTCACGACTAATGGATACGGACGAGATACGAATACTACGCATGTGGGAATCATGCATCGACATGATCCCGGAGGGTGACCTTCAAGCCTTTTACCTACACAATAATTTAAACGTTATTTAATTAAAGTACTTCGGAATAGTTAGCTACTCTCATCTATCCCCAGGAGTTTAATACAGATATCCCTAATCATAACATCCCCTCGGTAAATACTTTCATACATAACAACATAAAAATCTCAATCTTGCAGTTTTGATAAGAATCAAAACTAACAAGATATACTAAAGTTTCTCAGTCGATATGTACCAGGTAGAGAAAAAAGGGTCAATAACCTGTAGGCAGGTAATAATAGCTAGGATAATCTTAAAACGCACCAGTCTATCAAATACTATTAAATAATTGCAATATTACATATATCATTTCCACATATCTTTCGTAAAATTCAGTTTATCCACAAAGAAAATTAATTAGTTTGACAACTCTTCACGTTAATAAAGGATAATTTATTATATACTAGTATACATTCAACACCAGGTGATCAGTTTGTATCAACGATTTAAAAAGATTAATTAATTTCTAGTTCGAATACGAAAACAAAACGTATTATTGTATGTGTTATGAGGACCTACAACGGGTCTATTAACGAGATATTATTAACGAGATAAATAATAATGATAATTAATTTGTAACGCCTAATAAATATGATCGTTTTTAAAGGATAAACTATTTAATAAAGCTATAAACGATAAAAATTATCGAAACAATTCTCAGATAGATTAGCATTTTTGTCTGTCTGAACAAGATATTAGATAGGTCATTAACGCAGATGTTTACCTCGCAGGTAGGTGGATATCATAATATTATATCAACCTTTTTACCTCAATACAACAAAGGATGCATACAGATAACCTCTGGACATCACGGTCGCGGGGAAAAGGGACTGAAAGCGATCTATTTTCTTTCGATCTTTATCTAAGGGAGAAGGGTGATATACCTATACAAATATTTTACTTAAAGGTTTTCGTATAGGTATATCACCCTTCTCCTTCACACTTCATCCTTCACCCTTCATCCTTAATCATGCTAGTAAATGAAACATCACGTGTTCTAACCTAACCTATCTTGGACCACGCCTACTACGCTGTGATTTGTTGGCAGCCATCTTTGATTACGGGAATCTCATACTGATGGTATTTGGGGTATAAAGAACTTTGTATGTGGCGCTATCATGTCTACCCTGAATGTCTGCAAATTCTCGTGTACGAGAATCAAGCGCTGGTTCTAAACTATGTATCCCTGAATGCTTGTAACTGTCATCTGATGACGTCATGCTCTCCATAGCTCTACCGAAGAGATCTATTGGTAAAGTTAGTAGATTAGAGAAACAGACGCATAAACATTATTATTATTATTACTCATAACCAGGGTTTCTCAGCTATTTATCGAAGCATTGAACCGTGCCAAGGGTGAATTCATGCTTAAGGGCGTCTAGCCAGGGTTAATTAATGATGATGAAGGAAGATCGACAGGGTGATTATAGACGTAGTGCTAGGGTTAATTAAGAGTGACCTGAAGAACATGTTATATAAATAGGAGTTCATGATCAATTATTAGTCGATATGAACCAGCGACGCAAGTGTGACGTATGTTGTATGAGCGTTTTACGCTCAGGGTTTGCTCGCCATTTGAAGATACACCAGGGGTATAAAGTTCAGTGTTCTATTTGTTTAAAGTATTTTATTCGGAATCATATGGTAATATGTGCATTCCTAACCGCCTCAGAGGGTGGGAAATTAACCATTCCTAACTTACTTTTAATTCCCTCTCTTGGTCAGGAATGTAATCATTCCCTACCTGTTATCCCTCTCTTGGTCAGGAATGTGATCATTCCCGACCTGTTGTAAGTTCGTAGTTTGCTCGGTAGAGGGCGGGTGCATTATTAGGTCAAGTTTGTCACTTCAGTTGTCAGTTGTAAATAATTATTATTTGTTAAAAAATATGATGATTCCGAATAAAATAGTATACAAACCTCGGCGGGACGTTTCCTCCTGTCTCGAGCATTAGCTCACCTCGGGCCTGGGCCCTCGGTGAGCTATCTTAGCTCTCGACAGGAATGAAACACTTCCCGCCTCGGTATGTAATCTACTATTACACGCCTCGATAACTATAGAAGTCATTTGAAAACAGTTCATAATACCATAGTTGTTGATAATAAGTCATCACCTAGAAATAATGAAATATTTAAAGACGTGAATCAGACGTATGCATACCAATGAATCCTGTGCTATAAGATACGACGACGATGATAATGATGATGGAATAATAAACGCTCGTAATGCTATACGTAAGAAATTAGCCTACTTTCACTGTGATAAAGCAGAACCTCATGATAATCGTGTTATACCGCGATCGGAGACCGTTGCTATCAATCTCTCACCAGAGCTTGAACAATCATCTCCCGCTACATCTGCTGATGATGAAGAAGAAGAAAGCGATTCTAGCTTAAAAGATTATCACGAATTCTCTAACTATTATAGAGCATTATTAGCTAGCGGAGAAAACAAAAACGTAGACAAAACTAGGTACGCTCTATATAACGACATCGATGAGTGGCGATTTGGTTGTTCACGAGTACAGTTTCAGGGAAAAGATATTTTAATTAAAAACAAACTTTTCAATGGAACATCCGGCCTGTTTAATTTACTAACGCTTAAACGAATAAGCTCTCCTAGTCCAACAGAGGAAGATATCGACAACTATATGAAAATAATCTCACTTACTAATGCTCATAAGAAAGACTATAGGCGCAACGGTCGACTAATAAGCGTTAAACATTGGAAATGCGAAATGTAATCAGGCCAAATTTATATGGAATAACAGACTTTGGGATTAGTCTTCCCAAAAAGTTAAACAAGATGAAACCGGATTGGATACGTCAGGGTACGCCTGATCAACTAGTGGATCGACTCCAATTGTTGTACGCCGCAAAGAAAGCTCATAGCAGCAGTCCCGAAAACGAAGTAATTTCAGTCATCACAGAGCTTAAAACGAGAAAAATCATAGAATAAGTAAATATTTATTTTGTACTATGTAAGATGATCTTGTTGTACTGCTAATTATATGTAATATGATATTTTAACACTGATGATAAAATAAACGATATACATTCTATATGTTTCTTATTTCTTTACCTCTCACAGTAAACGTTCTGGTAGATGATCCTTTTGAGTTCCTGCATCATCTTGATACGTTTTTATTTCATAGCATTACCAGAGGCAGCAGCAGCAGGAGTTTTCCAAGACCCGCAGAAGCTTCTATGCCGGCTACAGAGATAGTCATCGTCAATGTTGCCAACATCGTTCTGGTGCTTTTGAGCTAGCGGCGAGATCAATCGTTGTCGCTACTATATGAAAATAAAGGGTCTATGCCATCAATAGTAAAGTTATTTAAGCTTAAACTCGAACTAAAACATAACCTCAAGGAAAAAGATAGTGCTTACCCCTGCATAGTATAATTACTCTGTTAAGACGACGAGGGAGCATAACATAAACCGATTGTACCTACTCCTGTCTCTCCGTTTGTATAATATAAATTATAATCCATGCTGATTAGGATCATGTACCCCATATTTCCATGAATATTAGCGCTTTCACCATATAGGATTAATTTTCATCTCTAATTTTGTATAGAGGGGTTTTGTATAGAGTACTTCATAATGTCACCCTATAACGTCATCGGGATAACAGATGGTGGAATCAGAGCGTTCTTCAAAGATGTTTGTCAGCTAATAACATAACTCTGCTTTCTTGTCTGACCATCTAACAGGGCGGTTTCTGTCATTTTTTGTTTCCAGACTGTTTTTAGCATAAGGATGTATAGTCCCGGGGGTTAATTAATTAAGGTTGACCTTTAGAACATATGGTAACGTACAGTTAGTATGGCCTTGATCTCCCTAATTGTTATTTACGCTAAACCTGACTGCATGTATTGTTAAAGTATGTAGATTAAGTAAAATTTAGAGGTAATATACAGGCATATATGTGGCTGTATCCGATCTCTAAAATATAAGCCCTCTAAGCTAGTAATTATTACCTGCCTGCCTGCCCTTCTTTTTTATATGAACACTTAATAAATTTAATTGTTATACAAAACAAATGATAATTATCTAGAACGTAGACATTTAAAACACACAGTTAGGGCAGGAATTAAACGAATTGATCTTCAATTTGGGTCGTTTACAAGGAATTCTGGGATGCGCTTTTATAAACTCAGCGGTTAAGCTGTTTGCAGAACGCCGTATCAAGGCTTGATATGAATAGATTGCTTCTTATTGTTAAGAAATGTTCAATTATCTCGCTCTATAGAATTAAATCTCCAATTATTGTTGATTACAATATAGGTAATATCATTTTAGATCGCAGGGGATGTATATTATTATTAGAATAAAAAATACGTTAACTTGTCTGAAAAGTGTAAAATATCTTCTATTTTTTGTTTTTTTGTAGACATTTCCAGCATCTAAGTTTTGCTGTTGCAAATATTAAGATCTCTACTTGCTTTTCTTGGAGAAGCTCCTGCATTTGAGATTTTACTGTTGTAAATATTAATAGTTTAGAATCTGTTATTAGTATATTTCAAAATACACGTATATACCTTCAAATGTTCATATCGATCTAATGTTACGTAAATAGAAATTTTTGAACCTTTCAACGCCTCGATTTAATAAAGCTGGTAAAATTATATATAATTCTTTTTTGTTTTATTAAAACTGCGACTATCTATTGTTAAAATTTAATGGATATTACGTGCGGTTTCTACCTACATATAATAGGGATATTAATTAGTAACACATTTTTAAGAAGAAGAAGCTATCTTCAAGACCTGTAATAATAATAAATGATATACTTTTTATTGTTTTCATTGATAAATAATCAAATGTCAAGAGTATGATTTCAAAACCGCAATTAAAGAGTGTACTATCTTTACAGAGGATCTGGTAGCCATTCATATGGAGAAACTACAAGTTCACTACGATAAGCCGATATATATATATATTGGTTTCTGTGTGCTAGATCTAGCTAAGCATATAATGTATAACTTTTATTATAACACCATTAAAAAAATATATGGGAACAAGGTCCAGCTGCTGTACACAGATACCGATTCGTTAATTCTGCTGACACAAACAGATGCTTTTTATGAGGATATGAAGAAATATTTGGATAAGTATGATACGGCCAACTTTAATGAGAATAATCAATTCGGAATTCCGAAACGATACATTATTGTTGGCGGGAACGTAGATACCTTAGCTTGGGGAAATTATAGGATTTCTAACTATTCATTAGAATTTCTTTCCCCTAGAACCCTTTCTTGTATTTTTAACTATGATAATTTAGAAGCTAGTTAAGTTTACATGTACAACTTATTATATAAGTATATTATAGAGACTCAAGAATCAAAATTCGAAATGTTTTATATTATCTTCATTAGAGCTTTATGAAATAGAAAAACATAATACTATACTAATAATTCCGGTTGAAAAGAGTTGTAAAATCGAACTTTTATAATTAACTTAAGCTGTTACAACGTATTTGGGATTTTGTATCGGAACTCAGATATAATGAATAGCACTATACTTTTTATTGTATCCATCGATAAATATTAATTTCGTATGCATCTGTTAGATATTTATGTTGCATTATGGATAATTTATTATTTCTTATTCAATTTTAAAATTTAATGGATATTACGTGCGGTTTCTACGTAAATATAAATGGGATATTAATTAGTAATCCATTTTTTAAGAAGAAGAAGCTATTTTCAAGCTCTGTAATAATAGGAAGATGCAAATAACCAATACCGGCATAAATTACATTTTTAAGATCTAGTATTATAGAGACGAGAGTATTAAACAAAAAAAATTCGAAAAATTTTAGGACTTAGAATTTTAGTTTTTATGACAACTAATGTGTTACGTCAACATTAGTTTTCAAAAATAAATTAGTTTATTAAGTATATACCTAGTTGTTTTTGTTCGTTATAGCAATGCTAGCTCTGCGCATTCTCAACTGGTTTATGAGCTATACATGCTAGTTACAACACTTATTAGAGCTTAGGGTTTCTTAGGTTTTTCTTTTTGTCCCACTGGTACTGCAAATTTCAACGTGGACGCACCAGTCTCAGCGACGACCCAGGACAGGCTCACCAAGGACAGCAGTCACCCAGAAAAACGTGGATGCTGTGGGCCAGCTGATTAAGGAATATTGACATGTGATATATCGCGAAATTGGGATATTCTTAGGCATTTCAAAGACCTTATTCCAAAAGTTCCTACAAGATGAATTGTCCATCTGAAGTCCCAATGGTTTTTTTACGTTCGCAAGGATCAAGAATGGAGTGCGTGGTTAACGATTCCAGTCGCTCGAGGAAGCAGTGGATGCCTTCAAAATGGCGATTTTTGAGCCCCCAACTGAAGACTAGAATAACTGTTTTAACAATTAATTTGCATGAATGCAAAAGTGTATCAATCTTTATGAAGGATAGTTTAAAAAGCAATAAAGCACTTTTAGTCGATCTACTGTTTGCTATTATGGTTATAACATGCAACACTAAAAAGGCAACCCTCATTTACTTAGTTACCATAAATCAGTGGCGGATCCAGAGAATTATTTGGGGGGGGGGGATTTTTGGAAAAATAATTGTTTTAAATAAATAATAATTAAACAAAAAAAATTAAAAAAGGTACAAGGGGTTAAAGATTATGTATGTAAACAAACATTGTTTGTTTTTATCCTATGTATATTTATTTATAAATGTTATATATTGCATAATATTTAATAAACATTAACTACTTTTACATTCAAAGTTTATTTAACTATAATACTAAATTATATAAGATTAATAATCTGGGGGACGAATTTCCCTCATTCCCCCTCCCCCCGTGAATCCACCCCTGCATAAATGCCTATAAAGTGTCATTTACATAGAAAGTGGAAATACATGTCTTTTAAATGGGATTTTAGCGTTTTTAGAGAACATAAGGTATAACTTTCTCAATTTTCAATGTTTTCACTTGAAAACTTGTACCTTATGGTTTTTGGGGTCGCTGTCAGTCATCTTTGACATTGAATTCGTGTTCATCGATCCCAAAAATTATAAGGTATAATTTTCCAAATCAAGACATTGAAAATTCAAAAAGTTATGCCTTATGTTCTCTAAAAATGTTAAAATTCCATTTAAAATACATTTATTCAATTTTGTCTTATAAAGTCATGTTTATTTGCTTGGATACACATCATTAAAGCATTTGTTTATCTACGATCACACAAAGAGTGACTACTTTTTACACTGATCTTTATGTAAAAAGTTTACATTTATTGAGCTGGCGTTATAAAATTTTTATTGCACCCTAATGCCAACAAGGAATGTATGATAAATGATTTATGAATATTTGCAAACTGGTTTCTAAACAACTTAGCACATAGAAATCTAAGCACACGAAGATATGTACATAACATAAATATATATCAAATACAATAAATACTTTAGTAAAGCGTTATGATCGTAGATAAAACGTTGGAAAATACACGTGTAAAAGTCCCTTCATTGCACTCGCATCCTTAAGACACTCGCTCGTACCTCGCACGTGTGTTAAACCGTTCGGGAAATATAGAACGGATATTTACACTTGTATCTTAAATATACATTAATAAACGACAATAAAAATTTTATTCCTCTAGTTGTTTAAATTTTTTCTTTAGTAGGTACTCTTTAAACAAATTTTTGGAAAACGTCTATTAGGCTTTTTCGTATTATTGTAAACATTCCCTCGTTGCTATGATACAACACAATCATGACGATGCGATAATAAATTGTAATTGTCTAAAAAACGCGTGAGGTCTCGAACTTCTCTTGTCATTTAACTATTAATGGTAGGCCCAAAACAGACGAATTTATAAAAGCAAAATTGAATAAACAGTTGTATTATACTTGCGCTTAAAATAAAGGTTTAATTCGCGTATATTAATCATCTCGCGCTTGTACGCTCAAGTGATTAAGCTATACCCTCATTAAATTTTATTTTAAACGCTTGTATAATAAATAACTATTATGTTTCACCTGCATATTATTTGTTGTTTATACCTATAATATGAACTATATAAACAATTCCATAACAACCAGGGCATTATAAGCAGGCGTTGTAGTCTATACCGCCCGCTCATCGTTTACTTTGCAATCGGATCCGGCGTTACGTTCAATAGTAATTTGGATCATTAGGCCAGAAACTATACGTTTGCTTACGAGTGTGTTGCAACATAACAAATAACGAGTATTTGCAATGTAGTTTCTTGGCGAATTCTTTTGTGCCGAGTTCTGCAGAAATTTGTTAGATAAAATTAATAATTTATTCTTCAGATGACAGATTCTATTAGGACTTTTTTTGTGTTCACGTTGGTAACAACAACAACAAAAAGATTTCAACTTAAAACATATCTGTTTCACTTTTGCAAATTTAGTAAAAATTGTCGGGGCGACTTTCATCATTCGGGCCCTTTAGGCCTTCGGGCTGGAACATCGTCGCCCTTCTGGCATTATCATAATCTGAACACCCTTGGTACATAATAGTATATTATGTATTAAGGGCTTAATTGAGTGTTTTAGAGCTCGCTAAGCTAAGACGATAAAGGGCTCTAAAACACTAATTTAGCCCGAAATGCATATGTTAGTTTATGTCCGGTCTAAGTTTAAATTAATATTTAATTTTAAAATAAATAATTTGCAAAAATTCAAATAGGTAGGTGCAGCGGTCTAGTTACTAATATTATTAGTTTGTTACTATGGAGAAGACGCGGCGCGGCGTAAACAAGGGTAGCCATTTTCCTAGCTCTAAACACTCTTATCGGGCTCTAAAAAGTTTTACAGCCCTTGAGCTCTAATTTAGCAAATTACGATCTAAAAACAGGTCCATAAACCGGTCAAAATCGCCTGATCGGACATAAATAACTATTAAAAATACAACCTTCTAACGGTCACGGGTTATTCTTGTTAAAAAGCTTTTATATTATGGGAATCGCATATAAGCACTTATTTAGTTGCTTCTTACTGCAGTTCTCCCCACCTTCGTTAGTGGGCGAGTGCGTTGTGGTTCTACATTTGACATCGTAAGGTCAAGTTATTTTTATAAATGTTTATTATAATTTGGTTATTTGCTTGATTTAGTGTTTGTTAAATGTTACTTAAGCAAGCTAAATCTGCGAATGAGACTATTTTGGACCATTTTATTATTTCAATTTAAGTATATAAGTTGGGATTTTTTAAAGATAAGTAATTCTATTTTGTTTGCTCTGTATGCAAATTTAAAATTGCTTTATCGTCATGCCTACAAATTCAGCTACTTCGGTTGAAGGTTTGAGTAGTTCCGATACATCCAAAGATTTTGTTGTTTTAGTGTAAATTATTATATAAAAAAATTTCTGAATACAGATTTGGGGAGAAATTACAAATTGTTGAGAAAAGTAGACCAAAACCAGAACTTTTAAATTTAACAACAAAGATTAAGACCTACACCAGGTATTTTGCTAAAAAAAGACCGGAATATCGAGCTGCATTATAAATAAATAGTACTTTTTTAAAATAAAGAATAATACTCAACAAATTCCATAAGTATAAAGTGTAAAAGTTCTTCTTTGAAAAACTTTTAAGCTTAATAATTATAACACTGTTTTTTATCGTACCTATATATAGGTATATTAAAATTAAAATCGTGGTTGCTTCACTAACTTAAATTCTCACCGCACGCCACTGGACGAGACCGATAACATTTTGTCTTTGCCTAAATATGGACCACCCTAATACATATGTATAAGCTCTAAACACAGTGGCATAACTACCGCACCCGCAACCCTCCGAAGGGCGCTGCTTTCGTGGAATTTTATTTCGTTGGGAATAGAAATTTTAAAACAAGCATTGGAGGTACAAAAAACATTCTATGAAAACAATGAAAGGGAATTATGGATATACATTGCTCAAAAAAAAAAATAAAGGATATGTGTTACAATAATATTAGGTAAAATAAGATTAATTAAATTATTAAGCAATGATTATTATTTGTCTGCTTGGACGACGATGCTAACTTTAAAAACTTGAAAATAAATGTACTGACTGACTGGATCAGTGACAACAGATTGATGATTTTCTGAGAAATGGCTGTTATCCAGTCTAGGTCCACCACTCAGGCCCACATACTATATAGGCCGATATACCATTCGATGCGTCTCATCGAACTGAACAACAGTGAAAGGACTCATCACAAACCTAATGGAAATTGGAATTCGGTGGAATTAGCTGAATTTTTGATATGGGCTTTAATGCTTCCGCGGTCGGAAAAGTGATGTAGCGTTGTAGACGCCGTTGTCACCTTGGCAATGGAAATTTTGAAGAAAGCGGGTCGTTAAAAAAGACCGTCCGTTGAAACCTCTTTTAACAGCCCTGAGTGTTACCAGGGAGTTATTGACAGCTTAACGGTTGTCAAGTGTGAACGTTATTCCTTCTATAACAACATAGAATGGCGAAAAGCTAAAAAATAACTTAGATGCAAGGTGCCGGTCACAAAATGGCCGATAAAATTAAAAAATGGTATAATGAATATCTCCAAACAAGGGAAGCTATAGTTTACTATACAGAGAAAGTTTTACACTAATATTTTAACTACCAATATACAACACGAGATTTTTGCATAGAATATTTTCTTAACCCTTCACAGAGAAAAATGTATTTAAATTTCATCAACAATTGTGTGGTATTGTAAAACAAATTGGTCTTAAAAAAGTGACAGGGACAATTTGTGTAGAATTATAAAACAAGATTGTGTCATTTAGTTTGTCAAGATTTTTTAAATAATGTTTTCAATTTTTTGTAAGGATGTGTATAAACTCAAATATAACATTTTGTGGAAGTCAATAGTAATTTTGTAGAATCAAATGAATAGTTGTCTATAAGTTTCCATAACAAATTGTGTTACTTATTAAAACAGAATGTGTAATGTTGCATACAATTTTATACAAAATTATACAATTGTTGTGCTAGTTGTGCCACAATTGCTTAATAGTATTTAACACAATTACTTGTTCACATTTATACAAATTGTGCAATACTCTGGCACAAATATTCTATACAGAAGGTTAGATATCACAAATAAAATATATATTTTTACATATATTAAAATATATGTAACTAATATGTATATAACTATACAATATATAATATATACAGGTATAACACTAAAATTTCCTTTTGCTGTCGCCTGGTTATATATAAATCTCGAATTTACATTAGTAGCGACAATTACAAGTGGTGACATCTATAAGATGTCATCCATAAACTTTGCTAAACACAATAATTAGTAGCAAGCAGTTTGAACACTGGATTATGATTTCATTCAAACAAAATATTGTATTTTTCTAAACATTTTTTACAATTATACTTCAACATAATATGCTAGCTTATCCTCTACAACATTGTTCCAAAGAATGCAGAACTAAATCTGACTGTGTTAAATAATTGTCGTACGTTCCTGTTAGACAATTCAGTAACGAAAACCTACACAATGCTGGTCAATACGATTCTACAATTATAATATAAATTTCTCCAACACCGTTTTGAACAATATTGTGCAAAGCTTTTATGAAGTATTTCTCTCTGTGTTTAATACTAAATATTTATATACAACATTCAGAAACTATTACACCCCACAGAATTTTGACCAACGAAATTGGACACGATTCTTTTACACTACATTATTGACACTACGTTATTTAGAAATATTTGAAACTATTGTGTCAAAATTGTAGAGTAAAAGAAAATCTTGTTTGATTTCTGTGGTCAAAAGTCTGTGTTTAAAGCTGGGCTGCTAAAGTTACTGTATGTTTATTTTAAGTGTTCAGTTTTTATTGTGTTAAAAAGGAATCTCTGCAAATCTTTTATGTTGTATAAATATTCAATGTGATCAAAACATGAGTGGTAAGCAGGTGTAATAACTATATTTACCGAAACAAGTTGCCGCATGCAATTTAAAAGTTTTCCAAAAAATGCGTTTTCAGGGCGAAACGTGTTTCGCCCTGACTCGCCCCGACTTGAACCTTGCGTGTCATCAATACCGATTGGTGATATCGTGTTGTACGTTTACCAAAACCACGGCGAAAAATAATTTTGTAAATTTAGCAGACTTGTGTCCAGCACTCGATTCTGCGCAGCAACATTTATATATCTGCAAGTTCAACTATGGCTGGAAAATAGTACAATTCAAAACTAGAGTTGGACAATTATGAATGTAATCTTTTACCCAATAAACAGTGCATATGCAGCTTCAGTAAATGTATTAAACATTATATTTTGCGGATGCAAAACTGGACGTGGAACAGCTAGTGGGTGTAAAAAAAGGACTATATTGTACTTCAGCTTGCACAGAGGATTCATCGGGGATGGCTACTTAAATGTACAACCGATAAGTAGATGATGAAACTAACATAATTTTAAAATAAACACAAGTAAATAATAATTAATACAATAATCTTTATTTAAATCTGACGATGAATAAAGTTTCAATATTAAACGGAATTATGGTTAAATTATGGAATTTTAATTTATTTTAACACTATTTAAACTAAATTCCTTTCCACCAATTTGAATTTTAAATAAATAATACTCTAACTAATAATTGGGACAATCTTAAAATTTTATTAACTAATCTGTACTCGTATATAAATCCATCTTAAACAAACATGTCGGAAAGAATAAACATTTTCAATTTTAATCATATTTAGTTTCGGTGGCCTGTTGTGACCGGTACTTTGCATCTAGGTCATTTTTTAGCTTAACATCGCAATTTGTGACTTTAAAAATTCCTAGTACTATTTTTCATTTGAAATTTCAAATATTAAATTTTTTACTCCGGCGGCCATTCTGTAGCCGCCATTTTAGACTTTGGGCCGATTTGGACCCCGAATTTGTAATCTGCGACTCCAAACAGCTATAAGTACCTAATTTTATTCAATTACTAGCTGACCCGGCGAACTTTGTTCCGCCTTAGAGGCAATAAATGAGCATATTTTGGATTTTATTAAGTTCAATTTTTTATTAGGATAATAAATATAAATAAAAAAATCAAGTATTTTAATGATTCTTTATTGGCCATGTATTTTAGTGCATGGGTTGCACTCTTCAGTGAAGCACCTTGTGATAGACGACATTTTTCGTTTTATTATCAGGCGCAAGAACAATTAACGCAGATGGTCTTCCGACCCGTGAACATGCCACATATAATTGAGAAGAACGAAGTCGAGCCATACTAACGCGGCGCTCTTCACGTGCAATTTCTTGTTCTTCTTCAGTCCTTTCATTCGCAATGTTTCGAATCCTAGTTGCATTACGGCTTTGTCGAGAAAGATTTGATCGTCTTGGTCGCGGCATGGTATTGTTAATATCGGCACAATAAGCTAATTGAAACTCGAAACAAACACATCAACCAGTCAACTCCAAAATTTCAAATTATAAAATTTTCAACCATACTTAACTATAGACAACATTACGTTTAGCTGTCAGTTGTGTTTTGTTATTCCATGTCAGTTGCGTTTTGTTATACCATTTTTAACAAATGAACGGCTATGTTTTGACTGATTAATTTTTTGTTTTGCTTTCAGTTGCGTTTTGTTATACCACGTTTTATGTCACGTTCCACGGGAACGGGATAAAAAGTATCCTATGTCCGTCTCCTGGTTCTAAGCTACCTCCCCACAAATTTTCAGCCAAATCGGTTCAGCCGTTCTTGAGTTATAAATAGTGTAACTAACACGACTTTTAGTTACTAATATTATTAGTTTGTTACTATGGAGAAGACGCGGCGCGGCGTAAACAAGGGTAGCCATTTTCCTAGCTCTAAACACTCTTATCGGGCTCTAAAAAGTTTTACAGCCCTAGAGCTCTAATTTAGCAAATTACGATCTAAAAACAGGTCCATAAACCGGTCAAAATCGCCCGACCGGACATAAATAACTATTAAAAATTCAACCTTCTAACGGTCACGGGTTATTCTTGTTAAAAAACTTTTATATTATGGGAATCGCATATAAGCACTTATTTAGTTGCTTCTTACTGCAGTTCTCCCCACCTTCGTTAGTGGGCGAGTGCGTTGTGGTTCTACATTTGACATCGTAAGGTCAAGTTATTTTTATAAATGTTGATTATAATTTGGTTATTTGCTCGATTTAGTGTTTGTTAAATGTTACTTAAGCAAGCTAAATCTGCGAATGAGACTGTATTTTGGACCATTTTATTATTTCAATTTAAGTATATAAGTTGGGATTTTTAAAGATAAGTAATTCTATTTTGTTTGCTCTGTATGCAAATTTAAAATTGCTTTATCGTCATGACTACAAATTCAGCTACTTCGGTTGAAGGTTTGAGTAGTTCCGATACATCCAAATCACGCCGATTTTGTTGTTTTAGTGTAAATTATTATATAAAAAATTTTCTGAATACAGATTTGGAGAGAAATTACAAATTCTTGAGAAAAGCAGACCAAAACCAGAACTTTTAAATTTAACAACAAAGATTAAGACCTACACCAGGCATTTTGCTAAAAAAAGACCGGAATATCGAGCTGCATTATAAATAAATAGTAGTACTTTTTTAAAATAAAGAATAATACTCAACAAATTCCATAAGTATAAAGTGTAAAAGTTCTTCTTTAAAAAACTTTTAAGCTTAATAATTATAACACTGTTTTTTATCGTACCTATATATAGGTATATTAAAATTAAAATCGTGGTTGCTTCACTAACTTAAATTCTCACCGCACGCCACTGGACGAGACCGATAAAATTTTGTCTTTGCCAAAATATGGACCACCCTAATACATATGTATAAGCTCTAAACACAGTGGCATAACTACCGCACCCAAAACCTCCGAAGGGCGCTGCTTTCGTGGAATTTTATTTCGTTGGGAATAGAAATTTTAAAACAAGCATTGGAGGTACAAAAAACATTCTATGAAAACAATGAAAGGGAATTATGGATATACATTGCTCAAAAAAAATAAAGGATATGTGTTACAATAATATTAGGTAAAATAAGATTAATTAAATTATTAAGCAATGATTATTATTTGTCTGCTTGGACGACAATGCTAACTTTAAAAACTTGAAAATAAATGTGCTGACTGACTGGATCAGTGACAACAGATTGATGATTTTCTGAGAAATGGCTGTTATCCAGTCTAGGTCCACCACTCAGGCCCACATACTATATAGGCCCATATACCATTCGATGCGTCTCATCGAACTGAACAACAGTGAAAGGACTCACATCACAAACCTAATGGAAATTGGAATTCGGTGGAATTAGCTGAATTTTTGATATGGGCTTTAATGCTTCCGCGGTCGGAAAAGTGATGTAGCGTTGTAAACGCCGTTGTCACCTTGGCAATGGAAATTTTGAAGAAAGCGGGTCGTTAAAAAAGACCGTCCGTTGAAACCTCTTTTAACAGCCCTGAGTGTTACCAGGGAGTTATTGACAGCTTAACGGTTGTCAAGTGTGAACGTTATTCCTTCTATAACAACATAGAATGGGGAAAAGCTAAAAAATAACTTAGATGCAAGGTGCCGGTCACAAAATGGCCGATAAAATTAAAAAATGGTATAATGAATATCTCCAAACAAGGGAAGCTATAGTTTACTATACAGAGAAAGTTTTACACTAATATTTTAACTACCAATATACAACACGAGATTTTTGCATAGAATATTTTCTTAACCCTTCACAGAGAAAAATGTATTTAAATTTCATCAACAATTGTGTGGTATTGTAAAACAAATTGGTCTTAAAAAAGTGACAGGGACAATTTGTGTAGAATTATAAAACAAGATTGTGTCATTTAGTTTGTCAAGATTTTTTAAATAATGTTTTCAATTTTTTGTAAGGATGTGTATAAACTCAAATATAACATTTTGTGGAAGTCAATAGTAATTTTGTAGAATCAAATGAATAGTTGTATATAAGTTTCCATAACAAATTGTGTTACTTATTAAAACAGAATGTGTAATGTTGCATACAATTTTATACAAAATTATACAATTGTTGCGCTAGTTGTGCCACAATTGCTTAATAGTATTTAACACAATTACTTGTTCACATTTATACAAATTGTGCAATACTCTGGCACAAATATTCTATACAGAAGGTTAGATATCACAAATAAAATATATATTTTTACATATATTAAAATATATGTAACTAATATGTATATAACTACACAATGTATAATATATACAGGTATAACACTAAAATTTCCTTTTGCTGTCGCCTGGTTATATATAAATCTCGAATTTACATTAATAGCGACAATTACAAGTGGTGACATCTATAAGATGCCAACCATAAACTTTGCGAAACACCATAATTAGTAGCAAGCAGTTTGAACACTGGATTATGATTTCATTCAAACAAATTATTGTATTGTTCTAAACATTTTTTACAATTATACTTCAACATAATATGCTACCTTATCCTCTACAACATTGTTCCAAAGAATGCAGAACTAAATCTGACTGTGTTAAATAATTGTCGTACGTTCCTGTTAGACAATTCAGTGACGAAAACCTACACAACGCTGGACAATACGATTCTACAATTATAATATAAATTTCTCCAACACCGTTTTGAACAATATTGTGCAAAGCTTTTATGAAGTATTTCTCTCTGTGTTTAATACTAAATATTTATATACAACATTCAGAAACTATTACACCCCACAGAATTTTGACCAACGAAATTGGACACGATTCTTTTACACTACATTATTGACACTACGTTATTTAGAAATATTTGAAACTATTGTGTCAAAATTGTAGAGTAAAAGAAAATCTTGTTTGATTTCTGTGGTCAAAAGTCTGTGTTTAAAGCTGGGCTGCTAAAGTTACTGTATGTTTATTTTAAGTGTTCAGTTTTTATTGTGTTAAAAAGGAATCTCTGCAAATCTTTTATGTTGTATAAATATTCAATGTGATCAAAACATGAGTGGTAAGCAGGTGTAATAGCTATATTTACCGAAACAAGTTGTCGCATGCAATTTAAAAGTTTTCCAAAAAATGCGTTTTCAGGGCGAAACGTGTTTCGCCCTGACTCGCCCCGACTTGAACCTTGCGTGTCATCAATACCGATTGGTGATATCGTGTTGTACGTTTACCAAAACCACGGCGAAAAATAATTTTGTAAATTTAGCAGACTTGTGTCCAGCACTCGATTCTGCGCAGCAACATTTATATATCTGCAAGTTCAACTATGGCTGGAAAATAGTACAATTCAAAACTAGAGTTGGACAATTATGAATGTAATCTTTTACCCAATAAACAGTGCATATGCAGCTTCAGTAAATGTATTAAACATTATATTTTGCGGATGCAAAACTGGACGTGGAACAGCTAGTGGGTGTAAAAAAAGGACTATATTGTACTTCAGCTTGCACAGAGGATTCATCGGGGATGGCTACTTAAATGTACAACCGATAAGTAGATGATGAAACTAACATTATTTTAAAATAAACACAAGTAAATAATAATTAATACAATAATCTTTATTTAAATCTGACGATGAATAAAGTTTCAATATTAAACGGAATTATGGTTAAATTATGGAATTTTAATTTATTTTAACACTATTTAAACTAAATTCCTTTCCACCAATTTGAATTTTAAATAAATAATACTCTAACTAATAATTGGGACAATCTTAAAATTTTATTAACTAATCTGTACTCGTATATAAATCCATCTTAAACAAACATGTCGGAAAGAATAAACATTTTCAATTTTAATCATATTTAGTTTCGGTGGCCTGTTGTGACCGGTACTTTGCATCTAGGTCATTTTTTAGCTTAACATCGCAATTTGTGACTTTAAAAATTCCTAGTACTATTTTTCATTTGAAATTTCAAATATTAAATTTTTTACTCCGGCGGCCATTCTGTAGCCGCCATTTTAGACTTTGGGCCGATTTGGACCCCGAATTTGTAATCTGCGACTCCAAACAGCTATAAGTACCTAATTTTATTCAATTACTAGCTGACCCGGCGAACTTTGTTCCGCCTTAGAGGCAATAAATGAGCATATTTTGGATTTTATTAAGTTCAATTTTTTATTAGGATAATAAATATAAATAAAAAAATCAAGTATTTTAATGATTCTTTATTGGCCATGTATTTTAGTGCATGGGTTGCACTCTTCAGTGAAGCACCTTGTGATAGACGACATTTTTCGTTTTATTATCAGGCGCAAGAACAATTAACGCAGATGGTCTTCCGACCCGTGAACATGCCACATATAATTGAGAAGAACGAAGTCGAGCCATACTAACGCGGCGCTCTTCACGTGCAATTTCTTGTTCTTCTTCAGTCCTTTCATTCGCAATGTTTCGAATCCTAGTTGCATTACGGCTTTGTCGAGAAAGATTTGATCGTCTTGGTCGCGGCATGGTATTGTTAATATCGGCACAATAAGCTAATTGAAACTCGAAACAAACACATCAACCAGTCAACTCCAAAATTTCAAATTATAAAATTTTCAACCATACTTAACTATAGACAACATTACGTTTAGCTGTCAGTTGTGTTTTGTTATTCCATGTCAGTTGCGTTTTGTTATACCATTTTTAACAAATGAACGGCTATGTTTTGACTGATTAATTTTTTGTTTTGCTTTCAGTTGCGTTTTGTTATACCACGTTTTATGTCACGTTCCACGGGAACGGGATAAAAAGTATCCTATGTCCGTCTCCTGGTTCTAAGCTACCTCCCCACAAATTTTCAGCCAAATCGGTTCAGCCGTTCTTGAGTTATAAATAGTGTAACTAACACGACTTTCTTTTATATATATAGATAATAAAAACTTAATGAAATTATTTAATTATTATTAATTAGCCCCTTATGAAAAAAATAATAATTTGTTAATAACAATTAAACAGCAAATCCAACATTTAGACTTTGAAATATAGTCGATTACCTAGAATTTATAAAAAATCATCAAAATCGGTGTAATACAGTAAAACTAGCTCAAAAATTGACCAAACCCAAACATCCAAAAAAAAAGTTCTACCCCGTGCCAAATTGTTCTATACCCTCCTCGTAGTAATTGATAAAAAGTTGCACAACCCAGAGCGTCGGGTTAGGAGGTGAGGGAGGTGAAAATGGTAAAATTGTATGTTTCAATATCTTCGCAAATATCTCGAAAACTATGAGGTCTAGCGCAAACTTCACTATTTAAAAAATTAATCTATATTAAATTCCGAACAAAAATGGTTCTACGCATTTTTGTGCTGAAGGCAACGGTTGCGGAGATACGGAGGCGGTAAAAATATCATTATTTTTCAGTTTGCTTGGAATTTCTCGAGAGCACTTGAGAATCAGCAGGTTTGCGAACATAATTCTTTCCGGAAATGTGCTCGTAATCCAAAGCACTCGTATATCAAAGCGAATTTCTCCATAAGAAATAATGGAAACTTAGATGATTCGTGCCGCAATTATTTCGTATTCATATAAAAATGATACACAAACAAAAAATAAAGTATTGTTTCATCACAGTTGGACTCTGCACACATGAAGCGTTAGCTAATGCGCGATTGATACGTGTGTTAGTGACTGCATAGCATTGCATAAGTTGCATACACATTCAAACGCGCGATTTTCATGAAGCGAGTTGCAACGCGCAATTCGAAAGTAAAACTAGCTCAACAATTGACCAAACCCAAACCAAAAAAAGTTCTAGTCCGCGTCAAATTATTCTATACTCTCCTCGTAGTAAGTGATAAAAAGTTGCACGACCCAGAGCGTCGGGTTTTGGGGGTAGGGGGGTAAAGACCCAGGAGGAATTAAGGCTTCGTTCGAGAAGATGGGGGATGGAAGGCGGTGAGATAAAAGTGGTAATAAAGAGGAGGGGCCGGCCAGACCATCTGCACCCCCAAGGCCACTCGAGCCAAGTTCTCAGCCAAGTTTAATGTTCAGTTGCTTTTGTATCTGCATTCCCTAGTGATATTTTTGCGCCTTCCATATCTCGGTAACCATTGCCTTCAGCACAAAAATGCGTAAAACCATTTTTGTTCGAAATTTAATGTAAATTAATTTTGTACATAGTGAAGTTTGCGCTAGACCTGATAGTTTTCGAGATATTTGGGAAAAACAGTTCAAGCATACCGTTTTGCCCCCTTTTCACCCCTCCCCCCCAAAACCCGACGCTCTGGGTCGTGCAACTTTTTATCACATACTACGAGGAGGGTATAGAACAATTTGGCGCGGGGTAGAACTTTTTTTTTGGATGTTTGGGTTTTGACTCTAGCTTTACTGTACTAGTGCCGAAAAGGCGAATTCCGAGGTATTTTTCTCTAGGAAACCGACTACTACTTTTTTGTAACAAATAGTTTTGGGGGAAGTGGTTCAATGCCAAATTCGATTTAAATTGAGGAGAATTTTTAAATTTAATTTTTCAAGTAAATTAAGTGGTTTTACAATTTCACTTATCTGGAAATATCTATCTAACCAAAACGAAATAAGAAATTAAAAAAAATACGGTGTCTCCCATTTACCAATTCGCCTGCGATAAAACCTGGCAAGAACTGTAAATGGTGTTAAATTTCATTAACCATACAAAAAATATCTGTTGAACAGATACACAAGCAAATGAAAAGGTAATGAACTATATTATTAGGTATTGCAGATTTTCTTTTAACACAAGTTACATACGTATCATTGTATATAAGGGCGCAAACGTAAGTCTCGCAGGGGCGCAATATGTAGTTACGCCACTGTCTAAATATAGAATCAGTAAAAGTCTGAGGTAATTCATTTCTGACGCATGTTTGACATGAGTCCCTTAAGATCTTGAATCAAAATGCTGATGACAACGATAATGACGGAAATATCTGTTTTAATATTTCATTGTATTGTCCATTTTGCTTCTAGCCAAATATTGCTACAGATTTCTTTTGTAAACTTGAATGTCTCTCTCTGCAACTTAAAAGTGTCATATTGGACATTAGTGACAATTGGCATCTTTGTAACTGAATTTTAATTACCCAGATTTTTGAAAATCTTAATTTTTTTTATACACATTCAAAATGTACGAGAACTGAACTAACTACTATTCGATACACTCATACTGTTCAAATGAAGTGATTGTAATTATTCGTTTATCCTTTTCTATTTAAACTGATAAAGAATCCCAGATATTAAAACATTATGAGTCGACAATTAGCCTATAGATATGTTATGGGTTTTGTTTTTACATGCGTATTTCTCTTTTCATTTATTATCTATTAATTGAGACGAGCAGTTCTAAACAGGTTTTTTTTGTCAGTTCCTTATTTAAAAGTAGAAGTTTGTGAAGTAGTGATTATTGTACATTATAATTTACTATATAGAAATGCCTAAAAGGTACGGATTAGATTTTATAGTTCAGCCTTGAGTTATTTTCATATGAATTAATTTTATTACGGTTAAAAGTGTATTCTATATTTCATTTCCTTTCACTATCAAAATAATAAAAACTGTAAATTAATATTATTAAACAAATTAAAGTTGCTTTCTGTTATAAATGTTTGCTTTGTAATTTTCGTTTGTTATTCAGTCGATAAAACAGAAATAGTAATATAATCGTTTTTAAATTAAAAATTTTTAAACATCAAGCTTGTTATAAAACATTTATTGAATGAACACGTAAACGTACATTTACATTTACATTTTAACTAAACACATCTATATTTAACTTGCAGAATTTCTCGTTGTCCATCCGACGAATCGTTAGACGTCCCATCCGCCAGTACATCACCAGAGCCACCCTTCAACCCAATCAAACTAGAAGACCTATCACAAAGTCAATTTTTGAAATATTTCGGCCTCGTCACCCACGATGTACACGATGAAATGCAAAAAAAGCGTGTCGAACGTAAGCGGAGAAGTACCGCTAATCCTCAATTCTTCTATGGCAGCAGAGGATGGGATTATCCTGTATGTACTACCCATTCATGATTCATTTTATTATAATCTGGGCATTTATTTATGGGAATAGTAATTTTGACGTTTTGTTTCAGAAACGTAGTAAACGTGCCGTTTATCTTATGTCAAATCTGTCACCGCCAAATACTCGTCAATCGGCAAAAAATAGAGCGAAAGCGGAAAGAGCCGCCACGCCTCCCAGTAAGGACAATTCGCGTGCCGGATCTCCTGTTGATCCTACGAAACTTCCTATACCGAATTTACCTGTTGGACTGACCATCGAGCGTGTTAATCCGAATAGGGCTTCCCCTGACACAAAAATGTGCGTGGTTTGTCGTCTTCCAGGTAAATGCCGTCTTTTATATATCAGAATAATTTCTAGCATGGATGCTAGGAATGTTTAGTTAGATAGTGACTGTTTATTCTGGAATTTTGAAGGATATCGTATATAAAAGATGAAACCTACAGAATCACACTTACAGATAGAAACATGCTAAAAGAACAGAATAAAATGAATTATTTCTGTTATTAAGTCATAACTTGGAAGGTGAGTATGGGTGACACCCCCTAGTAATTAAAAACTTCAAGTAAGGATCAATCTGCATGAAGATTTGGTAATAGTGTAATTAATTAAATACATATTTAATAATTTAATTGTGAAGGTGGTAAGATGTTGAGATGCAGCAAGTTTGGTACTGAAATATGTTCGCTAATTAAGATTAAGAAATTAAGATTCAATTTAATTAGTACAAATTGAAGAGTTACAATGTACTACATGTCATTGATTTTTCTCAATCAATATCAAAATGAATAAGATTAATGGAAGTATTGATATGCTTCACATGTATTTTGAATGTAGAAGAAATGTAGAGTTACTATCCAAATGTACCAAAAATGTCTTCCCAACAGACCAAAGAAGTGAACTCTTGGCCGTTTGGTATCAAATTTGTAAAGTATGGCTTTTTAATTCCAAAGGTCTATACCAATACACACTTGCTGAAGAACAATATATCTTTACACTAAGTGTTCAGTAACAGCCAAGTAATTCAGTTCGTGAATTAGTGAGAAATCACGATAGAGAATTATCCAGTCTAAGAAACTTAGAAACTAAAGGAAAAAACAAACTAATATACAGGGTGGCCTACTTAAGATGACCCTGTATCTTATCTTGGAAAGTATAAGACTTATGAAGAATTAAATACCAAAGTTAGTTGAAATAAATAAATTTAAATTTTATAATATTTCGGTATGTACAGGTTGAGTTGTTTTGCTTCATGGTTACTACCTAGCAATTTTTTTATTTTAAATGGAACACCTTGTATATTTTTACGAATTTGGATTTTATCTTTTATTATAAGTTATTTTTAGTTAACATATATGTATACCGAAAGTCTACAGAGTTTTTGAATAAATTTAATTCGTTTAATTTTTTTTGACTCAACATTTTTAACAAAATTAAATTTACCTACTGCAACTTGTATTTAACTAATTATAATAAATACGCCATGCTTATAATACCTAAGTCAAAGTTTTTTCATATTTATTCTTGAATACTATACAGGGTGTTCAATCCACTATACCAAAGAAGCAAATCTTTGAAAATGAAAATCTCAGTTTTTCAAATGGGGCCCTGTATACTTACATTTTGTATGCTTCAGTTTCTACCAATTCGTATAATATATTTATTTCGAAGTGAACACTTTCAAAGCTAATCAGCATTTTTATACTGTTATATTTCTCTAAGCTTAATGTATCAGCTAATCATAAATGGCTTTACAACAAAACTCTGTTTTAATTAAACTTTTTACCTTAAAAAACATAATAAAAAATATTAATAATAAAAAAAATAAATCATAAATAATGATAAAAATATTGAGACAGCATTGAAATGGTGATGATTTTGAAACTGTGCAGTTTTGAAATAGAAAATATATTTATTATATCAGTTGGTAGAGACTCAAAAACTGAGTCATGGGAAAATACTATAAATATTTTGAAGAATATTTGAAAAAAAATTTTTATATTCAAAAATTTGCGTCTTTGGTTTAGTGGATTAAACACTATATCTTATTCCACCACTGGCCATGGAAGCAATGCTTCCCTTAAGAATTTATTAAAAATAAAAACCAATGCTAACAAAAATATTTTTATAAAATTATGGTTATCGTTAATTAACTTAAAGCTCAATATCAATTCGGTACAGCAAAAAGTATAATTATTTGGAGTACTATTTTAAATTAGGCTCATTAAACTTGCGCGGAAAGGTAATACCGATTCAAACGTTACATACACTGCATATAAGCACTGATTTCGTTGCATATTGCACTTCTCCTCGCCTTGGTTATATGGAGGGGCGGGTGTGCTGTGGTGATATGGACGATGCGGTTGATATCAAGGTCGTTATTCCTAGTGTGCTCCGTGCCCAAATGTTTATATATTATAATTTGGTTATTTGTTCGATTTAGTGTTTGTTATGTAAATTTACGAATAAGACTGTATTTTGAAACATTTTATTATTTCAATTTATATAAGTTGGAATTTGTTTAACTATTTAGTTTGCTCTGTATGCAAATATCAAATTGCATTATCGTCATTACTGCAAATTCAGCTAAATAAAGAGAATTTAAAGATTAAAAGTTATTAAAACATTATTTAAATATTAAAATGGTGCAGTCCAGCATCCACAACATAATTGGCGCGTAACAAGGGGCTAATGAATTTAATTATTTTAGCAGAGAAAAATAAATGGTTTTTAAAAGTGGCAGGTAAAAATAAAAATGTCATTGAGAAGGGAAAGAATAACGAAAAGTCATAAATATGGAGAAAATCGAGAACAAGATGACAAAACTCAAAAAGAACAGTTTGAAGGAGACAATACTGAAGAAATAAATACTCAAGGAGAAAATGATCTTTCAGATTTTGAACTGATACAGTGTTTAAAAGTGGTATATAAGAAAATCGAAGAACTAAACAAGAGAGTTACAACGCTAGAGGACAAATTTAAGGAAGATAATTTGGAAACTCAGATCAACGATAAGCAAGAATCTACAAGCAATACCGAGGTGATTAATTCAAATTTAAACCATGACAATATATACAGGTGTATTATTGGTTTTGTAACGTAGGGAAATAGTATGTAAAAACACAATTTCTCAAATATTACCTCCTCTAATTATTTTCGAAAAAAAGTTACTGTAGCAAAGTTGTAGACCTTATTGAATACACTGTTCAAAACATGTTTACTTTAGCATCTGTGTTACATAGTTTCCAAGATATAAGTGATTTTCTGGTATAGGAAATTAACATTGTGAATGGGAAATTCGCTAATAGTAATTGCCACGTTATATTTAGACCTTAGGTGTAAATGCAAGAATTATTAAGCAGAGTTTCATGAAGCAAAATCACTTATCAGAATGTTACAATTGTTACCGGTGTGGAAGAAATAAATAATCTCAAAGGAATTTATTTTTATAAAATCTTATTAGCCATGACAATAGCTGTCAGATTAATCTCAAAAATCACATAGAGGTTATGTCATACTTTGGTATTATGAACATATTTTATAAATTGATTCTCGTTTTTGCTTTTTTTATTGTTTGTTGTTTAATATTGTTAACTTAGTATAAATTGTTAAATAATATAAATGATGTAACCTCATAATAAGATTAAAATGTTTTTTCTTATATTAGTATCATTCTTATATGTTTTAACACAAAAGCATGACATAGCCTATCAGTGATTCTTGAGATTAATTTGACAACTATTGTCATGGCTAATAAGATTTTTTAAAAATAAATTCCTTTGAGAATTCCTTATTTTTTAATACTGTTGTAAACAGAAAAAAATGTTCTATTGAATAGTAGCGTAAAATTAGCAGGGTCCCATTTAAAGAATTTCGAGGAAAGGCTTAACTCAAAACCAATCGAAGAAAAAGATTTTTCAAGTATTCTCAGATGTAGATAAAGATTTTCTAAAAAACTTTTGTATTAAACATTATTTCCTAAAATGAATATTAACGACAATAAATCGCCGTCTCCATACTTTTAACTAACCCTGTATATGGGTATTTATAAGCATGGTGTCTTAAGTATTATAATTATTATTAAATATAAGTTGCAGTAAGTAAATTTAATTTTTCTTGAAATGTTGCATTGTTAAAAAAGATTAAAGAAATTAAATTCACACGGTATATGAGCCAGAATCTGAAAAGTGGAATTGCTCATTCACAACCGTCCTAAAATATCTTATGTTAGATTTGTGACGCTCGTGAGTATTCGAACCAAAATCTTAAGTTAAAATTTACAATGTATCTATATCCAACTAGCATCTTTAGTTATTTAATATTGTATGTGCAATATGTGCATCACAATCGGAAGTTGTATGAATTAATCTCAAAACGCACTAGCCAAATTAAATACTAAGTACTATAACCAGTGGCCATAGTATTTGGCCATGCATATATACAATTTTATCAAATAACTAAAATGCAAGAACACAAAATAAATTATAAAGGTTATTTAATACCTACCGAATTGTACCACAAAATTTATTTTTAAATTTTTACATTTGAGGTAGCATAATGATTGAGGAATACAACCTTAAAAAAATTTGTAACTGGCGTGACTTTGGTTTAAATCTATACTCATGAATTTATCTTCAATATTTTCTTGCTTCTTCAACAATTTTGTTCAGATAAAAACATTATTGTACACGTATTTGCTACAGGTAGATTTTTGGTTAGCATGGCAGAAATTAAAAATGTCAAATCACATTTGTATGCTGATTTGCTGATTCTAGTGCACACATACTTGATGATATTTATCTCCATCAGTGTCTATCAGCCGTCTTACAGGGTGGTGCTTAGCTGGAACGGTAAGCAGATGACTTTATTAATAATTTCTTTCATTTTCTTGTGAATTATTCTCGAGTCAAAGAGATGTTTTCAGTTGTCGTTTATTACTTGATACACATGCAATTTTAAATTTTATAGACAATATAAGTTTTAACAACTACGAAGAATTTCTTGAGGTAACTCTTACTATTCTCATAGGAATTTGAAAGTATCCGTTACTTTATAGTAACTACAGAAAATCATCATGACGTTATAACTACTACATTTTTTAACAAATGTAGGTGCAGAATTTGATTTGTATAAGTTAGGGTCATTTTCATAGTTAATTATAAAGCTACTTTAAAATAAAGTAACTATAGCTTCCGTATGAAATCGTACTTTTGTCAATAGTACTCACATTCTTTCATCATACTTTAGATTAAAATGTTGGCCTCAGTGAGTACATTAACCTTCTGGAGATTTATCACTTGCAAAATTGAAAAAATATCTGCTTACATTATTTATTTCAGTGTGCCAATGTGATGGCTGCTGGCTTTATCTGATACACTCGAAGATGTTTTTTATAAAGATTTTGGTACAGATTCTGGTTCTTAAAATTTTCATTTTAGGGATAGGGGTTCGGTTCCAGTTTCGTAATTTCAATGGGGGTTCTCCGGGTTCTAGGAGTTGTATTTCCACCTCAAATAGAGAATTTTGGTGCAATCCATATACTTTGTACTTTTATGTTTTTGATTTCCTATCTGTCTTGTTTGTCTGCCTGTGGATACACTTTCCGTAGTATTTTCCTTTTCCATACCCCTAACCACTGTTCTATTCCTTTGTACATGACCCACGTTTCACTCCCGTATAGCACTGTAGGCCGTATCACAGTTTTGTACACTCTAATTTTAGTCTTTCTAGATATCTGATTAACTCTTAAGAACCTTGACAGCACTCCCACAATTCTATTCCCCTTATTTAATCGTTTCTCTCTTTCTTCTTCCTCAGCCTGTTTTGGTTATGGTAACTCCTAAATAATTGTAGGTTTCCACCACCTCAAAATTATACTCCTAATTTCCAGCCCCTCTTATTTTTATCTTTTTTTTAACTGTCCTTGTGTCACCCGCTACTTTCATAACCATAAAGTTTTGCTTTTGTTTATGCGTAACCCAAATTCGTCTGCTGCCGTGTCTAACATTGGGAGAGTTTCTGCTAGTTCGTTTTGTGATCATGACAATATCACCTTGTTGTCCGCCTACGCCAGAACTGGATGCCTTTGGTGATATGTTATCCCGTGTGTTTTAAATGCTGCTTTACGTAAAATCATCTCTAGTACAATGTTAAAAAGTCCTGGGGACAGCGGATCCCCTTGGCGTATTCGTCTACTTCAAAAGCCTGGGAAAGGTTCCCCTCTACCATCAGTTTCATTTTGTTTTTTCCAAAGTCATTTTAATTGGTTTGATAAGCTTTGTTTGGATTTGCTAGGTTGCCATGGCTTCCTATAGTACATCTCTGTTTATCGTATTATATGCTCGCTTAATAGTCTATAAAAAGTATATATAATGGCAGATTCTGGTCATAATTTATTGATATCACTTGTTTCACTGTGAAGATCTGATCAACTTCAGATCTAACCTTTCTAAAGCTCCCATGATATTCTCCCAGGTAAGTATCCTCATGTGTTGCTATTCAATTGCGTATCAGTATTGCCAGATTTTTGTACATAACATCTAACAAAGCTATACAGGGTGTCTCAAAAATAACGAACAATAACGCAGAGGGTTAAAGAGCGTCCGAGGTAGAATCTAAAACTGAAGGAAAAAAAACTACCTTCAAAAATTTTTTTTGTAAATTTGTTAAAAATTGTTTGCAATACTTTTTGCTAATACGATCCTGTTATATTTTGCATCAATTTGATAATAAATAATAAGTCATCCAGCATTGGGATAGTCAAAACATTGTAAAGCGATATGTACAGAGTTAACCAAAATTCGGAGAAGTCGATTTAAAAACACGTATATTGGTCAAGGTCACGTCTTTATAAACACCATGACATATCACCGTAACAAGCGTTTTTGTTATAAACGGCATAGTTGCAAAAAAGTCCCAAACGTTTGATGATAGTTCATCAAACTAATAATTAGTATTATCAAGAGTTTATTTGAAGGTGTTTTCCGTTTTAAATAAAATAGATTAATGGTAAAAATTGCTCTTATTTAATAAACCGTCATTGTATTTAATATTAATTTATGTATTTTTATTAATTTAATTTTAACTCGTTATTCCAGGAAGACTGGCAATTTATGTAAAAATCTACCTGTCCAAGATTTCAAAAGAAGCGACCCTTGTAGTTTTTTGAGTAAACCACAATCGGGCCGCAAATTCAACCTGGCGGCGCCCTAATTATGAAAATGTTCTTTTTAAAAGTTTAATAAATTTATCTTCTGTTTATTTTCGAATGTTATTACAGAACGTAAAAATATATTTATGTTGTGTATCCTTTTTTAAATTGCGTTGTTTATTTTACATAGATCAAATTTCACTACGTGTATTTTTGCGGAATGACTAGTCCAAAATTTTATTTCAGTTTTACTGAAAAGGTTTACTATTAGTTTTAAATATTAATGCTTCAGATTCTAGTAAAATGTATTAGCATCGCAGATTAAAACTAGTAATGTGATTTTCTTATTAAAGCCCAATACTTTTTATATTTTTTAAATTACATTCAACGCCGCCACACATACAGAATTCCCTTTAACTTATTGAAATATGATATCAGATGCTCTCTTTAAAAAGCTTTTAAAATGTTTTAAGCTGTTATTAGACCTTGAATTTATTTTAAAATAAACAAACTGCAACATGAGCAAAACGGAAGTGTCTTATTTACGAGTTTCTTCAAGTTCAACTCGTTCGGGTATTTTGCGGCATAGACAAAATTGTGCTGTATTGACAAATGCTGTAAAGTTCAACAAACTACAGTCCTCTGCATTATGCGACATCAGGAGATTGTGGAGCAGAACGTGCAGGACCGGATTCAAAACTTGAGCCTTAAATAACTCTGAAAGTAAATATTTTAGAAAAAAAAGTTATAGGAAAAATTTTCTCTAAACATCATCAACTATCTCGTATTCACGTATTGTCCGCTATTTTTGAGACACCCTGTATACCCCTATAAATAGTTGTCACACAACATCTTGTACCCCTTATGAACTGGATACAGTACAGTCATTCCCCACTGCTCTGGCATTTTCTCATTATTCCATATTTTCAAGTATCAGTTCATATAATTTTTGTTGTAATTCTTACCGACTCACCTTAATAAATTCAGCTACAATACCATTTTGACCAGGGCTTTTATTTTTCTTGAGAGTTCCAATTACAATCTTTAACTTCTTGAGACGTAGGTGCTTCTACTCCTTGCTCGTTTAGTTCCTGTAACTGGTACTGTTGTTCCTGTTTGTCTAATAGTTTGCCGCTTTTACTTTTACAGTAAACCATTTTGCTATGGTATCCTTGTTTTTCTTTCTTAACTTCTTGATAACAATTTTTCAAGTCTTTCTTAATGTAAGTATCTTCTATATTTTCTATCATCTTCTCTAGCCATTGTCTTTTCTTCATACTACATGTTTTTTGCTTCCCTTCTAGCCTTTTTATACTTCTCTTTCATAGGAAAAATTTTTCTCTTTTCCCTTTTATAGTTTTAGCGGATATTTTGTTGACCAATGGAATGGGAGTGTTTTGGTTTTGTCTTTAATATAAACAAATATTGAAAATTCTGGATTTTGTCATTTAAGTTGGTTCATGTAAATTGGCATTTAGTTTAGTCTTGTTGTAAATATGTTAATGTGTAAAGCAGTTCTCATTGTATAAATCAATTGATTATCAAATTAAATCAATATGCAATCAAAATTAGTTATCAAAGCGTAAGGTGGTTTATATTTATGCTATAATGATTAAACCTTGATAAACTAATTGGAAAGTCGTTAACTTTGGATAAAAAAACTACATACAAATTATTGTAACAATAGTAATTGATATTGATGTATTGCTTCAATAATGAGTCAGCAATTGGCTCAAAACAGCAGCGTTAAATTGTTGAAATAAAATTTAAATCTAGTACGCAAAGGAATTATGAATTTCTATTTTATCCTTCCACTTCATAAAGACAATAATGTCAAATAAAAAACAAGCTTTTATTGTATCTATTGTATTATAATAAGGAACATGTGGACTAAATTCGCTTAATACTAGGTAATGCAGTCACCACTAAAGAAAAGCCTTACGTTATCAACCACCTTGATATGGTTAAAGATTAAAATTTTAGTGAAATTTACAACAACATCCATATGTATCGCGTTTGGTACCAAATATAAAATTTTAAATCAGATTTTTATTCATCTAGCCTATATTACTACCTAATTTATTTTTTTAGAATTAATTTCAAATAAATAATCAATCTATTTTATTATTAATTCTATGCAAACTGAAAGACAAATTAAATGAGACTTGTATAGGTACTTAGAAAATCAGCTGCGCGCACAGGTGATTGTTGGGTTGCCTAAATATATCAGGACAAAACTTAAACTGAAATATTTCCGATGCAATTTATTTTTAAATTTCATCAAATTTGCCGGTTTTATTTGAATTAGGAACAAGAATTAGTCATACAAATATTCAAATTATAAAAAAATCACTATAATGATGCTAACTATTATAGAAATAATCTCTAGCTAATGTTATTCCTTTAGATTATTTCTTTTCAAATTAAATCCGTAAAATAGCAGAAAGTTTAATTTTTCTTGTTAAGTTTGCAGCTTTATAGGTGATTCTATAACAAAACATATTTTTAATTAAATAAGATCCTAATTTTATTTATTAATATGAAAAACCAAAAAACACAAGGTGTAATTATAAGAAGAGATAGGTAAGACGATCATAAAGGCAAAGCGGGTGTGGCTCAATGGCAAAATACCGCCTCTCTGTGCAACAGATAATCGGTTCAAATCCCGATATTGTTTTGCAGCTTATTTTTTTTAATTGGAAATTTTAAAAATTCAATTCGAATAATGAAACAAAATAATGTATACTTATTGAACAGGGATTTAAGAGCATTATAAAAGGGACCACACGTCTAAAACCAACTGCTACCTGTGAAGTTTTTCTAAGAAACTCGAGTATTGTACTGTTAGGACCGTTATCTGATTTTCAAAGCAAGTATACTTTATGATGTTATTTTATTTTTAGAGTATTTTTTAATACAAATTTTCAATAACATTTAAAATTCTGTTGTACGTATGCTATTATACAGTTATTTTTATACATTAACTTAAATGTTATGGTTCAGTGTATAAACTAGTATATAGTGCAGTGATATTGGATAATTAACAATAATAAATTATTTTAAAAATTTTATTATATGTTTTGAAACTGTGAATAATTGCCGTTCGATCGTAGATAATTATTTTATAAGTAAATTGGTTTTTAATTTAACTGTGAACTTTGGAAATGCTTTTTAACTTCCCTCTTTTATAAATTCTAATATGATTTGAAAATACCTTTTAATAGATTTAATAATGCAATGGTTATATAATATTAATGTTACGTTAGTTCTTGACTAACTCAAGTTTACGTAAGAGAGTTGGGCGCCAGTTAAATAACTTAAATTAACAGAATTATATTTAATAAAGACTCATCTCAGGGTGAATGTGGATTCTTGTGGTATTAAAAAAATTATACAAATTGAACTTTAAAAACACTTTTAAAATTGAAATCTTAATTAATTTTTTAATTATTACTAAATTGTTCATATCACTTTACTACACTTTACAAACGATAGTCTTTTCTTCAGCAAATGCCAATACAAAAAAGGAAATAACTTCCTACCTTTTTTTTATATATTTCTTCTTTCCCTTTACTATTGATGTCCTCTTTCCCAAACCATTGGCAGAGTAGATCACTTTATGTTGACCCAGGGCTGGTTTCCAATTCAGGGTTGACTTTCTTCCTTTTGCATGGATTTTCCATATAATATCATCCACACACTTGATTTTGGAACTCACTTTTGTTTATTAACTGCGGGTATATATCCCTTTTTCGAAGAACTGGTATTTGCTTTTTTGTGTTTAATTAAATAAAACACCGATTGATGGTTTTAATCGAAGATTTATTATCTTGCTTATTTAGCAAGTAAATTAACTTTAAAAGGTGGTTCTTTATACACTTTTACAATTTACAACCTTTTAATACTTTCGCCGTATTCCATACATCAACCAACTTAACTATTTATTTACAATATTATCAGCCACGACTTTACTGGATTTACTATAATATCTTTACTCTTTCGTCGTTTAACAGTAAGTGATTATTTACATATTTACTATATTTCTTACACGACTTTACTGCGTCGCTTTCTATCAGGAACTCCTTAAAATTATGATTTTCTAAGCTTAAATACTATTTCCTATTTACATAATTTGACGTCACCTTATGATCTAATACAATGACTACACTATTTACAACATATAATACATAATAGCAGATTATTACTCTTTATAAAAGTGACACATCTATTATACAACACTTTTACGCAATAATAACGATCTATTTACATTAACTAACCTTAAAGAATCACATAACCCGTCGATATACACATTTGAAATTATACATAATTGAATTACATCATAACAAACACTTGCGAACAACTGGATGTTACGTATACTTAAGTAATCGGTGAGTAAGCTATTTGATAATAAATAATGAAACATGTATTATTTAACCTTATTAAAAAGTATACACATTGATTTCAAAATCAATGACACCATAAAATACCTCAAATTTATTTTTAACTGGAAAGTTGATAAAAATATTCCAAAAGTGTTAGTATTTAACAAAGATTTTAGATTTTCACAAAATTTTCAAAATTTTCCAAAATTTTGAAACTACCATCCACAGCATTTATCCCCTCCTGTTTCAAATAAAATTGTAAAATGCAATTTTACTTTTAAACACAAATAAGTTAAAACAGCAATAATAACATATAAGTTATACAAATAGATAATTTTATATTTTTAACACCAAAAATCTTTTTTGTATTTTAATCTTTTATCCCAATAGAATTGCCCTATTCTAAATCTGCTAACTAAACTATCTACAATATTTACAATAATTACATCTTTTAATCGTCATCTCAATCTTACACATTTAATTACTTCTTAATCTTTTTGCCCATCAATATCAAATTTCAATCATAATTTCCATTTTATCTAACCACAATCCTACTTTTATTTTTGTTTTCAATAGAAGATTTCTACTAATCATAATCAAATTCATCACCATTCACCTTATAAACTTATATCTTCTCATCATTTATTATTCAATACACCTTTATATCCTATCATTATTTTCTGCTTTCCTTCATAATTTTATTTTTATATCATTTCCTAATCCCCATTTTCCCCTATAATCATTTCATTTTTCATCTAAACTTTAATTTTCAATTTATTCATACACTTTCCCTCTTTCATTTTTAATAACATAATACATAAGTCCTAATTGAGTATAAAGTTTCATAAGCCTGTTTATTATATAAAGTCAAATCAGTTATATAAAGTCTGAATCATTTTAAAATTACGTCATATCTGGGTTTCTTGTCACAAATGGTTATGTAAGTTCTAATTAAATAATTATTCTACAAAGATCTTTATTTCTTTCTTCTGCTTTTATAGTTCGTTAGATGAATATTATCAACTGGTAATATTTGCTTTTTCCAGAGTTTATTTACAATCCTACTATTTTTCCCTCTTCCTCTATCAAACTTTTTATTTTTCTTTTCAATCTTTAAATTATTAATCATGATTTTATTACGCTTGTTTTTATTTTCTTTGTATTTTAACTTTACCTTTTTACTTCTAATTTTTTTACCTATAACAACCTTTTTCTTACCTTTTCTATTATAATCTACCTTTCCTAATTCCCTTAAATTTTTCACTTTCTTTTTGTTTGTTAATTTTTCTTCATCATTAATATGTTTAACTACAACAGCCTCCTTCTTAGATTTTTTTCTACATTCTAATTTGTCAATCACTATTTCCTCCTTTAAAATTTCCTTATTGGCATTATTTCCTACATCTATCTTTCCTAATTTTATTGAATTTATTACTAGTTTTTTATCTTTTGATTCTGTACCACCACCCTTGGGAAAATGAAAATATACTTGTGGTTGTATCTTATCGTGGTGAGTAGTGGTACAAGCAATTAAAAATTTTCTTCATCGTGTTGCGATTGCTTTTCCTTGAAACTTACAAATTTTTCCTTTGTAGGACTATATAAATGACTAGGCATGTTACGTGATACCTCTCGCTCCGTATTATATTTACTACAGTTACCCTCCTTACTATTCCTACCGTATCTATCATCCCTTCCGTGCTCCTGCTCTATTTTATCATGTTTCTCATATTTTCTATACTCATCCCGTTCATCAAATCTATTATCACTAACTGGATTTCTAACATTTCCCCGATAATTATCCCTATTTCTATATGAAAAACTAGAATTAGATTGCATAAAATTCACATTTCTTGGACCAGGTCTTGTTGAATCTCTTTTAAGATTATCTAGTACGTCAAAGTTTTTTAATATTTGCAAAAATCGTTCAAACTCTTTTATATCGTCCGTATAGACCTTCTCGAGTATAGGTCTATCAAAATGTTTAGCTAATTGTTTGATTACAACCGCCTCTTCTATCGGATTGTCTAATTGGTTAATCATAAACATTTTATTCAAGGCATAATTTTCTCTTGTAGTCCCTTGAAGAGGGTTAAATCTTCCAAATGTTAAATTCTCTACGACTTTTTCTTGTTCTGATAAACCCCAATATTGCGCCAAAAATAACCTTTCAAAATCTTCAAAATGGAAGAATTTATTTTCATTTATTGAAAACCATTTTTCTGCTTCTCCTTTCATCAGTCCACGAATAATTGATAATTCATAATCGAAATTATATGATTGTTTAAGACTTATTTTCACATTACCCAAATACGATTTTATATTCTTTATAAAAGTCTTAGGATGCATTCTTTTATCCCCATAAAATTTAGTAATATTTTGTTCGCTCAAAGACGGTAACACAATAGGTACGCATGAATGTTGTCCTAAACTTGATTCAGTTTGGATACTTTTTAATTCATTAACCTGAACAGTAATTTGTTTCAAATCCTCTTCTATACATTCGGATCTTTGAATACAATTTCCTTGAACTTCGCCTATCTTATTTTTAAAATATATTAAATGAGTATCTTGAATTCCTTTTACTTTTGTTATTTCTTGTGAAAAGGATTCATGTTTTTGTTCTAATTCTGTAAATTTCTTTTCATTGTCTATTTTCAATGCTTCTACTTTACTATTAATCTCTTTTGTAATCGCCTCAATATCATCTTTTAATTCTTGTTTTATTTCCTTTATATCATTTTTAATTTCTTGTTTCAAAGTTTCTGATTGAATTCTCATTTCTTCTTTCATTTCTTTATCACGTTTCTCTTGATCTTTGGATTGTTTGTCTAATTTTGTATTCAGTTCTTCTTTGTCTTGTTCCCTTTCTTTTTTTCTTTCTTCAGATTGTTTGTTCATCATTTCCTGCATTTGTGCCAACATTTGCGAAAGTTCAGATTGCGCTGGCTTGCCTTCTTCGCCGTTCCCCTCCATTACTGAACTGGTTAAAGCTTTCTGCTTCTCAGACACAACTAATTCTTTATCTGTATACTTCTTTTTTAATACTAAATTACTTTCCGCGGCAGAATATATATTTTTAACTGACGTCATACATTAACCACTAAAAATCTTTTCTATATCTCTTAATTATGCTATTATAATCTAAACAAGCTAAAATAATCCTAATCAGCCAATTAAATTACTATACGCAAAATAACCTACAAAAATTAAATAATCTCAAAAGCCAAATAATCTATTAAAAGCTACTATAACCTACTATTTTTCAAAAGATTATATAAACCACAAAAGGCTATATCTACCACAAATGTCCCACGTTGTCGGTCGCCATATAAAAATGCAGTGATATTGGATAATTAACAATAATAAATTATTTTAAAAATTTTATTATATGTTTTGAAACTGTGAATAATTGCCGTTCGATCGTAGATAATTATTTTATAAGTAAATTGGTTTTTAATTTAACTGTGAACTTTGGAAATGCTTTTTAACTTCCCTCTTTTATAAATTCTAATATGATTTGAAAATACCTTTTAATAGATTTAATAATGCAATGGTTATATAATATTAATGTTACGTTAGTTCTTGACTAACTCAAGTTTACGTAAGAGAGTTGGGCGCCAGTTAAATAACTTAAATTAACAGAATTATATTTAATAAAGACTCATCTCAGGGTGAATGTGGATTCTTGTGGTATTAAAAAAATTATACAAATTGAACTTTAAAAACACTTTTAAAATTGAAATCTTAATTAATTTTTTAATTATTACTAAATTGTTCATATCACTTTACTACACTTTACAAACGATAGTCTTTTCTTCAGCAAATGCCAATACAAAAAAGGAAATAACTTCCTACCTTTTTTTTATATATTTCTTCTTTCCCTTTACTATTGATGTCCTCTTTCCCAAACCATTGGCAGAGTAGATCACTTTATGTTGACCCAGGGCTGGTTTCCAATTCAGGGTTGACTTTCTTCCTTTTGCATGGATTTTCCATATAATATCATCCACACACTTGATTTTGGAACTCACTTTTGTTTATTAACTGCGGGTATATATCCCTTTTTCAAAGAACTGGTATTTGCTTTTTTGTGTTTAATTAAATAAAACACCGATTGATGGTTTTAATCGAAGATTTATTATCTTGCTTATTTAGCAAGTAAATTAACTTTAAAAGGTGGTTCTTTATACACTTTTACAATTTACAACCTTTTAATACTTTCGCCGTATTCCATACATCAACCAACTTAACTATTTATTTACAATATTATCAGCCACGACTTTACTGGATTTACTATAATATCTTTACTCTTTCGTCGTTTAACAGTAAGTGATTATTTACATATTTACTATATTTCTTACACGACTTTACTGCGTCGCTTTCTATCAGGAACTCCTTAAAATTATGATTTTCTAAGCTTAAATACTATTTCCTATTTACATAATTTGACGTCACCTTATGATCTAATACAATGACTACACTATTTACAACATATAATACATAATAGCAGATTATTACTCTTTATAAAAGTGACACATCTATTATACAACACTTTTACGCAATAATAACGATCTATTTACATTAACTAACCTTAAAGAATCACATAACCCGTCGATATACACATTTGAAATTATACATAATTGAATTACATCATAACAAACACTTGCGAACAACTGGATGTTACGTATACTTAAGTAATCGGTGAGTAAGCTATTTGATAATAAATAATGAAACATGTATTATTTAACCTTATTAAAAAGTATACACATTGATTTCAAAATCAATGACACACCATAAAATACCTCAAATTTATTTTTAACTGGAAAGTTGATAAAAATATTCCAAAAGTGTTAGTATTTAACAAAGATTTTAGATTTTCACAAAATTTTCAAAATTTTCCAAAATTTTGAAACTACCATCCACAGCAATAGTTATAACCACTAGATGCACTCTGACAAATATTGAAAGTCGCCGTGTGTGTGATCGTGTTGTATTCTCGGACTGTTAAACAGTGCCGACAATCAAATGGGAATAGTGGAATGCTGTATATCTTTATGCATTATTGTGTCTTAACATTCATCCAAATTTACTGAATGAACTTGCTCTATACAATAGTAAATAATCTTCAAAATCTTAATCATAAAGATAACAAGGATTTTCCAAACCAGTTTCAAACCAGTGATCTTGTTGTTCCAAACAACAAGATCACACATGGCGACTTTCAATATTTGTCAAGAGTGCATCTAGTGGTTATAACTATATACTAGTTTATACACTGATCCATAAAATTTAAGTTAATGCATAAAAATAACTGTATAATAGCATATATACAACAGAATTTTAAAGGTTATTGAAAAGTTGTATCAAAAAAATGCTCTAAAAATAAAATAACATCATAAAGTATACCTGCTTTGAAAATCAGATAACGGTCCTAACAGTACAATACTCGAGTTTCTTAGAAAAACTTCACAGGTAGCAGTTGGTTTTAGACGTGTGGTCCCTTTTATTAATGCTCTTAAATCCCTGTTCAATAAATATACATTATTTTGTTTCATTATTCGAATTGAATTTTTAAAATTTTCAATTTCTTTTTTGTGCGTAAATTAATTAAAAAAAAATAAGCTGCAAAACAATATTGGCATTTGAACCGATGATCTGTTGCACAGAGAGATGGTATTTTGCCATTGCCTTTATGATCATCTTACCTATCTCTTCTTATAATTACATCTTGTGTTTTTCGGTTTTTCATATTAATAAATAAAATTAGGATCTTATATAATTAAAAACATGTTTTGTTATAGAATCACCTATAAAGCTGCAAACTTAACAAGAAAAATTAAACTTTCCGCTATTTTACAGATTTAATTTGAAAAGAAATAATGTAAAGGAACAACATTAGGTAGAGATTATTTCTATAATAGTTAGCGTCATTATAGTGATTTTTTTTATAATTTGAATATTTGTATGACTAATTCTTGTTCCTAATTCAAATAAAACCGGCGAATTTGATGAAATTTGAAAATAAATTGCAACAGAAATATTTCAGTTTAAGTTCGGTCCTGATATATTTAGGCAACCCAACAATCACCTGTGCGCACAGCTGATTTTCTAAGTACCTATACGAGTCTCATTAAATTTGTCTTTCAGTTTACATGTATTTAATTAAAGTAATGCTTTTTTTAATTCACTTTCAGAGTATATAGCATGAATAATTTCCCGAATAACCATTTTAGTATCATCAGGTAAATCTTTCGAATTCAAACTGCTTTGAGGCTTTTTCTTTCCAAGGCTGGATAGAATTGGATTAACTTTACTACCAATTTTTCTCACAGTAGAAAGTCTTAACACTCAGGACATTGGCAACTTGCTGTCATAAATCATTGTTAGTGGAATATTAGCAACAAATAATTTCATGATACTCACCACTCGAATAGCAGGTAGAGGTAGCTAATCTTTTTCCTTTTACAAGAATTGTGAAGGAAACGGTTTACAAATGCGACATTCAATGACATTCTGGTAGCTAAAGCACTCATTTGAGAAACTAAATAAAAATGACAACAGCATTGATTTTTATCTATGTCTGATGTATCAGAACCAATTGCATAAAAAAATAGATATTTATCTTAGCTAGACGCCTACATTGATGACATAGAGCTTCTCTTTCTTGATTTCTATTTTATATGTTATCTTAGTGCAGCTACTGTGACTTGTAACTCGGGACATGTGGAGTAAAGTCTTTGAACACCCAAAGGATAGCACTAGGTTCTTTAAATGCTTACCACATATAGATCTGTCTCACCTACTTTGTTTCACTTATCTTATAGGGTTTACGGGATACTTGCAAGATAAACTGAATAGATATATTGGGTACTGTGGTTCAATTGTATCCTAACTGCATTTCAAAAGTTGAACACAAAGTAAGAGCTGTAGGACTAACGCAAGAAAAATACTTTTATATATAGAACAGAGGTGAATTATACAATGCGTTTCAAAAGTCTGGAACTATTGAAATAAAATTCAAACAAAAACTTTTTGAGACAAACGCTCTGACAGGTCAACTTTAGTTTTAAAAAAGAGATCTTTTTATATCCACTGAATTTTTCGATCGTCACTTGTTTTTGACTTATGACGTCATCGGATTTTTTTTAAATTGCAACCCATATTTTTTTTGATGGATTTGGATGGAGCTTGAAATTCTGGAAACAGAAATATGTACAAGTACAACCTTGACTTTGATAGTTTCTGAAATACGAGGCATCCAGAAACTCTCCGGAATGTGTTACAAGATTTTGAGTATCGCGTAGGATATTGCCAAGAAGTAAATGGGAATCAGTTTGAACATCTTATTTAGTCTAGTTATGACAATAAGGTTGTTAACTTGCTCGTTTCTACAGTAAAATAAAAAAAAATGAAAAAAATTTAGCGCTACTTCAGCTTTTTTTCCAAATTTTGAGCTTGATTATCTTGTAAACTATCAAGGTCAAGGTCATACTTGTGCATATTTTTATGTTCAGAATTTCAAGCTCTATCCAAATCCATCAAAAAAAAATATGAGTTGCAATTTAAAAAAAAATTCAATGACGTCATAACTCGAAAACAAAAGGCGATCGAAGAATTAAATTTATACAAAAATATGTGTTTTTTAAAACTAAAGTTGACCTGTCAGAGCGTTTGTCTCAAAAAGTTTTTGTTTGAATTTTATTTCAATAGTTCCAGACTTTTGAAACGCACAGTATGTAATGATTGGCGCAGAATACTACAGTATTTAGAACTAACAGATAACTAACAGTTCATATAATATTAATGTTATCATCTTTACTCAGTTTTACAAGTTTGTGTTATACCAAACTAAAATATTAAAAGTTATCAACGTATTTGGAACAGTGATGGTTTTAGCCTAAAAAATGTCAATTACCTAAAACCTAACCTAGAACCTAAATTTGTTTTTCCTCTTTCTACTGTTCCTCTTCACTTGCTTTATGCCAATTTCCTTTGCTTCTGCCATTTCTCTGTAATTTTCTTTCAGTATATTTTTATACTTACTTTTATCCTGATACATTTCTTTCTTCGTTCTCCTATTCTTCGATGATCCTTTCCTTTTATTTATTTGTCTTGAGGTATATCAACTAACTAAACATTCCTACATTTTCTAATTGCCCAAACCAAAAATTGACTCTGATCTTGATTTGTCTTTGTTTTGCAGGCGGTACATTAACAGTATGCGAATCCTGCATGAATGGTTTTCACGTCGGCTGCCATAATCGTCCTCTTGTACAACCACCGAGGAAATGTCCCAGATGTCTAGCGAATAAAGATGTTCGTACTGTTGGTGCTTTGACTGTGCCATCGGGCATGAGTGTATCATACGTGTCGACTGACGTAACAGGTTAGAAAGCCATACTTGTTACGTATATGTTGTTGTGTGTTTGTATACTCAACTTGTGATATAACTGAGGATTCTTATTGTTGTGAATATATTTGGGTTTTTTGTTTTAAGTACTATTTTTTTAAATTACAAAATTTTTTAATTAATTGTGAGACGACCACACAGTGTTCTACGTTTAATGTAGATTTACTGACTTGATGTTTTTATTTGATATTCAAGAAAAGCTGCAGGAAAAGCAAAAGCTTCTGGATGAGAATAGATCGTTAACTGCAGAACTGACAGAATTGCAAGATCGTCATTCGCAACTGACAATCTCTCTTAGGGATCAGAAAACTGCTCAAGACGATTTGCTCGTCAATCAGCGTTCCACAGAAGACAAGATAAAAGATATATTGGATTTTATAAGTACAATGAAATCACCATTATGTCCACCTGTTCAGTCTTCATGAGATTTATTTTAATTAATCATTTTAATATTAATTATAATTACTTTTTAAGTATACTTACTTATTGATAATATTGTAATTTCTTATATGATATTTTTCCTTTATTAAATTCTAAAAAACTATCCATTGTTCTAACATTACATATTTTTTTACAATAAAAACTTTGAAGTAATATTTTGTTTATGTTTTTTATTGTTTTATAATATACAGTGTACTTCACATTTATCAGATATAGGGAAATTAACATTGACGAAATTTTGTAAGGAGTAACTATTGCCATTGCCATGAAAATATCTACCAGATGCACTCTGGCTAATATTTTCAGCCATTATTCTCAGACCGCTGGCAAACTATGGAGCAGCAATTTCACTACAGCATCTGCAGTGAGCATATCGATTACGGCAGAGCCATATAACTTTTACATTGTTTAGTGGTCCTGTAATAAATGTTTTATGAGACGCTGTACAGCCAAAGGGTGTAAATACTTTGGGAAAAAATCCCTTTAGTTTTTCCAGATTTCCTTTGAATAATCACTGGTAAGTGTTATTTTTTCGTATATATTTTTTAATAAATGTTTTCATAAAAATAATTTATTTAAGAATTCAGTTTTGTACATGCCAATTTTTTTAAATTAAAAAGATTACCAAACTTCTGATGAATTAGAAAAAATTTTATCAGATACGTATGTGGTTATTTAATAAATTGCATAAATTTCGCTTATGCATCATGTACCGAGTTAGACAAAACTGCTACCTTCATATTTGAAAAAGCATTTAATAAAACAGATGAAAGTTTATTTGCAATCTTGTTTTTGTTTGGTTTATTGGGAAGTTTTGTATATGATGTAGTATAGTTTCAATTTATTTCAGCTATGGAAAAAGTTTTCCAACAACACTTCCAAGATATATGTAGGAATGAGAATGTGGTCAAACATATTGTATCCATATTCAAATCATCATATTCTATACCTGATAAAAATTTGACCTGATAAAATAACCAAAATATAGGTGTATCAAGCTGGGAAGTGAAACACACTGTATAAAATTGTATATAATTATCAGAGACAAGAAAGATTTGCTAATAAGCCTGTGCAATATGTCCGATCATTAGCGTCCCAATACTCTTATCTAGTAATGTTTCCTTATGTGATTTACATAGAATAAAAGTGTTATATAAAAGCTCCACGCCACTGTCTTAATTTTATTAGATACTTTAGCTTACTTTAGCTGATAACGAGAAATTTAAAATAAACAGGTGCTGCAGTGGATCACCTGATAAGTCATCCGGTTTCTTTATAAATTAAATAAACATGAATATATAAAATTGTTGTTTGGACGATTATCTAAAGGTATCATTTCTTGATATTTGCAACTAGATTTACAAAACGACATTAGGGGTGTATAAAATTTCACATTTAAATTATTATTTACATGTGGTTATTCCATTTATAAATAAATCGCTGCTTTGGACACGCATTGCATTATTTTACATTCATTTCTTTATTAGCTTTTAATTCTCGTCTTTGATAATTATATAGTTATTTTTCTACTTATTAATTTTTACATTACAATTTGATTTGTTTTACATTAGAATTTATTTTATTAGTATATTTATTTTGTATTAATGTTATTAAATGTACGTAGTACAGTGTTTTTTTTAATAGACTAAATATTCCCAGAAATTATTTAAGATTTTAAAATATTGTTTGGGTTATAATATATATTTACAATAAACTTTACAAAATGAAACGAATTTTCAAATATATGGTACCTGGACAAAAATTAATTGTTTTAATGTTAGCACCTTGAGCATGTCTTTGATTTCAATAATGAAAATTATGATGAATAAAGCTGACGTGTTTAAGAATTACGTTCGGGCGTGTAAGCTAATACATATCGAATGTAATTTCTCGAATCTAATATAAATTTTAGTAGAATGCATGCGAAAGCAGTTTAGCTATTATTTATATATGTTTTTTAATTAATTATTAGTCTTTTTAAAGTCGGAGATTAACTTTTGATTGTCTAGTCCAAACTTAAGAATGCGAAAAAATGATGAAAATAAAATCTTCTAACCACAGATTCCATTCAAGTTTACTTTTTTATTAGTAAAAATAAGATAATACTATGAAGTAAACAGTAAAAAAAATAAAGAAAATCTCTCTAGAATATAATAAATTATACGTTTTTAGACTAGTGAAAAAGTGTACAACGTTGCCTTAAGTTGTCACCAGTATTTCGTTTCTTGTTCTGATGAAAACAAATTAATGCAGTAAATGACTTTGACTCAAGTTTTGAGGTTATCTTTACAAATATAACAAATATTTGTTTATAAAACGATGGATGAAACACTATTTATTCAGATTCATTTAAAATATAGCAGTAAAAAATTTTGGAATGATCTTTTTATTTGTAAATTACCAGCAGTCAGTGGTGCTGCATGCAGCTATATAAAGCTACAATGCGATGTTGTTACTTTGTGAACTATATCACGCATTCCATCAACAAATTCTTTGTATTAATTTTTTTTTGACAAAACTATCTTCGTAACAAATTTGAAACTTTAACGGCACAATCTTACGTTTCTACATGAAATGTTTTGGTGTCAAATTTTATTCATCATTTTACAGAATTTATCATATATAATTTAACAAGTGGTTTCCGACAAAATTTGTCATTTCAGAAATGAGTAGCTTTTGCAACGAAGATTACACGAGTCGATGAAGGGGATGAATGTAATTTTCCAAAAGCAAAAGCTACGAATGTCTTAAATGACAAATGTTGCAAGAAAAAATTAGACCACGAGTTGAATTCGGTTTGACAATCCATCGAGCAAATTTTTATTGATTTTGACATAAATTTTTTCACTGAGAAAAAACCATTAGTGGTTTTTTCACTATAAAACTAATTTCATTGGTCCCAGTTTGAAAAATTCTGTAATTTGATTGGTTAAAAATTTTCGCGTTGGATTTTGTCATATATAATTTAACAAGTGGTCTAATTTTTTCCGACAAAATTTGTAATTTCAGAAATGAGTAGCTTTCGCAACGAAAACTACACGAGTCGAAGCAGGAGACGAGTGTAATTTTCCAAAAGCAAAAGCTACGAATGTCTTAAACGATAAATTTTGCAAGAAAAAATTAGACCACGAGTTGAATTCGGCTTGACAATCCATCGAGCAAATTTTTATTTAGCGTGTGTAGTTAATATTAATTTAATTAAATTTGACATTTCATTTTGACATAAATTTTTTCACTAAGAAAAAAACCACTAGTGGTTTTTTCATAAATAATATCACAAGTTGTCTGATTTTTTCCGACAAAATTTGTCGTTTCAGATATGAGTAGCTTTGCAACGAAAATTACACTAGTCGACGCAGGAGACAAGTGTAATTTTCCAAAAGCAAAAGCTACGAATGTCTTAAACGATAAATTTTGCAAGAAAAAATTAGACCACGAGTTGTATTCGGCATGATAATCCACCGAGCAAATTTTTATTTAGCGTGTGTAGTTAATATTAATTTAATTAAATTTGACATTTCATTTTGACAAGTGGTTTTTTCTTAGTGAAAAAACCACTAGTGGTTTTTTCACTATAAAACTAATTTCATTAGTCCCAATTTGAAAAATTCTGTAATTTGATTGGTTAAAAAGTTTCGAGTTGGATTGTCACTATAAAATTAATTTCATTGGTCCCAATTTGAAAAATTCTGTAATTTGATTTGTTAAAAATTTTCGAGTTGGATTGTCATAATAAATTTGTCAACAACTTATCATTTTGCATAAGATCGCGTGTTATTTTTAGATGCAGTTTATGCATAAACAAACTTCCTAAACATTATAGTCCAGTCAAATTAGAAAAAATAGCGGAAAGTTGAGGGAAGTCCGTGGATTTTTGCATAGGCCTTCCTGGAGGGCTGTTAACTCCCTAAAAGCCACCGCCTGTAGGTGGCGAGTTCGAGGAGATTGAGGGTAAACCACGCCCCCTAACGGCTTTTGTCGTTTTTCTCGGAAACTATTAGGTTTATCGAGATGAAGGAGGTTAGGTAAATTAAAGTTTATTTAAATCCCTACCAGAAATGTCCAAATATTTCTTCGTACCTCGCCTTCTTTTTGTGTTATCGAAGAAAGAAGATATGTCATACATAAATGAGTAATTTGCTTTCAGGAACTTTCGGACGTAACTTTTTGTGGTCTCATATTCGTCATGAAATATATAAGAACATTCGTTGAAAGCCTTAGATCCGTAGAAATAGATAAGAAAAATTCGTTGAGAGCCGGACGCGATCGTGGTCCAGTCGTATTGTACCTTAGCATCTCTTCGGTAAAATCCATCAGGCGATATCGTTATCCTTGATGCCAGTCGGATGAAAGTTTCGTATTGGCAAATTAATTCTTAGAAGAGTACACTGTGCTAGTCAATTTTTGTATCCAACCCAATACGTACAAGGTGTTTCGCTTTTTTTAGAAATCCTTCTAATTTCCTTTATTTCTAAGATCTTGGTATTGTCCACATTTACAATTTAATATTAATACAGTACGTTGCATGCATGCTAAATATGGAGCAAAATCTTTATAATTATCTGTTAACAGACGTTTTAAGATACAAAACATTCTGCGTTAGTTATCTTGGCTGCTAGTTTACAACAATATTGCACCTACATAAATATTTCTCAGGATTTCTACGGATCTAAGGCTTTCAACGAATGTTTCTTATCTATTTCATGACGAATATGAGACCACAAAAAGTTACGTCCGAAAGTTCCTGAAAGCAAATTTACTGGAGCAAATTACTCATTTATGTATGACATATCTTCTTTCTTCGATAATACAAAAAGAAGGCGAGGTACGAAGAAACATTTGGACATTTCTGGTAGGGATTTAAATAAACTTTAATTTACCTAACACTACCTACACTCGTAATTCTCACTGTAATCCTTAACTTGGCTGGTCTGCTTGTGAAATGGTTGTGCTTGTTTTAGTGAATAAACATGGTTTTGCAGTGTGTAAAAGATTGGATTATTTCAATCCAAATTTGACTTTTTGTAGGTGAGTATGAACACATTCCTCCAAAAAAATTACGTCAGATAAACACGAAACTGCCATAGGTGTCGAAAAAGCAATTATATTTAGGGATATGGGCACAACCCTTAAAAATTAACCGCTGGTCAAATTGGGAAAATACACCGAATGAAGGGTTATATTTTGCATGCAAGGCTAACTCGTTTAGTAGTAGGTATTGCGGTACCTGAGCCAGACGTTTTTGAGGGGATGCAGTCGTCGTTAAGTACGGAATCTGCATTACCGACATTCTGTATTACCGGCATTTGGTTCGTCACTCGGCTAAATGGCAACGCTGTTGCTAGGGGAAAACAGATGGCGCCGGTGTCGTTTTACGTCGAATCTGGGGACTTTTTATGTCGATCTCTCTCTAATCTGGGGACTTCTTATGTCGATCTCTCTCTAATATATGGATTTTTGTCTCGAAGTGTCGAATCTGTATTACCGGCCTTGTATATTACCGGCATTTGGTTCGGCGCTCGGCTAAATGGTGTTAGTGTTGCTAGGAAAAAACAGAGGGCGCTAGTGTCGTAATTATTTTTTTCACGTTCTAACCGATTACGGTCGTTCTGCTAGTCGGTAATAGAGGGCGTCATGAAGGGATCTGTATTACCGACAGACTGTGTACCACTACTAGAGGGCGTCATGAAGAAATTTGTATTACCGATTACGAACGTTCTGCTAATTGTTAATAGGGGGAGCCAAGGTTTATCATTTTATATTAATAAATTTTACCGATTTCTTAAAATAATTATCGTCATTAATACTTTAATTACATATAATAATTTAAGATAATTAATTCAGCATTAAAATTCTAAATTCAGCTTTTAACGCAAATCACGGACCTACGTGATATAAACGAACCGTCAGTTTTCTATCTTTCTCTATCGTTATAAACTGTATATCTTTTAAAAATTTCTAATATTTACATCGAGAGATTGCTTGATCATATAGTTGATATATTAACTACCTACATATAATTCGCGGTATCGTTTGCATATTTGCATAGAAGGAATTTGAATCGGGTCCTATCACTAATATGCATTATCACCAGAAGAAATCTGTATTATCGACGGACGACCTATATACTACTACTAGACGGAGTCATGAAGAAATCTGTATTACCTGTATGTACTGATGCTATTAGAAGTCGCATTAAAGAATCTCCTCTCTCGACATGAAGAAATCTGTATTATCGACGACCTAGGTAATGCTAATAGAGGGCTTCATGAAGAAATCTGTATTATCAACGACGACGACAGCTCGATAAAACGTTTAAAATTTTGAGTTTGTTATTCTTGAAGTCACCATAATGGATTTCCCGCCCTTGAATTTTATATTTCACATCTGACTAACCACGTGATCAAGACCGCTGTATTTTAATGAAACTTTCTACCCAAAGAGATCATGAAATTTAAAGAAACCAACAATCGTCAATGATATCAACGAGTTTTGCAAGCTCCACTAACCGATATATCTATGTCAGTAGCTACCCTTCGTGAAGGGCTTTCGGATCTCCATGTTAAGAAAATTACGTTAATAAATACACAGGCTCTTGAATCACGTTCAGGGATCGGCCTGGTTTCTAACACTAATATGTATTATTATCAACGGCTGAATTAACTATTTAAAAAAAGAAACAACTAATTCTAATGCAGAAAAATAACTTACCATTTGCGCTTTGTAATACCAGATTTCACTTTAAATTAAAACACCTAATCACCTCTCATCAAGAAGCAATATACACTAATCATCTTTTAAATTTAAAAACGAAAACACGACTATACTGCAGAAGGTACCAAAATAAACTGGAGTTAAATTTTACCTTACCCTCAACGACGACAAAAAGGGAAACACCCTGAGGCATTATACATGCTTTTAAAAAAGGCACGTTTCGACCTCCAAATCACTAGAAATTTGCGGTTTTTTATACCTGCTTCAAACTCAAAACAGGTAAGTTTGAATGGTTCTTTTCTGTAAAAATCCTCTCCCTTTTTCATCATCAATATATAATCTTTTCAAACTTCCTTAAAGACAGCTTTTTGTAAACTTGAAATCGAGATAATTATCAGATTAAAATGCATCACTATACCCCAAAAAAGGTCGGACTGACTACCTGGAGGCACGATAGCAGGTACTAATCCTTGAACTTTTTAAATCCTTGTACAGTAAAAACAAAAGAGTATGGTTGATGGTTAGGTTTTAACTTATTTCCTTTCCGAATCAAAATACTTAGATTTTCACATAAAATCTTTAGGGCGGTCTGTCACTTTTCTGTTTTAATAAACAAAAATTAGTTCCGACACTTTCCTCTTTTTCCCTTAATTTTAATATTACAGGAATCTAATAAACAACTTACCTATTTCCAGGGACAATAAGTCAATCACACAGGTCTCGTCATCATAACAATAATTAGTTATAAAATGTGGTCAATTCCCAGTAAATCTAGAGATTATAAGAGTAACAAAATATTTAAATAACTGCAAATTTTTATGATTATGAAGTTCCACAAAGTAAGGCTGGAGACAGTAAACGCTATTGATGTATTACTTTAGACACGTACAATACGTACGGGAAATAGAAAATTAGTAATTAACATTTCACTTTATTCAATAAAAACTTAACGTTGTCATGCTATAATAACATTAGAATTTCATGTACATGAGATAGAAGGTTCAAATTTATAAAAAGAAACTTAAAATTTATTCAGTAAAAACTTAACGTTGTCGTGCTATAATAACATTAGAATTTTACGTACATGAGATAAAAGGTTCGAATTTATAATAAGAAACTTACCTAATGTGTTACACCACTGTAAATATGCACTACGCGCAATTTTAAACAAAAAACTCTATACGTTAAGCACTCGCACGCAGTAAATATTATCAATTCAATTAACACCAAAACATACAAATAGTATAATTTAAAACAATAAACCACGACCCGAACAAAATAACCCCTCAATGTAAACACTCCTATCTTGCCAACTAATAATGAGGCTTCACAGTATTATAACCACCCCTTTTATACGAGACCATATGCAAGTTCTGACAAGTCAAAATTCTTGCATATCGATATCTCAGTTATCTGGTTATCCGATCGAAATTATGGGTTGTTAGGAGATTTTATACCTGAACAAAAAAAAAGCTTATTATAAAGCTCTTTTGTTATTGATTAAACAGATCTAGAGCTCTCGTCTTAAAATGTATTACGCCATAAATTAAAACATCCCTTTTGTATGTACCATCACCAAATATTTAAACTCATTTTGAAATTACAAAATGTATCACTATTTTAAAAAGAAGTCAAACCATTTTCTCATAAAAAATTATAACGGTGATAAAAAATCCAATCTCTCTCTCTTTACAGATAATTGAAAAAATAGTTTCAAAATATGAAATGAAAGTTTCTTATTATAAATTCGAACCTTTTATCTCAAGTATGTAAAATTCTAATATTATTATAGCACGACAACGTTAAGTTTTTACTGAATAAATTTTTAAGTTTCTTTTTATAAATTTGAACCTTCTATCTCATGCACATGAAATTCTAATGTTATTATAAAATAAAATTGACGATGCAATTGAAACATTATAAATATATTTTATGACTAGTTCATGGGATGCATACGTGATTAGCAGAGACGAGAATTATAAGCTGATAAAGAAATAAATGTAAAATAATGCATCGGGGTGGTGTCCAAAGCAACGATTCATTTATAAATGGAATAAACACATGTAAATAATAATTTAAAATGTGAAATTTTATACACTCCTAATGTTGTTTTGTAAATCAAGTGGCAAATATCAAGAAATGTGAAGCATTTAGATAGTCGTCCAAACAATTTTATATGTTGATGTTCATTTAGTTTATAAAGAAACCGGATGACTTCCCAGGTGTTCCAATGCCGCACATATGCTCTGCAGGTCAACCTCAATTAATTAACCCTGGGGTTATACATCCTTAGGCTAGAAACAGTCTTGAAACAAAAAAAATGGCAGAGTCCGCCCTGTTGGACAAGAAATCAGAGTATGGGCGTGATAAAAATAAAACATATAAAGATATTTTATAAACATTTATTTAGTATACACAGCATAATACAAGTATATAGATCATAAGTTGTTTTCTATGACTATTGTAGTTCTACGGATCTCTGAGTCGTCGTTGTATGCCCTCGCAGAAATACTAACACGTATAAAGTCCGTGGAATGACTTGTTGACACTGTAACCTTTCCTAATTCTTCGTTACTTTCATAGTTGGCACGATAATCATCCGGCTGCGTAGTTGCGGTCATATCTTCTGTCTCAACGACGGCAGTGTTTGCTCCCGTTCCTGTCTTCACAGCAGATGCGCTATGGTGTACGTTTTTCACATGCCTTTTTAAGCTATATAAAAGGTAGATCGTTATCAGCGAGAGAGTACACAAATAAAGCCGAATCTTTCCGATGGCGAACATCCTAGGTTACAAAGCAGAGCCGGTCGTACTTATTGATTTTAATTGTACCTACATCTACTTATTCGAGGGGTAGGTTGATTGTATGCATATGTAGTGCTGCCAATAGAGGGCGTCATGCTACAATTAGTATGTATTGCTAATAGAGGGCGTCATGAAGAAATCTGTATTATCGACGACCTATGTACTACCAATAGAGGTCGCCAAGGTGTAATTATTATTACTGAAGACCACATTACATTTCTACCTAAGCGAATCAGTGATAATTTGAAAAGCAAATGTAGTAAATATTCATGTTTATATGGTAAGTTTGATAATTTAAATTGTACGGACATCGGTTCCGGGTTACATAACTTAGGATAGAACCTACGATTCATTCTCGCGCATACATATTGCTCTGAGCGCTTACGATTATAGCCGAGAACAACCGATTGCGCAGGTCGATCAGTATAAATAGGCGGGGTAGTGTTCCTGTTCCTTCATTAGTCGAAATGAATCAGCACGTGAACAACGTATGTAAGAAGGAGAATAACTCTGGTCGAAGGGGTTGCAACATACAGTGTCCGGTTTGCTTCAAGTCTTTCGCGAAGCCATTCACCTGCAAGAGACACGTAAAAACCACGCACGAATCAGACAGAATCCAGTGTTCTAGCTGTGTCAAAACTTTTTTAAACTCTGATGCCTACAAGATACACAAGAGAGCCGTCCATGAAATAAACAGAATCCAATGCTCTAGCTGTTTCAAAACTTTTTCACGTCCTGACCACTTAAAAAGGCATATTAAAAGCGTCCACGAATCAATCAAAGTCCGGTGTTCTAACTGCTTCAAATGTTTTTCACGCACAGACAGCTTAAAAAGGCATGTGAAAAACGTACACCATAGCGCATCTGTTGTGAAGACAGGAACGGGAGCAAACACTGCCGTCGTTGAGACAGAAGATATGACCGCAACTACGCAGCCGGATGATTATCGTGCCAACTATGAAAGTAACGAAGAATTAGGAAAGGTTACAGGGTCAACAAGTCATTCCACGGACTTTATACGTGTTAGTATTTCTGCGAGGGCATACAACGACGACTCAGAGATCCGTAGAACTACAATAGTCATAGAAAACAACTTATGATCTATATACTTGTATTATGCTGTGTATACTAAATAAATGTTTGTAAAATATCTTTATATGTTTTATTTTTATCACACCCATACTCTGATTTCTTGTCCAACAGGGCGGACTCTGCCATTTTTTTTGTTTCAAGACTGTTTCTAGCCTAAGGATGTATAACCCCAGGGTTAATTAATTGAGGTTGACCTGCAGAGCATATGTGCGGCATTGGAACACCTGGGAAGTCATCCGGTTTCTTTATAAACTAAATGAACATCAACATATAAAATTGTTTGGACGACTATCTAAATGCTTCACATTTCTTGATATTTGCCACTTGATTTACAAAACAACATTAGGATTGTATAAAATTTCACATTTTAAATTATTATTTACATGTGTTTATTCCATTTATAAATGAATCATTGCTTTGGACACCACCCCGATGCATTATTTTACATTTATTTCTTTATCAGCTTTTAATTCTCGTCTCTGCTAATCACGTATGCATCCCATGAACTAGTCATAAAATATATTTATAATGTTTCAATTGCATCGTCAATTTTATTTTATAATAACATTAGAATTTCATGTACATGAGATAGAAGGTTCAAATTTATAAAAAGAAACTTAAAAATTTATTCAGTAAAAACTTAACGTTGTCGTGTTATAATAACATTAGAATTTCATGTACATGAGATAGAAGGTTAAAATTTATAAAAAGAAACTTAAAAATTTATTGAGTAAAAACTTAACGTTGTCGTGCTATAATAACATTAGAATTTTACGTACATGAGATAAAAGGTTCGAATTTATAATAAGAAACTTTCATTTCATATTTTGAAACTATTTTTTCAATTATCTGTAAAGAGAGAGAGATTGGATTTTTTATCACCGTTATAATTTTTTATGAGAAAATGGTTTTACTCCTTTTAATAAGTTAAAACCTAACCATCAACCATACTCTTTTGTTTTTACTGTACAAGGATTTTAAAAGTTCAAGGATTAGTACCTGCTATCGTGCCTCCAGGTAGTCAGTCCGACGTTTTTGGGGTATAGTGATGCATTTTAATCTGTTAATTATCTCGATTTCAAGTTTACAAAAAGCTGTCTTTAAGGAAGTTTGAAAAGATTATATATTGATGATGAAAAAGGGAGAGAATTTTAACAGAAAAGAACCATTCAAACTTACCTGTTTTGAGTTTGAAGCAGGTATAAAAAACCGCAAATTTCTAGTGATTTGGAGGTAGAAGCGTGCCTTTTTTAAAAGAATGTATAATGCCTCAGGGTGTTTCCCTTTTTGTCGTCGTCGAGGGTAAGGTAAGATTTAACTCCAGTTTATTTTGGTACCTTCTGCAGTATAGTCGTGTTTTCGTTTTTACATTTAAAAGATGATTAGTGTATATTCCTTCTTGATGAGAGGTGATTAGGTGTTTTAATTTAAAGTGAAATCTGGTATTACAAAGCGCAAATGGTAAGTTGTTTTTCTGCATTAGAATTAGTTGTTTCTTTTTTTAAATAGTTAATTCAGCCGTTGATAATAATACATATTAGTGTTAGAAACCAGGCCGATCCCTGAACGTGATTCAAGAGCCTGTGTATTTATTAACGTAATTTTCTTAACATGGAGATCCGAAAGCCCTTCACGAAGGGTAGCTACTGACATAGATATTTCGGTTAGTGGAGCTTGCAAAACTCGTTGATATCATTGACGATTGTTGGTTTCTTTAAATTTCATGATCTCTTTGGGTAGAAAGTTTCATTAAAATACAGCGGTCTTGATCACGTGGTTAGTCAGATGTGAAATATAAAATTCAAGGGCGGGAAATCCATTATGGTGACTTCAAGAATAACAAACTCAAAATTTTAAACGTTTTATCGAGCTGTCGTCGTTGATAATACAGATTTCTTCATGACGCCCTCTATTAGCATTACCTAGGTCGTCGATAATACAGATTTCTTCATGTCAAGAGAGGAGATTCTTTAATGCGACCTCTAATAGCATCAGTACATACAGGTAATACAGATTTCTTCATGACTCCGTCTAGTAGTAGTATATAGGTCGTCGATAATACAGATTTCTTCTGGTGATAATGCATATTAGTGATAGGACCCGAATCAAATTCCTTCTAAATGGCGGATATGCAAACGATACCGCGAATGATATGTAGGTAGTTAATATATCAACTATATGATCAAGCAATCTCTCGATGTAACTATTAGAAATTTTTAAAAGATATACAGTTTATAACGATAGAGAAAGATAGAAAACTGACGGTTCGTTTATATCACGTAGGTCCGTGATTTGCGTTAAAAGCTGAATTTAGAATTTTAATGCTGAATTAATTATCTTAAATTATTATATGTAATTAAAGTATTAATGACGATAATTATTTTAAGAAATCGGTAAAATTTATTAATATAAAATGATAAACCTTGGCTCCCCCAATTAACAATTAGCAGAACGTTCGTAATCGGTAATACAGATTTCTTCATGACGCCCTCTAGTAGTGGTACACAGTCTGTCGGTAATACAGATCCCTTCATGGCGCCCTCTATTACCAACTAGCAGAACGACTGTAATCGGTTAGAGCGTGAAAAAATAATTACGACACTAGCGCCCTCTGTTTTTTCCTAACAACACTAACACCATTTAGCCGAGCGCCGAACCAAATGCCGGTAATATACAAGGCCGGTAATACAGATTCGACACTTCGAGACAAAAATCCCTATATTAGAGAGAGATCGACATAAGAAGTCCCCAGATTAGAGAGAGACCGACATAAAAAGTCCCCAGATTCGATGTAAAACGACACCGGCGCCATCTGTTTTCCCTTAGCAACAGCGTTGCCATTTAGCCGAGTGACGAACCAAATGCCGGTAATACAGAATGTCGGTAATGCAGATTCCGTACTTAACGACGACTGCATCCCCTCAAAAACGTCTGGCTCAGGTACCGCAATATTTACTTTTAGTTACTAAAACAAGATGGCTAGTTGAATCCAGGAATCTCGTAAAAACTATATATAAATTCTTTAAGCACACTATTGCAAATACGCATCTCATTCATTTAGGCGATTTTTATCATATTGATGGAGCGCTAATAGATACAGGGAAGCTATTCCATATGGAAGGTGCAATTGTGGAACTGGCTCAAGAAATGTTAGAAAAACTAGGAGTTGCTAACATTGTACAAGCACGTGTAAAAGCTGAACATCTACAAAAAAAACAGCCAATGAAGACAGTTGAAATTTGGACATAAAATAACATCAAATATCAGCCAACAATACTACTTGATATACTCGATATTGCAAAAAAGAATGCCTAAAGAAAATATTAACAGAATATTAGCTAGCACCCCGCCATAAGAGGCGAGGGAACTCACGATATAATTAAGCATCCAGACTGCACCTTGCATGCACGATATACCCTTCATACGACATATTTTCCCAATTTGACTTCGTAGAGGTCAAATAGTTGATTTTTAGGGTGGTGTCCATGAAGACTTTTGATCACAAAGCTACTAGCTACAACATATCAAAAATTTAGCCAATTTCACAGAAATCCAATTTCCATCAAGTTTGTGCGAAGTCCTTTGGCCCATTTAAAATACATCTAAAAAGAATTGGAAAATCTGATGATGACAGTAGTCCAGCATGTCCATTACAAAGAGATGACCGGATACATAGACTATTCTACTGTCCAAGATATGCTAATGCCTGTCTAACCCTAATTAACTCCATAAATCAATGGCCAATCCCTGTAGAACAACTACATGCTTATATAAATACTAACCTTCTACACAGCTTTCTCGAGGAGATTCACTAAGCCCGGTTTAACTTCCTATATTCTTTCTTTACAGTAATATTATTAATTAATATATGTATAAATAGTTAAAATCTTGTATAACCTTTGCTAATCCTTACCGACCAAGTTATATTTCTAACCATGGCTGTCTATTATTATTCTTCTTTTTCTGTTGTTATTACCGTTTACATTATCAATTTAAATAAGCTAGCTATAAGAATTTAAGTTTCACTTGTTATCGTTTATTAAGATTTATACAGGGTGATTCAGTTACATGTGATATCCTTTGAATGGTAGGTAGAGGGGAGGCAATAGAGCTAATTTACCTTGACAAGTATAGCTCAAAAACGAATAATTTTCCAAAAAATGAATTTTAAAGTTTCATTGAATTTTGGATCCGATCCTGACATTCGTAACTGACCTAGTTACGGAAGGCAGTCTTGTTTTTAAAATCAGAAATTCGATCTGTTTTGTCTGCAACTTAAAAGATCGAAGTTTGTTATTGTTATGTTAAGGTTGAATGACACTAAAGCAGATTTATGTGTTTATACTCTTTGTTCTTTATAACAGAATATTACCTAAGTAGAATTTTTGTTAATTCATTTTACTATTTTTATATTGTTTTTGTAGTAACTTCTTCTTGTTTTTATATACAATCAAGTAAACTTAGTGGTGACTGTAATAACATTTAATTAAAGCAAATAGGTACAAAACAATTATTTTATATTTTTACAAAACGCCCGTCATAAATCAAATCACATCATAAACAACAACCTTCATCTGTTTTATTGTTATGACAACCCTATACATTTTCTGAAAAAAAACCACTTCAAAATATTACTGCTTTTTATAGAATTTGAATATTAGCAAATATGTTCTTTTACGATTATGATAATATTATTAGAATAGCGGGATGGCCAATTACAAAATAAAATACAACATGGTGGATAGATTAAGATGACTTAATACGTTTTCTGTAAAGTCAGGTGTATTATATTACGACGTCCTGACAATGAATCTGCATTATCTCATTTTTGACGCATTGTTTTCTACAAAATATAGGGAAACTCCCCATTGAAGTGTTTATGATTTATTATGTTATGGTTGAATGACACTAATACAACAAGATTTATGTGTTTCTACTTTTATCGAGTTCACGGTCACAATTTTATAACAGACTGTCAGTATCTTTGTTATTTCACCACTATTTGTTTTAAAGAAACGGAAGCATGCTTGAAAGTCATAAATTAATAATTTACAATTACATTTACAAAGGATCATTCAGTTGGCATTTAAAAATAAAACCTTTTAGAAAAACTTTTTAAGAACTTCCTGCTCTGTTATTTTTCAATGATTTTGCTTATTTGTTAAATTATAACTAAAATTGAATATATTCTAGACTTGACTTATTTCCTACAAAATTGTTTATTAGAGAAATTATCGAAAACACAGCAACTATTTACGTACGTAATGATAATGAAGCTCTTCTTAAACAGATGTTTTATAACGTAATTTAAATGCCCTTATTCATACTTACTACTTACAAAGTGATGACCTTCAATAAACACTCGTATTTTATTACAGTATTTTTAAAGTGCCTTTGTATTTGTTATAACTTGTTAACATCTGTTATTTAGCGTGTAGTATTTCATAGTAAGCAACCAGACTGTCAGGACCGGCTCAAGCTCGGTGAAGTACTGAGGGGCCCAAAATTTTTAATGCAAAAATTTTTTGAGATAGAATTTTTTTGCACTTTTGTGATCTATCCGCCTTCATGTTTCGCCCCATAAACCGGTGTGCAATTAAAGTGCATATATAGGGTAGCTCATAACAAGGACATCAAACGCGGCAGGTATATAGCATCCATAAAACAAACAAAAAATTCCGGTAACATTTTTTTCTCAGAAGCGTAGTTTTAGGAAAAAATGAAAAAAGATGGGTATAATGTTTTTAGCACATACAGTAGTGTTTGTTATTTTCTTCAAACAAGATATTTTATGGTTTGTTATGTTGTGCATTACTGATTCTGCAACATGATTGTTTTTATAATACAATTTTATGAGGTCAGTCACTTAAATAATAATTCCGCGAACGCAGATAATTAAGAAAAGGATATTATTGGTGTAGGTCAAGTCATTGTAAACGATGATGATTCGCAAAATTGGAGAATCTCTCCCATTGAATCACGGATATTATAACCTAATAGACAAGTAATGGCGAATCTGGGTTAACGCGTGATCAACATTTGTGTAAACAGTAAAAAATGAGATCAGATTTCAAACAACACTGATACTATTTAAGCTGTTAAAAATGTCAGTGAAATACGATATGACTAAATATGGATAGGGGCAATAGATGTTCATTTTCATTTTACTTCTCTTCTTAAAATTAACTAAATTAATGTTACTGTAATTAAATTACATTTTAAATTTTGCTCTTTTACCCTGGTAATTTTTGTGACCCAGATTCTTCATTTTCTTGTTTAGGTTAGCATCATTAATTAACACTAATTAGTAAATTCCATAAGTGATTGGAATTCCATGTGGAAAACTCTTACCCCATTTTTTACTATTGAAAGTTGAGACTAGATTTAACCAATTTTACAGTAAAGATATGCGAGGTCACGGTTAAATAAAATTAAAATCCCGTTGTAGACAAACGTCTTGTAAAAATTAAAAGCTTAATGCACAATTTTGTATATTTATGTTTTGTATTACAATTAGTCATCATTTGAGGCATGCATTTTAGTAAAGCAAAACCAATATGTCAACGAAGCGAAGCGATTTAGTTTGCAATAGTACAACGTAACACAATTGTGCACTTGAAAATGGTGGGGTTTGGACTAGAAAAGTACACAGTAATATGTGATCTCATCATGTTTGTCTGGCTTTAAAATTTCAAACCTTGCACTTACATATACAGTTAACTTTTTAACTATTTATTAACGATAATATCACCATGAGCGCGTTATAATTTTATACGTACTTTTATAAAAACGTCGGTCAAAATTATTAAAAATTTGAACTTTCTCTAATCAAAAAATTTTATTAAGATCTTTTGTTCCAAATGCCATTAGAAACGCGCTGATAAAGTCTGGTGCAGGGGCTATGAGACACCCTGTATACATAGTAATTAATGTATTGTACAGAGTGCTCAATTTGGTACTTTTATAAACAACATTGTAACTCCTTTTATATTATCCCTCCAAGGTTTCTTCCATGTCATAACACTTTTAAGTCTATCGATTTCAGAAAAAACGCTTGCGAGTGCGTGACGCTTCCTGCACAGCCTATCAGCTTACTATCCCTAAGGGGTTCACAACGCCTGCTTTTATAGAAAACCTGCAATCCCATGTTAGCTCAGCATCTCATCTAACAGTTGTAATAACAACTCTTCTATAGACGTCTTCAACTGTAATCTAATGGTGACTTGCCTGTCCACCAGTTCGCCATTTTAATCCACGAGTCTGAGGGTGATGTTCTCGATGCTTTGCGCGTTTATGGACGAATATATAACGGGAATCATGATTCCACTTGTATTTGTGAGATTTCACTTAGAATGTTACTATATTTTGCCTTAATCTTAACCTTGTTATGATAGAAGGCAGTGCTAGCGAGATTTTACAAAAGTAGCATCGAAACTAGTGGTCATATAAATTGAATAGAAAGAGAAAAACGGAAAACTCGTTTTTGAAATTAAGAATCTGCTCTGGCATCACTTATAGAAGATTTTTACAGGTGGTATAATAAAAATAAAATGCATTTAACATATTAGATGTTATATTTCGTATTAAATATTAAATATATACAAAAGGACTGTTCTATTTCCAGAATTATATTTAACACATGACATTCCATTTCAGAGTAATAAAGTAGTAAAAAAACGTCAAAACTTACCTACACTTGTAATATCAACAACAGCCGCGCATTTCTACCACAAAAACAATTCAAAATATTATCGCCTTCCTGTATGATTATTCTTACAAAACGGCTATTTGTACTACTACTGTAAAGTCTCTATCAAAAATTACATACAAATCGATATTTTATACACAGAAATGAAAATTTACAAAAAGTTAAATACTGCCAGTTAGAAGTAGTTTACATATACAAAAAGAAGTATATTATCTTTTAGTAAATGAATTAGTTACACTTAATTTACTTATTTTAAAAACAATACTTTTTCAGCAGGCAAAGATGAATCAGAAATAATAAAATATAAAAATACTTGAAAATAATTCGTAACAATAATTATGCTGTTAGCTTCATTCAATTATTTCAAATTATAATAATTATCATTATAGTATATTGCACTTGATTTAAAGTAATTAAATTACTTCATTTTTAATTTTCACAACTAATAAGAAATGAAATTGTACATAATAACCACATTAATTGTTTTGAAAGTAAGATTGATTGGATTGAAAAACATTTTAAACTGTAATAACTTTGGTTTTACTTTAGATAGACATTATAATAACATTAATTTTTGACTATGTTGTTGAGATTACGATAATTACATTTAACACATTTTCATAATATGACAATTTAAACTTTCTCACATAATAAGATAAATTACAATTATTACATTATTCCTGATGCACCTGTTTTTAAATAATAATAATTACTATCATAAGACGACTCGACTGACTTTAATCTCATCAAATTAATCAATCATAAAAAAGACAATTAATTAATTCTCTTTAATGACACTTTGAATACTTTAATGATGTAACTACTTTATAAATAAATCACGTTATATTCAATATAACCAATAAATATTGCAAAAAATCACATATAAGTAGTAACATCATTTCTTCATTAAGATTTTAATTTACTGAAGGAAATTTATACCAATGACCCTTCTTTCTGGTAAAACTAAAATAGGATTAATTTTACCAGAAACTAAACCACAGTTTATGTATAAAAATATTGTCATACAAAAACTGTCCCAATTAGAAATTCATTATAATGAATATTTACACATACAACACACCAGTTAACTTAAAAAAGAAAACTGTTGCAATGGTTTCTTTTTTTATATCGTATTATATAATAAAACGATTATTTCTCGGCAAGCATGCCACACTTGAGCACATTTTTCTTTTTAATCTTCATATCTAAAAAATACATTTAATATCACACATTCCAAAGAAATAAGAAAAATTAAACTTGTACTAAAACCAGAACAATCTTTCCCTTAATCTCCCTTTTAATAAGTGAGTAAACATTTACAATAGGCCAGATTATTTCTCGTGTGAATGTATGCATGTACAGACGGAACTCTTCAAAAATTAATGTAAAAAGCCTGTGGATGTTGCATATTACAGTTCACTGCAAACTGCTGAAGCCGCAGAATGCGTAGATGAAGGAAGGGTAGGTTCGAAGATACAAAGAGAAAGTAGAGCCTGCAGAGCTGCTACTAGAAATGAGAATTCCCCACCTAACCGTCGGTAGTCTACTGTGCATCTCTTGCTCGTGGCTTCAGCAGTTGGCAGTGAGCTGTATGGTTATTGGGGCCATAAGGAACATTTATGGAAGGATTTATCTAATGGAGACTCCTAGGTTTTTTGAGAAATCACACTCTAGGTGCAATCATTCTATTGCTGCAAACATTCACAGTAGATGACCACTTTTTGATCTATCGTGCGAAATTTACCTACTAATGTTGCAATCTCTGGAGATTTCAACAATAGTAGGTAGAAATTTTATATGTCCAATCTGACAATTTATTTGTATTTTTATATCAAGCTTGAGATTAGGCTGTGGTAAATGGTTTACATGTATAGTATATATTTCATCTTTATTTTCTTCTATATTTTAATCATCTTCAATATATACACAATAAACAAGTACAACTACTTATTAGATAAAGAAAGAAATTAGTAAGAGTAACAAAAAAAGATTGTGAATAGATTCACTGGGAAATAGAAAACAATAAAAAAAATAGTGAAGGATCCAAATTGTTTTCGAATTCATTGTGAAAAATAAACAGCATCTAACCTCAAAATATTTCTTTTATATTTTCAAATTCTGAATTTCTACCAACTTTTTTTTGTTTCAAGCTACAAAACCTACTGGAGATATCTTTAGGAAGTCAATAGAATGGTCTCACCTTCTATCTAAAATCTTGCTAGAAAATTGTCATTAATGTAGGACTGCCACAAACCGGAATATTTGGTATAGAAGATAGAAAGAACTAAAAAACTCATTATATGCTAATTGTTTACGATTATTAATAATTTGCAAACCAGAACAATTGATTTGCTGGTGAGGATACCGGGACATATTCCAGTCTATACTACAAATGTCAAATAAAACACTTTTAGGTGAGAAAAAAATATTTTGTTAGTAAATCTTAATAATGTTTCAGCAAAAACTTAAACAAAATTTTAAAAAGTACTACAAAAAGTTAATATAAAAAACTACAAGGAGTATAACCAGTTTTGCTATTAGTAATTTCCATTTCAGATTGGCAATTAGATTGGTTTATTGTTTCTAGCCTTATTTGGTGAAACTCCATAATCATGAAATAAATAAAAGCAGGGTGGTTAGCAAGAGTGGTACTATTAAATTCAAGGTTTTTCCCGGTTTTCCAGGGCGTAAAATATCATTATTCCCGGTTTTTTCCTTCAATAATTTACGCATACCCATATTTATGATCAAATTATTAATTTAGTATTAATAACGGAACATAAAACTTAGGTTCGTAAATAACGATGAAAAATGGATCAGTTTAATTGAACTATGCAAAATAGTTCCATAAGGCACGTTTTTAGTGCACGCGTCCAAGGACAAATTCTCTAAAACGTCTTATGAAATGAATACTTTATACTATTTTTTTCTATTTGCATTATTCTTTAATTATTTAAAAAACATAACTTACCTATTTTTAGTTTTAAACAAAACTTGTTAGGGGAAAACAAAAAGTTTTTTTGTCAGTTTGCAAAATCGGGAAAATTCAGATTTTGCATTTGTGTGTGTGGGATGAGGCAGCGGAGCCATGTAGGCAAGTACACTGCGCTCGTGGTTTACCCATCCAACTATTGACCGGTGCAAGCTCGACTTAACTATATTCAAATAGCTCTTTTGGACACGCAAATAGAAAAAAGTATTAGTTTCATAAGACACGTTTTTTAGCGCACGCGTCCAAGTTTTGAAAACCGACCCACGTAGGGGGGAGTTTTCTAAAGAACAAGTGCGATAAAATGTCTTATGAAACGAATACTTTATATGTACTATTTGCGTTACTTTGTAATCATTAAAAAAATAACTTATTAGTTAGTTTTTATATAAAATTTGTTAAGGAAACTTTGTTCAGTTTTTTGAGAGTTAACAACATTGAAAATTTTAATTCTGCATTTGTTTTTCAAATTTACAGCGTAAATAAGTTCGACATTTTAAGAACAGCTGTTCAACAGTGCTAAAAACTTTAAAAAATAAAATGTTACTGTTTCCAGTATTCTTTTGGACACGCAAAATGCGTGTTGTAATGGCTTCATTTGGACACGCACATAGAAAATAGTATATTAAAGTATTAGTTTCATATGACACGTTTTTAGTGCACACGTTCAAATTTAGATACTAAGACGTCTTATGAAACGAACTTTATATTATTTTTTCTATTTGTCCTTTAGGAAACTCTCCACTATGAAGGTCAATTTCTAAACTTGGATGTGTGCGCTAAAAACGTGTCTCATGAAACTAATACTTTATACCATTTTTTCTATTAGTGTTAATTTGTAATTGTTTTAAAAAAATAACTTAATTGTAAACAAAATTTGGGATACTTTGTTAACTTGTTTGACAGTTGGCAACACTGAAAATTCTAACCTGCATTAATTTGGTTTTTAAATTTGCAGAAATAACTTTGACATTTTAAAAACAACTGTTCACAATGACATCAACTTTAAAAAATAAAATATTACTGTCTCCAGTATTCAACTCTTTTGGACACGGAAATAGAAAAAAAAAAGATAACGTAGAATATTAATTATTTTTGAAAGTACTATGAAAATTATTTAATTTTTTCAAACACCTTTTAAATTTTTCCCTGAAAAAATTCCCGACTTTGATCACTAATTCAAGGTTCTTTCCTGGTGTTTTCCCGATTATGCAAATTCCCGGTTTTCAAGGTTTACAGGTTCGCTGGCCACCCTGAAAAGTTTCACAAGTTCATTATAATGTATCTGACAATATTGTTTCGACATCTAAGATGTCATTATCAAAGGTAATATAAATATAAACAAATGCGTCGCTAAGGTAAATACGAAAAGTAGATAACTAGATAAAAAGGATAAAAAATAAAATTTTTTCAAATATGTTTTTATCTTTTTATCTAGTTATCTATTTTTTGTATTTACCTTAGCGACGTATTTGTTTATATTTAGATTACCTTTGATAATGACATGTCCAGGGTTGGCATGTTTAAAACATTTTGTTTAAAACTCATGCTTAAAACTAGTTTAAAACATCGAACTTAGTTTTAAACTATTTCTTTTTAAACATGTTTTAATCGTATGTTTAAATCATGTTTCTTTGTAATCGTTTTAAAACAGCTTTTTGACAACTTTTAAGATAATTTTAGTTTCTTATACTGCATTTTCGAATTTAAATGACCATTTTCCATCTGAAACGTGTATTATTATGTATAATAAGCATCACAATTATAAATTATAAAATGTAAAAGTATAGACAATTTATTGATTGTTTATTATTTAAATCTATTTTGGAACATGACTTAGATTGAAACTTGTGAAAAGTGGATCTAGGATTAGATTACATTGTATAAAATCAACTAATTTTGCTGCAACAACATTAAATTAATGTTAAATATTTCTTTTAGATGTAGAGCATTTAATAATGAGTTATTATAAATAACGTAAATGTAAATAAACAAAAATACCTTAGAAAATCCTCCCCTATAAATATTAGCAATAGTCTTTGATACTTCATAAATCAAACTAATTACGCACATTTATTTTTTGCAATGGATACACTTGGCACGAATTTTATGAGGTTCAACAGCATCTTAATAAAATTGTTAAAAAATGCTGCCATATGCCATATAAAATGCGCATTCGTCGACCCGTCATCATGAACATATAATACTCCAGTGATTTTCTATTTACTAATTCTGCATTCTTTTCAGAGGTCTGAAGAAGCATTTACAAAGAATAATGATCCTTTCATTTCTAAATTACAATTTGCAAGGTGTTGACTTAACAATATTTAATACTTTTGTTTTGGCGAGAATTGAAGTAGATTTTTTATTAGGGTATTTTTTATTTAAGTTACTCTATACTAGGAAGTTGTAAAATTAAAAAGTGATGATATAAGAATAAAAGGACTTTTATTATTGTTTCAGGCATGCACAATCATGATTCATGATGGTAATTTATATCCGAATTTAATAATATGTTTATTAAAAGCTTTCAATAAAATATTTCAAAATCTTTATTAGTTTAAAACTGTTTAAATCATGTTTTAAACATGTTTTTTTTATATGGGGTGTTTTAAACTAATTTTCGATAAAAAACATGTTTAATTTAAAAAAAACAACTGTTTTTGTTTTTTTTGAAAAAAACATGTTTTTTGCCAACCCTGGACATGTCAAAACAATACTGTCCGATACATTTTATAATAAATTTGTGAAACTTTTATTTATTTCGTAATTAGATTGGTATACAATAATAAGCAGAAATACTAAAATTTTTTAAATTCCGACCTCTCATACAACATTAAGTACCTCTTTTCACATTTTAGAACATTAGGACAATATTGTAAAAAGTTCAAATCTACCTATGAAATTTAATCTTCTAACCTAAATGCATTTAAATTTGACAGTAGCAACTGTTTTATTATCTTTGCAACTAGATTTTGGATGCGATTCCTATTCTTTTAAAAATCTAATTCTAGTTCAGATGTTAACTACACAGTAGTAAAAAACCTTTGAAATCTTAAATTTTTATGATTTAATGGTACCTATCTATAACTAAAATCATGAAATTATAAACTAATAACAAACTGGGCTGCTTGGACTGTTTTTTCCTCTTCAACTAAAACTTTTTTAAATGTTTACACACAGCGGGAAGACAAGGACAAATAACACAAGCAAACTTGTTATTCTGTACATACATTCATTACGATTACAATCTCTCTAACAATAAACTTTTATCTATTCAGTTTCTGTTCTTTTAAACCCTTTAAACAGAACTTTAATAAAATCCACATATACTTCAGATAAAAGTTATTGTTCAATTTTTAATTCATACAAATATTTTTATTTAATTAATATAATTTATCAGTGCATGTTATTATTACATATATATATATTTTCTTTGAATGCAAAAAATAAATCAAGCATTATTACAAAACAATTTACTAATTCGAAAATAGTTTTAAAATACTCTGAGAGGACGACTTTTAATCTATCATATCATTATTAAACAGTGAAGACGGATTTTCATATTTAGTGCACTTTGAAAAATCTTCATTTATCATTACTATTGAAGAGAGAGCGTGTGTAGTATTTTATAGCTACCATTTTTTTGTGTAACAAATTATTTTATCGTAATAATAACAGTGTTATTTTAAAACTCTGTAATGGAGATAGTAAGTATCAATTTAGAAATTAAAAACTATTAGCGCTTGAATTGACACTAGTTGCAAAAAGTTATGTGATGTTTGCAGCTTACATTATTATTATTATTAATATTACACAAAAACAGCATTAATTAAATACTTAAATTATTGAGTAGTATTTTTTAAAAGAGTCCATCCATTTTTTATTGGTTATTCTTAAAAAACACGACTGATATAAAATACTAGTAGTGAAGTTACTTCTTTTACGAAAATCATTGACTATGCAGTCTACCTTGTTTCAATTTAGACTGTGTATTAACTGTGGCTGGAACTGTCCCTTTCGGTACAGCACCAACAATGCGCACTCTCGTTACTTGTCGACTATCACTGAATTGAGGTGGTGGAGCTAAAACGGTTTCTGGTGTTGCTGTTTGACTAACTCCGGCAATTACATCAAATTCCGGCGGTGGAGGTAAGCAGAATTCTTCTTTTTCATCAGAGTCTGCTTCTATAGGTGGAGGTAACTGAGCTAGTGATACTGCATTACGTGAAAGTCCTGAAAATTTAATAATCGTGTCATCAGGAATAATTAGAAGAATAAAACATGAATATCTACCTGTTAGCTGCCTTTGAGTTTTAGGAGATGGTAACGTCATGCTATTGTGTTCGTGTGAAGCTTTATCATTATATTCCGAAGATCCAACAGGTACATCTTGATCAGAACTGACACCAGAAGAACTATTATCAGCATCTTCTACTACAACGCTATCTTTGGGCTTTTTCAGAAAATCATCTGGATATGATTTTGATGATTTCAACAATGTTCGACCTCTTTGAATTTCTTCTACGCTAAAGCTATGCGGTACGGAACTACTACCTGAACTGCTTCCACTGTAATAATAAAACCAGAACAAGTTAAGATTATAAATATATACTTAGTGCTTGTTACAAACCTTGTATTACTGTTTCCGCTATTTTCTACTGGATGAAGATGAATTGCAGATAGTCTCGATGATAACTTGTTAACTTGTTTATGTTCATCTTCACTTTCTGGCTCTGATCCACTGCAGCTGTAGTCTGGTTCAGGAATAGGAGGAGGTGGTCCACCAGTTTGTGATAAGATTAACATGTTATTCGAAGAATTACTATTCGTTATCCTTTTCTTTCTTTCCCTAGTGCCTATTAAATAAGAAAAGTGTTGGTGTACATATCCATTTAAGTTTTATTGTGTATGCTTTCATAAATATCATAAATGGGAAGGTCTTGTGATCACCGCAAATATGTCAAGTGTTCTAACCTTACCTCAAATCAATTGAATTGTCATATAAAACTGTTTGTGAGGTTAGAAATAGTTCACTAATCAATTTTAGTTAGAATTCATTAAAAGATTAAGATGTTAATTTATTAAAACGTTCATAGATATTTTTAAAAAACTGTAGTATACCCTTATAAAAGAATTACATTTATCTCTCTGTCATACATTTATTATTAACTATTCAACAAAAACCTATTTAACTTAAATTATTCACTATTGTTTCCCCCTTATTTTAGTATGACTATTTTTTCAATAGTCTTAGAAAAATAAAGATGTTCAAAAATTTTGATTCAGAAATTACTGTTGGCACCCTGCCATGTGTTTATTAGTTAGTCCACGAGCAACGGACATTTTTGGAACAGGTAATACGCGACTAGTACAGGGAGAGGGGGCCTGCGACAGATGTCTATTAACTTCCATACGATGACATTTAGTATCCATGATGCTGCTGGGGACTTGACAGCACCAAGTTTGCTTACAAAATATTTGTCAAAAGTGGTGAGTCAGTGATTAAAACGCAATGGTTCTTTAGGGGTCAGTTCAACATCGGAGGCCATGGTGAAATCCCCAGTCGCAACAACATTCTCAGACGAGTAGACGGCGTCAAACATGTATTCGTGAAAATGCCATCACTTGAATGACATTATTATTTATTATTAACTCTAGAAGGAAGATGTATTTTACATAATTTGTATAAGATTTTCTCCTCTTTATTTTAGTATATTACTGTGTTTTAAAAGAGTAGGTCAAAATTATAATACAGTCAAACTTCCATATTACGAACTTCTATATAGCGAATTTCTCTATATAACGAATTTTTGTGCTGTACACTGCGCTTTTAGAAAAAAGACATCAAAAAGTGTCTCAAAATAACGAAGTAAAATTTCTATATAATGAAATTTTTAGTCCAAACAAATAAATTTTTCCAGGTAAATGTATGTATTATGCATGCATCAATATTTCTTTCTTAGCAGCAGTCTGTAAAAGATTATAAATTTACCTTTCTTCCAAGAAGCCTGCACACATTTTTAAAAACCTGTAAATCTTTCAAAAGGATTTTGTAAATTTGTTTAAATTGAAGTTCTAAGAAGGGTTAAAATTGTCATTAAAAGGCCTCTTACAACTGGTTTTTCAGGGAATTTCTGTAGATTTACCTGAATGAGAGTTCTAGGAAAGATTAAACTTCGATGCATTATACACATTGTTACTTGTCTAAATGGATATACCACCCCTCTAAGAAAGATTAAAATTCAATTAGCATTCACGTAAAATTAAAAACTTGCATTGCAAATTTTTTTTTAACTTTAGTTTTGTGAGAACAGCCCTACAATGTAGTACAAAAAAAGTGAAAGTGTTTAATCATTACTGAGAAAACCAACGTGTTGCGGGAAATTGATAACTGTATACAAAAAAGAGACATCGCAACTCGCGGCAAAGTTTGGAATTCCTGTCAGTAGTTTATCGACTATAATAAAAAATCGCAAAATCAATTTTAAAATCAGTTGGTGAACTTACAGCAAAACGTGCTAGAACGTATGTTTATGACGACGTAGATTCAGAGTAGAGTTTTAAAGTGGGTGCATTTAATTGGCGACAAAAATGCACCATTATCAAGACAGTTAATTTAACACAAGACATTACAGTTTGCGGAATCACTCGAATTAAAATCAAAGCATTAAAATAATATTTACAAAAGGTGATATTTCTTTATAACGAAATTTCCCTATAGCGAATTTTTTTTTGGGATTTACCGACTTCGTTGTATAGAAGTTCGACTGTATTTTGTAAAAAAGCGATTTTTTTTTCTTAATTTTGATTTTGGTCATTAAAAAAGGCGCTCGATAGATTTTTAAATTTGATCTTAAAACGAGCCTTTATAGAATGGAGTTATAAATTTTTTTTTGGATTAATCGAAAGTTGAACTAAATCTGAATTTTCATTTCTGATACGCTGTGCTGTGCGGTGTTTGAATGAAGAAATATGGCAGGCATGCCAGCGAGGACTTAAGTTTTTCTGTATATTATACAGCAGGCCTAAAAAGTAAACTAGAAATTATTAAAGTTGTTTTTATAAAATAATCGCTTAATTATTTCTTGAGATTGTTACATTGTTAAAAATGATGGTGCAAATGATTGCTCGAGTTTGTAATTGTAATTTAAGTCACAAGTTAATTTTGAAGTAGTTTTCACTGTCAGTATTGGTACAATCTTTAATGAAATTAGAGCTCTTAAATCAAATTACCAAACTGGCTCGGATGGCATCTGCAATGTATTTCTAAAAATTGTATTTCTCGATATCTAATATTTATCATTTAATCAGTCGTTGCAGGAAGGGGTTATGCCTAATGCATGGAAAACTAATTATATTAACCCTATACATAAGTCGGATGACAGGCAAAATATTAAGAATTATAAAGATGTTTGTCAGTGGCGGCTGGTCCCTAGGGACACAAGGACACGTGCCCAATCTTCACTGTACATGTCACGAAGAAATATATGACGCTATTATAATTTTTTCATTTTTTTTGTAATTTTATTATCGGTTGCGAAAAACTAAACTCAAAACTAATTTTCCGACCACGATCCATGCGGCAAATATATCAAAGTGATTGTGGTGTGTTTATTTGTTATTTGTTTATTAACAGAAATGGATCCGGATCCAGAAATAAATTCTGTTCAAAATCTATTAAAAAACAATTCAGTGCCGTTTGAGTAAAAACGTTTAATTAAACAAAAAGGTAGACCTACTCCTGATTTACAAATTAATTACGAATCTACAAGTAAAACTAGAACGTATAAGAGAGTTTTTAATGAAAACATATACGAGAAATATGCCGTTAATAAATTAAATAATTATCCTCTTTTCGATAATGTACAATTAAAATCTGAACTTACAGCACTTTACGAGCCATATAGAAGGTGTCTTGCCACTTTTAGTGTTTCTGTCCGACAATAATCTATGTAAAGTGTTTACAGAAACTTACAAACTAGCTGGTATTATTTGTACGAAGCCAATCTCAACCAGTGAATGTGAACGATGCTTTTCCACTATGAAGTGTATAAAGACTTTTTTAAGAAATACCATGTCACAAGATATACTTAATGCGCTAGCAGTTTAATCAATCGAGAAACAATTTATTCAGTCCATTCCTGATTTCGACAACAAAGTTATTGAGCTATTTGGCCATAAGAAAAATAGAAGAATGGACTTTAAATAAAAGGTAAGTTTTTTACGATTTTTTAATTGAATTTTTTGTGAACTGGTGTTTGTATGCAGTCACGCATTCCCAAAATTCTTGATAAAATTGTGTCTGATCAATTAAACTATTTATGTAAGAATGTTATTACCAATAAGCAGCATGGCTTTTCATTGGGCAGACCTACAGTGTCCAATCTATTAACATATCAGAAATATATTTTAGATGCTTTTGAGAATCCGTATCAGGTAGATTCTATCAATACAGATTTTTCATTCCTCCCTTCATTTTTCCCTCCAAGTACTGCAGTAATAAAAAAATACATCATAGCACGTGGTTTGCTTCTGATTGGTCAAACCTGACAAGCTTGATTTACACTGTACAGTAAAAGCTCGTCATTGCTGTCCAGTCTTGGCACTGAGTGTGAAAGAGGTCGCCCAACTTTTTAAAACTAAATTGTTATTTCAACAATTTTCTTATTTCTATTGTTATTTATTTATTTGTATAGAAAAAGTCTTTCTCAAGACTATTAATTTTCTGTTCGTATTTTTTATTGTAAGTAATGATTACAGTATTCTTTAAAATAACCGTGTTAAATCCATTTCTTTTTAAGATTATCTTTTGGTTCTTGAACATGGAGCTCTCCCGAACTAAAAAACGAAAGACAACTAAGGTGGCCAGACGTACCGCTTTTGGCGGGCTAGTCCCGCTTTTGCTTCATCTATCCCGGTGCCCACAAATTCTTCAAAATGTCCCGGTTTTTATATTTATATTGGTATCCAACGGAGTTATACTTCTTTTCAAAAATTAGATATCATTATATCTTATTTTAATTTGACCATGCCAATTATAAATATCATACACTTTATTTGGATTTAAACACAAACGCTGAATTACCTGAATTATTGAACAAATAACCGTAGCGGCATCTATATAATGCCAATCACACGTATTATCAAACAAAAGTAAAACAGGGACAGCCCACTCAACTAACAACAGGTGTTCTTGGCAATAACGAAGACATGAAAAAGATGTATTTTTTATGTATTAATTTTAATGTGCCAAGAATATACCCGGGGCACGTAATTATTACATGCCTTGAGTATCACTTTGAAATATTAATTGTGGCATGCTAACAGAATTAGTGGCACGTAATTTCCATATGAATTTCTATTCCAGTGCTACTTGGGCATAAAGCATCTGGCTACCAATAAGCATAAAGATATTTAAATGTTGCTGCCTCTTCTTCTAAGTTACAAGATTTTTTCCGTAAAAGTAATTTTGGAAACGAAGTAAAGCAATTAGTGTTAGCTGAAGGACTGTTTGAATTTCATACTAAATATTAATAAAAATCAGAATTTCCGGTCAATGGATTGCACATCTAAAAATCATCAATATCATCAAAAATTGTTCGAATAAATTATTTATGGGGGGAGGGGCATCCCTAATGTACCGCTTTATTGATCTAGAAATCTGGCCACCTTAAAGAAAACCAACTTATCTGTTGAATATAATTAAACAACAAGTATTAAATATTTTTAAAACTTTTAATGAGAAAAATGGAAAATCCCAATCCCAACATCTGAAATGTTCATGCCCATTACAGATTCAAGAGAAGAAGCCACAACACTTTTTGTAACCGGGTAATAAGCTGCGGCACTGCCAGTATTCTTACCGAAAAACAAAAACTGCAGCAAAATATGGTTAACCGTATCAGGTAATAAATTCTGTCATCTGGTAAACACCAAAACTCATCTATTGTATACTAAATTCCAGGTCAATTGGATAAGTTGGCATAGGATTTCATCGACAAAGTTCCAACAGAAAACAAATCATACCTCCATAACCTTTAACCCAATAATAGAAGTAAAAGATGATGTGAGTATTACCAGAGATTAGTAGAGAGATCTTTCATTCCTATGATAGCCAACAAGACAACTTTTTGGCAACTGTACACGCGAGCGCCACCACATAGGAGAAAATCCGAAGTAGACTGCTAAATTCTTTTGGCTTGCACCAACTGCCTTTCACATAAGTCTTTCTCTGTTTCTCTTATACGATTTGTGTCCAGTATTTAAATATTTAAATCGTATAAGAGAAACAGAAAGACAGTTGGAGCGATAGAGAAGAATTTGGCAGTCAACTTCCGATTTTCTCCTCAGTGGTGGTGTTTGTCAAAAAGTTGGCTACCATAGGCGTGAAAGATCTCTTTACTGATCTCTGGCATTACAGACTGCCCTTCAACTGCCATTTTCTCTGTATCTCCTAAATAGAATCCTATTTTAACGTAAATCAATAACTGACAAGATAAAGTAGATCAGTCTTTAACAGAGAATCAAAAAGAAGACCTCAGTTTCCATGCAATCCCAAAAATGAAGAAACGATTAGTTTGGTGTACTTTCTTCACTTTTAATATCTATAATTGTAATTTTGTTACACTGTTCATATGATGCACTAAAAGTAATTTATTACTTTTTATTATTTAGGGTGTAGTTCCTAAGTTATTTTATATAAAAAGATAAATTAATTATGTAGGAATTTTCTTGCTAATTATAACCTCAATGTAACTGACGAATCACCTAACCCTAGAGTTCCTTGTCTGCAAGAACTCTATAGTTCTTCATTCCCCCTATTAACATCAGTACAGCAATAAGTCCACCACTTTACATTGGAATGGGGTTGCGTGCACTCACTTTAACCCTTTCATACGCTATGCTTTTAGTATAAACAGAGCTAGGATGACAATTATGATTGCGTGAGAATGAAATATGAATTTGCGGCACTCAAAATTCATTCAGATACTACGTTCTAGAATTACATCTTTTTACCGTTCGTGTTTCTTTATTCACATCTAGAGTAAACAGATGACATTTGCTCGCATTCTTCATGAAAATACGGAGCAAATGGAGGCAACTCGACAAAAAGATTTGCTCGATCTGCTCTTCATCTGGAGGTTATTCTAGAACGTAGTAAAAGTTAATTATTTTCATTAGACAATCCATTTACTTCATTTGAATTTCTTGATGCACAGCTTTGAGGTACCAAATGCATACACACAAGGCAAATTGAAAGAGAAAGAACAAGATTCATAGATTATACACAATGCAAAGCATATCATTTTATCATGTGCAACTGGAATTATAAAGGACACAGAGGTATCTGTTCCTCCAAGCAATAAATTATACATGGTAGTAATATTCTATTTGAGTTGAAGATTATTTTTATTTTATACTGTGTGCATTTCCTTATTTGCATTCATAATTGCAGTCTGCTAAATTAATGCAACATTAACAAAATATTTCCACACATACACATTTCACACTTCATGGAAAAACCAAACAATGCAACACAGTATGAAATAAAACGTACATTATACATCCAGTAATGATTCTTCACAGTACTTGTTCTAAAATTTTAACTTGTACATACAAATCGACGTAAAGTCGACAACTCGAAGTAAACTCATGTAAAAAATCATTTATGAAATTTATAATGTAATTAACTACTTCTTTGTTTATTTTTATAAATAAAATGGAATTGAGATTACATGAAGGCATGTGTACATCTATGCCCTAGCTGACTATTTGACATTACAGTATCAGATATGAATTACATACTTTTTTCTTTTCATTAAATATATTTCTATAATTTTCAATAATTATTTTTAAATTAAAGTCGTGAAACTATAGCATAAACAGTAAACACTGCTATAACTTTGTTGTAATTACTTTTTCTTGTTGTTGTAAACTAAAGCTCAAACAGTTTCAAATCAACACATCGAACAATAGTATGCAGAAATGCAGAGTCAAGGTCAAATAAGCTGGCAAGTTTGCATGAACACCACCCCTACTATTCTGTAAATTATTATTTCATCAACCACCATCTTGTTAGTGCATTCTAGGTACTCCTGGTGACCGATCAGGCAGTTTTTACCAAATTTTAATGATTTGATGTGTTGATTTGAAGCTGTTCGAACTACTTAATGTTGTAATGAACGGTCAAGAAGTGTCTGTAATCTAAAGTATTATTTTGTTAAAACACATTGTATAGTTTTTAGTGTTGACAAAATATATAATATTGAGGGAAGACTTCTTTCTGCATTTATTGCCGCTCTTCTTGGTGTAGCATTAAGTTTTCCTAGACTACAAGATATGGGCAATATATATTTTACATGCTACAAGTACTCAGTCAGAATATGAACATGTAATATTTCATTTAAAAGATATCAAGGCTTCCAAAATTATTATTTTCACATAATTAAAAATATGCTTAATTAATTTTAATTAAGATTTCCGTAGCAATTTGTATGTATGTATTTCATTTTGGCTGTTCTTTTGTTAAAAACTAACCTCACTATACTTAATTATGGAAAATTTATTATTCATTAATAACATTAAAGTGCTTTGAGGTTAGGAAGGTACATAAATTTTAGACAATGAAAGGAAGAGGACTGGCATCACTAACACCGCAATTGGGCCACTGGCAACCTTGCTTAACATTGAAAAAGTAAAAAACTGTTGTATGAGCAAGATCTGAATGACACAGTTTCTTTTATATTTTATATGAAGTACACAATTCAATAGTCTTTAAAATATATGAAAATCACTGAATTATAAACAAATATCCACAAATTACTAAATTGGTGCCAAAAGCTTGTTTGCCACCAATGTGATAAGTGCCCGGTTACAGTTTTGGTATACGCAGGTATGCGAGCATTTCGTATTCTGTCTCTCCCCTAATTTAAGACATAAATTAAGTTTTTCACATTTATTTATTTACACATTATTTTTGAAGGTTATCTTCTGTATAGGTACCTTTAAATATTATTTTAAATTTATTTGTTAGAATAGCATATTAAAACGTAAGTTACAGAAGGCAACCTATTCATGCACCAGTCTGAAATTCAGACATGAGTCACGTAAAGGTGAGTAGCTAAACAGACGGGTGTTCAAAATGGCCGAGTTTCTTATTGGTCATTGAAAACAGAGAAACAGTTCATTTGGAATTGTTTCTCTTCAACCAAACAAAATGTTTCTCTCTTTTCAACAACCACTAATTTCAGCCATTTTGTTAAATAAAATACCAACATGCTCTTAAATGAATATGCACTTTTCCATGGCACTCTTTTAAACATAAATAAGATAATTTTAATTCAATTCTAACCAGTTGAGAATGCGCAGAGCTAGCATTGCCATGACGAACAAAAACAACTGTATCACTAATGTTGACCTAACACATTAGTTGTCATAAAAACTAAAATTCTAAGTCCTAAGACTTCTCTTTAAAAAAAAGAAAAAAAAATTGTTGCTAAAAAATGTTTATTGTTTCGTAAATTTTTAAAAAATACAAAATTTTTCATTTTTCAAAAATTTACCGAAATTTTCGGTGGTCATTTTGACCACTTAACCGAAGAGATACAAAAAAATGTTTCAACCAAAAGTTTCTTAGAATTTGATGTACTATAAGATTCCAAAAAGAAAAATCCAAAAAAGTCAACAGGGAAAAAGGCGACAGACGGACAGACTTCACAAATTCAGAGACAAACTTTTTGTTCGTCGATAATACATTTAAAGCAATTATTATTCAAAATTCTCTAATCTAAATTTGGATTGGGCGTTTCCAAGCTATCCAGAACAAATTTCCATAACGACTTTTACATTTAGACAAGGTTTACTATGTTTTTCAATTATTTGCGTTTATTTTTTATCGTAGTAGGCTAAAATTACTCTTTTGAGGTTATGTTTTGAGTCACACCTTCAAACGTCATTCTCCTGTCAAAAATGTGAGGTTATGTCAACTGCCAAGACAAATAATTTTTTTCAAGTTTTCGAATTCGAGTAGCGTTTGTTAATAATAAACAATTTAATTATAATTGAATTAAAGTGAAGTGAACTTATGTAGAAATAATTTTTTTTAAATTTTTGTTTGTTGGGAAATTTATGGACAATATTAATGGATTTTTGGAATGGAAATTACGAAATTAGTGTTAAATAGCAATTTAATGGACTTACTTTATAGTAGGATACTACTTTTGTTTATAATTGATAAATATTAACCTGCTTCAAGACTTTATTCATGAATAATCGAATTTGGGAGTATTTCTACAATTTTGATAGTTTAACTGCTAAAGTTACCAACATGTACAGTGAACTACTTATCCAAGCTAATATTTTTACTTACTTAATCGTTCCTCTTCTACCTTAGTTCAGGTGTATAGGTAAATATTTTTATTCTTCTAAAAGTGCCAAAAATTTGTGGACATTTGAATTTAATGTAAATTATTTATGTTTATTTATAAATCTAGTTTCATCTAAATAAAAGAAATAGTTAATTAACAAGATAAAGAGAATTAAACTGTCTTTTAATATATTTTCTTTTATTTTAATTATCTTGACATCCAAAATTATTTTTTTTGTGTTCACTAATCTTAAATTTAAGGATTGTTGTTTTTTTTAAAATAATTTTGATTATTTGGTTTTTATTTTTTTTTGTGTTGATTAATATACTCTTTCATTTAAAATCTTTATAAAAAAATTTGATGTGTTAGGTCCATTAATAATATTTTATAGATACAATTTAAGTAAGGCTCTAATTGTAGCGACCCGCTTGAGATGTTTCATGTATTTTTGGGACTTGTTTTCCAAGTTAGAAATTATAGCCGGAGCATTTTTATTGGATTGTGAAGGTAAGTGGTTTGTATTTTGTATATGTTTTCACATTGTTTTCCAGGATCTATTTTATGTGTTATTGGTTATCATCAATTAAAAATCAAATTTTAAAATTTATCACTTTCCAATCATCATTGATTTATTTGGGGATTTTCCAATTACCTTTTTATATAGCCATCATCATATCATATCATTATGGCGCCCGAATGTGGTGCTTTTTCTTATAGACACGAATAAAGATAACATATCAATACGTTATTGACATGACGTAAATAACAGACTCAGACGGAATAAGCTGCAAATTCAGTAAAAATATTTCAGGGTAAGTTAGTATGAATAGTAAAACTTTTTATTCACGGCAAGAACATAAAAAATATTGCAAGTAAATGTCTGCCCTCATGGAATGTCAACTAAATATCTACCCCTTAGTTATCACCTACCACACATCGATGCCAATTTAATGCTGCTCAATGCCATACCTTATTCACAAATGCATCTCAATACTTGGGTTGTAAAGATGTGCTTTAACAATTGCTATTTTACCAATTTCAATTTTAGCTTATTTGATATTGTTATGTGTCATAAATAACTTTTAGGGTACCTTGCCGCTTTCCTTTTCTGAACCAATGCATAAGTTTTTATATACAGAAGAGATACTTCCAATGGTATCTACTATAGATTTTGTCAACGCTAAAGTTTTACAATGTGTGGATAAATCTTTTTTTCATTATTATTGTATTATACGCAGAGTGAGACAGACCTTGCTAAATGGGAGTTTTGCCGCACAAAACTGAATATCAACAATAGTATTTAAAAAAATACTGGTGAAATATTGGTGAAAACTCAACTGAAGCATGAACGGAAATGATTCAAGAAGCAATTACAATCGAGTTCATTACTGTTATTGAAAATTATGCATCTTAACATAAATTTTATAGAAATTTAATTTTAATTATAGATAACAAAGATTATGTTTGTTTATATCTGGTACACTTTTAATTCAATCTTATAATATTCTAAAGACATAATCATCAATCTTAATTTACCTGCTGTGGAATGTGAGCGAGAAGCTCGTATAGGTTGAGCATATGGATTGGTATTTTTGCCAGGCAGTGTAGAAGTGTTAACAGGCTTGAAGGTAGAGCTAGTGCGCATGCTATGTGATTTGCGAACTTGCGGCCTCGATGAATGTGATGGCAAGCTTCGAGATCGGTAACCAACTGTTTTCATGTCTTCAGGTGAAGCATACAATTTAGCACTTGTTGTCGGTCTAAATGAAGATGCTACACCTGAAGGACAAGAGTATAATGAAAAGAACAAGTTAGAAGATTTTAAAATCTTTTTTTTCAAACAACAAAAATGTAACAAACAAATGATAATAGAAGCAAGAAGAAGATAATGAAGATGTGTAACTTACCTTCATCAGAAATATCTTTATTGGCTAAATTATCATATTCAGAAGTGATTCCCCGAGAAATATCAACCTTGATAACTTGACCAATTGGTGGGGGTGGAGGAGGATGATTGGGAGGAGGTAAAATGTTCCTATTTAAACCTAAAAGATTGATGTCTTCTTGACTGCGATGACATTTAACTCCATTACTCATAAACAGTTCTTGGTTTGCTAAATCAGGTGTACTATGAAAGTCTCTTCGAAGTTCAGATCCAACATTGAAGATATTTGAAAAGCGTACTCTTGTATTCTAAAATTTTAATATAGAATAAGCTTCATATTTTTGAAATAGTCTAATGAGGAGCAGTACCTTGTTTTTGCTCCTTTTCATTTCAGCAACACTAGCATATACACGACCCGTTGATTTCGCAGGGGAACCAGGATGACTTAGAGTATTTGAGCCACTTTGGAAGTGTGACCGGCTCATTAATGATGGTTGATTACCACTACCATCTCCACGCTGCCTTTGGAAAAGTTCTTCCAATTCTGCTGTAGTAATACGACTAGATGTAGGCCTTTGCCGGATAGATGCTGTTCGTGGTTGAACAGGAGTGGAATTGCTAGTTCCATTTGGTGTTGTTTGGTGAATAGATTCTGCTGAGCTTGATTTTGTCATGTCGTCTGTTTCTTCTTTTTCTCCCCCTGCTTCTGTTGGACAGAAATATACTAAAAATATGTTTATTATTCACACTGTATGTGATTAGTAACACCCCCTATATTTTTGTTATTTATAATCAAATCAATTCCAAATATGTATCAGGTATAAAACCCCTTAAAAGAGATTTGTGTGTAATTAGAAACCCCACCAGCCTACTATGATTGAAAGTAAGTGCAAATAATCAAAGAAACATAGTAGGCCTTGTTTAATTGTAAAAGTCGTTACGGAAACAGCCTACTATGATCGAAAGTAAGTACAAATAATCAAAGAAACATGGTAGGCCTTGTTTAATTGCAAAAGTCGTTACGGAAATTTGTTCTGGACCACCTGAAAACCATAAAACCAAATTTTGGTTAAAAAGTCTTGAATAATAATAATTTCACATAGAATTTTTGTTTACTCTTAAATGTGCATATTCATAAAAAGTTAAAATAATTTTTCAAAATAGCACTTCAGGCATTTGTGTATTCCTCAAAGCTGCTATAAAGGTGTTTTAGAACAAATTTGGCGAAAATCTGTCAGTATATCTGGGAAAATCCGCTCAGTTCACTTGAGAGCAGTTGTAGTAATAAGTACGGCAGTTGTTTTAAATTTATTTGTCAGACATACAGTTACTGCGAAGAAAGTATGCAAATCATGTAAGAAGTTTTTACCCTATTTGTAAGAAGAATTTTTATTGAATAAACCCATTACTTCTAGATGTTGAATGTTTTACCGTTTTTAGTTTGTAGGTCAATAATTGTAAATAATTGTAAAGAAACATGAATATACCGGGTGGGGCAATAGTGTGGGGAAGTCCGTTAGCTCCTAAACGGTAACAGTTAGAAAAATCGTTCTAATACGGATGTAAACAGTGGATAGAGGCGCATCTAGAGAAATTATTTTCAAATATACAAGATGTTGCAGAAAAGTGTGGCACGCTTAAGGTAATTTTTTTTTAATAGAATGCCCCAAATATTTTTGCATATTTAACACCTCTCTTGGCAGGTTTATTCATATCTAAAATTTTAGCGCCATCTACTGACCGGTTTAGAAGTTATAAATCTTTTTTCAAAAAAATTGAGTTTTACATTATCCCACTTAACAGTTTACCGCTTTCACATCCGCAACTGTGAAGACGAATTTAAGAAGGGATTTTGTTGCAGGGGCTTGTAGGGTGCTCTTCTTTAAAAGAAAATGGACCCACCATGTACAGGGTGTTCAAAATTAATTTTTAAATTTAGAGAACTTCAAAGCTAATTAACTGATGACGATTTTCTAAAACGTTTACAGTTTTGTAATTGGGCCATAGGTAAAATGCAAGATGGTGCTACATTCTTCAACAATGTTTTGTTCACTGATGAGGCAACGTTTCATAAAAATGGATTTGTTAACAGGCACAATTTCCATTATTATGTTACAGAAAATTCCCACTTTTTCAGACAACTTGATAACCAGCACAGATGGTCCATAAATGTTTGGGGGGGAATTATTGGAGAACATGTAATAGGGCCACATTTTTTGATGGTACATTAGGAACTATTTATCTTCATTTTTTGGAGAACTATCTGCCACAATTATTGGCAAACCTTCCTCAAAGGATCCGAAATGGGATGTGGCTTCAGCAAGACGGTGCTCCACCACATTACTTACATGCAGTAAGAGACCACCTAAATAATATCTACCCACATCAATGGATTGCAAGGAATGGATCCACTAAATGGCCTGCGAGATCTCCTGATCTTACAAAAATGGATTTCTTTTTATGGAGATATGTGAAAGAAATTGTTTATACAGAGACACCAACCACAATCCAAAATATGAAGGATAGAATAATACATGCTTTTAGAAGTATTACGCCGGCAAAGTTAAGAAACGTACAAAGATCGTTCCAAAGGCGCATCGAAATGTGTGTCCATGCAAATGGGCATTTGAAAAACCTTGATTTTTTTAATAAATAATTTTTTAATTGTGTACTTCTTGCAGTTTTTTCTCAATAAATCAAAAGTGGTTACAGATAGCTATAGGGATGTACATACAAAAAATGTTCGCTATTTAATTCTGCATCACAAAGGTACAAAATATACAGGGTGTTCCATTTGAAAAAGTTGTGAATTTTAGCTTTGAAGTTCTCTGAATTTAAAAATTAATTTTGAACACCCTGTACATGGTGGGTCAATTTTCTTTTAAAGAAGAGCACTCTACAAACCCTTCAACAAAATCCCTACTTAAGGCTGGGATTTCCTTGTAAGAAAGCAACCTCCAAACAAAGACAGATAAAATCGCCTTGCAACGTGCTGCCACCTGGTAGTTACAGGCTTTAAGTGCATTTTGAGCAGATAATTTACTATTAAACTATTATACCGTTGTTTATTTATTACCAAGCCCAACCAACTGGGTGCTGAATGGGTAGTTAACTGCACAATTTCGTGTAGTCGAATGTATAGGTATAAAATTACGGTAGGTTACGGTACGGTTAGGTATACATGCGACTACACGAAATTGTGCGCTTAACTACCCATTCAGCAACCATGTGGTTGCCCTTGTTTATTACTAATGATCAAATACGATGAAAGTTATAAAGATTACATCTTAAATACATATATACATATTATGTAACATTTTAGTTACAGCTTCAGGGCTTACTGTACAAAACAGAAACGAAAATTGAAATATTCAGAAACAAACTCTACTTTGTTTGATTTATGGATTCTTTTGTACCCATCTGTTCCGACGGGAACTCGAGTCAGGAACCATATGTAAGTTCCTGGCCGGAATGCCTGCATTGGGTAAATGCAAAAATTAACCCTGACAGAAATTCGCACGCGCCCAATTGCACCCGTGACTTTGTAGTGATTGTTTCGTTTTTCGTGTTTTTCCTCTTATAATTAATTATCAAAGTAAATAGACATGTAAACATGCTGTTTTCAGAGAGGTATATAATGAAAAACCATTTTCATATTCATGTATTTCTTCGAAAATAATAGTACTTAGTACTAATTGCTACATACACGACAATTTGACATTGTAATTAAACCAAACAAAGTCAATTAGGCTAGAAAACGTATGCGTGATGGCCCATCAGTGTTCTAAACCCCACTACTTCATTATTTTTTCAGATAGTGAAGCGCCATGTGTTACAGGGATGCCAAACTATTTTACTATGAAAGTTAGCAAAGCTATAATCCTTAGTTGACAGTTTTCTTCGTCCTACTAGCATAATGGTAAATGTCATAATTAAAATGCGCCTTGATTTATTATTGAGTTTTTGGAATAAGATACTTATTTGTTTTTGATGCCGTTTTTTGGAAACAGTCGACAACTGTGTATTATTGGCTCTGAATATAAAACCAAAAGATATTTTGACCGCGTTGTAATTGCAAATTGCTGTGTAACTTAACCTTTTTAAATTACTTTTACAACAATTAAAATTACATTACTGTGCAATTCATAATTGATCTCCATCATTTCAGGGCCAATGGTGAAGTTTAAACTTGCATACAATACTTTATTTTCCAAAATCCAACCAGTACTTTTTTAGAAAATCCAAATAATACTGCTGCATGTTCTGCATATAAATAAGATTATGGAAATCCCAACCTTAAATTCGTCTTCACAGTTGCGGCCGTGAAAGCGGTAAACTGTTAAGTGGGATAATTTAAACTCAATTTTTTTTGAAAAAAAATTTATAACTTCTAATACGATCATTAGATGGCGCTAAAATTGTAGATATGAATAAACCTGCCAAAAGAGGTGTTGAATATGCAAAAATATTTGGGGCATTCTATTTAAAAAAAAAATTACCTTAAGCGTGTCACACTTTTCTGCAACACCTTGTGTATATTTGAAAATAATTTCTCTAGATGCGCCTCTATCCACTGTTTACATCCGTATTAGAACAATTTTCCTAGCTGTTGCCGTTTAGGAGCTATCGGACTTCCCCACACTATTGCCCCACTCGGTATAAATAAATATATTATCATGAGCAGTCTTTTATTAATAGCAGAGACATTATCTAACCAAAATTTGGTTTTGGGGTTTCCAAGTGGTCCAAAACAAATTTCCGTAACGACTTTTACAATTAAACAAGGCCTACTATGATTTTTCAATTATAGTAGGCTGGTGGATTATAATAAATGGCGTTTCTAATTACACACAAAACTCTTTTAAGTGATTTTATACATGTTAAAAATTTGAAATTGATTCGATTACAAATAACAAAGACAATGGGTGTCAAGCTGTGAAGTGTCAAGTGAAACACACTGTATAAGTCTGTGTAAATCTATGATTTACACTATTTTAAATTAGAACTATGCAGTTAATGAAGATTTGGAGTGCAAAAGGACTATTATTATTATTATAACTGTTAATTCTAATTAATATTGTCAAACCACAAAAGTATGAATACATACTTGTGGGTATAGAGCGGTGTTATTGTTATTGACAATCACAGATAGGTGTTAGTGTGGTTGTCAGGACCAACTGCTTAACATGCCCATCCGGTAGCACAGAGAAGTGTACTCAGGCTTTAATGCGGGGATCAAAGCCCGAGTAAGTTTAAAAAGCACACATAATTGGAATATCATTTACTTTTACTCCGAGTAGTACTTTTTACTCTGAATGGGCTAAATGTTATTACATACTCAATATTTATTTGAAAATTATAAGACTATCAATCACAGTTTGAGATTACCCTGTATAAACAGGCGCGGATGTAGTCTATCTGGCTCCCTAGGCTATATTAATTTTCCCACCCCTTAGAGTTTATTATTTATCAAAAGAAATTTTGAACTCTATAAAGTAAATGATTAAAAAGTCCGCACCTTTATAAATAAAACAGCCTAGAAGAAGAAATATTATTATTGTTAATTCCTACAATTTTTAAGACAATAATATCTCTGTTATCATGTTATCAACCTACTGTCAAATTTTTAATAAAAAATAAATTATGATAAATGGATATCCTTGTAATATTGAGTTCAAAAGGAGTCATATGATGTTAAGATATGCAGGGTGTTCCATTAAAAAAAGTTAAAACTTTTGTATACTACTTGTTTACATAACACACTGTAAAATTCAAAAGAAGTTCAGGGCATGCATAAAATTAAAATCGATGTATCTGAGCATTTTGTAACAAAAATGGTGATTTTAAAAAAGAAAATTTATTCCAGAACTTGCTCCATTTTGATTCATGTAGACAGGCCTGGATTAACACTGAAGCCTACGAAGCTCGGGCTTTTGGGGGCGCCAGTCAGTTTGCAGGATCGCAAATTCTTAGAAACGTCTGGGACTGAACCGCCGGAAAAATAAAATATAATTGAAAACCTTAAATTCCTGTTTTTATGATTTTCATTTGAAAAACAAAACTTGCTTGAAATGTTTCTATTTATTTTAGTTACGATAGCTAATCGAAGACTGTAAACAAACTAATGACTAATGAAATTTCTTATGCGCAGAAATGCGGATAAACGCGCACTACGAATTTTCATGTTACACGGTTGCACGTTTTCCAAAATTTTAAAGAAAAAATTAAAATTTAAATACGTTCGTAGATGTAGGAATGCCATACTTGTTGACTTAAGTTGAATGTGGTGTTACTGCTCTACCATAGGTAACGCGTTATTATGTGAATGCAGCTTTAAGGGCTCAGAACCTTAACATGGTCGGAGAAAGACCTAGCAAATTCAGTTCAATTGCACTTAACAAATTAAAAAAAGTCCAAAGTGGCCGGGCTTTGTTGTATGCCTTGCTCAAGCTTCACTTACCACCGAGTAGTGACGCCTGTTGCTATATACTAAAGATCCTTTAATTAGAGTCTGACCCATCCGTTGCCACGGTGCCCGCCAATATTTGGCCGTGTAACAATTACTGCACTTTTCCAATTTGACACCTGTTGTGATATAAAATGGCTGCTGTGGCCAGACTCTAATTGAAGGATCTGTACTCTACGCTACACACCCTTCAATTAGAGTCTAGCCAATTGTGAATATTTTTGTGCATTATTATTATTAAACCTAAAATTTATTGTAAGACAGAATGTTAAACCTGGTAACATTCAATGTCGCCAACATCGTTCTGGTGCTTTTGCTCCAGTGGCGAGATCAATCATCGCTACTATTTAAAAATAAAGGGGTTATACTATACACTTCTCCAAAGCAGGACAATCGGCCAGACAACGCCGTTATAGTATACTATTGATTCATGATATATCATCAAAAGGCGCCAGCCATAGAAGAGCTTCAGGGCATCAAGGAGGTTAATCCGGGCCTGCATGTAGAATGTAATTATATCAAAAACATATTAAACTTTATGAAGAAAATCAAAAACGATTCAGAAAAATACTTAAAAAGCTTAAAGTTTTACACAGAATTGGTCTAGGGGTTAACGTATCAGACTTGTATTTAGAAATTGTGGGTTTAAATCCCACTCTCATATACTTTTTTAAATTTTATCTACGATCATAAAAAGTTAATGTTTAGCGAGCTAGTGTTATAAAGTTTTTAATGCACACTAATGGCAACAAGAGATGTATGATAAATGATTTATGAATATTTTACAAACTGGTTGCTAAACAACTTAGCACATAAAAATCAAAGCACACTGATATACATGACATGTCACAAATTTAAAAAAATATTAAGTAAAATGAATATTCTAGTAAAACGCGATGTTTGTAGAAAAAACGTTGTAAGATACACATGTAAAAAGTCTCTTCATTGCACTTACGTCTTTTAAAACACTTGCTCGTACCTCACTCGTGTCTTAAAACGCTCGCGCAATAAAGAATGACTTTCTATACTTACAATATCTATTATTGTACTACTTACTAATTATTATTAGTTTTTTTTATTATTCGATATTTGTGCTATAGGGGCTTACTGTTAGTTTTCTTAAAACTGCAACTATGAGAAAAAATAAAGTTAATAAGAAAAAATAAATAATTAAAATCAAGTTCTAAAAATAATAAACAACAATTAGTGAGTATACAATTAAAAAAACAAGTATACGAGGAAGGATTTGAACCCACGATTTCTGATTATGAGTCTGATACATTAGCCGCTAGACCAATTCGATGTAGAACTTCAAGCTTTTCCTTACACCTTATTACCAAAATCATTAAACCAATTTTCTTTCTTCATAAAGTTTAATGTTTATAATGGTAAATGAGTTTTTCTTTCAGTATATACCAACATTTCTAGTCACATTTACAAGGGTACAAATTTATGAGAAAAATGATAAAATCTTTCAAGTTAGAAATAAAATTCGTTTCTGCTAGCAAAAACGGTTAGTTTCATGTAACTAAATGTATTTTTGTATTCAGTATTTGTTGTATTTTTAAAATACCTATGAGGCCAAAATTATATACTGGGTGGAAATAAATGATTTTCATCAAGTTACCATTGCATTCCCCATGTAAAAGCACGACGTGCCGCTCTACGACAATAGAGAAGGCAGTACCATAACCTCAAAATATAAAAAATTCAATAAATTCTATGAATTGTTTGACAGATTGATTTCATTTATTGACAGAACTAATTTAGTACTAAATCAAAAAGAGTAGAGCGGAACAGAAAAATTTACATGTGAAAAAATTCCAAAGGGAACTTGATGAAAATCATTTATTTCCACGCTGTATAACAGACGTGAGTGGAAGTGAACAAAGTGCATACTTAGTATGAAAGAAAGAGATCATATATTTATCTAATATTGTAGCAGGTGGAAACTTTAGTTTTGAAAATTATTATGACACAAAAAGACAAATAGTTTGCTTCAAGGCAAGGGTATTGGACATCCCGTTACTGTTTCTATGGCAGACAACAATGAAATATGCCAGTCTTTAATTTAAACTTTATAGGCCCTGAGGAACACATGATGCAATCAAAGATGCAGATTTTGAAAAAAAGAGAAAATTTTCGTTCTGCATTTCTAAATCAAATTGAAGAAGACGAACATTTTCTAGACAAAATTATTTGGACTGATGAGACAGGTTTTAAATGAAATGGAAGGGTAAATCGAAATTCTTTGTTTTAATAGATATGACTTTTTTACTACCTATGTATTATGAGATTTCACACCTGCTTCAGTTATTATTCCTTTAATTTTAAGTTACAGTTCTGTTTTATTAACTAAATAACATTATTTAACATTAAGTCATGATTTTTAAAACATACAAGTCAGCAAACTGTAGAAATTGTGAAGTTACAGAAAATGTAAAACAACAATATCTAATTTTTAGGTTAGTTCACTTACATAAGATACCTACATGTCTCTCTTTCTTTCATACTGAGTATGCGCTTTATTCACTTCCGGTCATGTCTGTTATATATTATAATTTTGGCCCCTACGGTATGTTTAGAATTTTGTTAAAATTATGTTTTTAATTAAATTTATATACATTAATTAAATGAAATCAAATTAATTAAATTAACATTAAAAATGTTTTGTTAAAATTTACTTTCAGTTCAGAGATGTTGTCTTCAAGCTAAGTGTTCTTAGAATTTTTTTTTATTTTACTCGGCTCTTTTGTTCAAACGAATTGGCGAGCAAGTTATTAAATTAAAAACAACTCAATTATGAGCGCATTTTCTTTTCTTTAAAACATGAACATTCAACAACCACACACAGCAACTTTCTATCAAGGAGCGTCTCTCTCTGTCTGACCGAATAACCACTTTAACATTTTACTCTCGCAATATTCAGTTTTTTTAAATTCATAATTAATTTTTAAATTCAAATTAGGTTTAAATTTTCTGAAATTGAGTGTACCAATAACGTGTCGCATTTTATTTTTGGTGATCTAAAAACGGTTTCATTATAAAACAATTGTGACATTATTTTGAATAACTGGTGAATTTTAGCATTTGAATTACAGATGAATATAAAAATCTCCTTACGTTTATAAACAGTTACTATACTATAACCAAAAAATGAAGAAACTAAACCGAGTGAATCTAGCAGGCGCAGACTAGCAGTCGAAGTTGATTGTGAAAGAGCCATGCTCCCAAATTGTCAAATTTAGACAGTTTGAAATTAAAAATGGTCATTGCAATCTGTCAAAGTTTTAAAAGGATTTTCACAACTTCAGTTGTTAATTATTAAATTACTATTAATAAATAATCTTCTGATAGCAATAGTGTGCACGACATTAGTTGCTGCTTAAAAGATTTTATGTCCGATTGCATTATAAAGTACTGTTTATTGTATTGTTTTGCGGCAGTGAACTGGCTTATTATTGTACTCGTAAAATAAAGTAGTTGTAGTAAAATAAAGTATGACAACTGTATATTACATGTCAAATTTTCCTCTGTCAAGAATAGATGTCAAATTTATAAACTAATTTTTTCTTCAAACGTAAAATAATTAGGTCATAATTTGACTGAGGTGGCTGCGGAAAAATGCAACTTCTCCGCCGGCGACATTTTTACTTTTCCTTTTCCCTCCATGGAGGGAAAAGTGTACAATTTATATCTGTCAAAACGTTTTTTTGTATAACAATTGAAACTACTCGCATTTATTAATCGCCTACTACATTTCTAGTATTGTATGCATAAATCAAACCCAGAGCTGAGTATCAAAAACACAAAAACATGGCAGCTTTATAATACATATTTTAAAGCGTTTGACGAAAAAATAGCATATTTAATTTGGAGGAGAAGTGACTTTTCATGGCTTGCCTTCTATTACCCGCCTCACTACGTTCGGCGGGTAAACTCAGGCGCGCCATGAAAAGTCATACTTCTCCTCCGCATAAAATAATATACTATTTTTTTTTGATAATTAGCCAATTTTAGGAATCGAACACAAAGCTTTGTATGCAACTCTTACATAATCGGACCTTATAGACTCGCCATTTTTATAGACCTTGCTCGCTTCGCTCGCTCGTCTATAAAGTCCTACATTATGTACTTGTTACATAAACAGCTATTTCACAGCTCTAATGAATATTTATTAATAGTAGTGTAATAATTAACAATTGGAGTTGTGAAAAACCTTTTAAAACTTTGATAGATTGCAATGACAATTTTTAATTTCAAACTGTCTAAATTTGACAATTTGGGAGCAAGGCTCGTTCACAATCAACTCCAACTGCTAGTCTGCATCTGCTAAATTCACTTGGTTTAGTTTCTTCATTTTTTGGTTTAGGTATAGGCGATAAAATTCGAGGTTTATCTATGCGCGAAAAAAATTCCCAATACACAACCTAACTTTTTCAGACATTTGACGATCTACGCGATTCCTCAATACCATAATCGCGAATAAAAGGTGTACGTAAATTTTGAGTGCGAAACTTTTATTGACATCTACAGCGTACATTCATCGAAATATTGCCACCGCCAATCTGCTGGTGTGATCAGATCGCTCCCATTTTCATAAACGCTTGATATTCATCACTGTCGAACATTTTCAAGTTTCAAAGTGATGATAAATTGGAGATTACGCTTTTGAAAGCGTATGATTAATGATCAAAAATAGTATATATAGACTTACCCAAACCAGCCACCATACTTTTCGCCCTTGCTCTTCCCACCGTCAAAGTAGTCTTCGGATCCCTTCTCGGCGGTAATGGAGCGTGAACAGCACGACTAACAGTTCCAAAATTACCATACTGATAACTTGATTTTCTTGGCAAAGTAGCGCACTGCCTATTAATCGGTATTTCCATAGTACCACCAGGAAATGCTAACGACGATTTGCTACTAGGTAGCATACCAGGCGTAACAGGTGGTCCTAACGATACAACAGTCATCGATACTAAATCCCCAGATTTTCGTATCAAGTCCACTACGTGCTCGTGCGAAGCAGACGAAACATCTTCGTTATTTATTTCTAAAAGGAAGTCGCCCTTCCTGAGTCCTGCTCTATCGGCAACTCCTCCTGGATCTACGTCGTCCAAATATTGTAGACCCGGGCATTTTTCCGATGGAGTTAGTTCCATTAAAGGTGAGGTTGCTTTGGCTCCGCGTAAGATAAATCCAAAACCTTTGCGACCTCTATGGAGGATTACAGTTCTGGGTTCAGCAGGAAATCCGGTATACCTAATAAGTGGGTAAAAGACATACAATTAAAAATAAAAGTAAATAATGTCTGTTGCGCGTTGACTTACGTTTTCTTTAGTCTTGGTGCTGTAGCAAAATGTTTTGCTGTAGTCTCTCTTCTACCAATTACTCTATTACTACTATTAGGCCTACTTGGTGGTTTAACATCACGAGCTACCATCATTGGAGCTTGAATATTATGATGCCTTAAACGAACTTCTTGTACACAATGAGGTGGAAATAAACCACTTCGTCCACCACCGCCAGTCTTTATTGTACCTTCTAGGTAACCGTCATCTGAAGCTCCGGTAACTTAAATTAAAAACATATAATTAATGATTTCAGTTATTTATTATTCAGTTATTAAATAAAGAAAAAACTTACAAATGATACAAATTCTTGGCTCAAATTTCATATTGATACACTTAAGAAGAATCATTTAAAAATTTAAAGTTATATAAAAATTGCGTGTTTACGTTTAAAAGCGCGAAGTTGAACTGCCTGTTTGTGTACATCAAGAGCTAATCGACCCCAAGGCTACAATAATTAGACTTTGTGTTGTCATGAGTAAGATTATTTAGATATTATTGATGTATAATAATAATAAAAGAGTAAGTTTTTCTCATAATTAGGTGCAGGTTTATTAAAATTATTTTACTCATAATAGTACTTCCTATATGATAATATCGTAGTATACATTCTTCTAGATTTAAAATTAAGTACTTGAGACTTTTTTTAGTGCTAAATCGATTTTAAGGAAAGTTATTTTCTTTTATGCGAAAAAGGAAAGAATGATTTATGACGTTTATACTCATGATTTCATTTTTATTACATCATTTTTGTACAATTAAAATCAGTGGCGTGCGGTGAGAATTTAGGCAAGGGAAGCAATCATAATTTTAATTTTAATATACCTAAGTACAATAAAAAACAGTGTTATAATTATTAACCTTAAAAGTTTTCAAAGAACAACTTTTACACTTTATACCTATTGAATTTATTGACTACTATTCATTATTCAAAAAAAGTACAAAAGTAAAAGTTTCATTTAAAATACTACTTACTTTTTATTTATAATGCAACTGGATTCTCCGGTCTTTTTTAGCAAACACATCGATAACATCTTCGTAAAATCTTGGTTGCTCGGCCAACTGCTTAATAAATTCTTTTTCTATAGATAATACTGATAGATCTGACAGTCTTTCTTCACTTGTTGAGTTTCTTGCAAAATTCTTGATGCGCTTTAATGCTGAAAAACTACGTTCGACAGAAGCGCTAGTAGCAGGAATTGTTAATACCAACTGACACAGTTTTTTAGTTTCGGAGTACGCATTGTCCAGGCGGTACCGATGAATAAAATTTAACAATTCACAAGCACTGTTATTTTTGTTTACTTCTTCTGTAGTATAAACGACATTAAGTTCTGAACGTAACGCAACTATATCGAAATAATTTATGTAATTGTCTTTTAAGGCTTGAAAAGCTTTCTCCGGAAAAGATGTGTTTTTAAATTCATGAAAATTACATAATTCTAAAAATTTTAGATCATTAAAATTATTAAACCTTTGCCTTAATTGCTCCATAATGGTGTCGATAATTTCAGTAAAAAGTCGTCGGTATGAAGCTTTAATTTCTCCAACATTATCAATTCGCATTCGTCTTCTTTGCGGTTCTAAGCCATCACCCATATTCACTGTTTTTTTCCAGAATTTATTAAACTGATGTCTTTTATTGTTAATAACACCTTTAAATTCGTCAATTTTTTTCACACAAAAACCAATATCGTTCGATTTAGTTTGCAATATATCGAACAAATGATCCGAAAAAGGAAATATTTCCGAAAAAATATTTAACATAAAATTGAAGTTAAAATCTCGTTTTAATAAATCTAAATAACCTCTTGAACCATTCAAAGTCTCGGAGTCCCAATCAGCACCCGACTGCAAGATATTTTCGAACAAGTCAATTAGAGGCTGTCGATATTCTGAAATCATTTGTACTAGCCTCCCATTATAGTTCCACCTTGTAGGTGCAACTCTGGGTAACTTTTTCTGCACCTCTAAGTCTAAAGCTCGAGACCGTTTTGAAGATTTTGAGAAAAATGCAGCCATTCCACTTAAAGTTGAGAAAAATATCTTACATTCTTTAATGTGGGCTACCGATTGTGAAAGAACTAAATTGAGTCTATGTGCAAAACAATGTACAAATATTGCATTGGGAAAGGATTCTTTCACTTTGGCTTGCAAACCACCTAATTGTCCGGCCATTACCGCCGCTCCATCATAACTCTGAGCAATCAATTTAGAATTGCACTCATAATTTTTGACGGTATCACATACTATTTTATATAAGTCTTCTGCCGTTCTCCCGGTCGTTACATCTAAGAATCCTAAAAACCTTTCTTCTATTTTTCCGTCTTGTTTCACATACCGCAGCACCGTAGATAATTGACTTATGTTTGTGATATCAGTTGTCTCATCCAATATAATTGCAACAAACATAGTTTTTTTTACTTCCTCTTTAATTCTTTCTAAAACAACTGCTGCTACAGCAGAAATTAAATCATTTTGGATGCGATTAGATGTACCTCGAAAAACAACCGACGTTTCAAGATGATTTTTTAATGTATCATCATATCTCGATAATAAATTTACCAACTCCATAAAATTGCCTCTGTTCGTAGAACTAGCGGATTCGTCATGACCTCGGAATCCAAGTTCATATTCGCCAAGGTAACAAACAATGTCAATGAATCTTTTTAATACTTCTCGATTTTTTTTACTAATTGATTATGTTGACTGTGACTTATTTTTAATTGATTATCTAGAGCGTGTTCAATTCGTGATTTTCCAAACATTCTTTCTTTAACGACCGCTTGTAGATGATTTGGAGATATCGAATGCCTTTTGCTAACTTTGTGAAAATTATTTAAATCAGAAAATCCAGACTTATTCCAAACGCCTTTTTCATTAGTGAAAAGAAGGCAGGGCCAACAGAATAATTTATTTAAACTACTACAGGCTGTAAGCCACTCATTCTTTTTGTAAGCGTTTATTTTAAAATACCTGGTGCAGGCTTTAATCTTTGTTGTTAAGTTTGGAAGTTCAGGTTCCGGTCTGCCTTTCTCAACAATTTGTAATTTTTCTCCAAAACTGTATGCTGAAAAATCTTTCCCTAATAATTCACAAACTAAACAACAAGATCGTAGCGATTCAGACGTATCGTAAGTGCTCGAACGTTCCACCGAAGTAACTGATTTGGCAGTCATGACGATACAGCACTTTTAAATTTGCATACAGAGCAAAATAATAAATAGAGTTATTTGTCTTTCAAAAATTCAACTTACATAAATTGCAATACTAAAATATTCCAAAAGCAGTTTCTCATTCACAGATTTTACATTGCTTAAACAATAAACTTTAACGAACACTAACTCGAATAAAATAATAACCAAATTATAATTAAACATCTGAGCACGGAGCACACTAATAAATACCTTGGACCTTACAGTGACAACTGAATTATCGCGACTGAATTATTCACACTTGCCCGCTAAGTAGCGAGGAGAAGGGCAAGAAGCATCCAGATATATGCTTATATGTAGCGTAACACATTTGAATTGGCATTGCCTTTCCGCGCGAAGTTTAATGAGCCTAATGTAATTTAAAATAGTACTCAGATTTATTTTTTGCTGTACGGAATTGATATTGAGCTTCAAGTTGATTAAATATTACTTAATAATTTTATAAAAATATTTTTGTTAGCATTGTTTTTCTTTTTAATAAATTCGTAAGGGAAGCATTGCTTCCAATGCTTCCATGGACCGCACGCCACTGATTAAAATTGATTTAAGATGATTTGCCTTAACTTGCTTGGTGTTATTTAAAGTTATTGCGTCTATTGTTGTAATATCTTCATGACATCAAACTTAACCTAAAACTAGGCGTTTCTGAAGTTCCTTAAATCTATATGACGCGGCGGAAAATGTTCACAAATACTAACTTAACTAGTTAAACTTTTGCCGTTAGTGTTCGTTGGGGTCACGCGTTGTTACATAAACGAACTACAGAAGACAACCCAATGAGTTTCGCGGCGTTATCGCAGCTATATCGCGGTTTTACCAGATACGGTGTCAATGTAAAAGATATGCGGTTGACAATGTCCGTGACAAGTCTTTTGTTGCGGTACCGCAATGTATTACTAATATCATATGGTACCATTGTAAAGCAACTGCAATGCGGTGTGATTGCGATACCATTGCAGTGCGATTGAGACACTATTACGATAAAATTGCGACGTTTTCTGGTTCGAAAATACTCGTAAACGAAATCAATTTGGCTCTAGATAAGTAAATTCTCGGTTCGTGGTTTACATAATCTATATAGTAAAAAGTAAACAATGATACCTGGTACGGTCGTTGTGGTCTTACATGGTACTCCTTGATTCCCTTGTAATCAATGCTGGTCCGAATGTAAATAAAACTAGTGGACTGTATTTTAACTGTGTTTATATTATATTAATTGCACTATTGAAAACTTCTATATACAATTTGAATACATGAATTAAATTATGACTTGAGTAGCACTAGCTACATTTGTATAACTCCGTGTGTGTTACACTCAAGCTCGAAATCTACTGACTAATATACTTAATATACAACGAAAAGAAATGACGGTATTTTACAAAGACTAAGGGTGATTGATTATTACTAACACATGTTCGGGCGTTAGAATTTGGGAATTTTGACCTGCATTGGCACACATACAAAAAAAGGACTAGTTTGCCCGTAACATTTTCAGCTTGTTTAAAATTATATTCTTTGAGCTTAGTTTAAATGAAATCTTATTATTACTGTGACACTGGAATGAAATGTATAATACCTAAATTAAATTATCATGCACATTTTTGATTACATAATATGAACACTTAAAATTACATTAATACTAAGACATTGATAAGGGTTTTACCATACCGCCCCTCTTGAAAGCACCAGCTTTCAACACAAAAATAAAAAATTAAAAATGTCCACAATTTTAAGTGTCAATTGGTAATATACAAAGTTTTGAAAAACTGCGTTTCACTACGCCACTAGAGGTTTTAACACTAGCCACTCGCGCAATATCGTCCTTACCACGGTACACTTCGATAATACGTCCCATTTTCCAATTTAATGGATGTACGTTGTCTTCCCGTAGAACAACCATAAGTCCTGACTTCAGAATGTTTGGATCGTTTGTCATCCATTTGTTTCTTTGCTGCAAATTGTGCAGGTACTCGTTTGTCCACCTGCGCCAAAATGACTGGACTACATGTTGTACCTGTTGATATTTACTTAATCTGTTTAAGGAAATATCTTCTACGTTTTCTTCAGGTAAGGCATTTAACGCTGAACCAATTAAAAAATGTCCTGGTGTAAGCGGAGCTAGGTCATTAGGGTCATTGGAGATTGGACATAAAGGTCTGGAATTTAATATGGACTCTATCTGCGTTAAAATAGTGTGAAAATTCTCATATGTAAAGTAAGCAATACCAATTGTTCTGGTCAAATGATGCTTAGTGAGCTTAACGGCTGATTCCCACAGTCCACCAAAATGTGGTGCCCTGGGCGGAATAAAGTGCCACGTAACCTTATTATCTAACAAATAATTTTTAACACTTGGATCTTGATTGATTTTGAATAAAGTATCATATGAATTTTGAATTTGATTGGAAGCACCCACAAAATTTAATCCATTGTCAGTCCAGATCTCTCTGCTTATACCGCGACGTGCAAAAAATCTTTTCAATGCATTTAAGAAAACCGGAGCAGAAAGGTCACCTGCTAGCTCTAAGTGTATCGCTTTAACTGCAAAGCAAATAAAGACGCAAACATAAACCTTTACTAATTTACGGTTTCTTAACGTACCCTCTTTGATTGTAAAAGGTCCTGCTAAATCTATTCCACATGTTAGGAATGGACGCGCTGGATTAACTCGTGATGCTGGTAATTGTCCCATGATGGGAGTTACACCTACAGGTTTTACCTTGAAACAAACCATGCACTCCCTTATTACTCCCTTTATTACATTTTTGGCGTTAATAGGCCAAAAATTTGCACGTACTGCTGATAAGATTGTTTGAACCCCACCATGTAAAGTTCTTTCATGTTCATAATTAATAATTAATTTCGTGAAGATGTGCTTACTAGGTAAAAGTATAGGGAATTTTTGGTTATAGTTCAAATTTGACATTACTAATCTGCCTCCTACTCGTATGATTGCATTGTTATCCAAGAATGGATTCAAACTTAGGATTTTACTTTTTCTGGGAACGACCTTTGAATTTCTAAGACAAACTAATTCCTTTGAAAACTCTGATTTTTGTACTAATTTGACTAAAACATTCACGGCTTGCTCAGTTTCTCCTGTCGTTAAATTACCACTGAACCTTTGTTTACCTTGCTTTGATAATTTCAGATTGTTTAAGAATCTTATGCACCAAGCTGTAACATTTCTTAACCTTTGAAACCTCGAAAATTTGTTAAATAAGTCAAAACTACCATCAGTTGATAATAAAACTATATTTTGAACTATTCGTTGTTCTGGAATGTCTTGAATTATTATATCACTTTGATTTACTGGCTTTGGCCAAAACTGAATGTCTCTTTGTAGCCAGTCCGGGCCTGTCCACCAAATATCTGATTCTAATAACTGATTTGGATTACATCCCCGTGAAATCAAGTCTGCAGGGTTGTCAGAAGTGCATACGTGACACCATCGAGCATTGTTAGTTAAATCTTGTATCTCTGACACCCTGTTAGAAACAAAAGTTTTCCATCGTACTGATTCTTGTGCTAACCACGCTAAGACTATCGTAGAATCAGTCCATAGAAAAGTTTCGGCGATATTTAACTTTATTACCCTTAAACATTTGTCAACTAATCTAGATAAAAGTAATGCCCCGCACAATTCTAATCTAGGTATTGAAATTACCTTTAGAGGAGCAACTCGCGATTTTGAACACAGTAATTGAGTGCTATGTTTATTAAAAGAATCCGTACTTCGCAAGTATATGCATACCCCATAGGCAACTTGTGAAGCATCTGTAAAACCATGTAATTGTATTCGAATGTACGTCGATAGTAATACATGCCTAGGAACCGTTATTCTATCTATGTATTTTAAATCTTGGAAAAATTGCAACAATTCCGAATTATAAACTGGAGGAATAGGTTCATCCCATCCAACCTTTAGTTTCCATAAATGTTGTAAAATAACTTTCGCTTTGGTTATTACTGGACCAATAATGCCAAGTGGATCAAAAACTTGACTTATTATGGACAAAATAATGCGCTTAGTTAAATTTTGAGAATTGATTCTTATATTAACACTGAACTGAAATGTATCTGAATTCGGATTCCACGCTATACCGAGCGTCTTTACTGTTTTGTCATCAGAAAAGTGAAATTTGGTTTGCTGTTCATCGGAATCTAGTATCTCAGTACTGTTTGACATCCATTGAGTCAGAATAAAACCCGCCGATTGTAGTATTTCAGATATTTCCGATTTTAACATTCTTAAACCTATGATTGAATTATCTCCCGTGATTAGATCATCAACATAGAAATCTGATAAAATTGTGTTGCTTGCCTTTGGGAAATTATTTTTGTTATCTATCGCTACCTGGTGTAAAGATCTAATTGATAAAAATGCTGCCGGTGCTGTGCCGTAAGTAACGGTATTTAATGCATAATGGGACAGTTCCTGATCCGGGCTATCGCGCCATAAAATTCTCTGTAAATTTCTTTGTTCCGGATTGACGTTAACTTGCCTATACATCTTGGTGATATCACCTTGGATTACGTAATTGTGTTTTCGAAACCTTAATAAAATCGAAAAGATATCATCTTGTATAGTCGGTCCTACATATGAAACATCATTCAAAGATATACCCGTGGAGCTCTTAGCACTACCATCAAAGACTACTCGCAACTTTGTTGTGACACTACTTTCCTTTAACACGCCATGATGTGGTAAATAATAAGTTGTGTCGTTTGTTTTTATTTCTTCATCTGTTAACTTTGTCATGTGCCCGAGACTCTCATATTCGCGAATGAAGTTGGTATAAAGATCTGCAAAAGTTTGATTTCCCTTTAATTTTCGTTCTAAACTGATAAAACGTTTCATTGCTAATTCAAAGGTGTTCCCGATGTCTTTGTAATTTTCCTTTAATGGTAATGACACAGTAAAACGTCCGGTAGTATCCCGCTTATAATTTTGTATAAAATGATCTTCACAAAATTGTTGATCCTTTGAATATTTAATGGACGCAGAATGCTGAACGTCCTCAATAACCCAAAATTTCTCAAGCTGTGATTGAATTTGACTAGTGTGAATTGATAGTAAACAGGTTTGAGAACTATTTCGAATTAAATTTAATTGTAATGGACCTGCGACTAACCAACCTAATTTCGAATTTTGTAATAAAGGTAGATTTTTACCTAAATTTATTTGACCTATTGTTAATAATTCATAAAATATAGATGCACCTAGCAAAACATCTATTCTCTTTGATTCATTGAAATCCTTGTCTGCAAGAACAATACCTTCTGGAATGCTTAATAATGTTGTATCGAAGGATTGATAAGGTATGTTGCCTGTGATATTTTCTAATATTAAAAATGATTGTTTCCTTGAATAACTATTATGCATTGATTTTATATTTGTATGAACTCTATGAGAAATACTGGTCATAGATTCACCTATACCCATGATTGGAAGATTAATATTGTCAATCTTCAAATTAAGCCTTTTGGCTAAATCCCTTGTTATGAAGTTGCTTTGTGAACCTCCATCTAGTAAGCACCTACACTGAATAAGGTTTTTATCATTATCCTCAATAAAAATATTTGCCGTTGATAAAATAATCAATAAATTTTCAGAATTACTACAATGAGTACTTATACTAACGTTATTTGTATTTCCAACAATATTCTGTGATTCTGAACCATGCAGTGAATTTCCCCGTGAATTCCTTTGTGAATTCTGACCTTGTATTGGAAAATTAGACGTTGTACTATTGTTTGAACTATTATCAATATGCAACAAAGTGTTATGACCCTTGCCCTTGCATATTTTGCAAAACCCTGTACATTTGTGGCCTTCTGATTTGGGCTTTAAACAATTTTTACACAGATTAAGTCTCTTGACAGCATTAAACCTCTCTTGACCGGTTAATTTTAGAAAATCAGTGCAATAATACATGCAATGACCGCCTTGACAAAAGTAACATTTTAACATTTTTTCCATTGACACATGATTAAAGGATTTTATTGCAAGACCTCTCTGGATATGACTTGAACCCTTTTTTGAATGACATGAGTCATTTGATGAAATTGCCGAACGCCTATATAAATTTTCTAATAATTGGCATCTGAAATTTAAAAACTTAGAAAAATCTTCTTGTGTCGGAAGCTTTTCCGTGCGAATGGAACTTTCCCATTCTAGTTTAGTTGCAAAATCTAACTTTGAGGTAAGTAGAAAAAGTAATATAGAGTCCCAGGTGTCAACTGGTTCACCTAAATTTTTTAATGAACGAATATCCTTCAAATACGAATTCAGAAAGTTTCTTAATTGGGCTGAACTTTCTTTGTGCAACGTAGGTAGTCCGCACAATGATTCCAAATGACTGTTAATGATAGCTCTTTTATTATCGTACGTTTCTTTAAGTAAATTCCACGCGATTGCATAATTATTATCAGTGATGTCCAATGATTGAACAACCTTGAGTGCATCACCTTGTAAACATGATATTAAATAGTGAAATTTCTGGACCTTTGACAACGTATCATTTTTATTAATCAACGATTCAAATATATCACGAAAGTGCATATATTCGCTAGAAGAACCTGAAAATTCGGGTAAGTTTAGTAATGGTAATTTAACTTGCTCCGATTTGTTATTAGAGCTACCAGAACCCCCCGCAGCAACTACGCTACTGTCGCTGACAATGGATCGGTTTTGTTTGTGTTCGTCAATCATTTCTTGTGCCCGTGTAACAATTTCAAAATATGCGTTTTCAAATGACTCGCGATCCCTTTGTTCCTGAGAACTATCATCTAATCTTTCTATGTCTAACTGACAATTTCCAAACTCATCCCACAAAAGTTCGATTTTTTCTAAACGTTTTGCTAACTGTGTTATGTTTTTAGAAATTGGGAACGTGGTATCTAAATATGTACTAAAACGTGTCACTTGAGACTTTATTTGCCCACGCTGAGTTTTGAGATTTTTTAATCTTTCATCGTTGGGAGCCATTATAGTAATTATTTACTTAAAATATCAATGTAAAGAAATAGTTTTTGATTTATGAGAAGTTAATTAATTGATAATTTTGATAAAAATTAATATCTCAATGAACTGCGCAGATAATATGGTAAATATGAAGATGATACAGTGGATGTTATATGAGTAAAGCAACGGACTTACTGTGAATTCGCCAATCGACTCCCTTGTTTACCATGTGTACAAAGGAATATCCTAGAATGCGTCCGTAAAATTTCAATTGAATTGTTTCACTGTGGCCGATGAGTGCCCGTTAATTATTCTTGTTTTCTTGATGCGTTTTTCCTTTGATATCCGGCTCGTATGGACCAGAATGTGGTACGGTCGTTGTGGTCTTACATGGTACTCCTTGATTCCCTTGTAATCAATGCTGGTCCGAATGTAAATAAAACTAGTGGACTGTATTTTAACTGTGTTTATATTATATTAATTGCACTATTGAAAACTTCTATATACAATTTGAATACATGAATTAAATTATGACTTGAGTAGCACTAGCTACATTTGTATAACTCCGTGTGTGTTACACTCAAGCTCGAAATCTACTGACTAATATACTTAATATACAACGAAAAGAAATGACGGTATTTTACAAAGACTAAGGGTGATTGATTATTACTAACACATGTTCGGGCGTTAGAATTTGGGAATTTTGACCTGCATTGGCACACATACAAAAAAAGGACTAGTTTGCCCGTAACATTTTCAGCTTGTTTAAAATTATATTCTTTGAGCTTAGTTTAAATGAAATCTTATTATTACTGTGACACTGGAATGAAATGTATAATACCTAAATTAAATTATCATGCACATTTTTGATTACATAATATGAACACTTAAAATTACATTAATACTAAGACATTGATAAGGGTTTTACCAATACCGTATTAATTTAGCAATGTTATCGCAATCTTACCGCAATAGTGTCTCAATCGCACCGCAATGGTGCTGTAAGGACCTTACAATGGTGCTACAACAGTATCGGAGTTACTTTACAGCGGTACCATATTAGTGGTACATTGCGGTACCGCAACGAAAGACTTGTCAAGGAAATTGTCAACCGCATGTAAAACACATGTTATTTACATTCATACCGCATGTGGTAAAACTGCGATATCGCTGCGATAACGATACTATCGATACTATCACGAAAGATGTGATGTCTGAGTACCGCTGAAATTTTGAAAAAGTGGTTAGAACACCTCTTGGTTATAAATGGAATTAGTATAAACTAATGTTAATTCGCAATATTTTAGTTTCCGTTTATGCGGCTATATATATAAACCTTTTTTCTCTCTACAAAAAAAAGTGAGGACACGTGTAATAATACTTCTAACATAGCTATAAAACATAATTCCGAATCTTAAAATTGATTACATCAATTTGAAAATAACTATGCGTAGGTTGTACAAGGTGTCTCAAAATAAACGAGCAATGACGCAGAGGGTTTAAGAAACATCCGAGATAATCTGAAACTGAAGAAAGAAAAGCTCCAGCTTCAAATTTTTAAATTGTAAAAAATTGTTTGCAATACTTTTTGCTAATACGATCCTGTTATATTTTGCATGAATTTAGTGTTAGTATTAATAAAAGTTATCAAGTCAAGGTACATTGTAAATTGATATGTGATACGTATTAGCCTGCCGAGTTGACAGGAATTCCGAGAACGTCGAATTAAGAAGAGGGATATTGGTCAAGGCCAAGTCTTTGTAAACCATGAGATATCAACCAGTAATAAGCGTTCTTGTTATCATAAACTTCAACATTCATAAACTGATTATATTTATTATCTAGAGTTTATTCATTATTCATATTGATTAACAGCAATAAACTGATTTGGCCCTAATAAGAATTAGGTACGCGTCATAAACCAGAAGGAAAAATATTTTATTTAAAATTACAGAGTACGAAAGAAAGATTTGCCAAGAAAAGTCTACGAAATGGGATGTTTAATTGCCGTTATCACATCATAAACAGTATCTATTTCTTATATATTTCCGTGTTTAATGAACTAATTTATTTCTGATTTGGAATTGTTTTTCAACGAGTCAAAAGAAGGGAGGACAAGTAGAAATTAGAAGTGTTTGTGCAGATAGTGCCTCTCCATTTTTACGAGCTCAATAGGGATCATTGGCACATATAAGTTTGCTACATAAAGTCAAGAGCAGAAGTGGAACCAGATGCCATAGTGAAAAGATCTTTTATTTATCATATAAACACCGATTAAGAATTATCTTTGGTTCGGGCATTTGGATCACTTGTGGAATGCTATTGTCCTAAATGTCAATGAGCAAAATCTTTGTACATCCACGACGAAAAAACAACACGAAGATCTAAAACCGCCTTTACAGCTACTGTTCAAACCTTCTCGTTAGGTTAGGCAACATAAAAACTTAAATATTTTTAAACCGACATATATTGCCCTATAAATATAAACAAATCTTTATGTTGGTAGGATGATTTTATCACATCCTGGGTGCACCTATTCTGGTTTAATTAAACTTGCCATCAATTATTTTAGCTATTATGTACTCTACTCAGTCAAACTACTTATTTTTGCTTTACGATATCATAAGGGCATTTTCCCGGCCTTTACTGTACCATTATAGTATAAGTGAAATACAGGCATCCTATTCCCCGCATATGGTGATGGACCTTTGATTCAAGAGAACATTCGTTGAGCTTATATAATTTCAAAAAGCAACTTTTCGGGAATCGATCCGCGACCCTTAAGAGAAGTTCGCAGCTATGTGTATATATGGTTGCGTTCGTCAGTTCCACCAACCAGTTTTTTCCGGTCGACGGATAGGCTTTTATGTATTTATTTATTTATACATCTGTATGTAAAAGTAAATTAAGTGAATATTTAGTTCTGCAACAGGAGCTGCTAAGTAACTACATAACCCTATCTGATCCCAGAGGCGTGAAGTCGTTATATGAGCACTTCATTATCGTGAATGGGGCCGTTATCTTTGCAAAGAGTGCGTACGATATTTGATTTGTATTACTACTTTCTAAAATCCAGTTGCCACCGACTACGGCTGAGCTGGCTATGACCTTCAGGTCCGACGAGAGAGGGGGAAGGTTGGAAAATTTCCCGAGAGTGTTACGCCCGGGCAGGTCTGCAATACCTACATACATTACCTTTTTTCTAAATAGAAGTCAGTTTTTCAGAAGTTTTTCATTTATGAAGCTATTATAAACGAACATTTCGTTAGCCAACACACCTCAGGAATTAAATAAGAAAAAGGCAAATAACTAAAGTAAGAAATGATCTTAAAATTCTAAAATCACATAATAGATTTAAGACTGGGGTATCAAGACACTAAGCAACGCCCACAACGCGGGCGGTTTGTTAAATTCTTTCTGGCTTAAATTCTTTCTTCAGTTTACATTGTCTGCAGTTTTAACCTCAGTGGCCACTGTATCTTGCAAAACTGCTGTTTTCGATTTATCTAATGCGATATTAAATGAAATTTTAATCTTTAACGATAATTTATTATAAAAATCAGAGTATGCCATTTGCATGTGTGAAGGTTTGTCTGAGAAGAATAAACTCAAGACTGTGGCTTAATACACTAAAACAGTACTTCACCCTCACATACACACTTGTCATCTTCAGCAGTCAGTGAAAAACTAAACTAAAATCTAAAATCTAACCTTATATTATATACCTACAAAACTTCGCCGATTATCGGTCATGTTTGACTGACCGATCAAGCTAAACTGATTACTGAAGCAATTCAAAAAGTACAGGACCTAAATCAGAGTCCATTAGCATTTTTCTGTTAATAATAATTTATACGCTTTTAAAACAGTTAAGTTCTATTGGTTGGGTTGTTTACATTTCTAATTCAAAATTTTAAATAAATAATAAATTTTAAGTGAGCTGAATGCTTTTGTACCGAACCTTCAAACTCTCTTAGTTTGCCCTATGTATACTTGATTGCAGTTATTATGTGATATTTTATATATTCCTGAGTAGGTGTGTGTGTGGTGAGGGAAAAGAACAAGTTTTAGCGTTTGTACGAGATAATAGTAAATATAATAATGTCAATTATATTAATGCCTTTTATTTAACGTTAATGATAAACTAATTATTGTTCACCTACCTTCAATAATATCTCCTTCACGGATGCTCAAATGTCCTTCCAAACTTGATGAGTATGTCTCTGTACAAACAACCGTGGCCCCAGGCATTGATAAACTGCCATTAGTGGTATCCGAATTTGCAGTACCAACTCCAGAACTGTCACTGATAATATCACTAGTGTCTCCTATGCTTTTGTCTGTAACACCCAGTGCAAGCACTGAGGTAAATAAGATATATCAATTCAATAAAATCTAGATCTATTCAACCGTTCAACATTATCGTTTTGAATTATTTTATTTTATATCTGAATTTTGATGATACGTTAATTATTATAAAAGAAAAGCATCTGAAAACTAATTAGCCATTCCCTATTACAGCTTCATTTGTCTTTTTTGGAAACACATATAATATTAATAATAAATAAAAGATGCAATACAAATGCACATATATAATAAACATGCCTTAAAATATACTTTTCGATAAAATTGTGATAACAGAAAAGAGAAAACAAAACAAAAAAAAGAAGAGAAATTGTTACGACAGTTATACGTACCAGTAACTATGCTAGCTGTATCAGTTTCATGACCAGCTGGGACACTTCCTTCACTTAGGCTAGAACTGGCTGAGCTGAATGGGGCAGAGGAACGATCACTAGGACAGGGAGAGGGAGGTAAGGCTAGACAGCTCATCGAAGGGGCTCGAGGCAGCCAGCCTACAGCAGACCGCCGCTTTGGGTTATAGCTTGGAGGGCCACGAAATGGGACTGGAAAGATAGCTATGATTCTAAAAAGCTGCTTGTTTAATAAACATAAAATGGTAAAAATGTATTTTTAAAGAAATGAAAATAAGAATTGGAGCAACCTGAGTTTTTTAATGATTAGTTGTAAGCTTAATGGTTGTATATCACATGGCATGATCATGATTACTAAGTTGTGTAGTAGCAAGAAGTAAGTATGTTATTGTCATTCTACAATAATTATTTCTTAATACTTGGAATTCGACAAAAACGCAAAGCATTCAAAGTATTCTCAAATTACTGTACTGCACAAAACAAAGAAAATTGGATGTTGATGTGTAGGATGATTCAAACAATATATTTATGATGCATGAATATAATGTTTGGAAAATATGACAATGATAAGAAGAACAATTTTAATAAAAAGTAAGAAAATTTGATTTTTAGTTTAAAATGAGAGAAACAAAAGTTATGTGATAATTATTTAAATCATCCTAATATCACCTTCTCAAAACAAAAGAGTTGTAAATATATCAAAAACTATGTAATACTTGTATATCTCATGATAATAATGATATTATGCATACATTATGATGATATGAGTGATAAAAGGATTGTAAGGGTTATTTACATTTGGAATCTGAAATATTTTACTCACGGTTCTGTTTTGGTACAGATATAGACAATCCACATTACATTACAAATAAAACTACATGCAGCAAATACAACCCAGATTATTTCATGCAAATTCTTTGGTTCAAATCTTAATAGTTTTGAAAGCGATGATTATAGAAATATTGGGGGCTTTTTAATTTTTTAATCTCATAAAGATTTAAGATTTCTACAAATTTGACTACTTAGCACAGGGACTCTAGTTTTTTTTTGGAAAAGATGGGACTCTATGTAAATTCCATTTACAAAACAATAGAAATGTCATTAATATTAAATAAAATACTTGTAGGTTATAACGGGTGTTCATTTAAATTCGTAATCTAGCAACCTTTGGATTATTGCCTGTCTCTATCTGCGACGTATTATATCTGTCGCTCTGTCTTCTTTCATTAAAATTCTAAAGGTTGCTAGATTACGAATTTAAATGAACATGCGTTATAACTGCAGTTTGGAAGTTTTCAATTTTATAGTTATTTATGGTACAAGTGAGTTAAGTAAGATATTATCCACGAACGAAAAATTTACCCTCGAGGGCCGGCAGGCCCGAGAGGGTTAATTTTTCTGAGTGGATAATATCCTTAACTCACGTGTGCCTTACAAAATTTTATGCAACACCTCTTTATTTAAGTTTAAACATCGAATTTGCAATGTATAGTTCGTCTGTAGTTTTGACGGTAATACTCTAGCACGATAACTGGATTTTAATAATATTAAGTAACGTAAGCTGGTGATTGGTTGTTATCTTTAAAGGAGTGAGTTTTTTAAAAATAACCCACGTTGCTAGGGGCAACGTAGGTTATAATGTAACAAGAGTAAACAATCACTTTCCTTATTTAAAATGACCATAGTAAACATGGTATTTACATAGAGGTGTTGGATAAATGATATTTAATGAAATTTTTGGACAAAATTTAATCCTCAAAATGTTTAAAAACGTTAAAAGTTAAGTTTGGCTGATAAATACAATTAAATGGGCATTTAATGTTCCTCCAATATCATCATTTTACCAAAAAAATCTCATTCAAAATAAAAAAATTCACTTGATTTGTTAACCTAAAAGTATTTTAGGTGACACTAGTGACTTTTGTTTGGTTTCTATTAATGCATGAAGTCCCTATTTTTTTATTTAAACCTATAGTCCCTCTACAAATTTTAGTGTTATTAACAATTTTACTGTTATTTTAGAATAACAAATTCAGTGTGAATCAATTAACATAGTTAAAGCCTTTTTACAAAAAAAAGCAATTTTATTGGTTTTATCTTTCTAAATAATAAAGATATTCTAATTTACTTTTAATAACCACGTATAGTTCTACTATCACGTATATACACAATGATTAATTGCATTTATGGGTCTTATTATTGCTATGCAATACTGACTGGTCAAGGCAATTTTCTACATTCTTACTAAATTCTTAAAAAGCTCTAGTAGTTATAGTAAAGGATTATTAAATCGTCAATCAAAGATACTCAAGAACTTCTAAACAAGCCAACTTAATAACAACAAATGTTATACATTACATACAGCAGACCCATCCATCACCAATTCCAATTATTTATTATTAAAATTGTACAACATACAAACATGCCAAATTTCCGCGCTACCATCACCACAATATTTAAAAATAAAAACAACTAAAAATCATTAGGGTTTTCTAAATAACGAAAACAATAATTAAACAGATTAACATACCAACATCATCAGTCCTAAAATTTTGTATAATTTCAGCCAATTCCATATTTCCTGCGATGACTGCCACTTGGTAAGGTGTTTGATTGGCATAATTTAAGGCCTGTCGATCGGCGCCGCGAAAAAGAAGCTGTCTAGCGCATGATTCCTGGTTATTAACAGCGCATACATGTAGTGGTGTGTTTCCGGATGCGTTTCTTGCGTTCATGTCAGCACCATAGAATAAAAGATGTTCTAAATGTTGAAGAAGACCCGTTCTACACGCCTGGAAATAAATATTTACGAAAAATTACATAATACACACTTTTCTATTGTCATGTATTCTTAAAGGTATACTCTGTGTATATAGGGTGCAAAATGTTACTTTGGTGCTTGAGAATTAATTTTTTTAAATCATTCAAGATTTTTAAATCATTCATTTAAGGTGTTGTTAAGCGGCATTACAACTTCAGCTTAATAAATTAAACAGAAAATGTAGATAGCCATTTCACAAGTAAAATTTCTAAATTCTTAAAAATAAGTCTGTAATTAATTTTTGAAGTTGAAAGATCCGAAGCGTGTGACGTCACGCGTGCGCGCGCCTAATATGCACAGCATACTAAACTGCTTTGGTAGCAGAAATCCGACCACAAATCAGTGCATTTCACGTATTTGGAGGTAAATAAAAAGAGTTTATTTATTAGGTTATTACTATTGTGTAGTTTCCCATTAAAACAACATGCCTCGATGTTGTACATTCGGGTGCAAGAATACCGAAAAGGCTGGCGAAAATAATTTTTCTTTTCCAAATAGAGAATAAAAATCTAAGATAAATCAAGAAATTTTTCCAAAAAAATTGAATGCATGGCGACAGAAAATAATAACTATTTGTAATAGAGAAGAACTTCGCTGAATCTACGTATTTGAATACTGAAAATGTATTCTGTATTCTAATAATAAAAAATAGGTAAAAGTATGGCTCTATATATAATGATACTAACATCTGCCTTTTTTAACAGTTAACAGTAAAAAAATATTTATTATACAGGGTGTAACTAATATAACTACAAACTTCGTAATGGGAGGGTAGCTGTAATTATTTAGAACATATTTTTCTTATCTATATGTGGTCGCTACTTGCTAGTTTTCGAGAAAATGCATTTTAAATTTTAAATACGCGCCATAAAAAAGTAAAGAACGGCGTAGCACTGCTACATGCTACATAGACGAAGTTTCCGTTATTATTACAGCTACGAAGTCGGTTGATTTAGCAAATTAGCAGTATTTTTTCTGCTGATTAACAGGGCGAAGACAAAAAACAATTGAAGGTCGCGTTTTCGAGTTATTCAATGAAAAATATGTAAAGTGTCCTATAACTTTTTTATTTTTCATTTTAAATTGGTTATGAACCTAAACTTTTGTATTTATAATGTTGCTGTCCATCCATGTCTGTAAAAATATACACGGTGTCCTATTTAAAAAATTGTTACTTTTGAAAATAACTCAAAAACGCAACGTTTAATTGTTCTTTTATCTCCATCAAGTTAATCAGCAGAAAAAATACAGCTAATTTGACTTTGTAGCTCCAATAATAACGGAGATAGCAATGATGCACCGATAACTGCGAACAGTGTGTAGATTCAGACAAGCGTTATGAAAACACCAATTGATAAAATGTGAACTTTTTTAAAAATTAACTCAAAAGAAAAGTAAACAACGTAAAGACCTGAACGCGATATTTTACATCGGTAATGTAATTTTCATTCTGCGGGGAACTTTTTAACAACGACAAATAGATAGATACAATCTGCGAATCATACGTAGATACAAAAGAACCAAAGAAGTTTTTCAAAATGCTATTCTAAAGATCACCTGTTTCGAGATATTTGAACGTGAAGTTGATTAGTTGATTAATAGTTGTCAGTGTATAAACAATAAAATGAAGTCGGCCTGGTTGTATAGTTACTACACGTAAATACAGTGAAATGAGTAACATTCTGGGAGACTAATAAAACTCATCGTAAGATCATTTTGGAGAAACACTTTAAACCTTTTCGAAGTTCACTTATGAGTTTCGTGATTCACGCGTGAGTTCCGACTACAACTAAGTTTTGATATTTACGCATGGAAAATTAAATTAAGCTTGAAATACGATTTGTTACTTTTAATAAAAAAAAGCAAAAAATAGTAACCAATTAACTTGATAACTATTTAAAAAATTTTAAAATGATTCTGCCATAAAATTAAATCTCTATTGTTATCACATCGACGAACGTGTTCGTTTTTGTGAATCATACTCTATAATCAAGTAGCACGTTTAAACCATACGCTACACATTTGCATTTTCAGTAAAGCTATTTGCAATTCGCAATCAATCCATAAACTAGTATTAACTGAGGCAATTAAGAACCAATTTCCGTAGCCTGAAGCGTCTACTTCTAATTAAGTCTCAAATATTGCGCGAACATGAACTCCAGTTAATTAGGAGCAAATTGTCTAGAAAGTCTGGAATTTAGTTTTATCTAATCCGAAAGCAATATAAAATGCTCTTATTTTTTATTTGTTTATTAAATCAAATGACGTAACACTTTCCTTACATAATAGTATAGTAGCAATTATTTCTTTATTTTTCATTAATGTGTACGAATAAAACGAATGCTGTAAAACTGGATCGTTTATTGTCAACATTTAATTGCGCTTATAAGATTATAACCGATCGTAAAATGCTAATCACATTTAGCTTAATCTCTTTTTGTTAATTTTCATATCTTCTATTGATTTCGTGGTGTTTTTACAAGTTGGGTACTACTATATTTGGGTATTAATTAATGAAGTGCAGGAATCTGTCTTTTTTTAGGTTTATTAAAAATTAAATAATTTAGTTATTTTCATCATTTCTACTCCTATATCATAGTAAAACATGCGCATGAAAACTTCCATACTTAATTGATTATATATTCATGACTTCCTGAATTTATGTTGAGATAAGTCTATTGTTTAATTAGTTATAGTTTATTTAAGTAAATGCATAACAAATTGTGCTAGAGATAAATAAATTGCAGAATTATCCTTCAGATAAGTGTTCTCATTTGAATATGTATACATACATGATTGCGGGTATCAAAGAATAAGTGGGCTTGTGATACTTGGACGATACACCATACGCGATACACCTAAGGCATTGACATAATTACAACAAACAATTCATGACATTAAATGTTCAAATTTAATAACATATGAATTGCAAGATATTCCATTTTTTGGATATGGATCTAGGAAAACTCCAATAAAATAAATCTGAGGGCTCCTGTGCATCCTTACCCCAATAAAAAATGATTAAAAATGTTTTTGAATTATATCATATCAACGAAATTAAAAATTTTGATTCTTTTTGGCTGAGGTTAGGTTAGGTTTGGTTAGATTAGGTTAAATTAAATTGGGTTAAATTAGGTTAGGTTAGGTTAGGTTTTTTAGCGGGAAGATTAGATACTAACACTTTCCCATAGTAGTTATTATCACGGGAAATTAAAGTACGCGTAACTTTTTACCTGTACACTTTGCACGCTGCAACCTTTACCATTCAGGATTTTCAAAATGGGCGTGCCTGGTAAACCGAGATATTACCTACTTTTTTACTGTTTTATATATTTTTAATTGAGGGCGCTAAATTCTATGTAAAATAGAATGTAATTGTTTTAATTGTTTTTTGATAACTTAAAAATGGTTCATTTCTGTAGATCGAAACCTTTTCCGTTCGATTTCTCATCAAAAAAATTTTCAGGGAAGTAATCTAATTCTCATAATAGCGATTGGGACAAGGGTGCATTTTATCGTGAGTAAGAGTAAGCTATGGCTCAATAACTTAATTATTTATTCATTATCAAAGTTCATCAATCTCAATGTTGTTCATAGATTGCAGCGTTTAGAAGTATTGGACCAATAATGCGACAGATATCAAACTTCAAGGGATGTAAATAGTGTCGCTCCAGATTTATGTATTTTTTATGGACCAAATTTAGAAATAACCTAAGGATTCAAATCCACGCTTTGGTAAAAACATCCAATAAATCATTATTTAAATTATTTTTAAACTACTGACAATATTACAATAATTGAAAGATTGAAATCATTTGTCACATTCCATATGAAACAACGTAGTAGTAAAAAAATCCATTACTTTCCATTGTCGTCTATTTCTTGCAATATCACATTTCCGACATAAATGCATTGCTTTCTCGCAGTAACTTCTCCACGTGTTTTTTGGACGGACAATTTTTCCCTTCTTGTGGATTTCATTGTAACAGTGTTCGTTGTTCACGGTTGTATTTTCTTAGTCAATCCAAGGAGGCGCCCGAAGGGATTTCCCCACCGGTCTATAGGACATCTCGGAGCGGCCATTTCGTCACAAGGACAGTTTGGCACGGGACAGTTTGGCGCAAGCACATTTCGGCGCCAGGACACTTGGGCGCAGGCACACTTCCAGAAAGAGACAGTTCGGTGCATGTAAATGTTTTTAGCGGAAAATTATGGTAAAACTTTCGGAGATATTAAAAACAAAAAACCTTTTTTAAACATTAGCCTAATTTTTTTTAATAAGCTGCCCTATTATGACTACCTACATAAAAAATATAATAAAAATATCTTATATAAATTAGCTACATGTATTGACATATTGTCCACCTTGCCGCTCAGCATGAGATTGCATAAACGAGTCACGAAGTATAACAATCGTAACAATATCGTTTCAACAAGAGATTTGTAACGTGTCGTAGTCTTAATCCGTTGAGTCCAAAAGCAGAGTCATTCGAAAAGAGAAGATACAGAGTTCGAATCGGCTAAGGAATCTTCAAAACAAAAAACTATTGAAGTTCCCTTAATAACAACATTGTCTTGCTTCTACAAAGGTGCAAGATGTTTTTAAAGATTTTGGGAAAGTGGCGAGCTTATCTTAGGTTCTCTTGCACTAAAGTAGTAAGCAATTTAATACTACGAGCGGTTAGTAACATGTAGTGTTACATTTATCAGAAGGTTTTGCCAAAAAGAGACAATTATCGCAGCTAGTTTAGCCACCAAGAGCGAGCTCCTTTAGGAATTCTTCTCAAAATCTGCGATTACAACTCTGCTAATTATTTTACAGAATCGCCGTCTTCACTGTTAACTATTATTATTATAATATATACGGTCGGTTGCATAAAACATAGTTAAGCACGTTGTTAAATTGATCACGCTCTTAAGCTACCCGATTGGTTAAAACTTAACATTGGGTTTGAAATAACCAATCACTACAAAGATTATGTAAATATTCAAAATATTCATCTAATTCGTCTAAATATTCATGTAGTCTCTGTATGATACGAATATCCCGTTCATCTGTAAGGCCTATTTCAATAAAAAAATTCAAAGCTTGTATTTTCCAATTAATCGACTAAAATTATTAATCGACCACCTAAATCTGCTTTTCTCTCAAACTCCGACAAATACGAAGAAGGGAATTACATTTCATAAGTAAGTATTCGTTTGTTTAAAATATTAAATATATTTATATTCTAAGATTAATTTCAAAATACCATGTTTTAAAATTGAGGTTATGTAGTTTATGTGCGCATTTCGTGAAAGTGGGAACCGCCAATGGAAATATCTCATTACAAAACCGGAAACACCTACTCCGCCAAATTGAGACCCCATCCCGTTCGCATGTGGTAGATGATTATGTTCCTTCCTATAATTTTATATTCTAAGATTTATAATAATTTTTTTTAATTTGACGTCGACGTTGGCTGCGAAACGTTAATTGTGAACATACCGCAAAATATACTAACCTTACTTTAGAGCGTTAGCTGTCACCAAATTACAAAAATAAGATTAGGTATGTCTTGCGGTATGTTCACAATGAATGCTATTTTAATCATTTTATACTCATTTATTTATTTTTATTTCTTGTTACACATAAAAACAGGTTTCTGTTCCAGGTTTTTGCCCTAGAAAAACATTGGGCCGTATTCTCATGTCATAATTAAAGGTGTGTTTAACTAAAGTTGTGATTAAAATCAACAAGAAAAGAAATAGCTTTTTCTATTTTGCGTCTATAATAATGCTGTTAAAGCACCCAAAACAGTGCGTTAATAGCTCATTTGAGTTCTTTAATAGCCTAACTTTTTCAAAGTTGGTAGCATTGAAAAAGTAATTGAAAAAACCAGAAAATTGACAAAAACTTCACTCAATTTTCACATCAGTGTTGTCAACTACCACAAAAATCCCTAAATTCTGAAATTGCGATTTTTTTATTTAAAAACGGAATAAAAGACGCAAAATAGAAAAAAAAAGCATTAAAAAACTCGTTTCATAAGTCATTATAAATAAAGCTTGCCTTATGAAACTCGTTCTTTAATATACTATTATCTAATTCTAATAGGTGTGAAAAGATTACAATTTGGTCGCCATGGTAATTAAACATGTTATTAACTTAATTTTTTACACGTTTACATTGTATCAATTTTCTTCTTTTATTCGTAGCTTAATCAGCTTTTAATAAAACAATCTTTTAATTAAATAAGATCTTTATTCTGTTTCCTTCCATGCGTATATTTCGATTTTTTATAAAATGGTTTTCAACGGTTTTTTAACTCTTCGTTAGGGATACTAAAGAATATCTCTAACGAAGAGTTAAAGACTTTGGTCCAAGCTTTGGTCACTATATCTTTAGAATATTTTTTAAATGTCCGTTAATAAACTGCTTAATCTTAATCGTAACTGTTCTAAACCAGATTCGGAAGCTAATAAAAGAGTTGTCCAACACACTTTACAGAAGTTTAGTTCTTATTGTAATGTTATTTGATTGCCGCACTATACTATTTTTTATAGAAACGAGTTTTTGTTATCCGAGCAATAACGTCTTTTTACACCCCATCTTCTACAGACACTATCCTGCTTAAGTATGTGGTATCAAGACGTGTTAATTTGCATATTTACATGTTTTTTATGAACTGCTAATTTGTCATTCATTCTTCCACAGCATCTTTGTCTTTTTTTTGTTAATTCTTCTGGACATTACGTTCAAACGGTTTACTTTTCTTTGAAACTGCTTTCCATTATGGGATAATGCAGCATCGGCGAAATCAAAGTCGACTAGATTTTTATTAACACTAAGTGTTATTCCTCTCTTCTTATCTCGCACTGTCGCATTTAATAACTCATCCATTCCTATCGGAAACAATATTTATCCATGTAGAACATCCGTTGTGGTCTGAAATTCATCTGATAGCACTTCCTCATGCAACAATATACATTTATAATTATTATAACTATCTTGTATGACATTTATTAGTTTCAAAGAGAGTGCCCTTTGTTTTTTAGCGCCAACCACATGTAGTCTCTGTCCACCAAAACGCATTATCACAATCATCATTGCGAGAAATAACGGAAAGTCGCGCGTGGGCGCCAGACCGCCCGAAAGACTTTAAACGAGCGCCACATGCAGGGCGACTGAGATGTAAATTTCTTATGGATATATTCTTGTTCCTCGTGTTAAATATGATAAGAATAATGAGTTCTGGGCATGGTAGAAAATGCACCAATAATTTCTTATTGAGGCTCTCTAACTAAATAAACAGAGCAACAAAATTAAATAGATTTTTTATTTATTTTTGGGCGAGGAATCGAGGTGGCGGACAACCCTCGTACTTCATGGCACCGATTACTTTAATCATATAGATTATTCTACAAGAATTTAGACGAATCTGGAAGAATTCCCATCCCCAGTAGGGATCTTTTCGCGAAAAACATCGATTCTTGTTCCTCTATTTACTGGACATCCTTTACATTACAAAAATGCAGACTATCTGTATCTCTACTTATTTATTCAAACGGTGATGGAGTTTTACATGATATCAAGTTCAGATCTTTTATTTCCAACATTTCGTCGCAGTGCTTTCCATGTTAATCGTTCCTCTAAAGTATTCAATTCATCGTCTGCGACACTGCACTCACACTCATCGCGACTACTTCTACTAAGTCCAAATACGAAACATCAGAAGGAAATAGCCTTATTTGTAGAGTTATTTGTATTTTTATTTTTATAAAAATACAAATGCAGTAAAAAGAAAATGTTTATTAGAAAAAAACTAAATCAATTGGATAGTTAAATAGTTACACAGTGTGTAAAATATGTTAAACTGAACAAATTTGTAATGCTTGTGTAAATAAGTGGCATTAAAAACAAAACTTCGTTACTAACTATGTGTATTAAAATATTCAATTTAACTATATTTAATTGAACCGTATCAAGTATTTTCCTCTAATCTATAAACATTATAAAAATTTTGTTTAATTAAATAACAATAACGAAATTAAAGTAAAGATCTGCATTGTCCATCTCAGTTCCCCCCAGTTATTGAATAACGGACTATCTTTGTCATATAATGTCGAAATCTATATGAATGTATATTTGTCGTGTGATTAAAATCTACAATCGTCCATATAACCTCAAAATAATAACGTCGTTCCTTATAATAACATAGTTGGACAACTGATTATGTTTTTCGTGTTTATTTCGTGGCCGGCATGCGGGCTTCGGTTGCCGCCGTTGCCAGTTGCAGTCGAGTGTCCATATCTGTTCGATTTATCGATAGGATAAACGAACTATTCTCTACTATTGATGTTTTTTGGACATAGAATAAGGAATACGTTACGATAAATTCATTTAAAGTGTGGTTGCGTCTTATGCTCTTAAGCGTTGTAGTTAATATTCTTCCATTCTCGCCTTTTTACTTTTTGTATCCTTTTGATTCCACCAATTTTTCCAATACATTCATTTAGTGCTTTAGTATCTCTTGTGCCTACTACTCTTTCAGCTTCCTCTGCTAGGTATTCGACATCATTACTTTAATATCCCTTTAATTTTCTTTCTTATTTCAGCTTTGTGTTCTTTCGATATTTCGTTATCCGTTTTCTTTAGCTTTTGCTGATAGGATCTTTAACTTTAAATCTTTGCCTCTCCTATCATTATTGCCTATTTTTTTCTATAACCAAGGATCTACTCATCTAAGCAAAAGCATTTCTGCGCTCATTTGATATACTTTAGATTTGGGTTTCATAGGTTAATCTATGTTTTCCGATTTCCCTTTTAGTATACCTTCGTCTCCAGTTTTGTTCTTTGTTCAGCTTCTAACCTCATCTAACCCTAACTAGCTGAAGGTTAATATTAGGATAGAATAAATTATAAAATAAACTTTTGATTTTGACTTTAACTAAGTTAAATCTGTTCGTGCAAGCAATCTTCCCAAAGACTTTGCTTCCACTCAGTGGCGTATGCAGAAATTTACCTTGGGGGGGGGAGCGTATTGTTTTCAGTATTTGATGAATAATACTTTTGAACTTAAGTTATTCACACTGACTTTACGTAAGAGCGTTTTGTGACAAGCTAAAAGTGGTCCCCATCATATTTAGATATTTTAAAACGTAAGGATTGCAATGATAACAACATAAATTTTATTTAATTAAAACTCCATCTATTTTGATCAATATCTTTTTAAACAATTATTTAAAACTACTTAATGACCAAGAACAATCAAATTGTAATAAACGAAAATTAAAAAAAGTCAAATCTAATAATTAAATTCAGTATTAATTATAAATGTATTAAATAAATTCAGTAATCAGTGTACTTCATACGTACAATGGTTTCCGGAGAAGAGCAAACAGACTCCCATTCCACACTGCTTGTTCATGGACTGTGTTACAGTGGGCATTGTATAAGGGGATTGCATTAAAGTACTATTCAACTATATTCAAGAAGGGATTACCGACATCAAGAATTTCCCACCATTTTTATACGTAAAACTATAAAAACGAGTTAGATGAAACGAATTATGAATAATGCAATATGGTTTGCCTTAATAATTACTCAGTTCATTAACTGAATGAAACTTGAAAAATACTAATACAAAGCCTTAAGGGGTGCTTTTGCTTCAACCATTCGATGCAAGGACCATTAGATTAAATCTAGTGCTTATTTTCATTTGTATCCTCTGTACTAAAAACCATCATTTGGGCATCTTATACATAAATTAAATCAATATTTGTATTAGTATAAGAATAATAGTTTTGGAGTTTGATTTATTTTTATTTAATAAAATTTATTAAAAAAGTTTTTACTGTCAATCTAATTAAAGAAATCACAATCATTTTGGCTCAATCAATATTTATATAATTACAACATGCGTAGGTTTATAAACCTTTGCAGACTTGCTTATTAAGTTTTACGTAATTTACAGTCTGTAAACGTCTTTAATAAATTTAACAGTAATATTTATTATTATACCATGCAAAGTTTTCAAACTTTGTTATTTACATACCTGGTGTACTTCTTGCCAGCCTTGTAAATCTTGAGCACCAATAGTAGCATGATCATGAAGCAGCGATTCGGAGAATTGCGGATCAACGTTGTGTGTAATACTTAAATAAAGCGGAGTCAGTCCTTTTCCGTCTTTGTAGTTGGGCGACGCTCCCAACTCCAGAAGAGTTTTCATTGCTTCCAGGGTTTTATGTTCGACTGCACGGTGCATCGCCGTTGATCCATCCCTAGTTCGATAATCTAAAAGCGCCCCGCCGTTAACTAACGCTATTAAAACTTTGGCTGGCTTCTTGGTTCCTGTTGCTAGAGTTAGTGGTGTTTCTGTGAAATTAAAGAAAAACTTTTAATCAAAAGTCTTGTTTAAACAAAACATGCTTGCGCTTATAAAAGCTAATACTAGTTGTTTTGCAATTTTAAAAAGTTTCTCTCGCAGCTGCATAGGTAGTTTAGTTTTGTTGTTTGAATTCATAACATGGCGGTATTGATGTACAAGAAAATTATGTAATAATAGAAGTACCCTTTTGTAGAAAACACTAGAATAGTTCTAGTTCGTTATGATAATAATTTGATCAAAGCTTAATGTTAATATTTTCGTTATTTTAAGTTATACTTTCAATTATTGCTAGGAGCCTAAGGCCATAATGCAAGTAACGTCAGGGACCAATTTTGAAATATTAATTAATAATATAATAGTAGTATATTATTCAACGAGTATATAATGATCTTAGATGATTACGACACGAGCGGTACGCGAGTCGTAAACTTTATTTTTGTGAATAATAGCCATTATATGCAGGTAGAATACTATACTTTGTCCACGAATATTACATATTTTTGACTAGATTTGAATTAAAATACTTTTAGAAATATATAAACGATGTTGACGTTTCAATTTAATTAATGAGTTTTATATGCCATGAGCCATTGTTTTAACAGATAGCGGCCTACTCGATACAATTTTGAAAAGAAATTGAAACCAGTAGAAGTGAATAATGATATATTAATCACCGCTAGTAGTGAATAATGTATATAATTATAATTGAAGAAACACAACTATAATGAGTATATTATAACATAGTCGTAGACAAATAATATTTAATAATAATATGAAGAAGTTGTCTGTGTAAATGAACTGGGGTTGTCTGATTGCAAGTTATATTATAGGCAGTTTTCATTATTCTTACAAAATGTTTTACAAAAAATCGTTAACTTGATTAATGCTGGTGTTTCCATGTTTTTGGCCGCGGTTGTACGTTTAACCTTGTTAATATGCTAGCCTAATTGTTCTAAATTTTCATAAACAAGAAAACGTTTTGGTTCAAGTCTAAGCCTTTTCTGAATTAGCGAAAATGACCAAACCGAAAACATACATTCATCTAATGGCTAAATAAGAGAATTTTTCATAAAAAAATTGGAATGTGGTGGTTTCGTGACACTGCATATAGTTATGTATAATGATTGACTTTACTCTTCAAATAGAATCGACTGAGAATGATCTACCGAAGAATTCATCCACTTAAGAGCATTGTACGGAAATTCCATCGGCAATCGTAAGCGTGCACACCGGAGGTGGCGATTGTAAGCATGTATACGTACACGTCTGGCGCTGCCGTTGCACTATCCACTTAATCAGATGAACCCTTCTGTATATGTTTCCGACTTACAAGAGGCAAGATTGCATTTTTAATGAAAAGTTAAAAAAAGCAAAATTTTGTAGAAAAATCGATTTCCCGATTTATTACAGGCATCTCAGTTCATCACAGCACGGAATTAACCATTTTCCAGCTGTGTAAAGAAAAGTGTATTTTTGAGCCCTGAAAACAGGTAGGACAAGAGACAAACGGTGGAATCGATTGCTGTACATACAACTATATATAAAATATACATATAACTTTTCTCTCTATTCCCACCGCAATATTTTCACGTTCGTAAGAGAAACTCTTCTAATATACGAGTATATACAGTGAGAATTTTATTTCACTGAACATAGGACTATTGACATTCCCTATGTTCAGTTTTAAAAAAGCCAAGTCAATGCATTGCGAGCAATTAAAACATATCCAAGCAACCTATAAAACAATTGCTATTCGTAGTGTCATTAGAAAGTGTCAAAACTGTGTTTTTTTTTCAAAGTTTTTGCCAAGACAGCTGCAGATCCTGACCTGACCTGAAGCTGTCTTTGGCATCAGTGAGGACTTTATGCCTTTATTATGATTAATTAATGAATATTCGTGTCGATAATTATTGTCAAGGATTACAATCATGTCGCAAACATTGTCGCTGGGTAGGCAACCAAACTTGCAGGTCTGCTGGTAGCTGGTGTTTTTTTTATTGTACATTCTTTTGACACAACTGAAATTATTATATCCAATCCAAAGTCTACAATAATAGGGTAATAGAGCATACAGAAGAGCTAAAGAATAGAATACTTACCGCCTGCAACGAAATAAATCCAAATTTTTTTAGAAATAGTGTACAAGGATTTTACAATCGGTTAGCATATTGTTTGGAACAGGAGGGTGGTCACTTTGAACATTTGTTAAAGTAATTTAAATAAAAGTTTCTGTTTAAACTTGCTATTTGGATGTAATTATACTTAACCTAAAACTAAATAATTTCAGTTGTGTCAAAAGAATGTACAATAAAAAAAACACCAGCTACCAGCAGACCTGCAAGTTTGGTTGCCTACCCAGCGACAATGTTTGCGACATGATTGTAATCCTTGACAATAATTATCGACACGAATATTCATTAATTAATCATAATAAAGGCATAAAGTCCTCACTGATGCCAAAGACAGCTTCAGGTCAGGTCAGGATCTGCAGCTGTCTTGGCAAAAACTTTGAAAAAAAAACACAGTTTTGACACTTTCTAATGACACTACGAATAGCAATTGTTTTATAGGTTGCTTGGATATGTTTTAATTGCTCGCAATGCATTGACTTGGCTTTTTTAAAACTGAACATAGGGAATGTCAATAGTCCTATGTTCAGTGAAATAAAATTCTCACTGTATAATATATATAATATATTATATATAGAACGAAATGAAGTCCAAAGAAACACTGTTCAAACAATATCTTGTCTAGAGGCAATTTGAAAGCGACTCTATAAACTCAGATATCTACTTGAAGAAAGATGTAAAGAAGTGATTAATATTCTTTATTGGTAGGTATGACGGCAAAGACAATATCATTTCCTGATCTGATATGACAGCATGCAATACTCGGGTACAGTAACTGTGTTTGCGCTTTCAAATGCATAAAATCTCTCAAGCGAACAGTATCAAAAGTTTTTAGGCTCTCTGCAAAACGAGTATAAGAAGAATCTGGAAAAGTGCAAAAAATTGCAAGCGATCAGAAATAGGTACACCCAGATTAGTAAAAAAGGTGTAAAAAAGTCATTTTTCTTCAGTTCACGAATATTCCTTGGCCGTACTAGGTAAATTTTAATCTTGTAAATTGTGTAAATTGCATACCGTGAGGTCTGAAATATGAAGGCCAATCGATGCCTCCATGCTTAGAGATGGACGACCCGGAAAAAATATTTGTAGGTCATCTAAAGGCGTCCCCGCAATATGGAAGTTTGCACCATCTTGCTAAAACTACGTGTTCTGATCGATGTGAAGAAACTTGTCCAATTAGTTAATCAGTTAGATGTAATATACAGCGTTAACTGTTACAGTATTTTCATTTCTCATCTTCAAATATGTGAAAATACTTTTTAATTAATTGCAGCATTATTTCCGCAAGTTGTAGGCGAGCTTGGGGGGGAGATAGATTAGTTTTAGCGTCTATACTATTTGGAATTTATATACCTACTGACCAGTGTTGTAACAGATACATTATTTTGTGTATCTAGATACAGTTACTATCAGAAAAATGTACCTAGATACAGATACAGATGCTTTTGCTGTGAAGTATCTAGATCCAAATACAAATTCTAACATAATGTATCTAGATACATTTGTAGATACTTGTTTTACTGTAATCACCCCGAAAATAAGAACTTCTTAGTCAATTTTTCGTACCGAAAATAGTCATTTAACTAAGCATCAATTTCAGTACTAGTCTAGGACAGCAATATTTATTAAATTTTATACATATTAAAAATGAATAATTATTAAGCAGAAACCAGTATCTAAAGATAAGTACAGTGTGCATTCAAACATTTCCACTTTTTAGAATTATCAGATGTTCTTTTCACATATAATTTGCATTAATATTTTAATAAAAATAAAAAATAAATAAATGATATTTTTGTAGATCTTTTATCTTCAGTCTTGGTGTAGTGCAAAATATTAATAGCTTGAATAAACTCTAATAGTTCTGTGTTTGAAAACCTAGAAAATGTTTAACAGAAACCATCATAGCCTAGATGTTATTTCTGATAACCTAATTTCAAAGTAGGTGTTGATACGATTCACACTAAAACAATTTTCCAAGTTTCTAGTACTATTACACCACAAAAGTCGCTAAATCTGGTTGCTTTTAGTTACCCTTCATGTAACCGAATAGATTATACTTATTCTTTAACATATTTTTAAAAGCACTCCATTAGGATAGTTCTTTAGAACTTTGAAAGTTCTCAAATTGACTGTTGACAGAAAAAAATTGGAGTGTGTAACAATCCCGTATACTGCCTTTACTGTACTCGCAGACTTAAAGAACTCACTTTATGGCTTGTCGTGATACTTATCTACAAGTTCAGTAAAATATACATTCCAGAATTGTTACGTAAATAATAAATAATCACAACATGTAATAAAGATTTTTTATCTACCATCCTACCACCAACTAACTACCAACATACCAAGTTGGTACAAGCTGTAAATTATGGTACAGAGTTGCCAGCGCATTGGAAGAATGCGTCTTCCTCACACTTCACAATAGGTAATATCATCATTCTGTAATAATATCCATTGTTTATAGAGTCACTAGATCTAGTCAGCCAGGACATGCTAGCTGATCAGAGTACCACAAACGACGCCATTTTGAGGCGAGAAAAGCCCGAAATGGTTAATTATTATTATCCCCATAGAATTAAGGTATATCCACGTTTAGTTTAAAAGACTTTTCTACATAGTTTTCATTCTGACAACCCCAAATTGTAATATGCCAAATACGCAAGATGCGATTTTAATTTAGGAATTATTGGATTTCACACTTCCTTTGTCATATAGTGTCGCTTGTGGTACACTGCTACGTCAACTTGGCATGGCTGATTAGATGTAGTGACTCTAATTGTTTAACGAGATGACTATCATTTAGTAGATTTTAAAGAAATTACATATAAAAAATTTGTTTTATTATGTTGTCGGTTTAAAACCTTGGTAGTGGTAGGGACCTGCGTGCACGTCTTTCACCCAAGCGGCCCGGGTTCAACTGCCGGTACCGGCAGATTTGGTTCAACACAAATATGGGATTTGTGTTTATACCATCTGTCAAGTCCAGCAGCAGCACGTTGAGCCTGCATAATAGTAATAATCGCCCCTCCCTCCCGCACAAGCTTCATAGCTTCTGGGGCCTGGTTTGCTAGGTAATGGGTAGTACCTATTATTATTATTATTATTAAATTATTTCAAACTTAAAATTCCACACATTATTTATGGTAGTTTTTGTATTATAAAATTAATGAAAATAGTATCTGCACAATACAGATACACAGATACTACAGAGAATGTACCTAGATCCAAATACAGTTACAAAATTTTAAAAGTATCTAGATATGTATCTAGGTACCATAAAAGTATCTAGATACTGTATCTAGATACTTGTATCTAGATACATTACAACACTGCTACTGACGTATCCGATATACGCAAACGATTAAGAATGTTTAGGAATTAAACGTCCTGGTCTTCACTCTACAGCAATTCTGACGCGATCTATGTTGGCAGAGCTCTGACACTTTTCTTTGTCGCTTTATGCACGATATTTAAAGCTGATCCAGTTTGTTCGACTTTCCGAACACACTCGTAGATGATGTGAACAGAAGTTTCCCGTGACAAAGAATCTCAAAATGAATTTGAAAAAGCAAACACATTTTGTAACATGGTTTAATCTAGTGATGGGATCTCGATACTACCCGAGTGTCGCGACACTTGAGAGTCGAAACGATTTGCCGTGTGGTGTCGAGTCTTTACGATACTTAACGACACTTCGCATTTACATCATAGATGCGCTAATAAGGCCAATACTAGTCGACACTCAAGTGTCGTGACACTTGAAGTGTCACGACCACGAATAGTATCACGACACCCGACACCCAAGTTCTCATAACTAGTTTAATCATATTATCTGACATGTCACATGATTACTAAATGGTTCGTTACCAAATCTTCTCGCTCCAGTCTGTATATGTAAGTTGCTTCTGCTATATCAACCAAAATATAAAAGAAACTTATTATAGTGTAATTCGAAAAAGAAGTCGATTACGTCATCATCCCTTTTATTTCTTTAAATATCAATAAGCAGAGTTCACGGAGCCATTGAAGAATTCATATACTATATTGGATGTATCTATTTAAATAAAGATGCTTTTTCAATCACATGGACTATATAAATGGTAACTTCTTAAAATTACCTTTAAATGGAATCATCACTTGGCAGCATTTTCACGTCCTCTCAAAGTCAAACAAATGAAAATCAACATACGGACAAAATAAGATTTACAAAAGAAAACATACTCTCTACTACCCGTTACGTAATGAAGTAGGCCGTATAAAACACAAAAGAAGAAAAAAACAACACCAGCAATAAACTGTCTGTTTATGAAGATGAGAGAGCGACAAAGCGTTTTAAAACACCTGGAGGCAATGAATGTGTTGCATGTCTTGTCGGTGTGTGCCCGTCGAAGAATAATGATGCGAGACGCACACATTCTTACTTAACTTAAAGATATGTTAAAGAGTTATCTGATATTTATGAAGTTTCACTTTTTTCCTGACTGCAATGCGTTAAACTGTTATTTATATAGTGCCTGCATGGAAAATATAAATATAGTTAAGTTGGAAAATACTTATCTATAATCTACGTTTGCATACATTACATATATTAGTTTATTCAAGGAAATTTACCATGTCTCTATGAAGAGCGTTTAAAAGCGGTGCAATGGAGTAAAAGTGTCTCATTTATTTTGTTCTTCTTCTAAAATATTACACAGTTAAAAACGAATTCGACCGTCAGCGAAATTCATAGGAGGTTTCGGAAGAGTCACCTAAAGGTGTATTGCACTGTCTCCTCTATTATAAAATATAATAAAGAATAAAGTAATATTTCTGCATGGTGCATCTACATTCTTCATATATTATTATGATTTGGTGAATTTATCTACGGCAAAAATACCGCGGTAAAAATAACGCGGCAGTATCACCGCCAGTCGCGTTTTACCACTTATTAACAATATAGATATTCTTAAACGATCAGTTGTCCAAGAATCTGCATACTACATGTATAGGACTTTTTAATAAATGTTGGTTTCTAATGAAAAGTTATTTAGATAAATCCAAAATAAAGATTCTCAGAAGAAATCGGTACGACATAGTTTTTCTAGGACACACTCCATTTGCCTATGGCAAAAACTCAAATATTCCTTTAAAAAGCTCAGAAGATTTCGTGAATATATATAAAAAATAACTGAACTAATTTTTTCGGGATAGGTCCGGTTTAATGGTCCCCTAATGTCCAATTAATGTTGATTTTGGTTAAGTTGACTTGAGTTAAGTTCACGTGACGAAGTCTAAGTTCTAACTTAACCTCCATCTAACTTAAAATTGTGGGACTTTTATTTTACGTTTATGTCAATATTAAATGCAAGTCGAAAATAGGTTAGGTTAGTTGCAGTTTAGTGTATTAAATTACGGCACCATTAAACCATTAACCATTAACCCACAGAAAAGTACACTACAATTAATATTTACCAAGGCATAAAAATTCCACCTTTCATCTTAAAACACTTTTATTGTCGAATTCACATAAAATAAAATACACGCTTTCTTTAAACACCAGAAAGGGGATTTTGTTAAGTTCCCTGTGATTTCTAGCATAAAATGTAAACCAAGTTTATGACTTATAATCTGCACCATTCTCAAAAATGATTAACACTTGTTCTTCATTATTAACCATACTAAAACTCCGACAAGTACACAGGTCGCAACTGCATTACATGCGATCATGATAATAAGTATTCTTTCTTTGGTTGTTCTTTGTGCCCAACAGCTTTGTTTTGCTCCTGTTGCTTCATCATCTGGCATTTTGATTACTGTATTTGTTGATCACTTAATTTGTCTATGACAGTGACAGAGATGTCTTTTGGTGTAGATGACGTCTCCAAAGTCACTTGATTATATTATAACAGAATGCTTAAAAACTAACAAGTGTTCAAAGAGATCAATTCTAAGGTAACTCAATCCAGCTACTGTTTGAAGCTAGGGTGTGTACAGTTGCGATCATTCGCTAAGGAACGATGTAAAAATCATAACCACCGATTTTCCCGTTTTTTGTACAATGTAAATGTAAGTTTATTATATGGTATGCAAGAACATTTCATTTTTGAATATTATAATTGCCCAGTTCATAAATCAGGTCGAGTTACAGCGTACATTGTACAGAAAACTGAAAAACCGGCGACAACTATTTTTTCATCGTTCCTTAGCGAATGATCGCAACTGTACATATACTATAGTTAAAGATGCATTGAACACTTGGACAGTATACTTCATTCAGGATGTTTTTGGACGAGGGCTGGCCATGTAATTTAATTCTGTTAGGTTGAATTTTCGGTACCATAATGTCTTAATATTTGCAAACCTAATGGTATTTTCAATGTTAGAAGATGTGGTTGTTATATCTTTTCCAACTTTAAACAGGATTTCATTCTTAGAATATAAAACTGTAGGGCGAGCATAACTACCCAGCGCAATGAGCTTTAAAATCGACGGATATGACGTCACACTGGTCACCATTAGACACCACCTTAATCTGCTTTTTAGAAGAGCTCGGTTTCTATGGTATTCATTCATGCAAATAATCCAGTGGTTATCCAAACTCCGACAAATACGAAGAAGGAATTACATTTTACAAGTAAGTATTGGTTTGTTTAAAATATTAAATATAAAATTTATATTCTAAGATTAATTTCAAACTACTATATTTTAAAATTGAGGTTATGTAGTTTATGTGCGCATTTCGAGACAGTGAGAACCGCCAATGGAAATATCTCATTACAAAACCGGAAACACCTACACCGCCATATTGAGACCCCATCCCGGTCGTATGTGGTAGATGATTATGTTCCTTCCTATAGTTTTATATTCTAAAAATAATGGAAAAGGAAATATTTTATAATTGAATTTTAATATTTATTGCAAGAATCAATATTATTTAAACAGTGACTAATCACTTCAATGTTCGCAAAATGAAGTGTAATATAACCTAAAGACTTTTTTTATGTGAATATAACCTAAAGATCAACTTTGATTACACTGCAGCACATTGGATCTACAGTCGTGGTCATATAAATAGCACACTTTGTATTACTACCATAGAAGGCTTAATACAAGTAATTGTGTTATTACTTGATATGGTAATAAATAAAAACAAAGCAATTAGTCAAAATTTAGAACTAGATAATATAACACACTATAACTAAACTGAAAAACAAAGAAAAGTAAATGCCTAAATAATTAATATTTTGTAGGATAGCCTTTATTTCTAATCACAGCTCTCAGTCCAGAAGCAACTGACTCTTTGGAATATTGAACCATGCTTCTCTTAATTGACCCATAACTCGTTCAAATTGGAGAGGTTTTTGTCCCTTTATTTGTTCCCATAGATTTCCATGGCATTTAGATCTGGGCTCTGAGCTGGCCAATCTAAAACATCCATCGTATTAGCCCAAGAGCTGGCGACCAAAAAGTGTAAGAGTTTTGTAAAGGCTAATATTTTAATATTAGCTTATATTTAGGGTGTAAATAAATATCCTACACAAAATAAACTCGGATATGGGGACACTCGCCGTCAGCGCAGTTTAAAAGTTGTAACAAGAAGTAGTGTCATTTAAGTGTTTTCTAAAAGTTGAAAATTGATCACTAAGCAGTTTATGTAATAAAAAACTGGAAAGCAGTCGTTAGACAGCGTAATGATCGAACGCGTTGCATCAGCATCAATGCTGATGCAAGCTGGTCAGCAGTCGCTAGAAGCAGTCGTTACTTCTAGCGACTGCTGCCCAGCTCGGTTCTATCAAAATCAAGTCTGACTGCTTTTTTGAGAAACTATATTCAATAAATTGACACTATACCAAATTTCAGCTTTTTCAAATCACTTCTTTAGATTGACCTCATTTTGAAGACATGCGACCACTGCATTGATGCTGATGCAACGCGTTCGATCATTCCGCTGTCTAACGACTGCTTTCCAGTTTTTTATTAAATAAACTGCTCAGTGATCAATTTTCAGTTTTTAGAAAACACTTAAATGACACTACTTCTTGTTACAACTTTCAAACTGCGCTGACGGCGAGTGTCCCCATATCCGAGTTTCTTTTGTGTAGGATATTTATTTACACCCTAAATATAAGCTAATATTAAAATATTAGCCTTTACAAAACTCTTACACTTTTTGGTCACCAGCTCTTGGTCTATATGGTCTTGCAGCCACTTTTTAACTGTCCTCAAAATGTTAAGTTCTTAGGTTAAATTCTTAAGAAATCTGAGATACTGCCAAATATTCATTTTTTTAACTGAACAATACGTTCTCTTTATTCTTGTCCACAATGCTTCTTTTTACCCACTTAAAAAATATTGTCATAATTAATAAACTTAAATATAAAATTAAAATAGTTAATTGCATACCAAGGCATTACAGTTGCACTATTTTATCAGGAATATGAAGATTATTAAACATATAAGTGATACAAAAACTTTAGTGCTGAGGTGTACATTACGGTTTTTCTGAAATCCTGAATTTAGGAATTTAAAATACAAACAACCATTTCATGCAAGATTATGTCTAAAATAAAGCTGTTAGAGGTTAAGTCAAACTTCTTTTGACATAAAGTGACGTTTCATGTTTAAGGTGTATTGTTGGTTACCTATAATAAATATAAGAAAAACTCCACCAAGACAAATCAGTCTGTAAATTAGTACTTTTACGGACTCATATGCCATTTATGACATGAGTCCGTCAAAGTGCTACTTTACAGACTAATTTGGCTTTTCGGCAGAGTTTTTCGTTTACTTTACAGACGATTTAAAAAAAAATGTTTACTTGCTTCTAACCAAAATTACAATTCTAACTCCTATTAAATTCCTTTTAAAACAATGTGCTATTTATTTGTTTACCCCTCTACAGCTAAATTGGAAATGATGGAATATAAATAAATATACCCAAACACATTTTCAAACATTTGTTTCTGCAGCTAAAAACATGATCATAAGTGTTATGATTTATTCCTCGTTTATTATCATAAGATTAAAAAAAATTGCTATTTATAAGACCACGACTGTTTGTACCAAATTTGTACCCAAAAAGATCGTGAACGGCTAAACCAGATGTTTTAACAACTGATGCCTATTACATAGGGTGTTTCAGTTACATTTCGTATATATTGAATAAATGTAACATTACTCGTCAATAGAAACAAAAATCCTTATGCCATTTTTAATTTTACGCACATCAAAAAAATTTCGAAAAAGGTAATTTTTTCTCTATATCTATTTTCCTTTTACTGCTAATACGCGGCTACAAGGCTAAAATTTGGCAACAAGACACTGAAAAACCAAACTAAAATCTAACAAATCTAACCTTATATACGTACCTACAGAACTTCACGGTTCGTCGGTAATCGGTCAACTTTGACTAACCATCATGCTTGACTGATTAGTGGAACAATTCTAAAAGACTGGAATTAATAGTACCTAAATCAGAGTTCATTAGCGCTTTTCTATTCTTAATAATTTCTAAGCTTTCAAATCAGTTAAGTTCTGTCGGGTTGTTTATATTTCTAATTAATTCTATGCCTTTAACCTTATGATTTTGTTCAAGCATAAGTAGGACGACGCTAGATTTATCATGTCTTTTAAATTTTAAGTGAGCTAAATGCTCTTTGTACCGAATCTTCAAACATCTATTAGTTTGCCCTATATATTTGATTACAGTTATTACATGATATTATATATTATAATGATAACATGATAATATATAATAGATTTTATATATTCTCGATTTATCCATGTAATCTACTTGATCTTTTGGGTTTCCTAAGGCATAATACATTCTTAAGGCTGTTATTCGAAACCACAACTGTTTGACATGAATAAAGCGCCAATTTTGCAATGTGTTTTACTTATCCTTATTGTTATTACCTAGTGTAGTAACATACCTAACCCTTACCTTATTTTTATGTCTTCTAATAGTACTATACCCAACATCCTCAGAGTAACCGTCAGAAACAGCAATGTCAATAATTTTCTTGAGTTTTATTTTATATCTTAATTTTGACCTTAGTGACCTTAATTTTGCTTAGAAATTATTAAGAATAAAGAAGCGCTAGTGAACTCTGATTTAGGTCCTATTAATTCTAGTCTTTTAAAATTGCTCCAGTAATCGATCAAGTTGACGGTTAGTCAAACTTGACCGATTACGACGAACCGTGAATTCTGTAGGTATGTAAGGTTAGATTTTTTAGATTGTAGTTTAGTTTTTCAGTGTCTGCTGAAGATGACAGTTTTGCTGTTGAAATAAGTGCCCAGAGCGATTAAAAGTGTGTGTGGTGAGGGTGAAGTACAGTTTTATTACTAAATTTGTTTTTTTTAGATTTTTCCTCTTTTTTGCGACATTGTGGGGGGCCCTAATGATTATGTTGCCCCGGGGCCCAATGCCGTCTTGTTACGCTACTACACTGCAAGTTAAGATAAGTCCATCCTTTTTACCACTCTACTGTATCTGTTGAAGGTGTACACTTCAAGAATTAACATGACGGCAAAACAAACAGTTTCCTAGCAACACATGTGACAGACGTCTGTGCAACAGCTGATGTATACTTTGAAGAGATACTCACGATATATATTTTTATTTAACAATCACGTCCGACTTACCCACTCATCTCAAAATTTACCCCTACCCCGACTTGACCTGGCTCACTTTACACCAACCCACCTACAAATCGAGGGAAGAAAGAGCTAAACCAACTGTCCTTTTGGACAACTAATTATTTAGAATACGTAAGAAAGTTCTTACTGGCTCCCCTATACACCACTGAAGTCTTATTTCACGGGAGTCAACAATGCAAGATCAACTTTGCCAATAAAAATCCCTCCACGATCTACTTTTTCAAAAATTGTGGAGTAAGATAATTTTGAAATAAATAAAGATTATTAAAAAGTTTCACAATATTTATTAAAATATAACCTAACAATATTGTTTCGACAGCTAAGCTGTCATTATCAAAGGTAATTGAATATAAACAAAGACGTCGCTAAGATAAGTTCAAAGAATAGATAACTAGATAAAAAGATAAAAATAATAAAAATTAAATATCTAATACTTCCAGTAACGGAGAATTACTTAATCTGTACATTCATTAAAGGTACCCTGAGTTTGTGTTTGTATATCTTGAAAGCTTCTAAAATCTCTAACTGGTGTTTGTTATTACAAAAATGTAGGAATTTGATGTTGTTTTGGGGAGTCATTGTGTGTTTCTGTTCTGAAAGATGTTTGGCGTAATTGCGTTTTTCGGGATGTTTATTTCTGTAACAACGCACGTGTTCTTTATATCGTATATCAAAATTTCGAAGTGTTTGTCCAATATATACCGAACTACAAAAAGAACAATTCAAACATAAATGCCCAATTTCATGATATCGTGTGTTCTGTCTTTAGTATTAAATAAAAATGAGAAAGTATTCATGTCGTCAGTAAACGCTAAGATAATTTTTCTATAAAAAGATAGTAAATTATTGGCGATAGACTAAAAGTCATTACGTGATCGACTGGTAGATGGCACATTATTAACACCCCGTCTCATATTTAATTGTACCAAATATGTAAATTTAAGACACATTTAACACAAGATTTGCCTACATTTAACTTACTTAACTATAGAAATTAGATATAACAGTATAAAAGAATTTCTTTACTTACCGCCTGAGTCTTGGCAGTGAAAATTGGGATCAAGGCCTTTTGAGCACATCTTGGTAATCTTTTCAACTTGTCCATTCGTTACATAATCCAGAAATCTTCTCAAATTGGTTCTAGTATGAAGGCTCTTCAGTTGCTTTTCGTCCAGACTTAACATTTTATACACCCTCCTTTTATATTTCAGCTGAAACAACAATAAAACCATCATCGGGTTACTACAAAAGATGTTTTTTCTTGTTGAACGAATTTTCATCATCATCAGAGCTAAACCTAATGTTATCCGAGCTCGTATCGATATCGCGCGTCCGCAAGTATTTTTTGCACTAGTGCGATTTCTAAATAAAAAGGGAACAAAGAAGCCGTATTTGTTCACGAGCGGCAGCAACGTAGCTGTATAATCCTTCTTTTACGCCGGCTAATTAGCTCTGACATAATCAATGTGTAAAAAGAATTGCCCGATGGCATGCAAATTCTCGATTTGATTAATACTGTACATGTACTATATAGATAGGTGCGTGTGTGAGTCCATGCGTTATTCTTTTTAGTGGTTCAAAGTTATCGTGCCAAGAATAGAAAAATGATAATGTGGCAAAAAGGGTGTATAATTATTTAAACATTTTATTAGTAATTGGTAGATCACGTGCGGTATGAGATTTTGGACGGAAAAATCGAGCTAGACGTATAATGCACACTATTTTTTCGAAGTAAGAATATTACGTTTCTAAAGCGAGGATTTTGCATCTGAATTTCTTTTTGTTTTTATCTGGTTTAGACCTCAGTTTTATTATTACTTATTAGTTATAATCATAATTTCTTGCCAAGAATCACAAAAGCTAATAGTAGAGGTTGACCTTCGATTTATTTTTTTTAATAATCGATTAATCGATTATTTTAATTAAGAAAATAATCGTAGGTCCGATTAATCGATCAATCAATCAGTCGATTTAATCGATTGCTTTTTAAATCGATTTTTTTTATTATTGATGTTCATAATCGCACAACCCTAGTTGTTCTCAAATTTTGGTTGAAGTAGCATTAACAACGACCACGAATTGCACAAATTGTTTCTCTACTAAAGCACAAAATTGGTGATGTGTGATGTATTATTAACTCGTATTCGTACTATAAGTACAAGGTATGACCACAGCACTAGAACGGGACCAAACAGAACTTACACTGAACACAAAAGTGGATCTTAAAAAATATAACGTAATATCTCTACGAGCATTAATACATCATATACCATAGCAAAATTTCAGAATTAGGTACTATTTATGTTAATCCAGAAAAGGCTTTATACCATAATATACAAGACACGAATTATCAAAACAAGTGATTAATCGGACCTTCGATTATGTTTTTGATCAATCGATTAATCCGATGAGTCGATTAATCGATCAATCGATTAATCGATCAGTTGATTAATCGCTGAATCGATTTAATCAATTTTTTAAATAGATTTTCGATTATTGATTTCGATAATCGCACAGCTCTATTGGCATTACTTACAAGCTTACAACACACAACACATTATATACACATAATAGTTCCATTTAAAAGAGTTAATCACGGCACTTCCGGTTTGATTGAATGTTCTACAAAGTGTTTCAATATCAATAGTTTTCGTAAACCAGATGTTGAATCGATAACTGGGACACCCTGTATAATTCAAACAGACATTCAACGTTCCTCGGATGAAAAACTTAAGAAATACAAGACTGTTTGACTTATTCAACCCATGACAGGAGGAGGGGAGAGTTTGACTGTAAAAAGTAGTGGCTCGTAACACTATATAAGTAAAATACAAATGAGGACCAAGACGATACACTGGAAAAAATACATTAACCCCCCTGTTTTGTTACCTTCTGCTTTTGTTTCTTGTAAAGCAACACCAACCAATATTTTAAGGTATTTCTGTACAACTACAGGCATCATCACCACTGGATCAGACCTGTCATAACGGTTACTTTTCCAGAACAACTGAGATGTAGAAGCAACAAAAGGGACTAAGCGTCGCTGTGAAATCTGATCAAAAGTAGTATACCTTATTTACAGGTAACTAGTAACTCTTTAAAGAGCGTTACGTGCATGCAAATGTGAAATTTGAATCACAAGAAACTAAACAAGTTACTTAGTACTTTTGTTAAGATATTATAAAGGATAGGATATTACATAGTATACATGGAAAATTCTAATTTTGGTCAGTATTGGCACTTAGCTACTTTGTCACTTCTACCCACATTTACACACATTTTCTCAGCAGTTAACCAGCTTAGTCAAATTCAATGAGTATGGAATGCTTTACGTGCGATCCATTTGGACATGTGCCGACGTATTGCAAATAAAAAAGGAAACCATGTTCAAGTTACGAATTGAGTGGAGAGGACACAATGTCAAATTTAAAAAGGTGAGATGGGAACTTACCATGATTTAATCTCCGTCAGGTTAAGGAGGCGGTATAAAATCTGGAAACTGAATGTAGAAAATATGTGGAACTTTTTTTGTAGTATTGGGATCTAAATTCTTGCCTGAGTTTTTCCCAATTGGGACGAATCTGTGCTAAAGTACAGTTCGTATGAATAAATGCAAGAGTGATTCCTTAGTCTGTAGCTACGACCTATAGATACAGTCTAAGATAAAAGTTCGGAAAACCTACAAATATCTCAAGAACGATTAGTATGATCAAAACAAAAAAAAAGATGGTAGGTTGATTATAACAAAGTACCAAAGTAGAAATTCGGAAATTAAGAAGTGGAAGAGATGAGTTTAACCCTATAGTGATTTAAAGCTAAGTCAAACAAAAGAAAAGACACAAAAGGTAAAATTGGTGTTCGAGCAAGTACTTAAGGACAACAGAACGTATATACATACGGAAAAAAGGTCGTTTATCACCTTTTAAACAATTCTACAAAAAATCTACCTAAAGAAAATCGTTGGTGCTCACGCATTCGCACTAGTAACAATAAGAAATAAAACGGCTTTTGTTATAACAATTGACAAGACGATTGTACTGGACATGAGGAGATTATCTGTAAATGTTCAAGATTGACAGAATGCAAGCCCCATAATACACATACCCATACACCCCGAAACCACGCAATAGGTTTATAGTCCGTTTTAAAAGATTCCATAAACAATTCTAGGGGCAAAGAAGTAGAAATAATAGCTGTACCGAACATAGCATAATAATTGGTCATGAAACTAAGTTAAACACAACACCCGATTCCCTAGACTAACGACAAGGAGTTTATTATTTTGAACTAAAAGTAACCCAATGCTGGCTAACGAGTATGTCTTTCTCAATCAACGACCATACTTGAGATACGTCATATAAAATATGCGTAGTAGAAAATATGAGAAAGCGATCTTGGTGTGTAATCCTTAAAAGTATTTGAAGTATTTAAACAGACCTTAAACTTCTAACATTGCTATTTACAACAATGCGACATACGTTATTGCCAATTTTACAATAACGTGAATTATTGGCCAATCGGTAACTTATTAGTTCAGTATTAACTGAACTACCATGCGATCAAACAGACCATATTGTGAAGATTGATATCATACTTTCCATATTTCTTAATTTGCTATTAGTGTCATCTGACAAATGACATTTTTGGCAAATGCCAAGCGAAATTGCAACAATGTAAAATGGCGATCTTGCTGTCTAATACCATCTACCTTGATAATTGCTATTTATGACAAAGTGGCAGTCGTCCTTGCCATTTTGACAATAACGTAAATTATTGACCAATCAAAAACTATTTCTTTGGATATAATTGAACAATCGCTTCATAAACTAAAATGGAATTAGAGCAGGCTGTGATCTTGTTGTGAAGGTCAAACTTTTAATAATTTTAATACTATCACTATGGATGTAGAGGTTAATTAAGAGAGTTCGCTTGTTTCTTTGCGCAATTGATACCAAAGCAGCATTTTTAGTTATCGCTACTTACCAGCAACTACCGGCTTAACTATTAAGTTTTTGCCACTAGACACAAGTACGCAAATTGCTAGGGTTTTATTACGTGCTTGGAACCAAAACAGGGAATAATTTTTGGGTAGCAGATACGCTGCAGTAACCTGTCTGGAACTTGTCAGCTACGTTTCGGTTACGTTTAGGTTACGTAACGGGAACGTGACGACGTAGTAATTGCTACTTTCGCGGAACTTCTTTTCTCTTTGACACATCGTGTCGCGTGGTTGCTCTCTCTTACTCTTGCAAATTAACAAATATTCTATCATTTTCTATACTAATGCTGCGACCGTGTCACGAAATGGATTACTATTTTATTTGTAATACGTACTTAATAATACAAAAAGCGATGAAATGTTTGATTATTTTGTCATTTCATTACACGAAAATTATAAACCACTGCAACTTTTCTGTTAAATGAGATGATGATAGATCGAAAAATTACAACAAGCCTTCTTTAAATATATTTTTTAATAAAAAATGTCTTTAATAAAATATGACACAAATACTTATAAGTTGATACATATAATATAAACCATTTTTTTATTATTTCTAAGGCACAATTTAACACCAATTTGTTATTTCTATTGAAGGTTATATACTATATAGTAAAACATCTATTAACAATCAACAAATTGCAAATTGATTCATGGCCTCCAACATTTTACAAGTAAATATGGAGATGGAGTAGTTTACGAAAAATCACTCTAAAGTGATTCTCCTGGGTAGCAAAAACGTAAGTTTTACTTTCAATACTACTGTAAAGTTCCGTTACTTTAAAGAGTTAAGTAATTGTTTCAAACAGGTGGCAGGAACTTTCAGTACTACTTTAAAGTTTTAAAAACTTTAAAGTAGTGTAAACAATCATAATATCACTTTGAAGTTGCAACGACTTTGCAAGTAATTATACTAAGTGGCAATAACGTTCCATATACTTTAAAAGTTACTCAGAAGTAATGGAAGTACATAATTACTAAAATATTCCGCACTAAAGTAAATAAACCTATAAATCATAAATTTAGTTGTAGTTACGAAACAACTACGGAATCAAAGTTTCGATCTCAGCTACTCCTACTTAGATGCTGCTTGAGTAGTGTCTTCGCATACTAAGATATAAGAGAAATACACGTTATCAGCCTACTCTAATTTTCTCGATCGCATGGTATTACATGTATAGTAGTCCACTTAATACCAAACATGGCTATTGGAACTATTTTTAAAAAGTGTTTTGGATTTTCAGAAATTTCGTTTCAGAAGTTTTTCCGAAGAAGAGACGTTAAAAACTGTGCTAGTTTCTTGACTCTGCCCACCGTCTCTGCCACCAAAACTGATGTTCATGGTAAGTTGTAACTTCTCTCTTCTCGACGCCGATTATCGATATAAAGATAGGTTAATAGCAACGCTACAAGTAAAAGCACTACTCGTTAAGTTTAGAGCTCCATAGTCTGCAATCTTTTCGGCCAGTACATAGGGGTCTGCAGAATTTAAACCCAGAACCAGCATATCAACTGCCCAAACAGTTTTGCGGGCTACCCCTACGTTTCTTCAAAAGGAAATATGTTTGGTCGAAGGCCAAATGCTCCCCTTTCCCTTCTTTTCTTCGTTGAAAAGAATTTCTCCTATGAGAAAAATCATCCTGAATCTAAATTGCACCAAGTTATATTTATTAATAGATTGCACCAATTTATATTTTACGGGTTAATTAAAGTATGGGTTAATTAAAGTATGAATGAGTCATTTTCGTTGAAGCTAAATAAGAACCTATATGGAAAAATTGTTTGTGCTCGTACTATCCTACGTGGTTTTGATACGCCAAAATTCATACATTTTAAATGAGAATTTATTTTTTGAAATAGTATCCAAAAGTAATTTTTAGTAAGCCCTTAAAGAACATCTCTACAACGTAGACGTCAATAGCTTACAAGTTTTAACGTTGTGCTCCAAATAGTGACAAAATAGCGCATTCTGTTTCGGTTCATATTCCTGGCGAAATTTAAAGTTGAGCTTTTTAAATAAGATATTCGAAGTTGAATGTACAGATTTTTACCAGAGGAATATAGAAAAAACCGTGCCCTACATTATCTCCACTGAGAAGTCTCAGATATTTCAAAAAGTAATTAAGTTTCAAGAAGTCTACAAATACAGGGTGTAACAAAAATAGTGGGCTGACTATACACAAGCAGCTTCTACGACTAAAAATAAGGAAAAAAGTTTATATAAACATATGTCCTAAAATGTGTCGTTACTGAGTTACCGCTACTTGAGGTTTTACAGTTTCTTATTTAAAAAGATAACAGAAAACGGAGTTGTTTTAATTGAAATTATAATAAATGTTCAAGATGACCTCCACGGGCAGCAACGCACTGGTGAGGATCGTGGACTGCCTCACGCGCTCAAAAATTCTTGCTGTGTTCCGAAAATGCTGGCATCCGCCTTCCACTCTCTGTCGAAGATCGCCAATAGCTTGAACTAGAGTAGAATATGCCATAGATTTTAAATTCCCCCATACGTAAAAACCAAGAGGATTTAGATCGGGAGACCGTGCAAGCCACGCCACAGATCCACCACGACCAATCCATCTTCTATGATATACTGCGTCTATAAATTCTCGTGCTGTGTAACTGAAGTGCACCGTCATGCATGAACCAAATTCGTGCTCTAACATCTGCTGGAAAAGCTGCCAGCACACCTGGTAAGTCATTTTCTAAAAAAAATGCTAATAATTCTGGCCAGAAAGTCGTCCGGGAAAAGGACCAATCAAGACGTCGTTGATAATTCCCACCCACAAATTTAATGAAAACTGCTGTTGATGCCTGGACTGAATAAAGGCATGAGGGTTTTCATCTTGCCACTGATGTAAATTGTGAAAATTGACGATAATATCTCTTATAAAGCCAGCTTCATCAGTAAAGAGCACAGAGGGTAAAAAGAGAAGATCGGCAGCGCATGTTTCTAACAACCATGCACAATAAGCTTCTTGTGGTGGGAAGTCATTCTCACTAAGTCTATACTCTTTGCATGTGGTACGGGTACAGTTGATTGATTCTTAAAATCCGCCACAGACATATGATCGATACCTTCCGCAATGCAATTTTTCGAGTACCTTCAGCTGCATTTTCCTCAACACGATCCAATACACGTTCTTCCAAGTCCAAAGTTCTTGTAGTTCGTGGTCTGCCGCGATCTCGTAGTACCGGTTTGAAAGATCCTGTTTCCTTTTATCTAATATGAAGCCGTGCGAATGTTTTCTCATTTGGTAAAGGTCGGTTTGGGAAATGATCTGCGTGAAGTCATCTTGCTTCCGCCCTATTACAATGTGCCAAACCGGACATTAAATGCATGTCGGACATCTCTTCGAAAAAATAATCTGCCATTTTTGTACAATTAATTAGAAAACAATACTAATGACTTAAATGACTTAATCAACTGTCACGACTGAAAACTAGAAGCAGGGATTACCTACTTGATAATAGTCTGAAAAGCGTAAATGCGTGTAACCAATGAATTTTTTCTCCAACCGCACGAATATGACACCATAATATCAATTCATTTTGTATAAAAAGTACACCATTTAGGAACTGATACTCGTTACCATAACAATAAATTTTCATTCAAACCATACACCACGTTCATCAACGAACTATTAAAATATTACTTGGGTACTTCTATGGAGAAACCTACTCCATACAACCCAAAACCAAAATCAAATAATATTGCTTCTCCCAAAGAGATTACAGATTTTTGGTTACAGCAAAATGATTCACCTGAATTTTTTGGTCTAGTTAACCTATTTAAAAACGAAATCATTTATCCTTGTAATTTCATAAACACAAACTGTAATCAAATATCGCACGATCCGTCACAAATTCAGGATTCTAATCCCCAATTGAGTGACGATACTCAAAACGTCATTTATCAATGCAATGACTTTTTAGATGTATCAGCATCCACTGATACTTTCTGTGTTGATAAACCTGACCATTCAATTATTGAAAAGCACGTTTCGCAGGTTAATACTTCCATTACAGAAACTATCACAAATGATTTAATTCCAAAAGTGCATTTATTCCACGACCAAACGGAATCACAATCTCCTACAAACATTAAAAAAACATCAAAGTCAGTGAGGATACCGCTAAAATTGAATCCTAACCAATGTGTTTTAAATCAGAAATTGCAAGAGCTTCCGAAGGCCGACGGTTTGGGGATATCAACCGCCGTATCTTCTACGAAGCCTTCCTTGGATCCAGAAAATAATTCCTGGAATCTACAAGCTACAACACCTCCAGTTCCTGATGGAAATCACATCAATAATGTTCCTCAAGAACTAAAAGCTACGACACCCGTAGTAACAGCTCCTGAAAAATGTCCAGCAATTCTCGGACACGACGATGCCGACATCTCTCGTTTCGCCATTGGAACGATGCCATAAGAAGAGATTGTTCTTGGATATAACAGGATTAATATCTTTTTTTATTTATTTAAATTTTATCTTTAGTTTGTTTTCTCGGATAACCATCAACGAACTTCGCAACAACCTTAACCTTAACCAACAAAATCTTGTTATGTTAAAACGCGAAATTTTATGCAAAGGTCACGCGATTAAACAGCCTTATTACCTCGTAATTAGAACAATGCGAACATTCGACTTTTTGCTAACCGAGAAAATTACAACAGTGCAACTGCTATTGACCGAACCGAAATTATCTTATCATAATAGCAAAATCCATTTCGCTAATAAACTTTGGCATTATGTGCAGTTTCCTGTGCATGTGTAACTTTCCAGTTATACACCATAAACACAAGTGCAAAAATAACAGTAGTGACTTATAAATTTCACGTGAGCCTTGTCAACTCGACATTACATGATATCATACATTGATAACATTCAACTAATCAATCCTGAATAGCATTTGGACCTCCCAAATATATGTGCTAGCGGATTAAGCTTCAAGTATTCATTCTCCTGAAATATCATAGGATTCAAGAAGATTTAATCATACTCTCCAACGGGCAATTTCACCTAGTAATTCCTACAACCTTAGGACAATGCTATGAACACTGCCTCCGTTTTATGAGATCAAACCCACTTCTTCCAATCCTACGGACAAAATGAATACAACTACGTTTATCAATGTTAACTACAAACTTACTACTTAGGCTAAAGCTTTTAGTTTCAATTAGCATAGTTATTTTTAATTTTAAAAGTTACAACAAATAAATCGTAACGCAAGCATCACTTGTTCACGAAACACTTATTATGTTGTTCCTTGGTTTTGTTCACCTTCCTAAATTTTATTTCTTTCTTTTTAGTAAGAATTACAGAACGTCCTAACAAGTGATTTCTGTACCATCAAGTTTATTTTAATTAGGTTAAGTTTGCGGCAACAACTTGCAATAAGCAAATCATGTTTTTGCTTTAAGCAATTGATGCCCCTTAGCTATCAGCAGCAAAGGCCTTTCAATTCTTTGATTATTAGCACCTAATTATTAGCATAAGTTTTATTGTAGTAGCATGTAAGGAACCATTGAAAAGATGCAAACGACCTCAATTTTTTTGTAGCTAGTATACATTAAACTTGCCAATACATACAAGTACGACATTAATGTATGCTATTTTTTTGTTGAGGAATGCATTAAATGCCCTTTTGACTCACGTCTCATTTCTTTTGGTACATGTTCAGCTTTTTTTTTACCCGGGGTGTAATGTAATGATATTCATCATAAAATCAGTCATTACATCCATATTACCTCAAGAAGGCATTGCATGCTAAGTGATTGCCATGACAACAGTAATCAACAAAAAGTATAAATAAATTTCTCATAGAAGTAAACATGTCTTTTATTGTCTTCTACAAGAGGTAACATATAAGTAGTGTACAAGACCACACACAAGCAACCTGTATTACTACATTAATCTTCAAAACACTACAGTACAAAAAGTAGTCTGAGATTATGTATAAACTATTTTCCGCGGTGCTCTAAAAGATTTTCTTTTATAGCAATAATACTCTTAAGGTTTTAACTTTCTTATTCGTCCCAAAAACATGCATTTTTGTACTAATTAAACAAATAAATATTTTTTAAATTCACTGCTCTAGCTCAGTAACGAACCATTTTAGAACATATGTTTATACAAATCTTTTTCCATATTTGTAGTCGTGGAAGCCGGAATATAGTCAGCCCACCATTTTCGTTACAACCTGTATATACATTATACAAGCCGAGTTCTAACAAACGGAACAAATTGGAAACACAAAAATCTTACTAGTCTGCCGTCAGAATATTTTTGAGGCTTTCTATGTATTATGTTTTTTCATAGTAGAATTGGTTTTTAATATTTTTTTATTACTTTTGAGATTGTAGAAATTCAGGCTTATACAACCTTTACACCTCTTTTACAGATAATTATCTAAAATTCTTGATTTTTGTTTGTTGAGTGCGAAAGAGAAAAACATTCTTTGGTTGGTATGCAATTCTACAAATTCCTGTTTGGTGTTCCCAACCCTAGTCTGAACAAGAAGCAAAAACAGCTAGACGTGTTTATTATCAATTTATTATTACTGCAATTTAGTAATAAATGCACAAGAAACATTAAGCGGAAAGCGTTATTAAATAACTACTTGTCAAAGCGTTAAAAGTAAAGCATTGGAATGTACTGCTATTAACTAACACGACCTAAAATGACCTTTCAAATGAACTTCCTTTTTTAAATTTACCTTTACTATCGGTTTATTTTTCTTGATTTTCATCGCTTTTCGAAATGAAGGGGGGAGAGGCGAACTTTTTTATGCATATCTTAGAAGTCCAATAAAAAACTTAACGAGTGCTTGTTTGGCGCTAAAGAACTTCTAATTAACGGGCTTTTAAAACTTCATCGATTCGTTAACCCTTACACAATTTAATTGGATTTTATCAGGTTGTTTACCCAGTCAGTAGGGGCCATTCTATCTAAGTATCTGTTTTTTATAGATTTTTAAAAACCGTAACACCTATATAATAAAACTCAAACGAACTACAACTGTTTTCTTTTTTAATAGCACACGTTAAATATTAAAAGCCGCGATTAAATTATCAAGTTAGTTGTTCGGAATCAATTAGGAAACTAAATTTTGTTGTCTTGATTTCCTTAACATTTTGATTTGAGTCCCGCGCATACATATTCAAACGAATTTATTAAGAAAATTCGTGGGCTTATGTTTAAGGTCAGTTTTATTAAAAATTTATGAAACTGTATAACAGATTTATTTCTTAGGCTTTTTATTGTATAGATGCGTAAATGCAAATGCCAATAAAAAATCCGGATTAGTAGCCTAGCAATTAGTCCATTATGTGCGATTGGAATTTTAAACATTGATAACAAACTTAAAATCAGCTACTTCAAAAACCTTCAGATGCCAAATTTCATGCAAATAATCCATACTTTAAACATTATGGACGCCATATTAGATTCGCTCTTTAGAATATTCAAACTTCGACAGCAACTCTAAAATCAGCGACTTCAAAAACCCTCAGATGCCAGGTTTCAGCAGTTAAACCATACTTTAGTTATTATAGACGGCATATTGAATCCGTACTTTAGAATTTTTCAAACGTTGACATCAAATTGGAAATCGGAGGCCCAGATGCCAAGTTTCATGCAAATAAAACATACTTTAGACATTATGAACGCCATATTAAATTCGCCCTTTAGAATTTTCAAACTTTTATAACGGGAACTTCCTGACAGGCTAGCTCGCGGTGTTAAAAGAAGTCCCAGCTATATTAAAAATTTATTACACAAAACATTAACCTAAACCTGACTGAATCTTTGTGTCCGGCAAACGTCTGCTCTAAGATAGCAGCCGCCGTTTGAACTCAGCACAAGCGTAGTTAGAAATAAAAGACACAGATACAAAAGAAACAAGAGGTTATTTATTTTCAAAACACAAATAAGAATTGTGAGGTTCATATCATACTCAAAATGCAATGATTAAAAAAAACTGTTATTTGTAAATAAACCCCTAAATAATAGAAAAATAATATTATGAAATCAGAAATCTTATACAATTTTACATACAATAAATTCACAGAATCGAGATGACAATAATTTGATTACATATCTTTAACTAAAATGGATATTTGAATCAGACTTACGCTTTCTGCAGAAAAGTAATGCGGTACAAGTCGCAACTGCGCCTTTAATATAGTACTTTGTTAAAACCAAATGAATTTAGGAAGTTTACTTTGTTACATAACCTAAAAGTTAAGAAGGAAGAAAATGTTCATATAGTTTCGGTGTTGAGTCCTGTGTTGGTCAAGATATTTCTACTGTTGTTGGTAGCTAGTAAAATACTTTAATTATAGATGCAGCTCAGATAACAGCTAAGCTGGTGGCTAATAAATACCCAACGTCTTGGACGGTGGAACAAGGCAGAACGCAGGTAAAACCAGGGCTAAACCGCAGCTAAAGAAGGAGATAAAAGTAGATGCTGGAAAAGGAAGGAGCTTAGAAAGAAATTCTGTATAAATTAACGGTCTATCAACATAACCAAAGGTCTACCAGAAAAGATGTTTTCATCAGCTTTAAAACAATAGTCAACGGGTGGATTATCACCCCTTGTTATAATTGCGTTGAAAGGTATTCCTACAAAACAAGGGATTGTTAGAGATAACCATAATGATTAGAGTAATTAAAAGGTGTACCTAGCATCAGAGCTTAAAAGATCAACAAGTTGGATTCCTGCGACCCTAGCAATGACTGAAAAACTGATCACCAGGAATTCAATGCACTTTATTCCACAATAAACTCATCAAGAGAGAAATCATCAAAATTTCCTAAAATTGGAATAAAGCAAACACTCTATACGCAAGTCAAATTACAACTCATTTTTTAAAAGAAGAAAAGTTATTATCTTATCAACATGTTCTAGAAAACCGAGATAAAGATGAATTCACCAATGAGGTTGCTTGAACAGAAACATTACCAAATAAGGAATAGCCAATAAAAGGGTGTGCCCATAAACACTTCGATATTTGGAATGACAAAAATATGATAAACACACTGGAGAAAAGCTTTTTAAGAAAGAAAATTTTAGGTTAAACATTAAGTGAAATTGAACTGGGAAAAAGCTTTTAAAAAAATGTAACACTTTGACAACAAATCTAGAATCAGCGAACTCAAAGATCCTCAGATGCCAAGTTTTAGCAATTAAATCATACTTTAGTTATTATAGACGCCATATTGAATCCATCCATTAGAATTTTAAACAATGACATCAAACTTGAAATCAGCTACTTCAAAAACCCTCAGATGCCAAGTTTCTTGCAAATAAACCATACTTTAGATATTATGGACTTATCTGCGATTTGTAAGCTGGAGCTTTATACAGCAAATGCAGCACAACTTTGGAGAGCTTACCACGAAGGTCCTGGCCAATTTTACTTCGTATTCTCCTGTTACTGTTTTGCCTCTCTTCATCTCAAAACCGTCCATCACTATCTATCCCAAATACCAATACAAGAACATTACATACAAAACATTAGGTTTCTTTCTGGTTTCGAAATTTCTTTGGACGCGAGGAAGTGTGAAAGAAACGTGTACTGTGTCAACCTTTACTGGGATTTTTCATTTAAATGTGTCTTTCGGTATGTATCTTGGACCTCCAATCTTCCTCTTTCAAAATCAAACTACGGTTTTTATAGCGGTATATGAAGGACATTGAACCCTTCATATAATTCAGATTCCAATAATCGTACTGAATAATAATAGATTCAGAATAAATCTACAAAATGATCCATGATGTAAAGTAAATCGACTGCCACATTCATACACCTCATCGGCGGGATCCATTTCTAAAGCGCCACGCACTCTCCACCCGTAGATCGTGTGGCACCTTATTTGCAAGAGTACTTGAATTGAATCAAGAAAATGTGAAGAAAATCTTCCAAATACCCATTATTTCACTTACAATCGAATCTACAATACAGATGACACAGGAATAACTGTAGCGGAAAATGACGTAGTTGTCAAGAATGGAAAAACGGCAAATAGCCACAACGATGGCAACATTATGTGGAATGGGAGTGGTTTGATTAGATTACTGTCATTCCTTTAATGACTGCTGTCGATGATATTATATCAAACAAATACGAACCATTTGCTCATGAAAGAGTTCCCATCAAAAGCTATTCGCCCTTCCGAGTGGATTAGAACCAGCTTTTAACATAGTCGTCTACTCACTGTGTTGCAGATGCAAAACTGCCCGAGAGCTTTCCCATATTGCATCGTAAAAGAGTACTACAGATAAGACATTTAAGGAGCCATCTAAAACTTGCTACGGTAAAGCAATTAGAATGTATACAAGTTCGACTGAGCAGCCAATCACTAAGTCTGTATAAGATGTTGCAGAGTTCTGCAAACTGAAGAAATATCAATCAATGACATTTCTCCAGTTGCTTCGTTAAGAAAGAAAAAGTCGCAAGGTGTAGAAATCATCACAGCATCGTCCTAAATAACTGGGCTCTCCAAATCCCCGAGAAAGAAGGGGCATGTCACGAAGAAAGCGTTCCAAGAAGAAAATCAATTTTAAACCATTCTTGAAACGATCGAAAAAGAAAATTAAAACTTTGAATTATAGTCTCCTCTGATAGTACTTCAGTTGGAATCAGTTCTGGATATTTGACCTTCTAAGTGTTTTCTGGATTTGATATTTTCGATATTTCTTGATATTCTGCAAGGAAGAGGAAGATCTAACTCGGATGATAATAACTTATACTTCTATGATAACTTTGTAACAGGTCTTCTTAAGGGAAGTTTCCAGATAAGAATTGTGGTTCCAGTGCTTTGTTAAGCATACAATCTTTGCTGTTTTATAAATGCCGAATATATTGAAAACTGCTATAGAAATGAAAAATGATCCCAAGCGGCAGAAAGACAGAATTGGCAGAGTGCTGCTCCTACCTACAATATACTACATGAGGAAGTTGCATTGGTACATTTTGCATATTGATACAGCAACAATTTTGATAACACAACGGATTTATTTTTGAACATTATTGCACATAAGAGCAGACGTTCAGAAAATTATTTAAATCTGGCCTTTTTCCTTGATTGTTTAGCTTCAATTGATCTAAAAGTCCTGCGTAATATTCGTCTGTAATGGTTGGAAGGAAGTCCTTGGAAGATAGTAAATACAAATCGACCCATAAAACCCAATTTATCCCTTTCGATAAAGATCCAAACACTCAGTCCAAACTCATCCAAACAGCGAAAAGCGCGCCTACCAATTATTTTGCCCATTAGAAATTGAATGTAGGACTGGTTGCTTGATACATTTTTTAAAAAATTGGTTTTTAAGGCTTTACCATGACGGTAGTTCAAAATGACCATTATTTTAATTTTATAACTTTTGGTTTTTCTTTGGTGGTCATTTTTATTTCGCCAAACACAGCGTTTTCAACGGTTTACGGAAACGCAGAGTTTTTTAAGAATCATAAAGGACTACAAAATAAATCCAGTAACATTTTGACCTAATCCTAAGCGTTAAGGGTGAAAATACAGGTCAGGTTTAGGTTTATCTCAAACAAATCTCCACTTTCAGAGGTAATTTTTTAAAAGAAGAAAGTGCTTCTACAATTCACAATTATTTTTACTAACAGGTAGAAACTAGTTGTTTTCACTCACCAAGTTTCAACCCTTCAATATAAAAACAGCTCCGCCACAAAGGATAATATGAACAACTATTTAGCGCACAACTGGCGTTCTGGATTGAGTAAATGCCAAGACACTTGCGATGTGTCATTTCTCTTGCATCAAGACATGTTTGCAAAACCGTCGTTGGCAAATCTCCGATCTCCGACGTCGCAGACAAGGCTGCCATTGTTCCCGAATTTATTGGTTTTCTGTTAATAATTTCATACAATCCATCATCAAATACATTTCATACATACAATGTCTACGTGCGCCAGCAAAATATATTTTCGTAAGATTATTAGAAAAATATCAAAATTAAATAAATAAAATTTAACAAAACACGTTTTTCTCTGCAATTGCAGTTTATTTTGGAAGATTGCTCTTGGGGCCTACTTTTCTGTCTCCAATGCCAGTGCAACCGGGCAAATGCCCGATAGGCCCCATCGGGCATTTGCCCGGTTGCACAAACACTCCATTCAAATAAGTTGCACACGTTCTCTGACGTTTAGGGCTTCAACTAGCTCAAACATAAGTAACAGTATCAGATTTGACAAGACATATTACATATTTAATTTGAATTAACATTTTTAAAAAACAAGCTTATTTTTTTAATTACTAGCGTTGCTATCAATACAATCAGTTGTTGCCTGCGCAAGCAACGGAGACTAAGTGAATCCTAGGACGGTAAGTATTACTTACCTTCCGTTGGAAATAAACAAAGTTCGGCCGCGCAACAAATACTGCAAATCGCGTAGGAGTTAAATTCGCTTTACCGCCCGTGTAACGTAAAATACTATTAATTAAAAGATGTATTGTTTAAAGTATACTATGACCAAAATAGTTGTATTATGTGAAAATCAAACAGACCGTCTACGCTTTAATCGTATTTCATTGCACTTCCCTCCAAGTAATTTCAGCCTAGAAATTAATACGAACATTTATTTTCAGTTCACATCTTGTAATTTCCTGCGGTATCGACATGTTGTTATTCCACGACAGTTTTTGCTAGATAACGTATTGTTACAGAAATAATGATCGTATTAGCGGTCGGAAAACGTGTAATCTCACGTGCAGTTAGTGTAAATAGCGCCTGCAATTACAGGAACAGGATAATACGTACATACTTTTTTCAGCCATTATAATTAGCGAAATCAACCAATAATGTTATACACAACGGGTTTTCTAGTTAAATCAGCTTATATAGAATGAGGAAAAGGACGTTGACACTATTTCCCTATACAGTAATAAATAAAGTCGTAATCTAATATTGTTAAACATAATTGTACTTACTTCTAAGTATCCTACGGGACCGCTAAATGGATAATCCCCGAGGCGACGCTCCTCGTCCAGGAATTTTCCGGCTCTGCCATTTTCGGGTGGACAGAAGAGGCCGTAATTAAAACTTTCTTTCAGTTCCTGTTGAAAACATAACTTTAATTAATATTTAATCTAGATTAATTAATTTTTTGCTAAACAAGATGCACTAAATATTTATATAATGAATGGATATGATTGAATTTATTTGAACAGTCTGTAGATATGTAATAATGCTGCTAATGAATCATTAGAAAAGGGGGGGAGGGCTGGATTTATCTTGATGATAAACATACATTCATACTTATAAAACAGATTATATGGTAAATTTTAAGGCTACCAAAATTATTCAAGTATGAAGATATAAATTACAAGAGTAAATGATAAATGATCTCGAGGATGAAGTGAGTGACTTTAAGTTCGACCCATTCATGCAAAAAGTCCGCATTCAACGGTCAATTAAGATCAATAATCAATGCTTAATCATGCTTTAATCGTGCAATCAGTGAATCTTTTTGAAAGGTAATAGTTACTAAATTAATCGCGTGCGATTTGCGGTTTCCAATCGAACGTGCTTAGAAAATCTTGTGTATGTACGTATATACAGAGTGGTCTGTATTAGTTGTATATGTATTTATTTTAAAAGTCTTTAAATTTTGTTTAGGAATTACTCTGTCATTATTTTTTGTTTCTAAACGTTAACTGTATTCATAAGAATTTAATTTAATAAAAACGTTCTGGCCACAGAAAGGTAAGATTTGATTGTTGGCGAATTCCAACAGTAACTTGAAATTGTCAGAGACCTAAACGAAGTGATCTGGAATAGCTATACTATGTCTTGTTCAGCTGCAAGATGACTCTTTAATAATTCAGTTTAATAGTGGTTTGATATTTCGGTCTGTGGATTTTAAAATAAATATCTGTTACGATCCGAACATCCAATAGCGAAAAGGTATCGAATAAATAATTTATGGAAATCAGGGTTGTTTAAAAACCACTTTTGCTAATTCTTAACAAGACAAAATTGGCCAAAATTGAAAAAAGGTATTATCTCAAGCAATTTAAAAAAGTTTATACTGCTCTTTTGTTTAAAAAATTAAATATTAGACAACATAGAGCAGATGTCGCTGCTAGGTTTTAATTACTGTTGATTTTCTTAATAGTAAAAGGCTTTTTGTATTACAATTGGACACTTACATATCTCAGAAGTTGAAAGTTATCATTTAAGTCATTTCATAATATTATAGATAAGTTCGAAAGCATCAGCTGGCCGACAAAAAACAAAAAGATACAGTTTGGAATTTTTTTATGCTGTTGGATCTGGAAAATTATGGATGCTAAATGTCAGAACTATGAGAAAATAATAAGTGCAAATACAGCAAATTTTATGCGAATGAAAACTCATCTATGTAAATGCAGTTCTGAAACTCGTCATTTCTCCGGATCTGAAATGGGAGCGATGAAGTAGACACCGTTCGAAAGAGAATTCCCGATGTTACAGAGAAAAAAAATCATCCGCATCAACGCCTATTCCTACACAGTAAAAAATCCAGTGGTGGTGAAAAACATATTTGGTGTGGTGAAATATCTGAGTGTGAATTTCTACACTCATGTGAATGAAATTAACAACCAAAATTAACACGCAGCAACAATTTTCTTATGAGTGTTATCTTAATTTAAAAAATGGTTAAAAATAATGTTTTTGGTGTACAAATCATTTGAATTTGGTAAAGATATTCTCGTTAGTGTAGAGTCATCTTTCAGAAAATGTATTTCACTATTCTAGCATGTTAACAGCAGTAAAGAGTGTTAATGAGATTGCCAACAAAACCGATTTAACCCTCGCGAGTGTCATCCACCGAACATTCACCTCCAACGCGAATAATCACGATTGGACGTGAGCACTTTTATTTACTGTTTGTGTTTGAATGTAGTTAGTTGTCTTTGAAAGTCACAATGATTTTTAAGATTCAACTAGCCAATAAAAGTAAATATGCTAAAATAGAAGAGGATGCATCTTTCTACGATATTGTGCAATTAGGTAAGATTTTAAAACTATAATTTCCAGTCCTGGTTGTGTCTATTCAGCTTTTTCTTATGTAAGAGTTTTGGCAGCCATGTTGATCCTTTGTAATTTCAATCATCATTATGCATAAATATAAATAATAATGTTTACGTGAATTATGGATAAATAATAGATAAAATTATTTTCAGATTTTTGGTTTACAAAGAACCATTTAAGTGTAAAACCGTTTCTGGTTCCTGCTATGTAGTACCTACATAAGTATATATGTGATGAAGTATATGTCGGTATAGTAGGTCGGTATTTGGACGGCCGAACTCAGCTTAAAAAGATGGCGCACATGTGTTTATAAAACGTGTGATTATTAACATATGATTACTAACATTGTGATTAGTGACATTAAATGTCGTTTCTATAATTACAGGTAAGGTTTGTAATGTAAATTAGAATGTGTAAATAATTTTAATAAAACTTTAATTACAGAAACTCATAATTACAAATGATAAACACAAACAGTCAACTTTGAACATTTTTACATTGGGTAACAAAATTAAGAATTCATGATTTTCAAATAATGAAGGAAAATCATCACAGTATGTATTTACATTGGATTATTTAGATTTAGAATGTATTTATATTTTGCATTTTGTTTTAAAATAAAACTAATATTTGTGTGCATTATTTTTTTACTTTTTTCTTTTTGTACACTCCAATAAATGATTGTAACCACTACCACCACCACATGGTTCCTTTTCTATTAAAAAAATGTTCCTTACCGTTATAAGCAATAATTTTTACACTAAAAGAATGGGAAATTAACACTCAGTTCGTGCATACTTTACACTCAACAAATGTTTTCTCACACAACAATATGGTTGTCATTTTTACACTCAGTGTCCATGACTTTAACCTGCATTGAAGGTTAAAGTTGTTATATATTTTACCACTTTTAAGACCAATGTTATTTACACTCATCAGTGTGGATAAATAGGAACCACTCTGGGTGTTATTTGAGTGTAAAAGTTAACACTCCATTTTTTACTGTGTACTTCATAATCGTTAGTTCAACTTAAACTTTCCAAATCATCTACTAATAACTAATAAGTCTCAGGCAGCGATAAAATAGATCTTGCTTATTGCAAAATATCTTTTCTACTCCAGCATTTGAAAGCAGGCTGTTTCAGTTGTCATTAGAGAATTGAAAGTTTTCTGAGGAACAAGCAGAATTGTTCTGTACATATGTATTTTTCCACTTGCCTCAAACGGCAACGCGCAAGGTCTTTTTCTTCTTCGGAAAGTGTTATTATCGCGTCGGAAAAGTATCGCTTTCCGCTCTTGGATATACACAAACAGTTATTTATGCTTGCAAAGTACCTTTCAATTATACTAATCAGCACTATTTTAAGAAGATAATAGAATATTTATGTCCAAAAAGTTTATAAATAAAACCAATAGAAATTGCATTAGATATACTGCAAAATAATTCTGTAAATATTGCAAATGCCGTACAAGAATGGTTGACAATATGGAATCATAAGGATTTAAAACACTATTATACCTAGCGGAATTATTCGAAATACGTATAACATATAACATTAAAATATCAATGGTTATTTGTTTGAGGGTCACTGGTTAAAAATCTTAATCGTTTTTGGTTGAGACTCGCCATATGAATTCCCTGTCTTGTTAGAAAAGGTTGCAATACTGTTTTTCGTGTGCACATGATTTAAGTAAAATTAGAGAAGGTGGTAAAATCATGTAAAATAGTTGCGGTTAAGTTAAAATACAAAATTTTGTTAAAATGTCTTGGCCGATTATAATCAGAATCAGTTTTATGGAATTAACCCCTTTGAAATATTGGGCTAGGGGTTAAATCCAATCGCTTTATTGCGGAATAAATTTCTCGTAATTCATGTTTTTTCCTACTTAGTCAACGTAAGATAAAATATTGTAAATTCTGCACAATTCTGACAGGTAAAACATCTTATTTATCACTGATGGAATTATTTTATATCGATTCGAGTTTTTGGAAGGAAAAACGCGTAATTAAGGGCATCTCATGATTAAGAAAGGTATGTATTTATTCTACTAGTTACTAGTATTACTAGTAAATTGAACTACTGTATGTGTCTGTAATTAATATTTATCATTCAACAAATAATTATCACTGATTAGACGATTATGTCTTTGATTGTCCATGATATTAGCAACAAATAAATCACTTTAATTCAAGATGAAATATAAAATGTCATACACAAATTAAAATCAAATTTATTTCTTGGTCCAGATTATGTGAGACAGGGCTCGTACATTAAACTAAGTACGTACAGCAGCTAATTGTAACCAGATGCTTGAAGTCAGAAAAATGAAAGATAATTAAATTTCCGACAAAAAAGATTACACTCATTTTTTACGTACATCGAACCGCTTGTACGTTGTATCCGTTTCCGCGCCACCTTCGACGTAGAATACAAGGCGCGTATAAACATTCTTTACTGTATATCTCGCAAACGGTTCGCTGTACTTAAAAAATGAATACAACCTTTTTTGTGGCAAATTTAATTATCTTTCATTTTTATAATAACCTTAATTGACCTCTCAGTCATAATAAGTGAGATACAGGAAGAAACGAATTTCTTTGACCTTTAATATTTTTTAACGCCGGCGCGGTCTCACTCGATTTTTAATATATTGTTTAAAACGACAAAATAAAGCGATTAGAACCAAGAAAGACAGTTGGGATTTTTCGAAAAGATAACCCTAAAGCTGCTAGAGTACTTGTTGTATTTGCCAGTATCTGGCCCAGCCACTCTCCGACGATTATGGGGTTAGCTGGCAAAATTTAAAGCTATATCTATTGAGTCAGGCTGATACTTCCGGTCCATCTAATTTTTGACAGGTTCAGTTTTGATTCGTCCGTTGTGGTTCTGTTTGGTTATAACTATAGGATGTTATATCCTAAATACTTAGGCATTGGCATCAAATCAAGAGAAGCAGAAGACAATGAATTCAAGAAAATGATTATACCATATTAAGAAATAAATCTAGAAGTTTTGGCTATTATATCTGTCAGTATAACCAACTCTTTTACATTTCTAATAATAAATAAAAGTAAATTAACGCATAAAAAAATACGTAATACAATACCCAATTGTAATACTCGCCTATCGGCTCGTTACACAACACTGTACTCGTATGAATTACAATAGCAATCATTGTAACGCTTATTTCTGCAATATATTTCCGATATAGATTGTTTTAATGCAATTACATGGTGGTTACCATTAAATAATACTAGATTAATTATATATCTGAATTTATTACATTTGCTGTACATCTACAAACTGCATTGCTTCATCTGCAACAATAGAGAGAACTTTCTCAAATTCTAGCTACATATATTCAAAACAAAATTAGAAACCAACTCGGCTTGGAAACAGTAGCAAAATTGGTAACTTCCCACCTAATGTTAAATAGCATTTCTAAGGGCCCAACCAACGAAGATGAATATTAAATGGATAAATTCCTACATAATTAAATTTTTTAAGGTAAAAGTTATTTTCTAATTTTATTTTAATATTTTTTAAATCGTGTTTTGACCTTCAGTATAAAATTTACTTTATTTTAGTTTTATTTCAAATAAATATTTTGCACACTCTGTTTATATTTAATTAGTTTAGTAACCTTCTATTTATAGCCCCTCTATTTCATATAGTAGCAACATCGTGGAGCAATGTGGAGCACCTGACACAAACATTAATAAAGAAAAAATTACTACATGCATGTTGTTGCAGTAATTCTATAAAAAGCTGTTCGAAAATTACAACTACGAAAGTATGTATCATATTAATATGGTCGTTCTTACATAACATGAATGTCCATTATCAAATTAATGTAAAATTGTGAATATTTTTATGCATGATTATTATTAAACCTAAGATTTATTGTAAGCCGGAATGTCAAATCTAGTAATATTCAATGCTGCCAACATCGTTCTGGTGCTTTTGCTTCAGCGGCGAGATCAATGGTTGTCGCTACTATTTGAAAATAAAGGGGCTATACTATTAAATTTCCAGCACTCAACAATAGCCTAGCGAGTTTTGACATTTACCAGGTAACAAAATTTATTACCTGGAAACGGTTAACCACGATTGGCACAATTTTTGTTTTTTTTTGGGTAACCTGGGTACGGAAATCGATACCCACATCCAAATGCAGGTGCTAATAATCCCTAATCTAAATCAGTATCGCTCTCGGGATACCTAGTACATTTTTCTAAAAAATTTAGTGTAAAGCTACACTTCTCAAAAAGAAATCAAATTTGTGGTTATGTTAGGTGTTTGTGTGGTTATGGTTAAGTGGAAAATTATGTTTTGGCGTATGGTCTTAGTATATAGTTACAAGTGATCTTTGTAATCATTACCACCCAGTTACCAAAGCCGTAACCACAACGCGTAATCTGGTTAATGCGAAAACTCATTTATGTTAGTAATAGAGAAAATGCGATAAAACCAGAAATGAACTGACACTAACAGGTTTTGAAGTTTTTGAAGAATGTATTATGATTGTTTACAATGCAATTTACAAAACACCAGTTTTTCACTTAAGGTAAATAAATTCTGTATTAATATGTTTTTATATATAATTAAAATAATTATTTGAAATTATAAAAATCATTTTAAAAATCGTTTTTATAATTTAGTAAACATATTTAACAAGTCTCCGAGCAACCTTCGCTTTCTTCTTTAGTTGCGTTTAAAAAAAATTGACAAACATAATGTTGGAAAAATATTTGTGTTCATGTTTTTTTCCATTCAGATTGATATGACAAATTTGCAGATGTGAAATTTGCATCATTACGTTATTACTTCAATAGTAATAGTACGATTGTACGCAATTACTTTTTCTTTTAAAAATTCTACTTTTCTAGAGAATATCAAGTTCTGTCAACTCTTTAGTACCCTCTCACACACTGTGTATTAGGGTGGCCGTTATTTTGCAAAAGTTAAAATTTTCTAGCCCCCCCCCCCAGATCTCCAGGTCCAGGTCCAGGTCCAGGTCCCATAGAGGTCCAAACTTGACCACAAATGAAGAAATCCAGGATTTCAAAAGTCCATAAATACCAAAATAGTGAAGTTTCGGATTTCAAATATTTTAAACATAAACTATTCCAAATTGTGTTCCTGGAAATGTGCCACTCTAAAAAGCGGAAATTTTGCAAAAAAGGTGTTAAACTTCGGGCTTATATTGCACCCATAAAGGCACAAAAGTTTTGTTTAATACAAAAAATGTAGTTCGAAGTGTGACCAATACAGCGGTTTTTATCATACCTCTCTACGACCAACCCTTATTGAGATATTGAGATTTTCGTTTACATAGAAAACTGCAAGAATCGACGTGCAGCACGGAACAAATATGACTTCCGTATTTAAACCAAAAGGAATAAAAATAGATTAATAGTGGTTTCAAACTATCAATACATAGGTGTGATAACACACAAAAAATTATCTTGTTCTGAGATGGCCGAGCCACCAGTATTGGACCATTTGAAACCTTTTTAGGTTATGCGAGTTTCACCGCATTCCCGATCTGCGCGTCAATTTCTAATTTGTAAAGGTTTTAGTATGTTATATCTACAAGTTTTAAAAAAAGAATCATGAAAATCCGAGTAGTTTTAACCGGTTCCGAGATAACGCTTTTTTTGCCTAACGCTCCTCCACTAATTTGATACATGACAGTTGTCAAAAAAGCGGCCAATTTCACTAAAATGAGCATTTCTGAGGAACTGACAAAGTCTTTTTGGAATCAGATTCGTGTTAAGCAACTTCAACCACATAAGTACACAATATTTCACGTTAAAACATAGAAAGATAAAAAAGTTATGACACCTTAAAAGTTCTCTAAACCCATGTTAAATCCATTTAAACTTTAACCTCTCGGTGGCACGGGTTAATATTGACCAAATGGGCTTTGCACTGTAAATTTTTTTGGCATTTTAAAGAGATCTAGTTGGAAGGAGCTATAAAATTTTAACTTTTGCAAAATAACGTCCACCCTACTGTGTATGCTGTGTATAATTCAATTTGAACTTGTAAAGATTCCCAGAAACTTAAATTCTATATAATTTATTATTATTTATTCTTTTCTTAATAAAAGTTTGAGATACTTTGTTCAAGTACAATATATGTTCAATCATCCATGAATATTCAAAAAGTAAAGCGAATTCTCAGCTTTCTAACTACCCCTATTTTACGGTATACCCGTCCTTAAATTATTATTAAACATTATAAAGCAAAAAAATCCGTAAAGCAGAGCAGAAAACAAAGAAATTAGTACATTTTATTAAAGTAACAACAATTTATCACTTATTCAACAGTAATTACTAAATTGTTATTGTTCAATTTTGACGATTGTATTATAAGAATAAAGAAATCAAGTAAACTGGTTGTGAAAACTTTAAATATACGTAAATTAATGTTTTATGTTCTGATTTGTTTAAAGCCTCGAAATTAATTAAATGAACGTTTTAAACAATTGCATAGTTACAACCTTTAAACCTCCCTGCCAAGATCTACTTAGCTTGGAGCCCCTTGCTGTTAGGAATTAAGCAGTTTCCTCATCATTAGATGTGAATTTTTTAGCGGTGTCTGAATTTCTTGCGGATATTAAAAATAATATTTTTTGCACATAAATATACCAGAGATTGATTTTTTATCGGCTAATTTTATTTTTACTAAATATTTTGTCTAATGACTTTGGTTCGAGAGTTATTTCCAGATGAAAGAAAAGCTTGAGTCAATTGAAAATAAAATTATATGTAAACTCAATATCGAGTGAATGTGGGAGCATTAATTATAAAATAATTGTTTAACGTTTGTCATAAAATAAAGTTCCGAAGCATACTCTGCATAGATCTAAATGCGCTTTTATCGCAGCTTCTCGCATTTTCATCACTTACTGAATCCCTCCAATTCCAAAATGATTCTTTCTTCATGAAGCAAGGAATTTCGTAAGTACGCAGTTCCATGAAGTAAGGGGCAGAACAATTTCAAAGCGAGAATTTTAGCGATTCCCTTGTGGAAAACTACTATACCCCTCACATTTGCAAGAAATTTTTCTTTTTAGTGCTTGGGACATTCTTATAGAGTAAATGCAGTAACATAAGGTTCAAAATTATTGCATAAACTTGTTAGTTAAAATTATAATTAATAAATAAGTACATCTCTAAGTTGTATAAAATAATTATTTACGAAACGAATAATTAAAAAAATTAAAAAAATAATTTAATAAAAATTACAAACATAATTAATATTTAATACTGTTTCAACTTCAAAATAAACATAAAACCAAGCAGGCAAAAGCATTCTCTTGTTGCCAATAGATGGCGCTCGAACATTTGTAAATGTAGAGTCACTGCATCTAGTTACCTAGGCCAGCTGGTCGACCAGAGTACCGCAAACCGCCGCCATATTGGGGCAAACGAAGCACGAAATTGTTCATTATTTGTTCTGTATTGAATTTAATCAAATCCACGTTTACTTTAAAAAGTTTTTCTTATTCTGAAAGAGCAAACCTCTAATATGTCAAACACGTAAAACGTGGTTTTAATTTGTCCATTGTTAAAAATCACTTTTCCCTGCCCCAATATGGAGGCGGTTTGCGTTACTCTGATCGACCAGCTCGCCTAGGTGACTAGATGCAGTGACTATGTAAATGGAGTTATAAGCGATTATCAATCTTTCTTTTGTCATTTCTAATATGCAAATGGGTAAAATTGCATTTTTAAACTAAATTTTACTATCAACCTAACTTATTTTTAGATAGCCTCAAAGGGCCAGTGCTTTTTGTATTTTTTAAGCACGAGTGCGCAAACACCATGTTCGCATTCAACAGTTATGTTCGCAAAACGTGATTTTTTTAAAGTAATGGTTAAAAATATTTGTAAATATGTTCTTTTTTGCGCTACCGACCTGTTTTTGTTTGTTTACCGATTTCTTATTTGCCACAGTAAATTGATGTTACCAATTCGTTGGCGGTTGCTATGATAACTCAGAACTGTTCTAATTCATAACGTGTCTGGGTGATGTTATGAAAATAAATGAGTACAAAATGATTAAAATAGCATTCACTGTGAACATATCGCAACACATACCTAACTTTACTATTGTAATTTGCTGATAGCTAACGCTTACAATTTGACATTACAAAATTACAAAAGCAAGGTTAGTACACTCGAGGACAAAAATAACGCACCACTTGAAAATGCACCAAAAATACCAAAACTTCAAACCGTTATAACTCGGCGGATTTTAGACGAAAATGGATGAACCTTTGAGTGCTAAAAAGTTTAAAGTGTCTAGTTTAAGGGCGTGTGATCGAAAGTTACGTTTAAGCTTTTCCGCTCCCCCCCACATCCCCCGAAGAATAAAACATGTTTTGGATTCAAAAAATGTTAAACTTTAACAGCTTGTACGGTGTATCAAAAATATCGTGGACCCAATCGACCGCCAGGGCAATAAAGTTCAGCCCTTTTTCTGTAAAATTCTCAAAACTTCGAGTGCCTACATGACTTGGCGCGAAGTTATGAATTTTTAAAATTTACCCTGCATTTTGTCGGGAGTCTTTCGTCTTCTGCCACTGACATTATTACCGGTTGACTTTGAACATTTTTTCCCAAATTCAAAAATTTTTAAAAATGTTTTTAACTAATAAAAACATTTTTTTATTAACTTTAATTTTTTTAACGTATAACCGCAGACATCAGCGTTACCCGATGTGCACCACGAGGAGGTTGTCGGTCGGATTTTGCACATCGTGTGTGTGTGTGTGTGTGTGTGTGTGTGTGTGTGTGTGTGTGTGTGTGTGTGTGTGTGTGTGTGTGTGTCGCATGCTAACTCCTACCTCCAAAAGAGCAACAATTCGTGCACGTTGAATGCCCGTTAATTGTGACATTGTAACGCTTCGAATAACTTTCTGATACTGATTAATTTCAACATTAGTAAAATAATAATCAAAACATTAATTTAGGCACTTGCACATCGGGTAACGTTGTCGGCTCTTAGACGTTAAAAAAAATGAACGTTAATAAAAAAATGTTTTTATTAATTAAACATTTTTCAAAATTTTTTGAATTTGGAAAAGAAAAGATTCAAACTCAACCGATAATAATGTCGTTGGCAGAAGAGGAAAAACACTCGACAAAATGCAAGGTAAATTTCATAAATTCATAACTTTGCGCCAAAAAATCGTAGGCACTCAAAGTTTTGAAAACTTGACAGAAAAAGGACTGAACTTTATTGTCTTGGCGGTCTACGATGTTTTTGGTACACCGTACAAGCTGTTAAAGTTTGACATTTTTTTAATCCAAAACTTTTTTTTTTCTGCAGCAGTCGCGGGGGGGTTTAAGCACTTTAAACCTTTTAGCACTCAAAGGTTCATCCATTTCCGTCCAAAATCCGCCGAGTTATGACGGTTTGAAATTTTGGTATTTTTGGTGTGTTTTCAAGTGGTGCGTTTTTTTGTCCTCGAGTGTATATTTTGCCATAGTATATTTTGTATGTCCATAATGAACGTTTCGCAGCCACGGTCAACGTCAAATTAAAAAAAATCATAAATAGGTACATTTTTTATTTATTAAATAGTGTCGTTAGCGCAAAAAATATTATACGATAATTTTAGTTAAGTGCTTACAACAGTTAAAATTGTAAAAACACGACTTTTCGGGTCTCGTTTTCCAACTTTTTCTCTATCTGCTATAAAGTACTTACCGGTCCGGTCTCGTATCGTAATATATTAGGAGATTACGTATACATCTTATAAACAGATTTTTGTTAATAAACTTATAGTTTAAGTAGTGTAACACGTTAATTAGGAAGCTACTGGAAATGCTAAGCACTGTTTGTAATACAAATATTTTTTTAATTGTTGCTAGCAAATGGTATTTAATGTCTCACTTATTTATTTTCTCGGAAATAAACTTTATTGATATTCTTAACGAAGCACAACAAATTATTATAAAAATATAAGAAAGATTCATTTTTCAAGATTTTTTTAATGACTTAATTCACATTGAATGGAATGGATTCTATTTGGTTTTGTTTAACAAACACGTTAAAATTATTATTAAACATTATAATTAATAAACCGGAATCAGAGAAATGAATAAAACACTATAGAAAACTAAGGTGTTGATACAGTTTACTAAAGTAACAACAATTTTATCACTTATTTAACAATCACTATTTAAATTGTTATCGCTCAATTTTGACAATCAAGCGAATTAATTATAATAACTGTTAAATAATTTCTTTTTTATTCTAAGTGAGAATCCGATTTTAGTGCTTATAAAACATGCGTTTGCACGCTAGGCGCGAAATTCTCTTTACACGGCTAGGAATGAAAATAGGCAGTACGTCGACATCTCTCCAAACGGTAGCACGTCGATCATTTGTCATTATTGTCATTTACAGTGGCTACATTTAGCAAGAATCCATCAGTAAAAAGAGAGAGAACAGTACTTCGAAGTACTTTCGTACTTGTCTTAAAGTCTTGTATAGTGAGTTTAATAGAAAAACTCCAATAAAAATTTACATCAGCAAGTTTGCGATACCGTATAAATCAAGTTCTACGTGACCAGGTTTATCTTGAACATTGTATGGATGACTAAGGTATTAAAAGTAAATAGCTATAATTAAATTTTTTTGTAAATGCACATCTTTTATGGTTACTGTATTTAAATTTGTTTAATAATAGCCAAAATTGATAAAAAATAAATGAAAAACGGCGTGGAAGTGGTCTTTCTGTCTTAAAAAGTGGCAAGTCTTAGTGAACCTCATGGCAGTGCATAGCTTCTATTGACCTGGAAAACATTTCTCGCCTAGGCAAATAAACTATACAGTGCGATTCTAAAGTATGGAATAAATTCGATAAAAGGGAAAGTATTAATTTTTGGAAAAATTCCAAGAACACGTCAATTTTGTTTTTAAAATCCGCATTTTTGACAGAATATTCGAATATACAGGGTGATGCGTTTAAGTGTGGTGACGCCATCGACATTTCTTTAAATGGCAACTTTTATTTTTTATTCCATATTCTGACACTTCATCCAATTACCAACATGGTAATGTAATAAGTTTGTTACCTTACATAAAAAACTTTTTGAAAAAAATAATTATGAAGACGGGAAAGTGCTATAGTCACAACACTTAAACGCATCACCCTATATATCCGATATGTCAAAAAGTGCGGACTTTAAAAACAAAATTGACATGTTTTTAGAATTATTCCAAAAATCAATACTTTGCGTCTCGCTTTGCATTTAAGTGTGGTGACTATTTATAGCACTTTCCCGTCTTCATAATTATTTTTTTCAAAAATGTACTTTAGAAGAAGGCATTTTAACAACCTCGGATATTACAACATTGGTTATGGGAGGATACGAGAAGTTAGAAAATGTGTAGTGTAGTAAATGTAGAAACCCACAATAAGAAAATCACCAAAATGACCACTTAAACAACCTTTTAACATTTACCCCTTAAATCATCAACCCCTTATTACCCGTCACCCCTTAAAACGCACATCCCTCCTACCATTTACCACTATATACCATAAACATTTTATTTTCTTTGTTATTGTTAAATTATTTGTGATCTAAATCAAATTCACATTTAAGTCAGCTTTTGTATAAATACCTAACATAACCTATAAACTAACATATAGCCTAACCTATAACCTAACCTATAAGCTAAATTATAACCTAACTTATAACCTAACCCATAACCTAACTCATAACCTAACCTATAAATATAAACTTAGGGATATACTACAATATGAGCTAGGGTGGTACTTTTTACAAGGTATGCCCAACGAAAACAAAAACTAAGGCACTTTCTGGCTAAATAAAATTTTACTATAATGATAATGGACGCTTACTACATGCCGTATTCAAAGTCCCATTTTAGTTCTGAATATGAACCAGGTGCAAAAAGGCATGCCCAAATTGGGTGTGTAGGTAATTAAATATTGTATTGGGTCAGTTATCTTCTGTATCTCTGTATATGTGCAAGTCGATCAGGAGGACTTTTTTGATCAGCTCTGCTCGCCATTTCCGATATAAGTAGGTAAAAAGGGATAGGTTATTACAGGACAAACTATATCCGACATCTTGTCCGTTTTCGGCTGTTCTCCTCTTCAATCTTGCGTATACTTTCTTTGTTGGACTCCGGTGATCGCTCCCGATGGAATGACCAGCAGTGATAAGCCTGTACTCGAATGAAGATAGTTTTTGAATTTGACTCGGATATCCACTCCCGGCTTGAAAAGTAACGTAGGTTAGGACATATAAATCAGGATAAAGCGATTACATCAACTTTCGAATTATTTTTCGTTTGCCTATTAAAATTTTGATCAGATACTAACCAAAAAAACTTTCCAAAGTAGGAGATATTCATCTTAGTCACTATTTAGAAACCACCGTCAGTACGGTTTGTTTTTAAAATGTCGCTTATTTATGGACCGATTCTGTTCCAACTTGGCGGATCTGTGACAAACGTTCTAAATCTTTTTCGAGATCGGTATTACGGTATAAAACAAACAAACAAGAAACAATATGTTCGAGCCCAACATCGTAAAGATAAGGAAGCTGTATTGTAACCATCTTGGTCAGCAAGATCTGGTTCAGTGGATGAATCAACATTTTAATTAGTGGGACAAAAACTGTACAGCAGATTGAGGGTAACAAATTAAATAACGTAATTTACTACATAAGAATTTAAATTGACTTTATTCTTTTAATCTCTGCTAGTGATATGTGACATATTTTTATAATATACAAGGTGTAAGGGATATAAATGCCACTACTTAGAAGATAACTAACGTCAATAGATTCAACAGTATGCGCGGTATCAGTGCTGAAATAGCCGAATAAGTTCAAGATTAAGCTTATTGTACAGAATGCAACACACCTTTTAAAGGCTACTTAGTTAGTAGTAACGTTGTAAGTTGTCGCAATCTTGAACGTTATACTATTCTTATTTTGAAAAAATATCCCTACCAATTGCACCAACAATGGCATTACACCTCTCCCATCCTGTATAACGTTATAATTATAAATCGATTGTGTATAAAATATTTATATAATAATATACGTAATACATAAACTTAATCACTGTATCGGTTGCAATAATAGCAGCAACTCTTCGTTAATGAAAAGTAAACCAAAGCTGTATCCCATTACAATATAAAATTATATTAACAGCAGATAAGGTGGAAAATTTTAATATTCCCAGCAAAATATCTTATAAAATCCGACCGTTACGTTTATATCCCACTTTGTATATCATAACAATGCAGGCTAATAAAGTTTCATTTTTAAAATACCCTTTTCTTTAATATACACAACACATTTATAAATATACCTACTACTATAAGAAGTTATACTGTATATTCTATGCTTCAATGCGTAGCAGGTATTTTACAGACTGATTTGTAATAAAATATCTCAAATTTATAGCTCATTTGCTTAGGCATTTATAGGAGTTAAAGTTCAACTCCATAATATTTTAAAGTCTCTGAAGTTTCTTCTTATATACCTAACGACCACTACGTTAAATAAATTGGAAACCATGATAGGTGTATAATATATTGATTGTTATGACTTACAGGAGGAATTTGTTTTTGTTTTTCTTTCCTTTAATTAATCGATTCGAATTTTTAAAACAAACAAATCTAACTGGGTCATTTATGTGGGCGCAACAATTTGTAACACCCTAAAAAAATTGTATATAACAAAAGAGTTCATCGGGTCGTAACATTACGTATCTGTAAACGTACAATAACGATTTTTCATAGCATTCATCTCCGTCTACTGTAGTACCACCAGTAGCAAGATACTGTCAAAGTTGAAATTTATCCTTGAGACAGAAATAATTCTAGTAAATACATCAAAATGTAAGTTTCTAATGCCGCAGACTAGTCTCAATCGACACTGAAAAAATTAAAAAAAGGAATAAACCAAGCGAAATGTTGGAATCTAGTGGGAATGGATGTCACGTGCAAAGAAGAAAAATACTGTCTCGCGGGAGGGGCCGAACTTTAGAAAACAAGCTTGTTACGTGTATCCTCGGGGAATATGAATGGAAATCACAGGTTTTCAAGAGTCTCAAGTTGCATTTTCCGTTTAATCATAAAATAATAAATGCTTCTACGTTAACTTGTAGATAAACAAGTTGGTTGTTAGTTTTCAGAGAGGTAATTGTGATTCATTAAATAAATCTATTCCACTGCGATATTTATAATGAAACATAGAATATTTACATAAAAGTGGTATATTGGAAATGAAATAATACAGAAAGTGGGAATAAAAGTACTCTAATTAGGATTGCTATCTTCCATGAATTACAAGATTGATTTCCAGATGTGGTTATTGGTCTATCATAACGCTATGTTTCAAAACCACACATTTGTATTTGACTTAAGCCATTACAATACAACAAGATTACCTTTTTCACGGCGAAAACCAGTCACGGCGCGTGTGGACGTAATGCGATTTCTGTCCAGTGCTGTGAATGTCAACATGAAGAAATTCAAGCAAGCGCGAGGAAGTAACTATGAGGCCTGGATGGCTGGCCTTTATATTGAGTATGTCTCTCGTCTCGTGTCCAGGGATGCGGAGCCCTCTGGCGATCGTCCAATTTCGTTTCAGTCGGGTTGTGACGTCTCTTAAATCTAGCTGAATTTAGCTTATTACTCGACTGTTGCCCGATCCCATAGTAGTCGCGAAGCTAGGCTGGGACTTTTCCTGAAAAATCAGGCGTCCAGTACAGGGAGTCTACCCCGGTCAGTAACATACCCGCCCAATGAACCATTGGGAGACTCTGTTACTACTGGACAGGATTCGGGACCATTCCACTTAAGAAATATTAAATCGGATGCATAGCTTAGAACATCCCAGATAACCTCCACCTCTGTGGTTTCCGTCAGGACTCTATTTTTAGGTAGAGTCAACTGCAGGCGCTGTCGAAAGCACACCAGGCCTGCATATAACTGACATCGGTAGAGTTTTCCAAGTCTTGCAGAATAAGCTACCCGCAGTGCCCACGCTGGGTAGAATTTGATGTGGAAAGTGAGGTTAGTAATGGGACAGCGAGACTTGTGATACTTCAAACTTTAGTCGGCAGACACTTCATGAAAAGTCGCGGCAACCTCCCCCCATCCCGAAACTCGACAGGGAAAAGTATTATGTAGTAGCCTTTACGAGGCATTCCATTACGACTCTCTGGACTGACGACGAGTCTCAATCGCATTAAATACAGAATGCACTTTGGAAGAAGGGGTCTTGAGTACTGCGTAACTGTGAGCAAGTTTCTAACCTACAACGAAACAGTCTTAAAACAGTATTCTGCGGTCGTATTCCTATCATGAGTTGCCAAATGCCTCAGCATCTAATTAGTGGTGCGCATGATCGAATTAACGAGATTCCCACTTTCCCTACCTACTACTACCTAGCGAAATCATTGGCAAAGAAATGAACTTAGAATAAGTAACGGGAAAAGAAGACCCTGTTCTGTTGAGTTTGAACTTTAAAATAAACATAGTGTTATGGCTTAAAATAGATCTATATCGTATGGCCGTGATGAAGTTAGGGTTTTCAGGCCGAGCTTGCACTACCACGATCTAACGGCCTTATAACAATGGTCGTCCAGACTGACGGCTTAACGTGGCCTCTGAAGCACGGATGGTTGCGATCTTCGTACCACTGTAGGGGCCACCTGTTCAACTTCATAACCGAGTCAACGTTGCTTAACTCGGAACATGGTTTGATCAGTATTCAAGCGCTAGACCATGCAAATATAGTAAAATATAGACCGTTTCAAATATAATGTTGTGGTTGTTCAATACAAAAAGTAGGAAACTAAATGAATAAAACGAATTAATAAAAAAAAATATATTATTTTTATCTGTTTATCGAGTTATTTTTGTATTTACCTTAGCGAGTATTTGTTTATATTTATATTACCTTTGATAATGGCAGCTTAGCTATCGAAATAATTGCCAGGTGGATTACAATAAACTGGTGAAACTTTTACTAATCTGTTTTATTTATTTCATGATTATGGAGTTTCACCATACAAGGCTATAAACAATAAACAAAAAAAAACTATTTTTGCTTGTTTAGTATTTTTAATGTAAACGAGGTAACGCATTTTTGGCATGACACTTTTTTACGCTACTTGTAATACGAATGTTCGAAACTGAGAAACTGATTTGCGTCAAAACGTCAATGATAAGCGGAGTAAAACCAAAAATACTATAAGCACACACAAGTCATTTAGGAAAATTAAATTATCCATTTTAAGGTCAACGATTCCACAAACTTTAATTAAGGTTAAGTCAATAAAATGCAGTTTCTGCTAATCCGTACACCTTACAACGGCTCACAGAACAGAAAAGACATGCATTGTAGCGACTGCTACGGGAGCGTATCGGTAGCGGAGCGCTTTCTGCTCACGTCCGCTGAATGCATTCAATATTTCATACTGCTCGACAATAACAGTCTTGGTAGTGTAATGTCTTGCGTGCTGGACTTTCACCCAAGCGGCCCGAGATCGACTCCCGGTGCCGGCAGATCTGGTTAATGTTTTCTGCAGTTTTCCTTAGCTGTGGCGCAAATGTGTGATTTGCGCTGTTCCATCTGTAAGTCTGCTGCAGCCGCACGTAGGGCCTACGTAATAATAATAATAATCGCCCCCTCCCTCCCGCACAAGCTTATAGCTTCTGGGGCCTGGTTTTCAGGTTATGGGTTGTAGCAATTATTATTATTATAATTACACAATAAAATAAATATGACACAATTATGGAATTTAAGAACCTAGCCTTAAATTATTATTAAATAACGAACAATGATAAAAGCGCAATGGTTACACGCTCAACAACATAGTTATTACAGCTTGATTTACAAAAGGAAAATTCTTAGTATCTACTAAATAGCTATTAAAATGGAACAGACTATAATAATTAACCTTATAAATTGCAATGTTCAAAAAAGATGTTTGAATTGTTACGACCACTGTATTCAAACTAACGCAATCAACAATGTGAATTTATTAACCATGTGCAGCATACAATAGCAGTTATATTAAATTTTATAGCTTAATAAATACGCCTATCTAAAATTACTTCCATAAGCAATAGGGCCATATAATAAGAGTGCGAATAATTGCCAAAGAACGACGACGACGGCCAAGCAAGAAGGGCGTAGGAGGGACGAGGCATTAAAATAACTTAAAGCGATCCATTTCTCAGTTGACTGCCCTGCGCGCCGCAGATTCGGTTCGAAGATTATAATGTGTAAATCAAGAAACGATTTCTAAAGATGGGCTTAATTCCGACACAGCCCTCAGCTACGTTATATACTATATAGGATAGGAATAAATGCCCTCGTCCTTCTTCGGCGTTTGACTCTCTTTATCTGTACGCGTTCCCTTAGCGACGTCGAACGTCGATTCATTTCGTTGCCGTCGCCGCCGCTAGGTTACCAATTTTATCTTATTTTTATGCCCAAAGCCGTAAGACAAGGGGGTATTTGCGAGATTGATTTTCCACTTTTCCGCTTTTATATCTTTTTCAGCTTTACGGAAAGATTCTGGTAAGAAGTAGATTCAAGTTATTGGATGATTTTTGTGTTTGCTTCCATAAACACACAAATGGATATTGATAAGGCAGTCGTTTAGAGATTTTGAGACATTGTTTTCTAATAATTCACAGCTTAGAAATAAGCACGATTTCAATTTTCACCTATTTTCTTTTAACTTGTATTTTTATGGGAGATTATGTCTATGCCACGCATGACCATAGAGACAACTATGATGCAGTGTTGAATGCCTAAAAATTTCTTCAGGTATAATTACTTCGCAAAGTAACTCTATAATTTGAGCGGTTTTAAGAAACTAATTTTGAAAAGATGTTCTCAGTTTTCGAATTTGTGAATTGCTAAATTCTTCTGACATATGCCTTCTGATATATATATTCTTAAATCGCACTAACTTATATAGTTATACAATTAGTAAACCGTTTACTACAAATCACTACAACCAGATAATATTTAGAAATGTCCTGCAAAGGTGGTAAACTTCCAACAGCCAAAAAGCTCGAAGCTCACGAACTATAGGTGATAGAATAAACAGTAATCATTTTCGCATTCAGTACATCGGAACAGAATACATTAAAAACACCTAGTTGCTCTTCGTGGCAAATTTGGCAAGTTCAGCAATGATACTTCAAATTGCCAAACTTTAAACACCTAAGTATAATGAGCGGTAAAGTTGAAACATCTTAGGACTTGAATAAGACGAAATCGATTAAAATCATCTGCTTGTCAGCTCATCATTGTCTTAGTTTGCTTATGAAAGGTTCTAAAAGTAAAATCCAATATCGTTCTGCGTTTATAAGAAACGTCCAGTTTGATGGATAAAGTGGAGGTTCCACAAAATTATGGAAATTCTGACCAGGGGAATGTAACCTGACAGATGAAACGAAGCTTCGTCAAAATAAACGTTGATGTCAAATAAATTGTTGTTGTTCAAACTAGTTTAACTTGATTATAAGGGCATGACACAAAATAAAATAGTTAATTAATAAAATAGAATTAGTTAAAAAAAATCCCACAAAAAGTATTCCATAACCGTCCAACTATTATCAGTAAACATATGTACTATTGCGAGATAAATAATTGATACAGTTGAATTAAAAAGTAGACGGATTTTTTAAATTTTAGCATATTACACCGACTTTGACAGTGATAGTTATCACTTAATCTGCTTAACTTAAGAAAATTAGCCACTCAACCTGACAGTCTCGTGGCTAAACTTTTCTTGCGTGACTAATGTGCATTATTATACACTAGTACAATAATAGATATTTAAGATACAAGTGTAAAAAGCCATTCTTTATTATGCGAACGGTTTAACACACGAGCGAGGTACAAGCGAATGTCTTAAAGGATGTGAGTGCAATAAAAAGACTTTCTACACGTGTATCTCACAACGTTTTATCTAAGTTGTTTAGCAACCAGTTTGTAAAATATTCATAAATCATTTATCATACACTCTTGTTGACATTAGTGTGCAATAACAATTTTATAACACTAGCTCAATAAACGTTAACGTTTTACACGAAGATCAGTGTAAAAAGTAGTCCCTTTTTGAATGATCGTAGATAAATTAAAACAAATGCAATTTTTATCGAGTAACATCGAATGTCATGGTTGTTTTACGTGGGGTACCTGTGTGAACTTACCCCCACGTTCCCTTCCAGAAGGAAGTGATTGGGATACCCCAATCAGCGCGCAAGTTGCATAACAGGCAGTACAGCAATTGCTACCAGATCAGCTCACTGGTCGGAGCGAGGTTGTCTATCCACCCTCTCGGGTGTGCGGGAGACCACACGGCGTACACCCGTAAAACTGGCTGTCTTCTACCATATCCTTGGAACCTGGATACGGGGCATGGAAACATGACTGGGTAATGGATGAAGCGGTCAGGTCAAGCGTGTGGTAGAGAAATTCCTGAGAATTCTCGACGGTTACTCATACCGATCAGGGGGAGCCCTGGTAATATGATACCGGTGTGGGCGGATTCGAGTCTTGCCTTGGAGGAGGTCATTTATGGTCACCAAACGGAACCCGCTACTTGACTTAGGTGATTTATGGTCACCTGAGGAACCCGCTGTTTGGCTGAATCTTAAGGAGGAGAAGCGAAGTGAAGTTTATCCCGGTGTGAAGGGGTAAATTCATGCCAATGGGAAACTGCATGCCGCCAGGTAATTGTGCTTAGGAGCTATCCCGATCCTATGATCCGGGCTGCAGCCGGGTACAGTGGTTGGGAAAAGTTCTAAAAGCCTTTACGCTTAAGGATTGTGAAGCGAATACATAGCCTCTCACAATCAAGACAACTTCACCTTAACTAGGTACACACTGGGGGTCTATAAGCTGTAGACTTACGGACGAAGCTCTGTTGAGGGCCCACCAAGCCTCTATATTGGTAGATCGGGGTGGCAAAACCATTTAAAAACCAAGTCCTGCCACAATTGAGGTTGGATTCGATCGGGCAGTGGCTCCCAACAGCTTGGCACAGTATGTTGGGGAAATAGTCTGAAGCTAGACTAGGTGAAATCTCCTTGGTCGTGTGATACGTCCCTCACAGCCTCCTCGGAGATGGAGCCGACGGGTGAGCACGTTTATCGTTCCGGTACTAGCCTGGAGAGCTAGTAGAGTATGGATAGTATCTCGCTCCCACCAGTGAGTTTCTGGTAGCATTGTTTAGTGTAGTGACAATGCGCGCTAATTGAGCGTAACTCAATTATTCATGCTTCGGCATGTCTTAAAAGCGGGAAGGAACTCCCTCAAGTTCGTACAAAACAGTTAGTCATGTATCAAATACATAATAGACAATAACTACGGCCTATTGTATATTTTAAAAGTAATAGGCTAATAGATCACTGTAGAGGATAAAGTTCTTTTTCGCGGACAGTTATCCACCCTCTACTAGCTAACTCAGGTCTAGTGCCGGAGCAATTGACTTAAAAGTTGCTCACCCGCCGGTACCGTAGTACCTCGTCCAGCAATAGGACTATTCCCCAGCTAAGCGCTGTTGCAAAGTGGGACCACTGCCCGATCGAATCCAACGTGAAATGTGGCGGGACTTGGTTTTTTAATGATTTTGCCACCCCGATATACCAATTTTAGGCTTGGTGGGCCCTCGACAGAGCTTTGTTTAAGTCTACACGTTCTAGACTCCCGGTGTGTATCCGTATTTGGTGAAGTTGTCTTGATTGTGAGAGGCTATGTATTCGCTTCAACTCTCCTTAAGTGTAATGGCTTTCAGAGCTTCTCCCAATCACTGTACCCGGCTGCAGTCCGGATCGTAAGGTGGTCGGGATAGCTCCTAAGCACATTTACCTGGCGTCCTGCAGTTTCCCATTAGCCCAAAAGCAGGGTAAACCTCACTTCGATTCTCCGCACTTGAGATTCAGTCAAACAGCGGGTTCCTTTGATGACCATAAATGACGTCGGTTAAGCAGTGGGTTCCGTTGGTAACCATAAATGACCTCGGTCAAGTAGCGGGTTCCGTTGGTGACCATAAATGACCTCGGTCAAGTAGCGGGTTGCATTGGTAACCATAAATAACCTCGGTCAAGCAGCGGGTTCCTTGGTGACCATAAATGACCTTATCCCAGGCGAGATTCGAATCCGCCCACACCGGTCTCATCTACCAGGGCTCCCCCTGATCGGTATGAGTTACCGTCGAGAATTCTCACGAATTTCTCTACCACACACTTAATCTGACAGCTTCATCCATTGCCCTTTACAGGGGTAGGGTAGAAGACAGCCAGTTTTATGGGTGAACGTCGTGTGGCCTCCCGAACACCCGAAATTATCGAGTAACAGTAGAAACTTTATATAAATTTTTAAAATCAAGTAAGACAAGCAATTTTCATAATAGAAATGTAAAAACATAAGTACTGTGACGATCACCGGTGTCTTGGGTAAGATTGAGTATCCAAGGCAACAAATGTAAACAAGAAGAGAAATTAATTCTTTCATCTGATAATCTTTTAGAGATGCTGATCTCTGGCTAGGCATCCACTTGCTGATAACGAGGGGGGGGAATAAAAGTGATGATCACCGGTGTCTTAAATCAGATTGAGTATCCAAGGCAAAGAGAAATTAATTCATAAAACAAGCAGTCAAAACATTAATTCTCTCGTCTTTAACTGTAAAAGAATAAAGCTTATAAACCATAATCTGTCTTTTACTCGACATAATACAGAAGTTATTACAATACAACTACATCCTCGAGGATTTATTAGTAACTCTAGTTATCCCCTCTGGACCAATGCGCAGAACAACCACTCGTACATATGTCTAGTACTGATAGTTGAGCGGTGTGTGTAGCACTGGTTTAATTGTGGCTGTAATACAATGCGCAAGTAACGCAATAACTAAAAAACATCCTTAAGAACAATGAAAAGGCATGCATTCAAACACCCCTGAAAAATCTTACATCCACCACTGACAAGCTACTGACTTCTCCCTTTGGAGGATCACAAACCTACCAAAACTTCTGACTGCTCTCTTTGGAGGACAACAAAACTAAAACAGATTAAGAAAACTTCTCTACTTATTAGGACACTACAAGGAGCTTTTGTAGAACATCTAGCGGAAGCCTTTCAGTCGCATCCATCAGATAATGAGCACGAAGAAGAAAACAAACTTATTCGACAATTAAATACTCCTTTCCAAGTTTTGTTAGACTACCAGTTTAGCGTCTCAAAATTAGTGTTGTTCAAGAAGTTATTAGTACACTTTTAACCCTAAGAAATTTCGACGATGCGATCTATTTTTTGATGATAAAAATGCAGTTTTACACACAAAGAATTTCCCGACCCATCGGAAAGTGACACAGATTTTCTTTATCTTAAAACTAGGAAAACTTGCTAGTTAAATAGAATCTATACACCAATCAATAAGTCTCCTACCTATGGTATCTTAACTCTTGAAGATAATAAGTTAATACCTAATCACCAGTTTGACTTCATAGAGGTGCACTCCACAGTAGAGCAGATACAGATTTCAAAAGCAAGCAGTGCTGGTCTGCAGCAATTCTAGACATGCGCTCGACAAAGTGTGACATATCGGATAAGTTACGTCTAACTCTTCCTTTGAATTATTTTCTTATATAATAGACACTTCCCGGCAAGATTTCAAACTGAGTGACAGATCTCTTTCCAATAAATTGTGGACTACCCCAAGCCTCCTTGAGTCATTATTTTATCTAAACTACACCGCAAATCTGTCAACTATGCTAAAAGTCATAACAGCAACATTTATAGACGACACTGCAGCCCTATCCTCTGATATAGGATCCCATAATTGCGTGACAGAAACTGCAAACCAATTTGGCTGTAGTAACTAGAAAACAGACTATAAGATGGAGAATTAACGAAACCAAGCCTGTGCATGTAACCTTTACACATTAAGAGAACCTTGCGTGTCCGTTTATACGAACAGAAAACTTCCCCAAGAAGAATTCAAGTACCTTGAGTATACTTTAATAGGAGACTTACTTGGCACAAGCATATCTTTACGTCATCTGGGACACGGCGTCTGTTTCCAGTATGAAATTCTAAAATGTTTAAGGGACGTCTAAAGGACCTCCAAGTAGCAACAGTTCAGGGAAAAAATTCGTCAATATAGTTCGCCATGTAGTGCACATCCCAAGAATCTCTTAGCAATGATCTACCTACATGCCAAATGATCTTCCTACCAGATTGTATTATAATTTTCTTGGTGAAGACTTAGTTTTAAGGTTTAGCTTATAAGTTCATTGTCCACAATTCGCAAAAGGCCTATGAACCTATTTGTTATAGTATGCTATTGAGCACTCTTCTACATGCTAGTCTCGTTACCATGCAATTTACTGAATGCGCCTGGACAGATTCTTTGTTACCAACCCAATAAAACACGGACATTGTTAACCCAGTGGATAACTACCCCCCTATAGACTCCGCGACGCGGGAGGGCGCAACCCTCCGAAGGGCGCTGCTTTCGCAAAATTTTATTACAAATTTTAAAACAAAAGTATTGCAGGTAAGACACATTCTATGGACTATTCTACGGCAATTAATTTTTATTAATTACGTATTGAATATTTTATTTTAACAAAAGTTTCCTAAGTATAATGGTATACAGGGTGGCTAATTTTTAATTTTCCAGGTTATATCTGCTGAAATATTAAAGGTATAGGATACAGTTAAATGAGAGACTTGTTTAGCATAACCTGATTTATAAAACAGCACAAAAGTTTTTTTTTTCATGACCAACTCCATCTTAATGGAGCGGCATTAACAAATTGTTTAAAGGTTTAAACAATGAATTTGATCAAAAATGGATTGGTAACAGAAGACTCCTGTTGTGACCTCCTAGGTTACCTGACTTGTCTATTCTTGTTTTTATGTAAGAGGAAATCTAATCAAACGGGCCCAAATAGGTTGAGACGTTCATGGTGAACAGTTTGAGCAGTCATTATAAGAAAACTCATTGCGTATTATTTAATTTGTTAAACTTTATAGATTATGTTATGCTAAATAAGTCTTTTATTTAACTTTCTTCTCTACCTTTAATGTTTCAGCAGATATAACCTGGTCAATGATAAATCAGCCACCCTGTATATGAGGGGCGCAAACGTAAGTCTCGCAGGGGCACGCAATTTTACGTAGTTACGCCGCAATATTACGTTTTAACAGCTCGATTATTATGCATTATACCGAGTGATACATTCACAAATGTCGTAAAATTTACACAATACTAAAGTCCATAAATTATTCTATAAAACCAACGAAAGGTATGTTTACAAGCTTTTCTTTTAAACAAGTTTTCAGCATAACTCTTTACATCTGTAGTCGTCTTTCTTTTGAGGTAACGGCAGGATAATGAAAAAAGGCTCGGATGACAGTTACGTGTACCCCGCCCTATTTCAAATCGAAAAAATTGGTTTACCTAAAACAATTGAAAATTGGAATTTTTTAAATGAATTTGCCTTTAGGCATTTTTTATGATCCCAAACAACTTTTTTTCGATAAAACACGGCCTACTAACCTTCGAGTTTTGACAATAATTATTATTATTCACAGCAGACCATGGTTTCCAGCGGGCCATAAAGTAAGTTTTAAGGTTATGAATACATTCATTTTATGCGGCTATATAACTGACAAAACCTTTATATTAATCCGAGCACAAATGAAAAAGAAGCAGGGGTGTGTAGTTCTGAAACGAGACACTGCATATTAGATGAAGACGATTTATTAAGTCTGCTATAACCAAGCTTTTATAAGGATTATTTATGAAGAACTGCATACAAGAAAATTATAAAATAATAAAATTTTCGTGACAGACTTTGCGTGAACCTACGGGTGGTTTATAAATAGCAACTTCACTACTTGGAACATATAAACGAAAGGATATAATTTCACGTTACGTAGAATTTAATTCATGATTAATGACTAAAATAATCATATCTTAATTTAACCTTAGCGTTACGGAATGCGACCTTTAAACTCATTTTGCTCTCTGTAAAATACTGTTTTAAAATAATAAAGTCAACAACATTCAATTTTTTTAACTCGTCTTGCGTAATAAAATAAATCCTACTTCTTTCCGATTGTGTCTTGTTATAATGAAACAACTGCCAACAAAATCTGATTAATACAATTGTTTTCTCGAATCCTAACAACTCGAGAAGTTTAAAAACTTTCTGTATTCGATTGTACCCTAGAATAACTCCCATAGAAAGTTTCGGTACGTTTGGAGAATCCGAAATAATTTCAAACATCGGCAAAAGTTCAAGAAGGAAACTAACGTGGCAAGATCTTTGCTTGCTTGCAAGAAGCAATTGAGGGACTTTCCATATAATACAACGGCATATAATGGAATCAGAAAGTCGAGTGAACAGAGGTAACAATCAAGAGTTTGATGTTCGTTACTAACATTCTGAAAGGACGAACAAGTTTAGGAAATTTATTGTAGCTGCCAAAGCTCTTATAAAATTCTATTTAATCCGGTTCTAATTAAAGTAGCTAAATTCAGATCCAGTTTATTATCAATTGAAATACATTATAGTTTCTATTCTGTGCTAGAATATTAATTGAATGGTTAATTTTATGGTTGATAGAAATTCCATCACATCAGCTCACGAGTCCAGCACGCCACTGGTTTGCAGTGGGATGCTAGGGGCAGCATGACCGTTGACCCATGTAGGAATCCCCCTCGAGTCACCTCCTGGCCGCCCACTTCACGACATCGCACACAATCATCGTGCTTCCATTATCTATTACCTTACGTCAACATGGATTAAGGCCGTTACGGTATCAACAAAGGATGTTCTTGTTTTCGAACATCCTCGTTCTGTGCCCCCAAGTTTAATTGTATAATTTCGATACCCTTCTATGAAACAACCAACCGAGCATTCGGTGTTAATTGCAAATATTTGAATCTTACGAATCAAAATTGATATATATTCATAGGACATTTTGTTTAGTTAATATATTTAATAAATAGCTATATTAAAAGTTAACTCTTCTTAAAAATATTTTTTTAGTTTTTGAAAATATGTAATGACAGACACGCTATTTCAAATCAAACTGTATACAAACTCATGGTAAACTATACCAATCGATAAGAAAACACGTTTTTTGCGCTACCGGTCTGTTTTTATGTGTTTCCTGATTTGTTATTTGCTACAGTAAGTTGATGTTACCGATCGTTGCCGATTGCTATGGCAACACAGAACTTTCTATTCATAACGTGTCTGAGTGCTGTTATGAAGATAAATGAGCATAAAATGATTAAAATAGCATTCATTGTGAACATACCGCAAGACACACTTAACCTTACTTTTCTAATTTGGTGACAGCTAACGCTTAGAATTTGATATTACAAAATTACATAAGTAAGGTTAGTATATTTTGCGGCATCTTGACAATGAACGTTTCGCAGCCCACGTCGACGTCAAATTAAAAAAAAATCATTATAAATGTATTTTTTTATTTATTAAATAATGTCGTTCGCGCAAAAATTATAGGATATTCATCGTTAAGTGCTTACAAGAGATTGCCGGTCTCGTATTGTAATAGGCTATTATGATCTTCTTTGCTGTATATATTCTTATAACAATCCCGCTGTATGTTATTTGCCACAGTAAGTTGATGTTACCGATCGTTGCCGATTGCTATAGCAATACAGAACTTTCTGTTCATAACGTGTCTGGGTGCTGTCATGAAAATAAATGAGTATAATATGATTAAAATAGAATTCATTGTGAACATACCGCAAAATACACTAACCTTACTTTTGTAATTTGGTGACAGCTAACGCTTAGCATTTTATATTACAAAATTACAAAAGTAAGGTTAGCATATTTTGCGGCATCTTCACAATGAACGTTTCGCAGCCCACGTCGACGTTAAATTAAAAAAATTTCATTATAAATGTATTTTTTTATTTATTAAATAGTGTCGTTCGCGTAAAAATTATAGGATATTCATCGTTAAGTGCTTACAACAGATTATCTCAGCTATACACCGTGACCCATTAAGACATACTCAGACTTTGCCAGTGGTTAGATAACCATTAAAGAAAGAAAATTCCTATATACCATTTTTCTCGTATTTCTATATTTTTGGAGAAAAACGGCATCGAAGTTCAGCCGAATGTTTTCAAATTTAATAGTATGAATGCACATGACACATATTTTAGTTCAAGCAGATATTCAATACTACTAGAATGTGCAAGGATAGCGTAAAGTAATAAAAACGTCTTTATTTTGGCCAAGTGTTTCGTAGAATAACAACAGATAAACAGAATTAAATAAACAAAGCATGTTGAGAACGACCTCTCGATGGATATTGTTTCAAAAATGGTATTTTTGTTTTGTGTTGTTTCTGATGACTAAGACAATTTCAAATTCTTTTAATAGACACATTAACCCCTATGTGTAATACAATACTGCAGGTTTGTGAATAAAAAATTATAGTACTCGTGATAGGGACACATCTTTTGAGGTCAAGATCAAGGAGATACCCGATACTATTTGGTTTCTCAAATGATAACAAACTGCAAACCCCTTACACTGCAGCTTTTAGTAATAAAACGTATAACAGTACTTGTACTTGACTATGTAAACAAATCCATCAATCATTCAGGGTCGTTGAATTAAAACATCAAAAAAAAATAAGGTTTTAATAATGAAACATTCTAGAATTCCAATAAAAATAACAATACCTATTGATGGATAGATCAAATTAGCTAAACATGTCTTTACTTAATTAAAACTAATATCTGTTTATTAACGCATACACATCGAATTTAATGATACATTAAATGGGTCAGTATTAAAATGATGTCATTTCTGTCTGCGTTTACTATTAGAATAAAGGGGAATCCCCCGGATTAATAGATCGTTTTGTTTTAACATCTAAAAAATGGAATGTGCGTCGTTTGCATCCTTGTGCTTGTTTAAACAGATGTCACGTTTTTACTGATGGTGTCAATTTCTAAAGATCTTGCATTTATTTCTATTCGACTTAACTACACTGACCTGCATCAATTATACCTACTTTTCTGAAAACGTCGGTCAAAATTTTCGAAATTTTCAGGTTCATTTAATCAAAAAAAGTTACTAAGGTTTTATGTTTCTAATAACCAGAGAAGCTTATCCTCAAAGTCCGATTATTGAGTACTGAATCACCGTGTATATCGTATCGTATCGTAATATGCTATTATGATCTTCTTTGCTGTATATATTCTTATAACAATCCCACCGTATGAACTCCAAATTCATAGGGCTTGAGCGCTGCGATTTTGTCATCCGCTAACTCCGAAATTGCCCATTATCGAACTTATGCAAACATATGCAAAAATTAACGAAATTTTCAATTTTACAATTTTCCTTAACTTAATATGGAACCCTTCGCATTGCTAATAGGTTATTACCAGGCCCAGGAACGACTTTGCTGATTGTGTAGTTAACAATTCCAATTGATCAAAAATAACGACTCGCCACTCGTCGTAATTTTATATGCATGACCACGAGGAATAGGGTAATCACAACTAAACAATCAATAAATATCGAAAGATTAATAAGTTGTAACTTTTTCGTTTAGTTTGGTATCACTAAAATGTGTTCAACTCAGTCTGCAGTTGCTGGGTAGATTGAATAGTTCGACTGCTGCTGTTGTCGGTCCCAAACCCTGATAAAGGAGGATGGCTGATCATCCCGTAGAATACTCCTTGTTATGAAAAAGCAGATTCAGCATCGGACAGAAATTATTTTAAAAAGACGAAAACGGCGAGAGAATGACATGTTTGTGGGATATGAAACATGGGTACAATGCATCAGGCATGAAACAATAATTACAACAAATAAAGAAATACCAGCTGGATGTTGCAGTCATATAAGAAATTACGTGAACGGTACACGAAAGAATTACACTTGACTATAGTGCAGTGATGGCGAACCTTTTTGAGAAGTGGGTCAAATTTTGTTCATTATTTTTTTTAATACTAGACCGTGGGTCACTAAGTCAGTAGCGTCACTTGGAAGGGTTGGCGGGGGGAGGGGTAAAAAGGGTACCAATAATTTCAAAACACCGAGAATTTGTTAACAGAAAAACTTGACAGTTGACCCTTTTTTTGGTTTTCACTTTTAAAATCCTTTAAGAAGGTTACGTTTCTTTTTTGTTTTACAACTTTTACTTTTGCAAGTGAAGAGCAAAATTCGACATTAGATATTTATACTTTAATTTTTTAATATTTTCGATTGTCTGTTCTCTCTTTTATGATTTAAAAAATTAGTTTATAAAAATCAAGGGGTGGGTCATTTAAAAAGCCTTTGTGGGTCAGTGTCTGACCCGCGGGTCATAGGTTCGCCACCACTGCCATAGTGGAATCAAGTAACACGTGAGCTAGAAATAAAATTTATAGTAGACCCAAATCCCCCCCCCCCCCAGAAAAACAAGAAATATTTCTAAACTGAAAAAATAAAACTGTCGGGTGTCATGTAACAAATTATAGAAGAGGAACTAATAGAAAAACAAAATCAAGAGCACGCAAACTCGTAGAAGATAAGTATATATAAATAGAAGAAATCATCAAAACGTACTTAAAAATAAACAAAGAACAATGTGATGTGATAGATGAAATAAACGAAGCAAAGAAGGAACTAATACAACGACTGGTTAAGCAGGAAGAATGAATACGAAGAACCACAAAGAAAAACTGAAAAGTTAACGAGAAAAAAGAAGAACTCGACAAACAAAATGGATAAATAGAACAAGCAAATCAAACGAAAGAAGACGAAAGAAGAAAAGAAGAACGCGGCTTTCATTCCAGATATATAGCTGAGGAAGAGAAAGTAATGAATTGATGACAGCAGCAATTTGTAGAACTACTGACACAAGCAAAATGCAACGAAGGATTCCCAACAAAAATTAGACACACTATACATCCTGGAGTGACAGAGGTCACACAGATGAAGTAAATAAAACTATACAAAAAAATAAACACCAACAAAGCGCTTGGAATCGAAGGCATACTAATTGAACTACACGGCCGACGAATGCTGAAGAGAAAGTTATATGAGCTAATGATACTGACATTAACACATTTATATGGGAAAAAAAAGAGAAAGTGCCAGGGGAATGGCAACTAGCCATAATATGGCCCATCTACGAAAAAAAAGCACACTTGCAGCAGCTACAGAGTTATATTACTATTGTATGTGTGTGTGTGGGGGGGGGGGGCGTATAAAATATTCACGAAAATCTTACAAGAGTGATTGATGACATTGTAAATGGCATAATTGGATACTATCGGGCGGTTTCAGAAGCGGTAGATCCATTGTTGACTACATTTTTACCACACGGCAAATGCATGAAAATATAATACCGGGTGCCCCGTTATATTGCGGTTTTCACCACTCTTCTTATTTTTTAAAGGTTTTTTCTGAGTATCCGTCTTTGTTGTTGGTGGCGCACTTTCGGTTTAATTGCAAATGACATAGTATTTTTGGCGATAGGGCAACTTTAAGATTTCAAATAGAATACCCCGTATATTTTTTCACAGTTGGCAAGCCCACAGTTTCCCCTTTCCGAAAGTGTCATACTTGTCATGGTTATTATACAGGGTGATGGTTTTATAAGCTCTTAAAGGATAATTCCATGTCAAGTGATCCACAGAGTTTGTAACTCACCTTCTTTAATTTTTCTCAAATTTGGCACAACTGTTATACTCCTAAAGATAAGTAAAAGTCTAAAATCTTATAATTTTTAGACAAGTGATAGAAATAAGATACGAGAATGAAACAAAAACTTATTTAAAATGCATCGTTTCGGCTTTAAAATGATGGGTCGCATGGCATATTTTAAGCTGAAAAAGTCTTTTATTTCGGCTCCTGAAATCTTTGACCATGAATTTTTCAAAAAACATATGATTATGAATTTTGATAAAAATTAGACATAAAGATGCATACCTTTTAAATATGGGTGTCAAATCTCAGCTTGGTATCTTAATGGGATCATTGCTAATAATTTTTTTTAACATTTTAACATATGTATGCATATTGATTAATTGATCGATTGATTTCAAACTGGTTCCAAAATATTTCTTTATTTTTTGAGTTTCTGTGGCATGTTATTATACGTAGTATGTCAAATTATTATTTTTGTTTGTTTGTTTGTGTTTGGGAGAGGAATCAGGATGGCGGAGCATCCGTCGTATCTCATGGCACCGATTGCTATGATCATTTGGCCGACCCTACTAGAATTTAGCCGAATCTGGGGGAATTGCACCCCCAGTAGGGATCCTTATCGTGCCAAACATCGCATTGACACGGGACCTACAGTTTTACTTCCTATCCGAAAAGAAGGCATGTTTTAAATTTTTCTCCGCTATGAAGAATTATCAGCTCGGCCGGAGATCGAGCCTGCGATCTTTGGATTATGAAGCAAAAATGCAAACTACTAATCCACCAAGACTGGCAAATTATTATTTTCCTTTCAATGACATATGTATGTCATAAAATACAATTCAATAAAATACGTAGTTTTTAAATCAAAATGATGTATCTTAGTATAAATTCTGTTTTCAAAATAAAACTTTTTTATATTGATAATAAAATCAACTAATATTATTTATTTCATTTCGTATTTCAAACAATTGTTTATATACCACAATTAGAAATATAAAGTATATCTTGATCTCCGTTGTCAATGACACCGGAGATCAAGACGTTCTTGTTGGCAACGTAAATAATTTGATGTTGCATTATAGCCACATGCATGCATGCATGCTGCTTTTTATTTCCTTAGTTACGCGTATGATGACACAGACAAGGCAACTTGCTTCTTTATGCAATAAATTCGGATGGATTTTAAAAGAGAGAAATTAGGATTGAAATACGAAATAAAATAAAACAACTTATGCAATACGGAGACCAAGCTTCTTTAAATCCTCGAAGATGTTATAACGCCTCGGCTGGCGCCTCGGCGTTATACATCTTCTTGAATTTAAAGTATCGCTTGATATCCTAATTACATAATATATATTTTCGTCCGGTCGGGCGATTATGACCTAAATTAGATCACTATCACCTATGCTAAATTAGATCACCCCCTTGTACTATCCTTGTTTACGCCGTCTCCATAGTAATAACAGTAATGACGGACCACTGCACCTACCTACTTGAAGTTATGCACTTTTCAAATTATTTTTATTTTAAATTAAATATTAATTTAAGCTTAGACCGCGCATAAACTAACGTATGCGTTTCGGGTTTAATAGTGTTTTAGAGCCCTTTATCGTCTTAGTGCCTCTATGGGCTCTAAGACACTCAATTAAGCCCTTAATACATAATATACTATTATTTTCATTGCAATAGTTATTTTTGGCGCGCATATGATATTGTGGAATATCTTTAGGAATATAACAATTGTGCAAAATTTGAATAAAATCAATAAGGAATAACATCAAAAATGTTCAAAATCTCTAATTTCGAATTCCTAAGTGGAAGGCAAGCTTGAATTAAAAAAAATACTACCAAACCCAAAGAAAAAAGTTAATCTCGGATGTATAATAGAGAGATTAATAAACGACTCAAAGAAACATGAATCTTTACCCGGCGATAGATGGAAGTAGCTTCTATTTTCGCTTAGATCACATTACTAGGCGATATTTTTATCGGTGGATTATAAAAGGCGTTTATTAGCGCCTATTTAGAAAATTAAACCTGATATAGATTGAACGTAAAAGTTTATTCTTTGTTTGTTGTTAACTATAAAGCTTGAACTTTGTTGATTTTGAGATCCTTTATATCCATCCAATCCTGAATTGTTTGTTCCATAAACATTATATAAAACTTTATCTATTAAAAAGTTTTAAACAAATTCATTATACTAGAAGGCGGTAAATAATATCCATGTAAAGCGAGTTTCAACTAAAAAGAAACTAAGAAAGTGCGTCCTTAGGTTGAGTATTTACTTTCCTTTAACTTTTGAATAATTTAATTAAACTTTGTGTAAACAATAATTTGACTTGTTAAACTTTTCTTCACAAATGAAACGCTTTACTTATTTGGTTTACACGTGAAAAAACAAAAAGCTATATAGTCAATCTTTTTTGTGTTTGTGAAGTTAAAAAGTCGAAACAAGCAAGCTATTCTAACCTCCTCCGGCTGTGCTGGGTAAAGTCTTCTTCTACATTTTTATAGTTGTTTTTTCGAATACAGTTTACACACATTTTCCTAATGGAAAGTGCCTGCAGGGAATTTTCTTTATGTGTCTTGTTTGACTCAACCTTCCGTTTTCTTCCTTTTGTTTTTTTTTCTAGAGTTAACAATTTGTTATTTTCCAAACTGCATTTATAACGGCGGTGTTGTGGTACACCTGTTGTTTAGATAGAAGATTGGATTACGGAGAGGTTTAATACAATATTCATGATTGCAAATAACAAATGCACTGATGGTCTGATGATAATTTGCATTTGCTGATTTCGTGATGTTTAAATTTAAAGTGTGTTCACGTATTTACTGTAAATAATTCGTTTTCCTCATTTGTAAATCTGGGCCTTATTGTATTTATTAAAGTTTAGAACAGGAATAACATTTGCAATAATAAATAATCAGTTAATCGCAGAGAATAATCTTGAAATGGCTGAACAAAGAAAATGCGCTACCATTTAACTATCGTACAGTCTATCATATACAGGGTATAACTGATATAACTAGAAATCTCGTAATGGGGAGTAGCTGTAACGATTTATAACGTATTTTCTTTATCAGTATGTGGTCGCTTCTTGCCATTTTTTGAGAAAAACGCATTTTAACTACGCCCATTATACTCACATTACATTAAAAATACTATAAATAAATAATTTAATTTACATATATTTAAGTTTTTTCACTTTTTGGTATTTTTAATGTACTGTAAGTACAATGGGCGCAGTTAAAATTTAAAATAAAACTGTCTCGAAAACTAGCAGGAATCGACCACATGTTAAGGATGTTAGATGTTGGAATGTTAAGCATTATAAGGAAAGTATGATCTAAAGCTACTCCCCATTACGAGGTTTCTAGTTATATTAGTTACACCCTGTATAGTAAATATAAATACTTTCAACCCCTTCAAATGCTCCGCTACTGGTTAGGTTTTACTCTTTTTTATCGCTATTTCATCACAGATAATAATTCTCGGTTGAATTTTAAAGTTTAAGTTTTTAAGTTAAAGAAGTTTTAGTCTAAAGTTGAAATTGTAGTTTCAAAATTTTAAAAGTTATAAGTCAAACAGCCACACACACGCACACGGACAGGAAATTGATTTGGGTCTTAAAACGTTCTTATGGATATGAGAAAGCAAACATATAATTATCCTAAGATGATTACATTTTCGATTTTGGAGGATTCTAAAGTAAAGGGTGATAACAATGATTGAAGGTCTAGAGCAGGGGTCACCAATTATTGATGGTATCATTTAATTTCATTTTTTTTGATTTTAGTATTTGTTTTGATAACATAAACCAAGAAGAAATGAAATATTTACTTTGATAATGATGATGCTTTGATTACTATATTAGGATTTCGTAAATGTAAAAGTTCTGTTATCTTTTTTTGGAATGTAACCTTGGCTTGGTCGATTATTGGAAAACTAAATACTAAATAATACAATAGGTTAAGAACCCGTCTTTTATTCGGAGGCCGGTGTAAACAATTTGGGAAGCAGTAATAGACCATTTGCAAAATTATAACAAGATGAACAAATATCTTTAATTTATTTCTAAATAAAATAATGACACTTAGTAATAATCAACTATTACTTACTACATTATAAATTTATTATTTGAATGAAGTGTGTCTAAAAGTAACTTATTTTAATTTTAAAGTGAAAAAAAAAATCAAAACTAATAGTACAAGAAAAATGATTCGCGACTTGAGCCTGCAGAACATGGAGGATTTACCCGTCGAAATCAAAATATAGTATGCCATCAAAAATTCAATATACTAGGTACTTAACAGTTAAATTCCTAATTTCTAGACCAGTGACACTCAACTTCATTTTTCAAAAAAAAAAATGTTTCTGACTTATTATAAAAGGTACGCACTCGCACAGTAAAAAAAGAGTCTGGATAAACCAGTAGTTTCTGTTAAAATTTAGAGTCGACAACGTTTTTTTTTCACTCTATTCTTATAACAAAAATAATTCGTCACTACTGAAATCTATTTTCTTTCTATATTATTGATTAACTGTATACTATAGATCGAATATTCAATATAACAGCATTCTACTTTAAAAGTATAAAATTATCCACTCGAATTTTAATTTTTGTAAGGGACGAAATCGTCGTATTAGACTTTAACTAGTTATAACTGTTGAAACTCTGCAATTTCAAAAGTTACTAAAATTGATGAAAATTTCAAAATTTTACAAATCTTGAAATAACTTAATGTAGAACGTAATGAACAACTAAACAAAGTTTAGAGATCAAAATTATATTGACTAGACCAAGAACAGGTATATGTATTTTATTACCTAGTGAAATAAAACAATATAGCAAAATACAACCTAATTCTTATAAATATAATAAATAAATGCAAACGTATATAAAAAGTATGTATATACAATTAAAATACAAGAACAAATTGAAAAAGATATATACAAGCCCAGTTGGGACACTTCTATTTTTGTTAAAGGACATCCAGGAACATTTACTTCGAAAATGTTTTTCTTGGTCCATGGTATGGTTGTTAATTGTTACTAATAGAGTGACCTACTGCTCGTGTTCCATGCCAATTCTCATGAAATTTCTATTAGGGTATTCCCTTGCAGCACCCCGTAACTCTGTCAAAATCTAAAATTATAAAGTAATTACTCGTTGGTTCTGCGAATTAGATGTAATTATGATTATTCCTTTTAGTTACCTAATTTTTGTTTATTGTTTGTAAATAAAATACTGATATGAATTCTTGAAAGAAACACAACTCCGTTGATCAATATTAAATAGTTTACTATTGAACATGTCTTATAAGTTCCAAGTGCTTCCGTCTTACTCATCATAAGTAACACTAATTATTCAGATTATAAAATAATACATGTATTAATAAAATGTTTAAAACGCAAAATTGTTTTAAGTTACCTTATTCACACATTCTCACATTCACACGCAGTAAGAAGGCATGAACATATTTACACTAATAGGTGTCTAGTTATAACTGTTAAACTTTGTAATTTGAAGAGTTACTAAAATTAGCGGGAATTTCAAAATTTTATGAATTTAAACTTAATGTAGGTGCTATTATTTATGTACATATACATTTATAATTTGCTACATAATGCGAGAATATTTGACATTTTGCGGAGAGGTTAATAACCTTGACAATTCAATTGTGATTTTTGTACATATAAATTATTTTTTTAAAACGAGTACATAATTATTTAGCTGTAAGTACTAAATAGTAGATTGACTGAAATTATACAAATTGTAAACGTATTATTACTATTGTCTTTACAAATATAATGTTTACTTTTGTCGTTTTTAAAATTCTAGATGTATCATGAGTGAATCCGATGAAGGAAAATTGGGGTGTACACTCGTACACCTCCAAACATCGTGGAAGCGGCTCACATTACATCTCTTAATTTATTGCCAAATATTTCACGTAAAAAATATGAATGCGATTCTAGGTTAAAAAACTTTCTTAGCTGTTGGTGGTTTATTACTTTTTTTGTTGTCGTAGATAAAGTATAGTGTGTAACGCGTGCAAAAACACCAATTTCTCACTCGTGTGAGTTCGGCATTCGACTACGTCTCATGCCGCAAAATCTTCACACTCGTGAGAAATTGGCACTTTTCTGCACTTGTAACACAATATACTATAATTCATTGATGTAATGAAGATATGTTCATTAGCAACGAACGATATTCTTTGTTCGAAGAATGTGTTCATTACCCTTATGAACTCGTTAAATGAAATTTTGTTCGTCTCTTCAATAAACAAATTTTCATTGACCATAATTAAAAATCAATTAAATTAACGATCGATTCATTATCTAATGAACTTTTTCATTGTATTTACGTACGGTTTTGATTCATGCGAGTACGACATATATGAAATATTTTTTTACTCGTTTGATTGATTGATCTTATCAACTCTTTGAAACTCATAATAAAAAATGTATTACTTTCATTACTTGTTGCACAATAGATATTTAAGCTACAAGTGTAAAAAGCCATTCTTTATTGCGCGAACGGTTTAAAGCACGAGCGAGGTATGAGCGAGTGTTTTAAAAGACGTAAGTGCAATGAAGAAAAATTTTACTCGTGTATCTTACAACGTCTTATCTACGATCATAACGCTTTACTAAAGTATTCATTTTTTTTGATATATTTTTTTAATTTCTGACTTATATGTCATGTATAATACATCAACGTGCGTTGACGTAAAAGTTTACGTGCTAAGTTTTTTAGCAACCACTTTGTAAAATATTCATAAATCATTATCATACATCTCATGTTGCCATTAGCGTGCAATAAAAATTTTATAACACTAGTTCAATAAACGTTAACTTTTTACACGAAAATTAGTGTAAAAAGTAGACACTTTTTGTATGATCGTAGATAAATAATTATTATTGCACTTTTAAGTAAAATGGATTTCAAACAGAAAATGTGAAATATTTTGATTTGATAGAAAATGTACATTAACGCTGGATCTTAAGGGGAGTAGAAACTTCAGTATTCATCCCTGGAGGACGATTTTAAACTTTTCATTTGTATGCAATCTAAACATTTTCAGAATAACATTGTATTGTATAAGTTTTAAGTGGATTCAACTATATTATGATTTTTCTTTGTACAGTAGAGACAAATTGAGACAATTGGGCCTGAACTACCTTGAGCTCTCATTTGAATAGGAATTGTGTTATGCAATAGATTCTACAATCGAAATTTATACTTATCATCTTCATTAAAAAATCGAAATTAAAAGGTCGATATCTAAACGTTATCATTTTAATCATATCATAGGCATTTAAATTACGCAGAATTTATTTAATAAACAAATCTGAATCATGTTTTAATTTCGTTAACCACTTATAGTACCACTTATGTTAAATGAGATAACAATCAAAATATTTACATAAAGTTTGCTCAATGATTTTAAAACTAATTATGGGGCACGAAATTATCTCGTCCATGCAAATCCATTTAGGAAAGAAGTAAAAATCCCCGCAAGCGAAATTTATTCACCTACTACCTAAATCTGCACAACTTTTCACATATAATTTGTCTTGGTTCCTTTGCGAAAACGTGCCTAAAGGAACATTCTTCCCTGCTAATTCTGAATTCCCACCGGATATACTTTTTAGTGTATATACCACGTGTTAATGCACCCTCTCGAGTTCGGAAAACGCTTCTTTTTCCCTACAAGATCTCTACAAGAGGGGCTTTTACTTCTTACCCTACATCACCCCCTATTGTTTCTCCTCTACTTCCTGTGTCATTTTGATACATTTCTCTGTGAAGTTATTAAGTTTTATATTATGGCAACTGGCGCCACTTCGAAAGTGATGCTATCACTTCGCACTCACTTCTGTATGTGTGTGCATAAATGATAACAACTCTATTGTTTCTAAAGTTTTACGATCATCTTATACGAGTATGGATGGGAGAAATACCTATTATGAAACTATTTTTATCTAAGCGAGTAATCGGCTCCTTTTTTAGCAAATATCGATATTTATGAGAATTATTGTTTTCTAGTATTGTGTAGAAGGTACTTGTTATCAAGGTGATATATTCTATCAAAAATGGGGTATTGTTCATTTATGAAATATGCGATTGCCACACACTAGAGATTCATTATAGTGTCATTTAATTTCTGTAAACTATTTTCTATTTGTGTGCTTTCTTTAATTATTTTCCACGAAAACTAGTTAAAAAGTGATAACAATGAGGAAATAATACTGAAAAAAATGCAAAAAGGAATTAGAATTGACGTCCAACCGTGAATCAAAAAGTGACTTACTTAGATGTTATCAGATCGGCGTAATCTATATTTGGTGCCATAATGTGAGATAATATTTAAAGACCACTATAGTTTAGATTAGTCCATTTGGCAATTAGGGGAATTCCAGAAAAAATTCTAAACTGAAACCTCTCACCAAGTCCTACCATCGTTATTACTTTAAGTAATACTGGATGTAAAACAAGCTTTAGAAAGTTTTTGAAAAAATAATAAGTGCTGCTTAATGATCTCATCTTTACTGTATGGGTATAATAACATATTTTTACAAAACATCTTTCCCAATGCACTACATACTATTAGAACGCAGAAAATATGTGTTTGTAAAGGTTTCCTTAGGAAATGATACAATAATGGGTTGGTGGTGTTGTTTTCTGAAGCAGATAGGTATAAACAGAAGGGAAGAATTTGTGTGCACGTTTTATCTAAGCACTCAGGTTCTTAGTTTAAGCCAAATTTAATGTAAGATTTAACCTAAAACAGACAAGGTACATTGTAATGGGGAGGTATATAAGTATTTACTACCTCACCTTAGCAATTAATAGAAAAGAACGTGTCTTAATGTTAACGAGATTCCTCAGTTGTAATAAATTTCTTGTATTTCAAAATTCTACAGCTCTTGATTAAATAATTTTGGTGGAGAAATTTAAAGCTGCTTCATCACTACAATATTGTTACTATCTTAAATATAAGGGTTGCTTTTTATTAAAGATATCAGATAAACAACATATAATTATGTTTCGCTTTTGGATCGTACATTGAAATACTGCAATTGGCTTGAATTCTCATATTGTTGATGTTTAAAATTATGCAAATAATGTTTGTTAGGATATAATATTTAAATTTGTGAAGATAGGAAGGTGTAAAAAGGTGATTTTAAGTAATCAAGTTAATATATAGTTGTTTGGAAATTAAGTTCCATCGACATTCAAAGAAGCACTTATTTTGTAATGAAAATATAAGTGCAATATACCATTAAATTGGGAATTTTTTATGTATAAGATTATCTAATTAGGTTTTGTGTTAATTAAAATTTATAAACAATAATTTGGTTATGTTAAATTGACTTGTCAAAGTTTCTTTTGTTTCATGCAAAAATTTTATTATATTCAATTGTTTCGATAAAAAGATATAAAAGCACGGCCATTTTTATAACAAACTCTCTTCTAATTTCATCTTTCAAGAAGTGCACATTTGTTGTAGAGCATAATTAAATTTAAGGTAATGTTTATAAAAAGACATAAACAGATCAATGTCATCTATTCTAAGATTAATGTTATTTTTGTGAAACGTCAAAGTGTTTGAAATTTAAGAAAGTTAATCTAAGTGATTATGTATTTAACAAGTGCTTCAAGTTAATCAAGTGTTGAATTTATTCTTCAATGGAAATTTTATTAACTGATAATACAGAAAAACTTATGAACAATTTTAACTGGATTATAAATGAATTTGGACTTTAGTAAAAAGTGAATTTACTTACCACTATTATACAATTAGATGGATTTGGAATTAGAATTCGTATAGCACTTTACGTGGAAATATTTGAAAGAGATCGTTGACACACTTTCTTGATTTTTTTGTCGAGACGAATGAAAGCAGAGAGCTGATATTTGGGAATTTATAATTGAGAATGTATAAAAATAAAGTTGGCAACTTTGTGTCGGTAAATATTTAAAATGGAATTAAAATAATACCCCGTCAGTTGTTAATAGTAGTTAGTTTTATTTTTAGTAATAAAAAATGAAAAGGTACCAAAAGTATTGATCTCCAAATAAAGAATACTGAACTATTTTGGGATTAATATAAAAAAATGTTTATTATAGGATTACAAAGATAGAATTTGGTAATCATTTTTTTTTATATAATTGCATTTAAATATTTAGAGATAAATTCATAATTTAGGAGCGTTTCTATCTTTTCACTTCACTTAAAAAACGATTTTTTGGTACCTATTTTCAATTTTCATTTTGTTTAGTTTTTGTTATTTGATATTTGTTAAATTAAAAAAATAAAGTTGTGTTGTTATTATTATTTTGAAAATTACTTTCTGTATCTGTTTTTATATTACTGTGTCCCTAAATATAAGAATTTAGTTATCTGTTGGAGCGACCGCCTGTAGAGTCTCAATTTCTGTAGAGTTAGACTTTTCACAATATACGATATTTAGCCGGAGCATTTACTTCAATTAAAGGTAAGCAAGTAAGGAGTTGTGTATTTCATCTTTGTTACGATAGCATCTGTGTCTGATGGAATATATATCCCTAGGTAAAATATTATAACAATATATACATGTTTGCTCCTACACAACAAATTGCTCTTCATGGAGAACTTTATTTCAAAGAATATTGTCCTGGTTCTTGATTCAACATATTTACTAAAATGCTACTTATCACAATAATTAGTATAATTAATTAAATAACACAGTATGTTGCCTTCGGTCATCGCTAACACTGTGATCGCATGTTGGCAAATGGTTCAATATTCGACCCATTGCCATATTAGACTGTAAGTGTTTGATTACGTTGATTACTAATCTTATCGCTGAACTACTGACTTGATATAGTACACTGGTATTAGTTAGATTTCCTGGAGGTCCTGATCAACTAACGATAACGCTCTTACATTAGCGATAGAAGACGTCTATTCGACTCGTGTCGGATCTTACATGGGTCACAACGTATACCTTTCGTATTTGTTAGCCTAGTTGATTTATAAAAACTTCTATACGAGACTGGGATATTGAAAAGTATAAGCGTCGAAACTTAAAATCAAAGACTGATTGTAGAAAAAATCTGAACTGGGAAAAAGAGAAGAGGAGAATATTAATATCTTTGAAAGATTCTTATTTTCCAACTGCGATAGGCCTAAAAATAGTTTCGTTTGAAAGTGGTGAAACTTTGTATTGGTAGACCAGACAACACAAAAAGATCAACAGCAACAATTACACGGAATTCAACCGGTTCTTATATACTAAAATGGGATTGCAGTACCAACCCTAGAAACAAGGGGGTGACAACCAATTTTGTATTATTCGATTCTACAAGAGCAAGCGAGAATTGATACACACTACTATTCTCAGAAAAGAACAACACAGCCCTTTAAGAGTGCATCTAAATTGAGAAAAATTCGCTACAAAAACCGAGGCGTACTACCACTCCCAGAATAATGTCATCCCAATTATCTAAAGAAAGTGAGATGTATCCGTTGCAAGAATTGGGATCTACTAGTACCACTTCAGATACTTGAAGGCACAGTAATCGATACTCGCATAATGGCGTCCCATGAGGGCATCTGTCGGAAAGGTGAGATATTCTATATGGCAGCATGTAAACAACACAGCATCCGGTCCTTTTCTAGATTAATGGCACGTCTTTTGAACACATTCATCACCTACCGCATCACTCAACCGCATATTCAAGAACGGCGTAAAGCGGTTCTGAGTCTTCTCTCAAATACTTTGCTCTGCTTTTTTGAATTAAGACAAATGAAAAGTACGAACGTCCATAACAACAAAAAACCCGGTGCCATTTTTAAACCTGACACAGTAAAAGTGTCAGACAACCAATCCTCAATTAATAGAAATCCAATGAAAAAGCTAAAGACGAAACATTTGATGTTAAAGAGAATACAGTATGTACTAATTCTATACTAATTGAGCCTGCGACAAATATCACTTATATTAATGAAGTCCACGAGCACACCTAGGATAGAGGACAAAAGATCTGATGGTTAAATTAACATTGCAATTTGGACGTAGAAAATGGAATCTTGGGCTCAACGCAAAGAGATAATAAGGCACCATAGTCGACGTAACTAGAATACCAATGAAAACAATTGAATAATTTAGACACTATAAACTCCACTATGAACACGCATGCAACATAGGATCCGATTCAGCAGTCTCTATTTAATGCTTTTTAGAGTGAATACTTTTGTATCTACTTACCATTTTACTTTGATACCACTGTAATGCACTTTTCAGTCACCGCGAATAAATTTCAATATGCTCTACTGGAGCGATCCAATAACGACAGAATTACCATTTCAATTCACTTCTGCTACAACAATCTTACTACTACCTGCATGCAATTTCTACTAAAAACTGTTCGCACTCTTTTCAAATTGCAAATTCAATTAGGGTATAAAATTTTTTCCATAATTACGTCAAAAGAAAAAGTCAAAAAATTCCAATTTCAACAAGGAAACGAATTCATACGTAACAAGAAAACAGTAATTCATTCAGTATGTAATGAATTCCGACGGAAAGTTATTAGTTTACATTTTGTTAAAGTGCACAACTTGTGTATGCAAAGTGCGCCTATGAATGTGAAAATGCAAATTCTTTTCTCTACAACATCTAACCGATCCCCGCGAACATTGACTTAACTAAACACTCAAAACACACGACACGGGGCAAAGTACTACGAGACGTTGTTGTTAAAGTACTTCTTTCTATTGTCGTACTAACTCTCGGCGTGCACACGCTCTTTTTCTTCCTTCTGACGCCTTCGGGACTAATTTTAGAAGATTACTGACAAAGGAAAAACACAATTTGTTAAAAAATAAAGAGAGGAATGCCTGATAAGATTTTAAAGTGGTAGCTAGTAGAAAAAGGTTATATAACCTCAAAGTTGTCGAAGGTGTACTCATTTAGATACTAACCAGTTCATTAGTGAGAAATTAAAAACTAATTATAAAGAGTTTATTTGTTTGATTATTGTTGTTTTATAAACATTTTAAGGAGAACGTTCGAAAAATAAAAAGTAAGCATACCAATAAAAATTGATGTATGTGTAATTAAGATTGACCTTATTGATGAAGATTGCTTTCAGTATTTGTATTGGGAGATGAAGTTTGCCACTTGTCTCAACCAGTTCAAGAATGTTCGACTATGGCAAATAAAATGAAAAATCACTTGCCAATGAAGACTACTTACTCTAACTAGAGTACTGCTCTCCATCCCTTATTTGTATAAGTCAAAGTCCTAAGAGACTCTACTCAATATTCAACATCAGTTTTATAATAAGCGTGAACGCTAGGACAGAAACTCTTATAACTTTAGGTGGAATCAACCTGGTTGTTCTTAATTTTGTTAAAGATAACCAAAGTAGAATTTTTGTGAAAAAAAATGACACAACTTGTGATATAAAATCTGCTCTCAACTGACTAATACGTATAATGATTTGGAGGCCATTACTCATCATCACACTATGATGACATTTATGTTTTGAGGAATCATTTGGATTCATTTAAAACTCCATCCACATTGATCTTCATTTCGTCCAATCCCCCTAAATCGGTAAAAACATCAAAAGTTTCATCAGTTAAATCAGTAAAACATGCAATCAAACAAAATTTTAAAAAGTGAGTCACATTGGATTCTATTAAAACTTCGTTTGAACCGACTGTGTTTTGAGTGCGACTTGGACCAAATATCATGAAAGTAAATTTTTTGTCTTGTAAAACGTTAGCCGAATCAAAAATACAAATCAATATTAACTTTATTATGAAGGTGGGGAGTTGTAACTTAAACTTTCTAAACCAAGCGTGTGGGGACAAATGTTCATCTGAACTTTTTTTATTCTTTTGATGTCCTAAATTTATGCCGGGATTTTAACCACATAGTAGAAAATTTCCAAAATTCCATGTCAACTCGATTTTTCATAAAAATTGAATTAATTTTTGAATGTATTTTTGCAAGCCGATGGCAAAATCACGAGGTCAAAAATAATAGAACTAATTGATGTAAAAGATATTGTAGAAAACAGACACATGAGATGCCTCGGGTGCACTTATTAAAACGAAATTAAGCTCTAACTTGCAACCGTATTGAGTAACCTCTGCACATATAATTTCAAAATATGGGTCTAACTATTACCAGAATTATTACGCAAGACATGATCGGACAAGTCTCACTTTAAAAGGCTGTAACTTGGTACTGAAGCATTTTCGGACCCACATTCATAGGAACTTTTTTTCTTGTCATGGTGTAGAGAAATCGCTCTCAAACGTTTAAGCCGGTGTTTTTGTGACACCCTGTATACAGGTTATTTGAGACACAAGAATGGCTACAGTATCCGTTTAATCAGACCCGAACGACTATGACCGACTTTAATAATTATTGAACTGGTCTTGGCCCCCCACCACTTTGTAGATGAGTGGTTGCAATTTAAGTCTGAATACCAGGACGGAGAGACTAACCAGGCGCCTATGACCGTCAGTGGCGTCCTGACCACTGGCCTATGGTAGACCGCGTTACTAGGTAATTGGCCTAGGCAATTAGTCAAAACAGTAAGTCTGATATCTGAATTTTACTGCTTAGTTTGGACACTAACTTAAAGAATGTTGACGCGAATATATAGTCTCCCCAGAGTAATCCCCGGGTTTCTAACTTTTATGTAGAAGCGGACTGAGCTTCGCGGCAAGACACGCCAGGCTTATAATTAATACATAGAATTGGCCAAATAGTCCAATCATTGGGTTAGATTCAATACAACAAGTGTAGGTTCGTATGGCAGCTAGGATCGACTCCCAAGAGGAAGTGGACGCTGACGGGTGCGCATGTAAATAGCTCCGGCGCTAGCCTGTAGAGTTAATTGAGGGGGTTAATTATCAACCTCACTCCCTCCACTAAAGATTGTCAGCATTCACAAAAGTAAGTGACGCAAAAATTGAGCGTATTTCAATTACTTGCCCAAAGGGGATCGTGACAGCGAGCATGAAAATGAAAACAAGCCATAGGCCGTCGCTTGAGGTGTCGGAGGTCGGTTTACACTAGGATACGAGTCCAAATCTAAACGTAATCTATCTTGGTCATTGTTTAGTGTTATCATGCAATCATGCATTCACAAAAACCATATTTATGTTTGAGATGAGTTCATTCGTTCGTAAGTCCGTTTGATCATATGATCATGTGCTATATCATATACAGTGTTATTAAATTAAAACGCAACATGTGCAATATCCTCTATGTTGCATTTGAAAATGCAAGAAAATCAAGTAAAAGTATTATGCACACATAGCCAACCAGTTATACAGCACGCTATTTTATACGATTACATATATTGCATAGTAGACAAATAGCGTTGTATATGACTATATGACCTACGTCAAGGTCACTAATTGAGGTCACAGGTCAAACTTAGACTTAAATTTAAATTAGTACAGAAAGTATTATTCCCAGCCACAACGGTGACTAAATACTAGTACGTGCATCGCCGTCGCTTTTTTCGGCTTATTTTGGTATGCCATTTATTAGCTAATGGTAATCTCAAAATAATTTCCTTTTTCAGCTGCTATGCATCATTTTGACGTGCTTCTTATTGAGACCATGTCTGCCAACACGATTCAAGGTGCTGAGTAGCTGTTTTTATCCTATTTTTTATCAGCTTTACCTGATCTATCATGATTATTCCGCCCACCAAATAGTCTGGATTAGAAATAAGTCGCGAATTTTACTATTAGTTCATAAATCTGCAGAGGAAAGCTCTTTATGAAGACCAATTGTCTTCGAACCGCTACTACTGATTGAAGTTGAAAGCCAGAAAGATTCCCGGAATAGATTCGCGTCTTCTGCACAACTCACGCTTACGACTCGTTTTCAGTCAATTTTTTGGAATTTGGTTTTACACATTTTTTAATTTCTTGTTTCGTTTCTCACATTCTTTTAAACCTAAAGCACAGGTTGCGTAAATGACACGAATTACCATAAGAATCCAACTTTTGCATGGGTCAGTAGGTCACACAAAGCAAGTTTGATCGGATTCCAACGAAGGAGGGGAGTTCCAGAAAAAGTCTTTTACTGACTTAGGAGTATAACCTTGCAGAAGTTCGTCCTGGGTTGTCATGGTGGCTTGAAATTCGTGTCATTTGCGCAACCTGATGTTTCTCGATACGCCTTTAGTCTAATCCTCAAGATTGACTCTTTACTGTTAGAAGCCAGATTGGCTCTTAAACCATGTGTGTAATATAGAAATTACTTAAAAAATCGTAACTGTCAGGCCTTATATCCTTTCAATTACCAATTTGATAATCTGAAACATCGCTGATAACTAGTTAAAATAAAATTATCTTTACGAAAATCCCACAATAACTGAAAAATTACTAAACGAACTAGAATTGCTATTTTTATGTTATTTTTATAATTTTTTTAAATAACAGCTACTTAAATACCTTAAAATTCGTACACAAGAATACATAATGTACTCGTATTATTCCTTTCAGTGAAAGTTAAAACAGGAACAATTAATTGAAAGGAAGGGAACTGAACTGTGTACTACATACATAAACGTATTTATTATAAAATATGTTACTAGTTATTAATTAATGGAAATGTTAGTAGGTTCCTATTGAATTGAATTGGTTTCCTTGTTTAAATGACTGACCAGCAAATCAATGCATAAATCGATTTTTTTTTATATTAACAGTACTTACTAACACTTCAACACTTAAATAAACAATACACCTTGACATTATTAAAACTTAAAAGAATTTGTTATAATTTTGTATCAGCACAGCACGCGTCCAACAAGAACGATTTGAAATTGCTTTATTATTAAAATTATTAATATTAATAATAATAATAGCAACAATTTAAACAATACTAACATAATTCACACCATACCTAGAGGATAAAATAATTTGTTCCTTTTTTTTTTCTTATTAGTTTCTCTCAAGTATGCATAAAATAATAAATCATTCGGAAATGAAATAAATTTAACTGTCAAAACAAATTGCCGAACAAAGGAATAAATAGCCAAAGGCGCCCGTTTGCTGCCGTAGCTGTTAATTATTCTTTAAACGTGCAAAACTGTTAATTGTATTTCAATTTATATCGAAGGACGAATTGAAACTTTGATTTCGAACCGATAATCACAGTATATTAAATATGTGTAAAAATTGAAAAAGATTATACTGGTAAAGTAGGCTAAGATAACCAATCTGATCCGCATGTATTCTAATGTACATGCATATATTTCTTACCACTATTTTAATAAGGAACTCATAATAGTTATTTCCATGGCAAGCTTTGTAAATTAATATTTACAGGCGAGTTGGAAAATTTGTGGGGCGAGCCTTCATAATCCAGTGAGCCCAGTAAAGATTAATTGCAAAGCATGTCACGTACATAGTTTTATTTCCACCTTCAGACAGCGTTTTTAACTCATTTTTATATATTTTGTATAAAATAGTAGTTACGATGAGCTAGCGGAGTAGGCCAATTCCTCTAACAAGATAGGCTCTTTCTTAACAAGTATATCATACATTATTTTTTCTATAAACCACAAGACTAAAAATTAAGTTAAATAAAAATAATGATCTTTTTTTGCATTGACAACCTTAATAATACGTAATTAATTAACGAAAATTACTAAATTTGTGATATCTTATTTCCAGATAAATGGTATTCGTGGTACTCATGATTCATTTACTACATAATTTGAACATTTATCTTATCAAATTAACCAGGTCGGTAAAATACAAGAGAGAATATGAAAAATTTTAAGAAGCAGTAAAACAAAACATTTAGCAAAACTACCAGTCACATGTGAAATAAACAAAATACGCAATTTATTTAGATTTTGTAGAAAATAAATATTTTTAAAAAGTAAAATTACATTTTAAATCTGTTTGTAAAACAAATAAATTTAAACAATCTGCCAACTGGCATCGATTTAAGATTATCACCCCGCTCCGTCTAACTGAGCTGTGGTATCATATCGGCGTTCGAACACGCCACATTTATTTCATGTAAAAGTTGGTTATACTAATTTAAATTAGAAATTTAATTTTTATACTTATTTAAAAAAAGAGACTAAATGTAATCGTTTTCGTCATTTTCATGATGTAAGTGTTGTTTAAATAAACTGATAGCTTTATTTACTTGGGGAGATTTTACAAACGATTTTTTAAAAGCACATAACAATCCTTATATTGGATTTTCAGCATTGGCATCTTATTGGATTGGATTTTTTAGAACTACTTTTAGGCAAATAGACTTTTAGTTTTCCAGTTTTATATGTGGCTATAAGAATATGGTCATTAAAGATTTAATAAACTCGAAATATTTTTTTGCCTTTATGCAAAGAAAATACAAAAATAGCCAAGCTGGACAAATTCGTCGACTTCCCTTTTTCTTTTATTACCTAAAATATATTAACCATATTGAAGGCTCAGTACTTATCAAATTGTTATAATGAAGGCCACAGCCATACATTGCGTTCATTGCGTAAAGTAGAACTAGCTTACAAATTGATATTAGTCCAGTCAAACTGTACGAAAAACAGGCTTAACTTGGAAAATGGAAGAACATTTTTTTTCTTCCAGCATGTAGGGGGGGTCTAGAAAAGCTTAACTTGAAGTTTTCGACCTCAAATTCATATGAGCTTTTTCCGCCATTTTGAAAAGAAGTGAACTTGAAAGTTGATGAAAGTTTAAACTTTTTCATTTTTTATATTAGGCGAAAAAGTTTCAAATAAAAGTTGTAGACAATCGTATTGCCGACAAAAATGCTTTATACAAATTTTTTGTCGGACCTACTGTTACAGAGATAATTTGAAAACAACACTTCATCTCTTCTTTTCAAGATGGCGGAAAAAGCTCATATGAATTTGAGGTCGAAAACTTCAAGTTAAGCTTTTCTAGACCCCCCCTGCATGCTGGCAGAAAAAATCCCATGTACTTCCATTTTCCAAGTTAAATGTTTAGTTTGACTGGACTATATGCCATTTGTTGCCCTTTTGTTCTCTAGGAGTACGAGAATCAAATATCACAATAGGGAGAAGAAGTGCATACGTCATACCGTGCCTGACGTCATAATTCTTTCCTCGCAACGCGCATGTACTTCAATAAGGCACATTATATTTTCATTTCTGATTATTGATAGTGTTAAAAAGGATGTTTACAAGCTATAAAAACACTTACCCAATGGCTTTCACCCATTGTTGTTTCAATATTTTATTTGTGATAGTACCTATCTATTATTTTAACCTCACAAAGTAGCGTCACGTTTTCTCTTCCAACTGTCAACAGTGTCAAAACTGTCAAACAAACGGTTTACAGCGAAGTAGAGCGATGCGAACATGCGCGTTGCGAGGAAAGAATTATGACGTCAGGCACGGTATGACGTATGCACTTCTTCTCCCTATTGATTTGTTTTTGACAAATCTCCAACAGTTATTTTTTTAATGTCAGATTTAATAATTTTTGATTAACATCACTGTTTACCAAATTATGTTTCTTTCGATTGGGGTTTGCTAAAGATCTCTGTTTTGTTTTGCCGTGTTCGCTAAAGCACCGCCAACCATAGTATGTACGTGCATAGTGTGACTTGCAGATTATAGGTAGAATATTAATCTTATGTTTATACATCCCAAAGAGTTACGGGTTCTAGTCAGTAGGAGTCGAGTTGGACATGTTTAAAATTTATTATTTCGAGGTTTTGGTAACCCCTTGAAACTATCACAGGATTTGACTTTTTACAACATTTGTACTAGATCCGATCAGTAAATATCAGATCCAAAAGAGTGAATTGAGACGAGTAAAAAAACGTGAAAATTTATGTTTCGCGTGAACATGGAAAATATCCCAGAATTTGATCTTAGGATGACCTTATTGGGAAAATAGTAACAGTAGTCATCAGTAAAGACTAGATATCATGTAATATCAACAACTGTAGATCCACTTACAAAGTAATCAATGGTTTTTGCTTAGTGGGACTTGGATTAATCAGACTTTAGATATGCGATATAAATCATTCTCCCGAAAGAAATTCAAGTGGGATTTTGTGTTTTGACGTTACGTATAAAAAAAACCCTCGCATATAACGGCATTTAGAAACTTCTATTCTAGTAGGGCTAAGAAGAGTTAAATTCCTAGGCTCTGGATACACGTAGATTACCCTAACTCGGAACCCACAGGACACAACCCTTTTACACTTGGTTTATTGCACCGATAGCCAACCTACTACGAAAGTATAGACCAAAATGAAGATTGTGCAATTTGGACTACGACCTTTTAAATTTAGAACCAAGTTGTAGGTCAAAGTGTTTTTTTATTTCTCTGCAAAAGCTTTCAACTGAACTGGACAAAATTTCTACAGGTAATAGATTTCAGATCGAAACACTAAGAAGAATACATTCCTTTTAATGTATAGCTTCGTAGAATAGTATCACATCCATCCTACAGAAATAAATAGAAAACATTGTGCGAATTCTGGCATTTAAGAAACTACACCTTTTAGATATTAGGTATTCAATTGATCAAGGTAGTAGTTATCCTCAAGTACCCAGTTAAAAGTAGTCTTTGATAAAATCTGAACAAAATGCATTTTACTTTTAACTACCAACATCGCATCTAAGTATGTAATTAAATAAAAGTAATAGAGATGCGACTTGGATATCCGAAATCTGAAACCGATCCTATCCTTATCCTATCCGAGTCGGATACGGAACAGATCGTAAGTATATATGATAGTTATCCGATTATCCGAAAGTTATCCGACTATAGGAAAAGTAACCGAAAGTTATTCAATTACCCTAAGAGTAACGGAGTATCCGATAGTGATCCGATTATTAGAAAAATTTGGCAAAGTAGAGTTTGAATCTGAATATTAAAATTTTTATTTATAAAAATTTCATTTATGTGCATAAATAACAAGTTTTAAGCGTGTTTTCTGTTAACATAACAGCCTTGGTAGTGTAATGTCTAGCGTGCTGGACTTTCACCCAAGCGGCCCGAGATCAACTCCCGGTGCTGGCAGATCTGGTTAACGTTTTCTGCAGTTTTCCTTAGCTGTGACACAAATGTGGGATTTGCGCTGTTCTATCTGTAAGTCGGCTGCAGCCGCACGTTGGACCTATGTAATAATAATAATAATCGCCCCCTCCCTCCCGCACAAGCTTATAGCTTCTGGGGCCTGGTTTCCAGGTTATGGGTTGTAGCAATTATTATTATTATTATTTCATTGTTTTGTCTCAGCTACAGCTGGTATTAAAAGAGGTACGGGTTTACATCTAGTATTCTCTTTTTCTAGTGTTAATTTAGAAATTTCCTCACGATACGGCAGGTGTTCAGTATTACTGCTTTTTGCATATTTATATAAATATTAGTTGGCAATTGTAGGGTTTTGATGCTCTCATGTAGTTGTTTGTACTTTGCTTTGGTTCCATATTTGCATTATTTCGTGTTTAAGGTCAGTATATTTTCGAATTTTCTCCGTTATTGCGTTTTCCAGATTGTGCGAGTTTGGTATTGTGACATCTATTAAGCATGTTTGTTTGGTTTATTATTATTATTATATGAATTAGGGCCAAATAATCATAAGTCTTGTAAAGTGATTGGCCGAGAGTCGTTGCAAAAAAGTAATATCAAATTTTTTGAGTTGAAATCAGATTAGTGTTTCGTTTTAGTTGTAGGTGATCGTTATTGCATAAAGATAAACAAACCTCTCTCGACAAATAAGTAAAAATGTAACAATCAAAACTTAAGTTTCGCTGCATGTCGCAAATATATTTATATAATAAATACACTTTTAAATCAGTGTGTGTCAAAAATGTATCACAAGTTCCAGAAAATCTAAATAACAGTGCAAGAAACATAATTCTAATCGCTGCTTGATTAAACGGCTATTCCTGTATCTCTATGCTAAATGTATGCTTTTTCTCTCCTCTGCAGCTTTTTATCTTAACACAGTGCTATTCAAACTGCGGGCCGCATTATATTTTGCGTTTTAAAACTTTGTTTAAACGTAAAAGTTTGTATAACAATAAACTAGTTATTGCCTGTATTATTTTGTATTAGTAATTGTAAGTACAAATCTATTAAACGGATGTTTTCCACAGAAATTAAATGTTCATTTTAGTCCACGCGTGCACAGACGCATCATATCAACATAGAGCCAGCTAACATTCTAAAACTGGTTGATTGCTCTTCAACCTTAAAATGTACTTAAGCAGTGAAAATCCAAAATCTAAAATACCACTCCTTTTTTGCAATAGAGAAAAAAATATTTCTATATTGTTTTTTCGTAGAGAGCCACACGTATTGAAATTTCCCAAATGGAGCGTTATCCACACGTTTGAACAGCACTGCTCTAGTTAACATACATGCACATGGTTCAAATACGGTATGCTTAATCTATTCTGCAATAAGTAGATATTATCATTTAAGAGGGATGGGAGGACGTAAAAATCTCCCCATTCAAATTGACTTATTCTAAACGCCTGCAAGATACTGAAATCTATTTTCTCTGTATATTATTAATTAACTCTATATAGATTGAATATTTAATCTAATAGTATACTTTAAAAGTATAACAAAATCCACTTTAATTTAAATTTTTTAAGAGTTAAGAAGTTTGGTAAAAAAATGTTTCTCAGTGTTCATGCTACTCTAGTTAGAGTAAATAGAACGAATTGGCACCAATATACACTTGACAGTGTATTTGACAAGAGAAGCGTGTGCGCAATAACGAAAATAACAAAAAATGGCGACAATCAGCTGTTTGCTGTATTCGACTTCGACTAGTTATGACTCTAGAAACTTTGCAATTTCAAAAGTTACTAAATAATTTTACTTTTTAAATATTTTATTAATACATGTATTATTTTATCATTTTAGTAATTAGTGTTACATATGATGAGTAAGACAGGAGCACTTGGAAACTTATAAGACATGTTCAACAGTAAACTTTTTAGGAGTTGTACTTTTTCCAATAAAGGCATTCGTATCTGCGCTAACAACGTCAAATGCCCTTTCGTATTCGATACATTAAAGTGCTAATTTTACAGAATTTCTTTAATTGTTTTTCCAAGTCAAAATAGATATAGATAGAAAATAGATATGAATGCATTTTGGCATTTTGCTTGTTTAAGACTTTAAAGTTCAAATCTCTAAAGATACTAGATATGCTTAAAGGTCTGAACTTCAGAGATTTCTACAAATTCTAAAACTCTAAAACTTTGAAATATAAATTTAACTTTAACATTTAGTTATAACTTTAAACGATTTATTAATATTTTAAAATCTTGGCATTAGGTAGGAGACTGTATAACAAAAATCCTATTTAAAATCGACAGTATTTGAAACCTCGACTTATTATTAAACTTTTAAACTCGTTTAATTTTGAAAATTTGAAACTGGAATTCCGAACTTTCTACGCTCTCTAAAGACTTTCTCTAGAGAACTTTGGATCTCTAAATGCCGTCTTGAGTTAGGGTCTCCGAAAACTAGAAACATTGAAACTGTAACTCTTAAAGATTTCGAACTCCATACATCTAAACTGAAAACAGAAATGTTCGATTTAAAATATTAAGCATCATTTTTAGTTATTTTAAAATGGTTTTAAAAAACTTACGGCAGATGATAACTATAGCTTTCTTATGTAATTGTATCTTTGTTCTAGCATTCACATTTTAAATGTCATTTTAAATTAAAATAATTAATTATAAAAATGACCGTAAAATAGTTTAAAATTTTGGAAAATTTAAAGTATTAAATATCTGAAGTTTAAAAAATTGAACCTAAGCTAGCCAAACCTAAGACCTAACCTAACTAATTTAATCTTAAACGTAACCCAACCATATGTCTAGTTACGTATATTTAGATAACATATAACATTCAACTTTAAACATAATCCAACCTAACCTAGCCTAACATCTAACCTAATTTAGTCTAACCTCTAACTTGATGTAAGCCTATCTAATTCATACTCTAACCATAGGCGCCCGCAGAAATTTGCCTAGGAGAACGCAACTTATAAAAGTTACGTATAAACGGCATGATAGAAATATTATTATTTTTCATCTAAGGAGCAATGTAATATTTCAATAAAGTTCGTCAAATTATTTAACTTCCAAGAGGGGGGGGGGCTAGTGCCCCTCCTTGCCCCCCTGGCGGGCGCGTATGACTCTAACCTAATTTTAGTACACTACGATAGTCTCCTGTCTCTTATATATCCCTGTTATTTCTTCTCGTGAACCTAACGAATTGAATTGACAGCTGAATTGAACATTGAACAGCAGTAGTTGCAACAATTTAGAATATTTGACCAAGTAACAAAATTTATGTTTTACTTTCTTCAAAAAATCCTACAATCATATTTTCCCGTGAGCGAAATAAAAATGAATTTGTATTCTTACAAATCGACAGCACGCGGTAGCGTATAAAAAAAATTTACAATTTTCCATGCCGTCACTGAAAGAAAGAAAAAATAATTTCAGCCTACACAAATACTAACTGTAAAATTGTACCGTGTTCTATTTCATATACACTCGATTTTATATTATTATTATTCATACTACAGAGGAAGTGGTTATTTATCATCGGGAATAAATAAATCAGGAAACTGTCCTTGAGAATATAAGAACAATATTGATTCAACGAGCACCTGAAACCGATGGCACGTGGGCGAAAAGATTAATGTATGTTGAAATTCAAGCGGAACAATTTAAATTATAACCTTACATAACTGTCAATTACAGACAGTCGAAAATGGCCCGAATATACACACATTAACTGTTTGATCTTTTAACTTTCTGATCAAAAGGTTACCGAATGCGGGGGTTTTGATATATCTTCACTGGGATTTTTTTCTTTCTCTAGTTTAGTCTAGTCTAGTCTATTATAGTTAACGTTTGTTAAATTATATAATTGATGTGATTAACCGATTATATTATATACAGAACGTAAATTTGCATGTTTTAACCAACCTAAAGTTATAGGTTAGAACGTGGGACGGAGATGCAACGTCACAACTTAAATACAACGGTGTGTTGAGGGAGGAGAGGAATGTCAACTAATCTAGTTCTATTTAATCCTTTATCCAAAGGATATATGTAGTTACTATGTAATTTCCTCGACAACTAAAGGCTTTTGATCAGGTAATACCAGCTATTTGATAAGGTTAACTCGCGGTGTGGATGATATATTGGTGTCTGAGAATTTCGCGTTGTGGTTTTTGTTATGGGATTTCTCTTCAAATATGCCAATAATATCTTTGTTCACTCGAAATTCTTTGTTCGTACCTTAAACATCATACTATTATAGAATATTATACACATGCGAATACTTCCAATTCAATCAACATACTTATGGATATTAGATATGTCATGTCGCAGTTAATAAAACAACGAAAATACAACTGAGCAGTTACTGAACGGTACCCCTCTTGATTAAATATTCCCATGGGTGCACTGATTCTCAATGGTTAACACTACCGATTCGTAGGGGAGTTCTAGTATAATAAATTGTAGGGAGAATTTAATTAAAATAAAAATTTTACGTATTAGGTACGTATCCAAACATTCTAAATATTTCTGAATATATTTCCTTTGGGAGAGCAGCAATGACAAACATAACCTCACTAAACTTTTCGCCAATGTTGGTTATGAATTTAAAATTAGCTACTAACTTCACTTTTATAAAGTTCAATAATGAAGGAGCAGTTACGGAATTTGTTTAAGTTGATTACTTTATCAGCTGTTAATTATGTTTAACACTGTACTAGGTGCCAACTGCTTACCCTAATGGGTAAGCTTTAGTAACTTGTTGCTTTTGTTGAAATACGAAAAAAGAATTCAAGCTCGGAGCCTCACCTCTCTCTCTTACATCGCGTAGTTCAATAGGGTTTGAGTCATCCAGCGCTAGGTAGCGCTATACCGAGACACATGAATGAAAACACAATGCATGTACTTAATATTAAGAAAGATTTTAGAAAAGTTACAATGCACCCTGAGCCAGAAGGGGGTGCCCAAAGACGATTAACAGATGTCCTAATTAATAATTAAACTTTTCATTAATTTTGTCATCCTCACTGACAATTTTTGTTTAAAAAAGAAAGCTAAGACTTTTGGTATTAAAAATTGGAAATAAAGACTAAATAAAGATTAACCTTTGTCTTGTAAGAACATGGGACACAAGGTACATACCGACAAACACCTTTTCGTAGGATTTCGCTGAAACTTAAGATTTAGATTCTTTTAAGGCAAGTGGCCTCCAGAGGTCATCTTAGGTCCTAATATTTTAACACAGGGAATATTATCAATTTATTTCAAACTGAGAATTTAGACACTATGGTCAATACTCAACAATGTTTAAATGCGCAGCAAGCCACAGAGCTTTAACGTAACGACCTCCAGGAGTCCAATACTTATTTTAGTGTGAGTCATATGATTAATTAGTTTTAAATTCGGAATTTTTGAATTCTACGTGATGCTGAACAAGTTTAAAGAGGAGTACCAAGATTGAATTCTTAGACTTCTAGTTGTCGCCAAGACCACACTGTTGGCCAAGGTCCGTAAATGTCTAAGCAAGCTTAGAAATATATAGATCATCTTATACACTGACATTGTACAGCTAGCACGAAAATGGCGGTACCTATTGATTAACAGGAATAATCGGCAACTCGACTTGTTTGTAGTTATGTATTTCTTGGTACTAAGTGATCGTGTCGGCTTCGATAGCAACCGTACTGCAATCATGCTAAATTCTTAATTGCATGATCTCCGGAGAGGCCATCAAAGCTTTCTATATTTTAGCATGATGCATGTAACTTTGTTGTTTTGCTTCCAGTTTACGATCCATTCCTCTATCGCATGTGTATTTACTATAATTCGACAAGACTTTAAGATGTCAAAATCGATGTTACATGATCAAAATCTATATCAAAACTAGCAACTTTAATATCAACATCAAGATCGGTTAAGTGGCGTTCAAGATACAAAGTTAAACCAAATGACAAAATGTGAATTACCAGACTAAGGTCCTTGCTAAACAATCAATCAGGAATGTACATTTCAATTCATGCTTCCAACCATTTTTGTGGGCTCAAGAAAATTATAACTTTTCAATTTAACGAAACTATCTTAGGACCAACGATTTGATTTTGGTTTGCGAGACAACGCGTCAAAGATCATGGTGGATATCAATCTTTCGATTGGTACCCTCGCACAACCAAGCAGCTTTGGATGTCAAAAGGTTTTGCAGGGATCAAACTTTAACATGAAAGTCTATGGGCCTATGAATTGAGGCTAATCTAACCTAGGTTACAGGCCATGTTAGGTACATAAATCTTTTAAACTCATTAAAAATCAATGACTCATAGACTTTAATCGATTTCACATAGATATACTTGTTAAACCTCTACCCCCCCTAACTTTTGACCCCATGAGTTAATTTCAAATTTGAAAGTACTAATCAAACCCCCTTGGTCTAAGATTTTGAGTGATATTCTCATGACTTCTGGCGCGATATATCTCGCAAACCGAACTCCAGCCAAACATTTGCCCCCTTGGGTTAATTTCAAATTTGGGAGTACTAATAAATCCCCCTTGGTCTAAGACAGGCGTCAGCAACCTTTTTTGGCTGCGGGTCAAAATCAACCAAAATGTGACTATTAAGAAGACGTTTCGGGTCAATGGGTATTTTTCCGCCTGTTCATTTCTGCAACTTTGAAATCAAGCCAAAATGTTAATGATATTATTTATATTTTCTCAAAGTGTTCGTTTCATGTTTATGTTTTATAATTTATTTTTATATATTATACTTTATTTCCACTCTAGTGGGTCACTTGAAATTTTCAAATGGGTTAGTGACCCGGGGGTAATAGGTGGCCGACGCCTGATTTAAGATTTTGGCTGATATTCTCATGACTCCAGGCACAATATATCTCACAAACCGAACTCCAGTCAAATCATCTTCTAAAGGGCCAGTGATTTAAAATCGTACCTATTAAGTTTTATCAAATATAAAATAAATATAACAAAAATAAAATGTCAGCGGTAGCAATGGTAACCGGAATTCCAAAGCACGGTCGGTTGCGGTTTCCGTACCACTATAAGGAGTCACCCGTCCGACTTCTGAACCGTGGCAACGTCGCTTAACTCTGAATACCATTTGACATGCAACCGACTAAATTAATCGATCAGATTTTAGCCGTAGATAACTTGACCGCTGATCAGGTATGAGTTTTTATAAAACCGAAATCATAACATCCGGAAGTATAAATTTGCTAACAACTATGAAAGTCCCATATGTAAATAAGCATAACAAATTTTCAATTTTCGCGAAGGTTCAAACTTTGATACCTAAGAGCGAATAGAAAATTTTCTGACACTCATCTGCAGCTTAGTTTACGACAGAAAATCAGAAAATTGTAACGCATTTACCTGAAATTTCGTTATACTGCTTTTTATGGGAATATTATATAGGGAATCATGGCAATATGACACGAATACACTACCACATCCCTTTCGCTTCCTTAAAAGGAGAAATCTTTGAATCTGTCGAAATTTAATCAATTCGCATTCAAGCCAGAATACAGCCACACAAAAACCCAAGAGTTTTATCCAAAGAAAAGAAATTCCTAACCTTTCTGTCTAGCGGAAGAAATCCATTAAGGTCAATCAATAATAAAGTTAGCAGAATATTTAGGAAGGGGGTGTTTGTATATTTGTCATGTCTCAGTTGTTTTCTTTGATAGGTTATTTATGGATTTAGATGGGTTTCGATGCATCTTTTTTTGTAGTTTCACACAGCTTATGACTCTAAATATAATGAACGAGCTGTCAAAATTTGTTTCTTGAATTCCGTTACAGCTTCACTTTGCTGTCCTGAGTATACACGGTGAGTCATTACGGAGTAATCGGACTTTGCCAGTGGTTAGATAACCATTAAAGAAAGAAAATTCCTATATACCATTTTTCTCGTATTTCTATACTTTTGGAGAAAAACGGCATCGAAGTTCAGCCTAATGTTTTCAAATTTAATAGTATGAATGCACATGACACATATTGTAAAAGTTCAAGCAGATATTCAATACTACTAGAATGTGCAAGGATAGCGTAATAAAGTAATAAAAACGTCTTTATTTTGGCCAAGTGTTTCGTAGAATAACAACAGATAAACAGAATTAAATAAACAAAGCATGTTGAGAACGACCTCTCGATGGATATTGTTTCAAAAATGGTATTTTTGTTTTGTGTTGTTTCTGATTACTAAGACAATTTCAAATTCTTTTAATAGGCACATTAACCCCTATGTGTAATACAATACTGCAGGTTTGTGAATAAAAAATTATAGTACTGTGATAATAGTGCACATATTTGATTTCTCAAATGATAACAAATTGCAAACCCCTTACACTGCAGCTTTTAGTAATAAAACGTAACAGTACTTGTACTTGACTATGTAAACAAATCCATCAAGCATTCAGGGTCGTTGAATTAAAACAATACCTATTGATGGATAGATCAAATTAGCTAAACATGTCTTTACTTAATTAAAACTAATATCTGTTTATTAACGCATAACACATCGAATTTAATGATATCATTGAATGGGTCTGTATTAAAATGATGTCATTTATGTCTGCGTTTACTATTAGAATAGAGGGGAATCCCCCGGATTAATAGATCGTTTTGTTTTAACATCTAAAATGGAATGTGCGTTGTTTGCATTCTTGTTGTGCTTGTTTAAACAGATGTCACGTTTTTACTGATGGCGTCAATTTCTAAAGATCTTGCATTTATTTCTATTCGACTTAACAACACTGACCTGCATCAATTATACGTACTTTTCTGAAAACGTCGGTCAAGATTTTCGAAATTTTCAAGTCCATTTAATCAAAAACAGTTACTAAGGTTTTATGTTTCTAATAACCAGAGAAGCTTATCCTCAAAGTCCGATCATTGAGTACTTAATCACCGTGTATAAAAGACATTCGATGACAATATGTAAATGCCGCATAACTATTACAGTATCTCTGACATATTAAGTATTTCTTGCATACATGATGAGCTAGGGAGCTTCAGGCTTGATTTCTTATAAGAATAAGAAATTAAGCCTGAAGCCACGTAGCTCATCTACTGCCTAGAAAAGTCGATTAGTTCGTAGGTAATTCTATTTTGAAATTTAATGTCATGAATTAAATTTATTATTCTTGTAAACATATTTATATACAAAAAAATGTAATGGCAATAAATTACATAAGGCGTCCAACAATAATGGCCTACTTGTCATTAGTATCAGTAGGTATTGCGCCACCTGGCCCAGACATTTTTGCGGGGATGCAGTCGTCGTTAAGTACGGAATCTGCATTACCGACATTCTGTATTACCGGCATTTGGTTCGTCACTCGGCTAAATGGCAACGCTGTTGCTAGGGGAAAACAGATGGCGCCAGTGTCGTTTTTGTACCGACATTCTGTATTATCGGCATTTGGTTCGTCACTCGGCTAAATGGTAGCGTCGTTGCTAGGGGAAAGCAGATGGCGCCGGTGTCGTTTTACGTGATTTTTGTACCGACATTCTGTATTATCGGCATTTGGTTCGTCACATGGCTAAATGGAGTTAGTGTTACTAGGGGAAAACAAAGGGCGCCAGTGTCGTTTTACGTGATTTTTGTACCGACATTCTGTATTATCGGCATTTGGTTCGTCATCATGAAGAAAGCTGTATTACCGATTACGGGCGTTCTACTGATTGTTAATAGGGGGAGTCAAGGTTTATCATTTTATATTAATAAATTTTACCGATTTCTTAAAATAATTATCGTCGTCATTAATACTTTAATTACATATAATAATTTAAGATAATTAATTCAGCATTAAAATTTTAAACGCAAATCACGGGACAATTTACGGATAATAATAATAATAACAATAATTATAATGTCTTTATTTCCCTTACAGGCTTACACCCAAATAGGGAAAAATATGAATTTACAAATGTTTTCATCGTTTATGCTATTCTCCTGTAATATCTCAGGGGTAATGTGTAAAGAGCGGAAAATATGCAATGTGCATTTTATGATGTTGATGAAATAAGAATTATTTGTAGATTCAATTAAAATGCCTAAAACCTAAAATTTAAGGCTTTAATATTATTGTTTATTGTATATTTTATATCAATAAATGCGAAACTCCGTGTAATGCCATGTAATAATAATGCAACAATGTAACATAACTGTATACATCGGTGTATACATAAAATAAACTTGATGTTGATGAAATAAATAATAGAAACAAAATTTAATTTATGATTTGATTTATTGAAATTTCCTTATTCTTATAACAAATAAGTTTTTACTAATAATATTTAGTTATTACTAGTTAGTTAATAGTATATTATATACATATTTGTTGCATTTTTTTTGTCGAAACCCATGCATTTTTTGTCAAATTTCGTTGCATTTAAATGTGCATATGTTTTCTTTTTGCCTTGCATTTTTCCGCTCTTTAGTATTGTGTATTGTGGTGACAAAATTCACTTGGTATTGTTATGTCTGTTTGTGTTGGTGAATATTTCACCATTTACAACATAATCATGAATAAAGTGGTTGGTGTATTTTTGCATACGAAACAATGGAACATTTATTTGCGTTTAAATTTAGGCGATTAGCTTTACACCAATCACATAGAAAGTTAATGTTAGACTGCAAATATAAGCAATCATTGATATCTCGTACTTGATGATATATTTTTAAATCGTCAGCAAATAATAGTTTTTCTCGCAGTGTATAGATTGATGATGATGATGAATACCACGTAGACACGTCCATTCGTGACGGGTATCTTGGAATACGTTCTGCTTGGTTCGGACATCTTGTATCCCAACCCTCTGGCGTTTAATGTCATGCTTACCTTGCTATCTCTCTCTCTCTCTCTCTCTCTCTCTCTCTCTCTCTCTCTCTCTCTCTCTCTCGCTCTCTCCTTCTCACTCTCTCCTTATCATCTATTAGAGAGGACGCATTAAAGAGCCTTCTCTCTCTCTCAATGTCTCCTCTCTCACTCTCTTGCTCTTTCGCTCTCTCCTTATCACCTATTAGAGGACGCATTAAAGAACCTTCTCTCCCTCTCTCACTCTCTCGCTCTCACGCTCTCTCACTCTCACGCTCTCTCACTCTCTCTCTCTCTCTCTCTCCCTTCATCCTAATGCTAGTAAATGAAACAGTATTGGATAGAGGTAACCGTTAGGTCTACTGTTCTGGGATTGGTTCGGACGATAATTATTCAAAAAAGAGTAAAAGCATACGATGTTTACTAAATTAAATGCGGGCTGATTACAAGAAGTCTCAGTACCGTCTACGATTATGTCTGAGAACATCCGACGAACTGTATAAATCTCATGACGTATTGAAATATGTACATCATTGCGCTATGAAGATCTCAGCTATAAATACTGTGTATTCTGTTCATGCGTGACAGTTATTTGTCATACGTCATCATGAACACAATAGATCTCTTCGGTAGAGCTATGATGAGTATGACAGATGAAACAATGGCTGCAACAAAACGTGGACCGAGAGGTTATGGTTTTAAATTAACACCAGAGGGTAATTTCGATGTTGAGAACCGTCGTATAACTAATGTAGGCGCTCCTATCAACGATAACGATCTTGTCACGAAGCGTTCTGTACTAATGTTATCAGATAACGATGAAGGTGTAATTGATGTTAAGAAAAGAAGGTTAGTACACGTTAAAGAACCGCTTGACAACCACGATGTTTGTACGAAAAAGTATACCGACGAGCTGGTGGACGATGTTGAAAGAAAATTACTCTCTAATTGTTTGAGACGACGACGAGAGGATAAAGGACAGGGGTCGTACTATGATGCTAAAGATGGAAGAATTTGTAATATAGGGGAGCCTCTAGAGGATAAAGATGTAATCTCTAGGCAGTATTTTAACAATCGGGCTATGCATACAAACGATCAAATGCAGTTTAATGCAGATGGTAAACGTATTGTTTCAGTAAGTTACCCTATAGATGGCACGGATGTCACTTCTAAAGCTTATGTAGATGCTCAATTCGACTCTGCTGTACAAACCTTCATTACAATGACTACCGACACTCAGAACACTATTAAAGATCTAAAGCAAAAGGTAACAAAGGTTGACATTGAAACTAGTAAACTTAACAGTTTTCTAACAACGTTGGAAAAAGAAACAAAGAGAAATCACCTAATAGCGAATGATGAGATGGAAACTAATCATTCGAGTGTGTTGACAAAGATAGAAGAAACGAATAATACCCTAGATAGTAATCATAAAAAATTATTAGATAAAGTACAAGTGCTCGAGGATACTCAAAAAGTTATGCGATCATCGTTTGATGCCCTAATAGCCGAATCTGCAACACGTACGAACTCTTACAACATAAAGAGAGTGTACAATACCGACTAATAACGGAATTTACTACTACTATCGGTTGACCTAATCATATTGACACCAGTTTTTATTCTAGTTTTAAGTGTATTATATCAAATGCCTGATTAGCGCAGATAGGAAACGTGGTGAGCCTTACGGGAATGCTGCGCAAATGCTTAGTTTGCTTATATCTACGCTAATCAGTTATTTTTTTTTCTATCTTAGCCTAAATGTATCGTTGAAGAAATAAAAATGTATTTAAACAAAGTTTTTAGTTTTACTAATGTCAATAACTCTCCAAACATAGCGATTTGTAGCAACAGCAGCAGTAACACATCGATATGGTAAAGAAAGTAAGTTTTGCCGACGCAAGCATGAATAATATACATCATATGATAGTATGGGAGTATGCATACAGACAGGCAAGAAAGGGAGACTGGCAAACATTAGCTCTGGACAGATACCGTTTTCAAACAAGAATACATAATGTTGAAAAGCATCTGTGTGAAATTCTACAAGCTGATCATAGAGACTTTATCTATACGCAGAGATTTCAGAACACAGATTAGTCCGGCTGCAGTGGTGACCGAGTATAAATACAGGTACAAGCAGTCTCTTCTCTCAGTACCAGATGTTAGTTCACGAAGGTAACGGCTTTGTTAACAAGCTCATAGACAAACTGCCTATTGAACTACATCTTCCTTCCTATCAGTACTGTGGACCTGGTACTAAATTATCTAAAAGATTACAACGTGGCGATAAAGGTATAAATCCTTTGGACCAGGCGTGTATGCAGCACGACATCTCGTACGCTCAAAGCTCCGATTTGAACAGTAGACACCAGGCAGATCGTGTATTAGAAGAAGCCGCTTGGAAGCGTGTTAAGGCTAAAGACTCTAAATTAGGGGAAAAAGCATCAGCTCTGTTTGTAACCGGTATAATGAAGGCTAAAAGAAAGTTGGGAATGGGCGTAAAGACAAACAAACTGTCGGCGAAAAAGGGTCTCGCTAAAAAGATGATGAAGAAAACTGTCACTTTCAAAGGTGGCGTTTTAAAGAAGCTTGTTGGTGTAGTGAATCGTGCAAGCAAGAGACTCACGGGTAAAGATTTAATACATCATGCCCTGAGCGCTGCCAGAAGAATCATTCAAAACGTAGGCGGTCGAAAAAACGTTAAAGTACCCCGAATAATTCCTGTGCCTACAGCTACAGGGGGTATTTTACCACTCATACCAATTTTTGCTGGCCTCTCGGCTCTCGGTGCAATTATAGGAGGCGCCTCAGGGGTAGCAAAAGCTGTTAACACTGCTAATAGTAATAAGAGACAGCTAGAAGAAACTACACGGCATAATAAAAGTATGGAAGCTATCGCTTTAGGCGGTAAGAACGGGAACGCCCTTTACCTGAAGCCGTATAGAGCTGGCGGAGCTGCATTGTACTTAAAACCATATGTCAGGCGGTCAAAAAACTGAATAACTTGCCTCGGAGACCACTTACAGACCTAGATATAATAAAACATGCTAAAGACATTCCCTATTTTAGAGGTGTCTATATGAGAACAAGTCTACCTGCAACGAAACCTTTGCAATTCGAAAGAGCTATTGTTAATCTTGACGACGCTGGAGGACCGGGTACTCACTGGGTTGCCTATAGAAAGGATCGAAACGTGGTTTTGTACTATGACCCCTTCGGAGACCTGAGACCACCATCTGAACTTGTGAAATATTTAGGACCTCGCTGCTCCGTATACTACAACGTAGCCCAAGAACAAAAGTTCAATACATACAACTGCGGACATCTGTGTCTACGATTTTTGTATAAAAGAGAGGTGAAAGTGTAAATCGGTTAAGTATGGCTAGGACCATCACGGTGTACGGTACAGGAAACAGGCTTTCTACGGATCGTATTTATCCACCTATAACACTAGATCACGTGCGTTACGAATACTCACTAGGTTTAGTCGGCTTATATACAAGTCACACGATACGGAATATATACCCAGGCAAAAATAAATTTTATTACGGAGAAAAGGCGATAACTATTGAACCGGGTAGCTACGAGTTGTCTGAAATCGTTAACTATATAAACAATCAAATTAGTGGCGACCCCGAAGAGGGAGATCTACTACTACAAATCAAAGCTAACACTAATACGGGAAAGTGTGAGATTGAATCAGCTACCGAGTTGATTGATTTTACCAAACCCGATAACATAGGATCACTACTAGGATTTAAGAAGCGCGTGCTAGAACCCGGTAGTAGACACGTATCAGATCGAGTTGTCGATATACTTTCAACTCCAAACATCTTTGTAGACACGAATATTACAGGCGGCTCATATAGAAACAATCAAGCAGGTCATACAATCTTCGAATTTGGTGTTTGCGTACCACCCGGTTATCTGATTGAAAAGGAGCCATCGCATGTGATTTACTTTCCCATCACTGTCACCGAGATCGACAACATTACCATTAGACTGGTAGACGCGAGAGGAGAGTTGATAAATTTGTCTGAAGACACTTTCACGAGCATCAGGCTAGAACTTAAACGTGAAAAATGGGAATAAACTTTAGCTATAAAAACATCAGCATATGTCCATCAAAGGTCATTCACCGTCGAACGTCGGCACGTGCAGACCTTCGATTAAAACTAACTAAAGCTCGTCGCCTTTTTCTTGAATCTTTAGGCTTTAAAGTACGATAACAGCAGCAGCAGCAGCAGCATGTCAAAACGAAGTAAAATGCATATTAACACCGACACCTTTACCATTGATAAATTAAACATATTTGGGAAGCCTCGCGTCGATACAGATATAATAAAAGAGGATTTTTATACCTATCTGCCGTTTACGCTAAATGCCAATCATTCCGACACCATTAGAATCAGCATACAAAATTCCGATAACGTTTTAGCTTTGTATGACAGCTATGTACTTGTTAAAGGTAGCATAACGCGTGCAGAAAACAAGCAATTCCTTCTGGTAAACAATTTTGCCCACTTTCTGTTTGATGAAATTCAACTAATATTAGGCACAAACCAGCTCATAGATGTCTGTAAACAGCCCGGCATTACAAGCACTATAAAAGGTCTCGTTTCACAGGGCGCCGAGGATAGAGCTTTAACCAGCACAGCATGGAACTTAGGGATTACTAGCGATAATGATTTGCTACATAACCAAGGGAATAACGTCTTTCATTTCACGTGTAGAATACCATTAAAAGATATCTTTGGATTTGCAGACGATTATAAAAAAGTAATACCTCATATGAGTTGTCAGCTAGTTTTAATTCGCGCCAAGAACGATTTTAATTGCTATAAAAGCGAAGCAGGTGATGCAGGTACCGACGTAGATATCAAGATTGATAAGCTTTCGTGGGAAGTTCCGCATATACTGTTATCAGATGAAAGCAAAGTGAACCTGGTGGAGAGTTTAAGAGATAATTCTTCTATTATCGCTCCGTTTAGACGTTGGGAATTACACGAGTTACCCTCGTTGGGAACTACTAAAAACCAGGTTTGGCGCGTAAAGAACTCCAATGATCTAGAGAAACCGCGCTGGGTCTTTGTAGTTTTACAAGACGAGCGTCAGCTGGGTATAAGAACGGGTAACCCGACTACATTTACTCATTCGAACTTGGTCGACGTTAAGTTGTATTTAAATTCGCAAGTGTTCCCGCATCAGCGTTTAAATCTCGATTTCGACCGTAAGGACTACATTCCTGCGTATCTGAATTATACTCGTTTTCGCGAGAACTACTATGACGGTATAGGTAGAGGTGCGGCTGAGAGCTGTTTACTCAGCTACAAATCGTTTGAAACGTATCCCATTTTTGTTATTGACTGTTCAAGACAGGTAGAGAGTTTTAAGGATTCCACTGTCGATATTAGACTAGAGCTCGAGTCTTCAACCGCATTTACGAACACAACTAAGGCGTATTGTTTGATCCTTCACGACGCATTAATCGAGTATAATCCGTTTAACGAGACCGTGACTAGACACGTACGCATACCGTAATGAAGGTCGTTAAACAAAATAAGTCACTAAACATATGTAACCTAGACGACTGCGATGATACATCTTTACAACGACGATCAGGCGAGGATGTTAGGAAACATGGCGATCTGTTACCTGTATCATGTAGAGCAATATTGAGCGGTCCATCTTCCTGCGGTAAAACTAATGCTATGTTAGGTTTACTTATTAGCGAAAACGGATTAAAATTTAAAAATATCTACCTATACGCCAAGTCTTTATTTCAACCTAAATATGAATTCTTAAGACGTGTTATGAAACCACTTACGGGTATGGGATATCATGAATTTAGCGAAAACGATGACGTAATCAGCCCCGGTGATGTTAAACCTAATTCAGTGTTCATTTTTGATGATATAATTTGCAGCAGGCAGGAAAAGATTAGAGAATATTTTAGCATGGGTAGGCATAAGGGTGTCGACTGTTTTTATCTAGGTCAAACGTACGCCAAGATACCGAAACATCTGATTAGGGACAATGCAAACCTAATTATTCTCTTTAGACAAGACGAGTTGAACTTAAAACACGTGTTTAGCGATCATGTTGTAGCAGACGGTATTAGCTATGATCAGTTCAAAAACATTTGCTCTCTGTGTTGGAAGGAGCCGCATGATTTCCTGGTAATTAATAAAGACAGCTCTCTAGACCGTGGCAGATATCGGAAGGGTTTTGATTCATATATAAGTTTATAATTAAAGTCGATTCGTTTAGTAGTCTCTGCATAGCCGACATGTCCAACACGTATGATCTGAGTTTAAAGCGTAAAATAATACACGCTCGTAATGCTATACGTAAGAAGTTTGCATACTTTCGTCGTGATAGAGCAGAAGCAGAACGTATGTATCGCGTCACGCACAATCCAGTTATATCGCCACTGGAAACCATTGCTAAATCAGTTAACACCTCTAACGTACCCCTATTGAAAGTTAAAACACAACCATCTGCTGCTACTACTATTACTACTACTGCTAGTTACATTCCCCAGCTGAAAGTTAAAAAACAACCTGCTACATCATCATCATCGGAAGCAGACGAAGAAGAAGAAGAAGAATCTAATAAAACTCTTGATCTCCCTACTCATTACGGTATGCTGATAGCTAACGCTGTCGGAAACAAAAATATAGATAGAACTAGATTCGGTATTAGATATAAAATTGATCGAGACGCGTGGACATTTGCATCTTCCCCTGTGACTATGCGTGATACAAACATCATAATTAAAAACAACGTTTTCAAAGCAACACCCGGTCTGTTTGACTTACTCACGTTTAGTGAATTAGAGTCTATACCAACGCAAGCTGATATCAATAATTATATGCAGATAATAGCCCTTACTAATGCGCATAAGAAATCATATAGACCACAGGGTAAACTAACAGCTGTTAAACATTGGAAGTATGATTATATAATTAAACCGAACTTACCCAGAATCAAAGGTTTAGGCATTAGACTATCATCATCATCATCGTCAAATTTTAAAAAATTAAGCGATTGCAAAGTCGAATACGTCTACTGGAATAAGGCTAACGAGCTAGTCGACCGGCTTCGTTTGTTATATGCTGTAAAGAGTGCCGGCAACACTAGTCCACAGAATGAAAACGAAATAATATCAATTATAAGCGAACTTAAGGAGGAAGGCATCATAGAATAGAATATTTCGGGGGTATATAATGATATATTGCTTTAACATTGTTCAGTATTCATCAAACTCGGCTGCTGCCAATATAATTATTTGAGACGTTGCTCTCTCGGTGTCGTTGAGATTAATTGTATGATAATGACTAGTGCTAAACAAACCGTTGTTGATGAAATACACAGGGCTGCTAGAAAAAACTTTCAAAGACGTCGCACTATAATAAAAGATTTCCAGGACTTGTTCCAGGCTGACTTAGCCGAGTTTATTCCCTATGCTAAAGTAAATAAGGGGTATCGTTACATACTGCTGATGATAAACTGTTATTCGAAATATCTGTATGCACGACCGTTGAAAACTAAATCCGGAGAAGAGGTGACAAAGCAGGTCCGCAGCATCTTTAAGAGTTCAGTCATACCCAAGAATCTTCAGACGGATCTCGGGAAAGAGTTTTACAATAAACATTTTAAACGATTAATGAAAGAGCACACTATAAATCATTACTCTACATATTCCGTAATTAAGGCTTCGATAGTTGAACGCGTTATCCGTACAATTAAGCAAAAGTTGTATAAAGAGTTTAGCTACCGAGGATCATTTAAATGGATAGATATATTACAGAGGGTAGTTGACAGCTATAACAACACCAGACATAGAACGATAGGTCGAGCTCCTGCTACTGTTACACCTACCACCAAACTAACCGTTTATGACACTAATGTAAAAGCAGATGTCGCTGCAGGAAGTAAACGTAAACTAGACTTGAATGACCTCGTACGTATTAGTAAGTTCAAGGGGGTCTTTTCTAAGGGATACACGCCCAGCTGGTCAACTGAATTATTCAAAATAGTTAAAGTTCAATTTACAAAACCTGTCACATATCTGCTGGAAGATCTTCATGGGGTTGCTGTTCGAGGAGCTTTCTACGAGTTCGAGCTACAGAAAACCAATCAGCCAGACGTTTACTTAGTTGAAAAAGTACTTAAACGCCGCAGCAATGGTGACATGTACGTCAAATGGCTCGGCTTGAATGAAAAGTCCTGGATAAAGGCGGAAGATGTTGTTAAATGACAGTTCTTGCCTATATAAAGTTTATATTACTAGATTAAATAAAGTATGTTGTTGAGGTTTAAGTTTAATATATAGTTAATATTCTATTAAGTAAATGTTAAGTGTTAGAATATATATATATTTATAAGCTGCTCTAAGTTATTTTGTTAGAAAATTAATTGTAACATTCTGATATAACATATCTAGTTTATATTGAGTAATAAAGTAATATACTATATAAAACTATAATCACCTAGTTTAAGCTGATTTACAATAGAATATTAGTAATATTGTGTAACTATACGAAAAATAATAAAAACAGTAAAACATTTATCGATGTTTTTTATTTTCACGTATGAAATAACAAAGCCGTCCGAACCAATCCCAGAACAGTAGACCTAACGGTTACCTCTATCCAATGGTGTTTCATTTACTAGCATTAGGTTGAAGGGAGAGAGAGAGTGAGAGAGCGTGAGAGCGAGAGAGTGAGAGAGGGAGAGAAGGTTCTTTAATGCGTCCTCTAATAGGTGATAAGGAGAGAGCGAAAGAGCAAGAGAGTGAGAGAGGAGACATTGAGAGAGAGAAGACTCTTTAATGCGTCCTCTCTAATAGATGATAAGGAGAGAGTGAGAAGGAGAGAGAGAGAGAGAGAGAGAGAGAGAGAAAGAGAGAGAGAGAGAGAGAGAGAGAGAGAGAGAGAGAGAGAGAGAGAGAGAGAGAGAGAGATAGCAAGGTAAGCATGACATTAAACGCCAGAGGGTTGGGATACAAGATGTCCGAACCAAGCAGAACGTATTCCAAGATACCCGTCACGAATGGACGTGTCTACGTGGTATTCATCATCATCATCAATCTATACACTGCGAGAAAAACTATTATTTGCTGACGATTTAAAAATATATCATCAAGTACGAGATATCAATGATTGCTTATATTTGCAGTCTAACATTAACTTTCTATGTGATTGGTGTAAAGCTAATCGCCTAAATTTAAACGCAAATAAATGTTCCATTGTTTCGTATGCAAAAATACACCAACCACTTTATTCATGATTATGTTGTAAATGGTGAAATATTCACCAACACAAACAGACATAACAATACCAAGTGAATTTTGTCACCACAATACACAATACTAAAGAGCGGAAAAATGCAAGGCAAAAAGAAAACATATGCACATTTAAATGCAACGAAATTTGACAAAAAATGCATGGGTTTCGACAAAAAAAAATGCAACAAATATGTATATAATATACTATTAACTAACTAGTAATAACTAAATATTATTAGTAAAAACTTATTTGTTATAAGAATAAGGAAATTTCAATAAATCAAATCATAAATTAAATTTTGTTTCTATTATTTATTTCATCAACATCAAGTTTATTTTATGTATACACCGATGTATACAGTTATGTTACATTGTTGCATTATTATTACATGGCATTACACGGAGTTTCGCATTTATTGATATAAAATATACAATAAACAATAATATTAAAGCCTTAAATTTTAGGTTTTAGGCATTTTAATTGAATCTACAAATAATTCTTATTTCATCAACATCATAAAATGCACATTGCATATTTTCCGCTCTTTACACATTACCCCTGAGATATTACAGGAGAATAGCATAAACGATGAAAACATTTGTAAATTCATATTTTTCCCTATTTGGGTGTAAGCCTGTAAGGGAAATAAAGACATTATAATTATTGTTATTATTATTATTATCCGTAAATTGTCCCGTGATTTGCGTTTAAAATTTTAATGCTGAATTAATTATCTTAAATTATTATATGTAATTAAAGTATTAATGACGACGATAATTATTTTAAGAAATCGGTAAAATTTATTAATATAAAATGATAAACCTTGACTCCCCCTATTAACAATCAGTAGAACGCCCGTAATCGGTAATACAGCTTTCTTCATGATGACGAACCAAATGCCGATAATACAGAATGTCGGTACAAAAATCACGTAAAACGACACTGGCGCCCTTTGTTTTCCCCTAGTAACACTAACTCCATTTAGCCATGTGACGAACCAAATGCCGATAATACAGAATGTCGGTACAAAAATCACGTAAAACGACACCGGCGCCATCTGCTTTCCCCTAGCAACGACGCTACCATTTAGCCGAGTGACGAACCAAATGCCGATAATACAGAATGTCGGTACAAAAACGACACTGGCGCCATCTGTTTTCCCCTAGCAACAGCGTTGCCATTTAGCCGAGTGACGAACCAAATGCCGGTAATACAGAATGTCGGTAATGCAGATTCCGTACTTAACGACGACTGCATCCCCGCAAAAATGTCTGGGCCAGGTGGCGCAATACCTACTAGTATCTATTGCTTTTTCCAAAATTATTACAGGCAAATTATGAAAAAGAAAATCTATGGGTATACAAATTTAATCAGGAAGCGCCCAGATCGATTTTCCTTACAATTATGACAAGATTGATTGCTCTCTTTTATTCTAAAATGTCAATTTTCTGAAACGCAGCTCTTCGATTCTATCCAAGAACTTCCTTTTCTCACTCATTTACCAAACGCACAGACCGGTTGATATTTTTAGAATCAAACAATGAATTAAATAACTTGGTTAAACCAAATTTCTAACAAAGCTAAGGGATGCAATATCGCTCTAAGGGTGCATAAATTATTATCAGCGAGCGTATACGCATTTCCCTCTACTTCTCCACCTCAAACTCTTAAGCTCAAATCCTGCCTCATCCTCCTCCTCCTGCCAACCGTGAATATTCCAGCAGTTACTTCTAAATCGAGAGTTTTAAATTGAACTTGAAGTGGCTGGCTGCATCCTTTTAAATTATGGTAATAATTTGAATCTTTTGAAAAATTGCTGCTTCATACTATCAATAAGTACTATTTTCATGCAATTTGTGTATTATTGTAGATTATCGCATTAGAATGCATTGATAAAGAGTATGCTAAATTAGAGTTAAGTGCATACGCGTGCAATATTCTAAAAAAATGAGGGATAGGAAAAAGAAAAAAACGTGAATCTAAATACCTACCCTGTACCAAGTGGCCACCTGAGGTGTGCGAAAGTATCAGCAACAAAAACAAAACATTCAGTGTTAATTACAAGACTTACTTCTTATACATACACTACTACGGCTACAATAATTGCTACTAATAGATAAGAATTTCTGTGCGATCTTTCTTTACAGAAATAAAAAATTCGTTAATACGACACAATGTAGAAATATCAATAATTCAGTGCTGTTTCATATACTACCTACAACCTACGTGTGAGAAGCTTTCGCTATAGTAGAGCAACTACAAACATTGGAGTTTTGTTTTGATTTTTTAGAAAAATTTAGGAGAAAGAAATTGGTATGCAATATACTTCAAAAGAAGTACATTGCCAAACAATGACTAAATCCATAAGCCTTATTTTGAGTTATGTTCAAAATAAAAAAACAAATTGAGTTGCTTAGTTCCAAAAGCGGATATATCCATTTGGAATCATTGGATTTAGCCGCATTTGGAAATAGGCAAGTCTAATTGACGACCAAACTTTAAGATGTGCCCTTTTCAATAGGAATTACTTCATTTGACAGAAATTAATTTTGTGGTTTACATTTTCTCCACTGACAAGAACTATCTGCGGCAAGATTTACTTTAGAACCGGTGGAAACATCTAACAGTTTTGGCATCAATTTCTTGTCGTATCTAAGAAAATGCCTAAATTTAGAAAAGCTGCGCTTACCTTGGGTAGCGCGGCGAGACACTGCTGTTTTACGTCCCATACTAGTTGGTCCCGAGGAAACTGTAGGCACTTCTGCACATTGAGCTCGGGTACGTGTATACGCACCAAGAGGAAACCCTCGTCGGGGCCGCGCTCCCCGTCCTCCTCCATGGTCGTTACTATCTCTTCACATCTGCAAAAAAATAAAATAAATCAGATACTACTAATTTAAATTGCATTTGATGATATAAGGTATAATATTGTATAGTTTCCATATAGTTACGTTTTTGGCGAGGATTTCAATAGTTTATAGAAAAATTTTGCAGTTTATTTTGTTTATCTAACTGGTCTATGTGAAAATACATTAAATCGTTCAACACAATACATGTCGTTACATGTGATCGTATTAGTACATGGTCTATCTAATCTCAACTTAAGCTAAAGATAGATCTAGATGAGATGGATGTATTGAATTTAAAATCAGTTTATCGAGCATATACTGTATGCTGTGTATTTTTCTTTGTTTTTATTTCCAAAACAATTTTAGATAAACCTACTGAATGAATAATAATGACGCCTACGAAACTGAAAGAAAATAACCTACGGGGTCGAGCAAAGATCGCAAAAATGCATGAAGGTTGCGACTTTCAAGAGGTTTTAATACTTTAAAAGTAGATTCTTATCTTATCAAAGGCTTCTGTGTTATTTTTAACACTGCAAAGCGATGTTTTTTTGATAGTATGCAATAGTACGTTTGATACACAATATTTTCTATAAATTTTGGATAAAAATTAATACATTTTAGTATGAGGTGCACTCCAAATCACAAACTCCATAAATATGTCGTCACTTGTGGAGCGAGGACATTATTTAACTGCTCACAAAAATCAGATACTTGCCCATCGTGCATTACGATCAAACTAACGCCACAGTATAATAACTGATGGCTGTACTCTCCTTAATATTCTCAGCCGGCTGCGTGCGTGACCTTAATATACCTTCAGGCTGTTGGCAGACTTACAGAACAACAGTTATGCTGTGAAATCCGCTGCTCGTTATTACCAGCATACAATGACAAGGACGATCGGCAAGCCTTAGCGTACTGATCGTGGAGTGTGTGATATTTGAAGCTAGCTGAACAACTTCAAAGTGCCGATAATCGCGTGCACCTGCTTATATTCTTATGTTGTGCTAATCCATTTGTAAAATATAAATATATCTAAGTTTTACACAGAATAATCTCTAGCGTAAGTAGATTGACCTCAACTTAACCTCGAACTAACCTCAATTTAAACGCTTGTTGACTGTGTCTTCAAAAGTTTTGCAAAGGTAGCAAGAATCAAGAGGAACAACCGCGCAGGAACCACTGTTGATATGAGTTATTTTTTGTCTAGGAATGTTTTACATGATTGATAATATCATATTTAGATTAGTAATTTTTTTATTTTAGTAAATCCAATCTGATGTAATAATATAAGTGACGTCAATCTGTGACGTTGACGGTTTGGAGCACACTGAATGGTGCAATTCAGTGTATACTCTGAAGTGCAACTTCAGGTCTAACAGGCTGATTTTGAATTTCCATTTTCGATCTAGTAGCGTCCAGTTACTCTACTATGGACCCTCAATTAAAACTGCCGTACAGCAATGAAAAATTTCTACTTGCTAGAAATTTTGAAAATCTTGAACTCCGTCTAGTGTAGTGAAATGGCGTTGATAAGTTTGAAGTTATCAAACAAGATTTTTCGACAGTTGTGAAAGATCTTTAAATAGAGAAATAGCCTCAGTTGATTCTAATCAAGTGAATATTAGAGAACATTTGAAGTAAATAGTGCGAGAAGTCCCTTAGAGGCTTTTTATTCAACATCGCGGCTTTCTGAAGCAGCAGCCAATAAGATGCTGGTACACATAGAGCTAGAAGACTATTACATAGGAAGATCCATCTGAACATTCTCTAACTAATATAGGTACTATGTCAGTGTCATTTTGAAATCTCTAAACTTGGTTTTCTTCAAATCTACATAAAGCTACTTAGGGAATTCTTGTACTCCACAATTTGTTTATTTTTGGGCGGATAATTGGAATGGCGGAATATCTCTCGTGCCTCACGACACTTATTATTTTGATCTCAAACTCTGGCGACATTCCACTCATAGTAGGTATTTCTAATGTACCAGACATCGCAATGACACGTGATTATACTTCCTTATTCGAAAAGACATGTTTTAATTTATCTCTGCCATGAATAAATTACCAACTCGGCCGGAAATCAAACCTAGGATCCATGAAATAATTAAACAAACACCCTAACCATTAATCCACAGAATCCGGCTGGATTACACTTTTATTCTTTATATTCGAATTTTATACACTATTTTTTCCAAAACTTTACCTTGTAATTTATTATCTACATTATCTATAATATAAACCTTGTTTTACGTTTAGTTATCAAATTAATTCCAGTTTTTTAAGATTTCAATCAAGTTTGACCTAAATTTCATATTTGTAGGTGTTTATAAATAATATACATTAACGTAGATTGTTATCTTCAATGTTGATTAATATTGTCATGATATTTGACATGCCAAAAATTTGTAGTGTTCACCAACACTACAAATTTAAATAAACATATTTATGAAATTTCAAAGCGATACGTTAGAATGGTTGCATATCCTCAATTTTCAAAATAATAATTTCGAGTAATTTTTCTTTTATGAAGGAAAATATGGTCAATTTTAATGTAAGATTTACCCTGAAACAGACAAGGTGTATTGTGATAGGGAGGTAGGTATACACGTATATACTATCTTACCTTATCAATTAATAGTTAAAAAATGTGTTTTCATGTTAACGAGATTTCTCTGTCGTATACGTTTCTTGTATTTCAAAATTTTTCAGTTCTTGGTTGAATTGTTTTGGTGGAGGTTTGTAAAACTGCTTCATTATCACATAATTTTTACTATTTTAAAATGTAGGGGCTGCTTTTTATTAATGATATCGGATAAACAACACATAATTTTGTTGCGGTTTTGGAACGTTCAATGAATATTGTCAGTTGACTTGAGTTGTTGTTGCCCGAAATTATTCAAATAATGTTTTAAACGATATGATGTTTAAATTTCTCAAGATAGAAAGGTGTAAAAAGGTATTTTTAATTAATAGAGGCATTATTTAATTTTCATTAATTTATAAAGTTAATGTTGTTTGGTTATAAGAGTGTTATATATCATTAGATTGGGAATTTGTTTATCAATAAGATTATCCAATTACTTTTAGAATTAATTAAAATTTATAAACAATAATCATCTGGTTAAGTTAAAATGACTTGTCAAAGTTTCATGCAAAAATTGCATTACATTCAATTGTTTCAACCAAATCATATAAAAAGTACATTTTTCCATAATTCTCTTTCAATTTCATCTTACAAGAAGTGTGCAACCTTTTGGAGAGCATAAAATAATTTAAGATTATAAGTTAAAATGCAAACAAATCAATGTCCAGACTTTGATGTTAATGATATTTTTGTGAAACGTCAAAGTGTTTAAAATTAAAAAAAATTTAAGTGATTAATCAACAAGCGTTAACAACAAGATAAAGATTAAATGGATTTGGAATTTCAATTGGTAAAATCTTTTAATTTAAAAATATTTAAATGGTCGTTGAGATCTATTTCTTGAATTTTTTGTCAAGACTAATAAAAGCAGTCAAGCAGACACAATGGGAGTTAAAAAAATGAAGTGTGGCTAAAAAAATTGTCAGTGAAGTATCGTCTGTCTATCGTTAATTGCTTGTCGTCAATCGTGTATCGCCTATCGTCTAACATAATCAACCGCTCAAACCATACAATTCAATTTTTTAATTGAATTTTGAAATTGTTTAATATTTTTCTATATACTAGGTAACACCATATGCAGCAAATTTCGAATTCGACTAGGCAACGATTTGAAAGTCTAACGTTTATTACAGCTTCAGTTGGAATCCTGTTTATTCCTTAAGTTTATTTTTAGGTATTGTCATAAAAGTTGATATATTAAGGATTTTCTGATTAATTATCATTTTTTCCTAAGTTTTCACAACTTTCTGGATGGTATTAATTGTTAAAGCATTTGAAACCAAAATTACACCACGAGCATTTTGTATTTGGTATCCCGTGGAAATGGCATTAATAAATAACTGGAAAGCACACTTCATTAGCGTTTATAAATTTTTAATGAAATCATAAATAAATTGAACCAAGGACTTAAACGAGAAAATGCAGGGCAAGAGAAGTATATGGGAGTTCAGGTTTCGGTTTCAGTACGACACCAATATCGATTGTTTTTGTTTAGAAATCAAGTAACACAAGCAATAAATGGGATTCGAACAAACACATGTGGAATTAGCGGACGGAGATTGTAGGTATTGGACCTGTAGGATCAGAAGAATCTATGGGATCATTGTCGCAAGATTTGCTTGTCGGGCCTCTTTTTCCAAAATAACACAATATAATTAAATTGTCCAAATTCGTATTAAGTAGTTAAGTTTCGGGTAGTAATGACTGATAAGTAACTTCCAAATAAATGGAACAAAGTTAATTTCAAAAACATTTCAACATATTTTACTAAACAACTCTAAATAGGAAAATTTAAATAGTAAGTTTTCATTTTTATAAAGCAAAAAATTATTGATTTATTCTTCCCTTAATGCTTACATACATATTATTAAAATATTTACCATTTTTATCCTAGCAACAAGTGTGGGGAAGAGGCTAATTAATTGTTGGCTTACCGAACATTAATTTGCTCATGAATGTTTACACATGTATGCTTTTAGAGGTTTACATACTACAAATATTTATCATATCGCTGATAATGCTCACGTTATCTCTTTATCAGGCTACTACCTATTATTTTCTTATTGTACGTTAATTGCTTTCACAACTTATTGTCTCCTCCAGTTAAATCAAATAACTAATAAATTATAAATAGTAAAGGTGAAGATAGTATTTAAAAGTTTTAGACAGTCAAAGATCAATTGTTTGTTTTCTTAATTTAGTGAATTAATTTAATTGATCCTAAATTATTTTTTGGTATAAGTTTTTAAGGGCCTTAAAAGCTTTTTATTACTAGGGGATTTCGATAGATTTAGATAAACAAAATTATCCGTCGTCAAAGTTAAAACTTGGCACAAACCTAATGTTTTCAAGATAGCCTCTTGCGAATTGGCGGCTATAAATTTTAAGTAAAAGCACAAGGGATGGATGGAAAAGTAATTTATTTTCTTGATATGTATGTTTAGCTGCTTGTTGTTTGTTGGAAACTACTTATATATTACTATTATACATGTCATGTTCTCATACGACCAGTTTTATTTCCTTTCCTCCACACACTATCTTCATTAACATCTACTGCTTAAATTATTATATTGCAGTCATGCTAACTAAATTGTTTCTATTTTAAATTGCCATTATAGGAAATAAATTAACTAAATTGCATAAAGTGCATGAAAGCTGCGTTAATATCATAATATATGGTATTTATTTTACCCATAGAGCTGCATGGTTATGACTAATATAATCCATAAATAATTTTTCTAGAAGCGGTGGTCGAGAAAATTGTTATTCAATCTAGTTGGCTTATGTTATGCGAGTTGTCGTACCTCTCGGCACCAATTTCAGTGAGATTTATCATATCAGCAAGGGGCGTAGGGTTTTAATTCCTATATGGGAACGCGCGTTTTTATGTTCCAGTAAATTGCACTACATTAGCTTTTTATTTATTATTGAAATAGTCCCAACCACCCTTTGATATTCCACTCATAACAATTTTGTGTAACAAGCGAAATCTCGACAACACAATAGGGACTACTCTCTTACTGCCGTCACTAATAACGACCTTTTTGTTGTTTTTGGGGCCAACCCAGCCTATCTTAACGCAACGAAATTCAACCTAACCTATAAAATGAAAAAAAAGTAAAGTATAGCCTTTCTCGCTAGAGAAAGATCTCGTAGATCACATCTACGGTAGCGCCAGAGAATCTTATGAAACTGTATCCCCACTATGCATTAACACAACTTATTGTACATTAAGAGATAAATCGAAGATCATGGCAGGAAGTAAAAAAGGAGCATAGTGACAATAAAGAAAATATTAAAAAATCTGTAGTCTCTGTATCTGTGTAGTTTCGCTGCAGAGTTTTATAATATACTTAGGCAATTCCGTGTTGCATAGGATGATTTTAAAATACAAAAATGCAAATAAAAATACCAAGCAAGATTTTGATTTTGAAAGCACATCTGGTAATGGTATAGCAATAAATGCAACTAGTGATCTTAGTTTAAGAACACCAGAACCAATTAGGCTGAGTAACGCAACTAGTATTAATATGCACAGTATGCTAGCATTATTTAATAACCTTCGTCAAGTTCTTTCCAAACATGAATTTAATGTTAACCAAATTTATAATTTTGATGAGTCGGCTAAAAGTAACAGTCACTAGTGGTCAAAACAAGTGGTTAAGACGAGAAGTTTATAAAAGTAGTAGTTTTAGTCACTTCCTTAGACAGCATCTTAAATCTCATATTTTGGCTCAAAAGGTGGAACTCATAATAGTGGTTGAAAGGCCTCTGAGAACTTTATAAGAGTTTTTGGAACATCCTGTTAATGTGCGCGCGTTTTGTGTATATAACACAATTTAAAGCCACGCTAATTTTAAATAAAATGGTACTGGAGTTGCAGACATTATCACTATATTGCCACCATAGCTTACAATCATTAGTTGTATCAAGTTTTAGACCATCGAATGGTTATTCTAACAGAACATAGATCTTATTAGCCACGAATCCTCCCATAAAGATTTATAGCATAGCTGAAATTACCGGTGAATATTTCGCCAAGGTTTCGTATACCATCAAATACCAAAAAGTGAAGTAAGGTGAACAATCTGGCATACTTTTATCCTTATAACCCAATGTTTTTTCCGAAATGAATCGGAATGTATGACTACTTAAATACCGACAGGCCGAATACATCTAAAGGCATGATTGATTCTCAACTGAATTCTTCAAGAGAAGAGACCAATTTTCCAGTAATAAGAAATAAAGCGAATATATGAGTAATGGAACCTGATACAAGTAAAATATAAAATGAAATAAGGTACAAAAATTCTGGTTTCTCCTATAGAACTGCGACCACATTTAAAGACTCAAGAAAGAAAGATTGGGTGAGCAAGAAAGTCTCTTTCATTAATATTAGTAGACACACTAAATGTAAAGGAAGAAAGCCAGATTTAAAAATCAACAGGACAGAAAATAGAAACGATATCTGTAAAGAGATAGATTTTTGAAGAAACGTAGAGCAAATCTACAAAGAAGAGATACATATATCTGACAATTCTGCAGATATTAGTTTTGAAAGTGAAGAAAGAAGAATGAACTGATAAAAATTTAGAAATAAGAGTTGCTGATTTTGTAATGGTCCAGTATTTATTGAAGAAAAATATAGAGTATTTTGTTTGTTAAATTTGTTTTTAGTTTAATATTTTTATCATTTTTAGCTGCCCTACAGTGTACTCGAGGGTGTCACTCTTACGAACACGGTGTGTAACATACTCATGGTATACCTACTTTATTTCATTACTTAATTACTACGTATGGAAACGGGTTAATGTTATTGAGGTAGATGCGGCAGATTTTATTTTTACTATATGCGTCCTTCCTATAATCGGTTCGAACACGTAGCAGGAAAATTACATTCTAGATTGTAATAGTAAAATTGGTTGTGAAAATTTTACCTGAGAAATACTCAGGAATACTCGGGAATATTTGGGAATACCAAGGAAATACGCGGCAATACTTGAGGAATACTCAGGAATATTACGAAAATACATGAAAATTTGGGAGTGGGGTACAACGAACTCTGATGCTATTTCATTAAGTTTTGGTTAAAAAAATACGGGAATACATTCAGAAATACCGGAAGTTAATAAAGTATTCCCAGGATGCTCCCCGAAAATATTTCTTGTGTGGTATTATGCAATTCAGGAAATTATGTAAATTTCATAAATGTTAAAATACAGTATGTTCTATTTAAAAATCAAAAGTTGATGTCACTTCCAGCGAAGCCAGAGTAAATAATTCGTTTATGTGTTAAAAAAGTGGAATTTGATAAAAACGTATTTAAGATTATAAAGTAAAAAAAGGGAGTGTACTGTGAGTCTCATGGCCTCTTACACACGGTATAGTGGTAAAAATGGCTTAATTAATATTAAAATATTCAGGTTAGAGGATAGAAAAACACGACACAACGTTAAAGATTTAAACTTTAGCCGACGGCCTTCAGCGGCACTAAAAGTTATTTTGCTGCCGCAGGCAATAGTGATGATTTTTATCAAATCTTTCCCAAACTGTAGCAATGGCAATCTTCTCCAAACAAGCTAGATTAATCGTTCTGTAGTTGTTCACCGTGAAACACTACTGATTCGCCACAAAAACTGGCGCTTTTACTCTTAATAAAACAATATATATTGTTTATTGAAACAGCGTTCTCCACCCTGTCTGTAGCTAAGTGTATGTTTGCCTACAATGTTGAGAGTCAATCAATTTGGCAATAGCGTTTTATCGTTTCAAATTAAGCATTAGCAGGTTCTGCAATAAAGTACAATATTACTAACCAAAAATCATGATCTATTGCGCTTTCAAAAAACTGGGAGTAGATTTCATATGGAAAGGCATTGCAAAACACCAATACACGGTTGTGTGATGAATCGTTTTTAATTATTTATGTTGATTAGTTTTATAAAGACCATATAAACATTGGAATGTAGGTTACAACAATAGTTTTGTTTCGAGATAAAATTTAATTAATTTAGAAGTTAATTAACATATATGTTTCCGTGTAAATTCTCGCTGGAGCTCTCACTCTGTATATTTGAAGTGTTTTAAACTTTTTATGAGCGCATGCATAACATAAAATGCACATAAAACTTAACATGCATAATGGTGTTTATAATTGGGATGGAACGTAAAAATTAACCTGCTATTAACACTTTTTTTCTCGATATAATTGATTTTTTACTACTATGATTAATTAATCAATAATCATTGTAATAGACGTTTTTTTATAACAACGAAAATATTTACGTCTACATGTTGAAACACGTCTAAACACTTTTTTTATCGTTATTTATGTTATCGTTATTTGTGGATTTCAAAACTAGGTTAAACTTAACAATCATTTTGCATCAAGCAATCAAGATCAAATGATTAAATTTGTAAACGATTTATAAATAAGAAGGTTGTATTTGCATGCTGTTTATTGGAAATATGGTTCAAAGGAGTTTCCAGTTTGTTCAGAGTGCTGTGAGCAAAGTATTAATGATGGCATCTACTTAGTACAGACATGATCAAGTTTCGCGGCATTATCACGTCTGCAGAAAGAATTTGTGCTAGAGTACCTCCACCATGTGGTGAGTACCACGAAGTGCTAGGTAGTACTTCTCTAAAGATCTTTTTTACCAATTTCTCTGCTTTAGTTTCACTAGGTGTTATTAGACTATGAGGCATTTAAAAAATGATTGATGAATTGTATGAGAAATTTCGATAAGATTTATAGCAGAAGTTTGCGAATTTGGAGGAATTTATACTACACTATAGGACATTCTCGAATAATTGAAAAGAACAATTCTTGAGAAATTTGACATTTTTGTAGTTGCATAGTACGAGGGTGGTCTGAAAAGTTTACGACCTAACAAAGATACAAGACATTTTTTCTTTAAATTTATTTTTATTTTTCTACATAGTCTCCTTGTAAGTCTATACACTTCTCCCAGCGATGCTACCATCTCTTTAACCCGCCCAAATAGTACTCGGCGTTTTTCTCTGCAAAATAATTGTTCACGAAGGTGATTGCCTCCTCATTTGACGAAAATCTCTGTTCTCCGAGCGAAATTTTTAGATGAGGGAACAAAAAGAAGTCGCTTGGGACTAGATCTGGTGAGTAAGGAGGATGGCCAAACAGTGCCAACAGTAATTCGTGGATTTTCGCCATGGCAACCGCGGAGGTGTGAGACGGCGCATTGTCTTGGTGAAACAGGATTTTCTTTTTCTGCAAATGTGGCCGTTTTTCGACAATTTCTGCCTTCAGCTTGTCAATTAATGATGCGTAGTATGCTCCTGTAATGGGTTTTCCTGTTTGAAGATAATCGATTAAGATAACTGCATGACTATCCCAAAAAACAGTCGCCATCACTTTCCCAGCCGACATAACAGTTTTTGCTTCTTTTGGAGCCGATTCCCCCTTCGCAGTCCACTGTTTTGATTGTATTCTTGTTTCGGGCGTATAATGGTGTATCCAAGTTTCATCTACAGTAATTAATCGGCGTCAAAACTCTGATTTATTGCGCCTAAACTGCGCCGACAGAGCATTGGAAATGTTCATTCGAACACGTTTTTGGTCTAACGTGAGCAAACGCGGCACCCAACGCGCGGACAGCTCATGCCTAAATCTTGATTCAATATGTGACAAACACGTTCTTTGGACATATTCATAGCCTCTGCTATATCTCTCACTTTAATTCGACGGTCGTTTAGCACCATTTGGTGAACTTTAGCGATGTTATCGTCAGTGGTTGCAGTTTTTGGACGTCCCGAACGTTCATCGTCTCCCAAGCTGGTACGGCCACGTTTAAATTCAGCTGCCCAAAATTTCACTGTGGTAAATGATGGCGCAGAGTCCTCATACACAGAGAGTCCAACTCATCTTTGATTTGCGTAGGCGTATTGCATTTCAAAAACAAATATTTAATGACAGCTCGATACTCGATTTTTTCCATTTTCACAAAAACACTCACATCGACTCACTCAAACGATTGTCAAATAACAACTGCTCGTCCAAGATGGCTGAAATTTTGGTGAGTACCTGTCAAAAGATGCACAACTACATTCCCTAGCTTTTATTGACGAGTGCTGCCCTCTTCACGTTAAGGTCGGAAACTTTTCAGACCATCCTCGTATCTTCGAGAAATTAGAATTGGTGAAATTTATGAGCCAGTACTAACCAAAATTTATGTGGTTTTCTTTATAAAATTTATAAAATTCACGGTAGTTTGGAAAGCGTGAATTTAGCCTACAGTATATACCAATTTGTGACTAACACATCAAGACTTTCCCATATATCGAAAAAGGTAACCCTATCCACTCTATACCTACTGAATCTCTGACAACGAAAATTATATTCTTTTCCGTAAGATTTAAGAACGCAAATACTTGAAAATAATTTGAACTAATAAAAAAGTCACAAAGTCAAAAGACTGTTCTTTTCGAGTAGTCCTTCACTCTCGGCAATAGGTGTACAGTTTCTCGAGAATAAATTGCTATGTGTCGGAAATAATGAGCAATACTCGGTAATATGGGAAATATAGGAAATAAACAGAAATAAATGGGAAATACGTGGCAATACTGAGAAATAAACACTGCAATAGGAATAACACCCCCTACTCTTCTCAATTTCCATTAAGCATTTTATCTCAAGCGCATCTAGAAATCTAGGTAGTCTTCTGAAGAAGCGGGTGTAGCATGTTATAGTGTGCGCGAAAAAATAATAAGGTTTACTTTAATATTGAAAATCGTTAAGAATCGTGACTTGACACTTACCCCTTCAAAACATGACGGTCAAAAGGCTAATTGATTAAAGGATTTCCTTATACCAGACAACCTTTGTTGTATGTTTACAATACCTTGGATTTTCATGGATGATTATTAAATAAAGGCAACCATGCGCAGCCAGTTAAAAATGCTAATCCTGGCATTGCCCAGCAGTTCCCTCTCTCCCGACATATCTCTCCCTCTCTCTCTCTGACCACTCATTCTCATCATGGAATTTGACATTGAATTCATTTATTATATGCTTAATATACCAACTTTCTAAGCTTTATCCGTCAGTTTTCCCATGTTTCTTAAGATATAGGACACTAGTTAAAATTGCAGAATTCCGAGAAAAAAGGATGGACAGAGACAGACAGACATATCGAATTTCGTGAGAATGCTCCACAGCATATACCTGCTATGACACTCGACTGAGCATTGTTTGTGAATTCAGGGTAGGAAGAACGAAAAAAATTGATTCGCTCGCAAAAGAATAATTCTTAAAAATTCAATTTTTCATTAGTTCGCGAATTTTATTATTTAATTCCCTGGTTAAATAAATTTGCAGTCCCGAAAATAACAAAGCAGGTTTATATAATATGTAAAGATGTAGCTTTGTTAATACACGGCTAATTACATTGTTCATCTAAAGAAATTTCTTGTAAAATTTAAATTTGTATTAATACTTAAATTTATTAACAATACATTATTTGTTTACATATACTATATGATTATGATTGTAGTCGTGAGCCACAATTTTAATAAAAGACGAAATACAAATCCACCTTTATTTATTTTTTCTAAACATGTTTTCGACAATTTGAAATTGTCATCTTCAGAGAAACTATTAAAATAGTATTAGTTAAGCAAGTAGAGAGAAGGTTAAGCAAGTAGAGTGCCGTAAGTAAACAATCGGTCTCGAGCGTATAGAAATCCATCGATTAATAACGCTTTGAAAAACATAATCAAAACATTGCAAAACTAAGAAGAGCTGGTAAGTCTACAGCGTAACACCTTTAACTTGTAATTGCGTAGATCGGCCCAGTAAAACTCTTACATGAACCGTAACAAAAATAAGGCTTGAGTTTTAAATAGGTATAAAGTATTTTAAATTTATGTTTCTTAAAATCTAAAGACTAAAAAAAATATAATGTCAAAGCTTATAAAAAATAATTAGCAAATCGAACTTTAACTTTAACGTAAACTCATAAAGGAAAACTATGGCTGCATACAAGGGTTTGTCTATACAACAATTCGAATATTAAACACTCAATGCTGGATGATGGAAGGATAGACTGCAGGGGCTGCAGCCGCCGACATGTGCTAGCTATTTCTAGCATTTGTAATTATTTTATTGTAGTACTTTTAAACACTGCCTGCGTATAAATACAGAAATGGTGAGAATAAAATCTAGAATCGATCGTGTTTAACAAATTGCTTGAATTAGCATTTCAAAAACACAACATACTTTTCTCGATACTTTTACAAGTTAAAGGTTTTATGCTGTAGATTTGCCACATATTTTTAGTCTTTTAACGATTTTTTAATTATGTCTTTAAAAGCGTTATTTGAAATCGATCCATTTCTATACGCTCGAGATCGACTGTTACACTTCCAGCAAAATCGAACGAATCATCTGAAATACCTTCTCTCGCAACATGCAAAAAACAAAATGGAAGATAAAGCTGGAATTAGAAAAATATTATGTGATATTTTATGACACCCGATTGGTACATTGGTCGAATTTTGGATATTTAAAAAGTATTTTTTATTTGTGAGAAATTTTGTTCACCGTTTTCTTAGTAGAGCTACGACCTCTCGCAAAATTATTAATAAAACCAATAATAATAAAGCATCTTTCATTCAAATACACTTACTGCTAAGATCATGCATGGGATACGGAAATAACAAGGCAATAGGGAAACTAATGCAGCAGTACAGAAATAAATATAGAAATAGAAACGGTAATACAGCAATACAGACGAAAATAAAGGAATAAATACAGCAATACAGGAATAACAAGTGAGGATACGGAAATAAAGAAAGTTATTGCAGTACAGTGGCAATAGGTGTACATAATATTTTGAAGTAAGGGGCCTCTCGGTTCTTTTGGTTGGCAACAAAGAATGGTCTATAATTTGGTTCTATAGTGCCACTAATAATTTTCAAGCCAATAATAAAATCAGTAAAACTAAGATCAGTAATTGAATTTACAGAGAAAGCACCAATAATAATAATTTTTACTCTAGAACACTCTAGTGGTTCTGAAAGTATACTAACTAATTAGTGTACTTTTAGTTAGGTATTTAGTGTATTTTTAAAAATACCCCGCAAATCAATATGATATAAAACTTTTCCATTTTGAAACATATTTCTCATATTCAAAGTTTGTTTATGTGTACAAGTATTATAATGAATTTCTTGGTATGTTTTTAATTTCCAAATCTTTTGACCTGAAGCGTTTAGCCGCCAGAGTGACCACATTTAGCAAATTTCTACTTTTTTAATTAGTGAATTTGGACTGCAAACAAACCTATTAAGCCAAACTATACAACGGTATTTACCTAGAGAAGACTTTCTTGTCAGCACAAATACGCTTAAGTGTAATCTGACGTTACGTATTGTGTAATCCCTCCCCGGCCATCAGCACACATATGAATCACACTTTATGGATACCCCCTGTCACAAAGTTACCTTAATTTACAGAATCTTCCAATTTGGTCTGCGCAAAACCATGCAAACATAATTTGCATTCATTAAAGCTGCAGTGGAGATAAGTTATAAGAACACAAGATCATACAATATTTCAAATCTAACACAACGTGCTTAGTTAACGTGTCTTGTTAAAACAGTTAACTCTAAAAAATTGTCTTATGGATTAGTGCATTCTGTCTGTATACTCGTCTGTAACACATAACTCAAGAACAGCTTAAGATATCTCAAATCTGATTGCATCATCCTGGTTTTTGGTCTCTTTTTTGGAATTCATATCGTCATATTGTTGAGTATGATAAATCTGATTCACGCTATCCCGTCAAAACATCGCGGTTAAGTTTTTCTTTTGTAACAATTTATACTTTACGATATTTCTTACTTTACAATGCTTCATATGCTTTTTCTACGATTCTGTCTTGCGATGTTGTGATGCCAACCTCTGATCCACAGGATTGCCCCACTCCTGTCGTGGTGTGTGGGCCGAGGTTACATTCGAGGGTATTGTTGACTGTGACAGATTTACAATGTACCGCAATTTTTTAAGGCTATGGTGCATTTAAACTGCCACCATTTTGTAAATTTGTTTTGATTAACATGATTTACCGTGCAATTGCAAAGCATTGCAAAATATAGAAATAACACAGCATAGCGCTTTTTAATTAAGATATTCACAGTTAAAACACAACCAATCTTCATTGTCTCGTCGTTAAGATTTAATATTTACCTTGAATTTACAGTTGTCAAAATTAGCATAGCCGTGCAATACTATAGCCAGGCTGGCAATTCAGGTATTTAATAATAGGGTAATTCAATGTGAATTATGAAGTTAATAGAGCTGGCCATAAAAGTGAGATGAATTATAGGCATTTACAATACTAGGCCAGTAGCAAAGCATATATGGTTGAGTTAGTACATCATGGGTCCAGCCCGTAAGAGCGAGACATGTAAAATAGCGAATTCCGACCTCTGTTAAAGCGCTCCACTAGTGCGTCACGCTTTCATCTCGGCCTCGTGCTAAAGAATTTACGCACTTGTAACGAAAATAACTATTACATATATAATATACTATATATAATCCGGGACACTCCGTGTGTAGCCTGTCAAAGTGTGACAGACAGAAGAACGGACACTTCCTTTTATTAAAGATGGTATTTATTCATTACTCCTTCAAGAATAATCCCAAGCAGCATTTTTAGTCATCGCTACATACCAGCAACTACCGGTGGAACTATTAAGTTTTAGCCACTAGTCACAAGCACGTAATTGGTACGGTTTTGTTACGTGCCTGGAACCAAAATGGGGAACAATTTTTGGGTAGCAGGTACGTGGCGGCGTAGTAATTGCTACTTTGGTGGAACTTCTTTTCTCTTTGACACATCGTGTCGCGTGGTTGCTCTCTCTTGCTCTTGCAACTTCACAAATATTCTATCATTTTCTATACTATATAATGCTGGATCGTGTCACAAAATGAATTACCAGTTTATTTGTAATACGTACTTAATACAAAGAACGATGAAATATTTGATTATTTTGTCATTCCAGTACACCAAAATTATAAACCATTGCAACTTTTCTGTTAAATATGATGATGATAGATCGAAAATATTCTTTAAATATATTTTTTAGTAAAAAAATGTCTTTAATAAAATATGATAAATATACACGAAATACTTATAAGTTGATACACATGATAGAAACCATTTTTATATTATTCCTGTTATGTTCTTTTATGTGTTTAAATAAAAGATACTCAATTATTGTCATTAATTAACTTTATTAATATTGAGTGAGCAGGGCGAATTACATACACAATGCATAGACTGTAGAAGACGTGTATCCTCCAAGCCGGCTCAAGTGTCTGACGCTCGCCCAAGGGACGGGCCAGGATTGGCTAGTTACATCACTACAAATAAATGTTGCCAACTTCAAGCTACATACATAACAATCCCTAATGCACAATTTCGCACTAATTGTTATTTTTATTGAAGGTTATATAGTAAAACATCTATTAACAATCATAACAAATTGCAAATTGATTAATGGTTATTGATTAATCCAACATTTTACAAGTAAATATGGAGATGGAGTAGTTTACGAAAAATTACTTTAATGTGATTCTCCTGGGTAGCAAAAACGTAAGTTTTGCATTCAATACTACTGTAAGGTTTTAAAAACTTTAAAGTAGCTTCGGGCAATTTACTGCTACAATTATAATACCACTTTGAAGTTGCAACGACTTTAAAGTAAGTATACTAAGTGGCAATACCGTTCCACATACTTTAATAGTTACTCAGAAGTAATGAAACTACATAGTTCCAATAAATAGTAGAAACAACTACACAATTACTAAAATATTCCGAATTGAAGAAATTAAACCTATAAAGTCATAAACTTAGTTGCAGTTACGTAACAACTACTCAATCAAAGTTCCGATCTCAGTTACTGCTACTTAAATGCTGCTTGGGATATAACGTAATAATAATGTATTGTAATGTCAAAACTCAACAGAAAATATTTATAATGGATCTTTGGAAGGAATTTTTGATATGTATTTTCTTAAACTTTCGATTTATTATTACATTGAGATTCTTTTATTATACAGAAAGGGCAACTTTATAATTGTCCTATCACAATCAACATTTATAATTAACTTCAAAAGAATGACCGATAAGGATTGCATTGTTTATAAAATAATATATTGGTATGAATCATAATTTTGAATTATCATTAGGACTGGAACTGCAGATTAAATTTATTTTTCAAATTTATTTATTAAATAATAAGAAGATAATAAATCATTCAAAATATTACCTGTAAGTCTTCCTAACTTCATAAACATACATTGATAATATCCATCAGCCACAAAGATGAAACGAATCCTTTTACACGATTTCTTATACCAACACAACACAATTCAACCAATAATAATATAAAAAACAAATGCACATGAAACAACTGAATAAAAAAAACAAATACCAAACACAATTATCGCGTTCTCGACTAATAGTAATAAAGAAACGATAACAACACCGTATACTACGAAGATACCAACAACACACAACACACGTAAACTCGCGCTCTCGTGCAGCACAAACCCAACACGCGCACTTTCCCAGCCGTCGACCAAGATGAAACTAACGAGTTTGATACTGCCACACAATATAGTAACCCGGTATGGAGTATGGTATGGTATACGATAAGCAACGCGAGCGATAATGCGATCTTATCACCTTCCTATGTATATGCGGAATTAAAAAGGTGGACGACGCACGGTGCGCCAACCAGGACACGGGATACTATTTAGATCTAGAGTATCTAGATAACATTGTTTCATTATTATTACTATCCTGCACACTCTTCGCGTTCTTATTCATAATTTCCACTTCTTCTTCTTCTCGTCTAAAACCACCTACGCCTAGTTTTCTTTATATTATTTGCGAGTTGTAGTGAATGCGTGGAATTTCAATTAGTTATTTTATTATTGTTATGATTTCGATTACAATCACTAACAGCAATTAGTCAGGTTGTTATAACTCACAACTTCTCAGGTGTAAAACAATAAATTGTCAAGTTAAAAAATAAAAGTGGTCTTTCTAATAAGTACTAATGTCGTAATAGGTTTATGAAGTGTTTTCAATAAAAAGTTAATTGATATTATTTTTTATTTTTTAGATGTTGTGTATCTCAGATTTATTTACACGTGTATCACTACATTTCTGACAAAACTGCACAAGTATCTTGTCGCTTTTTTAAAAAACATATTGAAGATGTAACTTTTCACTATCTGCTTGAGAATTTTGCAGCCTACACTTCTATTTAGTGATAAAAGCTTGAACGTTGGCATTCATTGCCACTAACCCAAAGAAGCAGGTAAATGTACTTTACCTTAGGACAGTCTAACTTGTATTGTCCAAAAACTGCAGCCTAAGTTAAAGTTACACATAGCAATTGTGTACCATTGTTAGATTAAATGCGCTTCGATAAGCCACCCATTTACTGTACCTATACATACAATAGGGTGGAACGATATTATGCACAATTTCATTTTTCTTTTTTTTTTCAAAAGGCCTGTGTTACCGGAAGATGTGGGTAATGAGAAACTTTCTACCAATTGTGTTAGAAAATACATGAACATTAAATAATTGAATACAACTTGCTTCTGATGATTCTGTTTCTTCTTTATCTACCACAGACAGCAAGGGATGCCTAATTGACAATTTTCACAGCTCTCTCAACTGCGTGTGGTAAGGCATTTCCTTGATACATGATAGATCGGAAGATTCTGGACCTTCGACATGTTTTTTCAACGACTTGTCATTGATAGTTCGATCCACAGAATCTCTTGGGAGTCAACCAGTTCGTAATATTCGTTGGCCCATAATTCAAGCTTGGAATTGAAAATATTCTAACCGTTGAGTCGTCCGATGCGTTTCTGGTTTTCATAATCCTCTGATAAGCAAGGCGTCTGATGTGCTTGCGATCATCCCAAAACATACAGAAAAGGATATTGTCTGGATTGACAAACTAACCATTGATGATGACCAAGCGATGATCCCTTTTTTATTCCCAGTATTAGTATTGGTTCCATCGCAACCCAGTGCTTCCGAGCTGTTCAGAGAAAAATGTGCTGTGTGCAGAAACTCTAGCAAGGATTCCAAGATCGACGAGGCTGTTCCAGAAGCAAGTGTGAGTGGGCGATATATTTAGAACCAGGTTCTTCAATTAGTAATCTACATATTCCTCTATTACACTTCGTCTTCGATTTTCATTTATAGTTAGAGTTTTATATTTGTAAATACCACGAATACTACGAATAGTGAGTTGATTGGACTCCGATTGTAATTCACAACGCTTGTTGTCCCTGGCTCTTCTTACTTTGTGTCGATTAATTATATTTTTATCGTTTTGTTTGATGATGCCAAAGTCTTGTAATACAGCCGAAGATATGGCTGCCCCGGTTCTGTCTAAAACACTGTATTGATCTAGAGTTTCCATCAACATTGGGAGTTTACTTGTATTTCGATTTTCTGTGCAAGAAATAGGAGCCGGTAAAGAAACAGGAGGATCTTGCTTTGGAGACGCTGCATCAGAGCTGTCAGATTCAGTATCTTGAACTGGGCGCTGTTTTGTGGCAGTAGAAGAAGTACTCAGTGCTTGATTTTCAGCAATTTTTCTCGTACTTGACTCAGCTGTAGCCATTCTAGCTTCCCGCAGCTTCTGTTGCCGGACATTTTTGTAATCAACAGAACCGAGCATCAGCTTCCTTGGTACTCTATGATCTTTGAGAAACAATCGCTCTTTCTTAGAAACCTGAAAATTTCATTTTAATTAAGTAGTGTTAGAAATGTATCGAGTATTGAGGTAATGACAATGTTTAACTTGAATAATTATCATCTTTTATTTTTTAAATGAAGACTGAAGGAAGAGCCCTTATATTGTTTGTCACAGACACATGCATCAAAACCCTTGCACTTACCAGCTGAAAAATCGAATAAAGTGTTGCTGCTGGAGGCGAAGACTTCTAATTGCAATTTATAGCTAGCAACATTACTTCTTTGCTTATAAGGTTTTAGTAGATTTTTCCGCTTCAGTTGATATTCTCTGATGACTCAATATTGGGATAGAAGCATTGTTCCAGATTTCATTCACTTTTCTTGCAACGACCTGTAGTGTTTCGAATACAAGAATATTTTGGTTGATGTTTGTTTGCGCCAAATTGCCACGAATCCACGAAAATATTTTATTACGTCCTCGCGCGTTGGCAAAACGAACATGTATAAATCAGTTGGAGCCCAAAAATGGGACACTCAGCTAGATTTTGATGTTTTGACGTCAAATAGCATGCACCTGACGTGGTTGGCTGGTGGGTTATGAACTGCGTACTGAACAAGTTGAAACAAATTAATCGGCGTCGGCAGTTCGCATAGTGCAAGATAAGTGGAGGGGCAAGAAAAACCTATTTTTAGAAATTCAACCCGCCTGACTGTTCATAAGCTGCGCACATGATAAACAAAAACATTTTTTAATTATGGAAACAGAAAATCGGAAAATGTTTTCCACCGCCACTAAGTTATAAAATTGAAAAAAAACAACTGGGGCTCTGTAGCGATGGCGGTGGAGGGGATAATAGGAAAAAATATTAAAAATACACAAATACTTCTTGTTTATGTACACAACTGTCAACAATACAGGAAAATCAATTTGAGAGAGAAAAAAAACTTCGTTCCTCCGTACTATACAATCACTACAATTCTAGTCAAGCTTGATCGTGACTGTAGTAATACTATTACAAACCAAAAAATCTATTTACCATCAGTGTAAAAATACCAGACCGAACTGGTAATGATGTCTGATGTTTGTTACCTTCAGATTATTTCAATTTACAGTATTTTTTAGATCACCTTGAAGCTATGATGCTGCTCATACCAAAAAAAAACAAATATCGCGAATGATCAAGATCATTAACTCTTATTTTAAATACTGGAATCAATAATAATAACCTTGACTTTATGTAACGATTATCGTATTCCAGTTTTGTATTAAATATTTATTTAAAGAGATGATTGGTATTATTAACCACACCTTTTGTTTATAAGTAATCATAAGTAATTATGATAATTTTATTTCAAAAAGTGCGAATTAAAAGTTTATTAACTTTAGTTAAAGTTTACATAAATTAAAAAAGTAGATATGCCAGTCCAGTTTTAATAATTCTTACCAGAATTTCGTATTTTCTTTTCAATTTATTTTTTTTAAATTTTAAGAATACTTAACGTTTTCAAGATTATACTGGCATGTATTTTATTGCATGCGTAAAACAAAATCCTTCAGTTACTTGAAGAATTCGATCAATTTAAATCAAATTAGATGACCGTATAAAGCCGGCGCCACACATGCGGTTTTCCCAAATTATTCAGAGCAGGAAATTAACGAAAGTTCGTTGGCGCAAGATTATTGAAATAATAAAAATATTTTATTATGATTAATAATATTTTATTAATAATATTATTTTCATAAGATGGATAATAACAATGGCAATAAGTTTTGCCGTAACAATAATAACATGAAAATCGCAGCACGTGCCTTTATTGTCATGGGTACCTCGTACATCCTACTACATAAATAAAGAAATCCTATGAGACGAAGATAGTGGATGCTGACACTTAATTTATAAAAAAATCAATTACATAATGTTTCTAAAATCAAAAAAATATAATAGGGTCATTGCATGGAATTTAAATTTTGGTATAATTTGTATATTTTATTAGAATAACTGTTATCTAATGTATAGGTCTACATAAAATCGATAAATGCATAACGATAACTTAATAAAACGAATTTAAAGTTTAAATATTTTCCGTCCTTTTCTACACCGCTGACGTCATAATACTTTCATCTTACACATTTGTTTCAATACAGCGTATACGAGGACTATGACGTTGTTGTGCTAGAAAAGGACAGAAAAATTTAAAATTGTAAATTGCATATCTCGCTAACGGCTGCGTTAAAAATTTGGAAAAAAATACGTCGAATTATTACTAATTCTATAGAATATAAAAACGTTAAGTTTCAAAATTGTGAAACGACCCTATTATTTTCTCGTTGCGCTAAAAAACATATTTGAACGAATGTGTGGATGAAGACTTTTGGGAAAAGGGAAACATTCATCTCCTTTGATTCGTGTCAGTTTACCGACATATAGCAGAAAATGTTCGGTGTTCGGCAAATCCCGAACATTTGCTTAAAATCGTCGATTCACACTAGTAGGTATTTGCCGAATAACAAACATTCGTTGCTCGGTATTCGGCGAATACCGCATGTGTGACGCCGTCTTTATGGTGGTGGATGTTGACACTCAATTCATAAAATTGTAATTAAATAATGGTTCAAAACATTTGAACGAATGTGTGGATGAAGACCTAATTCCGGGAAAGCGAAACATTCCACTCCTTTGATTCGTGCCAGTTTACCGATATACATATTAGTTATATCGAAAAAATTTCGGTGCTTGGCGAATCCTGGACATTTCCTCGCCGTTAATGCATACTGGCGTATCTATTTTTTAACAACTTTACAGGAGTACAGTTTAAATGCTTATAAAGACTATTGCAGATGGTATGAACCTAATTTTTCAAACGTTGTAACTAGCGATGTTGTTAGTTACAACATTTCAGATAATTCATAACGTCATCTGTAATAATGTTTTTATAAGCATTTAAACCGCGCTATTGTAAAGTTGCTAAAAAATAGTTAGGCCAGTATGCATTAACGGCGACGATTAACGGCATTCGTTGCTCGGTAATACCGCAGTGAATACCGCATGTGTGGCGTCGACTTAATTCAACAAGTATCTAGGCTGATGAGTGCTGCTTTGACCGTGGTGGCTTGTAACTTGTAACCACCAGCTGGTTTCTTTCTTGTGCTTTGTTTATCCATGTTTTCCCTGCAAATTCCCTAACGTCGTCGTACCATTGCAAAAGTCGTCTAAGGTTTCTCCTTCCTGCCCTTGGTCTCCTTCCTGGAAGCTTTTTTGCCCACTTCTCTAGTCCCATTCATACCATATATATACATGACCTGCCCATCTCTATTTATTTCTTGCCATTATTTCCGCTATGTCTTCTCCGTCGAATTCAGTCAATAGGTTTTTCTTCTTAGAATAATGTTTAGAACAGTTTTTGGATTATTTGCAGCTTGTGTATGTTTTTTTCGTAAACGCTCATGTTTCTATTCTACATATGAGGGCATAATTATATGACACGTTGTTCTAGGACTTTTATGTTCGTAGATTTTGTAACCTTTTAATGATTTTTATTTTTAATTTAAAGTTTAAATATTTTCCGTCATTTTCTACACCGCTGACGTCATAATACTTTCGTCTTACACATTTGTTTCAATACAGCGTATACGAGGACTATGACGTTGTTGTACTAGAAAAGGACAGAAAAATTTAAAATTGTAAATTGCATATCTCGCTAACGGCTGCGTTAAAAATTTGGAAATAAATACGTCGAATTATTACTAACTCTATAGAATATAAAAACGTTAATTTTCAAAATTGTGAAACGACCCTATTATTTTCTCGTTGCGCTAAAAAACATATTTGAACGAATGTGTGGATGAAGACTACATTTGGGAAAAGGGAAACATTCATCTCCTTTGATTCGTGTCAGTTTATCGACATATAGCAGAAAATGTTCGGTGTTCGGCAAATCCCGAACATTTGCTTAAAATCGTCCATTCACACTAGTAGGTATTTGCCGAATAACAAACATTCGTTGCTCGGTATTCGGCGAATACCGCATGTGTGACGCCGTCTTTATGGTGGTGGATGTTGACACTCAATTCATAAAATTGTAATTAAATAATGGTTCAAAACATTTGAACGAATGTGTGGATGAAGACCTAATTCCGGGAAAGCGAAACATTCCACTCCTTTGATTCGTGCCAGTTTACCGATATACATATTAGTTATATCGAAAAAATTTCGGTGCTTGGCGAATCCTGGACATTTCCTCGCCGTTAATGCATACTGGCGTATCTATTTTTTAACAACTTTACAGGAGTACAGTTTAAATGCTTATAAAGACTATTGCAGATGGTATGAACCTAATTTTTCAAACGTTGTAACTAGCGATGTTGTTAGTTACAACATTTCAGATAATTCATCACGTCATCTGTAATAATGTTTTTATAAGCATTTAAACCGCGCTATTGTAAAGTTGCTAAAAAATAGTTAGGCCAGTATGCATTAACGGCGACGATTAACGGCATTCGTTGCTCGGTAATACCGCAGTGAATACCGCATGTGTGGCGTCGACTTAATTCAACAAGTATCTAGGCTGATGAGTGCTGCTTTGACCGTGGTGGCTTGTAACTTGTAACCACCAGCTGGTTTCTTTCTTGTGCTTTGTTTATCCATGTTTTCCCTGCAAATTCCCTAACGTCGTCGTACCATTGCAAAAGTCGTCTAAGGTTTCTCCTTCCTGCCCTTGGTCTCCTTCCTGGAAGCTTTTTTGCCCACTTCTCTAGTCCCATTCATACCATATATATACATGACCTGCCCATCTCTATTTATTTCTTGCCATTATTTCCGCTATGTCTTCTCCGTCGAATTCAGTCAATAGGTTTTTCTTCTTAGAATAATGTTTAGAACAGTTTTTGGATTATTTGCAGCTTGTGTATGTTTTTTTCGTAAACGCTCATGTTTCTATTCTACATATGAGGGCATAATTATATGACACGTTGTTCTAGGACTTTTATGTTCGTAGATTTTGTAACCTTTTAATGATTTTTATTTTTAATTTAAAGTTTAAATATTTTCCGTCATTTTCTACACCGCTGACGTCATAATACTTTCGTCTTACACATTTGTTTCAATACAGCGTATACGAGGACTATGACGTTGTTGTACTAGAAAAGGACAGAAAAATTTAAAATTGTAAATTGCATATCTCGCTAACGGCTGCGTTAAAAATTTGGAAATAAATACGTCGAATTATTACTAACTCTATAGAATATAAAAACGTTAATTTTCAAAATTGTGAAACGACCCTATTATTTTCTCGTTGCGCTAAAAAACATATTTGAACGAATGTGTGGATGAAGACTACATTTGGGAAAAGGGAAACATTCATCTCCTTTGATTCGTGTCAGTTTATCGACATATAGCAGAAAATGTTCGGTGTTCGGCAAATCCCGAACATTTGCTTAAAATCGTCCATTCACACTAGTAGGTATTTGCCGAATAACAAACATTCGTTGCTCGGTATTCGGCGAATACCGCATGTGTGACGCCGTCTTTATGGTGGTGGATGTTGACACTCAATTCATAAAATTGTAATTAAATAATGGTTCAAAACATTTGAACGAATGTGTGGATGAAGACCAAATTCCGGGAAAGCGAAACATTCGACTCCTTTGATTCGTGCCAGTTTACCGATATACATATTAGTTATATCGAAAAATTTTCGGTGCTTGGCGAATCCCGAACAATTCCTCGCCGTTAATGCATACTGGCGTATCTATTTTTTAACAACTATTTTTCCGCTATGTCTTCTCCGTCAAATTCAGTCAATAGGTTTTTCTTCTTAGAATAATGTTTAGAACAGCTTTTGGATTATTTGCAGCTTGTGTATGTTTTTTTCGTAAACGCTCATGTTTCTATTCCACATATGAGGGCATAATTATATGACACGTTGTTCTAGGACTTTTATGTTCGTAGATTTTGTAACCTTTTAATGATTTTTATTTTCAAAACATGGCTTAACTTTCCAAATGCTGCCACGCCATCCTAATTCGCCCCTGCAGATCAGCCCCTTGTCTGTCCTAAATCTTCTTTTCCCCAAATATTTATCAACCTCGTCTATTAGATGAACATTAATTATTTATTAAAGTTTTGTCTTACTGTCGCACATTGTTTCTGTCTTTTTCATATTTATTGTTTGGTCGATCGCATCCAACTTTTCTTTTTTGTCAAGCATTTTTTCTAAATTTATAGGGTTATCAGTCATTAGCAGTACGTCATCGACGTACCTTAAATTATTTAGTTGTTGTCCATCGATATTAATACCACGATTTTCTCAATTTAACTTCTTAAATAATTATGTCTTCCATCGACAATGTAAACAGTTTGGGTGATATTGTGCCACCCTGTCTTATACCTAAACAAATTTAATTAAAAATTTATACCTAAATTTTAATAGAATCTGTATTTTCATCTAGTTTGATGGTACTACATACTTGTAATAAATAATAAATAATATAATAAATATTATAGAACGCTATGTGGAGATCTAAATTTTATTCCTTCGTTTCTTTTATAATATTTAGTGGTGCACTTACACCTTCTGGTTTGGGAACAAACGTTGATTTTTATGAATTTACTCTGATTTTGTTTCATATTTAAGAATTTTGTAGTATTTTGTTAAAGTTATTGGTGTGTTTTTTTGTTTTATACTGTTTTATGGATTTGGTGGTCATTTTGTTATTTTATTGTTCACTAAGTTTTATAATAATTTTTAAAGATGCCCCTTGCATCCTCTTACAAAGTCTCGTCAACGTCTATAATTGTTTACGTGATATCTTTTTTTTTCCCTTTTTGCAGAGTAAAATTATTATAACATTATTTTTTTGGTATGTTTCGTCTTATTTCGTCAATGCATTTGTTTAATAATATTTTCAGACTTCTTAGTAGTGCTTCATCTTCTTGTTTTATTAATTCTGAAATTATTTCATCTTCCCTAAGTGCTCTCTTATTTTTCATATACAAGGTGCAACTAATATAACTAGAACTAGAAATCGCATTTTAAGTACGCCCACTGTACTCACATTACTTTAAAAAAACGAAGCAAGCAAAAAGTTTTTTAAATTTTGAAATTCTAAAAACCTAAAAAAAAAGATTTTCAACGGAAAATACGTTCTATATCGTTACACCGATTCCTCATTACACCTCACGAGATTTCGAGTTATATTAGTTACACCTTGTATCTAATACTTTCTTTATTTCATCTAGTTCGATCTCTGTTATATCTTCCAAGCCCACATTTATTATAGTTATAACGTTTTCTTTGTTGTTTTTTATTTATTACAGTGTAGTTGTATACTAACTGTAGAGACTTTCATAACATTTTATCGACTATTATTAATATTGTTTGTCTGTCTGATGTTAATTTCCGTCTTCCCTGCATATTTATCACTTTTGTTATGTTGTATTGCTTTAATACCTTTAAATTTGGATTTTTAAAATTATTTTAGTTATTATTTGTTCATTATAGTTACTTTAGTATCTAGCCTAACGTGCTCTCGTTTTGAACTGTTCCTGTTGTATTGGAGAAGCCGAATTGACATTTTATAACTTTAATTTTTGCACTTAGAAGAATAGCTTTTTTATTATTTATTGATTTAACGTTTCTAATCTATATTGTTTTACGACTTTACTATACCATAGTTTTCGCCTGAGTTTGTTCGATGTTCTGCTGGTTTCTAATTAAGAATATCTTTGTTTATTTGATTATTAGTTTTCTTTCTTAGGTTTTTTCAGTCGGTCTATGGTCGCTGCTTGTTGGAAACTGGTTTACTGTTTAGTGTTTTCATGAAATCTGTAAGCCAGTATAATTCACCTCATTCACATTTTGCCAATCTATGGCCAAATCTATATCAAGATCACCAAAAAGATGTTTTCCCAATGTTTGGATGGAAATTTTAAATAGAAGCCTGTTGGGAGAACTAACTGTCAATGCTTCCCAACGAGTTATTTATTTTTACATTTTTTCCACTCACTTTCACAATTAATAGATAGCTGGAATGTATTGATTGCCTTTGTGTAATTGCCTCACTTTCACAGTATGCTTTCCTTTGTTTAACAAATTTCTTGGAATTTATGTATGTTTTGTAGATGATGAATTGTAAACAAAAAATTTGCATCGAAAGATTTACATCAGAACAAATATAAATTAAAACAGTTTTCAGAAAAGACTTTTTTTATTAGAAAATATTAATTTCATAGTTTTAGAGATACAACAATTAGATAGAATTTGCTTACATTGGCTGTCAACGCAAGTACCGTCAACATACAATAGTACTTAAGACAGTGTTCATCTTGATCTCCTGATTTTAACCCGTTTTTTGTCTTTTATTTTAAAAAATAGGTTATATCAAACAATGCCACTAACGATGAGAACTACTACTAGGCTTGATTTTAACAGTTCAAGTATGTACTGACCATTCTCATTTTATTTAGTTTATATTTTCCGTTTTACAATAGATCCTGAAAAACAAATACACAAGTATTTATCTCTTGTTCGCTATTAAAAATTTAATGAAAAGTGATAAACACAAATAAAAAAGTGTCCATCCAAGAAAATAGTATATTAAAGTACAAGTCCAACGACCCTCGTAGCGAGAGTTTTCTAAAGAAGTGCGCTAAAACGTCTTATGAAACGAATACTCTATACCAGCGGTTCCCAAACTTTTTTATTCGTGGAACCGTTTTTAGAATCAATTTTTATGGCGGAGTCAGCTAGCCCTACCCTATGTCTTACAAGTTAATGTAGTTTAGCAGTAGTGTTACGGGGAGGGAGGGGATAGATAATAAGGAATGTAAAGTAAAAAGATATTTAAACAATTGAGCATTGCTCATGTAATGGAATTATATTCTAAAAACTTTGAAATTTATCATAATGTCTTAATTTATTGTCAACTATCATCAATACACATGATATTGTCAAAACTATTTAATGCTATTTAGTGAGTGATATGTTTAATGAGAGACCTACGTCTCAAAAAACTGCACACAAATTTGACACAAATTGCACATAAACACTACACCAAAAGCTCACAAATTGCATACAAATTGCTTACAAATTGTAGGCAAAAGTGCACAAATTGCATAGAAACTGTAAGCAAATTGCACATAAATTTACGCAAATTGCACACGAATTGTACACTAATTGCACACAAATTGTCAACTAATTGTACACAAATTGCACACGAATTGTAAATCGTGTACATATTGTACATAAATCGTGTACATATTGTACACAAATTGCAATCTACAATAGCGTCGTATGGTAGAGGAGACAAGTTGAAATCGAGACAAGATCACAAAAACATTCTCGATTTAGTGAAACACTAGTAATTCTAAGTTTTCTTATTGTGATTCTACTTTTTGTTTCTTATTCTTTTATTCCATTCAACTTTTATTTAATTTATATTCTTGGAGCGTCCGCGGAGCTCATGGGAAGTACAGTGTATACTATCAATCTATACTATCTTTATTTCAAATAGAATTTGTTAGGAAACTGTTTTTGTGCTTTGTAGTACTTTGTAAGTACTTTGACAGTTGGCAACACTGAAAATTCAAATTCTGCGCTTGTTTTTCAAATTTGCATCGTAAATAAGTTTGACATTTTAAGAACAGCTTTTCAATAATGACAATAATTTAAATAAAAAATAAAATGTTACTGTTTCCGGTATTCAAATAAATCTCTTTTGGACATGCAAATGAGTGTCCAAATGGCTTCATTTGGACACGGAAACAAAAAAACATTATTATAAGTATGACAGTGTCATTCGCAGGTTGTGTAGCTTGTAAAAAACTTACCAGCATTCACGATATAAAAAACTTGAAGACAGCAGCTCAAATGCTGTTAAAAGTACAAGTATCTCTATATATACAGTATTGGTAAAACTTGGCTTTCGGTTTAAGATTTCATGTGTGCGCTAAGGAAAAAATAGCGAATAGCAATACATCTGAGAAAGATAGATATTATGGCATAGTTGTCAAATTTTACAATATAGTAACTTTTTTTGTAAGGTTGGTGCTAGGTAGATTTAAGTATATGGTATTAAATTTCCAGTTGTGTCAAAATGACAAACATCAATTATTTTTTACCTAGCACCAACCTTATAAAAAAGTCTATTATCTCTCTTTCTCAGATGTATGGCTATTCGCTATTTTTACTTTAGATCACACATGAAAACCAAAACCCAAAGCGGAGGCTTACCAATACTGTATACTATCTGCTTTCAAGAGTGAAGCATTTGGTTCCTAGTTTTGAAACAATAAATAAGTTGCTATTACAATCAAAAAGAAACATTAGGTATATCGCTTACATGCTATAGATCAACATTTGCCATCACATTTATATTGCTATATACTACCAGCTTTGGTTTCATCAAAAAGTTCTTCCAAACTGCATCCAGCTTTAATAATAAATATCAATATTTACTCAACATAAAAAAGGTTTTAATTATTTCCCAAACATATTCGCAAACAATAACATATAAGATAAATGAACTTCATTATAAATAATTAAATGAGATATGTTTTCTGCATTGAATTTTGAAATAAAGACTCGTGGCTTAAAATAAGGAATTACAGTTAATTAAATAAACCTAATCAAAAGAGAACAATATTAATTAATTTCGTTTTTCATTTCAATTAATAATAATCCATATTTTTGTTTAAATTCGTCTTATTTTTATTTTGTTTTGATTTAAGCAATTAAAGATTCTCCTTTTATTTATAAATTACAAGTTAAGCAACGCTGTTATGTAACAGTTTTAGATAAACAATCTGCAGGTATTGTATAAAGTTGCACAATTAATAATTAGGCTTAATAGAAACGCCTAAAAAAATCATTCATCTCTTGATTGTTGATATAATTTATTAATTAGTGTCTTTATTTAGAATGAAGAATAACTGTAAATCTCATACTATTATGTCTTGAATGCTCACGCTTAGGTCATTTTTTCTGCAACTGTCAATGCTCTTCCTCATATTATAATAATTGCTTTTCTCGTTATGAAACCACTAATAATTAAAAATTACTACCAAAAAAAACAGAAAAATCAAATAAAAGTTTATATGTAGAAAACTATCAACGTATCAAGGGATAATTTTGGCTAAAAGAAAACATCTCCCCTATTTTTAATGCTTACGTATAAAATTAATGAGAGACTTTTAAAGTGTGTTGGTTAAATATTTAATGACATTTTTAACGTCGGTCGGACAATAAAAAAATTTTAAAAATGGCCTTTTGGGTTTAGTTAAATTTATTATATCAGCATCGCAATGAGTTTGCGTGGTAGTTAAGGTTAATGCCCAAAATAAAACATATTCATAGCATCGGCAACATCAAAATGGTAATTTATTGATAGATAAAACACCTGGAAATTATAAAAAAAGAAAATTTAAATTAAACGCATGCGTGTGTTTGTAGAGAACAGACGAACTTGTAAAATACAAAAAAAGAATCTGAAATAACTTTGAAAATCTTCATTTGATGTAAAATTTTCGTATTATAAACTTTTTGCATTTAAGTAATAACATTTTCAGTCACTTTAATATTTCAGTTTATCACCATGGTAGTCATAGAAAGCTGTATCTTGGTGAAGTGTTCGCTATTGTAGTGTATTTAATATTATTTCAGATAGACTAATTGCTTTTGCAAGTAATGACTCTGAGGAGAATATTGGTGAAATTCAGCTAGGATCCAGTAAACGTAGAGAAAAAGGTTTCAGAGATGGATATTATAGTATTTTATACAAGTAGCCAAGGTAGTTTATAAAGTGAACGCAAGCGAAAAAAGCATCACTCAGTTACGAGTTGTATACATTCTTTTTCTTAGCACCAGTCGAGATTCCAGAAACAAGCAATGTGTTAAAGTTATAATAATGTTGATGATCATTCCAAATTCTAGAAAAAAAAACATAATATGTAAAAAATATGATAAATTATAATATTTCTTCTTTTTCCACTAATCGATTCAATTTCTTTCTTTCTGAAATTGTGAAGTCATACAGTGTGTCCCCAGATGCGGTTAACAAGAGGAAAACTTATTCTTAATAAAAAGTAATTCTTTATAATAATTTTTGATTGCCTCAAAACTAGTGATGGGAACTTGGGTGTCGAGTGTCGTGATACTGTTCGTGGTCGTGACACTTGAAGTGTCGCGACACTTCGTGTCGAACAGTATCGCTCTTATTAGAGTGTAATTCGAAGTTGCTTGATCATTCTTACAAAGAAATTAAAGGCAGATTTGTTGAACTGGCCAACAATCATTGAATAAGACGTACATAAACTATTTTGTTATAGATTTTTTAGTTAAAATTATAAATTCATGAATTATTTGCAAAACATTAATTTAAAAGCCGAAACCTGAAAAGTTGACGCAACGCCTCCGTGGTTCGATGGCAAACCGTGGCTTGCTAAACTGCACGGCCTGGTGGAATGGACGATCGAACCCCGTTACAAGCATAACTTTTTTTTAAATTTTATTTGTTATTATTCTTTTATTCGAAAAACGTACAAGAAATAATACATTACAAATAAAAAATAAAGATACCCAATTAATAAGACATTGTCTTATTAATTTGGTATCTTTATTTTTTATTTGTAATGTATTATTTCTTGTACGTTTTTCGAATAAAAGAATAATAACAAATTATTTAAATTGTTTTGCAACTATTAATCTCACCGACTTTTATTCGAGAACGAACTATTTGGCATATTCAGATTTCCCATACTAATTTTCTATAGCAAATGTTAGAACGAATGCGGTGTATAAATAATTTAATGTCTTTTAATGTACTTAATGCATAAATATATAACCATAACAGAATTTACTCATAAACCTAATTGTTTTTTAATCCCTAGTTTATGATTTACGTATTAGCTATGAATCTTGACTGCTCGTTTCAATTATATTATATGAACTAGCGCATGCATGATGTGTAAATGCGAAGTATCGTTAAAGAGTCGTGAAGGAGTCGACACTTCACACGGCTAATGGTTTCGATTCGCAAGTGTCGTGATACGCGGGTGGTATCGCGAACCCAACACTACTCAAAACCATTCAAAAGTATAACAGTAATAATGATATAGTTCTAAGTAACGTTATTTCACTATAAAATCATGGATTTTTTAAATGTAAAATTATTTTTGTACATTTGGCATTTGATTTACGATTGTGTAGTTAACTCACAATTTTGGTATAGTTGTATGCATAGAATAACGAAGAGCAGTTTATCACTTGTAATTTTATATACAGATCGCACGGGATCGCGCATTCAATTACGGTATTAGCAAGGTCACGCTCGTTCTGAATTAATAACTATAATAGGGTTTTATCGTTTAGAATCTTTTTTGCCGATTACTTCTGGAATGTTTCTTTTCTTCTTTTGAAATTCTAAAAAAAACTTCTAACTTTCTTATATGTTCATAAAGTTTTTTGAAAAAGTTATTTTGCTTAAGGGACTAAAATTACTAGTTACGCCGCTGGGTGACCTTCAACTAAATAATTAATAGGTAACTATACAAACATTTATTCTAGGTAACAAAATTTATTAATTATAAACATACTAAAGTTTACTGTCATTAAACAATTTGGATTGTTTCAATTATTAATTGAAGCATTAAATTGCACAATAATGTATTACGTAACTGCCGATTTCACCTTACTTTACTGACATATTTCAGAAAAATACATATCGAGATTTAAAGCGCGAGACGCGTTGGCGGGGTGTTTCAAAAGAGACTAAGAACAATTTTTTGTATTCGTTTACACAAAATTGTAAAAAGGATCAATTTATTGCATATTTTGAGGTTAACTTTAACAGATGTCAAATTAGGTACATAAAATAGTTATTTACGTTACTAGTGAAATAAAGGCATCATTATATCAGAGTGAAATCACACGAGTGCTATTATGCCACGTGTATCATACAACATTTTATCTACGGCTGCCTCATTATGTCAGTCATTACCTACTAGTGTTATAATGAACTTTACCTAACTCAAATAAATGACATAATGAGTTTTTATCCAAGCAGTCGTAGATAAAGTTTTAGGTATTATATCATGAGATCGAGTAGTTCCGTCACCCTAGTCGGCCATGAAAATTTTGGGGTTATGGAGTAATGAAATGTTTTCTTATATTAAATCTTTAAGACCGTCAACTAAACTGTCACAAACAGGCCTAGTAGGGTTACGGAACCATTTGATCATATATATATATATAATTAGTTCTATGTCACTTTTTCGGTGTATCTGACAAAACTAATACAAAAAAGTTCCTTCGCATTTGGTGTTACCGCTAAAAATAATGGAAGACGAAACACAAGATGTAAACATCAAGGAAAAAGTAAGACAATATTAATGCGTACCTTATATCCACACTCTTCAGTTATACAGGGTGTCCATTTAGTGCGCAATTACTCGATATCTCCTAATGTATTAAATATCGAGAAAAACTTTTCTTGGTTGCCAAAAATGCATAATTTAAAAATATTTACAATAATACAGGGTGTTTCGCAAAAGCAGAACAAATGAATCTAGGTTTTTCTTAATTAGGACAGCCTATATAATTTATCCAGAATTGATTTCCCTGTCAATAATAGATTCTTTTTTTAATACGTTTTGCGATGTTACCAATTTATAAATTATTTTCTTAAATTCTAGAGTTTTGTAAGGTCATACTAAATAAGTCACAGTTTATTTATCTATCTGAATTTTTAAACTGTTCTTTGCAGGCAATACACATATATTATCAAGGCCTTACAAACACTATTAAAATGTTTCCAGTTTCGTTTATAATACAGCTGCAAAGAATGTTTTTAAAATTGAAATACATGAATAAACTTTGACCTATTTATTATGAATTTACAACAAAAAACTGATCAATTCTCGAATCAATTCCAAGTAAAATAATATATAGGGTGTCATATTTAAGAAAAGTGTAGTTCCTTACCAAGGAACTTTTATATTAAAAGTTGTTCTCGATATTTAATACATTAGGAGACCCTGTATACCGAGTGTCTTATATGTACCTATAATACGTAAAACGCGGCAAGTAGTTAGACATAGATAAAACAAAAAAAATCCCTATAACATTTTTTCTCAAAAGCGTAGTTTTCGGTAAAATTGTAAATAAAGGGTATAATATTTTTAGCACATGCAATATGATTTGTTATGAGTTCCTCAAAACAAAATGTTTTATTTAACTGCTGATCTTACAACCTGCAACCTGGTCCTGCTTTGTTGATACAATACAATTATGATGTAAGTCTGTCAGTTGCTTCAACTTACTAATAGTAAATAAAAGTCGCATTAAGGTAACCAAGACATTGTAAAGTGATATGTATCAACCTGCCGAGTTGATTAAAAATTCTGAGAACGTCGAATTAAAAAGAGGAATATTGGTCAAGGTTAAATCTTTGTAAACGATGACCTCAATGTAAGCATTCTTGTTATCATAAACTGATTAACAAGTAATTATGTTTATTATGAGAGTTATGTTCAATTGTATTTTTGTTTTAAATAAAATTGATTAATAGTTAAAAACGCTCGCAATTAGTTTAAAAATCGCCCTTTAGTTTAAGATTACTTTACATAATTCCCGTTTCCCTAATCAGAAGGCGGAGACGGAGAGACTGCAAAACAAACAAAAGAAAATAAAGAAGGAAAACGTAATGAATTAAAAATATTTATGAAACATGAAACGAAATAACATAATAGTGTCAGGCATGAAACTTGATAAAACCAATGAGGAAGAGATCATAAAAGAAGTGGAAAGGTCTATGAACCAGAACCTGCAAATTAAAGCAAAAGTAAAGATAGCTTTCAGCAAAAACTAGAAGTTATGAAGACCAAAGCTAAGTTAAACTCTATAATGGGAAAAAAATATTTATTTATTATTTAGAAATATAAGATATAGAAAGAAAAAAGAACGTAAAAATGGGCTACCAGAAGTTGATGGTAGAGGGAAAACGATTGGTGTGGAATAAGAGACACAATCAACTAGAAGATGACAAAGGCAGGGAGATACCTCTACTAACGAACTAGGAGATGTAGACAGATTAACAACGAGACGACACAGCATGATTATGGCATATGGAAAATGGGAGTTTGAAACACAAGAAGCCTGAAGGGAAAAGAACATTAGTTAGTATATGAATTCAATAAAGCACGTCTAGACATAATGGTAGTAGCAGAGACAAAGAAAAAAGGAAAAGGAGAAATAAAACTAGAGGACAGACATATATTATATGCGCGAGTACCAGAAAATAAAAGAGCAGCAGAAGGTATAGGTTGCATGATTAATCAAATACAAACTGTATGGATGGTCAGAAAGAATACTATTGGTAGAGCTAATATGGGAGAGAGAAAAAAAATAACAATTATAGCTGTTTATGGACCCGATGAAAACGAGAAAAAATAAATAAAAGATAAATCTTGAGAAGAGCTAGCAATGATTACGGAATCAAGTAAAGGTAAAATATACGCAGCAGGTGATTTCAACAGTAGAGGAGTTTCTACTGTTAGGTTAAGTATTAGGAAAATATAGTAAAAAAGCAGAAACAATAACGGAAATAGATTAATAGAATATTGTACAATAAATAACCTTATAATAACAAACTCTTTCTTTAAACATAAAGATATACATAGACATAACATACATTCACAAGAGAAGTCAAAAGTAGAAACGAGAAATCTGTAATAGATTATATTAGTAAAACAAGACACCAGACAATCAGTTAAAGACGTAAGGGTCTCCTCTTCTGACCCCAAAGTAGTGACCACTATCTAGTAGTAGAAAAGATAAAGAGGTTAAACGAGAAGAAAAACGAAGAAAAAGGAAAACAAATAAAACAACAGCAGATAATAAAAACATATAAATTACAAGAATTAGAAACAGCAAACAAATACGAAAAAATAATAAATAATGAGATACAAGAAGCAGATGTAATATACGAACAAATGACAGTAAAACAGGTATGGACGAAAATGAAGGAAATAATGATAAAAGCAGCGAAGGAGTCGTGCGGAGTGACAAAGACAAATAAACATAACAAAAGAACAGTGTGGCGGAACAACGAAATTAAAGCGCAAGTACAACTAAAGAAGAAAAAGTGAAAGGAATATTTATCAGAGAAAACGGAAAATAAATATAATAGGTACAGAGAGCCACAAACAAAAAATAAAAATATGATTAATGAAGCAAAGAGTAAATTATAGCAAGAATTTGGAGAAATTATGGAAAAAATAGTAAAAAAATAAAAAAATATTTTACAAAGTACTAAAAACACCAAGGAAAGGAAAAACAACGCGAGAGTCATATCATTAAAGAGCAAGGAAGAAACAATACTAACCAAAACACAAGATGTAATGAGAAGGCGGAAATAATATTTTCAAGAACTCCTCGAAGCACAAACGATAACAGAAATACAGAAACAAATAAAGCATTCACAGATAAAGAAAAAAAAACAAAGAAAATGAAGAAGAAGAACAGGAAGGAAGAGCTGAAGCTAGCACTAAGAAGATTGAAAAACGGCAAGTCACCAGGGCATGACAAAATCACAAAACCAAAACGGGGAACAATTTTTGGGTAGTAGATACGTTGCAGTAACCTCTCTGGAACTTGTCCAGCTACATTTCGGTTACGTTTAGGCTACGTAGTGAGAACGTAGCGGCGTAGTAATTGCTACTTTCGTGAAACTACTTTTCTCTTTGACATATCGTATCGCGTGGTTGCTATCTCTTACTCTTGCAACTTAACAAATATTCTATCATTTTCTATACTAATGCTGCGACCGTGTCACAAAATGGATTACTATTTTATTTGTAATACGTAGTTATTAATACAAGAGTAATATTTGATTATTTTGTCATTCCAGTATATAAAAATTATAAACCATTGCAACTTTTCTGTTAACTGAGATGATGATAGAAAAAAAATAACAACCGCCTTCTTTAAATATATTTAAAAAATGTCTTTAATAAAATATGACAAAAATACTTACAAGTTGATACACATGATAGAAACCATTTTTATATTATTCCTAAGGCACAATTTGGCACCAATTTATTATTTTTATTGAAGGTTATACTGTAGTAAACCATCATATATTAACAATCATAACAAATTGCAAATTGATTAATGGCCTCCAACATTTTACAAGTCAATATGGAGTAGTTTACGAAAAACGCGGTAGCAAAAACGTAAGTTTTACTTTAAACACTACTGTAAGATTCCGTTACTTTAAAGGTTAAGCAATGGTTTCAGACAGGTGAGGTGGCAGGAACTTTCCGTAGTATTGTAAAGTATTAAAAAATTTTAAGTAGTTTCGGGCAAGTTACTGCTACAATCATAATACCACTTTGAAGTTGTAACGACGAAAGGACGAAAATTTTGGAATGTTGACAGAGGTAACAGAACAATAAGTTAACGACATATGAAAAAATATGTCCGTAAAGTTAGCACCCCCACTTACACAAAATCAAAAAATTTTTAGCTGTAGATTATGAGCTAATTATAAGCTAATTTTGAGCCAAAAGTAAACATTTTGAGCTCCCATAGTATAGCCGTAAATAATATATTTTAAGTGGGGGTGCTAACTTGACGTCAACTCAGCACCCCCACCATGCCAATTTCAATCTAAATTCAAATGTTATTACATGAGAATTATGAGCTAATTAGAAGCTAATTATGAGCCAAGAGAAATTTGGAGCTCGAATATCATAGCCAGAAATTAGATTTTCAAAATGTGGTGCTATCTTGACGTCTACACAGCACTCCCACCATGCCAATTTCAATCGAGATTCAAATTTAATTACATTACAATTATGAGCTGATCTTGAGCCAAAATTTTTAAATAAAAATGTTGAGTTACAATATTAGAACCGGAAATTATATATTTTAAATGAGTGCGCTATATCGACGCCAAATCGAAACCCCCTATCATATAAATTGTAATCAAAATTCAAGTTTAACTAGGTACTTGAGAATTATGAGTCAATTATGAGCTTCATTAATGAGACATCATTACTGCAATTCAACCCTTAAATTAAAATTCACCTCTTTATGAAAATACAAAATGCATTATTTGAATAAAGTAATGAAAATTTTGCCATTTAAATGCGGTAAAATCAATAGAACAATTACGAATTCTGATAGATACAGATATCCTAGCTGTGAAAATAAAAGTTTAATATACAGGGTGTCCCAAAAATAACGAACAATACGTGAATACGAGATAGTTGATGATGTGTAGAGAAAATTTTCCCTATAACTTTTTTTCTAAATTATTTACTTTCCGAGATATTTAAGGTTCAAGTTTTGAGTCCGGTCCTGCATGTTCTGCTTCATATTCTCCTGATAATAATGCTGAGGACTGTAGTTTGTTGAACTTTACAGAATTTGTCAACACAGCACAATTTTGTCTTTGCCGCAAAATAGCCAAATGGGATATTTGATCTTGAAGAAATTCGTAAATAGGGCACTTGTCCTTTTTGCTCATGCTGCAGTTTGTTTATTTTAAAATAAATTTAAGGTCTAATAACAGCTTAAAAACATCTGATTTTTACAGAGAGCATCTGAGATCATATTTAAATAAATTAAAGGGAAATCTTTATGTGTGGCAGCGTTGAATGTAATTTAAAAAACATAAAAAGAGTTGGGAAGAAAATGACATTACTAGTTCTTATCTGCGATGCTAATACATTTTACTAGAACCTGAAGAATTAATACTTGTCTAATAGTAAACCGTTTCAGTAAAACGTAAAACTGAAACCATCATAGAATAAATTCAACTTGTAAACGCTGTTTGTATTAAACATTCCCTTTCGCAGACTTTCCTCAGCAATTCTTTCTTTCGTATTTTGTGTTTGTAAATAAAATATTGGACTAGCCATTCCGCAAAAATACACAGTGTGATCTATGTAAAATAAACAACGCAATTTAAAAAAGGCATACACAACGTAAATACATTTTTTCCTTCTTTAATAACATTCGAAAATAAACAGAAGGTAAACTTTTAAAAAGAACATTTTCATAATTAATATTAAATTAAATGACGTTTTATTAAATAAGAGCAATTTTTGCCATTAATCTATTTTATTTGAAACAGAAAACACCTTCGAATAAGCTCACTTATTGTTTAGTTTATCATCTAGATTACAGCGTGGCCTTCGTGTAATTCTAGATGTTTAAATTTGTACACCCCTTATAAAATACCTAACTGTAAAAGGTAGCTATATACTATTATAGTTGTTTATGAGATTCAAAACCACCGCAGTTATACAGGGTCGCTGATATGTATGGAAACGGTCGATTATCTTGATTTCGGTCGATGGTCGATTCAAAGGTAACTCGATGGACTAAAATATTTTTGTATAATTCATAAGAAAGTGATTTTTAAAGTTCGATTTCTCGAAAACGGTTAAGTTTAGATATAATGATGTGCTATACAATTTTGTTTAGAATTTCGAGATAAATTGAAATATGGAATAATATATAGGGTGTTCCATTAAATAAAAGCAACTGTTTGACTGATCCTGTATACTTAATTTGTCTTTATTGTAATAAATTTTAAAAAACCCTACAACTTTTCTATTTAACATTTTTCGCTCGCTATCTTACTTTAGAAGATAATCGACCGTTTCCATACATATCAGCGACCCTGTATATAATTTATTATTACAATTAAATAATTTATGATTTTCGTCCATGAATGATGATAGCATAATAAAAACTTTGATTTGAATGATTTGATTATGTTTCTATAGGGATCGGCAGGGGAGGATTCCATTTAAGGGATGGAACCCAAAATTCAGTTTTCAAAATATGTTCTACTCACTCCTTTTTTTTTGCTTCACTCCGCAAACTCGTACATCATACATAGTACGCGCTTTTTTCACCACAATTTGAATATATTATATCCATTTTTTTAAATTTAAGAATAGTATAAGAAACATCAATTTTTCAGATATTAATTATTATAAAAAGCAGCTTATTTTAATCTAAAAAAAAAATGTCAAACACAAATTATTTTTCATCGGAAACCAAGAAATGTCAAACTTGGATATTTGTATCTATCAGAATTCGTAATTGTTCTATTGATTTTATTACATTTAAATGACAAAATTCTCATTATTTTATTCAAATAATGCATTTTGTATTTTCATAAAGAGGTTGAATTTTAATTTAAGGGTTGAATTAGAGTAATGATGTCTTACTAATGAAGCTCATAATTCTCAAGTACATAGTTAAATTTGAATTTTGATTACAATTTATATGATGGGAGTTCCGATTTGGCGTCGAGATAGAATTTAATATTAATAGATAAAATTTAATTTCTGGCTAGGATATTCCAGCTCGAAATGTCTACTCTTGGCTCAAAATTAGCTTATAATTAGCGCATAATTCTCATGTTATAACATTTGAATTTCGATTTTAATTGGCATGGTGGGGGTGCCGAGTTGACGCCAAGTTAGCACCCCCACTTAAAATATATTATTTACGGCTATAATATAGGAGCTCAAAATTTTTATTCTTGGTTCAAAACTAGCTGATAATTAGCTCATAATTCTCATGTAGTAACATTTGAATTTCGATTGAAATTGGCATTTCATTTTTACTTTTGGCTCAAAATTTTTACTTTTGGCTCAAAATTAGCTTATAATTAGCTCATAATCTACAGCTAAAAAAATTTTGATTTTGTGTAAGTGGGGGTGCTAACTTTAAGGACATATTTTTTCATATGTCGTTAACTTATTGTTCTGTTACGTCTGTCAACATTCCAAAATTTTCGTCCTTTCGTCGTTACAACTTCAAAGTGGTATTATGATTGTAGCAGTAACTTGCCCGAAACTACTTAAGATTTTTTAATACTTTACAATACTACGGAAAGTTCCTGCCACCTCACCTGTCTGAAACCATTGCTTAACCTTTAAAGTAACGGAACCTTACAGTAGTGTTTAAAGTAAAACTTACGTTTTTGCTACCGCGTTTTTCGTAAACTACTCCATATTGACTTGTAAAATGTTGGAGGCCATTAATCAATTTGCAATTTGTTCTGATTGTTAATATATGATGTTTTACTACAGTATAACCTTCAATAAAAATAATAAATTGATGCCAGATTGTGCCTTAGGAATAATATAAAAATGGTTTCTATCATGTGTATCAACTTGTAAGTATTTTTGTCATATTTTATAAAGACATTTTTTTAAATATATTTAAAGAAGGCGGTTGTTATTTTTTTTTCTATCATCATCTCATTTAACAGAAAAGTTGCAATGGTTTATAATTTTTATATACTGGAATGACAAAATAATCAAACATTACTCTTGTATTAATAACTACGTATTACAAATAAAATAGTAATCCATTTTGTGACACGGTCGCAGCATTAGTATAGAAAATGATAGAATATTTGTTAAGTTGCAAGAGTAAGAGATAGCAACCACGCGATACGATATGTCAATAAGCTCCTAATTATTATAATTAGCTCATAATTCTCATGTAGTAACATTTGAATTTCGATCGAAATTGGCATGGTGGGGGTGCTGAGTTGACGTCAAGTTAGCACCCCCACTTAAAATGTAGTATTTACGGCTATATACTATGAGAGCTCAAAATTTTTACTTTTGGCTCAAAATTAGCTTATAATTAGCTCATAATTTACAGCTAAAAATGTTTTGATTTTGTGTAAGTGGGGGTGCTTGTTTACGGACATTGAAAAAATTAAAAAAGTATACGGGCTTTTAGTTTTAGCAGCCGTAAGACAGATCTACCAAAGAACAAAATATTAATTATCCTTATAAGGTAACTTTTATCCGACGTGGGTTAACGCTCAACGCCAACCGGTTTAAAAGCCAAAAAGTTGAATAAATAAACCAATTGACAAAAATTATTTTTGTTTTAAGCGTTTATGCAACACAACTTCGTCAAAATCCAATTTTAGACTTTATATTAACTGCAAGTACAAATCTAAATGCAAATTCGACAAACAAAGCACCCTAATGAACCAACAACCTATTGATATTCTAAAAAAGATAGATATCATCATCATCATACCAAGACCTTAAGATGACAATAAATAAACATAAAAGTCAATTTCAAGCAACTAAACGTTTAATCTCGAAAACCAGTTATACCTTTACAAGATACTATATCAATTAAGCGAAGGCTAAAATGGAATTGAATGTAATTAGGCTAATCAACTGACAAGAAGGAAGTAGTATTATATTGCTGCTACTATTTACTACTGCACACCAACCATGGTAGCATGGTAGATAATATGTGCTGCTGTTAAAATTTATGAGGACATTGTTGTTATTATCTCCTTAAATAAACTATTAATAAAATATATGCCCAGTAAAATGGAGAAAGAAAGTTTGAATTAATAAAAAATAATATTTGAAAGTAATTCATAGCATTATATATTTATGCATTCCTCTAGGTATGTTATGTAGAAAGCTTATCTCAATCTCTTGTAATAAAAATTTTATAACTGCATCATTATTCATGTTGTTGGGAATTTATGAGGACAAATACCTATTACTACTACTAACCTTTACTTCCGGAGTCGCTAAAATTATCTCACTATTGTTATCAAACTATTTTAGTCTTTTATAAGGTCATTAGGTTACCTGTTAATTAACTTACCTCTTCTATACAAACACAATACACATTAAAAGTGCTGGTTAAGTTTATCACATTATCACACAATAAATTATCTGGAAAACCACCAACACATCTATTGCTTAATTTATACTTTTTTAATAGTAAAACTACAGATAAGATAGTTATTAACCAGTAGAAAATTTATTATTTCATGTTTAGCTAATAATCCTCTCCATAAAAAAACTTAAATAAAACTGGTCGCCGCCGATAAACTGTCAATACCAAACTTGTTACAGCGGAATATTTTAAAGGTGATATCACTTTGGAATAATCAGTTCGGTGCTTTTCGCTTTAAAACGCGTTACTACTAGCAATAATGCAAATTTTACGGCGATGAGTAACAACAAATTTAATCAGAATTAATAAAATTATTAATCGCAAAATAAAACTGCAAATATCATAATTGACACGTTTTGGTACAATATCCGCCAAAAGGGTTAACGCGTGAAACCGCTCGTTGTACTATTTGTAACGGAACCGGACGATTCACTTACGCAAACCCTCTCACTAATCAATTCATTAATATGAGCCCCATGGACTTATTAATAACGCGATAACACGCACTATGTAGCAGCGTACGCTACATATTGAATAATAAATTAGACGGCGTTTGGGTTAATTTAAAAGTGACATACTTACATAAAATACAATATTATCACATTTAGGATTTTGCTAAAAATAACTCTATTTTGCGGAAGTTTAGTTGCGGGACAACAATTGGGCTGGAATTCATTTTTTAACAGTTTTAAACGAGTATTAACATACACGCACTGTCACTAGAAAATTATTGCAAGGTCGCAAAGAATTTCCAAATGAGTTCAACAAAGAAGGAATAGTAATATGTATCCAATAAGTGGAACAAAGACAAAAAGTATGATTCCTTAAACCTAAAATGGCGATTAGTGTGTTTTTAAATGTTGTTAAAGTAAGTTAGTTAAAAGAACTGCCAAATATGTTTTTTATGCTTTGTTTCTTTTTCATCAATCTATTGACATCAGCATCATAACCACAATTCGCTCGGATGCCACTCTGAGCTTGACTGTGGATTTTCTAATGATACTAACTGGTCATGAAACCACTATTTCGAGGTAGAACGAGCCAAGAATGGATTTGGCGCCTTGATACACATGGAGTATGATAAGATTCCAATAGTGTTTTTACATGCAGCACCTGTCGTTAGATTTAATCTTCACGTCCCTTCCAAGAGGAAGTAATTGAGGTACGCTCAATCGGCGCGCATATGCTAGCTTATGCTCCCAGTTACTCACTGGTCGGAGCGACGTTGCCTATCCACCCTCTACTGGCTCTCTAGGTCTGTACCGGAGCGATAAACGTGCTCACCCGTCGGAACCCTCCCGTCCTATTTCAAACGAGCGCCGGGTTCCTCGTCCAGCATTAGGACTATTCCCTAACCTAGGTAATAGGTTAGTACATCTGAACCCTCCAGCCCTTTTTTCATGCCTTCACAAGTTCGTTCACCCAGCCTTAGTTGGGTCCACTGCCCGATCGAATCCAACCTCAGATGTGATTTCTAAACGGTTTTGGCACCCCGATCTCCCAGGTATAAGTCTGGTATACCCTTGACAGAGCTTCGTTTCGAGGCTGCTTCATACGGCCGATCGAAGCTGCATCCCGGAGTGAACCCGTTAAGGTGAAGTTGTCTTGAACGTGAGTGGCTATGCATCTCCGCGTCAACGTCCCTTAAGTGTAGGTTTCTAGACGATTTCTGAGAATCCAAGGACTGGAACTGCACAGTCAAATCTGGACCCCCATACTGTCATCTCCGAAACGCTACCTGGTGACATGCAGTTTCTCATAGATCAGCGAGCGAACTCCCTGACGGAGATAAACTTCACTTGATTCTCCTCCATTCGTCTAGGTCAGACAGCGGGATCCAGATATATAGCTCCATAAAAGACCCTGACGTCAGGTATCAATCAAACCACCAACACCCTCTTGTTAGCAGAGCTTCCTCCGCAACGTTTTAGAGTTATCGTCTGGAAACACTTAGGTGTAATTCTACCACACATTTTCTTCTGATTGCATCAAAAGTTACCCAGACAGGTCTGGCATTGGGTAGACAACAACCATTTCTAGGTGTGAACGCCGTGTGGTCTGCACACAAGCTAGTCCTAGTAAAAGTTTTTTTTCGGGTTTTGTATCTTGGTGGACAATATATTGCACTAACATTCCAATTTTACTTAGTAGATTTAATGGCCATAACTGTAAGTTGAGTTTCGGTGCTTTGAACATGGCATTCTTCATAATGGTCGATGTAATTTTTTATCAAAATTGCACTACCAACTTTTGCTTGGTTATCAGGGTGAATTGCCTGATAGATCTGATAACCTCTTATCATTATGTAGGTTTATGAAAATATAGCGCAAGATTAACCTCTTGCCAACGGTCACATTGTACATAACGGTAGTGTTTATAAATACACATATTGATTGCTCTTGATTCGTGTATTCTATGAGTTGTATTGACCAATTGCAGCATCATGAACCTAAGAAGTAAAAGTTGCTCAAAAACAAAATCAGTACTGCTCAGCAATCAAAGTCAATAAATTCAGAATAATCATTATAATGCAACTGATGGAAGTGAACTCTATGCAGTTCAAATTGGGTTTTCCGTTTTTCCATATTTCGTGAGTCTTCCGATTTTGATTCAAATTCAATTTTCCAACTAATAACCATTTTGGGATAGGTACTACATCGGAATGTAACTTGCCGATGCCTTGTTAATAGACCAATGCATATTTGGAAGATCAAACGACAGCCTGTGAGCCTGGTGTATACAGTAGTCAAAGGCTCGTAATTAATTTAAGTCATTTTCTTTTGTAACAATTTCTTCTTACCTTTTTATCTGTCTTTCGCCATGATACTTAAGTTCCTACAGCACGGTTCAGTGTCTGTCTTCACAACTGCTTTTCGAGATGGTTGTGAGTTCCGCTACGTGTCTTGGTAATTTTTCCCGCCAGATTACCCATTTTCTCCTTCTTGGCTGAAACATCATTAATTTTGTTCTTACTGCTTGGTTTACGGAGTTTCTTGGATTTCCTTTGCTACATTATCGGTCATACTTTCGTTTTGTTCTTTTATTTGCAATATCGTGCGGCACGATTCGTGCTCATAATTCCCTGTTTACCTGGTTCAAAAGTTTGAAGTTTATTTATCATATACTGATAATATATACCTTTATTATATTGTCCGTGTAGTGAGATTAAAGTACAGTATTATAAATATATAAGTCATAGTCTACATACAGTTACTTAGCAACACCCTACATCTTCTACGTTGAGAAATTGCTATCATTCCAATTTAATGGAAATGAAGAACATTGTAAATCTGGCAAAATACTTACTTAAAAAGATAAGCAAGCAAATCGTAATATTTTTAATATTGGTTTTATGGTAGACTCTCGAGTTTCTTGGTATCTTTGGAAAAAAAAAGAAAAATTCGTAGGGCTCTCAATTCAAAATATTGTACCCGTGCAGGAGTGTAGACCGTTCTTGATTAAACCCGATCTATAAAAACACCTCAAATTCAATTTCCTAACTTTTCTAAACACTTAGTTGTTATGGAGTCCTTAGCAAGTCATAATAATACTTCGATGACTTAAACTTTTTTTAATAAACTGTACCGCATTGATATCGACCAGTACTGATTACATAAATGTTCGCGTTGGTGTTTATTTATGTCTTGAATTCTGAAGGCGTCTGGGTTATCTAGACCTACCTTTCGTTTATTATTGTCAAAACATTGACGTTGCTTTATGAAGTCATTGAATGATTGGTTTTGCGTACATACTTACGTAACGAGTTGTTTGTGTTTGTAGCAAAGAAAGCATTCGTTGTATCTGACGTCATACCAAATAACAGTGACATAATAGATAAGAGTAATAGAAAATGAGAAACCCAGTGCTTAAATCATTGTAAAACGTTAAATTTGCTTTATATTTTAGATTAATTAAATATTACGTGAGTTTATTAACAGTTGATGTTAATTACAATTGTGATATTACGACTTGTAAGATGAAACACGTCATTGCAGAGTAATGAGTAAAATAAGTTCAAGAACTACTGTAGTTTGCAAATCCAGCAGAACTACCTACTCTTCCGGGAGTAAGCAACACTATAAATACGAAAAGATGTGAGTAGATAACAAATGGGCTTAGTGGAGCCACACAACCTTGAACTCTCATTTGACCTCGTTTCACTTTTCAAGCCCCTCCCATTTAGAAGCCACTTCCCCCACTCCAAGCCCCTCCCCTTTATAAGCCACTTCCCCCTCTACAAGCCCCTCCTCTTTAGAAGCCCCTCCCTTTTATAATAATTAATAAAAAAATAATAAACTAAAAAAATACACAAAAAGTTATAAATAATAATTTATTTAGATTACAACAATTAATACAATTAATAATAAGCACAAAGGTACAATTTATTGGTTTAATTCATTTTAAAAATGTTTAATACAGTACTTACTCTTAATATTAAGAGGAATATCTATAATTCATTTTTAAAAAATAAACTTAACAATATCGTATAATTTATTAAAATTTATTTGTATAAAATTTATTTATACAATGCCAAAAACATAGTTGGATGTATATGTCAAAAAATAATTAACAATAACAATTAAGATAAAACATCGTTTTATGAATAGTATAAAAGCAGTCCACAAAGTTATATTTGTTAACATTAATGCAAATTTTGTATTGAACAATAAACCCCTTAAAACATAATTACGAGGAATAAACAAAATTTCAAGCAAAAAGCAATCCAAACATACTTGTTCTACTTCACAAACAAAACAATTATTCTCAACACACTCAAAAATCACTTAAAACAATCCTTTCAAACACTTAGAAATAACACATAAAATAAAGGTGCAGTTGTCTGACTTTACTGAGGATAGTGTAGGAATGTGGTTTACGATTATAAGTCTACACAGAAGTAAGGGGCGTGGTTTAGAGGGTGGTCAAGTACAGAGAGGTGTGGTTCGGAGTGGGGGAAGAACAGAGCTAAAGCATTAAATATAATTAAATCTTAATAAGGGATCTTTATGGCTAATTCATAACTCCGTTATTAAACGAGATCCGAACGAATTATGTATTCAAAATATTTTAAATTATACACCAGACAAGCAAGGAAGCTTCGTGTTCATTCTTGTTTATTTTCAAAAAGTTGCATGACGAGATTTTCTGAGTGTGGAAGAGGTGAACCAACCATATTGTCGAATCAATACAACGACTTTTAATGACAAACTACACTTACGTAACGGGGTGGGTCAACTCATATGCACTCGGAATTTCGACGTGAAATCTTCTCTGATTAAAGGTATACATTTATTATAACAATTTATTAATTTATTGTATAATATAAAATAGTGAAATATTTCGTGGATTGTTTTTCGCAGAAATGGAATCTATTGTTTATTTTTTAAAATGAATTAAACCAATACATTACTTTTGTGCTTATTATTAATTGTATTAATTGTTGTAATCTAAATAAATTATTATTTATAACTTTTTTGTGGATTTTTATTATAAGCAAAGAGAGAAGGTAGGTATACAGAGGCCAGGTAGAAAGGGGGAAGGCTGAGAGGGGGAAGTGGCTTATAAAGGGGAGGAGCTTATAAAGGGGAGGGGCTTGGAGTGGAGGAAGTGGCTTATAAATGGGAGGGGCTTATAAAGGGGAGAGGCTTATAAAGGGGAGGGGCTTATAAAGGGGTGAGGCTTATAAAGGGGAGGGGCTTGGAGAGGGGGAAGTGGCTTCTAAATGGGAGGGGCTTAAAAAGTGAAAGGGGGTCAAATGAGAGTTCAAGGTTGTGTGGCTCCACTAAGCCCATTTTTTATCTACTGATGTGGAAGGTGACTCTCGCAGTCATCGCCCGTTATTCGCCATCAATACAAAAATCATTTTACAAGTGTGTCGAATTCAATCCCGTGAGGTGGGTATGCCTAAGGGCTGGGCTAGATGAGTGTCGCACATGCCCATACTCAAGCAAACTCCTTGAAGAATTTACAGAATTCCTTGCATGAGTATGCTACTAAGAACGCAAGGACTCATCTTTCTAGTAAGAATATTTAAAAAACGCGCAAATTGTGGAAAGACTGACGTAATTCGCAAACAAACTTACACGTGGATTTCGGTTACAGGTAAGTGTGGCACTTCTGGCCTAATAAAAATACCCCGGATGTTGTATATTTAGAAAGTGCCTCTAGTCTCGAATCGGAGCTTGATAAAATACTACATGGCAATGGATATCCTTCTTGATTTTGGACGGGTCGGATACAGTGATTGGCAGAAGTAACGACAAATATTTCATTCTTGAATTATTTAACGTACAAAGGCACATTCGTTAGTTGCTACAGGCACATTCGTTAGTTGCTGCAGGCACTGATATTAGAGGCCAATCTCCTCACCACATCAAAAACTTGATAAAAATTAATTCCTTTTCGAAATCGTACGTTAAGACTTCAATAAAATCATCGACTGCCATTAAAGGTGACTGACCATTTGCCAAGATTATCAGGACTAATCTATACTCTATACATTTAATTACACTAACTATACATACATGACCTGAACTATCAAAGAGTTTTCTGGAGGGGGGTCGGCTCCAGGCCGTTAGCTCCCACCCCTAATACGCCACTGACCGATGTAAATGCGAGTAAGGGGCGTAAGAGTGGCTGAAATGGGAATTATCTTCTCGATTAAAGATGGCTAAAGTAAGAACCACTGTTCGCTGCTAAAAGTGATACTAAGATTCGTCAACTCTAAACTATTCTCGGTTTCAAATGGTTAACAGAAGTATGCTATCAGGTAATAGTGATTCCTATGTTAGACTAAGGATCGTGATTAGAAAGACACCACATTGGGGGGATTTTTGAAAAGGTACCCACCGCCGGCATAGAAATACCTATTACAATCTGCCTTCAACTTGTTAACGCTGATTGTTAACGATTGCTAACATAGAAATCATCATCAACCACTTTTCAACTTTGTATCTTTAATATGCGACTGATAATAATTCATCTGCTAAATATATTTTCTGTTAACTGTAATAAAATAATGTTTTCTTTTGAACATTCTCGTTTGGGGGTCATAATAATCTCAGAAAGTTATTGCAGCCGGCATCAGAATTACCGAAGGTCACTAATCATGATATTGAATGTAATTTTGGGCTTCGAATGGATATTAACAATAATTTCTGTAATGTCAAAGGCAATATTAAATATCCTCAATTTCGGATATTTAACAAAGAAATCACCATCCCTAAGTTGTGAAGTGCTTTGGCATTGTTGACACCATATACGTGATATTAGAAGTTAAAAACTTGGAAGGTTTAAAAATTACCATGTAGACCATCAGCTTCGAGAAGTCAGTATTTTCTATGGCTGCATCAAATGTAGGTATTTTTATTTGCAGTCGGAAATGGTGGCAGTACAGACTTCTGAAATTCAACATGAAAATTACTGGTTACCGTTAGAAAATTTCTGTATTGAACTCAGGAAGAACTGTTTGGGAAACTGCGATAGTGGTGGCTTTCAACTGGCAATATGAATATTAACGGTCATCGCCGTCTTTGGCACACATTTAGTTTCAGATGATTCGATGAAAACCACCGTTCGCTGAAAGACCATATTAGAAATGTTCAACTTCAGATTGTTAGGAGTCCTAACCAAAGGTGACGGTATTAAGGTTTGTCGTAAAGTTCTGATAGTTGGTATGCAGTCTTGGTTGCCTCTTAATGAATGCTATTGCTGACGACTTTTATAAGAGTCACTGTAAAAGGACGAATTCTATTGGTTGACAATATGAAAACTTTTCTCAGACCCATTGCTATACCTTAATATATAAATGCCAGAGGCCTTCGGTGAATTAAAGAGTGGTTGGTCTGACAATCCAAGGGTCGCAGCTTCGATTCCCGGTCGAACTGGTAATTGCTCATAGCGGAGAAAAATTAGACATGCATTCTTTTCGAATGTTTCGCACTATAAAAATCCCTACTGCGAATGGAATTCATCAAATTTGGCTAACTTCTAGTAGGGCCAGCCATATGCCCAAGTCATCGGTGCCATTACGTACGTGGAATGTTCCATCACCCTGATTCCACGCCAAAGCAAACAAACAAATATGTATATATATAAATATATAGCTCCAGATATTTATTTGCTTAATTCATTTAAAAGCATTTTACAGTAATACATCAAAAGAAACTCTATCGATAAGTTATCTTTAATATATGTCCAATAAATAAAAAATTAAACTGTGTAATAAAATTTTGAAACGCAATAAAAGGAATTAACCATTCAAATTTTCAAATGTATTGTTTTTTTTAGATAAACACTTGAAATCGACGTAATAACATTTTTTCCGATAACCAAAGGATAAAATAAACAAGATTATTGGCTTCATTGAAGTTGTTGAAACAATTACAGTGTGGCCATGTTTTTATTTGTAACGTATTTTTCCTCAATACCGCAGATTTTTACAGTGATATGCATCTTTCATGAATTTTCTCATATTCTATTATTGCGATACAACTGCTTTCTACCTGTTCCAATAGAAGTTATTGAATTCGTCTGCTAATTCTAATGTTTCACTTAATTTATACTTCTCTGCTATACAAAACGGTGTGCAAATTAAGCAGTTTTAACTTTCTTTAAAAGTAGAATTAAATTTTATAACCATTAAGGAATGTTTTTTTTAGCAAGATCAATAAGTTAATTCAAAGTTTCATCTTCAACACACTAAGAATTTTTGCATTTTCCCTCGTTTTTCACTTTTCTGCCACTAGTTCCTTAATTTCTAGAAGGTAGTTGTTGGTTGTTCTTCTTCTCAAAACTGCTTGTTGCATTTCTGTTACACTTGCACACTTTTTGAACTGACAACAACTGACACTTTTGTGCCTTCTGTTCCTTAAATGCCACCACATTAAAATCGCATCAGCGTCGTCAGATCATGACATCATTGCTGAGATTGCTATACAAACTAAAATAAATCAGTTGCTTCCAGAAGCGTCCTTACGGTCGGGCGTATGCCCGGGGCCCCGAGGGCTAGTGGTGCCCCGCACCGAGCTACCTTATTTTAAACAACAACACGATCTTATTCGTTAATAAAATAGTCTGAGAGACCGCCATTTGAAGCAAGTTCTTATACACAAAGCTAAAGCCTGCTTTTAAAATGAAGCGCACCAAATTTCCAAAATAGAAAGGATTTTAACACTTCTCGAGATTTCAAGATAAACAGTAGAGGCGCGTCATAGCATTTTGTTAACTGAAGTAATTACTAGAAATGAAGTTGGTGCATTGTTCTAAATCTTCTATTACAGCTACTCCTCATTACGTGATTTCTAGTTATATTAGTTACATCCTGTATATTTATTTCTTCACTTTCTTATTTACTGGGGGCCCCACTCCATATTTGTGCCCGGGGCCTCAAAATCCAAAGGACGACGCTGGTTGCTTCAATGCAAGATGTGGTCAAACTAATATTGCCTGCTACTAGTTGCGCATTGCTTGATATTGCCACACCGCCCAACTAAATGTTCGGTAGACTCAGATTTGCTAGGCCTCTGTATCTCAAGAGCAAATCTTAGCAAATTACATTCGAATCGAAAAAAGTCTAGATCTAAAAAACGATCAAAAGTAAAGCAACCCGCTGCTTGAGAAAAACAAACAGACTGGGACGGTTTCCAGGAAGCACTCAATAAGTAAAGCTCTCATACTGAACCATATTCAGATAAGACTCTTTTAACGTTGTTTTTTCTTGTTTCCTAGATTTTTAATGTAATGTGAGTTCAATTGGCGTACTTGAAAAAATTTTAAATGCTATTTTCTCGAAAACTAGAAGAAAGCGACCACGTGTTGATAAGGAAGATATATTCTAAATCATTACAGCTACCCACGAGGTTTCTAGTTATATTAGTTACACCCTGGATATGCTTTATTAAAGTCTCTAACCTTTATCCCACAAGAGATAAACCTTTTGAATCTGCTTTCTTTAGGTTATATCTAGGAGAAAAGGAAATAGCAGTAGCTTCTGGTCCTACTTTAACAGTTTTTGGTTTTATGCAAGTCTCCGAGCAATTGCATTTCAGGTTGGTGTTGTAGAAGTGCATATATATATATATATATATATATATATATATATATATATATATATATATATATATATATATATTGTAACGGGAGAGAAAAGGAACGAACCTCTTTTCGAGCGACAGGTGGTGTGTTCTGCTGCCTTCGAGAGAATGACGCATCGCACAAGCATGTAAATCAGACGCGGTTTATTCTGGTGTATTCTAGAAATACATGGTATGTTCGGGCGATTTCTGGAACGTTTATAGGATGGTATAAAGTCGAAGCCGCGGAGAAAAAGAATCAGTCAACAGCAAGTCATTAACTGTGTATTACAAAATAAATAGTGGATATAAATGTTGTATTAGAAATTCATAGTCTGTAAATAATAGTTTTTAATGGTTTATAATTATAGCGTTAATTTATAGTGTATTCATTAGTGTATAGAAATAAATATTTGTTTGTGAATAGACGATTTAAACAGCACTTGTGTTATTATTTTTAGAAAGAACGTTACAATATATATATATATATATATATATATATATATATATATATATATATATATATATATATATATATATATATATATATATCTATATATTTTTTTTTTCTAATCAGGCAGTTTTAGGATTTTAACCATTATTTATTTTTCTGTACAGTTGTTTTGTTGCTTCTATTCAGCCTTGTAGGCGTTTACTCAATAGATGCCGGTTTTCCTGCTCTTTTTGTTAGTTTTTGTTGTATGACCATACGTGTTTTCATCTTGTGTATGTAGGTAAATTTGTTTTCCTTTTGTTTATGCTCTGTCCCAGATTTTGTTTTCTTGCTTGTACTTTGCGTCTGTCTTCCGTAGTTTTCTTTACGATTTCACGAAGTCGAATTTCGCATCGCGGTCATCATAAGATATTTCCAATAATATAATTACCATCAACAGCTTACTCTTAATCATTTCCAGTTCCACAATGAGCTAGAGCTGTAAAACGAGCTTCAAAACGATTTGGCAAGACTGGCATCGGGCAAATGAAACCATTACGTAGATTTTGACCAACAGTGTGAGTGTCCTTTATTGGAAAATATATAAATTATTATGGACTGTTAATACGTATGAAAGTTACGCGTTTTAGCAATAACGAGCTAACATTCATTATCTCATTCAAAAGATGGCTAGTGAAACTGCATATTAAACTAGTTTAAACAACATTGTGGATCTTAATTTTGGACGAAGTTAAAATTTTAAAACAAATTAATAATAATAACAACATTAAGTTTAATAATGGAGATTATTGCAATGTACAAAGATGTAGTTATTGAATAAAGAGCGAAATCAGTAAGCTGCCGATTCCCGCAACGTTATTTGGGTAGTGTTGTTAATAATATTTTTTGGTAGGTGCGCTTTGTTTTTAGCAAGATAAGCTTTTATTTGTGAGTGTTAAGGGTTACCGTTACCATATTTTATGTAAGTTATTTGTAAACTATTCTTGTTGAAATTACATTTTTAATAACGAAAATTTATATTGGTTCTCAATTAAGAAATTTAACTGAAAATGTATTTCGAATGGGATCTCAAATTAAGCTAAATGTAGAAATTCATGCTGCGAGTAGGTTTTTATTAACTATTATTAACTGCGGTTTATTTTTGTATTGTTGTAAGATTTTGTGAATTTAATTTAATATACATAATTCAAAATTAGAACTCATTGCTATAGTTTAACACGACAAATTGTTGGTGTTCTATTCACAAAATTAATCTTGGAAATAAAAGAAAGAAAGAAACGTAAACGTAAACTACTAGGGAATATTTTCTCGACTTGTAGGTTCTCAACTTTTGCTATTAAACTATAATATCAAACAATTTGGGTGGCGTCCTTCTACCGTTTAATTGATTTTGTGTTTTATTCCTAATTGCTACCTACACTCACGAAATCTGAGCATAATTTGAATCAATAAGTAATCAGTAAGTATTAGTGATGTATTGTGTTTATTTGGGTTGAAGCAATTTCAATAAGTTATAATTGAAGGTAAAGTGTGGGGTTTTTTGTTTGTTCAATTGTTGTGGAAAAATAGTGCTTCACAATTGACTAGCCCAATCGTGGGGCTTTTATTTGTTTATTGCTTATTAGTTTCTTGGGAGATTTAGCTGTTGTATCCTTTATGACTAATATGCCATTGACCTCGTATGTTTCATTAATATTGATTTATTAACATATATTAGTATTAAAAAAACAACAGGTTGTTAAAACAAAATAATAAAAGACAAACCCACTAAAAGAATGAGTGTTTAGTGAGTTTGTCTTTTATTATTTTGTTTTAACAACTTGTTGTTTTTTAAATCGCATTGCCTACTGGTAGTTATACTATACATTAATATGTTAACATTGTTAGTTACGTTAATGGTCTTATGCTACAATTTCTGTCATATAGGCTTATGGGGAGTTAGAAAAGGATGGATATATTCTCTCCGCAATCACTTTTATGGGGATTTTTTTGTTGGGCATTCGACTTCGGATTAGACATTAATTAACATGGCACTATAAAACTACCAAAATACCACATATTACAATTCCAAAACTACACTCTAAAAAATTCCCCTTCAATTTACCCTAAAAAATGGAGACAACTGTGTTACCTCCATTTTTTGGGGTAAATTTACTTCAAAGTGTAATTTTCATAGGAAGTGGGAAATTTCAATATTAGGTTAAATTTGCATTGTCATGTTTCCTTTTTAAATAAATTTACAGATAAAAATTACGATCTCAATGCAATCTTACATTTTACATTAAAACACCTGCGTAAAGTTATAACTTTACCTAATATTGACCTAATATTGAAATTTCCCACTTCCTATGAAAATTACACTTGGAAGTAAATTTACCCCAAAAAATGGAGGCAACAAGGTTGCCTCCATTTTTTAGGGTATAATTCACCGGTAATTTTTTAGAGTGTACTTTACTGACAATGTATTTAGAATGGGATCCCAAATTAAGCTAATATGAAGAAATTTATGCTGCGAGTAGGTTTTTATACTATACTATTAACTGCGGTTTATTTTTTAAATTTAATTTAATATACAGAATTCAAAATGAATACTCATTGCTATAGTTTAGCACGACAAATTGTTGGTGTTTCATTTACAAAATCAATCTTAGTAATAAAAGAGTCTCTACTAAAAGTACACGAAGCTCTACATAATCCTTGTCTAAGCAACTACAGATCGATAGACGCAGTAAAGTTCTATGATAGCTTGTAAAAATTATAAAAATATGCACAAAATCCAGATTTGTCTGTTGTTGTTTGAGTTATTTAATTTTCCATTAGTAACTTCTTGTAATAATACTCCAAATATTGTGTCATGTAGCTAATTGTAATTTACTGTCGATTTATTTCTGTCCATATAACGCCACCACACTTACTTCACACAAAAGCTGAAACCTTGATAATACACATCAACCAACCAATCGCAAATTTCGAAACCCTTTTAAAACACAAAAAAATCAAAAACAGGGTTACGACACATTACTTCCGACACGTCTTTTTTACTGCTATATACCCACTCACAAACTCGTAGTGACATTTTTCTTAAAAGAAAAATTGCCAGTGTTAAAATGCGTGTATTGAAACAGCCAACTGGGTTAATGGCATTAATGCATGGAATAAAATGCAATATCCGTTTCCATAACAGGCTTCGAAATCTTGTTTTCTTCTCTTCACCAGAGCTTTTATGTTCATCTAGCCAAGCATTACATGACAATAAATCGATCGTTCGATAATATCTAGACCGAAGTTAAATTCTGTGAAAAGTACAACAAAGGCTTATTTTTGGACGTCTCATCTTCCAGCAGCAGCAAGCTATCATTAAATATTGTAGTAGTCTTAAATTTTCTAAAACAGCACTTATTAAAAGTAAAAGTATAATAATTCTCTGTGGGTTACTAATTAAAATCGTTTTACCTAATTATTTTTCAGGACGTTCATTATCGTCATCACGAAAAAGTGGTATTACGAACATCATTATACCATTCTTTACAATTTGACGACATCTACATAAAGTTAACAGTAAAGAGTGGTATGCTAATTTAAGAGGAAATTTAAAGTATGAAACCGTTAAGGGTTACATCTCTTTTAAAACGTAAAAGTGGAATATTTACTACATCCGGTTTACGTCAAGTAGTAGCAGCCCATGGTAGGACCATAAAAGACGAGCAACCTTTAACGTGTTCTTTTTCAGGAAAGCATCAATTATAGAGGGAAATACAGCAAACTGAACACTGAAGTGTTGCTGTTTAATATTACAGACGAGCAGTAAAACCCGGAAACAAAAGCACTTTTTACAGAGATGCAGGCAGAATGCGTCCCTTCTTGTTTTACGGTTGTGGAAGTGTTGAATTACGGCAGGTTATTGGCCAGTGAGAGAGAAAGGTTATGTATCAGTATAAAATACGACTGCATCGCTCAAAATTTTTAATGCCAAGGTTAAAATGAATAGTAAATAGATTTCATGACCCCGAAGAAATTCAGAAAAAAAATGTCGAAATCCATATTTGTAAGAATATTAAGATGTTGATGGGCGATTACTGATTAAGTGGCTTTTAATTATTGGGAAATATTAAGGATTGTTTATTATTCAACTTTGAAATTTATAGGTAGGTACTTAGTTTACAAATAGATGTAAATTGTAGTTCTAGTAGTTGTATGCATGCCTGGATTTATTTGTATGCCGCTTTGCATCGAATTTTTTTGTGCAATCTCTTTCTTGTTACAAAGGTTAAGTATAGTAGCTGTCGTAAATAATTTACGAAGTTATAAATTAAATTGTATAATATCAAATTTATTTACGTCAATTTAACCTTTAGAAATTGATAGTTTAATTCAACGAGAAATAATTTAAGAAAAATATTAATGTAAGAACTTTTATAAAAATATAACATGCATATGTATATCAACGAGCTTGTTCGGGGTATGTATCCTGCTTTGGAAATTGACCAACAAAGGCGCAACTACGCGGTATAGATTTAAGTAGTCCTTACAGCGGGCGCCACTGCGCGGTGCAAAGTTTAAGTTAATTCTAGCGAAGACAAAAACCTGATATAAAAGCAGCTTTCTTTTGCTATGAAAACAGCGTACTTAATTTCAAGGTTCCTATCCACATTATACATAATTATATTAGTTAAGGAAATGAAGTGGTTAAGGTTCGATTCGTATAAAATCTAATATTATACTTAAAATTATCACAAAATACCAACACAAATATTAAATTTAATCTGTCAAAATTACATCACCATAAAAACTACGCCATCAACTACCACATATAAAAGAAATTTTGATGTTGTACAACGCCATCTATATTTATTGGCGCGTCCCAATACGGTTCCAAAAATATATTACTAGAGATACAGGATTTCAAACACAATTACCCCCAGACAATAATGCTTCATTTTTACGTAGTGCATATGCATGCATCTCGGATCAATCCACTAGACATTCATTTGTGGAATTAACATTGTAAGCGACAAATGACTGTGGTGTCATCTATATTTGTCGTATACTATAAGGTGTTTAGAATTTTCAGATTTCACCCTTGCTACAAATATCTATGATCTTGATCTTGAACCTTAGAAATTAGAAAGGGGATGCAATACATATACGACAAATATAGATGACACCACGGCTACTTGTCGCTATCAATGTTCAATCCACGAACGAATATATAGTGGATTCATGCGAGATGGTTCAATTTTCGTTTTTTTTAACGCATTGACTTTCGAGAAGGCGGACATTGATAGTTTTTGTTGTTAATTTGTTTCGTGTTTTTCCAAATCAACTAACAGCTGTAATAAACAATGCTAAGCAATGGTTTAGCACAATGTTAGATTTTTTAAATGAAGAAAAACCCCAACAAATAGTGTTCACTACCTACAAGACTGAACAAGTTCAAGTGGTAACTTTCTTGGGTGTTTAGATGGATAAACATCTAATTTGGCAACAGCATTGCCACATATTGTGGTTAACAGTTGACCAAAGCTTATAATAAAATACATAACCAATCAAAAAAACTTATTTTGCATTTGTTCAATAGTAGAATGACCTATGCTCTCTTAATAAGGGGACAGTGCTCATCTACACAAAATGTCTTTCGACTAAAAAAAACTATTTGAATAATTGAAGGGGTGAGTGAAAAATATACATGCACACCCTTTTTAAACCAAAATAACATTCTTACCCTATTATTACCTCACCATACATATATACTCAATTGATTCACATCAAAGAAATTCTTCCTACTTGGTAACCTATGATAGATGTTCCCGGTAGCGAAGTAGATCTCCGAAGTAGTGGTATGTACTCTACAAATAGAGCGATTTCGACTGAATACCTCTTTACCCTTGCAGATTGGTAAAATGTTGTATAATAATTAATAAACTTCCTGACATTCTGAGAAACTTCTTATCCAAAAATGTTATTATAGTGTTGTTGAATATTTTGATTAATTGATGTACTTACATTATTATGTATTAAATCATTATGGTGTACTAGGAATTTGATATTATTATTATTATTATTAGTGTTTATTTTACTGCTTTGTATGTTTATGATTGTTTTGTTAAAAATATTACCTAAATTCTTAATTAGAAACTATTAATTGCGCTTACTGAATATTGCCCTAAAAATTCCCATAACTTAATACATGTTAATTAACAAATTGCATAATCAGATGCGGTATTGTTTTCGTTAAATTGATTTCTGTATTCCACCTGTTTTTTAATACGCAATTACAAACGTTTCTTTAAATGGCTTCATTGCACTATGACACTTAAAACAATTGCATTTTTAATTAACCCGTTATTTGGGAGTAGTATTAATCCGTATAACGCCGCCGCTGGCGTTATTATTTATTTCAAATTAACGCCAGAGAAAAGTGCTGCTTGTAATCTGATCTGAACTCATATTTACACAGATGTTGATCATATCCTGACCTAGATTTCTTATTTACTGTTTTTGAAAACCTTTTGTAATAAAAATCTATAAAACGTGCTTCATTTATCTTTTCCAGCAAAACAAGGGCTGTCATCGTCTGTTTGTTTAGACTAACCGATCTTAATATTCTAAAGCAAAGTCAAGACCTTCAGTTGCAGAATGCGATTATACTTAAACAAGGTTGCCAGATATGGCAATGGTTTTTTCTAAATTACTCGAAAGCCTATTAACATAGAAAAAAATTTATTAAGACTCTTTTGTTCCTTTTGATGTCTTCTATCACCCCTTAAAATTAATGCCTTCTATCTCATGACACCCTGTATATCTTTTATTTATTAAAGATCCAACACAACCATATCGCTTTTTATATGAGTCCGGGCTAACACTGGGATATCCGAATACAATGCGTGCTAACCATGGAAATTCAGTGATTACAGTACCATTGCTGTTATGTTCATAGTCATCAGAGTGCTGATAACCACAGTACCTTCCGCTTGCCAATAACTGTGTTTTATTCGTTTTTTGTTCGTTTTTATCTATTGGTTTAGTTGAGTTTAACTGAGAAATACAACACACTAAAAAATCTGTGCCGTTAAACTCACAAATTCTCCTAGTTCATTATTCGTTGTGTTACACAGCTCTATAAATGATAATTATGTGTTTGAAACAGTTTCAACAGAAGTTGATTTAATAAAATAGTAATAATATTAAACTTACCAGCAGCGCACAGTGGGATAGAAAGGGTCAAAACGCGCGCATGGCATCAAAAAAAAATTTTTTTGCAAATGACTTTTTACATTGATTTACACATTCTAAACCATTTTGGAAAGCCATAATCTGCAGTATTATGTACTTCAATCACGTTCATAAAACTGTAGTACGTAACGAATACTAACAGTTTGTGCAAATGATGAAAGAATTGCATACGTAAAACATAATTTGAATGATGTTATTTAGGTACATAATTACATGAAATTACAAATAAGTATATGTCTCCACCTATTGTGTGACACTGAAATAATAGTAAAAAGTAGAAAATTGTTATTAAAATATCGTTGTAACCTAGAAACATAAGATCAAATTAAAAAGTGACAGCTTTTTTCACGAAATTTTGTGTTTAACATTGAATTAAAAAAAAACACCTCAAAACACCTCTACGAAAAATTGACAGATCAAAATTTGACACATTCCCTTGATTGCAGTATCTTCATTATCAGCATTGAGTTGCATTTTTTTTGCGAATATTCAAAAATTTTTTCACATAAAATCTTTGCGGGTAATTTCAACCTATATGAAAAGTTAACTTCATTGGCGCGCCACCAGTATCCGTTAACAGAACTAACATCATATTATTGTCACCAATGTTCATATTACACATAAATAATATTTTGTACCTTGCCTTACTACCCGAATGAAGTTAACTTTTCATATAGGTTGAAATTACCCGCAAAGATTTTATGTGAAAAAATTTTTGAATATTCGCAAAAAAATGCAACTCAATGCTGATAATGAAGATACTGCGATGAAGGGAATGTGTCAAATTTTGATCTGTCAATTTTTCGTAGAGGTGTTTTGAGGTGTTTTTTTTTTAATTCAATGTTAAACACAAAATTTCGTGAAAAAAGCGTTCATTTTTTAATTTGATCTTATGTTTCTAGGTTACAACGATATTTTAATAACAATTTTCTACTTTTTACTATTATTTCAGTGTCACACAATAGGTGGAGACATATACTTATTTGTAATTTCATGTAATTATGTGCCTAAATAACATCATTCAAATTATGTTTTACGTATGCAATTCTTTCATCATTTGCACAAACTGTTAGTATTCGTTACGTACTACAGTTTTATGAACGTGATTGAAGTACATAATACTGCAGATTATGGCTTTCCAAAGGGTTTAGAATGTGTAAATCAATGTAAAAAGTCATTTGCAAAAAAAATTTTTTTTGATGCCATGCGCGCGTTTTGACCCTTTCTATCCCACTGTGCAGCGTTAGATTGCACAAGTGTAAATAACAGAATGTTAAAAACAATCTTTTTTATAAAATACATGTTAACCATGCTGAAGAGTGAATAGAGTATGTTAGGTTAGTTGGAATGTTTGATTTCATATACCCTTCATACGTCCTTATTTCTTTATTGTTTTTCTATTGATCTTTGGTGAACTAGATAACCGCTAGATAAAATTATAAACTATAAAAGCTATAAACTAATTTTTTTAGATTGCATTAGTACAAACAAGATGTTAATATAATTACTTCATTAGAATTACTTGTTTTCAAGTTTTAGAGCAATTATTATCATTCGAGACATGCATTATAGTAAAGCATAAAACTACTATGTCAACGAAACGGAGCAATTATAAATCTGCAATAGAACATTGTAACACATCTGGACGCTTGACAAATGTTGGGTCTCGAGTAGCTATGCCACAAAAAACATAGACATATGATATTTGTAAAATTAACAACGTAGCCATAGACGTAGCTATAGTTCTAGGTTTTTGGAGGGGCTAAAGAAAATTCGTGTATCTACATACCGTATATTTCATTAGAAAATCGAATATAAGGATAACCCATCAAGAAATCATCTGTAAAATCATTCCAAGTACTTAAAAATTACCATTTCTTTTTTTATCATTATCGTTATGAGTTTAAAGAGTACTCATAAAATGAAAATTATGCAAAAATTAGATTTAAACTCTTTTTTTTTAAAGAAAAATTATTTAAATGAATACAACTTTTAAAATAAATGAGGCACGCGCGATAATGTTTCTCGTACCAGTTAGTTGAAACGGGGTGATAGTAAAACAAAGTCACTGCCGCTCCAGGTTTGAATCCAGTTGGCAGGTAACTTTTTTCTAAATACAAATTTAAAACAATTTCTCTTTCCGAAAATATTTTACACATAATTTTAAAATTGCAATTCTAATCTGCAATATTGCAGGACTCTAAAAATCAGAATGCCATTTGAACTTTTGTGAGATAGATCTTTTAATTTAAACAACGATTTGGTGATGTGACGAATGCAGAGGTTTTTGTTTTCCAGGGTTTTCAATCATCTTATTACTATCGTTAAAGTTTATACCGGAATTTACATAACTAAAGTTATTATTGCATACTTGCATATGGCTTGACTCAACGTGGGGCATTCCTCTGTAATGCCAACTAAAATCAATGCAGACAAAGTAATATTTATCTTTCATTTTTGGTTTCTTATTGTTTTGCTTGTTAGACGATTTTATTGTCAGATAAGTTTATTATTTAATATTATTGAAGTTTATAAGCTATATTATTTTTGAGACGCCACTGTAAAATAAAAAACGGATAAACATGTCTGAAACGTATTCGTGTTGCCAAGTGACAATAACTTAATAAGGATCATCCTGTACTATATCGGTGAAAATCGTTTTTTTCAGATTTGTAGATACACGAATTTTCTTTAGCCCCTCCAAAAACCTAGAACTAGCTACGTCTATGGCTACGTTGTTAATTTTATACATATCATATTTCTCTGTTTTTGTGGCATAGCTACTCGAGATCCAGCATTTTCAAGCGTCCAGATGTGTTACAATGTTCTATTGCAGATTTATAATTGCTTCGTTTCGTTGACATAGTAGTTTTATGCTTTACTAAAATGTATGTCTCGTATGATAATAATAATAATAATAATTGCTCAAAAACTTGAAGACAAGTAATGCTAATTAAGTAATTATATTAACATCTTGTTTGCATTAATGCAATCTAAAAAAATTAGTTGATAGCTTTTATAGTTTATAATTTTTTTATCTATCGGCAGTTCACCAAAGATCAACAGAAAAACAAAAAAAATAATGACGTATGAAGAGTATATGAGAAATCAAACATTCCAACTAACCTAACATACTCGACTCACTCTTCAGCACGGTTAACATGCATTTCATAAAAAAGATTGTTTTAAACATTGTTATTTACGCTTGTGCAATCTAACGCTGCTGGTAAGTTCAATATTATTACTATTTTATTAAATAAACTTTTGTTGAAACTCTATCAAACACAATTATCATTTATAGAGCTGTGTAACACAACGAATAATGAACCAGCAGAATGCATTTCGATACAGAACTGCCCAAAACTTTTCGAAATGGTTAAAGATAATACTACTTCATCAGTGGAATTTATTCGAAAATCAATTTGTGGGTTTAAAGGCATAGATTCTAAAGCATGTTGTATTTCTCAGTTAAACTCAACTAAACTAATAGATAAAAATGTACCAAAAACGAATAATAATAGACAATTATTGGCAAGCAGAACGTATTGTGGTTATCAACAGTCTGATGACTATGAACATAACAGCAATGGTACTGTAATAACTAGGTATAGGATTTGTATGCACTTAAAAATGCTGAAATATGCACTTAAAAATCATGAAATATGCGTTTATTAGAAATTTTTAATAAATATATGCACTTTCATTATTAAAAAAACACCTGTTTAGCGTTATTTACATTTTATTTACAGAAATTATTTTAATTAGACATCCTATTCAATAATTTAATTAATTATATTTTCTAAACATAGAGCGTTACAAGAAAGAGTTATAATAATTAAGCGTTACAGTTCACAATGACGTACATTTTTAAATTTTCAAAAGTAAACATATGCCTATTATCCCTAAATGTTGTTTTATATTTTGAGAAACTTCGTTCCACATCGCAAGACGTAATTGGGGCATACTTAAAATTGTTTAATTCTACAAGCGAATAATGTTTTAGCTCGTCTGAAATGTCTTGGCCAGATAATGCATCGTTTATGCTTTTAATTAAGTGAAAACCAGGATTTTTGTCTATAACGGATTTAAATTTTTGTTTTATAGTCGAACCCTTTGGCCCTTTTACTTTATTCAAAGAAACACCTAACAATTTTACATGCTCAAGAGATTCATCTAATGAATTTCCCTGACTTTCTAATTTCTGAATTACTTTAGCTAAACGCACAAAATTTGTCAAAACAAACAATAATTCTGCCCTCACCTCCTTAGTATTAAAAGCATCCTGTGCGCTTTGTATGCATAGTGCATCGTGTTTATTAAGTTTATTTACAAACGCTTTAATAATATCAAAATAAGTTGCATAATATTCTGCTGCAGAAGGCCAAGTACCCCACCTTGTTAGTACAGGCTCAGGTGGGAGAGGCACTTCTTGAGCAGTTTCCCTAAATATTTGTATGCGATATGGAGCTTTACAAACAATTTTTTTTACATCTGAAATTATAGAGTTTACGTTAGGATATATTTCCCGCACTTGTTCTGTAACTCTATGCATTGCATGGGCAAGACAAGTTAAGTGGATCATTTTTTCGTACAGAACTTGTAAGCCTGCTCCAGCCTTGATCATGTACGGTGCCGCGTCGGTGACGAACAGGAGTACTTTGTTGTACTGTATGCCGTCCGGCCACAAAATAGCCATCGAATCATTAAACAATTTTGCCACAGAACAATGATTGGTGCTCTTAAAAACGTCCATTGCTAGATAGGATTTGGGATTGTTCTCCGAATTTAAAACGCCAATTATAACGTTAGCCACGTATCTGAAAACAAAAATTTGATTTTTATTTTATCGAACTATATAATTAGTCGGTTACAAGCAATTAGCGCAAAACAGTTATTTAAAAAAAATTATATTTTAATCAAGCAAAAATATTGTTGTGATTAAATATGTAACTAACAAAATAGAAAAGAAAACATTACGTAAATTGCTCTGCTGTCTTTAATTAGTTAAATTTTACTAACAAAACGAAGGAAATGAAGTTTCTACGCACCTTCCAGTAGTGTCAGTAGATTCGTCAATGGAAACCCATATGTAGTTATTCGCTACATGTTTTCTAATTGATTTTATGGTCTCTTCGTATAAACGAGGTAAATAATTTTTCCTGAGTGTAGACTCGTCGGGTTTTGGCATTTTTGAAATTTCTTCCAGAAAATTACGAAATGCTGAGTGATTAATTTTACTTAACGGGATATCTGCAGCCACTAATGCACTACATAGTTTTTTTATTAAATTCGATCGATTTGCTGGACTCACCGCGCGAATTATTAAGGTACCCCGGTAACAATGTTTGTTTTTTTGATTTCAGGGCAACACACTTTTAATGTCGAACCGTGTTCAGATGTTGTGTAACTTGAAAGTGTTTCGTTGCAGTCACTTTATCGTCGCACACTGTACAATACAACACCTTATCGTCAGTTGTAAGAACACTGAATTCCTTAACATAACTTCGAAGTGTAACAGACACAGACCGTTTTTCTTTACCCATCTTTACACTCTAAAATTTCAAACTAAAATGCAGTTTGCAATTTTTGAACTGTCTTAATTGAAAGATTACAAGATTAGTAAACAAAAGTACAGGCAAATTTTTCTATGAACAGGAAGTTGTCAAAGGGTCTTTGGAATTTCCTAATACCTATTTATCACAATACTGCAGGATGTAAGTATTTAAATTTTAGTTGAAACTTTTTCTTTCTTAGAAAATATTAACAAGTACACAGATGGTTAAGGCAGTAAAATATTTTAAAGCCTAGTATTTAACAATAAGCTTAAATTATGGGTTTCCCTTAGATTCAACTAAGCCGCCCTTGGTTGGTTGTCTAAAATGCTAAAATTATTTAAAAATATTAGAAATTTCATAATTAAAGCAAGTAAAACGCCCAAAAAGTGGTAAAATATGCACACTCGTTCAAAAATGCTAAAATATGCACTTTCAAATTGACATATGTGATTCATATGTGGCTTAAAGATGTAGAAATATAACTCTGCATATGTTTGCTATAAGCAGAAAAAACATGCAAATGCATAGAAATCCTATACCTAGTAATAACTGAGTTTCCATGGTTAGCACGCATTGTATCCGGATATCCCATTGAAAGCCCGGACTCATATAAAAAGCAGTATCGTTGTCTTAGATCTTTAATAAATGAAAGATATACATTAACTGCTGTAAGCTGTGTCTACTAAATTTCCTGAAGTACACACCAAGGTCCAGGAATATTTGGATTGGATAGAGCAAAACATTGAACCCTAAATACTGCACTTATAATACTTAATGTATGATATTTATTAAAGAAAGCTATTTTAGTATACATAAGGTACATTATTTTTTTGAAAGAAATAAGCAGCAGGTCAAACTCAAATATAAAGGAAATAGACAATTCAAAAGCCTACACTGTGAAAATTCACAATAAAATTACATATAATTTAGAAGAATGGTTCTAACTATTTCATATGGCTTCATAGATCTGAGGCATGTCTTTATGATTTTTAAATCGATTAATACAAATATTTCGCACTTCCTTGGGAAGTGAATAGGAAAATTATAAGCATATGTACATATATCAGCCTTTTTAAAGTAGCTAAAGTAGTTTTCTGTATATGGAATATTGCAAATATCTTTCTGTCTGGTAGTACAATCATGATTAATTATAAAATTTGAGAAATAATCGCTATTCCTGTATACATAACAAAACAGTCATAAACATACAAAGCAGTGAAGTAAATACCAACAGTAATAATAATATCAATTCCTAGTACACCATAATGGGCATAATGATTCAATACATAATAATGTAAGTACATCACTTAAGCAAAATATTCAGCAACACTATAAGAACATTTTTGGATAAGAATTTATTTTAATTCATGTTTGAAATATTTTAGGTTTAAATTTCTCAGATTGTCAGGAAATTTATTAATTATTATACAACATTTTACCAATCTGCAAGGGGATCTGAATCTGTATTCAGTCGAAATTGTTCTATTTGTAGAATACATACTACCACTACTTCGGAAATTGTTACCGCGAACATCTATCATTGGTTTCCAAAAGTAGGAAGAATTTCTTTGATGTGAATCAATTGAGTATATATGTATGGTGAGATAATTATAGGATAAGAATGTTATTTTGGATTAAAAAGAGTATCAAATAGCTTTCTTTTTAGTGGAAAGACCTTGTATAGATGAGCAGTGTTCCCATATTAAGAGAGCATAGGTCATTCTGCTATGGAACAATGGAAAATAAGCTTTTTTGATTGATTATGTCTTGATTGATTATGTATTTTATTATATGGAATGCATATAAAGCTTTGGGCAACTGTTAACACAATATGTGACAATGATGTTGCCAAGTTAGATGTGTATCCATCTAAACACCCAAGAAAGTTACCACTTGAACTTGTTCAGTCTTGTAGGTAGTGAACACTATTTGTTGGACGTTTTCTTCTTTTGAAAGAAATCTACTAGTGCTAAACCATTGGAAAAACACGAAACAAATTAATATCAAAAACTATCAATGACTGCCTTCTCAAAAGCCAATGCGTTAAAAAAAGAAAATTCAAAAGAATGTATACGCCACAATTATTGATGTGTCAAATAGATATTTGATATGATTCTTGTATCTCGTATCTCAAAACTATCGTAAATACTATGTTAATGATTTTTAAGATAAATCCCTACTTGCCTCTTCAACGAACACGTATACAGTTATTTTCTTGTAGAAACTTACCTGAAACAAAGAAAAAGAATAATTAGTTTTTAATGCAAACTTAAATGCAATCTTGCAAAATTAGGGGAGAGTGGGAATAATAAGAACAGGGGTAATAATCATCATTAAAAAAGCTGACATCTTGTCTGTCATTATCAGTACAGCCGATAACATTAACAATACTGTTCTTTGAAAAACTTTTTCAAAAATATTTTGTAAAACAAGTGACTGTATATAGAGTATAGCAATGATTTATAAATCATTCATAGAACATAAATGATTTTTTTGTGCAAATACTGTAGTTGTTGTAAAGTTAACAAACGTGTTCAGTCCTCAAAACTAACACGTAATTTAATAGTTGTTTAAGATCTTATAGATTTTATAGTTTCAAGAATTCTTCTTCAGGAAATTAGCTAAGCGCTATAGGGCGCGGCGGCGTTTGTTGACCTACACCCTCCTGGAAATTCTTTGTATTTTTTTTATGAGACGCAGAGGTAATTTCTCAGAGTAGATATTATTCGAAAGGTTATTATCGACAACAACACTTGGTCGAGCGGCAAGACGATGTCATGTTGATGATATTATATGCGAACATCGTCCTTTTAACGTAGTTGTAGTAGTAGTAGTAATAGCTTGTAATTTTGGTAAATTGTTAAAAATTAAATTTTAATTAAAAAGAATTCATTTAATTCTGTTTTAATTAAAATATAATTCAATTAAAAAGTTAATTTAATTAATTTTTATCCTTATCCTTAGTAAAAAAGGAACACACTTCTTTTGGGTCTCTATTTCCAAAACGAAATCATATTAGATTTTGAAAGAACATTTTACATGCGTAAATGAATTAATATTAATAAAATTGTTGATTAATGTACTGTAATTAGTAATATTATAAAAAATAATTAAGGTAAAAAGAAATTAATAAAAAAAGAAGAAACAAAAAAGTACGATAAATAGACATTCATAAAGAAATAAGGTACGATAGCAATCACTATAGCCGAATGAAAAACGCACTAGATTTGAAATTCCAAAACCCAATTTTTAATCCCAGTTTGGATAATTTTTTTATTTTACTTTATAAATAAACAATATCTTGATAAATATAATATTTAAAGAAATCATTACATAAAATTATCCCTTAAATTTAATTTATTTTTAAAAATTTCGCAGAGAGTGTATAATGCGAAGGCAACTACTGTTATCATATCAAAATCGCATCTGAAATCTTAAAACAAATAAACGACCCTTTGAACTCTGTTTACTTCAGTAGCTTGTTTGAATTAAATAAGTTTGTTTAGCCATATTCCTTCCTCTAAAGCTTAATTTCGCTTTCAGGTGCAAACCATGAAATTAAAACTTTTGATGTCTCACTGGAACGAACAGAATAAGAGAAATTAAATTTGGTATCTCTACTGTTTATATTGTAAATACATTTAAAATTGAATTTTCCCTACCAAATTTTTAAAATGAATTATACATACAAATGTTTTGATTTATTAAAAGTTTTGTTGTTAGTTTATTTTTATGTTAATAGGGAATACTGAACGACGATGACGGCGAAACTGGAGGAGGAGTTTTTATTATGACGATATTTTTATAACTTGGTTTAATTAAATACAATACGATGAATATTCAATTAAGAATTCAGGAATACATATTCATCTTGATGAATTCATTAAGGAACTCTCTATAACCACATCCAAGCAGTAAACTGAATAAACTGAAAGTTGGGTAGTATAGTTTTATTACGAAGCATGTCGTATTGTTATTAGTACAGAGAAAAGCTTTTATAAAAGCATTCCAAATTTAGAAAGCTTGAACTTTATTAATGTTCTTGCATGTCCTATCATATATAATTGTGATTCACTAAGTATAAAATTTTGTTGTTATAAATGTTGCATTAATTTAACTGTATCTTGCTTACACTTATGACAACAGTATAACTGCAAACGGCTACAGCAATTTCCTCTTTGAAGATTTTGATATTAGGCATATTAAAATAAGATCTCGGTGTAAGAACACGTTGGTTTCAACACGATGGCGCACCAGGATATTCTCATCATCGCACCAGACATTACTTACGTAGATACAATATTTCTTATATTTCCAGAATTTTTGGATAGGAAGGGGAACCTAGGTAGAGGTAAGGGACTCGAGAAATGTACAAAAATAAAAGTACACGACCGTATTTCTAAAATACGGTTTACAACATTATATTTTCACAAATTGAATATCACGTTTTGTAAAAATCTTCAACCATTTATTTACACTCTTGACACAAAAATATTTAAACATATTTTTTAATTTATATATTTAAAAATAATTTTATACATATTGTCATGATATTTGAAATATAATATAAAGAAAATACACATTCAGTAGGTTTTAAATAAAATTTTTCCAACGAAATGTTAGATGGGTTGCCTAACCTCACTGTGAAAATTTTTATTTGGTAAATTTTTTCTTTTAAAAAAATATAAAAAGGTTTAATCTTAATAAACATGCACTCTAGAACACACTAGACAGTAAAAGGATAAATTCTAAAGTTGATTTTTCTTAGAATTTTAGTAATTTTTCATTATTCAACATACGATGTGAAGTCCTAATTAGGCAATGAAAATAAAGTAGAGGCCAAATTAAGGCAAGTTTTGACCTAAACCAGACAAGGTGTATGGTAGTGATGATGTATGCAAGTATTTGCTACCTAAACCATTTGTATGAGAAAATAATGTTACAAGTTAACGAGAGTCCGATATCGTTAAATTTCTCTTTGTTGGCTAGATTATACAGCTCGTGGCTACAATGCTGTTTTGTTAAGCAGTTTCTTAAGTACAATCTTGTAACAATCTCGTATGTTGGGATTTCTTTTTGTAGAAGACATATTGAAATAAAATGCAAGTTTGTGCCTTTTTCCATTGTAATCTTAAATAATGTAATTTAGCTACTATTTTCATGTTATAGATATCTAAAAGTATGTAAATAATGTTTATTAGGATGTAAGGTTGGATTTTGTCAAGATAGGAAGATGTAAATAGGTAATTTTAAGTAATTAAGATAATTTTAGTTATTTGATAGTTGTGTAGGAAATGTATTTTGGTTAATATTTTCTAATGGTCTTATTTTTTATGTCAATATAAATGTCATATATCACTGGAAAGAGAATTTCTTTAGCTATCAATTTATTGAATTTATTGAAAAGAGAATTTTTTAGCTATCAATTTATTGGAAAGAGAATTTCTTAGCTATTAATTTAATGAATTTATTTAAAGAACAATTTATAGTTATGAACATTTGATGTGGTTATGTTGTATTTAGTTTAGAAAATTCTCTTGTTTCTAACCAAAAAAATCACTATCGCCAAAAATTTAAAATTTTAAGGTTATGTTGAGAGTTGTGAAAAATGTAAACAAGCCAAACGTCAAAAATGTTAAATAATCATCGAAGACCTTTGAATATAACTGTTTTTAATAATAATAACATTTAATTAACATAATAATCAGTGTTGTGAATTTGTTTGTGAAATATGTTTTTTATAAATACGAGAAGAAAATTTTATTTGGATAATGGAACTTTGAACCTTCGTTATAATTTGGATGTTGGAAGGGAATTTAAAAATATAATCATTATATGTACTTATCATATTTCGTATACGATCTGGAAAGAGAGGTAGTTGGTTGTTCTTCCACCATTCTATTATTTAAACCATATGGAAAACATAGGATTGTTGTTTTGTAACAATTATAGTAGGCAAACTGTTGGCGCCAAATTTTGATTCGATTTAGAAATTTAAGGTATTTAATTAATTTTAAATAAAATTGAATAATTAGATTCTGATGATGCCAAAAATATTACTCCTCGGATAATAGGCATTCAACTATCTTGGGATTGATTTTTCAATTGTCTATGGTATCCAAAGTTTCTTCGTTTTTAGATTTTAATTTTTGTTGTTGTTTGTGTTCATTTTTAAAAATAAATCTTTTTGTTATTCAAATTTTTTTGAAAAAGAATTTGGTTTATATTTCTTTTGTGTACATTACTTGTGTTCCTAGATCTATATTTATTTAGTACCCTATTCAAGCGACTCGCCTAAAGGTCTCAGTGTGGTGGAGTTTTTGAAATTTCACCACGATTATAATTAACCATAGCATTTTTTTAAAGAGTAAAGGTAGGTGGTTTGTATTTTGTATGTATCATCACTATCGCAGTCTGTTTATTATTTGGTGACCCAAGTCTGTTGCTGTGTAGTTTGTTTGTACTGTCATATAAAACGACTATAGTAGTTTTTTATTTTCAACCAACCCAAAATACGCAACAATATGTACAATTGTACTTTTTCACAATCACCATCTATAATATTTTTGCAATTCTATCTAGCCACCAGATTTCGGGTAGTAGTAAGGTTGGGGTTGGCAACGACAATCTTACTTCAAATATTCACCGGCACGGTTGTAAGTTTATATTGAAACGCTCATGGTTTTTTTGGGAATTTGAGTACTTTTATCACAGTTTTCTATTCAATTGTTGGCGTCCGGAACACCCCCCCAAACGTACTGTTGTCATATCTCTATAGATTTCAGATACAGCCGCTACACACAAATTTTAGATACAGTTTGAGTTTTGTCATCTGTATAATACTTAGATCTAGTTTGATGTCTGTCAAGAATTGAAGCCTGTAGGCACGAATCAGGATCTTGCTTCTTAAGATAGTGTACATTCCATTGAGTGAGTTATTGTATTAATTTAATCGTTATGGACACTTGCTTCCAACTTGAAAGCTCAAAAATGTTTTTTAATATTTTGGGAGCCTTATAGAGACACCTGGAAGAAAGCTAGGGAGCTAGGAGGTGGAGTACAGAAACGCAAGTGATGATTTATATACCGCAAAGAAACAAATTCAAGAATTTGTAGTGAGATATCGCTTGTCTTTGAAATGATCAATGTTGTCCAAAAGGAAAAGGCTGAAACTTACAAACATCTTGGTCATTACATTATCTGACTCTATGATCGACCAGACAAGTAAGAGTGGTATTCAGAAAAAAGAGACAATCGAGTATTCGTTAGTTAGACAATCGAGTATTGTTTAAATAAAAAAGACAGATAATAATTTATTGTCATACAAAAAAGGTCTGTTATATTTTCTCCGTAGAAGCAGTCGTAGTCGAGATAATTACAAAGATGCGTTTATCAAGATGGCGGCTGGAGCATACTCGTCCTCGCCGGTCAACTTGGTTTTATACTCAGGATCGACACACTGACAAATTCCAATAATAAAATTGCTGTTGGAATTCGATGCATTTTGGATCACTATTTTTCAATCTGCCGACTGGACGATTAACGGACAAAAATCGTTGACATATATCATATTCGTGCTTTGGCAGTCGTGTTTTGGGGTTAGTTTTTATTAATTGTGACTCTTAGTTATTCGAAGCATACCTAAACTATACTGATATTGTCACAATAGAAAATGAATACTTTAATTAAAATAGTGCTTGATAGGTCGACACATTAGTATCGAAGATTATTGATAAGTGAGAATATTTGACTCATATTTTGTCTTTTCTAAATAAACCAGTCTACATAATTAGTAAAAAAGAATTATGAAAAACCGTAGAATTTGCAATCCATTTTAAATACGAGACAACATGCATTTGAATAGATTATGATGTGACGTCACCGCCCTTTCGTCTTGTCGACGGCCAGTCGTCGGACCGTAGCTAGACCGGACAGAGGAACGAACTTCATTTGAAAGTTCATATTTCATACTTCGAAAAATTGACTTCGAATTATTATTTTAAAAACCGTTAATGATAACCACGTAATTCATTTGAAACTATGTATTTCTTGAATATATGCACTCCACCAGCGGTTAAGCGGTTTACTTCAATCGCATTATTCGCGCTAATATGACGAACACTATTATATGTCTGGTTACGCCAGCTTTAACACGTGGCAATTAAACAGAAAAATGTACAGTAATGTGGCAATTAATTAGCAAATAAATGGGAAAACATATATCAAGGTTTTAGTCATTTACCTAAAAAAATAACGTGTGGTTGTGCTAATTTGATACCAACTTATCAAGATACCAAAACCAAAAAAAGACGAGTGGACATTCGTTATTTTTGTTACAAAAAGTGATTTGTGCAACAAAGGAAGAACGTGGCGGCGTAGTAATTGCTACTTTCGTGGAACGTCTTTTCTCTTTGACACATCATGTCGCGTAGTTGCTCTCTTTTACTCTTGCAACTTAGCAAATATTCTATCATTTTCTATACTAATGCTGCAATCGTGTGACAAAATGGATTACTATTTTATTTGTAATACGAACTTAGTAATACAAAGAGCGATGAAATGTTTAATTATTTTGTCATTCCAGTATACCAAAATGATAAACCATTGCAACTTTTCTGTTAAATGTGATGATGATGATGATCATCAACAGCCTTGGTAGTGTAATGTCTGGCGTGCCGGGCTTTCACCCAAGCGGCCCGGGTTCAACTCCCGGCGCTGGCAGATCTGGTTAAGGTTTTCTGCAGTTTCCCTTAGCTGTAACACAAATGTGGGATTTGCGCTGTTCCATCTTTAAGTCGGCTGCAGCCGCACATTGGGCCTACATAATAATAATAATCGCCCCCTCCCTCCCGCACAAGCTTATAGCTTCTGGGGCCTTGGTTTAGGTTATGGGTTGTAGTAATTATTATTATTATATTATTATTATATATCATCACATTTAACAAAAAATGTATTCTTTAAATATATTTTTTAATAAAAAATGTCTTTAATAAAATATGGCAAAAATATGTTGATATATGTTGAAAAATAAAGTTGATACATATGATAGAAACCTGCTAGAAAGCTGACGTGTCGCTGTATTCAAAAATTATTTTTTTAAATAAAAGTAAATCAAAAGTAGAAGAATAAGGAAATACATGTTTCTGCATTTAATCTAACGCGGCTTATTTAAAACAATAACAAATTAACACAAACAAGACGCCAGGTATTTACGTCTACGTAATAAAAACGTTACTCGCAACAGACAGGTGGCTAACGTAGTATCTTTATATACAGTCGGCCTAACGTTCGATTCCCACTAGCTCCATTACTTTTTTAAATTAGTTTTTTTAGTAAAAATGCATTCCCTGTTTACAGTTGGGCTTTCCTTAGACTTTTAAATAATCCAATAAAAATTATTACGATTATAAGTCGTGTAATGCCTAGATCCTAGATCGTAATTGTAACTCTCTCTATTTATTATGCAGAAAATTGGAAAAAGAACCTACGAATAATATATGGTTAAGAGTTACCATAAATTTAATAATTGATTTATTTATATATATTTGAATAATTGACATAACGTTTAGTATTTATTTATTTTACTGAAACATTAATCAAAAACTATAAACCTGAGAATTTACATTTTGAAATGTAAATCTCCTTGTAAGTGGCAATATTTGCATGTTCAAAAGAGATCTATTTCAACTAATATTTTATTTTGTAAAGCTAATGTCACTGTTGAACAGATGTTATTACAATGTCAAACCGATTTACATTGTTAATTTGAGAAACAAATGCAGAATTAGAATTCTCAATGTTGCCAACTGTCAAACTACTTAACAAAGTATCCCTAACAAATTTTATTTAAAACTAACGTAAGTTCATTTCTTTAAATGATCACAAAATAACACAAATAGAAAAAAATAGTATATTTCATAAGACGTTTGAAAGCATTTCTCCTTTAGAAAACTCCCCGCTACGCAAGAGCAAAGAAAATCCTCACCTAGTTCGAGAGGGGAGACATCAGCAAGATACGGCCTTAATACGTGGTAGGATGTATTAGGGCATAGAATTATAGGCTCCATTATTTTTGATGAACCATTAAATGCTGTGAGTTATTTACATTTTTAAGGGTTTTTGAACAATATTCCAGAAGTGATATTCCAGCAAATTTATTTCCAACAGGATGGCGCTCCACCGCATAATGCGATGGTTAAAAACAAGTTTTTTTTTCAAATTATACGTACAATAATCGTTGGATTAACAACAATGATGCAGTAAGATGGCCTGTCTGCTCGCCTGATTTAACACCGTTAGATTACTATGCAATGACCATATTTAAAAGAGAAGGTATTTGAAACGCCTTCCATTAATTGTGGAGATTTGGAAAATCGTGTAAGAAATTAATTGTATAAACAGTGTTACACCCGCCATGTTGGAAAATGCAATTACGAACTTCAGAACCCGCGTCAACTTGTGTTTAGAAGTAAATGAGGAACATTTTGAGCAATTATTGCTCTAATAGTTTAATTTTGGTAAAAATTGTTTACCGTTGAAGTTGTCCCTTTTCTCTTTATTATTATAATTATTATTTACTTATTTTCCAATAAATCGTCTTTATTTTTATTTTTTATCTCGAAACGTATTGAAATAAGGGATAGTAATGTTCTATTGAGTAATTGAAAAATCTTCTGTTAATATCATGCAATACAAAATTGGGTTCACACGGGAAATTCAAAGGTTATGTTAAAAAGTATTAAATTATAATAATAATAATAATAATAAATCGTCTTTATTTAGCAAATGTATTACAAACATCATAATAACATTAAACATAATCCGATAATCACGTTTATAGGTTATTAATAGGATTTTACACACTTTAGTGGGTTTGTCTTTATTTCTGTTTTGATTTTAACATTTTGTTATTAAATCCTTTTGCCCACTATTGGTAAATTTTTAAACTTATAGTTTGGGTAACGACCAACTGTTAGACTGCCAGCTATAGTTGTCACCATTAGTGTCTCTTGATACTAATGTTAATTCGGGGCATGTACTTAGCTCTGGTAGGTGTGTGAATTCTACGAGCGTTACTATCTTCGACTGATGAGAGCTAATAATGTCACAAACGGAATTATTTTAAATGCAATCCCTTTTGTAACATTTCAACTTGCATTCATTTCGTATCAAAAGTAGTGCGATAGCCACCCACACGCCGCCACGCGCCGTACACCATCTGCATAGCCTTGAGAATAATTTATACAGTTTGAATCTCATTAGAATAATTTATACAGTCTGCATATCCTTGAGAATAATTTATACAGTTTGTATCTCATGAGAATAATTTATACAGTTTGTATTTCATTAGTATAATTTATACAGTTTGCATCTTATTATGTATTCATGTATTCTTCGCATCCCACTTAATTTATTCAATTATTCAGTAAAGCTTCCGCCTTCAGCAGTATATAAACCCGCTTGTTTTGGCTTGAAAGTCAGTCTGTGCCAGGACTCACCAGAAGCCTCATCAAGAAACAAGCGGGTAAGTGTCTTTTGATTAATTATGGCTTAGTTTGCTTAGTTGAGTGGGTTGCGCTAAAAACGCCCACTCTCTGCGAAATTATGGGAAGTTGTGACCAGGCTCGCAGCTTAGTTGTAATCACTAGGAGTTTATCTCCTACGCTTAGTTTGTAGACCTAGTGCTAAAATAGGGTTGGTTCCAACCTCCCTCTTGATTGTATTAATTTAGGAGGACATGTACGTCCTCACGATGTATTATTTGTATGTATGTAAACCTTTGTACTTGTACTCTCTTATTGTTATTAGTATATAGTTGTTTTCTACGATTTGTATTTAATTTCTCTCTACCTCTGACTACGTCCTCCAGTCACGAAAACCCCCACGTGACAATAAGCTCGAAACTCGAGTCACGAAGTGCTGTTCGTGGATTTTACACACTTATTCTTTTAGTGGGTTTGTCTTTGTTCCTGTTTTTGATTTTAACATCTTGTTATTATATAAATAGGTACTTATGTAGGTTTTATCCAATCTAAGTACAGTAAATAATTAAGTGCATCCATTAATAAGAGTTAATAAGCACCACAGCCAACTTAACCTAAAAATAAAAAAAAGAAAAACAAAAATCGTAAAAACAAATGGAAAATGGAACACCATCGTAATCACAATTTAATGTAGATTCCAAGCATCCCAGCCAGCACACCGAGGTTATAATGACGATATTTTTAAGTCATTATTGGTCGACGACGTCATATGACTAATAAATGATGTCCATAAGACGTCATATAACGGGACGTACGTAGACGTCTTCAAAAAGACGTCTTTTGGACGTACAATACAATACGTACCCAGTTTCATTAAAAAGATATTATTTTAGCAGCGGCCAAGGAATACTGGTCATATTAAGCAGGTGGTTAGAATATAGAGATTTGTTTTGTTGATGAGTTTTGTTTCATTAGTTTTGACTGTAGTATATAATAAATGTTATTTCCAATATTCAACTATTTATTTATAATTCCTATCTTAGACCTAGTAGAGGACGTTTTAATGACGTCTCATATTAACGTCTTTGAGCTGTGACATAATGATGTCAGTTTTACAACAATTTGACGTCGTTACTGCCGAAGAAACGGCGACATTATGAAGTCAGTGTGCTGGCTGGGATGTATACATAGTATACAGGGTGTTTCATGTAAGATTCTAAAGTTGATGTCACGTTCGGTTAAACCGGAAGGCTAAAACTAAAGGTTGTGTTCCAAAAAGATGCGTATTTATGTCTGTATTCACTATTCCAAATTTGATACGAATCGGTTGAAAGATAAAGAAATGATTCGGTGTAACATATGACCATTGTCACCCAGTATAGTACACTTTATCGTGTACGGCTATAGAAAATCCTACTGCTACTCGCTTACCTGTTTTTTTTCGTTTCTAGTACAAAAGGAACTGTAAATTATTTAAATGTTACATGTTTTAAACCAATCACTCTTTTCTATCTAAGAGACCAAAAGTTGCTTGCTAATGCTAATAAATGAACACAACTATCTATCTATCAGAAGCTTATAATAACCGGAAGTAAGACTTTCAAATGTATAGCCGTAATAATCAATAGATTTGGTATAAAAGTGCATACCATATTTATTCTGGTGATTCGACACGAAACGCGTGATCACATATACATAATTAATTTTAATTGCCCATTATGTACAATTACTTCCTTATTGTTCTTCGTCTTGTCTAAATGGGTCATCATTAGAAAATGCAAATAACGATTTCAGCTTTTAAATGAAGAAAAATTCAAAACTTTTTCATTCTGATTGCTGACGGTACTATAAGTGGAAAAGTAATATAATTAAAGTTATTTTCTCTGATCACTTACTATACATACTATATACTACATATTTTATTCTGCAAAGTAGTGTCTATATATGTACTACGCAGGATCATTATCATTAAAGTAATTTTAGAGACTGGAAATTCGAGCTGTACCAACGGGAAAAAACCATATAACGTCTCTCTGTAGTCATTAGAACGGGTTACATACAAAAGATTCTTTAGAAACGAAGAAGACAACCGACTCATGTATTTAAACCTAACGGTTTGAGTCGTAACATCTTTAACAACAAATAATGCCTGAAGTCTCGAACTGAGATTAGTTCCTTCCAATTCTAACCTTTAGGAATTTTAAAAAATGAAAGTAGGAATTACCATAAACAACGGCAATAGCTACAACAAAGACGAAAATCGAAATTTATTCTTAGTGGAAACTTTATTAAATTAAAAAGTTCTGGTCTGGTTGGATTTCTTCCATCATTTAATATCTAACTGGATTTCTCTATTCCCCTGATGTTTTCAACTTCAACAAGAAATGGATTTTGGTGGTGTGAGGGAAGGTTGCGAGGGTTACGTACGATTTGTGTTTGCCTCGACTGTAGGATATATGAAGCAAATTAAATTTTTGTTCACATAATGGGATGTATTGCTGTTTGTTGGAAAAGTTGATGTTACGAATAATCCTTAGGGAATGAGCTTTTTTGGAACTAATGGAAGATAAAACTTGATCTTGTAATGCTATAAAAATAGAACCAAAGGATGCAGTTTTATAAATACCAAAGAAAAGGATCTTTGCGGAGGCGTTTGTCCATAAACTTCTTATTTATTATTTAACTTATGAGTATGTAACGAGCACGAATCTGAACGTATTTATTTCGCTTCGTTTTAATTTTCAACCCCAGTATAAAAGAAATTATCTCAGTCTGCGTAAACGTTATAATAAAATTATCAGTTGCAGGAACATAATAAAATATATTTCCTTTTAGTCACGTACTCAAAACATTTTCTGCTTCTTATGTTATAAGAATGACACAAAATAAAAGCGAATTCTTTTAGCATTCTAATAAATTTAGTTTTGTCTAAAATAAATATGTAGCAGTTCTAGTAGTCCGTTCTAGGTAAACCTATGCTAAGTTTTAAAAACATAATTCATGTTCTGCGAGGCGTTTTTATAGTTTGATATCTGAGTTGGCTTCCTAAGTTTAATGGTTTTTTACACAGTTTATAAAATATTTATTAGATATAAATTCGTCTAAACTATACGTTGGTAGTTATTGACGTTAAGAATAGTGTGTGGTTGATTGGAATCAACAGTGTCTTTTAAATTTTAGTACAAAATATATCAATATATATTTTCACTCGGGGAACTGTCACCGCTAGACTGGAGGAGTGCGTTGGCACGCTGTCGCGGACTTCTGACGGGACTAAGAACATTTCACTTTAAAACACGATAATCCTAAAAATAAAAAATTGTGTAAAACATTCATTTTAATTGAAATTCAGCTGAAACAATGGAATTAAAACTTTGAAATGTTGAGTCGTAATGTTGAAATAAAGAAATGTTACTTGAAATAAGTAATTCAGAAATATATACTTTTAAATCTTAACTAAATATAAACATACATGGAATTCCAAACCTTAAAATATTCTAAAGTTTTCGTTTCAATTTTCTAAGATCTGCTCTCTTAAAGCTTTCTCTACTAAACTTCCAATATAGAAGTATCACTATCAAACCTTCAAACTAAAAACTGTAAACCTTCAATAAATTGAACTATTGGAACATTGTCTTCAGGTTTCTGAATATTTAATCGTTGAGTCCTTCTCAAGATTCTTAATTTCTACAAATCTGTACTTCTAAATAGCATTTGCATTTTCTACATCCCCAAGCTTCTGAATATTCTAATTCTTCGATATTTGGTAACATCTCCAACACTTTACAACTCTAAAAGTATGAAAATGCTTTAGTTTTGAAACTGTGCATATGAGCTATGAAACCTTTAAACTTCATATTTAGTTAAAGTTTTTAAAGGGAACTTTAAATCTTCAAAATTTCTAAGCTGATAAGGCTCGGAAACTTTTAAATTTCGGATTAATAAAATTTAAAGAATGTGACACTTTTTTCAATTTTTTAAATAAATTTAAAAATAGTATATTGTTTTATTAGGATTAAAAGTGTCACTTTTTGATGAGCAATTTTGCATTTGCGAGGCGAAGCGCAGCGTAGCCGAGCGGATGCAAAATTGCGAATCATTGAAGACACTTTTGATCCGAATGAAACATGCTATGTTTTCTCCAGCCGACATTAAGATTAAAAGAAGTGAAATGGTGCGGAATTTGTTCGATCACACGGTAATGTGCTAGAAGGCTATGCAAGAAGGTAGTCATGGCGTTGTTGAGTTATACATTTGTTTTGCAAAAAACAGCTTGTCATCGTAAAAGTGTTATTGTTGTGAGTTATTTTCTGATGAATAGTGAAGAAGATTTGCCCTTAGAAGTTGTAACAGCGGCACAAGATGTCAGTTTACATCTACTTCCGTCCAAATCGTGGGAAATATATGAGTTTGCTTACAAGCGATTCATGAGCTGGTGTGAAGAAAAAAACGTAAAAACGTATTCAGAGACGGCTTTATTAGCATATTTTGGGGATCTGGCGAAGAAAATGAAATCGTCTACATTGTGGTCGCAATATTCCATGGTCAAAGCGACTCTGAGCGTGAAAAATGGTGTCGAAATAGGAAAATTTTCGAAATTGCGAGCTTTTTTAAAACGAAGTAGTGAAGGTTATCGACCGAAAAAATCAAGAGTTTTAACGAACGAACAGATAGCAGTTTTCCTAAAAGATGCTCCCGATGGCAAATATTTGATGATAAAAGTGAGTTTTTTGATTCCTGAATGAGTTATTTTTCATAAAATGTCTTTAAGGTGGTTGCGATCTTCGGAATTTGTGGAGCATGTCGCTGTGATGAATTAGTGCAGCTTGAAATGGCAGATATTGAGGAAATTAAATCTGGTTTATTAATAAAGATTCCCGATACCAAAAACAAGAAACCTCGGTCATTTACTGTTATGGGAGAAAATTATTTGGCTCCTTACAAAAAGTATTTGTCTTTACGTCCTAAAAATTATAATGAAAGTAGATTTTTTATCAAATATAAAGATGGAGTGTGCCATAAACAGGTAGTGGGTATTCACAAAATTAGTTCGGTTTGTCAAGAAATAGCTAAATTTTTGAACTTGGAGAATACACATGAATTCACCGGGCATTGCCTGCGCCGCACGTCTGCAACGCTTCTTGTGGATGGTGGCGGTGATATAACATCTCTCAAGAGGCACGGCGGATGGCTATCTAGCAGTGTAGCAGAGGGCTACATCGAGGACTCGCTTAGCCATAAGGAAGAGGTAGCAAGTAAAATTTTACGGCTCCATGAGCCAAGCACTAGCACCAGCAGCAGCACCAGCACCAGTAATAGCACCAGTACCAGTATCAGCACCAGTACCAGTATCAGCACCAGTACCAGTATCAGCACCAGTACCAGTATCAGCACCAGCATCAGTACCAGCACCAATGAAAACATGGAAGAATTTATTGCAAATGAGAAGCTATCGAATGTAAATATTGTTAGCAACGGCACTAAAAATGTCGATAATGAATGTACGCCATTAATTAAGTTTGCAAATTGTACAAATTGTACTTTCAATATTACTTTGAAAAATTATAAATCATTGTCCTATTTCTTTAGACTATAAACAAAAAAATATCGACAGGATTAAAAATATTTTTAATTCTAGCATTAAAAGTAGTGAACGTTGTCTTGGTAACGTAGTTTTTTTTTATAGTTCCAAAATCATCAACTTTAGCTTTGGAAATTGGTATTAAAAATGACGGATTTTAAGACGGCTGGAGAAAAAATGTTTTTTTGCTTGTTTAGTATTTTTAATGTGAGTACAACGAGCGTACTTAAAAATTAATATGCGATATTCTTAAAAACTAGCAGGAAGCGGCCACATGTTAATAAGGAAAATATGTTCTAAATCATTACAACTACCCATCATTACGAGGTTTGTAGCTGCCGAACTAACAAGAGGCGTCTCAAGCGAATTTGGCAACGCACCAGGTATCCCTCGAACAATACGTGGAAGCGTAGTGTAGTTCACAAGAATTACATAATACCGTTACAAATTATAAAAACTACTCTCTTGAAGAATGCCTGGAAAATCTGACAAGCACATCAGATATTGACTATTCTCTATGGAAAGCCACGAAAAATCTAACACGGGCAAAAAGTCATATCCCCATACGCAAAGAAGATGGGTTATTGGCACGTACCGACATAGAGAAAGCTACAACTTTTGCTCAATATTTGGAGACGGCATTCCAGCCACTACCCTCCCAAAACACACAAACAGAAGAATCCAAAATAAGAGAGGTCCTCGAGGCTCCACATCAGATGTCATTCTTACCAAAATTCTGCTCAGTAAGGGAAGTACAGTTGCGGTCGAAAAATTTTCAACGGTAATTTATCAATTCAGCACATTTTTCTGATATTCACATCGTATGAAGCTGGCTTGTATGCTGTTTATGACATATCAAATGAATAAAAGTGACGTCTCTTATGAGAATTTAAAAGTCGAAATTACGCAGTCGCAATAGACCGTTGAGAATTTTTCGGCCGCAACTGTACAATACATGATAAAGACGAACATAAATCTCCGAAAGGCTCCCGGTCATGATTTTGTTGTAGGACAGCATATCAAGGAGCTCCCAAGAAGAGGAATAGTGCTCTTAACACTAATTTTCAACGCAGTGTTCCGCACAGTGTACTTTTCAGCACAATGGAAGGTAGTAGACATTATTCTTATCCATAGATTAAGCAAACCTCAAAATGATGCCACCTCGTACAAACCTATAAGTCTGTTACCAGTCCTAAGCAAATTACTGGAGAAATTATTGCTGAAAAGGATAATGAAGATAGTAGAAGAAAAAAATGTCATTCCCGAACACCAATTCGGATTCAGAAAATAGCACGGTACTATCGAACAGGTTCACAGTTACTGAAACCCGACTTTTGAAGAGAAGGGCTACTGCGCAGCAACCTTTTTAGACATGAGCCAAGCTTTTGACAGGGTTTGGCACATAGGACTATTGTATAAGCTCAAGACAGCACTCCCGCATACATTGTATATTATACTACAATCATACTTACAAGAAAGATATTCTCGTGTTAAGTAACGGAAATTTTCCACATAAAAGCAGGAGTACCACAAGGAAGTGTGCTAGGGCTCTATTTATATCTACTCTTCACTGCAGACTTGTCAACCGATCCAGAAACTCGCACAGCAACATATGCAGATGATAAGGCCATTAAATCAAAACACACAAATTCAAACATAGCTGCAAGAACCCTACAACAAGTCACCGGTACAAGTCACCTTCACGAAATGCAAACGCCAAACTCAACAAGTCTCCTTCAATGGCAAAAATTTATCACACAAGCAGATAATGTGAAATACCTGGGCATGCACCTCGATAAGGGACTGACATGGCAAACTCACATATTAAATAAAAGAAAACAACTTGGTCACAAACTTACCAAATACTACTGGTTGATAGGACACAGATCCAAGTTATCACTTAAGTTAGAAATAAATCAGTATAATTTATAAAATTGCTCTTAAGCCGATCTGGATATACGGTATCGAATTATGGGAAACTGCTTAACGTCGAATATTAATATCCTGGAAAGGTTTCAAGCCAAAGTTCTTCGGATAATAACGAATGCTCCATGGTTTATACGAAACAGAGAAATACTCCAAGACTTAAAAGGGTTAACAGTGAAACAAGAAGTGAGTGCCAGTGCAATGCAAAGTACCTAAACAAGCGTTATAATTATTATCATAAGTTTGTTAGTTTAAAATAAGATTTTAGTTACTCGGTTATCTCCCATACAACTAATATTTAAGTAATTAGTTGAGCTTGCTGTCATTGGACAATAGATCTCCAATTTTTTTACAACACCTGACACAATTTCATTTGCTTGTAGTGTTATGTAAACTGATGGCAAATAGAAATAAAACCATCAAAGTAATTATGAGATTTGTACGTCTATTAGTTACACCCTGTATAGTAACAATAACTATGACCAAACAGTTGCGAAACGGTGGCATGCTTTTGGAAACTTGCTTAAGAATAAATTCTTTCCGAATACTGGTCAACATATATGTTTTAATGCATATCTGATATTTTATTTGTTTAGCAAATGCTTTATTTGTTAAACCAATACTCTATCTAACCACGCCCACATTATCAACTGCTCCTCGACTGGTATAAAATATTTGAGAATTAAATATTCAGCTTTAAATATACAGTGCGGTTCACAAGAGGAAAAACTTTTGTATTATTGATTATACGTCAAAAAGTCATCAAAACATGGCCATAAATGCTTTGGCTGAAGTCTCGTTTTCCGGAGATTGCGCTGAAGATTATTAGAAGGGGTATCAATTAAAGCAGGCTAAAGAGAGTCAATTGGTACCCTCACATTACCAAGCAGTCCTACAGATAAGAAAGTGTAGCGGTCAGACTTTAACATGAAGTCTATGGGTCATGGAATTCCAGTAATAAGCGAAAACACATTAAAGAGTGTGTGAGATCGATGCGGATGCGCGAATAGGTGCCCAAGGTTAAATCTTGGATCATATCATAAGTTAGGTTAGGTTAGGTTAGGTAAATATACCCTCTAAGTTGATTAAGATTCAATGGTACATAGACGAGTACATAACTTATGAGCCGTAGGGTTGTTTGGTAACCTGTGGACACCAATTGGGGAGGGGTGAACAAGGAGCCCTTTGGTCTAAGCTTTTGATTAATACCCCCTACGAACCCCGGCACAACAATGGACCTCTTCAGGTATTAGAGGGAAAAAGCAGTTTGATATTTTTGCAGAGGTGCTTCAATGTGAAACGTTTGTAGTAAAGTTACATATTCTTGGTAAAACAAAAATTTTAGGAATTCACCATCTACATTTTACTTTTTGAACTTGTCAAATATCTTTCTATAATAAAAGTTCCGCTAGACAAGTCAAAAACAGCTTCTGTTATTAGTAGAAGAAAGGAAATTCCCGTTAACTTGGTTGAGTTAGGTTAGAAATTGATTTATCTGACAAACAGTTTAAGAGTCACGATTCCGAACGCAATGTTCTTACTTCCAAGATCACCAATTAAATTAAGAATCCGCCAATAAATTTAAACTCATCCAACGTGACGATGGTATATAATTATGCCCCACACAATCATACATGATGGTACGTATCGAATATCTCATAAATATAGTTGATTTTCGTATAAATAACATTTAAGTATCTTATGGTCGATGGTTGTCTGAGTAATTCGCGGGGACCTTAATATTTATCGACGGATATGTTTCACTTGAAATATAATCGAATATTTTGATTTTATCTGAAGGAGGTATAGTCGACATTTTATGCATTATAATTTAAGAAGAAGAGACGGTTTACTTAAATCGCTTTTTACTACAAAAAAAGGAATGCGCGCTTTAAAACAAAAATGTCAAAGTAATTAGCTGCCAAGAACGTTTTCCATTTTTCATGGTTCGCTAGTAAGCGTTTAGTTTTACCTGAAATTACATAAGCGTTAATTAATTTAATTATACCCCAATTAACGAACTTGGTTAAGTTGTTTATATAAGATGTTGAATAATTTATAATTTGATTTGACCACGCCCAGATTATTAATTATTTAATGTTTATTATAAATTGATTAAATAATTATGGTCCGTTGCTTCATTATATCAATTCTATAAGGAAGGTCCGTACAGTTGCATGACAGCCTTTTAATCAAAATTATGATCTTAAACTTCCGGAATTTTTGGTTGATATAGATACATATACGTATATTATAGTTCAACCAAAAATACAAAAATGAGTCATCACAAACACTTGGGCGAAAATGTAAAATGCATCTAGAATTACGCGAAGGCCACCCTGTAACCTAAATGATAAAATAAACAATAAATGAGCTAGAAAGATTCAGTAGCGGAACAAACCCCTTTTTAATTAAAAGTAAATGTAAAACAGCAATAAAAATCTGTTGGTTGCTAAGCGTACGTTACTGAATTCTTAGCAACGCGAAATTTGCACTCTTATCTTATCTCACCTCGGGTCGTATTTCTTTATTCCGGTGTGATTACGAAAGTGACTCATTTCTTGTATTCTTGGTTGAAGTATAGTATATGATTATTACAAAAAAAGGTAAATTAAACGTTATCTAACAAAAATCAACCATAAAAATCTGCACAGGAATAACATAAATAATGTAAGATCAGTGATTCTGATATGTCAATGAGGTTATGGTAGTGACCGTCGTCAATCGTCTTCTAATGTTAGAGAGAATATAAGTTCGCAAGTAGAGACAGCCAAGTGGAGTGAAAGCGGTGGTTCGAGGGTCTGGCATGGCGCACTACTTCTCCTTTTGGCATTCTTTCTCTAAAACTGAAAAGAATAGGCCAGGTTATGGTCAGTGCAGGTTTGATAGCTCAGTTGGGCTCTCATACAAGGATGCGTTGACAGCTGCTAAGATCATGTTTGGTGTGCTCTAGAACTCAAATCCCTTATCAAATTCTCCTGAAAATTGTACCTCTATTGAGAGAGTTGATGTCGCAACCTACTTAGACATACAAAGAAGCCAAGAACATCATTGTTTTCGTTCTTCTGAGTAGCGTTCCGAGCATTATGAGTCTTCTACGGCATAATAGATTAACATTGCGTTGATTAACATCTTTGTGTTCCTTCAGTTATGGAAAGTATAATATAATTTCTTCTATGAGACGCTGAGTGTGATGGAGGGGATGTGACTAGTTTTCGGTCGTTCTTTGAAGCCCAGTCTGAGATTCGCCATACTGAAAATGGAGCCTCTACCTAGAAGTGTATCGTAAAAAGGGGCTGGTCAGTGAATGCCATCGTCTCACGCACATAGCAAACTCAGAATCAGTGTAATTATTTTCAGAACTAACTTGAAGCAGTCTGCATGGTATTTAACTTCCTGTGGCACAAAATCACCTGCACTTAAAATCGTCAAAAAATTATCGTCGAGAACTTCGAGTGTGAAGTTTATCCCTGATGCTTTTAGTTGGGCAGGCGAGATTATTCCAAGTTTCGAGCTTAAAACAAATAAAACAGACGTCTCGAATTAAAAAAAATAATAATCTTTATTTATTCTGAGAGTTAATTCATTTTTTATATATAAATCGACTTAGTGTATTAACTATAACAGCAGAAAGGGACAGCATTCATCCGCGGATGGTCTTCCATGCTGCCCCACAAAGCAGGCAGATTGAAACTTGTGAGCCGGTCACCCTACCATCTATTGACCGAGCCCGACGTTGTTTTACTTGTATGATCTTCGTGCGAGAGACAGAAGTTTGAGACTTCAAATAGACCTCCTAGACTCCAGTATTATCTAACCATAGCTCTTAATCCTAATAAGTATGAACGTGTTTAGTCATGTATGTATTTGAATAAACTGTTAATTCCTTCCTGAAATATATCATCTTAATATTACCTTAAAAAGCAGAATCTCTTAGTATTGACCTTGAAATACCTTAAACAAGTTGAAGTCTTTAGAGGCCACCAAATATCAATTTCATATTTAATTGAAACAGCATAAGCTTGAATCATATTTAACAGCATAACTTTGAATCACCTTTAACTGCATAACCTCGAAGCGTAGCTTTCGGGAAGTCTTGACTTTGGGGCATCAGAAGATATGACCTTAAAGCGTAGCCCCTGGAAGAGTCGTAACCACTGGCCTCGGCCAGAAAATATGGCACTGACTTCGTGAATTCAAGAAATATAACCCTGACCTTGGCGGAAAGCATGACCTTGAAAATGTGAATTCAGAAACCTCATTTCTTCCCTGTTCTCCAGGTTAGTACCTACTTAGAGTACCGATGATTACACAGATACACAGGGTGTTAACCAGAAATGACGAACTTCGACCAGTTTAAGATTGGAGATGACACGGGATCAACAGCAGACGAAGCCAGTATTAGAACTTTATTTCTTTTCATCTGCAGGAACACGCAAAATAAGTTAATCTGCCTTCAAGGTAATACTTACATTCTTTTCCACAACAAATTCTATAATGAAAACCTTAAAAACGTATTGTGTATGTCAGTAATTTAGCAGCCGTAAACCGCGCCCATAACCCAACCACCACCGACTAGCACAATCAATACACTGTAGTGCGTACCTGTGCAAAAGACGTAGTGCATGAGCAAATTCTGCTACTCATAAGGTAGGTACATAGTGCACATAAGGGAAATATAATTCAGTGGCCGGCGCAGACAAAAAGGTTCTACGGAGATCACTAGCCATTCAAACGTCAATACTAAGTTCAGACAAAGTAAAAAAAAAACTTGCCTGCTAAAAAATTCCGATCCTATCTGAGAGGTTAGACACAAAACCGAAATATTGTAATGAAATGTAAAAGGCTTTAGAGTTCAACAAATAAACGTATAAGGTAATATTACATTCTTAAAATCAAGCCACCATCAATCAGTATATAAACTTTAAAACTTACAGTCTAGTAGATGCCAGCATCCTAAAGGGTTTCTGGAGTTCCCTAAATGGGTTATTTCGAACTCGTTAACCGCTGGCTTAAATTTAAATTTTTGTTTGGTAATAATCATTAATCTATATGATTCATTCTGCATTCTTTTAAATGATTATTTTAAGTCCTTCTTTGAATTAAGCGACTGGTGGCATATTAAAAACTTACATTAAGGCTTTATAGCCACAAGGTTGCTGGATAAACAACTCATTTTTACACAGTTTATTACTTAACAATTTTCTTAGACTCGATAGAGTTTAAGCCCACAGCTTTCTCAATAAATGGACACAAGAGGAGAACACATAGAAGTCCCGAAGATACAGCCAAGAACTTTATATTTGCACTATTAACGAAGATATAAAAACGGAACCACGATACATTGAAATTTTCTTGATCACTTACGGCCAGTTGTATTAAACTATTAATATCTGCTTAACTCTAAGCAAACATTAATTTACAAATATGTACAGGTATACACAGAAAACAAGTTACACTTAAAGATAAGCACATATTACAAATTAGAGATCAAAGTTTGATGCAACTGGCCATTAATGACTCGTTTTCCTCCCACCTTTTATCGGAATAGAGAGCAGAGTCGAGCAAATCGAAAAATATACCGGTAGGTCCATAAATAACGATATGCAATAGAAAACATCTGGATCAAGATGGCAGATATATTGCTCCTACATTATCGGGGATAACCAATCAATTCCGATACAAAAAAGTATTCACATCATTATTAATTAGTCGATTATCCTCTTCCCTTAGTCACCGATTCTTCTTCGATTTTCATGTGTTAGCCGATTAGTTTCAGAGTAGATACAAAGATAAAAGAGTAGTTTCGATGAGAGCAAAGATGAGCTCATATGATTCACAGTTCAGAATGGAGACCACTAGATCTGTCATAACCAGGTAAGGTCTGGATCGAAATTTAACTGGAAAATCATGTTGATTATCTTTTTCAATGTCGACGACATTGTTCAACGACATTGAAGTGGAGTTCCTATCTTACAGCATTATATAGTCAATTGAGTATGATCAAAAAATGTTCCTCAGAAAAGTTGGAGATGAATCATTGTTCTTTAAAGTAATAATCCAATAGTACAGTTAATTACACTATTTATGTAAAATCTAAATAAACATTGTTTACGTTGGCCTGTTTCTGAGACGAAGTTTCCAGATTTTTTTTGAAGAACTAGTAACTAATGTATTGGTAGGCTATGAAGATTATTCGATTTGATTAATTCATAGATTTTAACATTTGTCTTTTGGTCAGTACATCTTTAATGCGAATATTCACAGTATTTTTAAGTAGATTATATCTCACTATGCATCACACTCGCATATATATTATTACAAAACCCAAATTAGACACCATTAAGACCCATTAAACACTACTAGAACAGTTAACTCGCGTTGGTCATGCTATTATTCTCTTTACAGCGACATTATTAATGTTCCAAACCTTGACCAGTGCTGACCATGACCTGCGTGTCTTTCAACTATAGTAACCCTCCATGACCCTCAAGATCCTTACTTAACCTTGACCATGAGAAAAATAGTGGGAGAAGAATCAAAAAATTTGTCCTTGAAGCCTCGAATTCAGAGTATATAATCTTGAAGCATGACCTTGGCAGAAAACATGACCATGACCTGCGCGTCTTTCACCTTATAGTAACCCTCCATGACCCTCATGATCCTTACTTAACCTTGACCATGAGAAAAATAGTGGGAGAAGAATCAAAAAATATGTCCTTGAAGCCTCGAATTCAGAAAACATTATTTTGTTACTCATTTGGTTATTCTGTAAGGCGATGGAATTAAAAAAAATAAAAATTCGGAATAGAACAACCTAACAATCTTGGCTAGCATTGTCGGGATCTTGGGTTCAATCGACAAGGTCGCTATAACACTGAAGCACTTTTGAAGACTTGTAAGCTTAGGCCGACTCAGCCTGTGGAAATGAGTACATACCTGGGAATAATTTCCTAGGGTAATAGTAAGCATTCCGTGCGTAAAGCACAAGAAGCCTAGCCTACGTTGCTGTATCTCAATGAGCCTTCATGGTATGGAAAAGGAGACTATTATTATACAACACTATGTTATCAATACTGTCTAACCTTATGTCAAAACAAAAGCGCAAAGTAAACATGCGTAGTATAAAAGGCTGCAACCTTTTACAGAATTCTTAACTCTATACATCAAAGAACAATATTATTTAGTAAGTACCATTATCTTCTCTTTTCTCGATTTTCACAACTTTTTTGCTAAAAAACATATAACGCACTACATGTATTTATTTATAATTCATGAGCGTTCAGCTCTTTTCCATAAAATTTAACGCCTTTTCATCCCTGCGATGCCGATACCATCAACATAAAAATTTTAAAATATTAAAGTTGAAAAGTTCACACAGCATCACATCACATTACGTTTTAACTCCCCCTTCCGAATTTTTCAGATAGATACCTGTCGAGAGGAAATAAATGAGGGTGTTCTACGTGCGTGTTTTTATTTTGAGGTTAATTAAATATTAACATTAAAACGGTTTTCATTATGTGCAATCGATAAAAGTGTGTTTCCATTTTGCAAACCGTATTGGGGGAATATGTATAGGGATCGAAGAGCTTTATTGTTGACAAAGGAAATATGAGAACTGTAAAAAAAACAACGAACCCACCTTTTTAGGGTTGATTGACTTTTAGCATGTCTGCATTCAAAAGTAAAATGTTATCATTAACATAGGGAATAGCCTTGCAAATAGTAGGTGCTTGGTCTTCCTTAAGAAAAATTACCCGTTGATTTTGATTGGAATTGTCGTTAGTCCTTACAAAAGAAGTTTAAATAAGGCAGTTTATTAAAAAAAATTACAGAAGTTATTCGCCATGGGTTAAATAATAATAATAATAATAATAATAATAATTACTACAACCCATAACCTTAACCAAGGCCCCAGAAGCTATAAGCTTGTGCGGGAGGGAGGGGGCGATTATTATTATTATGTAGGCCCAACGAAGCAGAACACTTTTTATCGTCGCACGTTTTACAAACTTGGCAAATAAATAGCACTTGACATGCTCAATGAAGTTTAAATGAACCAATTTTGCAGCCAAAAATAAGATCAATAAAATCACCATTATGAAAATAATTATTACATTACATTAATTAACATCGTTCATGAGCTCAAAGACTACTGATCAGCAATGAATTAGTTGTTGAAGCTGACCGGACTTGTGATAAAATTAAGTTATATCATGCTAAGGTCATCAAGATCACGTGAAGTACAATAACTGATACCATTGTGTCGATTGGAAGATGGTAATCCGGCTTAATCGGATCTCAATAGAAGAGAAACTTGATGAAGGTGTAGCTCGTATGTGTTCTTAGTAAAGTTGAAATGAACAACAAATGTCTCAGATTAATATCACCGTATATTCCAAATCTAGTGGGGAGGTAGTCAATATCTCTTAGAACAGGTTAAGTTATAAGATTAGAAGAAAACATAACTACAAGCATCAAAAGTAAACACAAAGTTCTAATAGAGTAATACTAGTTATTATGCCTGAAAAGTTTTGTGGAGGAAATAGTCTATATATACTGAGCAAGAATAATATTGAAGAATGCCCAATTTACAAGAAAAAGAGTACTAAAAGGCAAATGACGTAGACTACTCGAGGACTCGAAAAATGTTCTGCAAACTTAATGATGAGATTACGCATCCTCAGTACGCATTTAACGAAACATTTTTACAGGATATGGCAATTGTGATTGGCAGAGGCCATGAAAGATTGCATGTAGACCATGATGGTATGTCTTTCAGACTTGGTGAATAAAAACGACATTAATGTAGATCTGATTTTCCAAAATCTTAAGTTTCCTGTTGAAAGATCACTAAAGATGACATGATTTAGTACACTTGACAGTTTCGTATGCTTCCGAACTTGATGAGAACGTAACCCTACCTGTTGCGGGAGTAAATAAATGTGTCCTTCGTAACGTTGCAATCGTTACGCACCGTAAGAAAATCGTGTTGTGAAGCGCGTCCGGCGCAGGTGGCAATAATGTTGCTAATTTAAAACCAAGCTCCACTGTTTTGGATACACTCCTTTCCTAACGACCTGGCAATATATTCGGTACAGATGTTGTTGAGTGGTGACAGCTATGAATGGGAGAGATGACGATTTCACTGATCTATTAAGTCTAGTCGATTTGTACCGCTAAATTGAAGCTCCATAGATCGCCAAAAGACGAACTATATTGTCAACGTTTTTGAACATTTTTTGTATTAAGTTTTCGTTTCGTTCGTAAGAGGTATCGCATCCATTGAAAGCGTGTAAAAATAAAATATGTTATTGAGCATATTTGTCAATGTTTGAAGAACTGTGGATTTTAGGTTCCTTCATATTTGAAATGTCCGATGAACTTACTATACATAGACGAGTCGTTCTCTATGCTAATCGCAGGCTAATCGTAGTGAAATAGTAGATTGTGCAAGAGTGGATATGATACCTGATACAGCACGAGGACGAAGTTTGAGGTACGACGCCGAAGGCGGAGTGTGGATTAAAAAATGTATAAAACCTTTCTTGTTCATAAATTTAAAGATCTACAACTTTTATAATGACCTTCGACCCATAGAAAGCGAGATACTTTACAAAAAAACCGATGTTTTTTATCTTTGACCCCCAATATTGTTAACACGCCGAAATAAAGTTATTTATATAAAAAATTCACTTTTATTTATTCAGCAGATGAATCCTAAAATTACCGGATTATGAGTAGAATGATATTAACGTCGATAAGATTTGTCAGAAAATATTTTTACAGGAAACAGCTAGAATTTCTGTTAAAAATCTGTTCAATATAATTATTATAGATACTAACATGTAGAATTTCCATAAGACCTCTAGCAACATTTGTTGGTTTATTTCGGACGAGGAACTGGGGTGGCGGCAGAACATCCCTAGTACCTCATGGCACCGATTGCTATGATCATACGACCGACCCTACTACAATTTAGCTGAATCTAGGAGAATTTCATTCACTGTAGATATTTGTATTGTGCCAAGTTCTACTCTTTTACTATTGAATAGGGTTAAGCTGAGGTTATAACTTAAGTGCAGAACGAACGATCTTCAACTGTTTTTAAGTATAACTGCAACGAACTGACTCAATATTATGCATAATTGAAGTTTCTTTAATAATAACTAGTAATAATAGAAACCGTACAACGGTATGGAACCTTTCTGCACTGCCGTTTTGGCAACGGCGTTTCAGCCACAGATCGTTTCAGGTCTCTTAAGCTGGCTCAGCCAAAATAGCACAACACAAAAAGAAATATATAATGATTTAGTGCTAATTAATTGCTATTTAATTGCGGTAAATAAAAATTTATTGCTCTGCTTTTTTTAAAAGAAACCATGGCTGAGCTGGCAAAAACCGTGTGCTGGCTCAATCGAAAAAAAAGGAAATACATATTTTTTGATTTAGTGAGAATTAATTGCTAATTAATTGCTCTAAATAGAAATGTATAGCTCTTATTTAAAAAAAATCATGGCCGAGTTGGCAAAAACCATATGCTGGCTTAATCGAAAATAAAAGGAAATACATATTTTTTGATTTAGTGAGAATTAATTGCTAATTAATTGCAAATTAATTGCGCTAAATAAAAATGCATAGCTCTTATTAAACTGCAAAAAACCGAGGATAAGGCCGTCATATAAGGGTGAACTGTGTGACCGGCATAGGTGCGGTAGAATAATTAATTGTTCCAGCACAACACACCAAAGTGTGTTCTACCAAGCACTATCAACTCTAGGATACTTAAAAATATACTCTTCGATTTAATTGCTACCACAAATCTGCATTAAAACGGCGGATAAGGCCGTCACATAAGGTTGAACTAGCATAGGTGCGGTAGAATAATTAATTGCTCCAGCACAACACACTAAAATGTGTTCTACCAAGTACTACTACCTCTAGAATACTTAAAAATATACTCTTTGATTTAATTGCTACCAGAAAACTGCATAAAGACCGCGGATAAGGTCATCATATGAGGTTGAACAGTGCTACTGGCATAGGTGCGGTAGAATAATTAATTGTTCCAGCACAACACACCAAAGTGTGTTCTACCAAGCACTATCAACTCTAGGATACTTAAAAATATACTCTTCGATTTAATTGCTACCACAAATCTGCATTAAAACGGCGGATAAGGCCGTCACATAAGGTTGAACTAGCATAGGTGCGGTAGAATAATTAATTGCTCCAGCACAACACACTAAAATGTGTTCTACCAAGTACTACTACCTCTAGAATACTTAAAAATATACTCTTTGATTTAATTGCTACCAGAAAACTGCATAAAGACCGCGGATAAGGTCATCATATGAGGTTGAACAGTGTTACTGGCATAGGTGCGGTTGAATAATTAATTGCTCCAGCACAACACACTAAAATGTGTTCTACCAAGTACTACCAACTCTAGAAAACTCAAAAATACACTCTTTGATTTAATTGCTACCAGAGAACTGCAGAGAAACGGCGGATAAAGCCGTCATATACGGTTGAACAGTGCGACTGGCATAGGTGCAGTAGAATAACTAATTGCTCCAGCACAACACACTAAAATGTGTTCTACCAAGTACTACCAACTCTAAAATACTTAAAAATATACTCATCGATTTAATTGCTACCAGAAAACTGCATAGAAACGGCGGATAAGGCCATCATATGAGGTTGAACAGTGCGACTGGCATAGGTGCGGTTGAATAATTAATTGCTCCAGCACAACACACTAAAATGTATTCTACCACGTACTACCAACTCTAGAAAACTCAAAAATACACTCTTTGATTTAATTGCTACCAGAGAACTGCAGAGAAACGGCGGATAAAGCCGTCATATACGGTTGAACAGTGCGACTGGCATAGGTGCAGTAGAATAACTAATTGCTCCAGCACAACACACTAAAATGTGTTCTACCAAGTACTACCAACTCTAAAATACTTAAAAATATACTCATCGATTTAAGTGCTACCAGAAAACTGCATAGAAACGGCGGATAAGGCCGTAATATGAGGTTGAACAGTGCGACTGGCATAGGTACGGTTGAATAATTAATTACTCCAGCACAACAGACTAAAATGTGTTCTACCAAGTACTACCAACTCTACAATACTCGAAAATACACTCTTTGATTTAATTGCTACCAGAAAACTGCATAAAAACGGCGGATAGGCGAATAAGGCAGTCATATAAGGTTGAACAGTGCGACTGACATAGGTGCGGTAGAATAATTAATTGCTCCAGCACAACACAATAAAATGTGTTCTACCAAGTACTATCAATTCTAGAATACTTAAAAATACACTCATCGATTTCATTCCTACCAGAAAACTGTATAAAAATGGCGGATAGGCGGATAAGGCCGTCAGATGAGGTTGAACAGTGCGACTGGCATAGGTGCGGTTGAATAATTAATTACTCCAGCACAACACACTAAAATGTGTTCTACCAAGTACTACCAACTCTACAATACTCGAAAATACACTCTTTGATTTAATTGCTACCAGAAAACTGCATAAAAACGGCGGATAGGCGAATAAGGCAGTCATATAAGGTTGAACAGTGCGACTGACATAGGTGCGGTAGAATAATTAATTGCTCCAGCACAACACAATAAAATGTGTTCTACCAAGTACTACCAATTCTAGAATACTTAAAAATACACTCATCGATTTCATTGCTACCAGAAAACTGTATAAGAACGGCGGATAGGCGGATAAGGCAGTCATATATGGTTAAATAGTGCATCTGGAATAGGTGCGGTAGAATAATTAATTGCTCCAGCACAACGCCGTTTTGATGCAGTTTTCTCGTAGCAATTAAATCGAAGAGTGTATTTTTAAGTATTCTAGAGTTGGTAGTGCTTGGTAGAACACATTTTGGTGTGTTGTGCTGGAACAATTAATTATTCTACCGTACCTATGCCGGTCACACAGTTCACCCTTATATGACGGTTTTATCCGCCGTTTTTAATAAGAGCTATGCATTTTTATTTAGCGCAATTAATTTGCAATTAATTAGCAATTAATTCTCACTAAATCAAAAAATATGTATTTCCTTTTTTTTTCGATTGAGCCAGCACACGGTTTTTGCCAGCTCAGCCATGGTTTCTTTTAAAAAAAGCAGAGCAATAAATTTTTATTTTGCGAAATTAAATAGCAATTAATTAGCACTAAATCATTATATATTTCTTTTTGTGTTGTGCTATTTTGGCTGAGCCAGCTTAAAAGACCTTCGTTTCGGCGCTGGATTGTTCGGCGAAAGTACGTTTCGGCGCCAATTCTGTTATTCGCGTTATTTCTATGTATGTAGTTATAATTTTATGAGTGTTGCATTCCTTACAAAATAGATGTAATTTGATGATGTAATATTTTTGTTGTACACCTACTACACGAAAACATGATTGATTATGATCGGATGCATTTAATCATATGCCACTATTAACACTGATATTATGACTGTTGGCGCCGAAAAGGCCGGTGCCGAAAAGACACTGCGCCGAAACACCGTTACCGAAACGTTCTGGCGCCGAAACGCCGTTGCCTAAAAGACGGCGCCGAAACGTCCTAAACCGCCGTATAATGTTTATTCACGATATTGACTAAATGTGTAATAAGAAGTAAAGGATATGTATTCGAATATCTTTTAGCAAAGTATGGATTACAGGATTGACCTTTGATCACTAAAAATAATTATTAAAATATTTTAAAACTTTAAAATAGTATTTACGTTGTGAGAACCTTATTTATTTGCTCAAAACCAGTTACTTAAGTTAGTATATTAACTCGATGCAGATATTCTTCTGTACAATAGATCCACTATTCTATTATTATAGTTTGGATTTCGTTACGCGACTTCTAAAGGAGTTAGTAAAAAAATATTACAGTTAGTTTTGAAACCACCTTGTAAATCATTTCTTTTATGCTTAACAATTTCGTTTCATCATAAGTTCGGTATTATTCTTCATCTCTTTCTATTAGCATTGTTCATTTAAATACAGTAATATTTAAAAGCTCTCTAGTCATTTTTTTTCTGTAACAAATGTTTTATCAAAGGTTCATTACCCAAAGGTGAACAATCTATGTAGGTGGTCAGATTGCAAAAGAAAAACTCGGCTGCAAATCGCCTACGTCTTACCTCATCTAAATTATACCACTTGTTTGAAAATCAGCCGAAAAAACCGATCTGTTTGCTATTGTTGAGTCTTTTGATATCTCCTGAAATATAATACTGATAAATTAATCCCTGAGCTGTAGGCTATATTTATTTTGTGACAACCTAAAATTACTATTCAATCGATATTCGAGAGGATTAAAATATTAAATTCTTAAATAAGGTGGGAGATGATAGAAGAGCTGAAGTATGTTTTGTATTAATGACATCTCGGTTCGTCTTTGACGACTTATTAGCTGTCGATAAAAACTCTAATTTATTATTCAAACATGCATAACTCGCGTGAGTGTGTGTATGTTAAAATTCTTTGAAATCTATAAGGACATTGTTTTCTGGTCTGGAGATTGAAATCGAAAAGTTCAGTCATTGCCCCAGCTATGGTATGGAATCTAACTGTGCAAGTGGTAGATAAAATAGATGAAAAGAGTTACGAATATAACTCATCCAACGCGCATTATTACGCAACACACCTACTTCTATGGAAATGATGCTGCTTTGAGTTTAGATGATACCAGTAAATTCATTTCTTTTAATAGTGAGAGCAAATCTTATTAAGCTTTTAAAATCTATATATGTATATCCTTTTTATATATCCATTTATATTATATCAACTTTTCTTCCCTACATATTACCCTACATTTTATATCATAGGGTGTACAAAAATGGATCGAAAATCGATTATAATATAAAAGTAATTGAGCCTCTATAACTTCTATAAAGATTTTGACACTTACAAAAGCAACATAATCCTTGGGCTCACGTACAGGATACAACAAGGATATAGGAACACTCCATGTACTTGCCCGGACTTATATTGCATTTTGTAGTTTCGTCTCAGAGTTATTGTTAACTTTGAATCCATTCTGAACACTTGATTTTTAATTTCTCCGATTGGACCTACAAAGCGAAATATTGAGTCAAAGCAGTAAATCTAATTAATGTAGGGCATTTTGCAGGAAATCCAAAAACACAATTTGTATTTACCATAGGTTAAAAATCAAATCTTTCCGTTCAAATGCTTCCAAGGGATTCTCGAGCAAACCAAAATTCTCAGACCATATTAAGTCAAATATACAATCAAAACGGTGAATCCATTCAAACTGAAGAGAATCTCTACTCATACTCAGAATCTCAATACAAACTGATATGAATGCAAACAAAAAATCGAGAAAGTACCACACCATTTCATGGTTGATACCACTAGAGCTTTGAACAAATTGAAATCTGACTGAATCTGAGTTCTCAGAAGGCAAACACATCATCAATAAGTTCGAGAACTAAACTGAGACATTTAGAACGATGGGAGGTGCTCATAAATCAATTAACCTAAACATCAAGTCATGTCATGGATAATTCAGCTGCAGTATTATACGGGATGATTAAGACATAAGTGATATTTGTTAAATGGTAGGTAGAGGGACGGTTGTATAGCAAATTGATATTTTCAAGTACAGGTCAAAAACAATTTTTTTCCAGAAAATAAATTTGTAAGTTTTATTGAATTTTGGATCCGGTTCTGTCATTCCTAACAGACCTAATTACTGAAGGTAACCTTGTCATTGAAAACAGAAATGTGATATGACTTGTCTGTAACTAAAAGATAAATAAAAGTGGAGTTTATTATTTATTATTTTATAGTTGAATGACACTACAAGAAAATTTATGTGCAAAAATTGTTGCTATCGTATTTTATTGTCAAGATTTCGTGATGTACTTACAGCATTATTTAAAAAAATATTAGAGTTCTTTAGGATAACAGATATTAATATACACAAACTGGATAAAAAATAATTCATATCCCGGGTATTAGCAAATAATTTAACAATAATTCTGGTATAGTAATCTAGGACAAATATTACATAATTTAGGTACGTAATGAATCTCTTCTAGAATATAAACAGATATGTTATAAAATAAATCCATTCATTCATACCATGCCATGACTTTCAATAAGTACTCCTGTTAAGGTTTTTAAAGTGTTATTGTAATCTTGCAGTTTTGATTTGTGAACGTTTTCTGCTAAGTCGCAAAAACTTCTCGTTCTGTGCGCTCATCTAGCATTTACCTGCTGATTTTGAATACTTTTTGAAATAAGAATTCTACATTTAAATTCTTGATGTAGAGGTAGGCTTACGGCTAAACCGCCGTAAGACTACCCAAGAATATTAATCTACACCACCAATTAAGAATAGAATAGTAGAAAATGAAGTCATTCCAATGATGTTTCTACTAGAAACCTGCGCAGGACATCTGAAGGCCACATAAATCCTAACTATTCGTTCAAAAAAAATCAGCAAATCGGAAGATCATTGGTACTGATTTGGATTGATAAAATCCACTGGTTAGAATATCAATAAATAATTTTATATCCAATAATCAAGAATAGAACTTGACAACACCTATAATTTGAAGTATTATCTACCATAGCTCTCCAAAGAGTCACAATGAAATCCATAAAAAGTAAAGAGCTTTAAGCCATTAGAATCCTCCAAGGGACAAAATGTAAAGCTCATAGAAGCCAGAAGATTCTTGCTAAAGGATCCATAAACAATGGATACCAATAATCAAGAACAGGACAAGAGAAGGTCAGTCCAAAGTCGACTCTACTACAGCAAGGCAAATACTCATTCAAAGAACTAAATTTAAACAAATCGAGAAATTATACTAGAGTTTTAAACGCCGTAGAAATCCAAGTACCTATTCCGTTAAAAGTAAATCGAAGCAAATTCCTCTTCTTGAGAAAAGATTAATCTCTTCTCACGTATTACAATATTTAAAAAACTATTTATGCTAATAATGAAGAATAGGACAAGCCTAACTACTCAAGATCAAATCATTTTAATGTTAATTCTACTAAGACTCAATCAATTGACTCCAAACGAAATGGATATATTTGGATATAACATAAAAACCAGCCAAGAAGATCAATAAATAGTCGATACCAATGCCAACATTACTTGAAAAAAAAAATTCAACCGTTTTAGCTCTTGTGTAATTCTAGTACGAACAAAACGATAGGAACCGCTACGGTAGTTTACTGTAAGGCAAGATTGATGGACAGTGGAACTGACGTCTTATACTATCCAAGATTTTAAGGCTTAGAAAGTCAAATATCTAGTCAAAAAGAGGAATATATGCTGCCTGAAAGCTTATTGGTAAAAAGTCTTGCAAAAGCTAAATATTCTGTCAAAAACTAATCAAAAGTCTAATCGAACTCGAAGATTTTTGAGGCCCTACTCAAGGTATCAAAAAGCAATAAATAGTGGATAAACAACTTCTGAGTCTTGGCCGAATTACATTGACTAGAAAAGAAAAACTAGTGCTTCAATCACATGGGGCTTCCTCCAGAAAAAATAAAAAGATAAAAGACACTTAGAAAAGATCAATGTTTCGCCCCTAGTATAATTAACATGTTGAGTTACTCTGTTGCTCTCGGTTTTCTCTTTTCGTAACCTATAGATTTCACGTGCAGTAGGGATAATCAACAACTGAAAATCGCATTGATATGGAACTTACAATTGACCCTCTAATCCCAAAAACACATGCTTTTAATTTTTCAAGAATTGCATGCAAGCCTTTGCCATTTAGATGTTCAATAAAATTCTCTAGAACTAGAAATGGTGCAGAGAAAAGAAAGCACTGGTGCGTTTTTAAAGTGGTATTTGCATCGTAACATTTTTTTGTGTAGGCTCGGTTTCTTTGATTTAAATTTTAATAATAGAATAAACTCCATAAATTTAGTCATTAGTGCATATATGCTCACCAAGACATCGAACTGTGCCTTTTACTTTACGATCCGGTATGCTAACTATTCAGGGACTCCTCGAAGACTTAGCCATTACCAGAAGATTTGACTAAGCACTAACTAAATAAATGTTTCATCAGCATCAAAAGCATCGACATCACAACATGTTATATCCACCAGTTGGTGGTTGTCTCTGATTGTAGCAAATGCTTGGTCTTCACAGAATTAACTTTGCAGATGATGTCGGATTTTTACAATCTCTTTTTTAGAATGATAAGAGTTCTAATTCTGTTCACATAACTTAATTAAATCTCTTGGTGTTAACATCTGGTTGCACATAGGTGGCTGAAGCTTACTACGTGCTGCTAATCTTTTTGGCGGTACCATCAATGCTATTATAAGATGATTTCTCGTGATTTGTACAAATACTAAAGGTTTGTTGGACACCTTTGAGTAGTACATTCGATAATGAAATATGTATGATTAGATTTTATTGATTCAGCAAAAACTGTTTTGAACGGTTTCTACTACTATGTCATATGATCTACCGTCATTTTTTTCCGCGAATGGGAACTGCGCATAGGTAGTTTGTATTAGGATTCTAGAACAGTAACCAGAGTAGAGCTAGAAGTAAAATCTCGCCGTGCGCTATTTCATACAAACAGAGTGGGAACTCTAGCTCACTAACATAGAATAGCCTCACATTTTATTTAGCAACATTAGTTAGACCCCCAATCAAATAGGTATTGTTTAATCGAACCCAAAAGCTCAATTTTCTATCCACTCCAAGAAAAATAAAAAATAGTTAAAAATCAGGTACATATATCATTCTGAAATATGATCCCTCATATTTATTTAAGTTTCGTGAGGAATAAAGCTAAATACTCGTAGCATCTTTGAGGTGCACAGAATGCCCTACTGGAACTGAAGCATACATGCGCTATTATGAAGAAGCACAGCTTTGAGACATTCACTTCACCTTCACGTCTTACTGTAAGTTAACCTGTATCAGTCCAGGGGCTATACTAAATGTAAGGTATCTTGAGAAAAGTATGGGATGAAATATTTTTCCTTATTTCTAAACCATGACAAAAAGACGACACCAGGACCCAACAAGTACTTTTTTGGCCTAGATCTTTATTTAGGAAATTAGGAAAAACGCTTAATTACTAGTACTGAAACAGAAAAATTTATTTTTTATTTTTTCACTATTTTTTTCTGAAATACTAAAGCACTCAAAATTCTATAATAATCAACTAGTAATTGAACATTTTTTTTCCGCGTGAACCAGTGTAAGTTTCAGTGCAAGTGAAATCAATCGACTTCAACTTTCACTTGTTAATATACAATTCTGCTAGGTAATTAAATGGTATATGAATTCTTTGCAGACTAAGAATTAATCTTAGCTGTTTAGGGAGTGCACCTATACACGCGGCACCCCATATATCGCTGCCTATGGCTGAAATTCAGTATATAGTAAAATTACACCATTGAGCAAGAGGTAGGAAACAACAAGCACCCTTGCTTTTTATGAAATGGGAGGAGTCGGATTAGGAGCCAACCCTAGATTAAAAAAATGTAGAAAACATGCTAGCAACATCCAAACACTTACAGCCGTACTTAAAGAGAGATTACACGCGTATACCATAATATTTTGATTGGCAATTTTGATGCTGTACCGTCTATGGTTTCAACAGTTTAATATTTGCTCAGCGTAATTTATTACGCGATGTAACCAAGTTTGCCCGTATTTCCAAGACCCGTATCGCAGGTTAAGAACTACCGCTTTAGTATTTAAATAAAATGAAGTCTTATTTAAAGCACATTTTACATTGCCCCCATCTGATATTGGGACCCGCTAATAGATGACGCTGTACAGCAACAAAACTAGAGTCACTACATCTAGGCACCTAGGACGCGCTGGTCGATCAGAGTAGAGACCCTTTAATCAGAGTCTGGCCAAGGCAGCCATTTTATATCAGAACACCTGGAGGCAGATTTGAAAAGTACAGAAATAGTTACACGACCAAATATTGGCATGCATGTAAATAGTATTTGACTCAATTAAAAATCACGAAACAGTGGGCTGTTTATATAAAACAAATTTAGCAGTAAAATTACATTGTAATTAGGAAGTCAAAATCAAAATATTATATCAAAAATATTGTAATATAAAATGGCGGGCACCGTGGCAACGCATTGGCCTGACTCTAATTGAAGGGTCTCTAGACCAGAGTACCGCAATGCGCCGCCATATTGGGGCAAAAGAAGCACGAAATTGTTCATTATTTGTATCTGATTGCATTTAATCAAATCCACGTTTACTTTAAAAGGTTTTTCTTATTCTGAAAGATCAAACCTCTAATATGTCAAATACGTAAAACGTAGTTTTAATTTGTTCATTATTAAAAATCGCCCTTCTCTGCCCCAATATGGCGACCTTTTGCGGTACTCTGCTCGACCAGCGCGGCCTAGGTGACTAGGTGTAGTGACTCTAACAAAACTAGGCTAAATGACGTCGATATGCGGTAAGGGTTGCCAGACTTTACGGGTTCTGCGGGATTGTCCCGCGGTTAAAGCTTCTGTCCCGCGATGTAACCATATTGTCCCGCAAAAAGTTTTTTTTGTGTATACATATACGAGGGGTGTCGAAGCGGATCGACTTTCTTCTGCAGGATAACAAGCTTCTTTCGATTTCCAAAGGGCTGTAGAATGAAGGAAACATATAATGACCAACATTTATACCACGCTTCCTCGTAAGTTTGTAAGCATGTGATGTAGAGTTTGTGTCTATGCAATGACCTAAGGCCTCCTCAACGGTGAGAGCACGTTGATGTTGATGAGAGTCTCGTAATAGCTTAGATCTAGTCGCTGATATTGGTGCTGTGGATGTTAATTCGCTAAGAATATTAACTCTATACGTTTTCCAGTAGTTCTGGATCCACCAAGTTCATTTATCCTATGTAATTTTGTTTTTCGACTGCTCTCCTCAAATGGACGACCAGCAGGGCTTGATGAAGAACTAGATGCACCTAGATCTTCAGAAGATGAAGGGGATTCGACCGACATCAGCAATTTTCAATACTATATCGTTCAAGCGGATCCAGTTTTGCATTTTTTGATTTAAATCTAGATAGATTCCTAGCACACCCTCCCAACAAAAATGTACACAAAATATCGACCTTCGATTGTAAGGGATTATTGACAAATAATTGCAATAACTTTATGAGTCATTTTTCTTACCTGCTTTTAATGCCCACCCCTTTTCTTAAAATCAACACAAACGAAAACAGTTATTAAGAGTGAGTCATTAGGCTATTTAACTGTCTTCGACAATATCTTAAATCCTAAAATTTTAACTTGAATTTGGCCTCCTAGTATGCTCTAATCAAACACTGTAGACCCGTGGTGTAACTACCGCCCCCGCAGACCCCGCGACGCGGGGGGGCGCAACCATCCGAAGGGCGCTGCTTGCGTGAAATTTTATTTCGTTGGGAATAGAAATCTTAGAACACGCATTGGAGGTAAAAAAACATTACACCTATGAAAACAATAAAAAGGAATTATGGATATACATTGCTCAAAATAATTAGAGGATATTGTAGTGCAATAATAAGAGGTGCTTAAAATAAGATTTATTAAATTATTAAACAGTAATTACTTATCTTCGTGTTGTATTTGTAAATTGTAATGAAATTTTAAACTTGTTTAAAAACTTCAAAATAAATGTGCCGACTTGTTGGATCAGAGACAACAGATTGATAATCTGCGTAGAAATGTATAGCTTTTCTCAATTTTAGTTGCGCCACCCACACACATGCTGTATTCCCACACCATTCGATGCGTCTCATCGAGCTGAACAACAGTGGAATTTGGGGGGGGGCAGTAGTTCTCGAGATAATCGCCTTTTTTGAAAGGGTAGCCATAACCTTCCATGTTCATTTCTTCACCCTACCTGAAAATGTTTTGATGCGCATGCGACCTAACCTAACCTAAATTAATCTAACCTAATCAAAAACTAAATTAAAAGTTCATAAGTACTGATGAACAACGCAAAACTAAATTAAACCTAACTTAAACCTAGCTTAGGTTAGATTCGGTTAGGACACTATTATTGAACTCGATGAGACGCATCGCATGGTGTATAGCATGTGCGGATGGCGCACCAGAATGTACAGTTTTACCAAATGTATAGAGAAAATAGTAAAAACAGTGGATTTGACAGTTTAATTGTCTAATCCGCCTGCTTTAAAGCCTGAACAAAACTGTAATTAGTTTTAAATCTCATTAATCATATAAAACAAATTCGTTAAAGATATACAAGCAAATGAATTATTATTAGTTATTGCATATTTTATTTTTACCAAACTTACCTACGTATAATTAATTTTATATACGAGAGCGCAACCGTGTCTTGTAGGGGCGCGCAATCTTTCGTAGTTACACCACTGTGTAAACCAGCAGTGATATAACTTTCGAACGTTTTCGGTGCATCGGTATGTATCGGTTACAATTTTTGGAAACACCTATTGATTCAAGCATCATGAATTGAATTCAAGATAAATATGAATTTTATTAAGTTTTTAAGTGTCCCGCAAAATGCTAAAACAAATCTGGCAACCCTGTACGCGGTAGGTGAAATGGATTATGCAATGAGATGCATGCGTGAATTGTAACATAACCTTCAAATCCTCCAATATGACAATAATTTATCCCACCGCATAATTAGATTTAATAAAATCCAGCTAGAATACAGGTCAACATTCGGCGCGTCCCAATTGGAATCTCAATTTTGATAATAGGATAGAGACAGTGGCGGGATCTGGGGGTAGTAAAAGGGGCCATTGCCCCCCTCAATGTTGAGACAACTAAGAAAGATTTTAATCAAATCTCAAGAGCACGACTTTGCCTCCCCCCCCCACCAATAACAGAGCTGAAATCCCACCACTGAATAGGGCTGTGTACTATTTATTTTAACATTAATTAAGATGCAATGATTGCTTGGTTAAGATAACATTTTTAATATTAAGATGCCTGGACATCCCGTATTATCCAATTTTTGTTTTTTATTTATTAAGGCTATTAGTAGTTAAGGGCATAATAAATATTTTGACCTTGGGTTATCAATTAATCGAAAAAGCTGTTTACGTAATTTTGCAATTTTGGTAGAGTTTAGTTAAGTTTACTGTCTGAAGCCCGACTTCGTGTTAGTTATCTATTTTTTAACATACAAGTATTTAAAAATAAAAATTACTTACACATAGTAATATAATCCTTCATTTATGCACCAAACACAAACAATACAGCTATTTTTGTTACTTTTAACCCGACGTAACACATACACAAACGAACTCCCGATAACAACAAACAATATCCGTATACTCCTCCACAGTAAAAATAACTTTAATTAAGTGTTGAGATTAAAAAAATTCCTACTGTTAGTTAATCTAGAGGATTCCTTATTACCATTCCAAAGCTAATACTCATCAGTAGTAGTAGTAATATACCTCCTCACACAAACACCACACCAAAGAACCACACGCGTCAAACTGAGCACGCAATCTGCTAATTCGCCTTCTTTCGCTTTTCACAAGTTCATTGTCATGTTTTTAAAACGGCTAAACCCTGTAATTTGACAGTCGTTAGAAAACCGAAAGTCATAACACAGAACCAACCAACCCAACACACACCACATAGAAGATATCGACTATTTAATTGAGTTATTTATGCATGGTGTGAAGGGGTCAAAGAGCGAAAACGATTTTTTCGCCAATGTAACAATGGTACATCGTGATGTAGGTTCCTCACGAGCAGACAGGCATTGACCGCAGTCTGAGAAGAGGAACCCAGAGAACTCGCCATTCCCATCCCATGTCCCATTCTCTTTAACAACTACTAACTCTAAAACTCACCTCTTGGTATTCTTTTCACAATTTTAAAACACTTCAATTGTTGGTTGGACGAAGGAAAGTTGTGTTAAAAGCAGCGAATAGTGGAAGTGTTTTAAGAAAATTGGAAGAGATTTAAGTCAAATGCTTATACACACAATCACAACAAATCTCAGGTTCTATCATTAATCTTTTAAGAAGACCGTGGCGTAAGTAGATTAAATAGATTATAGCACTACTAACAGAAAATAAATTACGTTTCTTTTAAGCGAAACAAAAGGTTGAAAGCTGCTTAAATGTGCCCACACAGAAACGAAAAAAGATTAATTATGAGTTATAAAAGGCATGTAATCTGTTCAATTAACATTCACACTGTTAGGACTCTAAGTTTTCTTATAAAAATACAGAGGAACTCTATTTAAAATGTATTTGCAAATATAACGTTGTAAATGTTATCAAAATATTTTTCTAAGAGCATTGTGAAAGGCTTTTGATGAATTATAGCAATTATTGGCAATTTCTGATATCCCGTTCAAGATTATTTCTTTAGCAGAATCTACCAAATTTCAATTAGTTTTTAACTAATCTTTTCATTTAACGTCTAGTTGAAAATTCTTAATAGGCCCTCTTTGCAGGGCGTGCTGGGCCGCCCGGCAAATCCGGGATATCGGACAGGCCGGAGGCTTGTGCCGTCTGAATGGATGACCTTCAAGAGGTCAGAAATTTCTTTCATATGTGTGATGGATTGGTGAAAATGGACCGCCCTTACTTTGGTAATCCCAGAACAATTTTGGTAATCACAATAAAAAACATGTGTAGGTATGTACAGGGTGGTTCACGCAAGTTTACCCTGTACCTTATCTATAAAACCTTATCTGGGAAACTGTAAGAATTACAAAAAAAAGTTGGAATACCAAGTTGATTGGCATAAAAAGCAAATTTTATAATATTATTGTATATACAGGGGAAGTCGTTTCGCTATGGCAGTATCACCTTTTTTAGATTAACTGGAACACCCTGTATATTTTTATGATTTTCAATTCTAAACTTTATTCTAACTATTTTTCTTAGAATATAAAACTGTAGGAAGGAACATAATCATCTACCACATACGACCGGAATGGGGTCTCAATATGGCGGAGTAGGTGTTTTTGGTTTAGCAATGAGATATTTCCATTGGCGGTTCTCACTGTCTCGAAATGCGCACATAAACTACATAACCTCATTTTTAAAGTATAGTATTTTGAAATTAATTTTAAAATATAAATTTTATATTTAACATTTAAAAAAAAACGAATACTTACTTATGAAATGTAATTCCCTTCTTCGTATTTGCCGCAGTTTCAGAGTAAAGCAGATTTAGGTAGTGTCTAATGGCGGCCAGTGTGACGTCATATCCGTCGCTTTTAAAGTTCATTGTACCAGGTAGTTACATTCCTCCCTACAGTTTAATATTCTAAGGTATTTTTAGTATAAATATACAGGATGATCCAAAATGATTGAAGACAGTTTGAATTTACCGCCATGTTAAATTGTTGTCACGTTGGCGACACGAATACTTTTCATTCCTTTTTTATTTTACAGTGGCGTCTCAAAAATAACCTAGCTTATAAAGCTTCATTAATTTTAAATCCAGTAAACTTATCTGACTATAAAATTGTCTAACAAACTGTAGATCTGAAAAGAACTGTTTTGTAAAATAAGAAAACAAGTGAAATTAAGCAAAAATTCAATAAAAACCCGGAACAACGTGGCAACGCACAACGATGTAAACGAGAAAGTGACGAGTTGACGCAGCAATTTGATTCAACACATTTCAATGGTGCTACACTAACAATGTGAAATACACTAAAATCTACGGCGCGAAATTCAAACTGTCCTCACTCAATTTGGATCTCACTGTACATATATCCCGAGATTCCGCATAGTTTTTGAATAAATTATTTTTTATCATTTCTTTATTTTTTAAGAATGCAACATTTCTTAAAAAAATTAAATTATGTAGTTTAACACGTAAGTGTCATGTACTTATACATGACACTTATAAATAGTTAAGTCAATATTTTCTTATAAATTTATTGTTTAATATACAGGGTGTTCAATCCACTAGAACGAACAAACTCATCAGAAGTCTTATTTTACACAAATGGGACACCCTGCATATTTATTACAGATATTTAATGTTTCAAGCGATATAATAAAGCTACCAGCGTTTTTATACTGCATTGATATTTTTCTCAAATTAATTTATCAGTCTGATCATAAATATCCTAACAACATAACTCCGATTCGTCTACACCTTGAATTTCAAAAAACCATATAACAAAAAATATTAATAATAAAAAATAAATTATAAATTTTTAAATAATAATAAAATAATGAGACAGCATAGAAACGCTGTAACTTCATTTTTTAAGTAAATAAAAAATATATATGTATGCAGTATTGATTTCATAATGATCTAGGACAGCAAGACTTATATGACGCTATTTTATCCTTTTTTCAGTGTTAATGCATAGGATAAAATAATAAAAAAAATAACATCATATATACGAGTATTATCCTTGCTGTCCTAGATTATTATGAAATCAATTGAACGTATACAAAAAACTTCGTTTTGTGTTTGAATTTTCATGTGTGAACAAAAGAAAAATAATACATCTAAGATAGATATTTATCGCATACTTGCCATAGTAACTGTTTGCTATATTCCATTCGCGGGCGGGAAGAGTAACTGTTAGGGTCTTTTGATATGTAATGTTTTTAAGCATTTAAAACCAGCCATTTGAAACTTTTCGTAATTTTCTTGAAGTTGGCATTAGCATGGTGTCGTTTGAAAATTTGAAAAACAAATGCTAATCAAACGTCAAACATTTAGTAATATTTTATACACATTAAAAACGAAATAAATCATTAAAAATAAATCATTCCAAACTTGATATTTGTTGATATTGAATCACAGGACATATTTGAATAAATTTCTATAAGCTTTCACCATTTTAACATTAGACAAGAATTTGACAGAAATCAACATAACCTAGAAACTATTTTTCATACCCTAGTTTGCAAAGTAGGAGCATGATTCACACTACAACAATTTTGCAATTGCTACACGAGTTCCAATTACTCTAACACTAGAAAAGTCACTAAATGTAGGTAGTTGTTTTAGTTACTCTTCCCGGGTGCGAATAGATAATACGTAAAACGTATTTTTACGTATTTTATTTTCTCGGTTTTAACTGACAAAATAAAAATTTATAGCATTGATTATACGTCAATTTTAAATTTTCCGCCATTTGACGCCATTTTCATGCCGATTCAATAGTGGAAATGTATGAGACGACCTACTTTTCTCAGCTTGCATAGACATTTATGGATCTTGAAGCTTAGCAATTATGCGATGACATCACTCTTTCACAGATGTATTGATATCCGCTATTTTTCTTATGCTCACACATAAAAAGTCAATCCCAAAACGAGATTTTACCAATACTGTATATGAATTGACAGACACTTATAAAATAAATATACAGGGTGTCCCATTTGAAAATAATAACATTTTTATGTTTAAAGATTTATATGTTTGGTTTAGTTAATTGAATGCTCTGTATATTATTAAATAATAAAATTGTGAAAAGACGCTGGCTTAGATATGATATAATTAGTTAAATTTCATTAAAGTTGCAAAAATACTTAGAACAAAGTGTAGAGTTGAAAAATGTAAAGATATATAGGGCGTAAAAATGGCTGTAGCCAAACCACTCATCCTGTAACACAAACATATTAAAAAAAATTATTTTTGTTTTATACCAACTAACTTTGGCATTCAGCTTTTTTTTTAACTCTTACAGTTTCGAAGATAAGATACAGGGTTATTTTCGAGAGCCAAACTGTACCATCGGAGCATAAAAAAGTGGTACCGGGCAATTACAGGTTTGGCAGTACTTATTTTTTATATGGTATTAAAATTTAAATTTAAAATTAAAATACCAAGGTTAAAGAATTATCAGAAAGCCATAATAAGCAATAGATTGCAAGAAGAGTAAGTATAAGAAATATTGCAGACGAAATTGACCTAAGCAAATCAACAGTTATGCTCACGAAGAAAAAGATTGATCAGTATGGCATGATACGCCAAAGTAAAGGCTCCAGTGCTCTTAGACGATCAAATGCTGTGGCCAATAATCGTCTGGCCAATCATCTTAAAGGAAATCCTTTCGATACAGCTGCTCTGACTGTTACTGCTACAAATTTCCCTGCATTCCGATGGACAGCATATCGCAGAATTAAAGAAAGCGAACTAAGCAACCGTTCAGCTCCTCGAAACGTACTTCTAACTGAAGCAAATAAAAGCCAATGACTAGAATTTGTTCGTGAATACGTTAATACGATTAGAAGAATAACGTAGTTTTCTCTTACGAGAAAACATTCGAGTCCTGTCATAATGTCGTCTCAGAGGAACCTAGTACAATGTAGGAAGAGCGTTAACGCAACCGGTCCCTTTTCTGTAAACATCTGGGGATGTATTGGTTCGTCAGGTCCAGGCCCTTGCATATTTATAGAAAAGGGATTAAACCGCCGAAGTGTACAGAAGGATATTGCAAACACATATTCTTGCGTCAGTTTCTCGCGACTATGAAGAGCACTTTCCAACAGGTGAACTTAAGCAAGTTCTCGCATTCTTCAAATAAAAATTTATTGTATTTGTAGGAATAATTGCGCTGTCCATCTTGCTCGCATCGTTAAAGCGTGATTTGAAAAGAACCATATGCGGGTACAAGATTGGTCATCCAAAACCCTGGACTTAAGTCTAATGAAGAACGTATGGGGCATGATGGCCAAACATATAGGTATATTTGATATACAAACAAAATCTTTGTCCTAACACAAGCGACGAATTGCAACAAAAAAATACAGAACCCTGGAATCACACATTTCTGATAGACACAAGGCCGTTAATTTCTTCCATGCCCCAACAAATAGTAAAAATGCCTAATATTTGATCACATCAGCTGTTTAAGCATATTATTAGTAAAGACAAAATAGGTTAAAAAGCCTGATACTTACAACTAAAATACCCGAAAAATGACAAAAGATTGATATAGGCCCGTTCAAGAACTGTATCTCGTCTGCTCTTGAATGTCTTGAACATATTTAGTGGTACGAACCACTTATATGTTTCTACTACAGTATGTGAATCTCGATCACTACTCTCCAGAAACTTGTTTAGACCCTGCTAGAGGAAAATAGATCGGTAATTATTGCTGGAGATTTTAACGTCTAGCATCCTGCTTGGAACAGCTGAGTTGCCAATTGGAACGGGCACATTCTCCACAGTTTTGTTTTCGCAGATACTAATGCGCATACTCCTATCGACGGTCTTGGAAATCGTTGTACTCAAAGACCATTAGCTCACCAACTTGCTTCAATTCGGTCGCAACCCGGTTTTCGTATGCGTCGGTGTTTAGGATCAACAAGATCAGGCCAGCTTTCACCCAACATCTTCGGACGACTATGGGATCAGTGAATATCGGTGACAGGTTCGAACCATCACAAATGAGTTTAGGCTTGGGAAGATAAGCTTACAACCTTGGAAAGACAAGCTTGCAATCTTGGACGCAACGGACAACTGCTTATGAAAAATGCCTCCCATGCGATCGTCGGCTGTGTGATCTAGATCCTTGTGTTCTTGAGCCTGCCTCCAGTCCGAAAACACGCTTGAACGAAAGCTTGAACGTCATATTCAGTTTCCTAGGAAGTGGGATACACCAATGTCATCGTTCTATCAAAATCGAATCAACCGGCAATTTCCGCAAAATCTCAAGCCGATATTGCTTCTAGAAGATAACCGAGAACGTTGTGTTGTGGAGGAACAACTGAGAGCTAGATAAATTAGTCAACCAGCGCGATCTTCAGGGGCGGGGTTTACCTCCTTCCATCTCTACGAATGATAAACGGAATTTCATACGACGGGGGTAAAACACCATGCCTTTGCCAGGTATTCCAGGTAAGTCATGATGTTCAACGTTTCAGTGTAAGAGTCTCTCGCCTATATCTCTTCTCTTCACGGGCGCTGTTTCTATGGTTGAATTGGTACAATAATTATATCTACAACAAAAAGCGCTGAAGTGCCAAATGCAGTAAATGTAAAGCAGCATTCAAGGTTTGTTTAGGGGACAATGACAGATTCATAATGATTGCCTAAGGAAATTATGACACTGCTTTGAATAAAAAACATTCCATTTTAGTTTATTACAGAAGAAACAATTAATGATATAAGCAGTAATAAAAAGTTCATTCAAGAAGTTTTTAATTTCTCCATTTGTAGATTTATTACAGTGAAGAAATTCCCAGAAGATAAAAGCATCAAATATTATTTAATTTCTAACTAAATTGGCATGTGCATCAAATTTTTTTATCTCAAAACTGACATTTGCATGTACCTTTCCACCTAAAAGTTAAAAACTCACTCTTAAAATTCATCATAGGCAAAGACAATCATTGATGTACATTACGCAAAAATGTCCATGAACTCATTTCTAGACAAAGCTTCAAGAAAGAAGCAACAAAACCATAGGAAATTCTGTCCTCTCGAGAAACAACTAAACTCATTAAAATATTCCTGAACTCAAGAGAGAACATAACCTCAACTAGTAACTTTTCAGGATGATGCACAAAAAGTCGATCTCTTATATCTAGAGAATTTCTGCCTGAATTCTGATATTGGGAATTAGAATGAAAATCAAATGGACTATAAAATAGATTAGAAAATCTAACCAGATTATTATAATATTGTATCTAAACCCAAAACTAAATCATTATTTCACATGGGATAAAGCTTACAGGTTGATTTTCATTAGGAGATTAACAATGGGATTACTTGTACGCCGAACACTGAAGTATCTACCTATTCACTTTAGATGACACACAAAAGGGAATGAACCCCCCAGCTTTGAAGGGTTAACGAGATGATAATGTGTTCAATGAGGAAACGGAATGCTTGTAACCCTTGCAGTTAGTACTTACAACGATCAGCAGTGCGCCATTTGTAGGAGACTTCTACTTTTCATTGATTTTGTGCGATGATGACATAAACAGTGTCTGTCTCATTTAACCAACGCGTGTAGTAGTAGCAACGCCGCAATTGTTTGTAATCCCTTTGGCGACAAAGTAAATGACCACGCTAAGACTTTGTTTCCGTATTTGGACGTTTCCACGGGCTTATCAGTAAGTCGAGGGAATAGTCCTGGTTTCCCTGGTTTTCGCCACAGTATTTACTAATTGGTTGTTACTTTGGGATTGTCTTGGGTAAAAAACAGTTGATTTTGAATTCTCGTTGTTATTTCTATGTTTATTCGAGTGTTTTATTTGAAGATTTATCAAGTAGGCCCTTTATTTTCATTTATTGTTTTTTAGAACGCATAGTAGGGCATACAAGTGGAGTTTTAGTTATAGAAGTTTTAAAACTTTGAAACTGTATGCCATTCGACTTGAAACAAGTTATGTTTATAATTAGGTCTTAATTTTTAATAACAAGCCTCAAAGAAACGCAATATCGACTTTACTGGAACAATATAATAAAAGTACTTTCTTCTATTGTACTACCATCTATTTGGATACCGGGCATAACTCGTATTACATTTAAATATATTCTCTAGAAAACCCTTTCAACAGCGTCTTCGAATTTAACTGCAGAGCTATGAAATCTCCAAACTCTTCAGAGAGATCTTCGAGTTGCATTTTTTTTTCAAATATATCTATAAAAAATTGTCATTGTGATAGTAATCACCTTAGGGAGCTCAGCGGTAGATTACCCGCCCGGAAGGCGGAAGGTCCTGGGTTCGATTCCCAGTCAGACTGATGTTTTTTCTATATAGATTTGCATTCAGAATACGATTGAGTTTGGTTTTATATTTCATTTTTAAAACAGTTACAAGAATTAAATATATTATGTTTAATAATATTGTTGTGTGTATATATCCATTAAAGTGAGTTCTTATTCATAAACCTTTGTGATTAAAATTGCTAATACCTAATAATAGCTAATTGTCCGCTTCAATAAAACTTACCACTATACGATAATTTACAGCACATGGAAAAAGGAAGATCAACTTACCTGTAAAAGAAAAACAAACGTGAATCGATAATAACCAATGATTACATTGAGAAAAATAATTTATTAAAAACCTTTCTAGGAAGTTATAATGTATTTAATAAGTACCTTATCTTTACGCGTTCTATACTAAAGTATATACCAGTGATAGCGAACCTTTTTGAGAAGTGGGTCAAATTTTGTTCATTATTTTTTTTAATACTAGCCCGTGGGTCTCTAAGTCAGTGGCGTCACTTAGAAAGGGGGGGGTAGGGTAAAAAAGGTACCAATAATTTGGAAAAACCGAAAATTTGTTAACAGTAAAACTCCACAGCTGACCATTTTTTTTGGTTCTCACTTTTAAAATCCTCTAAAAAAAGTTTACGTTTCCTTTTTGTTTTACAACTTTTACTTTTGCAAGTAAAGAACAAAAAATGAAGGTGGATGTAAAAAAATTAATGTCAACGGGATACACCATAAATTACCGCAGCAGGTGACATGCCCAGTGGCGCCTATGCACTGAGTATTTGAATGAACAAGGAATAAAGAAAAGAACATACAGTGCGTACCAAATGTATGGAACCGGCCTTGTTATTTCAAAACTATTCAAGCTAAATCGATAAAATTTGGTATGCATGCTGTTTATAAAGCCTCCTATTATTTCCACAGTTTTATTATTTTTTTAATTGACAAGGTCGGGAGCTGCACAGCCAACTTGATTTTTTTTAAATAGGAAGGGGGTCAAATCGCATACCGTTTGAAACGTATTTTCAAGTAGAATTCAGCGACATGTCACTTGCCATAGTTATCTCTAAAGATAACTTCACTATTGTAAATTAAAGATTGGGAGAAGGTATTAAATGGATAACTAAAGATCCAGTTAGCATAGGGAACAATTAAATGTTTTATGGTGATTAATGTAACATCAGATTATTGAAACCGTGTTTTAAGTTTATGAAGTGCATCTAGTACAAGAATGGAACATTTATAAGCGATGCTCAAACTGTTCCCCATCCGCCTCTTGGCAGTAATAAATTCGATTAGAAAATCCTTCAATTGAATTCAAAATGAACTCGCGAGGAATATTTGCTGTTTCTTCTCGAATTCGTTGCACTAGTTCATTCAAGTTATTTGGTTTATCGAGGTAAATACGACTCTTCAGGTAACCCCACAAGAAAAAATCTAGTGGGGATAAGGCAGGTGATCGCGGTGGCCATTCAATACGTCCTCGACGTCCAATCCACCTTTCCGAAAAAACGTTGTTCAAATAAGCACAAACTTCGTGGCTATAATGCGGAGGGGCTCCATCATGTTGAAACCATAGCGTGTTGCTAACTACGTTAGGAGATCGTTTTCATCGGGGTATAATCTTGTTAGATGAGGGATGATATTTTCTTGCAGTAGTTGCAGATATTTAGCCGCAGTAAGATTCCCTTCAATCAAAAAGGGGCCTATAATGTTCTGTCCAACAATACCTGTGAAAGATGAATGCATTTTAGTATGTTAGGAAAGTTATCATAGTACATAAACAAATTATTTAGGCGCAAAATTAAAACATAAGACTATTCAGTTAAATTTATTGTTACGTACCTGCCCAAACATTAACTTTTTTTGGAAATTGCGTGTGAGCTTCGTCCATCCAATGAGGATTACTGTCTGCCCAGTATCTGCAGTTTTGCTTATGTACTTTGCCGTTTAGCAAAAAAGTAGCTTCATCAGAAAACACGGTATTATGGATGAAATGTGGATCAGCATTTATTCGATGCATAATTTCTTCACAGAATTCTAATCTTCTGTCGAAGTCGTCTTCATTTAATTCTTGCACCAAGTGTACTTTATAAGGGTGAAATCTTTGACGCTTCAAGACTCTGCAGACGGAAGACTTGGATATATCATGATTTGCTGCTAGTTGCTGCACCGAAGTCCTTGGCGTATTAATAACATCCAACATAACATTTACAGAATTTTCATCCTTTGTTGCTGTTTTTGGACGGCCAGATTTTAAACGATTATTTACAGTACCTGTTTCCGTAAAACGCTTCATTGTTTTAGTAACCGTAGATTTGGCGATTGGGTTGCGGTCAGGATACGCATTAACAACTCGCGTACTTCAGCATGACTGCGTCTTCTATCACCGTATCCTATCATCATCAAGATTTCTATACGTTCTTTTTCTGTAAGATGCTCCATAATTTAGCACTTCGGGCACAGTTTTAAGCTTTTGACGTTCGGTAAACAACATAAACTAACCATTGTTTTCAGCGCTACTGGATCTTTAGTTATCCATTTAATACCTACTCCCAATCTTTAATTTACAATAGCGAAGTTATCTTTAGAGATAACTATGGGAAGTGGCATGTCGCTGAATTCTACTTGAAAATACCTTTCAAACGGTATGCGATTTGACCCCCCTTCCTATTTAAAAAAAATCAAGTTGGCTGTGCAGCTCCCGACCTTGTCAATTAAAAAAATAATAAAACTGTGGAAATAATAGGAGGCTTTGTAAACAGCATGCATACCAAATTTTATCGATTTAGCTTGAATAGTTTTGAGATAACAAGGCCGGTTCCATACATTTGGTACGCACTGTATATATTATGAAATATTCTTTATTAATAAACATAGTTACAGATATGTGAATATATAATAAACTTGATAAAAGCATATTTATGTGAAATCTGTTGTTGCTTATTTTCAGATAGTTTCTTAATATTAGGTTCTGGTACATCCCCATTCTATGATGCAACGAATATACGCGCTAAGTTTATGACCGACTGTCATGAGTCATACACAGGTGCAGTGATACGATAGAAAATCAGTTAGCCAAGATCTACTTGGAAATATATTTTTTTTATAAATTCGACATTAGATATTTATACTTTAATTTTTTAATATTTTCGATTGTCTGTTCTCTCTTTTATGATGTAAAAAATAAGTTTATAAAAATCAACGTGTGGATCATTTAAAAATCCTTCGTGGGTCAGTGTCTGACCCGCGGGTCATAGGTTCGCCACCACTGGATATCCGCAACCCCTATAGCGCCGGCCTGTGTGTCCGTCCGTCTGTCAAGTATATGTCTAATCCCACTAAAAACTTTTAACTAAAACCATGGTCAAAAGACCTTAGAGACAGAGGTCGTTGACCTTGTACGGTTTAATTTTGGAATCACATTTCGCATGCGAATTGACCTTGACATGTGTCAAAAGGTCAAGTCTAGATTTTGCTCCTTAGCATGTATGTATATTGACAGTGTGACTTGACCTTGACACAGGTTAAAGGCTGAGAGCATATTTTTCCCCTTAGCATGTACAGTGTCAGTCAAAAAATGGAAACGTCAGCATTAATCAAGTTAACGCTGTTTTATAATCTTACACACTGTAAATGGGGAGCTTAGGTCTATAAATTATTTAAAGGTTAGTTAAATGTCAGAAACTTTTGATAACAACTGGAAAATATACTAAAAAATAATATCATTGATATGAGCAATCATGATTTTAGCTTATATACATCCATTTACAATAACAAAATTTGTTGCCATTTTTTTGGCCGCCACTGTGCATTGATAGTGGGATTAAGAGTAATCCACTCAGCTGAATTCAAATATTTGCTTTGAGTTTCGGAAAAATGATAGCTTTCCATTTTTTTGGAAATATTATCGTAGCGGATGAAGTAGCTACTTCCTTATTCTACCGTTCGTACATCTTTAACCTAACTATATTAAGTTTTTTTCGAATTCTTTAGATAAGGTACCAAAATTGCTATCAACATCTAAAGTTGACAATATAACATTATTGCCTACTTGTTAATAGCATTTTTTTAAACATAACTTGTCATTAAAACAACATGTTAAGTTTTTGCTATTGAAAGATAGATCAACGCACACAGTGGGAGAGCGAATGCTAATGGCGCAAATGACGCATCCTATTTAGAGTTCCTAAATGAAAATAGTTGCCGTTATAATATGTCGGGACTAGGTAAATATATATTTTTCTCTCCAGTTTCTTATCTACTGGCTACTGGTCAATTATGTGACAGATATATGATATATTGCATTTTGTTCCTTTCCACTTAGCAAGGAGTTGCCAAATCGAAATTGAAGGTTATAGTTCATATCAGTACATGACTGTAGACCGATGATTTACGTTTCAAATATTTAGCAAAATTTTACAAACATTGTTTTATCTCAATATCATTTAATAGTATATTAAAGAACGAGTTTCATAAGGCAAGATTTATTGCACGAGTTCAAATTCTAAAGGACGAGTGCAATAATGACTTATGAAACGAGTTTTTTATGCTATTTTTTCTATTTTGCGTCTTTTATTCCCTTTTTAAAGAAAGAAATCGCAATTTTAAAATTTAGGGATTTTTGTGGTAGTTGACAACACTGAAGTGACCTTTGAAAATTCATTGATTGACACAGAAAATTGAGTGAAGTTTTTGTCAATTTTCTGTTTTTTTCAATTATTTTTTCAATGCTACCAACTTTGAAAAAGTTGGGCTATTAAAGCACTCAAATGAGCTATTAACGCACTGTTTTGGGTGCTTTAACAGCTTTATTATAGACGCAAAATAGAAAAAAAATTATATACCCTCCCCCCCAATAAGTGAACCATCTCTATTTTGTAAAATAATGTTTATTTAGGAAATGAATGTGATTAGAGGTACGCGCCAAAGATCGATCTGCATTCTTGCAGTACTTTATTAATAAATATATTATGTAATTAGGAGATCAAGCGATACTTTAAATCCGAGAAGATGTGTTATAACGCCGAGGCGTTATAACATCTTCGAGAATTTAAAGAAGCTTGATCTCCGTATTGCATAAGTTGTTTTATTTTATTTCGTATTTCAATCTTAATTCTTCCCTTTTAAAATTCATGCGAATTTATTGTATAAAGAAGCAAGTTGCCTTGTTTGTGTCATCATACGCGTAACCAAGGAGATAAAAAGCACGTGTGGCTGTTATGCAACATCAAATATTTACGTTGCCAACAACAACGGAGATCAAGAACGTCTTGAACTCCAGTGTCATTGACAACGGAGATCAAGATATACTTAATTTTACTAATAGGGAGAAGAAGTGCATACGTCATACCGTGCCTGACGTCATAATTCTTTCCTCGCAACGCGCATGTACTTCAATAAGGCACATTATATTTTCATTTCTGATTATTGATAGTGTTAAAAAGGATGTTTACAAGCTATAAAAACACTTACCCAATGGCTTTCACCCATTGTTGTTGCAATATTTTATTTGTGATAGTACCTATCTATTATTTTAACCTCACAAAGTAGCGTCACGTTTTCTCTTCCAACTGTCAACAGTGTCAAAACTGTCAAACAAACGGTTTACAGCGAAGTAGAGCGATGCGAACATGCGCGTTGCGAGGAAAGAATTATGACGTCAGGCACGGTATGACGTATGCACTTCTTCTCCCTATTGTGGTATATAAACAATTGTTTGAAATACGAAATGAAATAAAATAAATTATGCAGCAGAATGTGGTGGCTATGTTGAAATGTGTATAATCATCAGTACAGTAGACAGTAGATAATGAGCATGTGAGACTACTTCAAAATCTGAAAAGTGCAATGCAAACTAAGATTGACGTTTCAAATGTCTAAAATACTACCGTTGTCAAATCTTACCCAATGTTTTTTATGTTGTCAACTAACTTTGGGCCTGTCGCTCAGATAAAAGGTCGGTATAATGTTTACTAGAGCGGCTATAATATTAGAGGTTCTGTATATATTCTATAACATTTAAAAGTATCTAATGCAATTCTTATTTATTTTCTTATAATATTATGTATTTATTAGGTATATAAATATTTTTCAGTTTAAATGAAAAATAACGGAAAAAATTAATAGGAAGCTGAAAATCTATTAATGGCAGATTACTCTTTGATTTCGTTGTTGTATTTTATACTTTTATGAGATTTAGAGAAGTCGATGAATTCTTTATTGAAAAGTCATTATTCAATAAAGAAAATTTGATGCAATGATATATAAATGTCTATTTTTGCTTTAATAATAATAATAATTTGGTTAAGTGGGAGTTCTTTATTGACAAAATCTAAATGTTAAAATTGGCACTTGGCTTTCCTAACCTACAAATTCTGTAGCTGCCTAAAGCGGTTCAAGTAAGTCTTGAACTTGGGTTATTTATTAAATAATAATAATTGGCTTTTATTTATTTTAGGATAAATAATTTATCACTTACAACTTTACAAGATCCTATGAAAACTCAAGATGAGTTCCTAAGCTTAAAGGGCCCGTTATCGCCGCCAGTGTTAATAATAGGACGCTTCAGAAACTATAAACGCCTAAAGATACGCTACGGTCTGCAAAAGCGAATTAATTTCTTTAAAACTAAAATTTGAAAATGTAAATAGAAATATTATTTGATCGCATCGCAGTTCTCTGCTCACAGTGTTGCCAGACATGCGTGAACTTTCAAAAAATTTTAAGTTGAACTGAAATTTTTAATTTTTAAATGCCAAGGAATAATTTAAAGTAGTTGAGATTAAAAAGGGGAATATAGAACTGCTAAATATCTTTAAGACTATCAGTTGTTCTTGCTGGTTTTAAGAAAAATAAAAGTATTACTATATTAAAATATTGAAAATATATATTCGTTTAAGGAGATTAAGTAATCAGGACTAATTAAGAGTGAAATAGTTTATTCAAAAATTAACCGTCATGTACTCTTAAGTAAAGAAAAACAACATTTACTTCGGGAATTTATTAAATAATAGTCGAAAGATTAGGAAAGTTAAAGTATGGGAAGGGATATAAACAATAATCTGTTACTTTACATCGACAATCACAAAAGTATATGTAACAATAAGGAAAATGCTTCAAATGTATGAACAGTCAAATCAAACTCGTTGAAACTTCCCGCTTGACTCCATCCGCCTACAGCGCGTTACGTGAGCAAAAGCCTGAACTAAAAATGATAGTTGCCATTTACCAAAATATATGAATAAACGCGGGATATGACCTTCTTTTAGTTCATAAAGTTCTTTTATATTGTTGTATATTCGGGCATTTTTATCTCAAATAACATTTGAACATAAATTTAGGAAGTACACCTTACCATTTTTAAAAGCTCTCTAGCTATAGTTTTGTTTTTATAAATTTACACTTTTTTATTTGTTAAGGAAATAGCTTTTGTAATTTTGTAGTTGCTATAAAGCATAATATAAACTAGATAATACTCTTAAGAAAAGATCTCATGCACAATAGATGTAAACTAAGTGCAATTTTTAAAAATTATACTGAAATTCTTCTGAGCTGTTTAAGCGGTACTTTACCTACGCGATAACGGAGCCTTAATATAAAACTGATCTTGAATCTTAACATCACTTTATCTTTCTTAAGCACAAAACACTAGCTTTGCCTTTTATTTACATGTTCGCTGTTCGCATTCTATGATGAAACACAAACCTAAAGACTTGATTTCTTTCTATGCTCCTTTCTTATTTTTCGCAGTTTGGTGCCAGGCAAGACTGATGTGTAGGAGTTTGCATATAAGCTGGTGCTATAGAAGTTTTTTCGGGATCAAATGGATGGCTGATGCTAAAACGCTGGCGTAATTTGCATGTATTTCTTACTTACCTTTATATAACCTATTTTGGTAAAGTTTAATAATAACTTGGTTAGGGCCGGCGGTGGACGAGTGGTGTCAGTGCATCACTCGTGTTCCAAGGGTCGTGGGTTCGAATCCCACTTGGGGCGGCGGGATTTTTCTAATTGAAAAATTCCGCCACCTCAACTATGGATGTGTGTATTCGTGTTGCATGTTAGATGGGGGACAGATGACCTTAGATGTTGGTTCCTCCGTAGTGTAGGCGTGAAATAAAAAAAAATAATAATAACTTGGTTTCTTTTTTATCTTAAATTAGACACATTGAACGAGACCTTGATTCGAACAGTTGTTCCAGATCGTGCCCTACCTACTATGCACTTTGGTATACAGGTAAGTTTTTATTTTAAATTATATAATTTTTCTTCGTGACTATTCTTCATTAAATTATTTTAAATAAATGTAGACTGGTTATGGCAATTGTTTAACATTTATTTTCTCGCCACTAAATAATATTTTCCAGAAATTGTAAAATTTTGCTTCTGGTTCTCTCAATACAAATTTAATTTTTTTTTATTATTCACCCTTGGAAACCTAACATTTATTTTTTGTAATTATTTATTTCTTTCTGTTGTTTTTTATTTTTATATCTCAAATAGACTGCATTTGGTTGGTCATTATAATTATATTATGATTATTATGAACTTTTCTGAAACTATGGAATAGCATTAATTATTATCTATTTCAGGATTTTTCATAAAACATTGTGTGTTTTACTAACCGTAGTCAAGACTAATTTTAGATTGCTATGATATAATCCGTAGGATATTTTACTTTATTGTTACTAGGATATAAAACCAATTTTCATTTTTATTAAAACTAATCACATTTTTCTTTTTCAGGACTAGCTGCAAATCAAATTCACCACCTTAATATAATTATTTTAGCCAAATTGGAACCGGGTATCGCAACCTGTCGATTCTTTGCGATTCATATTACAAATACTAATTACTATACTCGGGACGATGAACAGATATAGTAATTAAAACCGCCTACAATTACCCCCTCTTTTTAACAAAACCTTTCTATTGATTGAATTCAAATATACCGCTCAAATTGAAAGGCATGTTTACTTGTACCAAAAAGATATCAATTCGTTTACTGTCAAACTGTCTTACTCACGAACTTTTAATAACATTTTTATTAAATTAATAGAACTGCAATTTTTTAAAATGTATGGTTATTATTTATACTACCATCTCTCGAAGTGACATTATTTATAATGAATTAACAATTCATATGCAAAAATGTTTTATTGTAAATTTCACTTTCACATAAAACCAATCAGAACAATCTGTGCTGCCTTGATTTTTTTTGTACTATATCTATTCGGCGGCCCCAGTATAATCCCGAATAATCTGTACACTTTAGTTCGTTGCGTGACGAACTCTATGAATTACGCATCACGCATCGCGAATGCGAACTGCCAAAAACAATATAATAATTTGATGTTATTGTAAAAATATTTGTAAATTAAATTTGAAAATTTAAAAAGCTACGTTAGAATGAACACATTGTATATGGTCAGTGCTACGTTAGGTTACTGTTTATCCCTATAAAGTAGCACAAGCTGTCTACTTTATATTTTCACTAGCAAATACCCGGCGCGCTTTGCTGCGCTTTTAATTAAATTTGGAAATGATTTCAATAGTCGCACACATATTATAGTCGCACACATTAACATTAAGTGCAAGAGATGAACAGAACGCCATCTATTGTTATCTATTTAAGTTGCTGTTGGTATAAATCGAGACCACGATGGCCGACAGAGTCCAATTTGATCTTATTTTCTATTCTGGGCCAAGACCTTTCCAATGATACCAATTTCATCCAAATCGGTCCAGTGGTTGCGGAGAAAATCGCATACATATATACAATCTTTCCCTTTTATATATATATATATATATATATATAGATTTGTACTTGTCTGTGCGTGATTTGTGTGTGGCTGTCCGTGATCAAAGACGATTGCGAACCGATTAAAAGTAGAAAATGTTACTTTTTGAAGAAGCTGGTCACTAGATTTGTCAGGTACGCATTACCACCTCAACATTCGATCGTTCATCTCACTTTTCTCCATAGCTTTGCCGCAGCAGTTTACATAGTTTTGTGCACAGATACATTATAATTAGACTATTATTGTTAGATTCATCTAAACATAACCGTCTCTTTATGGCCCAAGGGCCTTTTTATGGTCAGACGGGCAATAACGAAACGTCAATTAAATGTCAGAGCTGTTTTTTTGAGGAACTTGATTGGTTCTTAATATAACTTGTAAACTTATCACCAATGAAAATAAGCTGAAATTAAATATTTTTGAATAGTAACTATAGTAACGTACTTCGTATTAACCACATAAGTATACGTACAGGGCTTGATGTACCTACGTACTCATTTAATTATATTTTTTACGCAATAATAGATTTGAGATAAAAACTTATGCATAAAATAGTGTATGTATAGCAGGCATAAGTTGCTTTTATGGCCCTACAGCCTTTTCCTAGCCCTCGGCTAACGCCTCAGGCTAGAAATAACGCTTCTGGCCATAAAAGCTTCTTTATGTCCTTAATACATAAATAACTATTATGCACTTAATAATAAATGTGGAGTAAGGAATATCCTATGCTCCTTGTCCATTTTGTTTTCTCTCTTTTTTTATTTTTTGATGCGCAATCATAAATGTCTCTATGTGATGAGAACTACGAGCAAATAGAAACAGGAGAGAACATTGCATTATATTCCACGCGACGGAACTGCTAGAAAAAGTGGTTTATAAGAGTGAGTGAGAGAGGGTACGAGTGAGTGAGAGAGGGTACCGGCACCCGATGAATATCGATCGATTGTATACGTCAACAACCCCGACCTGACACGGACAATATCGAACGTCGTACGTCAACAACCCCGACCTGCTCAACGTGGTTTATATAATGGCCGACTTCCGTCGCGTCGGTTCCTTACCCCCGACCATTGAAATGTTCTCTCCTGTTTCTATTTGCTCGTAGGATGAGAATGATGATATAGAAAGATCATTTGTTCTGATATTAAATGCCGTTAATCTTCAAAGGGGCAGTAGTATTTTTGCAAATTTCTGAAAATATGGTAGTCTTACCAATAGCTTAAGTGATAAATGTTCCAATTTCTAAATATACAGCCAATGCTTAGATTATTTTTAAAAATAATCAATCCATTCTTAAATAAAGAGCAAACAGCAAAATATTCAAATTGGTGCAGTTGAGATATTTGACAATCCCATAAAGAATCAATAAAATGCCAACGAATATTGTCGTCGACATAAAACTTTCCGAAATTAGCTTACTTTACTTCGTCGATCACAATCATTCGTTCTACATCTTCAATTTCCGTATAATTTGATGTTATTGTTGGATGCCTTTGCAGCATCGCTTAGAAGAAGCAAGAGGAATGGAATAAAACTAATTACACGTTTTTGCAGGTACTGATGTACCGACTTTTCAGGCACGTGAATTTTGTGTCGTTTACGAATGGAATCTCTTCCTATAGGATGGATGCTTAATTTAAAGTTAAAATTAGATTTCGCTCAAGTAGCTACAATAAAACCATTCCATGTCTCGACAATATAAAAGTTGAACGAACACCATTTCAGCATACAATGGAGTTGTGTGTGTGCAAACAGCAAGCAGACTGACTCACTTCGTCTCATCGCCTACTTCTTCTGTAGTAGATTTAACTTCGTTTGTTTGCTTTCCGCTTTATATTCCAAAACTACAGCGCGGTAGCAGTACTGTTCAGAAAAGTCAATACATAAATCATAAATCACATTTATATAGCTGGAAGTTTGCAATTTCTACTGCGGAATCCTCGTGAAATGTTCACTGTAAAGTTGAACAGATCTTTCTTGTATCAGCTATAACTTAAAAGTTTTTAAAAGCTCTCGCGGATTCTAAGAGGTGGCTATCATTTTTATATACGGTAATAAGTACTGTTACATGGATGGCGAAGAGAAGAACTGACGAGTTCGCGTTTGAAAAATTGAACATGCGGAAAATCTTAAGTGACATTACGTTAGGAGACGACGTTATTCATTAGATAAATATCTCTATGTGATGAGAATGATGAGATAGAGAGATCGTTTTCTGATATTAAGTGCCTTTCCAGATGTATTTTTTAAAGGGACGGTAGTATCTTCGGAAAAGATGAGAAAAACCATTGAGCGATAAAGTGTACGCCTATAAATTGAAGTTTATTCCGAACTACGTTCAATTCACATCTTTTATTAATAAAGGGAAAAATCATTTTGATTTCGACAGGCTTAGCTCGCAACGTTAAGATGAATAACATGTATCTAACGAAAAAAGCTTCAGAAATTCCAAACTTTACAATTTGATCACATATCTCCATTTCTTAATCGTACAGTGGTTTATTTGTCAAGAATATGAAGTGGTTTTAGGTAAATTTACCACAGAAATGGTTAGTCAACAGTTGAAGAATTTCCAGACGTTATATTTAGGTAATTATAACAATACAAGAGATTTACTAGTCATGGTATGAAATGTTTCGTGACCCAGATATTGCGAGAAACAAAGTTACCACGAAGATAAAAAAAGCGATGATAAGTCCCATTATTTTGCTTTGGATAATTTAACTCCAAGTTGGATTTTCAGTGGAAGAAAACTTATCTTTAAATAAAATTTTAATATGTTTTCCTACTGGCTCTGGCTTCACAACAAGGACTATCTGAAGACATTGGCAGTATGGATTTACTACACAAAACAGAGAAATATTATACAGAGAAAACGTCAAAATATTTACTGTTTCGAGGTCTTAAGGTTCAAAAATCAACATTTCAGGGAATGCAATTAACAAAATTCTAGGGTTCAAGACATAACGATTCCAGTCCGGTAAATGAGACTTTACGCTATCAAATTTACCGGACTCTTAAGAGTACCTTTAAGATTTAAATCGAATAAATCAAATCAATTGAATAATGATTAATTATTCAATTACCATGGGCACTCGTTCTTCATAGATGTCCATATTTTGAATGCCATGTGAACGGCTTGCATGACTAAGAAAGAATTTTGATTTTTAAGCCAACTTACCAGGTATTGGAAAATTCATGTTTCTATCTCCCAAATGGCCTTTTACACGGTCTAGGAGATCCCGGCGCAGTTGATCAGGCGCGACCAATTCGACGCAGACGTTTCGGCGCGAAAACGTTCGGCGTCACTATGCATATTGTTTTGGTTTTGCTGTACTCTTTCTAATACATGTATTTTAGTGGTCTAGAGTAGTAGCGGATAATTTAAATCCACATAAATTGAAGTTACTAGAAAATCCTAGCATGTGCATTAGAACACACGAACATCAGAACAGTACGATTTGGAGTATTTTATCTTGTAAACAACAATTTTAATACGACTAAAAATATCGGAAGGTTAAGTAAATATTATTAAACACTTTTTAATTTCGTATTTTTTGGGCCGGCCGTGGACGAGTGTTGTCAGTGCATCACTCGTGTTACAAGGGTCGTGGGTTGAAGCCCCACTTGGGGCGACATATCGTACGGTAGGCGTGCAATAAAAAAAATCACATTTTCACATATCATATTAAAGATTGCATTTTTGTTCGGAGAGAATAAATCTACAAAATTTAAAAGTTACAGTTTCTTCCGAAGGTTTATGTCATATTTATGTCAAAGCAACGTCAAATTTATGATTGGGTATTTCGCGCCGAACCAGCTTGTACAGAATCATCTTCGCGCCGAAACGTCTTGGGCTGAACCGCCTGCACCGGAAAGGTCGCGCCTAAACATTCCATCCCGATTTTTTCACGCCATGTAGTAGAGCTATGAAGAAAAACTCCAATTCTCCGCTTTTACCGCATAACTTTGGTTACGTTGAACTCACAGACCTAATTAGTTGCTTAAATAAAATTAGTTTCAAAGATATGAACACTAAAACCTTTAAAAAAACTAAGTGGTCTTATACTTTTGGTCGGCACTGTATCATCACTGAAAGAAGTGGTGCTCTAAGAAACGTGTTTTTTCTAAATAAGAGCTTATTATTTTACAATTCAAATACTGTATTATTATATTATTGGGATGCGCTCAAGATTGGCCTGTATTCTAGCGGAATTTCATTAAATCTAATTATGCGGTATGGTAATAGTCGTGTTTGAAGGTTATGTTATAGTTATAACTAAAGCATGCATCTCATTCGTTGCATGCATAATCACCTACCGCATATCAACGTCATTTCGTCTAATATATTTATGGACGCGCTCCAATGCCTACGTATTTCTAGCTTTCTGTGTTCCTGCAAGAATATATCATCTGTATTTTAATATCATACGTCTCAATTGGAAATTAAATGTAATGATTAATCTGTGTTTTTAAAAAATTAATTGTAAAATCTCCCCAAGTAGATAGGGCTATTACGTATCTCTGTTTTTCGTTTTGCTTATCAGCTTACACAGTACTCATACCCTGAATATGGCGAAAAAATTTACATTTAGTCTCTTTTTCAAAAAAAAAGTCATTCGTACAACCTACTTTTAAAATAAGTCTGACGTGTGTGAGCGCCGGTATGATACCATAGCTCAGTTAGCCGGAGCTGTGGTATTTTTTCTTGATTTGATTGTTTTACAAAACACAATTTAAAATATTTTCTCCAAAAAGTTCATTTTCTGCATAATTTTAATAAATTGCATTGCATGTTTTGTTTTTTATTTATTTCTCATGTAACTGGTAGTTTTGCTAAATGTGTTGTTTTACTGCTTATTAAAATTTTCCGCATGTTGCATTTTCTGGCCTGGTTAATTTGATAAAATAAATGCTCAAGTTATGCAGTAGCTGAATCATGAGTGCGATACATACCATTTTTCTGGAAACAAGGTATTACAAATTTAATCATTTTTAATAATTAAGAAGTACCTATTTAGGTTGTCAATGCTAATAGATCGTCATCTTTACTTAACCTGTTTGCCTTAGTCGTGTGCAATAGCGTGGATCAGAATTACAATTTTAAAATGCAATTTATTAAAGTTGTGTTGTAACGTTACGTTTCTGTCGGTTTTCAAATAATGTAATTTAGTATGCATATTTAACAAAAAACCCTAAATGCGGACCTGCGTATTCACATATTTTCTGTCAATGTAAAATCATCGTTGGCATACTACATAAAATAAACCCCATAAAATATTAACGGTCATCTAAAAGAAGACTAATAAAATTGTTTTTATAAGAATTTACGAATCTCATTTCAAATAAAGGTACTGTTTCCACACGTGTTAATATCTACCATTTCATATTGTTCGTGGGAAAAATAATATTTTCGAATAGACTAGTCTTTTAAAACTTAAATTATCAGCTATTTTCGTCAACGTGAAAGAGAATCTGGAAATATTCCCATCTAAACAAGTTGAAATTCTATAAAAAAATATCATTAAAACCTCTCGTGCCTTAATTTATGATTTCCTTGTACGTGCTTATTGGTAAATTTCAAATAAACACATCTGCGCTTCGAAAGATATCATGTCTGCAAATCTTGTTGTGAAACCCCGGGCTCTGAATCTTTTTTGTGTAAAAATACTAATTTTGGTTGGCTTAAAAAAAGTCATGTCATTCCCTTATTGGTCTATTTGAAAGCGTACGCCTAATAAAATCCCGTCTACCGTCAAAATATCTTTAGTTTTGACAGTCAGTTTACAATCAGAGTTTAATAAAGCAAGAAGAGAATACACACAGGGCGAAACGCCTTTACGTATCCGGCCGGGGTTTCGGTCCCCGTGCCATGAACTGGTATTTTGAAAGTTAATTGTCGAGGGCATTTTCAGAATATTTTAGCGGCGTTTTAGTTAATGTTAATGTACAGTAAATACAGTGATTGTGGAGAATCATTTTTTACCGAAATCTAAAGTTTAATATCGTACAGTTTCCCGATAAAAATAATAGATTGTAATTAGTGTTTTGGTGGTCGCAATTTAGTTTTGCAATAACGTCGCCTAGTTGAATTCGCATTGAATTAAGTTTTTATAAAATCTCGTCCGGATATAATTTGAAATCGGATAATGTTAAACTTAAATAAAACTTAAATCGTACATTTTAGCGGATGTGACTGTAATAATGGCAGTCTCTTCGTTCTACAAAATAATCTAAATAAGAAAATTCATCTAAATTGTCTGCGAAGTATCTAATGATAGTAGATTCTCCTTACGCCCAAATGACTATTTTTAATAATTCTGTAAGTGACTCATTAGCGACTATGTTTTCTTCAGAAATTGGTATTGCTTTGCGAAATTCTTTGCTAAGTGCAACTTTTTCAACTCTAAATATTTTGTATCAACCCGTTTGAGAAGCTGCTTGATCAGCAATTCAATGCTTTTGTTTCGGAGAGGTAAGGTCGAAAATAAGCTGTTGCAGTTTTTAAAATCAAATTAGAATTAATTAAAGTAGCATTTGTTTGATTGTTGAAACGCAGTTGATGTTTCAATTTGAGAAAATTATCATTACTACCCTCGTACTAAAATAAGACCTGAAAACTACGCTTTTGGTCTCCTGTTGTAGCGTCGCAACTTACTTAATATTTAAGTAAACCTTTTTTCAAGCAGTTCTCAGAGACGACAGAACACAAGAATTTTTGAAGTTTCCTCTTCTCCTTGTTTTGTAATTTCCTATAAACATATTTTTAATTTTCCTTTCGATGATGCTAAAACGAACATATTACATAAAGGTTGGAGGGTGCCCTACTTTGCTTGGTCAGCTAACCGCTATTCTGGTAACTAAATAATTTCCTCGTAAGGGTTTTCCTAGTTTGGATCCAATTAAGAAACTGTTTGTTTTAGAGGACATGGTTTTCGGTTTGTTATTGATTTTTGCCCAACCACCACGTTTGATGCGTTTCGAACTACCCGTATTTGATCAAAGTTCAAGCAACTTAACCTTTACGCGTGTCAGCTATAAAACAGTAATAATTATTTTCCTAACTCATCTGCATTTTCACGTCTTAATTATTATTAATTGTTATTTAATGTTTTTGTATTAAGGAAAATATGTATCAAATACATGCCAAATTGCCAGGCTTAAAGTGATACTATAATTTATTACGGTTGTCAGACGCGCCGACACAGACAATTAGTTGGAAGCGAAAATAAAATAATTGAAAGTGGTAATTTTAATTTTTAATTTTTGCCCCGCGGCGAAACGGTCTTAAGCTTGTAAACGCCCCCTGACTCTGTCGGCCCGTTTATAATAATCGAATTTTGAATGCTATTGTGTTTATGTGTATGCCAGTAACCCGGGTGGAATATAATTCTGCAAAACCCGTTTAGACTGGAAAATCCATTTTGGGGAGGAGACACCTCAACCTCCTCTCCAACTCCTCTGGCTCCTTGTTTAGAATCAGCTTTAATAAATTACGTTCTGCAATTGCTTCAACATTATTTAATGTAAGAGAAACAAAAAACAATCAAAACGATTTAAAATATTCAAAAGATATAGAAGGATGTGTAATTTGCAATTTACTGAACATAAATAAGAACAAATGCCATATTTCCATGATATATTGCTACCGTTACTTAGCTGCACTTAAGTAATATTTCTCAATGAAAATTTTTGCTTTTTCTTCTAATGAAGAATTCAAAGATGGAAGATTCTTTTTACTCTTTTTTGGGATAATGCTTTTACTTTTGATTAAGTAATGTGAATAATGTTGATCGCGCTTTATAAGGATGCCCTGATGAAGACAGGTTTGCAGGTTTAAACTTACGTCACCATTGAAAGCGAATGCGACTTCTTGGCAAAAGGAGGATTTTATGAGTGTGCTTGCGCGTGACAAGAAGCTATCAGTTCCACTTATTTATTCCCAAATAAGGTGGTTTTGTTTACATATTGATGAGTGCAGACATTTTTCTAGGTTAGGATATCGTTAGAATTTTTATTCTATTGCGCTGAGGATGGTGTTTACCTAATTAAGAATGTTATTAAGAGTCTAATGGAAACTACATTTATGGAAGGTTTTGATTTAGACCTAATAGATTAGGACCTAATTGTTTTGAATTTGGCATTCTGCCTGACCCTACGTGATTTCAGTAGTAGGAAACAAGAACTAGCAGAATATACCGATTTTACACTTTATTTTGCTGTGCTAGGTTATAAATAACTTATTTGCACTTATTTTGCTTTAGAGTTACTAGTTCCGAGTTACTAACAATTATCAAAAAGGTCTCCATATATGGAGTTCAAAAACATCATCCAAGAGATCCTCTCCAACTTAGGGAGTCTTGGAGTACCTCATTGTGAGGTACAATATCCATTTTTTTAATAATCTAAAATGGAATAAGAAACATACCCTAAATTGTAAACTAAAATGCCTGCGGTTACCGTTAGCTAACGCCTAATCGGTGCGAAAAGTACGGGGTGCAAGGACGTGAGGTGTCTAGATCAATTCATGCGTTCGTTGACACGCATGGTCAAAGAACTTAAGTAAATATTTATTTATTTATTTATTTATTTTATTTATTTATTTATTTAGCATCCAACAGACCAAAGGTCCATACAGGACATACATACATAAAACAATAATACAAATTTTAACTTTAGCATGCATACATAAATAATTACTTCTATAATTACAAATAATAAGACGAGCAAGTATTTAACCAAGCAGAAAACAGTAGAACTAAAACTAATTACGGAATAGATGACCCCATAGTATTTGACATAGTGCTCAGACAAGCGTTTTCGAATATTTTAATACTATTTACAAATATATCTACATTTCTACATATTTCATTATGATTTCTGCAAATGTTACTTAATGGCGAGTAAAAATGATAATTTGTGTGAGACTGGGGTAACGAAAAAGTTAAATTATATCTACCGTGGTGTCTCGGAACACGTAGTTGTATTTCTTTGAGCAAATCACATTCAATTAATCCGTGTATTAGCTTAAACATAAACAAAAGACATCCGACTTTTCTACGAATATGTAGAGATTGCATTTGATAGCGGTCATACAGCTCATAAGCGTGGTTGTGCGGTGACGGGTAGGTCCCGTATTCAACGAAATACACGTACTGGCAAAATTTCTTTTGAACTCTTTCAATTGTTAGGATATGATTCGCGTAATACGGATACCATACCACACAACCATACTCTAATTTAGACCTTACAAGTGCATAGTATAAAGATAGTAACGAGTGTACGTTCCTAAATGCCTTTGTATTTCGCTTTATAAACCCTAACGTTCGCATTGCATGTGTACAAGTTTGCTGTATATGAGGTACAAAAGATAAAGTCTGATCTAACACAATTCCCAGATCTTTTATTTGATGCAATCTGTCTATTATGATATCGTTGATAGTATAATTATATGTAAAATTGTTCTTTTTTCTACTGAAAGTTATGACCTTACATTTATTCACATTTACTTTTATCTCATTTTTACTACACCAATCAATGAAACGGTTAATATCATCTTGCAGATTGATACAATCTTGTGCAGAAGAAATAGAATTAATAATTTTCAAATCATCAGCATACGCATAAGCATGACATTTAAAAAGACTAAGAGCATCATTGAAAAACATAATGAACAGCACTGGCCCTAGATTGGAGCCCTGCGTAACTCCACTAGATGTTAAGAACTTAGTTGATTGGCATCCTCTATACTCTACATACTGATATCTGCCTGTTAATAATGATCGAAATAATTTGATAAGATCATCACATAAACCAAATGAATTTAATTTATCTAATAATATTCTATGGTTAACTACATCGAACGCTTTGGACAAATCAGTATACACAGCATCCACTTGATGCGCATGTTCAAATTCATTAAAAATAAATTGCGTGAATTCACATAAATTTGTTACTGTAGATTTTTTGCGCATGAAGCGGTTTTCACTGATAGATAAGGAGATATGGCTGTACAATGTATTCGCTAGAATTGACTCAAAAACTTTACCGAAATTTGGCAGAATTGCTATTGACCTATAATTAATGATATTATTTCTATCCCCAGATTTAAACACCGGAGTCACTCTGGCTATTTTCCAAATATCAGGAAAAGTGCTAGTTTCCAAAATCAGATTAAAGATGTAACATAATGGTCCCGCAAAGACACCCACACAATCTTTCACAAAAAACGAGGGAATCTCATCTGATCCCATTGTAAAGTTATTCTTAAGTTTTTTCACAGCCACTAGAATATCACTCTCTGTTATCAAAAATTTATGTAGCACTCTACCGTTGACATAATTTGTAACATTTTCTGAACCGTTATCAGTAGAAGTATTGATATACACACTGCTAAAAAAGGAAGCAAAACTTTCAACAATATCTTGTGCTGAATTAAGGTTAGAATTATCATACAACATCCTTGCAGGAACGCTGGATATGTTCTTTTTAGTATTTATGAAAGACCAAAATTTTGTTGGCTCCTTTTGAAGACTATCTTCAGATGACTTTACGAAATTTAAATATTCTTTTTTCATGTCGATTTTAATTTCCTTTCGTAACGCATTTGCTCTATGTAGATAAACATTTAATTTCGTTCTTTTGTATTTTTTCCATAAAGAATTTTTAAATTAAATATGGAAGAATAAGCGAATTATATGAATCTTTTGAAAGCATGTATTTATACCTCTAACTGTAAACTTATCGGGTAGGTAGTGGAAGATTATTTTGAAATTTTCAACATCCACGGTCACACATGTTTAGCTCAACTATTTGGCAAAGTTTAAATGGTGGACGTTTAAAACTTAAGAAAAAAATATAGTAAAACCACTCATGGATGAACTCAGAATGGAGTCAGAAGCATGCAATGGATGGGGCTGTTAATCGTGGCTCATGTTAGTGGACGTGGTAGACATGTTTGTCACTATATTTATCCCTTTATAGACCCACTCCCAGTAAGTCCCATACCCATATCAACTATATGGTTGGACTCGACATGTACCAGATGAGTATAATTGGTGGGTGTGGTGGGTGGGGCTTCATATTAGTGAGAGTAATAATTTTTTAGTTTTGCCAGTAATTTGCTCCTTTATAGATTCAAACCCTAAAAGTCCTACACCCAAACCAACTACATGGAGATAGACCAAAGGGGTGCAACGAGAGTGTCTGGTGGGCGTGACTTCATGTTAGTGGTGCGGTAAGTAAATGTTTTTTATCAAAAGTTGGTAAGTAGTAATTAAATATGTTATTAAATATAGTGTATTAACTACGCCATCCAGAACTAAAAGTCCAGGGTTACAAAAATAAGAGCTTAATTTATTTTATAAATTCTCGATAACCAATCAAAAAATGTCTATCCTTTTTTTAAGCATGTTTTCCTTTATATGTTAAATAATTAGTGCAGCTGAACTTTTTCCATCCGAGGGACGAGCTTAAACCTATTTAGTAATAAGTAATAGCAACAGCATATCAATATTTTCGAGACGCACATTTACTTACTCTAGTGCCCAAAAGTAAATGGTGAATGCATTCAAGACTGATTTAAATAGTAATTGTAACTCATCCAATAGAAAATTTAGATTTATAATCAGTCATTTATAACAATGTACAGTAAAGCCAGGATAGTAACTGTTGATTCGTCTTCATGACATTCGACTTGTGACATGAAATCGATTGATGTGCCACATGTAGCCCGATTTGCTTGATTTTTGGGAGGATGGGAAGTAGAGAGCTTACCTTTGTTTTATTAGACTTCTGCTGTGATTTGGAGACTAATGATACGTCACATTAGGAGAGCTTACGTTTTCAGTTTATCTCCTTTTAAAGTGGTCATATTGCCAACTTATCAAGCTTAGGACCGTTATTATTGTCTATTATATGAGGTTATTGTCGCGTTGCGTTTAATAATAGTTAGTTATGTTACTGGGAAAAGTGAGGAACGAAAACCCTTCTGGTAGAAATTGCTTGCACTTAAGGTCTCAGTCTCACTGCAGCCACTACTACCCACCACCAATTAAAATAATACCATGCAGTCTCACTGAAGCAAGTAGTCACCACAAGCATCTTGTACAATTTTAAATTTCGTGCTTGTTTTATGTTTATTGGCTGCAAGAAATTATGTGCTCGACTACACAACAACAAATCTCAGAATTCTAAAGGGCCCTGCAAACTTTAAGGGACAGGGGTGCGTCTTGTTAAGGAAGACTACACTTTAAAGAAAAAAGAAGTATTAAAAAGAGGCCACAGTGCGAATTATTTCGTCTTCAGTCTGGATCAGGGATTACCAAAGTGAGGGCCCTGGTGATTCGCAGACCGATGTTTGGTGGGTGGTGCATAACCTCTGCATTTTTGCGGTGATTCGGGGTTACGTTTGGACGCGTTACGTTACAGTAAATATGTTATTTGATGTTCGGTTCGATTTGATTGTGACATGATGAAGTTATTCTAGGTTAGGTTGCTTGCATGCTTGTGATATTTTAAGGTTATTCGAGGATAGGTAGACATTTTGAGGTACTTCAAAGTTAGGTTTGGTCGATTGTAACATATTGAGGTTATTCTAGGTTAGCTTGCACGATCGTGACATTTTTATGTTATTCGAAGTTAGGTTCGGTACCCGATGGCATTTTAGGATTATTCTAGGTTAGGTTAACATTTTTAGGTACTCGAGGTTAGGTTGATGTTATTTGTAAAAATGCTGTAAATTATTTTTCATATACCTGGGTTGGTTATAACAAATTATATAAACGCTTTGAATCTCTACTCGACTAGTCATTTTAACTCTCCGATCTGCAAGTCATCTGCAGTCAGAACAGAACTCTAGTGTCTTTAGCTAGAGTCTACCTGTGTTTTGTTTAAAAAATACTCATTTCTAGCTAGATTTAAGTGCGCATAAATACTCTGTGAAATGTGATCTATCATGTTTGTGTGGCTTTAAAATGTCAAAGCTGGCACTTATACAGTTAACTTTACATTTTAGCGCGTTATACTTTTATACGTACTCTTCTAAAACCGTCAGTCAAAATTACTAAAAATATTTACTTTCTCTAATCAAGAAACTTTATTAAGAATTTTTGTTCCAAATGCCATCAGAAATGCACTGGTCAAGTCTGGTGCATACCTTGTGAAACACCCTGTATACGTATATACCACACCTAGAGAAACTGTCATCTAGACTCTAGAGTTTAGGTGATAGTTCTCCATTTTCATTTATCAATAACATTTCTAGATCCTTATTTAGCACGCTTTCGATACTACTAAATGAGCTTTGTTAGGTATCCAGGGTTATGACATCGGTAAATAAAAACTCTTCCGCAACTATATTGGGAAAGTCTGATATGTGCACATTAAACAATAGTGGTGTAAGTTCTGATTCCTTAGGTAATCCATTTTACACTGCTTTGAACTTGCTTTTGGTGCCATTTAGATCAACTTTAAACGATTGATCGCTTAGCAGTTGATTAAGTGGGTCAGTAGTGTTGGAAAATTTTCGAGCATTTATTTTTGGAGAATATTCCAGGAGCGCCAACCAGAAAAACGAAAATAAACTGTCGAGAATAAAAACGAATAAGGAAAATTGGAGACATTCGTGCATCTTCAGCATTTTGAGAATATTTCAAGAACTTTTGAAATTATCCTTATTTTGGATATATCTTTAACGTGCAAAGATAGTATATCCAAAATATGGATAATTTCAAAAGTTCTTGAAATATTCTCAAAATGCTGAAGATGCACGAATGTTCTCCAATTTTCCTCTCCCCATTTATAATGCTAGTTATAGCTAACTTGATTGTTGGAAGGTAATGTGTTGAAAAGTAATGTAACAATAGAAAATTGGAAAATATTTAAACTCGTTGGGCCGTATTCATATTTCACTATTAAGTTAATAACGTGTTTAATTACAGTGATTGCCAATTCTAATCTTTTTCCACCTATTGGAATCAGATAAAGCTTTTTTCTTGTTGATTTTAATTAGTTAGAGACACCTTTAATCATGGCATGTGAATACGTCCCATTATATTCAGATTAGAAGCTCAGGTAAGCACCTTTACACCTACCGGACACAAGGCTGACCGCAGGCACTTCGCCGACCGCGGATACTACGCCGACCCTTAAAATAAATTTTGCTACTGGATATTTTGCCGACCGTGGACATGTAAGGCAATTTTGTCTGTCTATTGAAGAGAACTTTTAATCTCTTCGACAGCTTCTATTAGCCTACTACATTTTTATTATACAATAGGCCGTAGTTTGTGTATGTGGGTAATTGTTATAACTTATTGTTTGAATGTTAGGATGTTCCTTCCCGCCTTTTCACAAGCATGACAAGCATGAATTGAGATACGTTCAATTAGCGCGCAGTTGCCAAGGCAATGCTTCCAGTAACTCGCTGTTAGGAGCAAGGTTACTATCCATCCTCTACTAGCTCTCCAGGTTAGTGCCGGAGCGATAAACGTGCTCACCCGTCGACCCGTTCGGAAATCTCTCCAAGGTGGTATGTGGAGTACCACCAAGGAGTTGGCCCCTCGTCCAGCTTCGGACTATCCCTTAACATTGCTGTTAGGGACCACTACCCCATTGAATCCAACCTCATTTGTGGCGGGACTTGGTTTTTTGATGGATTGCCACCCGATCTACCAGTTATAGGCTTGATGTGCCCTTGACAGCGCTTCGTTTGAGTCTACACGTTATAGATCCCCCGGTGTGTGCTCGTTAAGGTGGAGTTTGTTGAGCGTGAGAGGCTATGAATTCGCTTCAACGCCCCTTTAGCGTAATGGTTCTAGAGCTTTTACAGAACTCAAACTCAGACCGCGGTCCTAAAGTTCATAGTGTGATCTGTAATGCTTTCGTACTCACTACCTGGTGGCATGCAGTTTTTCCGTTTGTTGTTGGATTTACCCCTCCAATGTAAGAGATTAACCTCACTTCAATTCTGCACCTAAGCTACAGTCGGTCAGCGGGTACACTAATCTCGGAATTCCGAGACCATAAGACTGCTACGTTTGTGAGTATTCGTCGAGAATTCGTGACCGGCTTTTCTCTACCACCCATTTTTTGTAATTGTACTGTAATGATTTATGATGAATATCATTACATTACACCCCGGGTAAAAAACACATTACATTGGTGACCTCCGACGTTAAGAAACAAGAACATACGTCATCAAAACACTATATTGGTGACCTCCGACGCTACGAAAGAAGTACTTAGATAATCGACACCATATCTTCAATATTCCATTGCTCTGGTTTTCTGTCTCTGCCGACAAACGCAACCTGCAACCTGGAGTTCCTTGAATTGGTTATTTGATTATCTCACGCAAGCAGTCGACTTTCAGAAGTTTATAAATATCCTTTTTTATCATTTAAATAAGATAAGTAACTTAAATATTTTATTGGTTACGTTTCAATATGGCAAAGTTAGTATTTAGTAAAATTTCCTATTTTTGACAGTTCGCATGTACAAATGTCAATAGTCCTGATTAATCGATACTTTGACTTCCTACATATTGACAACGAGATTCAAAGATATAATGTCCTAATTCATAACTTGCCATATAACATTTTACAACTAAATACATTCTAATCTTATCAGTTTATTGATAACAATAAACTTTCATTCGAACCATACACCACGTTCATCAACGAACTATTAAAATACTACTTGGGTTCTTCTTTAGATAAACCTACTTCATACAACCCAAAATCAAATACTATATCTTCTCCCAAAGAGATTAGACATTTCTGGTTACAGCAAGACGATTCACCTGAATTTTTTGGTCTAGATAACCTATTTAAAAACGAAATCATTTATCCTTGTAATTTCATAAACACAAATTGTAATCAAATATCGCACGATCCGTCACAAATTCAGGATTCTAACCCCCAATTAAGTGACGAGACTCAAAACGTCATTTATCAATGCAATGTTCTTTTAGATGCACATGCATCCACTAAACTTTCTGTGTTGATAAACCTGACCATTCAATTATGGAAAAGCACGTTTCGCAGGTTAATACTTCCATTACAGAAACTATTACAAATGATTTAATTCCAAAAGTACATTTATTCCACAACCAAACAGAATCAAAATCTCCTACAAACATTAAAAAAACATCACAGTCAGTTAGGGTACAGCTAAAATTGAATCCTAACCAATGCGTTTTAAATCAGAAAATGCAAGAGCTTCCGAAGGCCGACGGTTTGGGGATATCAACCTCCGTATCTTCTACGAAGACTTAATTGGATCCAGAAAATAATTCCTGGAATCTACAAGCTACAACACCTCCAGTTCCTGATGGAAATCACATCAATAACGTTCCTCAAGAACCAAAAGCTACGACACCCGTAGTAACAGCTCCTGAAAAATGTCTTCGGCAATTCTCGGACACAACGATGCCGACATCTGTCGTTTCGCCATTGGAACGATGCCATAAGAAGAGATTGTTCTTGGATATAACAGGATTAATATCTTCTTTTCTTTATTTAATTTTGATGTTTAGTTTGTTTTCTCGGATAACCATCAACGAACTTCGCAACAACCTTAATATTAACCAACAAAATTTTGTTATGTCAAAACGCGAAATTTTATGCAAAGGTCACGCGATTAAACAGCCTTATTACCTCGTAATTAGAACAATGCGAACATTCGACTTTTTGCTAACCGAGAAAATTACAACAGTGCAATTGCTATTGACCGTACTCAAATTATCTTATCATAATTAGCAAAATCCATTTCGGTAATAAACTTTGGCATTATGTGCAGTTCCTGTGCATGTGTAACTTTCCAGTTATACACCATAAACACAAGTGCAAAAATAACAGTAGTGACTTATAAATTTCCACGTGAGCCTCGTCAACTCGACATTACATGATATCATACATTGATAACATTCAACTAATCAATCCTGAATAGCATTTGGACCTCCCAAATATATGTGCTACCGGATTAAGCTTCAAGTGTTCATTCTCCTCAAATAACAGGATACAAGAAGATTGAATCTTACTCTCCAACAAGCAATTTCACCTAGTACTTCCTACAATCTTAGGACAATGTTATGAATGCTGCCTCAGTTTTATGAGATACAACCCCACTTCTTCCATTCCTACGGACAAAATGAATACAACTACGTTTATCAATGTTAACCACAAACTTACTACTTAGGCTAACGCTTTTAGATTCAATTAGCATAATTATTTTTAATTTTAAAAGTTACAACAAATAAATCGTAACGCAAGCATCACTTGTTCACGAAGCACTTATTATGTTGTTCCTTGGTTTTGTTCACGTTCCTAAATTTTATTTCTTTCTTTCTAGTAAGAATTACAGAACGTCCTAACAAGTGATTCCTGTACCATCAAGTTTATTTTAATTAGGTTAAATTTGCGGCAACACCTTGCAATAAGCAACTCATGTTTTTGCCTTAAGCAATTCATGCCCCTTAGCTATCAGCAGCAAAGGCCTTTCAATTCTTTGATTATTAGCACCTAATTGTTAACATAAGTTTTATTGTCTTAGCATGTAAGGAACCATTGAAAAGATGCAAACGACCTCAATTTTTTTGTAGCTAGTATACATTAAACATGCCAATACATACAAGTACGACATTAATGTATGCTATTTTTTTTTTGTTGAGGAATGCATTAAATGCCCTTTTGACTCATGGCTCATTTCTTTTGGTACATGTTCAGCCTTTTTCTACCCGGGGTGTAATGTAATGATATTCACATAAAATCAGTCATTACATCCATATTACCTCAAGAAGGCATTGCATACTAAGTGATTGCCGTGACAACAGTAATCAACAACAAAAGAATAAATAAATATCTCATAGAAGTTATTACATGTGTTTTATTATCTTCTACAAGAGATAACATATAAGTAGTGTACAAGACCACACACAAACAACCTGTATTACTACATTAATCTTCTAAACACTACAGTACCATCCATCCATCCACAATAGTCATGTTTGTATGCCCCGTTACCAGGTTCCAGCGATTGGTAGATTGCAGTTAATTTTATAGGTGAACGCCGTGTGGTCTGCGCCGTTCACCCAACTGTCCCATTATATTTCAGGTATGCACCTTTACACCTACCGGACACAACGCTAACCGCGTGGACTTCCCTTAAAATAAATTTTACTACTGGTCATTTTGCCAACCGTGGACAATACGCTGACCGCGGACACGGTCGGCAAACTGTCCACCGCTTGCGGTCGGTGTAGTGTCCACGGTCGGCAAAGTGTCCAAAACCGCCAGTCGGTGTAGTGTGCACGGCCGGCGCGGCGTCCACTGTTCCACAAGTGTGCACAAGTAATACATTTTAAAAAACTTATAAATATTTGTTACTTTTTGTATAAACAAAATATAAAAAAATTAAATATAAAGTTCATATATATCAATCAGTCGGTGTAGTGTGTACGGCCGGCGTCCACTGTTCCACAAGTGTGCACAAGTAATACATTTTAAAAACCTTATAAATATTTGTTACTTTTTGTGTAAACAAAATATAAAAAAATTAAATATAAAGTTCATATATAACTAGAACAAAAAACAAAAGAGGTGCTACCGGGCGGTAACACAACTTTCTTGTCAATGCTTTCAAAAGTATAAATTGTGCAAACTATGCTTATAAAAGTGTCTGTCTTTGGAACACCCGACGCCGACAGCAGCTGCGAGTAACACGTGTACATTTGATGTATTTATTATTTTTGATTTTTAATGTTTTTTTATGCTTGTTTGTGCTGTATTATTCTGAAAGTTCTCGAGAATTATTAAGAGAACGTTAGCAAACGTACTCGATTATGGTCCCCAAGAGAACGTTCTTTTGATACGGTTTTATCGTGCGCGAACGCTGTTTGTTTCTGTAAATTGATACGTACGTAGCGGAGGTCAGTTATTAATTTAGTAGTGCAGATGTGAGATCATTGTTTGCTTTATCAGTAATTCATGGTTAAAATCGTACAAACAATCCATAGTCGACTAGTGTCTTGCAAAAAATACGGAAAAATCCGAAAAATCTTTTTAATTTTTAATTTTTATTTTATGAATTTTGGGGTTCCTATATGGTCACCTTTCATCCTCTTAAAGCATTGCATATTTGTCCGGAACACCCTGTATAACTTTAAAAGCATGTCTTCTCTACAGACTGTGTCATCAGCAAAGGTGAAATCAATGAAGATGACTGCAGTCTTTTCATTAGCTTGGAAGCTGCCTTACTGCCAAAACTCGATAAGCACATTTAAAACACACCGAGTAGAGCTATTGACCTGTAGCTTTCTGATGAATCCAGATTTTTGTAGGGCTATGATTCTAGATGCTCTTTAAAGGATTGTGACCAAGAGGATGAAAGCGGATGTTGTGGACCGACAGCATAAGATCCAGCAATCAAAGAATCTAATCCTACAGTACAAAAATGACTGACATGATTAATAATGACATCCCAGAGATATTTTATAGAATTAATTAGTATTTCGATTTTTAATTAGATATACCACCATCAAATTCTATTGCTTTTCTAATTTTGCACGTCGTTTCGAATAAAATGATTTGGTTTTTGATTCTAATTGAAACCTGCAATGGTTATTTAATTTATAATGAGAATTCTGCTTTAAATTACAAGACAAAAAAGTAAACAAGCCGATCGTGTTAAGATAACAGCGGGAATCCTTTCATGGCACGTGAGGATTCCACATGTCCTCACGATATGAAATTTTTAGATGAATAATCAGTGTTGTCTGCTGTCTAGACAGGTAGGTGGTCAAACATGCCTTAATGTATTTTGGAGAACATTCTTTATGGTATACATAAAACGCCCGTTTTGGTTACCACCAACAACTAAAAACAGTAGGACCGGCTACTATAACAACCGAATAGGAATAATTAAACACCAAAGATCATTTTCTTCCAAATCGGATCATTGTTGCACCCTGCTGGAGACCTTTATGTGTGTGGTATTTATTAACGTTGTAAGAAAATTGTTTTCTAATTAATTTGCAGTCGAACTGGAATTAATCAACGCTAAAAACGTGAGAATTCGTTTAAAAAGGAGAAATAAAAAAAGCGTACAGATAAAATTGCAGAAAAGAAAATCTTGGGAATGTAATTTTATATCGCAGACGCTGACATTGCATTACGAAACATGTGGAGTAGTTTCGTGATAAAGGTTTTGTATTTCTTGGTTTTCTTTCACGAAAAGCTCGCCTTTTTACATTCCCAGCTACCTTTTTAAGTTTATTTAAATGCATACAAATATAATGGATTATCTGAAAACTATTTACTATTAACAATAAATTCTAGACGTTCTCAATAAATTAAAAGGAAATGAGATTCTTTCGTTAACTTTTCAAAGATAAAACGACTAGACTGGTCGGAATTTCCTTTTAACTTTTTTCCGTGCGATAAAAAAGCAACACAGAATTGAATTGGTAAAATTTGATTAAACAATTCTTTTCTCTTTTGTATAGTGCTGCTACAAAAACAAAACTCTAGAATATAGGGATGTTGAAAAAAGAAAAACAGAAATCTCTTCTCAAATTTCTAAGAAGTAATAAAACTACAGATACAATAAAGATGGAATGAATTCCGTTTTTTTTCTGCTTCTAAAAATAAAAAGTCGTATATTTGGAATGATTTCTATTATGTCAAATTCGTTATTGTCTTATCAAAATATAACTATGCGACATCAAAATATTCTTGTTTTAAGAATGAGCAAACTTGAATGCACACAAAAAGTTTTTTAACCCAATAAAAATCCTTCTTTTATTGCTTTTACTCTTTCTTGACCGGAGCTTACAAAAAAAGGTACGTTTTCATTTTTTTATGGGATCGATATCGCCAAGAGCCTTTGCTTTTCCATTTTCTTTTATATGACGACGTATGTTAAAAAACCGATCTGATTTTGTTGAAATTATTATTTCTTCTAAGGATTCTATTCTGTATTAACAAATACCGATCATTAGGGTGAAACACTTCAATACTGGTCATTTTGAAATTATGATATTTACCTAGCTTAGGTGCGAAATTGGAGTAAAAAAATAATACCAGAAAATTAATATTTTTAGGTTCCTAGTATAACATTAAAATACCAACTGTTTGCGGGTCACTGATTGCAAATCTTAGCCCCCTTTGGTTGGGATTCACCGCTTGAATTCTCTATCTTATTAAAGCTGTGCTCCTGATTTAAATAGAATTAGAGACGGCGATAAAATGGCGGGTTGCCGGATTATAATCACAATCTGTTTTATGAAATTAACCCGTTTCAAATATTGAGTTAGGGGATAAATCCAATCGCTTTACTGCGGAAGAAATCGCTCATGGTACCAGTGTTTTTTGCTGCTTCGTCAACGTATAAATATTTTCATTTATCATCAATGAAATTATTTTATGAAATAAATAAAGATTAGTAACAGTTTTATTGAAATATAACCTGACAATATTGTTTCGACAGCTATGCTATCATTATCAAAGGTAATATAATTATAAACAAACACGTCGCTAAGGTAGATCTATACAAAAATAGGTTACCTTAGCGACGTGTTTGTTTATAATTATATTACCTTTGAAACAATATTGTCAGGTTATATTTTAATAAAACTGTGAAACTTTTAGTAATCTTTATTTATTTCATGATTATGGAGTTCCACAAAGTAAGGCTGGAAACAATAAACGAAATTATTTTAAAATTATTTAAAATTCCGGCCGCGCTACTGTGCGCCATCTTGTGACATTTTTGCCTCGCCACCCGCGCCGCGCCCGCCGGCCGGCTTATACCGTGACCACGCGATGCGCCAGCGCCAGTATCGAGTGAGGTTTGCAAGCACATATTGTTAGCTACTATAATTTGTTTTCCAGTTAATGTAACAATGTCTAATAAGCTAGGAGATCTGTATAAAGATCGCACTCCAACACAACAATCAATAAAATCAAAAATTGCACTTGCTTGCCATGACAGTCCCAATGTAGCTAGAGTTCTCAAGGTGCGCTCTACCCCCCAGGCCGCCCACGTCTAGAGGAGCAACATGCAACAACCGGAGTTTCTGAAAACTATCGTTGATTTGGCAATGTTTGATGCTTCTGCGCGACGTTCTGAGATTGTGCACAGTTGCCGCACACTTACAGACCTTCAAAATAAACTAACTGAGCATGGCTTTCAAATTTCAAGAAGTGGCACTTACATTCGGCTGCTCCCAAGAAATTATAGCACCTTGGAGGGTAAGAGACATGTAGTCACAGCACCTGTCAAACTGAGCCGACCTGAAGCGAACCACCTGATGCACGTCGAATATCGAGTTTCATTGCCTGATCATGATTGGGTGATCGCTTCGAGGCACAAATTGATTCCCAGTGTATATGCTAGGTGCATCATTAATGCTAATGATAGTGTGGACTGTATTTCTGCACCAGATAAATGCGCATTCCCATAGTATGTATCTGCATTCTAGAACTAAAACGACGGCCCAGAGTGATGATAGTGCATTGACGTCGAGTATCCGTCCTGCACCTTGATTACGCGGCGCTCATACGCTAAATCTAACGAAGTTCTCTGCGTTGTGTGCGACAACGATGACGACGAGTGACTGGACGAAGACAGCCAAGTAAACCCATGGTCGGAAGATACTGGCTATTAATTTTATTTAATAAAGCAATAAAACATTTTTTGACTACCTTTCCTTTTTTTGAGATTGGTTAAACACGTGATTTTGGGTGGGGGTGGGGTAAGCCTAAAACCTCACCATGTATCACCAGAGGGGAGGGGGGTCAGGATGTAACCTAAAGAACCTCGCGTGATTAATGGACGCACCCTTTAGACTCTGACACCTGTAAAATCTGGACTGTTGTATCACTAACTGGCCTAAAACGATAGTTTGATTTTGTCCCAGGAACTGTTTGTGCTGCACTGTAACAATCTTCCAGATATGGCGCGAAATCTTCAATCTCTTCACTCCCAACAAAAAAAGATCTTATACCACGAACATTCTCTTGAGCAAAGTGAAGAAATCAACTGAATATAACAGAACACATTCTTGGGCTGTTGGACTAGCGACATGCTCTTGTACTCATACCTACTTTCAATCTGCAATTACTTCCTTAAACCAAAAAACACCCTCCTAATACTTTCTTCAGTTATGCTACTCATGTCTACCTACCTGCTCATATAAACCTTTTTCTTGTGTTTGGAGGCACCTTTGTGCTACAACTGATCAAGTTCATGCTTAAAGTAAAGTGAAATTCTAAGAATATAATAATTATATAATAATAATAATTACTACAATCCATAACCTAAACCAAGGCCCCAGAAGCTATAAGCTTGTGCGGGAGGGAGGGGGCGATTATTATTATGTAGGCCCAATGTGCGGCTGCAGCCGACTTATAGATGGAACAGCGCAAATCCCACATTTGTGTTACAGCTAAGGAAAACTGCAGAAAACCTTAACCAGATCTGCCAGCGCCGGGAGTCGATCCCGGGCCGCTTGGGTGAAAGTCCGGCACGCCAGGCATTACACTACCAAGGCTGTATAGGCAATAGGTGCCTAAAAAAAATGACAATACATTTACGTACTGGAAAATGTTATGCATGTACCATATGAAAGCTTATGAAATCAGCTTTAAAATGGTACCAAGATTATTGCAATAGGAAGAATATTGACTGATGTACATCAGTTTAAAGATTCAAATGCCTCAATGACACAGTCGAAAAATGTCGAAAAAAGGGTAGTATTTCAAAAGAGCATAACTAGATCAAATTTCATCAAAAAATTCTGAAAAAATTAATTTTAAATCTGAAAAAAAAATTATGAGAGATGGTCGGGCAGACCATTTAGGTGATTTCACACGGAATGACCCTTAATAGGCAGCATTTAAGTAACACGGCATGCGGCAATGACGTACGCTACACCGAGTCTTTCAATCGAAACGACATAAAGTTCGCGTCTAAGCCGTATATCACAGGCTGATTATTGTTGCGCCTCACATGCGTCAATTTTCGACAGGATTCAGCGTGTCGAATAACGTCGTCCATTATCCATTAACAGTCAGCAGATCCTGCGGCTTGTATCCTGCAACATGGAGTGGAATCTTGAAAAAAAACTACTTTATTTATTGAAAATTATCACAATTTATTGAAATTGCGGCGTAATAAAAGCACTATTTATAAAGACAACAAATTTAAAAATGGTAAGCTGAAGCAGCTCGCGAGATAACTCTAGTGTTCTTGAGGTGAATAAGAAACTCAACAATTTTTGGTCGGCTTTCCATTTCCGGCAAACCAGGTCTTCGCATCTTCTATAACCTTTTTGTTGGAAGAAAATGTACGCCCTTTCAAACTGTTTTTCAGTTGAGGAAAGAGATGATAGTCGGACGAAGCCAGATCCGGTGAATAATGAGGGTGTTCCAGTAATTCGAACCCTAGTTATTGTTCTATGCACATCCAGAAAATCAATCATGATTACTGACATAGCAATCCCAAAAAATGACTTTTCCAAGTCATTGAACGTAGGCCTAGCCGAGTCTCCACCCTTGCTCGTTTGGAGAACCATTTTGCAAAAAATTTTTTCCTGTTCAAATCGTATACCAGAAAATCAATCATGATTACTGACATAGCAATCCCAAAAAAATGACTTTTCCAAGTCATTGAACTTAGGCCTAGCCGAGTCTCCACCCTTGCTCGTTTGGAGAACCATTTTGCAAAAATTTTTTTCCTGTTCAAATCGTTTCAATTCTCGCTTTGCAAACCTGCAAAATATATAGGGTATTCTATTTAATGTCAAATTGACATTAGTGATTAGTCTGGGGCTAATAATAAACGAAAACCTTCTCATATATCGATTTCTAAGCAATCAACTCATTATAAAACTTTTGTCCAAACTGCACAAGTACATGTACAGGGTGTAACTAATATAACTACAAACCTCGTAATTGTTAGTTTCCGAGAAAATCGCATTTAAGAAAAACTGCGGCTTTCTCGAATACCGGCTGGAAGCAACCACAGGTTAATAAGGAAAATACGTTCTAAATCATTACAGCTTACCCCACCACTAATTACGAAGTTTGTAGTTATATTACATATATTAAACCCTGTGTATACAAAAACTCTAAATCTGAATCTGAAATTATTAGTATAGATATTCTGTATTCAAGATTGAATAGATCAAGATATATAATATCTGTAGCACATATAGATGTGAACTTTGTATCAGCATTACTTGTATACCACATAAATTTTTGGATATTGTTGGAAGCCAATATTCAAAGTCTAGTATGTATAATCATTATATAAGCCAAAGCAATTTTTTCCCATTATGGCTTGTTTATTATCATTGAATCATCGAAAAATTAGGTTAATGGTAGCAAATTACCAACCCAAATTTCACTTTCTAGAAAAACGCAACAATTAAAGTTCCTCCGGTATTATTAAATCTTCGATAAAGAAGAAATCGTCATAACTTATGACAACAATTTGGGATACAATAAGGTGAAAACTTGACATATCAGTCAATACAAATCGCAATTATACTTTACAAAAGAGAGCTGCAGCATTACGAAACCTCTTCGCCATCTGAAAATGGAACTTGACATAAATAACAACAATAAATTTACAATTATGGCGTGGCGAGCAATATTCTTATTAAATGCACAAGTAGGAAGCTCAATGTATATAGTTATGTACATACATATGCATGTTTTTATATGTTTTATTGTACTGTAGTTGGTTCGATATATGCAACGTCCCACTTTTATGTAAAATATGCATCATTAAAGGAATTGAGTTCGTAAGGATGTAAAATTCTAAAAGATTCTTTGGAAAATCTTGGCTTGATGACAAAATGCAGTCAAAGAAAAAACTAAATATTTAAATGAAATTTTCTGACAATTACTAATAATAGTAAGTGAACAACAATGTCCGGTCTGGTGTCCATAACGTACCGAGTGTTGCATTTCACTCTCAATTTGATTTTATTTACGTTCCAAATATGCCCCTGGCATAAAAGTAATTTTATCAAGCAGGTTTGCCAACTGTACATGTAGTATATACCCAATCAAAAGGGTAAAGACGTTATGATTGCTTTGTATTTTAGTTAAGCATACCGGGTGTTGCAAGCGGAAACTCGCCATAGGGAATACAATGTGATATTCCAAATTGTTGGAATATTACCTTCCTACTCGATTTCATAAGGATATTTATTTCATATTCTTGTAGATGGATACAAGAATCTTGCGATTCGTAAATATTCTTCTTTAATTCTTCATTAATTCAAAAAGCTGCATCATTAAAATTCCGATTTTATTCTGATGCATAGGGCCACTTCAGAATTTTTTGGAAAAGGCAATTCTTAGTTTGTATTTCTTTCACCGTGAAATAGAAGATATTAAGCTAAATGTGTACCAATCGATGCTTAATTTTCTGCTCTAAAAGAATTTCTAACCAGTTCAGTTTTATAATTACTTGGAAAAGTAATATTTTAACACTTAGACGTTACCGTTACATTTGTTATGGTACGTTTTCTCACGCAACTCCTGGTATGGTACTATGTTACTTACACTTTTTATTAATTCATAAAACTATATAGTACGACAGTAACCATTAGTGTAGAGAAATTTTCAGGATTTTTCAGCATTATACTAATGTTTCTAAACGCGTTTGGTTTAAAAGCCACAAAATCCAAAACAATAAATATATCACAGGGTTTCCCTAAAAACTACCGACAAATTTCGGTGGCGAACACCTGGACCAAAGTTAATAATATGCAACCAAACATAACTGCTGCAGTAAAGAAGCAATATCCTACAATTCTGCCAACCGGAAAAATATTAATTGCGAACATTGATAAATTGCTTTTTATATTTTTATGACGATCATCAAGTAAAACACATGATTGAGAGATATGGCTTACATATAAGGAATGAATTCGAAGTATAACTAGTCGAGTTTTGTATTGAAAACAACTTGAAAACAATTTTCTCACCACCCAAGGCGACGTTATACATGGATGGGTGTCTCTCGGTGACCAGTTTAAAAACCAAATAACGGAAAAAACGGACCAGATGGAGATCCAGTGTCAGCAACGCAAATACTCTACCTGGGCTTGACTGTGGCACCGACCATAAACTGTTTATGGGAGAAATCAAAATCCACATCTAAACGAGAAATGCCAAAAGAAATTCCATCTATTTGAGCATCAGAAAATATAAAAGATTACCCGCAATAACTAAACTGAAACTAAGAAACAATGATAGATTTAACAAATGAGATGAATGCTGAACAAATATGGAATAAAATGAAAACAATAATGTTTGTATGAAGGAAATAGTGGATGACGAAGAAAACAACTAGAAAAGGCAAGTGTAAATACAGAAGAAGAGAAAAATATTGAAGATTGAGTAGGAAAATACAAAACTTTTGCAGAAAAAACAAAAATCGATACTTACAAGAGACATGTCGAGGCATTACAAGAAATCGAAAGATTGTCAAATACCAATCACACAAAGAGCATATTCCAAAAAATAAGAGAGACCACACAGGAATTTAAGTCACAAAGACATGGAAAATAGAAGATCGCGATGGTTGAGACTTATCACTAAGATAGAAGAAGTGCTAGATGTATGAAAACAGTATTGCAAAGATCTTTATAGAGCTGAAAAACAAAACAGGAGTTCGAACCCCCTCCCTATATCGCAAATAGAAGATAAATAAGCCTTTTGTTCTAAAGACAGAGAAAGAAGAAGCCATCTATAGGCTAAAGAACAATAAGAGCATAATAATAATAATAATAATACACAAACGTCTCAGCAAAAATCAAGCTTGACCGAAAAATATTTAAACCCTTAAAAATTCAACAAGGTGTACGTCAAATATGCGTCTTGTCACCCCTATTGTTTATGTTTATGGCGAATATATACTGCGAAATGCTTTATAAAACTGGGAAAATATACAACTCTTACAACAACAAGTTAACAACAAGTTAATGACCATTGATCGAAGTAACAAGCTCCACCGAACTTCCGTGATGTTGAGAATGTTACTGATAATTTATGTTGGTTCCCATTTCAACAGAAGGAAACTCCATTATTGAGATTAGAAGAATAGCACTTGCTAAGGCGGCCATGACCAACCTGAATAAGATCTGCTAGGACAAACACGTCCCAAAAGCAATGCAGCAAAACTTTTATTACACTTCTTTTTCCGATGTATGGCGCTAAAACATGGACGATAAAAGTTTAGACTTGGCGAAGATTGATGCGTTCGAGATGTGGGTTTGGAGAAGTCTCTTGAGAATTCCCTAGACAACTCGTAGAACAAATAGGTCCATACTGAGGGAACTCAGCATGCGAGACAGACTGCCAAAAATGAGACATCAAATCCTTAAATACTTTAGACAGTCATTCGAAGAACAGACGTCCATTTAGAAAAACTCGTCATCAAAGTCGAAGGGATCCGACCTCGTCGACGCGATGAATCGACCAAGTAAAACAGTTAATGGATCGCCACTCCTGGAAAACATAACATCTGCTTCGGATATTAAAAAATAGAGTCATATCACGAATAATAATACTGCATGCTAACATGGGATCAAAACACTTCAGTAAAGAAGTTCATGATAGAGCGAAAGAAAAGTAGTAAATGAGAAGTTACAGCTACAGTCCTGTAAAATTCTATGGGCTCCTCAAAGAGACTTGTAAAGTTCTACAATACTCATCAACAAAATGCTAATGGAAACTAATTTGTTGCTTAATCGCAACACCATGCCAACGTCTAGCTATAAATTTTTCCTACCATCATTGATTATAAAATGTCTTTTTATACAAAATGTACTCGTGCAATAAAGTAATAAACGCTGGTGCAGCTGGAAATAAAACTTTGTACGATGCACGCCTTGCAATGAATTTTTATTGGGCTGACTGGATTATGGAGGCTCGCTTCTTCGTCGCTCGCCCCACAAACTTTTCAGCTCGCCCGTAAAAATTAATTTATAAAGCTTACCACGTAAACAACTATTATTAGGCCGAAATGTATTGTTTTATTACTGGGCAGCTGCAATAGTTTCTTATTTCATGAACTAATTGCCACTATTTACACACTGTTAAGAGGTGAACAAAATGAATGACCATTTTGAGTTTCAATGGCAATTAGCTATAAAGGTAGAACTGTTTTGCGCACCTTTTATCTCCTCTTTCTTTCTCCATTCAGTTATCATTATGTAAGAGAATTTAATTAATATCACGGAGCTGACGTCATAAGAACCTTAATTGGATTAATTACATGTTTTCTGTAAAATATTAAAAAGAAAATGGGTTTCTTTTCATCCTATACACATTTAATTGTGTAGTTTGTAAATTTTATTTAGAACATTAAAATCAAATTGTTCTATTTTCAACTTAAAAACGTTTCCGTCACAGCGACATCATAACTTTGCAACAATAATATCGTATAATATCACTGTGAGTACTGTGACAGCTTAAATTGGGGTTAAAAGCAGTATCGCGTTTCTGATAGTCAAGGTTCCATTAAATCTGTATGGTCAATTGATTTCTACCAGATTTAATTGCAAATGAACTAACTGCATTCATAACCTATTTTAACAGTCGCGCACGGAATGGTCGATAGTGTTTAGTAATATTATGTACCAACCAACATTTCTTGCTTACTCTATCTAATATGAGTAATACTTGATGATTATGTTTAGTTTATTTACGATATTCTTATATACTTTTTTGCTGAATTTTCATTATAAAGGATTGCAACACGTATTTACTACAATGTCATTGCTCAATTCGTGATAATAAAAAAAAACTAGTTATAAACAAAATATTAAATATAAAATCTGGCATTATTATAAAGCTTATGAATAATTAAAAACGCTAAGATCCTGTACACATGGAGCGTTTTGTAAGGAAAACGCTCCATGTGTACGTACAGGGTTTAAAATAATAGGTATTAACTGTACTCAGTAAACGACTAGTACTAAACGAGTAGAGCTAATATTGCCTCAGTAAAGGATTTTTTAGTTATGAAGAAAGCATTTTCAGGGTAAACCTTTTTCGATCTACAAGATGGAGTACTGATTCTGCACCAACTTCATGCCAAGTTTCACGAAATTCTTTAATAATAAGAGGATCCCCTCACATCACGCTTTCAAAATTTTTGGATACTTTGTCAATCTGCGGATCCAAACTAATTCACGAATTGGATTTAGTTACTCTCATAATATTCCAACAGGATGGAGCACCTCCTCATAATGATATCCAAATTAATCCATTAATGGCCTTGACATCATTTAGTATCAGGTTACAATAATAGTTACCTGGTTGCTGAGCTATTTTTTACGTGAATTGTACGTGCCTCTTGTATGCGGTTTTGTTTGGTTCATGCTGATATAGTTTCGTCCTATTGAAAGTGTCTGTTCATTTCGTGTGTGTCACTTGTTGAAATTCAACTGATGTTTGAAAATTCGTTTTGCGTAAGTACCACGTGAACCAATATGATTGGTTTTTTATTAACCCGTCAGTACCAAGCTTCTAATTAGGTTGGTAAAACTATCAATTTCAATTTTTAAGCAAAAGCATATCTTCATTTGTTTAAAACTAAAAATAAATTAAAGGTTGAAAAGTTGAAAGTTGTTTAGGGTGTCTAAAGAAAATTAAGAAACAAAAATAGCAGAAATAAAGCTGCTAATTAATAAATGTATCTGAATCCCAAAAGGTCACGCCCGATGGCGTAACTAGTCCGCCTGGCGCCCGTGTACGAGCACAATTTTGGCGCTTTTGAATATACCTACCTTTCAGAAACCGAAAAACGCTTGCTTTCTGAATGATAGTACTGTCGAATGCAAAAATTCTGATCCCCTATGTTTGAATGCGCTTAGCAAAAAAAGCTAACTACTCAAATTAATTCTAACACAAAACAGTTAGACAATAATTTATTTTTGTATAAAATAGTAAATTTTTAAAATTATCTGCTTTTAGGTTTTTGGATTTTCCCAAATTTTGTTAGAAAAAATCTGGTTTTTTTTGGAGTTTTGACGTAAAGCGTATCTTTAATAATTAATATTTCAATAACTACTCGATAGAATTGAATGTAATTTCTTGCACATGTCAACTCAGGGGTCAGAACTTCTGCGTTGTATAGTAGTAATATGTATTGGTTATTTATTGACACAACGAAAATTAATAAACATTTCTTGTTTTTACTTTTATTTTTGTGTTACTGAATTACTGACTGAGTTATGTTTCTTATTCTTAGGATGAATTTCACAAAATGTAGTGAATAGAAAGTCATACTATATGATTTTATTTGATAAATCGTAAGCTAGCATAGTTTAATTACTAACCAAGACCTTTTGGTTACCAGACACCGTGAAACGGATCCTCATTAATTAAGCTAGTTAGTTAAACAATTAAAGACAGTTAAACAAATATCTATTCGTTCGCTCTGTCACAATCAACGGAATAACAACGTATTATTTTTCTTTTCCCCCTTACGTAAGTCGTTTACTATTTTGACGAGACAACTGCAATCAAAAGTGAAATATGCAAGGTACTGGTTGCTAGGTACGAAAGTTGCACTTACCTGGCCAGAACAAAAAAGTGAATTATATCTAATTTTTATGCGGAGAAATCAGTAATTTGCCAGCCTCGGTGGATTAGTGGTTTGCATGGTTGCTTCATAATCCAAGGGTCGCAGGTTCACTCACCGGCAGATCTGGTAATTTTTCATAGCGGAGAAAAATTAAAAACATGCCTTCTCGGATAGGAAGCCAAACTGTAGGTCCCGTGTCAATGCAATGTTTGGCACGATAAAAATCTCTACTGGAGGTGGAATTCCCCAAATTCGGCTAAATTTTAGTAGGGTCGGCCAAATGATCATAGCAACCGGTGCCATGAGGCACGAATGATGCTCCGCCATCCTGATTCCTCGCCCAAAAATAAATTAAAATAAGATCCGTTATTTGAAAATATTGACGGTTCGTTAGATGGTTTCCATGGTTCTCAGAACCAGCCACCTCATAGTTTTCAGCCGCGATTTGCGTTTCAAATAATTTTTTTCATTATTATTATTAAATATTGGGGGAGAAGGAAAAGATAAAACATTACACGCTGCGTATGTCTTTTATTCGCCTCGGAGACCTTTACGGACCTCAGCTATCCGCTTCGGTCCTTAAAGTTTCTCCTTAGTAGAAGAGTTTACTTATGCATTTCGCAATGTAAATAACTTTTGGTAGTTTTAACTAATGCTTAGCTGCACATTAATGCTTAAAAGTTAATACAGCGGTTTCCCAACCTTTTTAGTAAATTGGGACCCAACTTTTCATAACAGTTTTTGAAGTCCTAATTTTTTCTCTATATCTATTTTCCTTTTACTGCTAATACGCGGCTAAAAGGCTAAAATTTGACAACAAGACACTGAAAAACTAAACTAAAATCTAACAAATCTAACCTTATCTACGTACCTACAGAACTTCACGGTTCGTCGGTAATCGATCAACTTTGACTAACCATCAAGCTTGACTGATTAGTGGAACAATTCTAAAAGACTGGAATTAATAGTACCTAAATCAGAGTTCATTGGCGCTTTTCTATTCTTAATAATTTCTAAGCTTTCAAATCAGTTAAGTTCTGTCGGGTTGTTGATATTTCTAATTAATTCTATGCCTTTAACCTTATGATTTTGTTCAAGCATAAGTAGGACGACGCTAGATTTATCATGTCTTTTAAATTTTAAGTGAGCTAAATGCTCTTTGTACCGAATCTTCAAACATCTCTTAGTTTGCCCTATATATTTGATTACAGTTATTACATGATATAATATATAATGATAACATGCTAATATATAATAGATTTTATATATTCTAGATTTATCCATGTAATCTACTTGATCTTTTGGGTTTCCTAAGACATTCTTAAGGCTGTTATTCGAAACCACAACTGTTTGACATGAATAAAGCGCCAATTTTGCAATGTTTTTTACTTACCCTTATTGTTATTACCTAGTGTAGTAACATACCTAACCCTTACCTTATTTCTATGTCTTCTAATAGTACTATACACAACATCCTCAGAGTAACTGTCAGAAACAGCAATGCCAATAATTTTCTTGAATTTTATTTTATATCTTAATTTTGACCTTAGTGACCTTAATTTTGCTTAGAAATTATTAAGAATAAAGAAGCGCTAATGAACTCTGATTTAGGTCCTATTAATTCTAGTCTTTTAAAATTGCTCCAGTAATCGATCAAGCTTGACCGATTACGACGAACCGTGATTTCTGTAGGTATGTAAGGTTAAATTTTTTAGATTTTAGTTTAGTTTTTCAGTGTCTGCTGAAGATGACAGTTTTGCTGTTGAAATAAGTGGCCAGAGCGATTAAAAGTGTGTGTGGTGAGGGTGAAGTACAGTTTTATTACTAAATTTGTTTTTTAGATTTTTCCTCTTTTTTGCGACCGTGTGGGGGGCCCTAATGATTATGTTGCCCCGGGGCCCAATGGCGTCTTGTTACGCTACTGCTTATACCGACAGCACATAACGGGTGCACTGTTCGTATTCGTATACATACTTATATTATTTCTCTGTTCTGTATTACATGCACTATTAGTACTTGTGTGTATTGTTCATCCATGACCGTTCATCGAAAATAATTGAACCAGTCACCGGGTATCTATCTCACTAAAAAGCGGAAGAGATGGATTTTTACTCACCAAACCGATCACGATTGTATGTGGCAACAGATTAAGCATTTGTTTCTATGGTTGTTGCATAAACTTCTTGGCATTAATTGTCTAATCATATAACCTAGGATCAGCTGGAGCCATAAGAATAATATATCTGTATATTATTGTCATCTGTGATGCGGAGATAATATTTATTATAGGTGGTGAATATAAGACCTGGCGAATGTCAATAAGAGTGTAACCAAGGGCCTATAAAATGAACGCATTAGAAAGTTTTAAAAACAGTTCAAATATAAAATGGTTAATGCTGAATGCCCTCCTTAAGCGCCGGTGTGCCATTGCATACATCGCACCTCAGTAATTACACCAATGCAATGGCCAATTACCATCAGCAGAAAGCCAGGCAGTATTTATTTCTGAAAGTTTAGATCTTCAGTCTATGGAGGATATAGCACCTCAAGTCACTCTATCGAAGTTAATACCAGGAACTACTAAAAACCCAGTAGGTCAGCAATACACAGTTAGACACGCTACATTCTGAACGGAAGCCTAATCCAATTTGGACAGATAACTTGGAATGTACAATATGGCCATTTCCTAGCTTCGAGTATTCCTGAAATATACTCGTGAGCACGGCTCGGCTCGCATGAGCTGAGTGTGAGTAAGGCCTAATTATTAAACCGAAACGTTCAATTAGCTGGACAGCTGCAAGGATTTCACATTTAATAAAGTATTACTTACAACTAACTATATACAGTAACTGTTAATATTTGGTGTATGAACACAATCAGCTAAATAAAACTGTAATGAGGAATAAGGTAGGTAACTGAAATACACAATCAATTTATACACATTCCACTTTTAACTTCCGTATTCCGACCGTATATTCTCTAAAAACTGTATTTGCTAAAATTGTTTAAAATAAAAAAATTGTTAAATACAACGCCAAAAATAGCTTTTTCATGAGTTGAAGTTTGATGCACGACCGCAAATCAAAACAATTTTGCTGTTGCTTATGATTTATAATGTACGAGGGTCATTTTTTAAGAAAGAACCGTTTTATAATAGAGTAAAAGAAACTTTATTTAATAACACAAATTATATCAAAAACTAAAATATGAACATTTTTTCACTTTTCAACATAGTCGTCATCAACGTTCAAGCATTTGTCAAGCCGTGGCACCAGCTTTTGGATCCCTTCATCAAAGAACTCTGCCGCCTGACTATTAAACCAGTTCGTAACTGTTTCTTTAAGCATGTCATCATTGTCCAAACGCTTTGGAAAAGTTTTGGAAAGAGATGAAAGTCTGATGGTGCCAAGTCTGGGCTGTAAGGCGGATGATCCAGTACTTCCCAGTGAAAATTGTCCAGCTGCGTTTCTGTTCTTGCTGCAACGTCAGGCCGAGCGTTGTCGTGAAGCAGAACGATGGCGCTAGACAGTAGTCCCCGCCGGAGATTTTGAACAGCGAGCCTAAGCTTTAACAGTGTTTCACAATACCTCTCGGCATTTATTGTCATTCCTCTTGGAAAAAAGTCTATCAGAAGAATGCCTTTCCGGTCCCAAAACACCGTGGCCATGAGTCTTCGTGTTGAAGGTTCTTGTTTGAACTTCCGTGGGCGTGACGAGAAGTTTGAATGATGCCATGCACTGGATTGACGTTTTGTCTCTGGAGTGTAGTACGCAATCCACGTTTCATCTCCAGTCACAATGTGACTCAAAAAATTGTCACCATCCTTGTGGTAGCGCTCCAAAAAGGACAAAGAATCTGCTATTCGCTTTTGTTTGTGTTCTTCTGTCAACATTTTTGGCACCCAACTCGCACACATTTTTTTGTAGTAAAGTTTGTCACTAACAATGTGATAAATTACCGACCTTGAAACTTGAGGGAATTTCTGATGAAGCTCGTCAATTGTGAAGCGCCTGTTTCGGCAGATTTCCTCATCAACGTTTTGTGTCAATTCTTCATTCATGGCAGTTGGCCTTCCAGATCGATCTTCATCATGAACATTTGTCCTCCCTTCATTGAAACGCCTACACCATTTACGCACATTACCATCATTCATTACACCTTCACCATAAACTTCAACAAGCTGCCGGTGAACTTCAGCAGGACGAACGTTTTTTTGCATTAAAAAACCGAGTAACGGCACGCACTTCACAATCGGCGGGATTACTGATAGACATGGCGACAAACTGCGCAGTATAACCACACAACCAGCCAAGGCAGAGACGTGAAACGTAATGGCGGTGTAGTGGAGGACCGGCCAAGAGTTGCTGACCTTGAACTGGCGTCACCTGACTGAATGCGCAGGCACGATGCGCAGTCGGTTCTTACTTAAAAAATGACCCTCGTACAACAAAATAGTTACAAAAAGGGTTACTTTTTACAATTTCTCATTAAAAACAGACGATTTTCATGATCAATATGCAAATAACATATTTTGAGCAAAAAATGTTTTGTTTGACCGTGTGTTGCCTCGATAACTTCCGAACGGTATGATCTAGTGACTTCCAATTTGGTGCACGTAAGGCACTCGGGGAATGACGGTTCGGATTGCGTTTGAACTATATCATCTCACGGGGTGGGGAGGGAGGCATGAATATATTTTCTCTACTTTTACCAGTTTTGTAATTTTACTCAGAGTGTGATGTAGAAGTATTGATTCCGTTGGAAGAAGATTATTTAGTAAGATCTTAAATATTTGAATTTTAGAAAAAATACACAATTTACTACTACTAGAGTTATCCATTCATCCATCGGGATAGAGAATTAAGAACATCTTCCAACTTACAAATTATTAGAGATGCTGATGCAATTGTAACAACTCAGTTTTATGTCAAGAAATTCATAATGCAGATATTTCTATGCTACAAATACGCCATTCCATCACGCAGATCGTAATGAATTTAAAAAGATGTGTAAGTTTTAGACAGTGGATAGTCTGAAATAAGAAAAGAACATAAAAAAGATACTAAAGAAGCAGTTTTAACGTTACTAGGCCCAATGTTGGAATTGAAGCAATAACGTGCTGCTTGATTGGAACACAGACTGGAGAGTTAATTTTGGTGAATACTATAGATAAGGCGTAGTAGAAGAGAGAATGGAGAGTGTAACACAAATGCGCAGAGAAGTTGCTATTAGCAATAATATTATAGGATCAAATGCTGATTATATCTTCTAAATGTATTAGCTGAAGGTGTGAAGGTCACCGGAATAACAGCACCTATATTAAAAATTGTAAAGTAAATATATGAATTTAAGAAGCTATACAGATATTGTAAAGTGTTTTCGCAATACGCATTTGCTATCTGCCATCTACCAACAACAACATGTTACAAAAAGCCTATTGTACTACTTGAAATAAAACACAAACGGGGATTGTATCAAATCTTACTTAGAAAATACGAGAATAATGGTGCAGGTGTGTCAAGACTGCAAAGACAACATTTACCATGTTATTTGTAAAATAATTAGTAGCTAGTAGTCACATTATAATAAATGCTAAGAATCCCGCGACTACATCAGTGGATGTAGAAATCTGAGTTCAGTTAGAAAATGATCTGAAAGGCTAGCCATCATGCATAAGCAGATTGTTTTATAAGTTTTATATTAATTTTATAAATATGCCTCTGAACCCCCACCCATTTCTTAGAAAATAATGTTGGAATATAGATTTTTGAACCAAATGCTCTCCAATGAAACAACTCTCTCCTTAAGAGACTCTCCAAAACGAACAAGCTAATTACTAAAGTGCCACATTGAGTTAAAAGATAAGCCTCGAAAAGTTCACCATGATTCGACCGCAAGATTGTGGTTTGCTCAGAATTGCTTCAAAAGCCCACAGACGATCGTTTCTGGAGAAGGATTGCAGCTAGTGCTGAGAAGTGGAGTTTTCTACATAATCCACACAAGAGAAAAATGTGAGTTACACGAGGAAAACAAGCGCCTCCTCCAGTGGTTCGTCAAGACCGCTGTTTCAGGAATATGGCAATGGTGAGTGTTATGTGAAATTTCGAGGTTTTGCACTTCGCACTGGTTTCTAAAGCCAGAGCTGTAATCTAAACAGCTCGACAGAATCTATGAAATACTGCGCACTCGTTAGCCCGCACATATGCACATTTGGTGCAAGAAAGCTTCCGAAATAAGCAAGGGGTTGAATGTTCACTCTGCGTATAGTCCACATCTTACTCCTTCTGATGATGTTATTCCGCCCAATGGCACATCTTTACTTGGCCAGCAATTTAGTAATTTAAAAAAGTACAAAATGGATGTAAAGAATTCTTTGTCTCTTAAACCAGAGTGGAAGCGACATTAAATCGATGTACTGACGGAAAAATGGAAAAGAGAAAACTGAAATATTATATTTTGCGGCATGAGACGTAGTCGAATGCAGTAATCACACGAGTGAGAAATTGGTGTTTTTGCACGCGTTACACACTATACTTTATCTACGACAACAAAAAAAGTAATAAACCACCAACAGCTAAGAAAGTTTTTTAACCTAGAATTTATACTCGCATTCATATTTTTTACGTGAAATATTTGACAATAAATTAAGAGATGTAATGTGAGCCGCTTCCACGATGTTTGGAGGTGTACGAGTGTACACCCCAATTTTCCTTCATCGGATTCACTCATGATACATCTAGAATTTTAAAAACGACAAAAGTAAACATTAAATTTGTAAAGACAATAGTAATAATACGTTTACAATTTGTATAATTTCAGTGAATCTACTATTTAGTACTTACAGCTAAATAATTATGTACTCGTTTTTAAAAAATAATTTATATGTACAAAAATCACAATTCAATTGTCAAGGTTATTAACCTCTGCACAAAATGTCAAATATTCTCGCATTATGTAGCAAATTATAAATATTTTCAATGTTTTTATTGTAATTTAGCAATAATAATAAATAAAATTACATTAAAAATTATATAATAATGTAAAACATTAATTAGTTTTACGTTTTAATTGAATAACAATCATTGTAACTTTATATAATGAGAAAAAACATCATTGAAAGGCGTCTCGGTAGCTCAATGGTTACGCTGTAGCTACTAACCAAGCGATCCGGGTTCAATTCCCCGGGTCTGACCTTAGTTTTTTTTCTAGATGGATTTCCATTCGAAATATAATTTAATGTAAAATATTAATTAAACAAAATAAATTAACCTTTATCTAAAATTTATAACATTTTATATTTCAAATAATTAATAATATTATAAATATTGCAAGTGGTGACATCTATGGCGTTTTAATAGAACTACGGATTATTGAGCACTCATTCCTCACATACTTGACCGTTGAGTTTGGAGATTGTTTGCAATTGGTCGTTTTCACGGTTACTAGATTGTGCGGAATATGTAACTTTCTATGGTGGTCGTAGATAAAAATGTTTTTTATTTTCTCCAATTTTTTTATTCTTTTAATTAATGCGTTATGTAGAAGGACTTATTGGGACAACAAAGTGGTCTAGAGCTAGAGCCTAGTTTGCTCAATCACCGTTGAAATTCGCTGCATATAACATGATATAAAACCAGTGGCGTGCGGTCCATGGAAGCAAGGGAAGCAATGCTTCCCTTAAGAATTTATTAAAATTAAAAAACAATGCTAACAAAAATAGTTTTATAAAATTATGGTTATCGTTTATTTAAATTTGTAATGTTTAATCACCTTAAAGCTCAATATCAATTCCGTACAGCAAAAAGTATAATTATTTAGAGTACTATTTTAAATTAGGCCCATTAAACTTGCGCGGAAAGGTAATACCGATTCAAATGTGTTAGTTACACTGCATATAAGCACGGATTTTGTTGCTTCCTGTACGTCTTGCTTTCGGTAGCGGGCGAGTCGCGGGTGCGTTGTGGGCTACAGTTAACATCGTATAAGGTCGAGTTATTTTTATTAGCGTACTCCGTGATCAGATGTTTATTATAATTTCGTTATTTGTTCGATTTTTCGTGTTTGTTAAATGTTACTTAAGCAATGTAAATCTGCGAATGAGACTGTATTTTGGAACATTTTATTATTTCAATTTATATAAGTTCGGGTTTTTTTAGACAAATAATTCTATTTAGTTTGTTCTGTATGCAACATTTAAACTTGCTTTATCGTCATGACTGCAAATTCAGCTGCTTCGGTGGAAGGTTCGAGTACCGTACAATTTGTAAGGTATTATTATTATTTGATAAAAAATTTCCTTCATACAGTTTCGGAGGAAATTATTGAGAAAGGCAGACCAAAACCAGAACTTTTAAATTTAACAACAAAGATTAAAACCTGCACCAGGTATTTTGCTAAAAAAGACCGGAAAATCGAGCTGCATTATAAATAAATAGTAGTACTTTTTTTAAATAAAGAATAATAGTCAACAAATTCCATAAGTATAAAAGACGTATTCTTTTGCACATTGTGATTAAATCTAAACAATCATAAAAATTTTAAAATGCTTTGTCACAAAAGAACGTTAGCAATAGTTACAAGTTTCGTTACAGCACCTTTTATGCTTCATTCATGTCAATCACAGAATTTCTACGATTCAAAGGGGTAAGGGGATTACCAATCATGCTAAAAATATCTTACTAGGTGGGAGTTAATCAGTATTCAAAAGTACGAGATGTGCTAAAAAATTACCAATCCGATTGCTCATTATAGAGTAAAAGAATACTACTGAAGTGTAAAAATTCTTCCTTAAAAGACTTTTAAGCTTAATAATTATAACACTGTTTTTTATTGTACCTAGGTGTATTAAAATTTAAATCGTGGTTGCTTCCCTAGCCTATAATAACTATAAAACTAAACCTACCGTTATGATTTTAAATACTTACCTTGAATTCTTTAACTGACAATGGTTGAATATGAACATCCTATACTTATTTTGATAACAAAAATTAAAAAATGAACCGACAATTTGACTAAACGCCAACTATAACACCAAGGCACGCACTTCATTTAATCTCTGATTTTTAATAAACCATCCAACTAAAAACCTTCCAAGAACAAAATCAACAAACCATTCACGATTTTTATTCTAAGAATGGTGGTATTTTAACCTAACAAAATCTCAACAAAATAAAAAATAACATCTTATGTTAGTATAATGGGTTAATGGGATTTCCCATTCTTTAATTATGATTCAGAAGTGGCAATGATTTCTAATTTAATATGAAAATTTAATAGTTTTATAGTATATGCTACTTATATAACCAATAAAGTTTAACAACTTATAAAAACAACCTGTCTCAACAAAGAGGCCAACAAGTAATGGAAAATGTACACATACACCATTTGCATATTAATAACCAATCAAAATCGTATCGTCTAATAATAGCAAAATTCAAAAACGAAAACTGATCGGAAAATTACCGTATAAAGCTTGTCTAATCGATGAATATGAAACGACGTCAGCAGAATAGATTTTCCTTTGTTCTATTAAGCTGCAAAAACTCCTAAATTCAAGAAAAGGGAGTTTTAAGTCTCGCCTAATTTCGAAATCCAGCAAAGAAGAAGTGGTTACAATCTGCTAGTAAACTACATAATCTTTTTGTACTCAAATTAAAAAACACTTACTCGTTCTTTTGCCATTTTCTAGGTTATTTTTCCAAAAATACTGGAATTAAGATTGTGAATGTCTGCTGCATTATCATAGAGAACATCGCATGCCATTATAATGATTACTGTTGCACTAATTTTATTGGGAATTCTAATCGTTCTTGTTTTGTGGTATAAGTGCTTTGTCAAGTTCGATTTCGCTTATTTATGGACTTTTCCCACAATTTTTTTTAATACTTTAAACCCTTAAAAATATCTCACCACTGCACTGGTTAGATTTTTGCCATTTACGAAATATATCTTTATTTCAACACAAATAAAGATTTTCGGTTAGATTTAGTTCCTTATTTATAAAGTATCGAACGAGCTCTTTAGGGCTGATATTTATTCCGCTTTGGTTCGAGTCTAATTTGGTGTATACACATATGTTTTTTTTGGGGAAAGGCAAATATTTCAAAAAGGCACAGACTCATTTAACATAAATTTCGTGATACTCAACATCACTTCATTATTTGTAGGAAGAAAATCCATTTCTCACGGTTGAAGTCTTACTTTAGGCACGTATTTTTTAAAATTGCTCTTAATGTTATTTGAGAAATAAACAAAATAAAATTGGGTACAAGTGAGACCTAATCTATTTTATGATTTTATTTTGTACAAATAATCCTTTATACAGCATCAAGTTTCTTATAATTTAAAAAACGGAGTGTTTTCATAGTAATTACTCTTATTTGGTCACACAGCTTTATTAATTGGAAGTTTAGGTTTCATAGTTCACTTATACAGCCTTATATTCCTTATACAGCCCCTCTTAAAATCTTAAGAAATGAATTGAGAGCTTACCCTTCTCAGGGTAATTTTAACAGGATCGTTTGGGATAGCCTAGTGCAGGGGTTAGTCCACGTCACTTGCGTGATAGTACCCGTTGAATTTGTATTTGTAGGACGAATTTTCGTTTTCGCCGTGAAAATGTAACACACAATTAAACTGAGTAATTCTGTTATCGATATTTTTTGCAATCATTAAAGCTATCATTTCAAAGGTAAACAGTATATTAACTTACCAAAATAACTACTAATAAGACCGAGGTTAAATAAAGATGTGGATGAACTTACCTGAAAGTAAAAAAGAAAAAACACAATTAGAGAATTATATTTAGTTAGCAAATTAAATTAAACAAATAAGGACATAACAGTAGTTTTTATGAAATAATACTAACAATAGAAAAGCGTATTTTACATATCCAATAAGAAAAACTGTTGTTTTTCCACGACGCTAATTAAAAGAAAATTTGTAGCAACTAAGACACTTGTTGAGAACCTGGTAACGTTTGTTTAAACTTTTTTACTTATTAAAAATGAGCGCTAAAAACGGACTTAAAACAAGTGAAAAACTGTTTGATTATTATTATTAGATTTACGAGCAATAAATTCCAAATTATTAATTACGCGAAAATTGCGGCCATAATTAACACTACCTATTTATCCTGTACACTATCGGGCACAAAGCATTCTAAGCACTATAGCTGCACTGTGAACAAAGCTCTACTAACTAATTGAATAAGAGAGCGTGGCAAGTTTATTATTTCCATTTTCAGTTCTATATAATAACAAGTAACAAAAAAGTGAGGTTAGAGGAACCAGCGTAATAAATGTTCATAAAATTCAGAAAATTATTTTGTTCCATTCGTCATACGACACCTAAAAGTGTTTCTTCTTCTAAACTCATGTCAATGAAAATTATTTAGTAGTGAGAAAAGCACTTAAATACACCTGTAAATTCTAACAATGTTATAACTGTTACCTGCACAATAAAATGCTCTGAAATAGAGTACAACATTCGAAATAGGCGCTTTTATTTTTACGGAATTATTATTTTTTGTCAAAAATAGGGAAAGTGCTTAAAAAATACCACTTTTGAGACATCCCTTGCAAAGATTTATTGTTCCACAACAATCAATTGAAATGTAATCATTGAAATGATTGCTTACAGAATAGACCTGAGTGCCTACCATCTCCAGCATAACAAACTGGAGTGTCTTGAAGAAGCCGAAGTGAGATACTGATTTACTGTTTTTTTTAGTCTTAATAAATACCCATTCATTATCATAACTCACTAACCTATAATGCAGACTAGAAGGAAACATAGACAACTCCATAAATGTATATATTCTTATACTCCGGCAGTTTATGTCAGGTTATTGGAATTCCTCCAGAACCACAGAGCTTACTTTTTATATTGGCAAACCATATGGTGACCAGACGTCCTCGTTTCCCCGAACTTTCAGTTTTAAGGCGTCCGGGAACGTCTGGATGTGAAAACCAAACAAGCCCTACTTTTTAACCTGCATTAATCTTTCCCTGAAAATAAAAACACCGACTCCTGCGGCAACACTTTGTATTGCACGCGCACGCGAATCTCAACCGCGCATGCGTGAATTATCAATTTTCGGCACGCCTACGTGCGTGTTTGTTTAAAAGTTTGAATGAATGTAAAAAGTAATCAAGTTTTACTTTCTCATCTAATTTATTTCTCTAGCCAGGCTCGCAGTTAAGATTTAACTTTTTTACGTTTTGTTTAGGTATTTTGGTTTGTATTTTCCAAAATCGCCCAAATGAACGCCCCTTACGTTTTATCCTTTATTTTCATGGGTAAAAAAAAGTCCTAGGCAAATGAAACTAAATCTGATCCCCGAGCAATTCAGAGTGTATTTAAGATAATATTACGCTATCTTTGACATAGAAGGCTTGTGTTAACGTACGTTCATGTCCACATTGATGACTTTTTACTATATGGCGTAAAAGGCTGAGATAGATTGAAATTCACATTTCAGTGTTACTAAAAAGCTACTAAAATAAAATTTTGTCTATTTTAGTAGATACCTAAAGCACTTGAAAATACAAAAATGTATGACATGTAGCTTCAACAATTGTACCTGTGTAATTAAAAGATAAATATTAAATCATTTAATTAAGTACAACCTACTTTTAAAATAAGTGTAGTATACACGACCGCTAATGTGATTTCGTGGCACAGTCAGTAGGCGCGAAGTGGCAGTAACTAAAATCGTTGACGTCCCATCTGCGAAATATCTTTTTTTAAATTTTCAATACTAAACATTACTAAACAATTTAAAGAAAATGTTCAATTCCGGAAAATCTTAATTAAATGTATTTATTAGATTGCTCAGTGAGACATACAATCTATTTTTTAATTGTTTTACTTGGACGAAGAAAAACTAAATATACTGTGCTACTTGAGAGGAATGCCCATATCGCCCTCGAATGATTGAGGACGATATGGACATCATTTGCACTCAGGCTGTACAAACTACTACTAAAACTTCTAAACATTCAGCATTTACAATTCATTTAGATTCACTATACAGAAATTTAAATTTACAGTATAAAGATTAGAATGTTATAATTGAATAAAATATAGAATTTTAATGTCGAAAATTCACAATTAAAAATTCAGAATTTACATTTAAGAATTAATTAATATTTAAGTATTCAAAATATTAAAATCTATAAGAAACAGTAGAAATATAGAAGTGAGAATTGTAATTAACTCTTAAAATACAAGATTAAGATTGTCAACTTCAAGATTTTAAAGTTTTTTTAAAACTGTATACAACCATCATACCATATACAACGTTTTAACTGTTGAAAGTAATTTGCAGAGTTTTGATTTACTCAATCTAGATTCTAGAGAGACGTTTCGGTGCGCTGAGACACAAGTAAAAAATTAACCAAGCGTAGAAAATATCCAAGCTATAAATTAAAAGGCTAAATAACATAATGAATAACGAACATATTACGGTATTTGCTATAATAAATACTATAGGAAAGTGCGGTTCTTTATTTGTTAGACCGGAAAAATTCTTTACTCCCACAAAACTTTTTTAAAACAATATTTAATTGAGAATTCGACATCTACACAGTTAGACCTTCTTCAATCTTAATAATCATCGGTTTAAGTACAGTCTAACATACTGTCTAATTGTACGGACTGCACTGCTGTGTACATTGGACAAACAATGTGAATTTGAGATTTACAGAAATTTTTGAAAGTGTATGAACAAAAAAATGTTTGTCGGGAAACATATACTATTTACTATTTAAATTGTAGATATGTTAGTAGTTTGTGAGAATTCAAAATGAAAATTGCAATAAAAGCATGCCTGACTGACGCATATCGTTGATGTAATTCCGATTAAATACAATGAATAAATAAATCATGAAACACACTTTATAGCAACTTTCATATGCTAGTGGTCAGACTGAGTAAAATCTTTCATAGGTTTTAATATGGATTTTGACGGAAGTACTACATGCTATTCTGCAACAGACCAAAAATATATTTGACAGAAACATATTGAATTTTTCTAATGGACGTCCATTTATATAAATTGCTGACACGTCGATTTACTTTCACGTCGTGTATGGGATATGAATGGTGTTTGTATTTGACAAAGAAAAGTGTTCTTTGCAGGAATGTATCTACCATATTCTTTCTTTATTTGAGAATCGTAGATTTGATTGTTTTTCTTGTCACTTTTATTTTTGACCTAAATGGGACAATAAAAACTAGACGTGTAAATTTTGCAAGCTTAAAGCTTTAATTCTCAATTGCCATTATGTTAGGTATACTTTTCTATATATGTTAGTTCTAATAGATAAACGCCAATTTTTACTAGAGAAAAGTATTTTGCATATACCATTAATTATGCTTAGTGTGGACGCTACTGATTGCGTAATAGCTAACAGTTTGTCTTGCAAGTTGATTGGCTTCATTGATCTCAAAATTTAAAAGAAATCAAAATTTTTCTTTGGAGATCTTCCCGATTTCCATGTTTATGAACTCATCCCGACTGGGTCTTTTTTCTATTTGAAATAAATTGATTGCCTAATTACTTTTTAACTCAAGTAGATAATTAAATGATTAATTTGTCTAATACAAGCCATTGATAAGATTTTATCATTCTATTCTGGGCGATTTGTGCATTTATTTCGCGTTTTAATATAGTTTACCTCTCTAATTTTAACTCGTATTCGTTCTACTAAGTAATGAATAATTCCCGATTTCTGTTTACATGTTGTAAGGGCATTTTCCAGTCTGTATGTACCAATATTAAATAAGATAATTAAATTATTAAGTAGTTATTATTTATCTGCTTTGACGACCGGCGCTAACAATAACCGAAACACTTTCGTCGTACGTACTTCATGCTGTGCTTGTAAATTGTAATGAAATTTGAAAATTGTTTAAGAACTTCAAATGTGCTGACTTGTTGCGTCAACAGATTGATAATTTTTGGAGAAATGTATGGCTGCTCTACAGTCTAGGTCCGCCCCACCCGCACTCGCATATGCTATATACGATTCGAAGCGTCTCATCGAGTTGAACAATAGTGAAGTTTGGGGGGGGGGGTAGTTTCCGAGAAATCGTCAAAGACTTTTTTGGAAGGGAAGCCATAGCCTTCCACCCCCACCTTACCTGAAAATGCATGTTTTAATGCGTATGCAACCTAACCAAAAATTGAATTAGAACACGTATTAATTGATGAAAAATGCAAACCTAAATTAAACCTAACTTAAACTAGGCGAGGTTAGATTAGGCTGAGTTACATTCCGTTAGGTTAGGTTAGAACAATATTGTTCAGCTCGACGAGACCCATCAAATGGTATACATATACTATGTGCGGGTGGGACCTAATCTAAAGTTTTATCAAATGTATTAAGAGGGTTTATGGGGGAAATAGCAGAAACAATGGACACTTTAATTGACTAGTTCACCTGCCTAAAGTAGGTGAAAAAACTATAATGGGTGTTAAATCTCATTAATCATATAAAAAATGCATTGAAAAGATACAAGCAAATGAAAAATTAATAAATTAATATTAGCTATTGCATATTTTACCGACTTAGCAAAAGTTACCTACCAACAATTGTATATATGAGGGGCGCGCAATCTTACATAGTTACGCCACTGGTTCTCTTTTAAAAAATTCTACAGCCACCGACTGCGACTGAGCTTGATTCACAAAGATAGATTTATTGTTTTATTTATTCTCCATTCTGGGCGTGTTATAATGAATATTTAAAATATATTTTCAGATATTATTTTTAAAATAATTTGAAAATGATGTATTTGAAAATCGCTTTTGAAATATGCACCACATTTTACTTAGAATGTCGCAAATAACCAAACGAAGTTCTAGATCTGGCGATATCATCACAAAATTGGCAACCCTGAGTTTCCTCGGGAAGTTCGTTTAACCAATCAACTCGCACTATCCATCTTCGTATGATTTCGGCAAATGTTCGCCTCATCTTTTGCTAGAGTTCTGTTCTCGGGACATCGCCACGGCTCTTGGGTTAGTTGTGTTTAAATTAGATTTTTAGAGAACACATAAAACCTCAAATGCTAATCATCAATTGCAGGTAACATAAAATCTAGCTAAAGTAAAAATTGAATAGATTTCTAAAAAGCTCAATGATTGTGAAAGTACAATGTCTCGAACAGTTTGTTTGTCCTGCAGCTTCTTAAAATCAGCTGTTCTTAAAAGTCTAATTAAAATTCAATGGAACGCAGACTGTAATGTATTTGCCACAGGCCTCTATGTTAAATTTAACCTTTTTGATTCCTAGGTCTGCTTTTTAATTTGAGGGTACCAATTGACTCTCCTTGTCTTAAGCTTACGACTGAGACCGAACTCTAGCAAAACAGGCTACATAGGTAGTAGTTAACTACAGGTTAAATGAGCTTGCAATTGTAATTTACTATGTAATACAGAGATTTCTAGAAAATATTTCAAAAAGATAGTTCTGAGAAGAATCCCCATGTTGGATCATTATTTCGTAATAAATTGATTAAACAGTTGGATAACCCGTAAAACTCTCGGGATATAAATTCCGGGAATTACTTTACTAAAAATAATTATCCGATACACGAGACAATTAAAATTTTTAGAATTAAAAATGTTAGTAAAGGTCGGATTTAAATGAATTTGCTGATTATTTGCTAGAGAATGTAGCGACAGTTAAAAATGAACAATTACAGGTATATACTATTATATATTTATGACTACCCAATGAACCAGAAATAATCAAATTTGTGGGTGCAATACCAGGTACCTTTTCTAATAAGTAGAAAAGTAGTTTACAGTTACAGCAGCTAATGTATTTAAAATTTGTTTATTTTTAAACTACAAACGAATTTTTGAAATAATACTTGTTCGGCATCATATTCAGAAAATATCTTTTGGATCAAGATTATATCGTTTGTAAAAGCTATAAACGACTTAAAACTTGTCGATAGTCAATTAATACTAAAAAAAGAGATCTTTTATGTAAAAGAGATAAAAAATACAATTTTATGATAGGAGAATTTATTTATGTTCTACTGTGCTTTTCACTAAACACAGTTATTTTCCAATAGTAACTTTTGGAGGAAGTGATTAGAGCATTATCAAACATCAAAAGCCAATTAAGAATTTCTGAGTAGGATCCGAACGTTTCCTGAAAATTAGCAGAACTTTTAAAAAAGGTCGTGAGCTCAGGAGAATAAAGAAATTGTCGGGGTTCATGCGCTGACTACAAAGTAGGTATCTGTAATCTAATTATAACAATATAACAACGTCGTGAGTGCTCCGCACTCATTTCACTGTTTTTGTGGGCGCTACATAATACGAAAGTATCTTGCACAGCAACAGAGAGTGTCATAAAAGTATAAAATAATTATCAACATTTTATAAATATTTTATGAAAAATTTAAAATAGATTTAAGAATATATATAGATGTCAATGAAATATGAACTGACTGCGGACCCTGTAATTCTATTTTTTATAGAACCACACCGCAAGTTACAACAATTTTTAATGAAACATACTAACCGTCTGTAACTTATCATTTATCAGTCTGGCACCATGAGAGGAATCTGGAGGAAAAATAGTATAAAAATGAAGTACCATTTTGTGTTAGAAATGTATTGGATAAGAAAAGCAATACGTAGGTGGTAAGAGTATAGTTTATATAGTCCCAGTTAAAAAATAGTCTGTTGCAATAAATAGATGGGTAATAATTATACAGTGTTTTTCTATTTTTGTTAGGAATCAGAAGCAATCAATAAGTTTAAATGGTATAGATTATTTATTATATAATAATTATCAAAAATGAACATAGACAAATTGCTCTGTTAATTATAGGCACATACGTGAATATGAAAATTAAACAAACTATAAATGCAACAACAGTTTTCCTAGCAGGCTAACAGGTCTAGCATTCGCAAGATTCTTCATTCCAACCTTGGAAATAATCCTCTACTACCTTACAAGGTTAATCACACAACAATATAACAACAAATAATGTATTTAAAACGGGAATGAACAAAGCTAAATTATAGTTCGTGCCATTAGTACAGCACAAGTTAATTCCATCGCGTTCTTTCCATTTTAATATTTTATAAATCGTCTGCACTAAAACGCCTTTATTGCGCTTATTGTAACCTTTAATAATCTTATTGTAAGCATACACCCCCGCGCATATAAAACATGAATGCAGTACGATCATTTTCATTGCGCTCACGTACCTACACAAATCTAATTTTAAATTCATCAAAAAAAATTTTATATACTATACGTACTATATAAAAAAGGGTCCATTGTGAAACCCTACTTTTCGATATTGATAGCTATTGACTATGCTACCACCACATACCTTACCCACCCTCCTATTGATCAAAATAAGATTTATTCGGCTTTGGAAATAAAATCCGTGATGTGCATGTGTAAATATTTTACTGTGAGGTTAACTTTTGGGACTGCGCATATGGTCCGTCTTTATCAACAGGGGGAATGACTAATGTAATGTCATTTCAGGAGTTACATAATATCATCCCTCCCCACCCGATGGTTAGAAGTAGTCGCCCCAGCACTTTCCGCACTGTTTCCCTACCCCTACGAAACAGTAGTAGATTGTGTCAGATGCATTTAAACTGTAAATAATAGCATTTAGTTTTATTATTCTTGAACACACCAACACCAACGTAAGAACACAATAAATTAAGGGGATGATAGAAAGGAAGTCCGGGGTAAATACAATAGAAGACTTAATTATCAGGGGCACGTAACGGAAACGCCAAATTAAACCCCTGGAAAATTGATGAACTTATGTTTGCTCTTGTTCGTGTTTCGTTAATTTTTGGTCTGTATAGGTATCCGTTCAGGTAATTAAATAAGAACTCATCAAGAGATACCCGACGTGTGTAATGTTATTAGCTTAAGCTTTTAAACTGTTGAATCTGTCCTACGAAGGTAATAATTATTTTATAAATTTTTACTGCAAATCTGCTTTTAGATTTTCGACATAATCTCTCTTGAATGCAAAATGGTGAACTTATATAATAAGTGGTTCACGTAAGGTGACCCTGTACGTTATCTTAGAAACTGTACGAGTTACGAAAAAAGGTTATTATAATTTTAACTGAAATACCCTGTATATTTTTACGATTTCCACTTACACGATTCTACACTTTATTATAAGCATTTTAGGTTAACATACATAATAGAAGTTGCGTTCAAAAACTTTGCGACTTCCGTTATGTATGTTAACCAAAAATACGTATAATAAAGTGTAGTATCTAAAATCGTATGAATATACAGGGTGTTCCATGTAAAATAAAAATGTTGATAGTAACCGCAGCAAACGATTCACCCTGTATATACAAAAATACTATAAAATTTAAATTTGTTTTGTACCAACCAATTTTTGTGTTTAACTTTTTTTCGTAACTCCTATAGTTTTCAAGATAAGGTATAGGATCATCCTACGCGAGCCACCCTGTACATAAATTTCAGTACATATTGATGGAGGCATTGATAATGAATTGAAGGAATGATATATAGCGTGACCGCGGCTAGAACGCATTAATTTTAAGGGGTGATAGAAGACATCAAAAGGAACAAAAAAGTCTTATACAACTTTGTTCTAGAACGTACTATTTTTTCAGAAAAAAATAATAAAGTTGGAAACTTTAACATCATTTTGCCATGTTAATAATAGTACTTTAATTATGGCGCTTTGACGGCAAATGCATCACATCTATCACAACAACAAACCCTAATGACATTTTATAGTATCGTATGTCGTTTCCGCGTAAAATTGAATTCTTTTTACGATTAAAAATTCATTTAAACTTAAGATAAAACCCTGTACTGTTTGTAACAAAATTTGCTCCACATCCGCACAAAATGTTGATGTAGAAGTATGTTGACATTGAAATAAAGCACGTTTTACTTACAACCTTGCAATTTAAGAATATTTGGATCAATGCCTGATCACAGCTTTGTAAATAATACCCTTTTTTAGAGCGAGATAATAGTGAGTTTTTGAAATTTGAAATAATTATTTGTCAATAACGCACGAGTTGCTGTATATTTAACAACAGTTTTTAATGATTTTATAAGAGAATATCTTTTAAAGAGAAGATTTATCTAATTTAAATTAGGTAATTAGGTTAAGGTATTTTGTTGACACCTTGTTTTGGCTAATTTTATGGTAATTAAGTGCCTTAATCAAAATCTTTTTTACATAAGATAGTATTTTTTAATAAAAAAACAAATACGTCAAGAAATTTTAAAAATATTCTGGAAATTAATAAATATAAAATGTAGGTCAATTTTATTTTATTTATTTTTACAGTTGGCTTGTTATGAATCAGCGTGTTTTAAACGTATAACGTACAAATTTTGTTTACGGAAAAACAGTGCGGATTACAATTTTTGTAGAATTAGTCATCCGACTAATCTGCTTCGGATGTTTATTATTTTTAAACAACGGCTGTCATCATCAGTTTGTTTGTTTGATTTTCTAAAAAAAGGTCAAGATCCAGCTGCGATTATACTTAAGCAAGGTTGCCAGATATGGCAATGGTTTTTTCTAAATTATTCGAAAGCCTATTAACATAGAAACAAATTTATTTAGACTTTTTGTTCCTTTTGTTCCTTATCACCCCTTAAAATTAATGCGTTCTAACTCGTGACACCCTGTATATCGCGTTTCATTGTAATATGTCCTATCTGTTCAAATATTAAAGGGTAGAATTCATATTCAGCTAATTCATCCTGATCAAGGTTTAAGAGGTTATTCTGGAATAGAAAACTTAATTGTGAGATCAGATGAGATTTGAAGAGCATTTGGCGGTATACAATTCCCAACTTCATAAGAGGATAGCTCAAAGTGTACTCAGTAAGATGTAGATGTGTCACATTTACGCCAAGACATGAAGAAGAGGTGGATGACTCTACTATAACGAACCTGAACCAGAATCACATTATTTCTTTCTAAGATTCTGAAAACTGCCTTTTAACTACTAAGCTCACTATGTCTCGTGCTGAATTTGACCTGCCGTGACAAAACCTTGCCCGTATAGAGCCGTAAGATTTCAGTTCATCAATACTTCAATAATTCTTCAGCAAAACTAATAAATATCTCAAAGAATTCAACTATGACCTTCAGCCATAAATATCTCAAAAAATATCCGCCAACACATTAATTGAAAAACGTTGCTGGTGGCGGTTTTCATGGATAACTCGTAAATGTTGCACCACTATTGCAAATGTCCTACCATTGAGCACCTGACGGTTGGAAAAACGATACAAGCCATACAATAATTTTAATTAAGCAAATAAGTTGCATAACCACATATTAAAAATTATAATTTTGAGTAATTGAGTAATCTTTTATGAATTATATATGAATATAGGTAAATATAATTAACATACACACTTGAACACGTTAGGCATAAAAAGGATATATGCAAAAATTAGATTTTTCATAAAATTCAGTTAATTTTCTTTGATATCACCGATCAGGGTTACGTTAATCTAATTTGTCAATTTAATTAAGTTTAGGCCACTTTTAATGTGAGATTTTACCTAAAACAGAGAAGGTGTATTGTAATGAAGAGGTATACAAGTAGTGACTATCTTACCTTATCAATTAATATTTAAAAACGTGTTTTCATAATAACGAGATTTCATAGTTTCTTGTATTGCAGAACTTTAAAGCTTTCAGCTAAAATATTTGTGAAGCATCTTAAATGCAAGGGCTGCATTCTATTAATAACATCAGATAAACAACATTAATAATTATGTTGGGCTTTTAAAACGTTCATTGAAATATTGTAATTGGTTTAAATTTTCATGTTGTTGATACCTACAATTATACAAATAATGCTTGATAAGATATGTTTATATTTATGAAGATAGAAAGGTGTATAAAGGTATTTTTAAGTAATTAAGTTAATAAATAAATAGTTGTTTGAAAATTAGGTTCCATCGGCATTCAAAGCAAAGCTTATTTTGTAAAGAATACATAAGTGTAGTATACCAATGGATTCAGAATTTTAGATGTAGTTTTAGATGTAATTTAAAGTTATAAACAATAATTTGGTTATGTTATAAATGAAATGTCAGCGCTCATTTGTTTCAATGAAAATTTAATATAGAGTTCAATTGTTTACCAGAAAGATATAAAAGCACGGCCATTTTTGTAACAAGTTCTGTTTCAATTTACATCTTGCAGAAAGTGCAGACGTCTTGTACAGATTAATAAGAATTAAGGTTATGTTGACCTAATTTAGAAATGTCAAAGTTTTGAGGTTATATTTATTTATGTTAAACGTCAAAGTGAATTAATTAAAAAGTTTTAAAATAAAAGTGTTTATTTAAGAAGTGTATCAATTTAAACAAGTGATTAATAAATTCTACAACTGAATTTTGCTAACAAGACAAGAAAAATTTTAATATTATAATGAATTTGGACATTAAGAAAATGTATTTACTTAGCATTGATGAATAACAATTATTGGATTTGGACCTCCAATTTGTTAACCTTTTTTTATTTGGATATATTTATGCATGGATTGTTGACACTTCTCTTTCTTCAATTTTTTGTTGAATTTAATGATAGCAGCCAGCGGTTTCAGCATATCAAGTTGGTATTTACAAGTGGGTTTTTAGAAATATTTATTTATCAATTTTCGTTTTGTTTATTGCTTCACTGTTACCTGTTAATAAAAATAAAATTGTGTTGTTATTATTTATAAGATTTATTTGTGTAAATGTGTTTTTATATTACTGTGTCCCTAAATATAAGAATTTAGTTATCCATTGAAGCGACCCGCCTGAGAGAGTCTCAAATTGTAGAGAGTTAGTCTTTTCACAACTTTATATTTAGTCGGAGCATTATTTCAATTAAAGGTAAGCAAGTAGTTGCAAAAGTTGTATATTTCATATTTGTTACGATCGCGTCTATGTCTGTATCTAGTATTAAGAAATTAAATATATATCATCATTATATCATAACATTACGTGTGTTATGTCATAACATTAAACCCCCTCCCCTCCAAATATATCGTATCAATATGCTTCCTTCTAGATTGAGTCAGTTGTTCCCGGATCAACATTAGGAATCCATATTTCTTTAATCTAAGAGAAATTCCGTTAATTGGAGTAAGAATTTAGAAATTGGGTAATATTGGGTGGTTACGTATTGGATTTTATTTTCAGTTGTTTTCTTTTCACCGGTTTTCCTTTTCTGTTAGAGTTTTCTTCCACTGCACTGGGTCATTTTCAACTAAGATTTTTATTTCATATAGATAATAATTTTCCATATTTTTTCTCTAAATCTCGAAATGCTATTGGAGCTTCAAAAATTGAAATCAAGTATCTTTATATAAATTAACAATTAAAACAGTAATTGTTGACAGTTTAATATACATAATCCTTTAATAAACTTTTTGTAAGGGTTTTCCTTTAGTAGGATTGCTTTTGTAACTTATTGTAGATCAGTGGCGTGCGGTGAGAATTTAGACTAGGGAAGCAACCACGATTTTATTTTTAATATATCTAGGTACAGGCGCGGATTCACGGGAGGGGATGGGAGAAATTCCGCCTCCCAAACTCTAAAATAAGTATACATAGAATAGAAACAAATAATGTTTGTTTAATTATTATTTTTTAAAATATGTATTTTTCCAAAAACTTCCACCTCAAAATAATTCTCTAGATCCGCCCCTGCTAGGTACAATAAAAAAACAGTGTTATAAATCATTAAGCTTAAAAGTTTCTCAAAGAAGAACTTTACACTTTATACTTATGTAATTTGTTGACTATTATTCTTTATTTTAAAAAAACTACTACTATGTATTTATAAGCAACTCGGTTTTCCGATCTTTTCTAGCAAAATACCGGTGCAGGTTTTAATCTTTGTTGCTGAATTTGAAAGTTCTGGTTTTGCTCTGCCTTTCTCAATAATTTGTAATTTCTCTCCAAAACGGTATGCAGAAAATTCTTTATTAATAATAATTTACAAACTGAACAAAAAAATCGTCTCGATTCGGATATATCGGAAGTACTCGAACCTTCCACCGAAGCAGCTGAAGTTGCAGTCATGACGATAATGCAATTTTGAATTTGCATACAGAGAAACCTAAATAGAATTACTTGTCTTTAAAAAAAACCCAACTTATATAAATTGAAATAATAAAATGTGACAAAATACAGTCTCATTCGCAGATTTACATTACTTAAGTAACATTAAATTTAACAAACACTAAATCGAACAAATAACCAAATTATAATAAATAAACATTTGGGCATGAAGTACACTAAAAATAACGGGCAAACAATGCTAACAGCATCGTCCGTATCACCACGCCCGCTGATACACGCCAAGGCTAGGAGAAGAGCAGTTATAAGCAACGAAATCAGTGCTTATATGCAGTGTATGTAACACATTTGAATCGGTATTACCTTTTGTTGCAAGTTTAATGAGCCTAATTTAAAATAGTACTCTAAATAATTATATCTTTTGCTGTACGGAATTGATATTGAGCTGTAAGTTGATTAAATATTACAAATTTAAATAAACGATAACCATAATTTTATAAAAATATTTTTGTTAGCATTGGTTTTTATTTTTAATAAATTCTCAAGGGAAGCATTGCTTCCATTGCTTCCATGGACCGCACGCCACTGTTGTAGATGTGTTTCTGGTAAGTTTTTTGAGCATCTTATAGTAAACCTATGTTTATTGGTTTGTTAAATATTTAGCAACATTTAAATTAACTTATGTTTCTTGCTATTTTTTATTTATTGAATTTTATCTTTTGACAGGCTTCAAAGCAACTGACGAAACTTTAATTTTTTTTAACGTAAACTTTTTAATTTTTAATCTAACAGTGTAATGGAAGCTCCACAGTCGTGTTTGTTAAATAAATTTGTTAATCAAGTTAAGAGTATATTGTTTATAGCGTTTGCATTTTTCCGTTGATTAAGATTTAAACTTTCTTCAAAATTAATTATAATAAGTTATTTTAAGCGATTAATTGATGGTTCAATATAATTAATTCTGACAAATCTAGGTTCTTCCACAAATTAAAAATTATTCCAAGATCAATCTCGTTTTTGTATGCTCCATTGCATGCGAACTATTTAGAACTAACGAAAATCTCTTCATAAATTTAAAATCCAAATTATTTCGAATGAAGAAAAATCATTTATTTCTATTTGATTAAGATATTCTCAGAGCGTGAAATTACTAATACGAACGACCTATTAGAGCTAATAAGTCGTTTAGAAGAGTTAATTAATCTAGATTGATGATCTGATAACATCCCGAGTTGCTTGAATTAATGTTAAATTAATAAGCATATAAGTAATACGAATTTCTCACAAATCTCCCTTCTATTTGACGATTTGTTAAATTACATTTTCCGTTTATAAATGGAGGCAATAATTAGAATTTCCAAAACGATGCTTATTTAGAATGATCTATATTGTATTCCTTTACAATGGCATTGTTTGTATTTTCCTGAACAATTACGTATACTATTTTATCAAAACATCCACTTAAATAATAACAGATAAAAGCTGGTCGCCCCATAAGAATATTATTTGCTTTTGGAAAACAATCTTGAAGGTACGTACACAGTAATAAAATTAGCGTAAAAATCGAATACTAGACCACTCTAAAAAGTGTGTGATTAGGTCCAATAACATTTAGAGTAAAATATCTAATCTGTACCTTCGTTACCCACAGACCATAAAGATAACGTCAATACAAGGTTAGTGTAGATTTATCACACTCTAAAACAATCATTTGTGGTAACTTTTTTACACTAAATATAAAACAGTCAAATTTCAAATCGCTTCGGAGTTAGATTTTACTCTTGACTATTGAATCTTTTACTCTATATTGCCTGTTTAGAGTGGATTGTTATAAAATTTTTGTATAATTTGTTTTCTATTTAGATTGAAATTTAGAGTGAAAATCGTGTAGTTCTCCAAGGTCAAGGTCAATAATAAAATAAATGATTTATTTATTGCAATGCAAACATACATAAAAAGTCCACTTCTATTTTGGTTAACGGACACTCCAGAACCTTTACTTCGAAATTGTTCTTGGTACATGGTATGGTTGCTAATTGTTGTCATGAAATCTCCATTTGGAGATTCCCTTGCAGCACTCCGTAAACTGCGCCAAAATCCAAAATTAATACAATAATGATGTAATTACTCTTTTGTTCTGCGAGTTAGATATAATTATAATTATTGCTTTTACTTACCTAATTTATTAATATCTTTGTTTATTGTTTAGAAATAAAACACTGAATATGAATTATTGAAAAAAGTACCATTTCGTTAAATATCAATATTAAAAAATTTACTGTTCAACATGTCTTATAAGTTTCCAAGTGCTCCCGTCTTACTCATCATAAGTAACACTAATTACTAAAATTATAAAATAATACATATATTAATAAAATGCTTAAAAAGTAAAATTGCTTTAAGTTACTTTATATTATAGTAATAAAACAATCTGCGAGATTTCACATTCATATGCAGTAAAAAGACGTGAACATATTTACACTAACAGGTCGTTAGTTATTATAACAGTTAAAACTTTGCAATTTGAAAAGTTACTACAATTAGCGGGAATTTCAAAGTCTTTCAAATCTAAACTTAATGTAGGTACTATGTAGGTTTTATGTACAGATACCTGTCTTTGGTCTAGTCAATATATTTTTCATTTCTAAATTTTGCTTAGTTGTTTATTACGTTTTAAATTGTACAGCTACATTAAGTTATTTAAAAATTTGTAAAATTTTAAAATTCCCACCAATTTAAGTAACTTTTGAAATTCCAAAGTTCCACAGTTATAACTTAGTCGAAGACAAATACAGCAGACAGCCGATTGTTGCCATTTTTGTTAGTGTCGTTATTGCGCACACGTTTCCATTGTCAAATACACTACTAAGTGTATATTGGTGCCAATTTGTTATATTCATTCTAACTAGAGTAACGTGAACACTAACAAGCATTTTTTTATCAGTTTAGATTACTTTTTAACGGCTTTAAGAAAATTAAAATTAGAGTGGATTTTTTATATTTTATACTCAATCTATATAGAATTAATTAATAATATAGAGAGAAAATAGATTTCAGTAGTAAAGAATTATTTTTGTTATAAGAATAGAGTGAAAAAAAAGATGTTTTTTTCTACTCTAGATTTTAACTCTAAAATCTTTACCCAGTACTCTAAAAATTGTTCACGGGGCTGACTTTTTTACTGTGTGTGTATTGTAGCTGATAAAATAAGGGCAGAATAGATGTCAAAGTTAGTTAGGTATAATAGAAGATCGCGAAGTTGCGTATCATAATTACATGAATTAGATAAACTTTAATGCAATAAGATACCAGAAGTGATCGATTCTTGTAACCACAAATTAATTGTTGCTGAAACTGTTTGCCTGGAGCTAATTCAAACTAAAACAAACTTTATAATGTACCCAACGATAACGTAAAGGATTATCTACTAAAATAGAATTAACTATACACATAGCACCAGGAGTTTCTATTTGTGTATCGTGTTTCTATGAATTTATAAATTGTATAAGTAATTAATCGATTACACAAATAACATAGGATTCCTACAATTGGATTGTAGTTCGAAGTCCTTTGTTTGGTAAAATGTACATCAAAAGTATACAATCGTATTTTAATTTTCAAACTATTGTACGTCTATCTATGAATCGATTTGACCATTTCCGAGAAGCTAACTAATAAAATAAAAGTTTTTAAGTGATTAATGAAAATGAAATTGTATTGATTTATATTCAAGGAAAACAAAACAAATTTCTTGCTACTAGATAGTAGCAGTAAGTCAAGGTGAATTTCTGAGAATTGCTTGTTAAAACAGCATGGGATCATTGTTGAAAAACGGATTCTATTTATGCATATATGAGTCAAACAACTATTTTAGAGCCACTGCAAAAAATTAGTGAATCTCTCATCTCTCCAATTAACTTCAATACTTGTATATTTAAAAACAACATTAATGCAACTCATATAATCAGCAGATCTAAATACCAAGTGTGAATTTTTATCATATTTGGCAATCAAAAGGTCCACTATGTCACATTATATTAATAATTCGCAAAACAAATTGTACATTGGTATACGTTTCTTTTCTAATACAGTATTATCCTTGTTTATAAGTAGTTCAAATGATGTATGCCATGTATGATAGGAATGTTTTCATTTTGGGCATAGTTTAATTTTTTGGTTCGACTATGTCGCAATTAGGTACACTGCGACACATTTTTCAACGTTACTAAGTGGACTTGTGACTTAGTGGACAATTAGCAGAAAATTATGAATAAAGCAATATATAAATACGCTTATTCGTTGATAGATTGTTATTTTCATATAATTTTAATTCATTAGTATTCTCAAAGCTCATATTAGATAGAAATTATTATTATTATTTATCAAAATATTTACGTGACTTAGCAGATATGCAATTAGCATATGCTCTCACCAATCCATCCGTTCTTGCACTGATAACTCGAACTTTTGATTTTAACTGCCAAAATTATATCGTGAATCAAAGCACTAATTATGCGTCATCCAACGATATGTTAGTTTCGCATTTGGTTGCTTTACCTTTTTATTAGAATGGCACAACTTAAATTTTGTGACACAACGGAAACATATAGGGACAATGTTTAATTATAGATAAAATGAAATTGGGATAAAATATGATTTAGATAGTTGGTGGATCTTAAGAAGAACAAGGGTAAGTACAGGTAGTTTATTTATTTCATTTCATAAAACTTTGGGACATGGAATGTTTCAGAATATTGTTGTTTTTTATTAAATTATGTTATTTATTAAAATATCATGATCTGTAGATCGCTTGCGGGCGCAATTGACTTTAAAATTGTAGTTACCCTCGGACCGGTCATATAACGCTTCAGTTAGGTTAATATAGTTAGCACACCCACCTGATCGGAAATGGAAAAAATACCTATACCATAATTTTGTGCTAATTTCGTCCCAAGTTTAAAATTGTTGTGCTCTATTAGAACGCGATAAGGAAAATACATACTAACTATATTATACGTACGACACGTATATTGGTTGTTCTGGACAAATCTTCTTATTGTTATTTATGAGAAAAATTGCGATTCTGCTGTTAATTGTGACAGTTTCCAAATAAGATCCGATATCATTTTGTCTAAGTAAGCGGACATTTTATACATTTTCTAGGAAGTGAATGTGGCACATGAAAACACATGACAAATTAACCCTAATTGTGTTATTTTGACGCTTCTAGAAGAATGATATGCTTGGATGCGTTTATTGGTGTTCAGATAAATCTCTAGGATGAACAGTGTGCACTTTTAGTCAAGAAAATTAATTTTTCTTTAATTTCCACTTATAAAGTTTATTATGTATCTTTGTCTTCATTTTAGCTTATCTTAAATAATTAACTAACAAGTTTTTTTTAATATTCTTGGTTTTTATATGAAAAATGTTTTTTGTAAACCTGAGAAATCCTCAAAATAATTTTAAATAATAAACATTACAAACAACATTATCGAGGAAAATCTTTTTTTTTTCGTTTGGTAAAGCTTTTCAAGTTATAGATACATTTTGATATTTTTGAGAGCCTATGAAATTTTAGATAATTCGAAATATTAATTTGGAACAAAGTCTCTGGAACTTTTGGACTGGGAGCAAAAAAAGATTTTTTTGCTTGTGGCATATTGTTAATGTAATGAGAGTACAATGGGCAATTAAAATTTAAAATGTGGGTCATTCCATATCAACTCAACTAAAAAATTAATTAATTTGGACCTTAACATATTAGATTTTTATAATTTTTGATACACTCGTAGTACCCACCAAGAAGACAAAAAAATTTCAGATTTTTCTTACTTTTAGTTTATGAGTTCTGAACTTCCAAAAATTCAAAAAACGCCCAATTTTGATCGCGTTTTTAATGTTAACGGTCGTAAATTGAAAAGTATTTGTCAGTTTTTAATGAACTTGTATTTGATATACATCATGAGTACTATTAGAAAAATTTTATGTTTTTTTTAAGAATTCAAAACAGTTTTTTTAAAAACCAAAGATTCGTCCCCTATATTTTTTTTTAAATGTATGTTGTTCATACATTAATTGACTACTTGTATGCAAGATTTTAGAGTGGGATGACAATGGGTTCTTGTAGAAAAAACTATTTTTAATATCATCGCGTAAGCAAATTCTGGTAAAATCTCCTTCTTACATGTGTAGTTATGTTGACAATGCTTGTCACAACAGCAAATATAAATTAAAAATCTGTTGCAACTTATTTTTATGTACTACTGCGATTTGTTTTATTTATTTTAACAGTATAGTCTATCTACAAATTAAATTGTGTATAAAATAAGTATTTCTTTGTACATTCCTTACTTAAAAATGTATAAATGTTAATTGTAATTGTAATGAACCAAAAAATTATTTTTATATTATTTTTAGGACAACCGAAATATGTTTATGTGGTTGTCAAGACCGACTGCTTATCGTGCCCATCTGATAGCACGGCGGAGTGTACTGAGTACGAAGTGTGCTTGAGGCTCTCGCCGGTTCCGGGGATTGAACCCGAGCCGCCTGAGTAAGAGTTCAACTCTTTACCGCGCGGCCACCCACTTACCCACGAATAAACGAATTATTGGAAAAATGAAGCTAAAATTAGTGTTTTCCTCTTTATATGGGTTACAACACTTTGCAGAAATTAAAGCCCAGTTTTTCTTATTATCTGCCATTTGAACCATTGCATGTAGGCCTAAAATTGTATTATTTATGTTGTATACAGTCTATATTCTTGTACTTGAAAATCAATTGATACTATTTTTAAAAAATCAGCAGATAAAACACTATACTTCTACCAAACAAGCAAGAAATGAGTCATCACAATCACATGGGCGAAAATGTAAAATGCATCTAGAATTACGCGAAGGCCACTCTGTAATCTAATTGATAAAATAAACAATAAATGAGCTAGAAAGATTCATAAGCGGAACAAACCCCTTTTTAATTAAAAATAAATGTGAAATGAAGCAATGAGAATGCGTTAGTTCTAGCGTACGTCACTGAATTCTTAGCAACGTGAAATTTGCACTCTTATCTTATCTTACCTCGGGTCGTATTTCTGTATTCTGGTGTGATTACGAAGATGACTCATTTCTTGCTTGTTTGGTTGAAGTATAGAAGTTGTTCATAAAAATTAGAAAATTTTAAAACAAAAAAGCAACATAACTTACATTAAGATAAATTAGGATTAGATTCTTCACACAGTAAAACAATAAAATTGATAATACTTAATCTTTTTATTATAATTTATTATTTATTATATTATAACTACATTTATTATTTTAGTTAGTTTTATCCCAGTTTTGTCTCTAAAACAAATTTGTCCCAGCCGACACAGCTTGCACAGTGATACTAAAATATCTTTCTCTGCAAGAACCCATCGTCATCCCATTCTAAAACTTTGCATACAAGTAGTCAATCAGTGTATGAAAAACATATATTTTTTCAAAAAAAATTAGAGGGGACGTATTTTGGGTTTTAAAAAAACTTTTTTGGACTCTTCAAAATAACATAAAAAATTTTCTACTGTTACTCATGGTAGATGCATATCACATGAAAGTCCTTAAATACTGAAGAGAATGACACCAATTTCAGCTCTCGAGGACAAATAGTTTTCAATCTGCGGCCGTTTAAAACTTTAAAAACACGGTCAAGATTGGGTGTTTTCTGGATTTTTGGAAGTTCAGGACTCATAAACCATATGTCAAAAAAATCTGAAATTTTGTATCTTCTTGGTTGGTACTATAGGTGCACCAAAAATTAGAAAAATCTAAGATGTCAAGGTTCAGACCATTGGATGATTTGATTTGGAATGACCCATGTGATTTTCACGAAAGCTAGCAGGGAGTGATCACATGTCTATAAGGAAAAGATGTTGTAAATCATTACAGTTGGCCCCCATTACGAGGTTTCTATTAGTTACACCCTGTATATGTATCTTATGACTAGCCCCATAACTGTAAAAATATCTAAATTTGATTTTTATGCATGTCAATATGGAATATACCATTTGGAAAATAGATTTTTTATACAACTTAATGTAACAATTCAAATAATCAGTTTTTTTTTGTAAATATTGCAAGGTTAGTAAACTAGTTGAATTGTTTAAATAATCATAGCCTTTTAAGAATATGATTTATGTTTAAATTCTTTTGATATTTAACTACTTTATTTTTTATCAAGTGTTAGTTCTTTAATCTTCTATTTTTTTCGAAACTGGTACGAATAAATGAAAAGTTATTCTCTGTATTTTACTTTTATTATGTGTTGATATGATTTGTTTACTTATCATCCACTATCCGTGTTTCATGATGCTTAAATTAAAATTTTAACTTTCATTTTAACTAAGTTCTATACATGAGTAGCTTTATAATTCCATACTGTTAATTGAATTTGAATGTAGTTATTTAAGTCGCCTAAATGAATTTTGACAGTATAAGTTAGATGTTTAGGTGTTTTGAAACAAACAGTGAGAAGAATACATAAGCAGGCGAATAAAGTAGGTACATACGTTTTATTTAATGCTATGTTTATGAATTAAGACCAGTTATTTTCGTGTTGTGTGTCGTGTGTCAAAGCAATAAGACATTTAATCTGACATTTTCCAATCAGTTATTGGAACATCCTGTATATACTGCAGATATATATTAGTTCAACACTTTTTGGCTTTACAATTGCTACAAACAAAATAAACATGTATGTAAACTGCAAATACTAAAACTTCGACTACTATTTGTGCGACAATGAAAATTATATCGCTAACAAATGCAAATAAAACAGAACTCATCTCATGAACACTTTGTAAAGAATTACTCGACGTAATTAAATTTGCAAAGTTAGACAGGGTATTATTAAAAAGCAAAAAAAAACATCAAAAGCCATAAACATCTTCGCTCAAAAGAATAAAAAGTTTATCCTAAAATTTTCCGGGCAAAGAAACCTTTAAAGCCCCCGCCGATGCACTTGACAAACACTAAAGAAAGTGGGAAAGCAACATCGGAAAACAAAAAGAAGTTAAACAGACTGGAAGATGATAAAATAAAATTAAGCGAACTGCTGTGTGCATGTTTATAATAATAATAACAAAAAAGTATTCACAAAGCAAACTTTTCCCTTCTTTCATTCCTTTTTCTATACTTTAAAAGCTTAAAAGCTCCCCATCATCATAGAGCAAGCAAGCGCTCCTACTACTTAAAAATTGCGGTTTTTTATTTACGAGGTCAAAAGTGGAGCAACGAACCCTTCTATATATACAAAACAGAGAGAGCTCAATTCTACTGCTCTCCAGAGGCTGGCCCTCTCCTGCATTGCATTAGGATTCCTGCAGGCAACAACACTGCCACGCCACACATACCCATTTTCGAGCGAGGCGCCCCTACAGGATGACAAAGAGTGTATCGGAAAACGAGGCGTGCGAGCGGGATAAACGGCGAAGCGTTACAGATGAAAGCATGGGAAAGCCGGGGTTGCCTAGCGACGTACCAGACGCCGTCTGATCAATAGAGGAAAACGCCAGAGCGCTTCCACGGCACACACTAAATTATTACTATGTGACTGAATTTGCTAAAGTTCTGCTTTGCTGCTGCACTCGCTGCCACTTTTTGCAATATGTCTCAAAAATGGTTCGTTCTCATGAAAGATTTACTGCTAGACCACTTTAGCCGGCCGGCCCCTTAATGACAAACTGGAGCTAACGGACTTAAAAACCAGATTTTTCGGATCAAAATTAAGCTGATGTTATTTTTTATCAGCTTTATTTTTTCATAGTAATCATTTCTATAAAAATTGGAAGGATCGATTTTCAGAAACAATGCCTTGATGTCAACACATACTTCTATTCTTATATAATTCGTTCGTATTTTTCACAAAGATAAAAATATCTATTTGTTAAAATTGTACTCGTTTGGGTTGGTTAGCATTTTTAGTTCTGCACCTTTTCACAGAAACTGATATTGCATCGAGACTGATAATACATAGTCAATAAATGCCCTGTACACGAGACTGTATGGACTAGGTTTGTTAAACGCAATAATCCAGATCAGGAAACACAAAAATTCTGACATGAAATGAGGTACTTGTAAATTACAGCAAGAATATTTACAAGATCTTATGTTACGTTATAATTTTTATTAAAGTTTCACAAAACTTGTCTTTGCTAAGCATTGATCTTGGGTAGTTATCTTCAGAGTCGCAGAATTGAAAACTAGAGATCATGAAATCCATAGATCCGAGTTGGAATCTGAACTACAACCGTTAATATAGTTAATATAGTATACTTATTGCATATAAATTCTTTTGAATCAACCAAGTAATAGACAATTGAAAATCTAAGTTTTAGAAAACTGTCAGCGACTGATGGTTTAGGCTAACATAGAATGTTGTGAAGAATATGTTCAAATTTTTACAGAATTCTTCTGAACCTTCGTCGATGAACAAAATTAACAAATAAAGATAGAACACCCCAGCTGAGAGCCATACTATTGCATTTTATAATCTACTCAGTACAAAATTCTAAAAAATTGAATTATTTCTGATCCGATGCTGAGGGAGGCAATATAGATAAAGCATTATGTACCTTTTATTTAAGAGATTATCCCACATCTATCCCTAGTTTACACTTAAAATTAAAACACACTTGAAAAAATCTTGAATGAAATGAAAGAAAAACATACATCAGGCCCAGTTTGTAGCTCATACTTCAAACTTTTATCATCAGTTGTGTAAGGTTTCAACAAGTCACTAGAAATGTGGCACATTTCTAAAACAACTCCGTAACTAGTTAACTAATCTGGTTAAATTGTATATCTCGAAGTTTAACATTGTTGTAAACAACTAAATGATCTCAGCTGTAACATATTTACCACAAAAAGAGCTGGCTTGAGTCAATTGCCGGTTGATCTATCAACAATGTCAAATCATTCGTTGTTTTAAGTCTTGTCCCGTTTGTCAATGTGTATTAGATTGCATCAGTCAATTATCTAAATTAGGTGCTTTCAAGAATAGCACGAAAGAGTGCAAGGAAAAATCTCATCCCTGATTATTGAGACCACACGAGAACCGCATTTACTCCAGTTGCCATGTGCATTTCTCGGATGCGGAGATTGCTACTGGCGGGAACGCAGAAACTTTGATAATAATAATAATATTAGCCAGAGGGCCTCAAGAACGACCGAAGATAAGATGATTTAGAAATAATGTGTCTCTCTATTTACAATGACACTTTAACTGCACAATATGTTTCCAGGACTGAAGATATCCATAAAGACGAATGAAATAACTAAAATCGATTTTTTTCAAACATATTGTCAGAATTTCTAACAAACTCCTGGAGAGAAGTCTAAGACGTTAAGGGTAATAAACAGTGATCAAGTAACGACAAAATGGTCTTCTGATCAAACATGACAAAAGGTTAATGATAAATTGATCTGTCAATTTTGTCTGTTAGACAGGTTCCGCAGTATGTACTTAAAATGTACAGGTGGTGCAGTTGTAAGAAACAGGTATCAGTTGATTTCAAATAAATCTAGGACAAGTCTTGGAAGTAATTTTTGCATTTTTAACAACGTGTGAATAAGGCTTTCAATTATATTTTCAAAGGTAACTACATAAAATTCATTAAACATCAAGGGAAAGAAAAGGCAATATGTATTTACACTACGGAATACTGACTGTCTCAGATTTATTTGAAATCAGAGCTGTACATGGAAGTCGTTCTAAGCAAATTGTCGCAATCCACTGTCTCGTCGTCACATCTGCCTGTAATCAGTTCTAAATAAGTATAAGATTTTTTCACGCGAGTCTTTTTAGTCTTTAGACTATTTTGGCATCAAATTTTTTTATCACTACCGATCTTATAGTTATAGGATCATTTTGCACGTGTAAGTTTAGTTGCTTGCTTCATTCTGAGATCCTCAGCATTGCCCTGCATCAAGCAGAATGGAAAACCTAGGTTTAGATCAGCACACATTTTATGTATCGGGAAACACTTGAAGCCATGACTACCAAAATGGCACAAATTTACCAAGCGAGATTTTGAGAAAACCAATTTTTCAGTTATATGGCCTTTTGTTGTTTTATTGTTTGTACATGCCGTTTTCAATGTTTATTTTTAAGACAATGTCTCAGATTTTTTCTAAAAAATGAGAGATCATGGATTGGTGCTCAACGACGTAACTAAAGTATGGGCTAAACATAATTGGAATTATATGCCTATGTGTTTAAGTATATACGAGGGTGGTCTGAAAAGTTTCCGACCTAACAAAGATACAAGACATTTTTTCTTTAAATTTATTTTTATTTTTCTACATAGTCTCCTTGTAAGTCTACACACTTCTCCCAGCGATGCTCCCATCTCTTTAACCCGTCCAAATAGTACTCGGCGTTTTTCTCTGCAAAATAATTGTTCACAAAGGTGATTGCCTCCTCATTAGACGAAAATCTCTGTCCTCCGAGCGCAATTTTTAGATTAGGGAACAAAAAGAAGTCGCTTGGGGCTAGATCTGGTGAGTAAGGAGTAAATGTAGCCGTTTTTCCGCAATTTCTGCCTTCAGCTTGTCAAGTAATGATGCGTAGTATGCTCCTGTAATGGTTTTTCCTGTTTGAAGATAATCGATTAAGATAACTCCATGACTATCCCAAAAAACAGTCGCCATCACTTTCCCAGCCGACATAACAGTTTTTGCTTTTTTTGGAGCCGATTCCCCCTTCGCAGTCCACTGTTTTGACTGTATTTTTGTTTCGGGCGTATAATGGTGTATCCAAGTTTCATCTACAGTAATTAATCGACGCCAAAACTCTGATTCATTGCGCCTAAACTGCGCCCACAGAGCGTTGGAAATGTTCATTCGAACACGTTTTTGGTCTAACGTGAGCAAACGCGGCACCCAACGCGCGGACAGCTTTCTCATGCCTAAATCTTGATTCAATATGTGACAAACACGTTCTTTGGACTCACTTTAATTCGACGGTCGTTTAGCACCGTTTGGTGAACTTTAGCGATGTTATCGTCAGTGGTTGCAGGGAATTGGACATCCCGAACGTTCATCGTCTCCCAAGCTGGTACGGCCACGTTTAAATTCAGCTGCCCAAAATTTCACTGTGGTAAGTGATGGCGCAGAGTCCCCATACACAGAGTCCAACTCATCTTTGATTTGCGTAGGCGTATTACCTTTCAAAAACAAATATTTAATGACAGCGCGATACTCGATTTTCTCCATTTTCACAAAAACACTCACATCAACTCACTCAAACGATTGTCCAATAAGAACTGCGCGTCCAAAATGGCTGAAATTTTGGTGAGTACCTGCCAAAAGATGCACAACTACATTCCATAGCTTTTATTGACGAGTGCTGCCATCTTCACGTTAAGGTCGGAAACTTTTCAGACCATCCTCGAATGTATTTGTCCAAAAATCTTGGTCACTTTTAGATAAAATACAAATTTGAAATTTGAAACGTTATAAGTTTTAGGGCCCTAATGAAGGAAAAATATATTAAAATGTCACCCTCTGTGGAGAAGTAAAAATTGGGTAAAAGCATCTCGACTAGTTAGGGGTGATGTAGAAATTTGGTAGAGGTATTTATAGCTATTAGGTTTCTAAGGTAATAACGGGAAATAAAAAAATGGTAAAGCCATCCCAGCCCCCTACGAGTGAAAATTGAAGTAGGGGCGTATACACTTAAAATCTGGTACAATTAAATGTGTTAGGGTCAAAATAAAAGAAAAAATCAAATAATCTTAAAAATTACCCACAAGGCCACAACTCTCTATAGTCTAGGGAACGAGAAATTCAGTAAATAAGTGGAAGCAGTTGGAATTTGATGAATGGTTTAGAATGTATCGGTTATTGAAGTTGATAGATTGATGATTATTCCGTGATGATCTATTTACATTAACTTAAGAAATAGTTTACGTTTTTATATTATTATATATTTTTATAAAAGTTATTAAAAAACTTTTTCTTAATTCATCGAGTCGTTAATTAAAGTTACGAAAGTTATTTTACAAGTACCTACATATGTCTACCCAGTAGCGCTGTTGGTCGTTGATCGGCTACGCAGCGCGCTACATCGAATACCGGCAACCGAAGACCACGTGATCATCATTGTATTTCATAGATGCGTTGTTTCTGTGTTTAGCTTTTTATGACTTATCTCTACTGATTATAGACCTTGAGCTAAAAATGCAAAGATTTAAATCCTTTTATTACTATGATTAAAACGAAAAAACTTTTTTGCTTTTTGATTATCTTAAACGACTTAAACCAATTATTTATTAATATGGTGCTCAGAAACTTATCCCGTGCGACGAAACGGTACCTATTCTAGTGACATTATACAACACTAGAGATTCTTTATAGCTAGGCCGCGGTTTTGTTCTTGTTTCTGATATTTCCAACATTTAACTCTATCTTGAAGGTGTTAACAAATTTAAGTTTAGCAGTAACAGTTTAGGAATTTGTCGGTTCTGAACAGGTTAATCAATTCATAACCTCAACCTCAACTGTTTCTTTTTTATCGTTTCAGATTGTGTAATTACAAATTCCAACAAAATGTAATTATTATTAAAGTTGACAACGTAATTATATTGTAATTAATATGCAAAAGTTGTCATAACTTGTTTACAGGAAGTTTTGCATAATTTTTATGATGTGTATGTTGTTATAATGCTTGTTTTTCATTTTCATATGGTACCATCATCATCTTTTCAATTATTTCCGGTGGACGAACATTAATGTGTATTATCATTTTTTAGATTTTGATTACAAATAGTATATTATTCATATGGTGTATTGTACGATTTGAATTTAACATTCAAGGTTTTTTCTAACAATAAATTTCATATTTTTTATTTTTTTTTCAATAATGAAATTATGGTTGTTAGAATGTCAAGAGTCTTATTTTTAGGTTAACAATCAATGACCTAATAAAGTTATGCTTTTCCGCAAATTTTAAGTAAATAATTGTTTCGGAACTCCTGTCATTACATTTTGCACTTACCACGAGTACCACAAACAATATCCAAATGAGCGCGACAAAGCGCAAAACAAATCCTTACCATCACCTTTTCCAAACGGAAAAAATATTTGACCTAAGTTAGCAATTAGTTTTTCAATTTGGGCAATTCTATTACGAATGTGATTAAGTCAAGTAGATATCGTTTTTGCAAGTAAAAGGTTGGATTTTTCCTACAGCTATCAAAAAATGATGACATTTGTTCAATAATATCCGTATGCAAAATGCCACATCGGTTTTGTTTATTAAACAACGTGCACGAAATATTTTTCGCTTTAAAGCGAAAAATATTTCGTGCATCTATGCGATTTAAGCATATGTAAGCAATGTCGTTTCCGTAGCAACAACGAAACTGTTCAATTTGAGCTAAAATAAAAAATTCCTTGTGTTATTTTTTATGATTTTTTCTACTTTTTCGATTATTTCAATAACGCTGTAGAAAAAAACGGGTGTAATTCGTGCTCGAAATGACTTTGGCCGTCTAGAATGAGTTTTTGACTTGGCTACGCCTCGTCAAAAGACTTTCATTCTTGACCACCAAAGTAGCATTTCGCGCACTAAATGCACAAATAACTATTATGCACTCAGAGCAACAGTGCGTAAAGTAAAATTTTATGCACGAGACGCATTTATTGGATTCAATGTGTAAAGTGAGACATTTCCTGGTCTTTTACTATCTACATAGGAGATCTATCTATTGCTATATATCTAGATTGGTTTATTTATCTTTTCGGCTGAATTATGAACTAGATGGTGCAGGTCAGGAGGTCGGATAGTTAAAATCAATAAATCGCATAACGTTAACTGTTTAATTATAGAAAACGAAAATGCAACTTTACTAATAAACACATTCAAATACAAATACAAACTTGACTAAAGGGAAAACAAGTGAACATCATTGTAGTGTAAAAGAGAAAGAGCGTTAAATTTATTTTTGTAATCTTGTGTTTACTACAACGGAAGCAAAATAAAAAATAGAATCAATTTGTTTGTATCTATTTAGACTAAATCAGAGAAAAAATTGTTTTTTATTTCTGCGGTGCAGTCACGCCCCCTGATCAGGGGGCATGATACGACAATTCAACAATTGACATACGAATTGTCATACGACAATTCAACAATATTCTGCTGTATTGTATAGATAAATTGCAATATCCAAATTAAAGTCTCGGGGAGGAAGATGGAAAGGACCTATCACGGATCTGAAGACCAGTGGCTTTCGACGGATTTCCTGATTTTCCGATACGTTGTAGAACTCGGCTAAAAACCAAGTAATCATTGCATCAAGTATATGAGGCTGACCTTAGCACTGCTGCGAGGTTCAAGATGATCGATCATATGGCGGCATTACAACACTCACTGAGTAGCATATCTTTGGACACATCTCAACGAGTACGTTAAGAATATTTAAAACATAATGGGTCCATTTCTGTGACCACCACTAGCTCACGGTAATGTTCAAAGTTCTAAGTAGCTTAGTATTAGTATACTACGTTATAACGTTATTTATGACGTTAAAACCAATTGACTGCTCTTGTCGAGTATATATTTCGGATGAAAAAGGGACAATCCGATATTGTCCCTTTTTCAATGCTCAGATTGGCGAAGATGAAACAAACCTAATTCAATCAACACAATCCAATCCAATAAACTGGGTAGTAACGTACGTAATTGCGGACAGATAGAATTCTGTTTCTTTGTTGTTAAACATCCTTGTATTGGATTTAATACAGACATATTGTTGTTACATCATTACATGTTTTGAACTGCCCGAGCTTAAATAGGCGGTCTTTTTGGTAACTTTTGGTCTGCTAAGTGCCATTGTGATTTCCAGGGCATATTATATGCGACTGTACATGGTAGTGCTTGAAAAGTAGCAAGACTCTATAAAGTCGTTAATTTCTCTATCTAATCAAAGTTATAGACTGCAGATTTAAGCGTACTTTTCGATCACACTTCGTAAGTAGTAACCGTTAGTTTGTGTTCCATAAAGAATTTCTCTAAGCAAAGGTGTTTCCCGATTGCAAAAAAAAAACGTTAATATGCAGTGTTAGATTCTGTCCAAAGCATGCTCAATGGCGGGTGTTTTAGCGCACGTCTGCTGGTTGTGTAATATTAACCGTGGTACAATCAGGCCAAAAATACGCATGTTAATGATGATCTTAGTAAGGGCTTTGGTAGTCAGGTGGAAGGCATAGAGAATTCGTTTCCCTTGCCTTATGACTGAAACATATTAAATTTTCGACATTTTCCTCATGGACTTTAAAAAAAACTGATATAAAAAAATGGGTATATTAATATTTCGATTTCTAGATGTTAATCATTACTAGACACCATGAAATAACAATGATGAAGTTAAACTTACAAAAATTAGTAAAATGCTGAGGCTTTTCTGTACTTGACAAAATGTAGTGGCCACTACGATATCGCAGAATATTTATTCAGACCAACTATGGTTTCATAAGATAATAAGAGAAGGCCTACAGCACCTCCGCGCAGAACGACCTCATTCCTAAATAAACTCAAAGTCTCACACGATAAACACGTCCAAGTATTCACAAAACTATCTTTTCTTTTGCAGTAACAACCTGATTTTTTAACAAAACATTGGCATCCACAAAATCTCGACTCAGAACCAGTATAGCAATGACCCAAACTTCTTGAGGAGATTCAGAGATACCTCTACGTTCATTTGTTTGATAGTCCATATATTAGTTTATGCATCCCTTGCTTCTGCTCAAATGATTCTATCCCTTGCTTCTATGCGAAAAACCAGCCTTAACCCAAAAATTGCATTCAAATTTTACAATTGTTACAGCTCACTTTGAGCATGAACAAGTAATTTTCGTTAAAGCAAAGGGGGGTATAACTGATGCAGGAACTAATGAACTATTTGGAAGATCAACAATATCTGATTTATACAAATATTGTATATCCTTCTATCAAAATGACATTAACAATATGAACTTTACTCAAAGACACTCAACACTTAAGAATACAAAAGAAGATTTTTATATGGGCAGCACTATTCGATCTAACTTCTTGGGATTGCTTTCTATGGCCACTTCCAGAAAACATCGTTTTATAGTAATCACAAAATAAAGAAAAAGGGTTAGACCTTTTTTTAAAACAACTTTATTAGTTTTATTTGTACACAGGGTGTATTGAGCATAAATGCCATTATTAAAACAGGTAATAGGTAACACTGATTCCAACAAAAGACTACTAACACATTTTTTCCTATCGACTATGTTGGATTGACCATAACCTGATAAACACTTCGAACCAAAGAAAACAATCCTTTGTGAAACTATTTACTATGTGGTTCATTAGTAAATGAAGACGTTTGTTTGCTCATTGTGGTCGTGGTAGGTATTGTATTATTTTGGGAGCCTTAAAATATGAGTACAAACAGTTCATTTCTCAGACAAGTTTACTACCGCTAAACAATTAAACAACAAAAAAGGTGACAGATTCCAGAACCTCTAAAACAGTTTTGAGTTTCTTTTACAATAATTTGTAATACATTCAAAATAAAAGCAGCAAACACTTCAAACTTATTGGGTTTCTCTAGCTTAAAAGGATCTAATGTTGCAAATGCTAGAATAATTTATTATCTGTAGGATATCGACCTTTTCCAGTGGTATTATTTGAAGAAAATACATAGATGGTTTCTGCAGCAGTTCACCTTTAAAGGGTAACGTACTAAATAATGAATGAAAAAAAAAGAAACGCTCTCTGTAGTTTATTATTTTTGGGTTTGTATTAGTTTTCATATCTAGTCACTATGGTTGGACGTACACACAAAAGTTCATTCTTAATAGTTTACTAATTCAGTTAACAGTTAATAACTTATTGCATTCGCATATTATTGTAATGATGTACTACTCCTTGTGAGAATAATTATTAATTAATAGAAAATCTTAAATAATAATTCTAAAACAATAAGCGAGTCAATAAAACAATACGCATAATACACACTTTATTATTTATTGTTTTTTCATTCACTATTTAGTACGTTACTCTTTAGAAATTAGGTGAACTGCAGACAACCATCTGGCTTTTGTTCAAATAATAATTATTATATATCACGACTTTATAAGATTTTTTTATTCCTTTTGATGTCCTCTATCACTCATTTTAATAATAGCACTTATGCTCTTAACACCCTGTATACTAATAATATTGTTTGTATGTATTTATCTCAATATATTCTTATTCACAACTGGCCACGATCATAAATATCTATAGTTGTATAACTTACCACTTTAATATAGCTTACCGTGTTAACCTTTACGATTATCAGATGACATGAAAAACGGAAGATCAACTTACCTGTAAAAGAAAAAAAAAGTATTAAAAGAGGAACGAGTGAATTTAAATAGATACTTCAAAACTAAAACTGTTAAAATAATGAATCTCTAATACTTTGTAAATCTGCAGATACTTTTTGACAACGATAATGATACTTCCAATGTAAATTGTTCAATACGACAATTCTATGACGTATTGATACACTCATTTGAGCTTTTTAATGAAACCGTCAGCATTATCGGAAGTAATTACAAATGCCAAAATCATAATGAGCATTGAACCGTCAACTTCAATCGGGCAAGGTTTATAGCAATTTGTTCGGCGTTCAGTACAAGCTTACTGTGAATTCAGAATAACCTGGTCAAGTAGACCATGGTGAGTCTTGTTTGAGCTGCTCACCTTGGACGTCAGTGTCAGCTTTAGCTGCCACCTTGGCTGTCACTTTCAGCTTTATTTGTCATTGGAGATTTATCTCTAAACAATTTTGGCTGATCAGGTTCTAAGATTAGAATTTTTGAAGGAATTTAAGAATTGGGTTTTTCGTTCAGTTGGATTGAAAAGATGGACAAAAAGATGGTTCTTTCAGTATTAATAATCGTTGCAAGATCAGTATTTATTACACCAGTGAATGATTTAGACAAGTTAAACTGACCCAAAAATTTGCAACATACAATTTAGTTATACACATTAAAAATTGTTAATGGACGACTAAATTATACTCACAGTTTTAAAGTGATATGTGTAGAAACACAGACGACACCCTAAGCCAGCTGTTTCGAGCTTTTGGCTCTCATCAGTTTAGGGGTAGCCGTCTGCGATTTCTACACATATCACCCGAGCTTATATACTAGTTCGGAAATAACATTAACACCATCAAATAACTGTGGTGCTTCCTGTAGGTATCAAACCGCACTAAGCGGAATAACTTGATTATTCAATACAGGAACATACAAAACAAAATCCGGTCAAGCGTCCGACCGTATATTTAATATAAATAAAATACAAAATAAACACAAACGTGTTTTAAATTTTAAAGTGATATGTATATAATAGTCGACCACTAACAATTTTTAATTTGTATATTTATTTAAAACTCACTTTAATAAAAACACGTTTGTGTTTATTTGGTATTTTATTTATACAATTTAATATTTTTGGTTTGGTAGAAAGTCAGTATTCAGACAAGACTGGGGTAGAAAGATCGAAAAAACCACAGTCATCGTTTTGGTGTGCTAACTGTTAAGGTCTTTTGAGTTCAGAAGTTGTAAATGGTTTTATTTATTTTTCTATGTTTAATATTTACTGTGTCACAAAGCAAGTAATAACCGAATGCCCCAATTTTGTTTGAATGTCGATTTTCATCGTGTCATTGAAGGGTTAGATAAATATATTAAAGAGATTTCCTTAAAATATATTATAAAAAGGTAAATTAAGGTCTTTGCAAAACATACTAAATATGTGGTGATTAAATTATTTATTCCATACTTATGTAGTGTAATGTTTAGGTAGTGTATTATCTTTAACGTTATTGCCTGTAGTCCCACCTTTCTAGGGCGCCACGAACTACCACTGAGACTTTACTAATAGAAACATTGGTCAACGCCTACTTGCACACGTTTATGCTGAAGTTGCTGGAAATTTTATCAACCGATATGTTCATATATGCAAGCGCGGAATATTATCAGCGGGTTTAGTGTTATATCCAATGAAACTTGTAACCAGTTAACTATGACTGATCAGCTTTGTTAAGAATTTAATTTGATGTATAAAACATGGAATATTTTATTTTTTGGGCGCGAAAGGCAACTGTATTTAAACAAATATTTAAATATGCAGTTTTATTTAATGTAAATTTCGTGGTATACGATTGAAAGCAAGTTAACACTTGTACATATAAAATCCATTTCCCACGGGTTGCTATCTTGCTTTAGGCACGTATTCTTTAAAATGCCGCTTAATATTATTTAAAAAATTAACCAAATGTTGGATTGCAGGCAATAAAATGGAGTACAAATGAAACCTAATCTGTTTTACGCTTTTATTCTAGATAAATAATCCCATATACTACATCAAGTTTTAATTACAATTTTATTGCCCCGAATTTTAAGTTTAATAGTTAAGTCTACCCTTTCATAAAATATAAGAGAGAAGCTAACTAAATTTATTACCTATTGGCGGTGTACAATTAGTTGAAACCTTTTGAAACAGAACACCCAACCAAATATTCGTCAAACAAATTTAAAAGCTTTCTTCCTTTCTTGGGGACTTTTTAGTCTGGTGTATGGGGATGGTCTGAAAAGTTTCCGACCTTAACGTGAAGATGGCAGCACTCGTCGATAAAAGCTAGGGAATGTAGTTGTGCATCTTTTGACAGGTATTCACCAAAATTTCAGCCATTTTGGACGCGCAGTTGTTATTTGACAATCGTTTGAGTGAGTCGATGTGAGTGTTTTTGTGGAAATGGAAAAAATCGAGTATCGAGCTGTCATTAAATATTTGTTTTTGAAATGTAATACGCCTACGCAAATCAAAGATGAGTTGGACTCTGTGTATGGGGGCTCTGCGCCATCATTTACCACAGTGAAATTTTGGGCAGCTGAATTTAAACGTGGCCGTACCAGCTTGGGAGATGATGAACGTTCGGGACGTCCAAAAACTGCAACCACTGACGATAACATCGCTAAAGTTCACCAAATGGTGCTACTAAACGACCGTCGAATTACAGTGAGAGAGATAGCAGAGGCTATGAATATGTCCAAAGAACGTGTTTATCCATTTTGAATCAAGATTTAGGCATGAGAAAGCTGTCCGCGCGTTGGGTTCCGCGTTTGCTCACGTTAGACCAAAAACGTGTTCGAATGAACATTTCCAACGCTCTGTTGGCGCAGTTTAGGCGCAATAAATCAGAGTTTTGGCGCCGATTAATTACTGTAGATAAAACTTGGATACACCATTATACGCCCGAAACAAAAATACAGTCAAAACAGTGGACTGCGAAGGGGAAATCGGCTCCAAAAAAAAGCAAAAACTGTTATGTCGGCTGAGAAAGTGATGGCGACTGTTTTTTGGGATAGTCATGGAGTTATCTTAATCGATTATCTTCAAACAGGAAAAACCATTACAGGAGCATACTACGCATCATTACTTGACAAGCTGAAGGCAGACATTGCGGAAAAACGGCCACATTTGCAGAAAAAGAAAATCCTGTTTCACCAAGACAATGTGTCGTCTCACACCTCCGCGGTTGCCATGGCGAAAATCCACGAATTACGGTTTGAACTGCTTGACCATCCTCCTTACTCACCAGATCTAGCCTCAAGCGACTTCTTTTTGTTCCCTCATCTAAAAATTGTCGGAGGACAGAGATTTTCGTCAAATGAGGAGGCAATCACTTTCGTGAACAATTATTTTGCAGAGAAAAAAGCCGAGTACTATTTGGACAGGTTAAAGAGATGGGAGCTTCGCTGGGAGAAGTGTGTAGACTTACAAGGAGACTATGTAGAAAAATAAAAATAAATTTAAGGAAAAAATGTCTTGTATCTTTGTTAGGTCGGAAACTTTTCAGACTACCCTCGTAGTAGTGTGAGTTTATCCATCCGTTGAATTTGTATAGGGACGGGTTTTCGATTTAGGTAGAGCAAGTTTATGTGAATTTACCGTTTGTCAAGTTCTTTTGAAAACTTTCGAAACTAATAAGAAATGCAAATTGTTGCAAACTCTGTATTTGTTAACAACAAAGTAACAAGCGCCGTAAAAATTCAAGAGTCGTGTTGTTTTAATATTAGTTTCGATTAACGTATAATAAGAACTAAACTTTGTAAATTTCTTAAATGATTAAGAAGTCAACATGCTTCAGAGTGGAAAGAGTTGCAACACCCGAAAATTTAGTTTTTAATACAAATTGTTCAGTATTCAATTTGTATGCTGACAGTTATTACATGCATGTTCCTGTAACTTTAAATGGTGTTTGTTAGTTTGTGTGGTCATAGTAAATATAAGCCTTTTTATGTGGGTGATAAGGTGAAATAAAGTATTGCTAGGATATTAAAACCACAAGAAACCATCGAGACAGCTTCTTATCTGTAAGCTATTTGAACAATATTTTTTGTGGTTTAATTTTTTTAAACAATCAAAATATATTTATCTGTGTTAAATAAGGAATTTAATGCAAATGTATTTAGAATGGGATCCCAAAGTAAGTTATAATACAGAAGCTAATAATACGTCTAGGTTTTCAAATATCACTAATTATGAGTATGTTTTTATTGTGTAAACAATTTTCTTGAATTTAATTATTGATGTTCCATTTACATATTTAAAGGATCGACAAACAGTAATAATTAACTTAACGTAAACCAAAAAGAATATTTTCCCGAATTGTAGATTTTCGTTTAAATATTAAGCAATAGCACCATACAACTTGGGTGGCGCACTGTAATTTTTTAATTAGGTACTCCTGCTTCCTATCTAAAATTAGTAAGCCTATGCAATTAACACCCATGACAACAGGCAGCAATTTGAATCAATAAGACGTCTCTGCCGGGAGATATGTTAACAATAGTATTGAAGTGATTTATTCATTTATTTGCTTTTGTGGAATTTTAGTCAGTCGCAATTAAAGCCTAAGTGTGGGGTTATTTTTGATTAATTGTTGACATTAAGGTTGATACAAGCTCGGTTCCACTTATTTGGATATATGTATATTTAAATTCTCGCAATATCGGATTGGAAAATCTATACATTCTAGGTAAACGCGCCCTGAAGTCATTGTCAGCAAATTTGACACTATAAGTTAGAACATTGTTATCAAGCGCACTGTGGGCAACGAAAGAAAAAGCTTGCTACAATTCAATTTTATCTGAAATACATAATTTCTGACGAATAAAACCTAAATGTCACTATACACTTGTCCCATGCATTAAACATATTGCACGATAACCTAACACTTCCCTAAATTCTTCCTGACTTCCCCTAGACGCCTTTAATCATAGCCTACTGAATTGAACAATATACCTTGTCTCTTATCTCACAAATGTAATGTTACTCAGATTACAACACGTTTCCTCTCCCCCGATTTTAATGGATATATCAAAGTTAAGTGCTAGGGAAGGAAGAAAAAACCAGAAGGGGAAATAAAAAATTATGTTCTATGGTTTAGGTAACATAGAGGTAAAGCGTCATAAAACTGTTTTACGCACATTATCTACTGCTGTGATTCTCGTAACAGAGATAATGGAATGTAGTTTATCTGGTTAATAAATTAATTCAATTGTTGAAATTGCTTGCAGTTGAAAAGTATTTCTAACACGTGTTCGTTATGAATGAGCAAGTAAATCCTGTTATTATTATAATTGCCAACTCTAGAGAATGGTGGATGTCTTAAACTTTTATTATGGTGTGCTTTTCTTGAATGTTCTTTCATTTTAAAGTTTTTAAAATTCATGGCAAGCAGTTGTAATATTTAAGAAGAAAAATGACACTCCTAAATGACATTTAAAACTGTTCATTTAATACCTACTATTATATGCAATTTTTAACGCCAACATGTCTAAATAAAATTATTCAAAACGAACTGTATGCAAATGATGTGTTCTGTGTACAAATTCAATTAACTTTTATGATTACATCAACAGCTTAATCGGATTTGGCAAACGAGCAGACATGAGTGATGAAAAACAATGCAAATTTATGAAAGTTCGTGCAGGCTGCTATATCTAGCTTAAGTTGCATGATTGAAATTTTAGAAAATGATGTTTGGCTGCTGCAATGCAAATGGAGTACGAGTGTGGGAGATGGTCAGTAGTAGCAAACAGTGGCGTGCGGTCCATGAAAGCAATGGAAGCAATGCTTCCCTTGAGAATTTATTAATAATAAAAACCAATGCTAATAAATATATTTTTATAAAATTATGGTTATCGTCTATTTAAATTTGTAGAGTAATATTTAATCAACTTCAAGCTAAATTATCAATTCCGTACAGTAACAAGTAGAATTATTTAAAGTACTATTTTAAATTAGGCTCATTAAACTTGCACGGAAAGGTAATACCGATTCAAATGTGTTACATACACTGCATACAAGCAGTGATTTCGTTGCTTAAAACTGCTCTTCTCCTAGGCGTGAATCAGCGGGCGTGGTCATACAGACGATGCTGTTAGCATTGTTTAGCCGTTATTTTTAGTATACTTCATACGAAAATGTAAGCCGTTATTTTTAGTATGCTTCATACGAAAATGTTTATTTATTATAATTTGGTTATTTGTTCGATTTAGTGTTTGTGAAATTTAATGTTACTTAAGTGATGTAAATCTGCGAATGAGACTGTATTTTCTCACATTTTATTATTTCAATTTATATAAGTAGGATTTTTTAAAGACAAATAATTTTGTTTAGTTTGTTCTGTATGCAAATTTAAAATTGCATTATCGTCACGACTGCAAATTCAGCTGCTTCGGTGGAAGGTTCGAATACCTCCGATACATCCGAATCGGGACGATTTTTTTGTTCAGGTTGTAAATCATTAATAAAGCATCTTCTGCATACAATTTTGGAGAGAAATTACAAATTATTAAGAAAACAGATCAAAACTAGAACTTTCAAATTTAACAACAAAGACCGGAAAATCGAGTTGCAGTATAAATACATAGTAAATAGTAGTTTTTTAAAATAAAGAATAATAGTCAACAAATTCCACAAGTATAAAGTGTAAAAGTTCTTCTTTAAAAAACTGTTAAGCTTAATAATTATAACACTGTTTTTTATTGTACCTAGCAGGGGCGGATCCAGAGAATTATTTTGAGGGGGAGATTATTGGAAAAATAATTGTTTTAATAAATAATAATTAAACAAATATTATTTGTTTCTATTCTATGTATACTTATTCCTAAATGGGGGGGATTATCCCCCCCCCCGTGAATCCGCGCCAGTACCTAGGTATATTAAAATTAAAATCGTGGTTGCTTCCCTAGCCTAAATTCTCACCGCACGCCACTGGTAGCAAACGAGTGAGGAAAATTCGATAAACGTGATTTTGCATTCATGACTGCAAGTCACGTAAATCCCTTTTTACCATTTTAAAACTTATCTAAATTTGCGAGGGATTTTGTGAATATTTAGCTTTTAAGCGTCCGTATCATTAAGCATAATTAACATGTATACTTTTACCGTTTTAAATACGTGACAGCTAAATTAAAGTAAAATATAAAAGTCATTTTCTATATTACGTATTTGTTAGATTAAATGCTTTGCACAAGTTATTAGTGATATTTAAAAAACGAATAGAAAGAAACTATATTATGAATAGGGCCGGATTAAGCAACGATGGCGCCCAGGTCCAAACTCCCACTACTTAATTCAAACTAGAGATAAACACAATAGATCTAAAATAGATATTAGATACAGGAAGTTTTCTTTTATTGTATACATACCAGCTATGTCTACTTTTATAAAAAAAAAACATGTCAATGCATTGTTTTACTGCAATCTATAGGCAACCAACTATACACTAAATTTCAAATTTCAAGCTTCAGTTTTTTCAATAGTGTCAATAGTCTGTTGTGGAAACAATAATCAAATTATTTAACCCATTAGTGCCCAGAATAATTTTTTTTTAAATAGTATTAAATTTTTACATAACTTTATTCTAGACACTCAAACAAAGTAATTATTATTGGAAAATTTGTTTGTATTACTTTCGGGTCACGTGATATCTAGTGTTACATACAGGTGTCCCAAAATGTAACGTAACCCAAAAACTATTGTGAATGGCTCAAAATGACCCTTCAGAAAACGTCCTTAAACGCTGGTTGCACAGCAACGTTTAAGAGATCATCCAACTCGATTAATTTTTCAAATTGCACCCTCTGTTTTTTTTCACGGAAATGTATTCTTCACTTCATGCTGCATACGGTAGTATGCAGTACTTAATTAGCTAATGTGCATTTAGAGGTTTGAAAAAAATCCTTTTTATAAATTGCACACATTAATTGTTCATATTCACTAACGAAATTATTTATTCAAAAAGTATTATGATTAGAGCCGTGTCTATAAGGGAACTACTGAGGCGCTTTGAACCTGTGTAAAGTCCGCTCGAGGACATTTTGGGCATTTGCTTTTAAGTTTAAGATAAATTCAATTTATAACAAATATTTTTTAAACCTATAAATGCACATTAGATAATTAAGTACGGCACACTGCCGTATGCAGAATGAAGTGAAGAATACATTTCCCTAAAAAAAACCAGAGGGTGCAATTTGAAAAATTAATTAAGTGCATGATCTCTTAAACGTTGCTATGCAACCAGCGTTTAAGGATGTTTTCTGAAGGGTCATATTGAGCCATTCACAATATTTTTTGGTTGATTTCTTTATCTTTTCATATAAGGGAGATATTGCGTGTACACAGCATTTTGGGACACCCGGTATATGTAACGCTAGACACAAACGGTAGCAAAAATTAAACAAAAGTATCCAATAAAAAAGAATGCTATTTTATTTACACTGTTTGTTAACAAATTACCTTCACACTCTTTAAACTTTAAGATTCAAGGTTTTTAACGTAAATGATAGCCTGGCAAAACAGTCAATGCACAAACCCACCTCACACTTTCGACATTGCGTATGCGCAGAGCTCTTGCATAAGTTCCCTGCACAACGTCTTCTTTTTACAAGCGGTATTTTTTCTATAAGGTGATTCATTCGGTCATAACGTGTTTCATCAGTTATCTTTCGTAATGTTGACGCAGATGAGGGTGTTCTACCAGGTCCTTTGGGAGCTGTAGTATATTTTTTCAAATATACTTGAACAATTGTCCTTCGAAAGTCTATCAAAATCAAATCAAATATCCCATAGAAGTGTTCAGGCACCATACTTTGTAGCCAAAGTGAATTGGCTTTGCCCTGATAAATTGCTTACAACTGTGCCTGCCGTGATATTTCACCATACTTTCTTCAAAGGCTAATTCTTTCTTCGGCACGAAACACTTTCTAAAGTTCGCTCTGATTTTGTTTATAAATGGCCTCAGTTTCCATAATTTATCGCTTGATTTTGGATCTAAATCTTCATTATTGGCTAGATGAACAAAACGTAAGATTTGCTAGAAGCGGTTTCGACGCATAGCATTGTATACTAGTTCATTTCTTGTATCAAAGCTTTTTTCCAGTACATTTTTTTAGAAGGAACAGTATTGTATCCACTAAGTATTAGAATAGCAAAGAAACATTTCATTTCTTCTTTTGAAAGTAATGGATTAGGTTGATTTGTAAAAAGTGCGTATCTGCTAGTTTCCTGAACAAGAGATGAGATTATGCCTTCGTCTATAAACATTTCAAAATAATCAATAATTGACATATTTTGAAGATATGAATAATTTGACTGAGGAAAATTTCTCTCATTTTGTTGAATATCTCCGTGAATCCATTTTAATAAGTTCTTCATCTATAGCTTTCCTGCTAGCCGTTCTTATTTCTGCTTCAGCCAGTAACTGTCGGCTACTCAAATTGTCAAAATTCCTCCCTCATCCTCATCTCCAGAATCTTCATCTGTAAGGACTGTTGGTTCAGGAGGAGCAATGAGAATTTCTTCAATTGTTATATTTATTTATATATTGTTATCATTTATTTAAAACGAGAAAAGTATAGTAAATGAAAACTTGGTGCGCTTTTATTAATTTGTACCGTGTGAGACTGGCTTTACTCCCATTGGTCTACGCAAACGTACATTTGTGGGGGAGTGGCTTAACTATTTCTGTTGGCTGGACAGTGTATAGAATAAAAAGATGTGCAATATAAATTTGTATAAAACACATTATAAGGTAATAAAAGTGGCCTCTGCAATTTAAGAATGCAAAAAATAAAAAAGCTCTCATTAGTTCCTAGCGTTACATAACATATATCTAACAGGAACATTTGCTAGCTAGTATCTCATCTGCTACGTGCATAATGCAATATTTTAAATATTTAAAACATTTATTATACTTTATTAATTACATTCTACGAAAAATATGCCATATGTATAACATATTCATAAAGTTACACTTACCTCTTGTCAATCAAGTCCATCTCGACACCGCTTACAAATATTTGTAATATATAGCTGAACAGAAAACCATACACACATTTAACACACTTTAAAACATGGCGGCATATGATCTTATGGCATTTGTATAACTGACTAAAAGGATTGCCAACTTTGTATAACTAGCAAAAAATTCATGGGCGCCAAATTTGAAAGCAATATTTATGTAACATAAATGTAACACTAGGAACTAATGGGTTGATATCCAACTGGTTGGATTCCCTCCCCCCTCAAAAAATTTTAATAACTAGGACATTTATGGCAAAATCTATGTTATGTGAAAATCTGAGTATTTTGATTCAGAATTCGGAATAGAGTAACCCCCCCCCCACCAAAACATTCTCAAATACGCCACTGATCCAATTAATAGAATTATCAAAATTAATCAAATTATTAGAAATAGCGATAATCAAAGCAAAAATAAACCTGAATGGTTTAAAGAACGAAGAGGTGAAAATAAAATTACGAAATAGCCTCAATCAAGAATTAAAGAAAATTGTTAATAGAGAAGGAGAGGTATATGAAAAGTGGGAGGAAATAAAGGAAACTAGGTACTTGTAAAATTTCGAAAGAAATAATAAGGTCGCATAAAAACGAGGCGAAGAAAGACTGGATGACAGGGCAAATCATAGATCTATTAGAGGAGAGAAGAAAAGTTAAGAACAGAGACGGAAAGAAATACCAGTAATTAAGAGCCAAAATAAGAAACAAAATTAAGGAAGCCAAGGAAGAATGGATGCAGGAGAAATGTGCGAAAGTAGAAGAATTACAAAATAAACACGACGAATTTAATCTACATAAAAGATGAAGAGCGCAGATAATAAGATAATACTGGTCCAATTAGATAGAATAAAGATGTGGGATGCATATATTAAATCTCTATTTGATGATAATAGGCAAGATATAAATTTAGAGGAAATAACAAAGATTGAGGGCCCAGACATCCTGCAATCCGAAATCGAATAAGTTTTACGATTGGCTAAAAACAGTAAAACAACAAGACCTGATGAGATACCAGTAAAAGTTTTAAAACTATTCGGCAAAGATAATATATGTATGACAAAGTTTTTCAATCAGATATATAATAAAGGACCTATACCTAAGAAATGGCTTAATTCAGTATTTGTGCCAATACCAAAGAAAACCAATGCAACTTCATGCAACGATTTTAGACTCATTAGCCTAATGGACCAAACATTAAAATTACTATTAAGGATTATACAAAATAGAATATACAGAAAATGCGACACTATAGCCGCTGACTCGCAATTCGGATTTAGAAGTGGACTAGGGACCCGAGAAGCACTATTTAGTATGAACGTTCTACTCCAAAAGTGCAGAGAATTTCGAAAAACTGCTTTTGTATGCTTCATAGACTCCGAGAAAGCGTTTGATCGAGTCCAACACGCTAAACTTATAGAATCTTTCATTAAAACAGGATTAGATGGTAAAGACATAAGATTAATAAAAAATCTCTATTGGAACCAGAATGCGGTAGTACGAACTAAAGACGGCGATAAGAAAGAGATTAGAATCAAACGAGGTGTGAGGCAGTATTTAATGTATACTCTGAACAAGTGTTCCAGAACGCACTCTGGGAGGCAACAGAAGGAATTAAAGTAAATGGAGAAACTATTAATAATATTTGATACGCAGACGATACCGCAATACTGGCTGAAACTATTGAAGATCTACAGAACTTGCTAACAAGAATAAATGAAGAATGTGAGTATGCAGGACTAAGCATGAACATAAAGAAAACAAAACTAATGGTAATAAGGAAAAATCCAGTTGGCCGAATATATCTCACTGTTAATGGCAAACAGATTGAAAGGGTGCGAAAATACAAGTATTTGGGATGCTGGATAAACGAAGAGCTAGATCCAGATGAAAAAATAAAAGGAAGAATTGAAATAGCAAGAAGTGCTTTCATAAAACTCAAAGCCATGTTAACCAACAAGAGCCTAGATCTTTCGATCCGAATAAAGTTTGTGAAATGCTATGTATTGTCAGAGTTGCTATACGGAGTGGAAACCTGGACAATGAAAAAAGCTATAATGAAGAAAATAGAAGCATTCGAGATGTGGACAATAACAAAACTCCTGAAGATATCGTGGACTGAAAGTGTGAGCAACGCTGAAGTATTACGAAGAATAGGAAGAGAAAGGGAACTACCGTCTATAACACTGTGCGACACGCTTTTCTTGACATGGGATTTGTCTTCAGGAATGGCAAGATTAGGTGCCAAATAGCAATTCCCCATCGGCATTTTGCTAGGTTAGTTTAAATAAGAGAGTTTTTCAATTTTAAAGATTGAGAACTATCAGGGTATCGGATGGGCTTGAAAAATTTGGAAAATTACCTAAAAATATAGTTTTCGAGGTGTTTTTGGGCTTGTTTGAAAGGAAATTGAAAGTAGATATATAAAAAAGATAGACAAAAACAAACATAAGTGAAATTCTTGCATCACCAGGGGTCGTTTTAAAAAGCATTTAAAGCGCTAATTTGAAAAGGGGATGGGGTAGAGAGGGGCAGAAGGCGTTTTAGTTCTCAGAAACTTTTTTTAGTGTTTTTTATTATAGTGCAAAATTTCAGCCTGATAGCAATATTTCTTCTTTAGTAAAATGATTTTTTGAATTGAAGGGGAATAAATTCATTTTTTCATTTGTTTTAATTTCTCTTAACAACAAACAAATTATTATTTAGATTTCAGAATTCATTTTTTATCTTCAACGTTTTTTTATTTCTTATATTGCATGTCGTACTGCAAGCTCAAACATGTCTGTGTAATGTGCAGGATGAACACAGTATGAAAGTCAAAAATGGTGAAAAATGTACAAGATAAAAGTACGAAGCATTATAAACGTCTGGTTGCCCAACACAATCATTACGCTACTATTAGCTAAAATGAAAGGGTGCATAAAACTGACTGTCCAATCCCAATTTCTTGATGATGCAAGAAATGATGATGTCACAAGAAGGTATCAATTTCACTGTTTTGAATTCGACATTTTACAGTGGTGTACGGAAAGATATTACTCACCTTACAGTTTCAAAATGCATAACTTTATACTTATAAAGATGCAAGTTTCGTGATATTCGCAAGCTTATGAAAAATTCGGATTTTGACAAATATCTGAATGAGGACCAGTCGATTGTTTGGAATGCCATTAAGGCCGTGATTCTTCATTTCTTGGGGAAGCATCGGGCAGAAAATTACCGTGACTTGATAGCTGATATGTTACAGGCATTTGAGAAATTGAAGATATCAATGTCTCTCAAAATACATTTCCTTAATAGTCACCTTGGCTACTTTGAGAAGCAGTTAGCTTCAGAGTCTGATGAACATGGAGAGCGATTCCATTAGGTTGCAATGCCTATGGAAATTCGGTACAGAGGCAAAAATTGAATGCCATGTTAGGGGATTTGTGTTGGTGGCTAAAGAGAGACGCTGGGGATAGCGAAGAAGAACGGAAGACAAGAATGAAAACAGTGACAGCGAAGATGATGTCCACGCATCCAGCTCAGACATACAAATCAGGGAGGAGAGCGAAAATGAGAAACCAGCGCCCAAAAGGAAGCAACTAGATCAGTAGAGGTAAAGTTAACATTGTATTTGTTGAACAAAATTAAAACAAAATAAAGAACATGGATTCATACTTCTGAATTTAATTCAAAAACTCATTTTTCTACGAAGAAACATTACTCTCAGTCCGGAATTTTGCGGTATAATAGGGGACAATTGGAGAAAAGCTTTTATGAAAACGGAACGCCCTCTGCCACCTCGCTACTCCATTCCCCTTTCAAATTAGCGCTTTAAATGCATTTTAAAACGACCCCTGGTGTTTCAAGGATTTCACATATGTTCGTTTTTGTATCTACTTTCAATTTCCTTTCAAACAAGCCCAAAAACACCTCGAAAACTATATTTTTAGGTAATTTTCCGAATTTTTCAAGCCAATCCGATACCCTGATAGTTCTCAAACTTTAAAATTAAAAAACTCTCTTATTTTAACTAACCTAGCAAAATTCCGTTGGGGAATTGCTATTTGGCACCTAATCTTTCCATTCCTGAAGAGAAATCCCATGTCGTGAACCAAAAGTTGAAAAACAGCATATTTTGGCCACATCCTAAGAAACAACAAATATAGCCTCCCACAGTTGATAATGAAAGGAAAACTGGAGGATAAAAGAGGAGTATGAAGAAAAGGACTGTCGTGGTTGCAAAACATAAGAATGTGGACAGGTATGAATGCGGAGCAACTGTTTCGAACGGCTATGGATTGTGGAGAATTTAGCCAGGTCGTCGCCAACGTCTAACTGGAGATGGCATTAGAGAAGAAGAATAGAATTACTTTTTATTTTTTGAGTCCAAATGTAAAATCTAAATAAATGAAATGAAATGAATTGAATCCTGACTTTCTCAGGAATGCTGTGTAGTGTGCATATTTTTTGAGATAATTTAGATTATTGTTTAGAAGTAGGTGGACATTTTAGTTAGGTGGTTATTCACAACCATAATGATACTCATTGAACATAACCTCTCACTATGAGGAATTACTGTTCTCTATTATTTTGTTGTATGTAATTTTGGTTGCCTATATCTATATATAGCATTAAAACAATGCGTAGACGCGTTTTCTATAAACGTACAGTAGATATCCGATATGTATACAAAAAACAAAAAATCTAGTATATTATTTTAATATTAACTTTCGGATAGAATAATAGAAACTTATTGTTCGCATTGAAACGCCCCCCCTTCTGACGCGTTGCGTCCCAGGGTCATTGCTTTATTGATCCTGTGGTTAAGCCGGCCATGATTATAAAAGTGATACATGGCAATATACAGCATTCGACAGAAGTATGGATTACTTTAAATGTACAGTACATATTGGGTACTACTATACTTATTTATATAAATATTTGTAGGCGGAGGGGTGGATTAACCCTATCAGTATTGATAACAAGCATATTGACCATATTAGGCAACTTCCAGTTTAACCGGATAACAATTTTATTATTTTAAATGGAACACCCTGTATATTCTTTAGATTTAGACAGCTTATTTTTAGAAGTCCAATAAGTTGAAATTTAATTAATAGTTTTAATAACCACCGAGAAAACCACTGGAGACAGGCACGTAGCCAGGGGGGCTCGTGGGGCTGAAGCCCCCCTCCCTGAAGTGTATACGTGACTCGAATTTTTTCCCTTTAAAGTTCATTTTATTGTATAAAATAATTTGTTTGTAATAATTATATTTGATTTAATATATTAGACCGCCCCCCCCCCGAAAGGAACAGTCAGGCCACAGTCCTGCCTGGAGAGTAATGATATTAAATCTAAAAAATGTTTTTAACTTCTAAATTAATCTTGAAATGTGAAACTAACGTGCACTTAAACAAAAAATAAACAAACATCAATGCAGTATTCCATTGAACGTAGTCACTCGTTTTCTGTTTTTTTTTTATGCTGTGAAGAGGAATACAAGCTTTGCGGCTTTTATGAAAATGTGAAATGTACCAGACTAAATGTATAAAAAGGGTTTGAAGGTGCTTGATGGCTTGCTTGGTTTTAAACTTTATTAATAATAAACAAATTACTATTAGTATATTTAAAAGTTTTCTGCTGCGTCTAAGGCTGCTTCTTCGTTTTCTTTTCTATTGAGTAGGCCATAAAATGATACAGTGTTAAAAGCATGCGAATGCCGTATCTTAAATAAACTGGTTTGCTTTATACTAGTGTCAGTTTCGTCAAACACTGCTACCAGATCTTTCCAGAATTCTACATCATCAGAATTTCTCGGTGAACCCTATCGAGGACATCAGCAATTGGCTTCAAAATTACTGGTACGTTTCTAAAAACATTGTTGTCAATGCATTCTCTGCTTTCTTTGCAGATTTTGAAAAGTTTGACAAGAACAGGTTTGAAAAGACCGCTTTTTAAAAGTTTTGACCAAGCCACTTAAGGATTTTTAACCAGACTAAACTGGTCTTTATTAATTATCAATATTTTTTATCTTCGTGGATTTTTAAGAATGTTTTTTTCACTTTTCACGATAATGTTGATGTAATGTTTCAAAAATCGGTGATTCCCCGTTTCTCTATGGATTAGTGGCTCGATGCTGGATGATAGTTCTCGCATTCAGACTGTGGCATATTTCATGACGTTTGCTTACTATTGGTGATGAATATTTCATTCAGTCTTCATTGAAGTTTTGTCCGGAACTTCAGTGTTGTAAGATTGAGCTCGCCGTGATTGTCAGAAATAGAAAGTGAAAATGCGTGTAAAAGGTGATGGTATTAGTGTCTTCCTGTCTTCTACTTCTAGGACAACAATCAAAGGGCAGGTGGCAAAAACAACACTATGTTGACGCATTTTATGATAATCATAATAAAACAGTTTGACAAAAATGTAATTATAGTTTTAATATTGCTAGCAGTAGGACCAAACGTCTTAAAAACATATCATCAACTAAAAAAAGATAACAATATCAGTGTTAAACAGCATAAAAAAAACGCTGGTGAAGGTGGCAATAAAACTTTGTACGCGGCATGTTTTGCAACTGATATTTAATGGGCTTATTGGATTATAGAGGCTCGATCCATCATCGCTCGCCTCACGAACTTTCCAGCTCGCCCGTAAAGATTAATTTGCAAAGCTTGCCACGTAAATAACTATTACCAACTTCTTGATGTCATTTTACAGACACAGGCACAAATAATCTTTCCAAAACCTAAAATGATCGAAAAAATAAAAGAAACTTATAACTTGAATCGACATAATTAAGGTACAAGTGTACCCAAAATACGTGTGTTGTTTGTTTAATAAATAATATAATAATGTGATAACTTTGGTTTTAAGTTAATAGTCTAGGAATGTTAAAAACTTGCTTACCTAACTTGTTTTGGAAAAAAAAATTTTTTAATTAAATTATTTCACATGATATACGTGAAAAATGAATTTTGGAAAAACTGTACATTCAAAATTAATCAAAATAATACCACTTAAGTTTCATAGTATTTGAACTATTTTCCCAAAATTTTAAGAAAATCGTATGTCTAGGGACTAAACTATTACCTCCTTTTTGCCAAAAAAAAGCAGTTTTTTTTGGCAAAAAGCAGGTTTTTTGGCAATAATTTAGTCGCTAGACATACGATTTTCTTAAAATTCTGGGAAAATAGTTCAAATACTATGAAATATAAGTGGTATTATTTTGGTTAATTTTGAATGTACAGTTTTTCTAAAATTAATTTCTCACGTATAACATGTGAAATAATTGAAATAAAAAATTTTTTTTTCCAAAACAAGTTAGGTAAGCAAGTTTTTAACATTCCTAGACTATTAACTTAAAACCAAAGTTATCACATTATTATATTATTTATGAAACAAATAACACACGTTTTTGGGTACACTTGGACCTTAATATTTGATTGGCGTATTCATTTAGTTAGAGCTTGTATTGAAGCACTTTGGTAGTGATTGAACTGTGGTGCATATGCCCTAACTGTAATTTCTAGTACGTTTTTAGACAGAGAATTGATATGTTTATGAACTAATTCGTTGTACCAATCTTATTTAAGAGCATAAGACGCGACCTCACGTGAAATCAATTTCTCTTAACGTATTCCTTATTTTATTGCTCAGAAAAACATGTAAAGTAAAGAATAGATTTTTCTTAATTTATCCTACCGTGTGTTATTTAATCGAACAGAGGAAGGGCACTCGACTACAACCGGCAACGGTGACTACCGAAGCCCGCACGCCGATCACAAAATAGATACGAAAAACATAATCACCTACCCAACTATGTTATTATAAGAAATGAGCGACGGTATTATTTTGATGTTATATGGACGATTGTAAATTTTAATCACACGACAAATGCGCAATCGTAATTCGACATTATACGACAAAGATAGCGAATTAGCCTAATAGCTGAGAGAACCGAGATGGGCAATGCAGCTTTTTAGTTTAATTTCATTATTGTTATTTAATTAAACAAAATTTGCATAAAATAGAAATTTGAGCAGTTACCTATGGGTATGTTTACAGATTAGGTGGAAATACTTGATGCGATTCAATTAAATGTAGTTAGCCTAAAAATTGAATGTTTTAATACATATAGCAACGAAGTTTTGTTTTTAATGCCATATATTTACACAACTATTACAAATTTGTTCAGTGTAACTTATTTTACTCATTCTATAACTATTTAACTATCCAATTGATTTAATCTTTTTCTAATAAACATTTTCTTTTTGTTACACTTTTCTATTTCTTATTCTATTTTCTTCTGATGTTTCGTATATGGACGTTAGTAGAAGTAGTGGTGACGCAGTACGCGCCTAATCATATCGCTCAGTATTGGTATAGTTTTCAGTTTTTAAATTTCAAAAGGAAATGAAACGCAATAAAACAAATTTTTCGTTTTATTGTTACCCTTCTGACAGATACGTTTTGGCAATTTATGAAAGAAAAGTAGAGACGGTTAATAATAGAAGTTTCGCGAAAGAACAAGTTTTTAGTGTGGTATCATTTATCACGTTTTCGTTATAAAATATAGTTAATGCTTCTAAATTAGAATACAACGGCTCGCTTTTTTTTAGAATCTTGCAACTTTAATAATAAATTGCGAACCAGAGTTATAAATAACAGTGACTTTTATAAAAATAAAAAATGAGAAAATAAATAAACAGTAATATTTTCACGAAAAGAACTTAATATCGTTCACTCCCATTACTTATAAGGCATTACAACATATTAAAAAAGCCGAAACAAGTTTGAAAAATAACTCATTTATTAAATGCTATCTAAAGTCATAAATTTTAAACGTTAAACGAAATTAGAAAATAAAAGACAGGCTATACATCTAACGCCCAATTGCGAAATTTGTCAATACATTTTAAATTCGAAATAAAAATGAAGATGAAAGTAACTAACTTTACCAACAATGACATGTTTCTGACTGATTTTGACTTCTTATTTTTATAGACATTTCTATATTTCAGCAAGCTGGAGCACTCCCTAGGTTCAAATAAAAAACATCTTTTAGATACCAATTTCCTAAATAAATGGTATGGGACTACTAAGGTCCTTGTCGACCTTAGCAATGAATCCTTTGAACTTTTTCTCCAAATGGTTATACGATAATTGAAATTTATTCAACACCAGCTGATTGTATTTGATAGAAAAGGTTCGTATCTTCTAATAATTTTCGTAGTGCAACCTCTTTCCTAGCGCAAGTACAACAAAATTAAATTAGACCATGTTACGATTAGCATTGGGTTTTGGGTCAAATTAATGTTAATACAAATATTAAAATGAATAACTCAAGCAACAGTAGATATTTGTTTCAATAAAATACAATGATTTAATTGTGAATTATAATTTTGAACCCAGAAGAATCCAAAAACCACATCCATCCTTGGGTGTCGATTTAAAATTTCTTATGAAATCTTGCTGTCGATTTAGAATTTCTTATGAAATCTTGGAAGTTGCTAGAAAATTGTATTTGAAGTTTTTATCAGCGCCTTTTTCACTACACATCTAAATCGCACGAGGTATCGATATACTAAATATACAGATATAGAAAAACAAGTTGAAAGTATTTACGAAACCATATGTATGATAAAGAACGCGCTAGTAAAATAAAGAAGGGTTTATATCGGGTCACGCTTTTGTTCTTCTTAGTTTGTGTTAGTGGGGGAATAGTCGAGCATTAAAGTTGTTTAGTAAACTACAAACCAAGCATTGATGTAGTTGTTTGTAATTGAAAGGGAATTTCATGATATGAAATCTTCCCAGAATTAAAAAAATTATTTGGCAGATTAGGACCAAATAACCACTTGCTTTTTAAGTAGCTTACAATTTTTAGCCATAATGATTAAAAATAAAATAAATATTCTTATGCTCGAATATTCTCCCACTAACACAAACTAAGAAGAGCAAAGGCGTGGCCCGATATAAACCCTTCTTTATTTAACTAGCGCGTTCCTTATCATACACACATATGTTTTCGCTGATACTTCTAACTTGTTTTTCTATATCTGTATGATTTTCGGAATTGTATTACAAAAGATTATATATACAGGGTGTAATGATTCAATGGGTAAAATTCTGCAGTATGGTATTCTACGACGAAAACAGTTTTAGATTTTTAAAACTGGCAACAGTGTAGGTTCTTGAATGTTATTTGATCTCAGTCGACTAGGTGTTGATTGCAGTAGGCGACATGGTAGGCGCCTGTTAAGAGACATTTTAAAACCGAGTATCCCTGGTGAAATAATACGCTGTTGTCATATTACGTACCATCGCTTGTATTCTTACGTATAGAAATCTTGTGATTTAAAGCAGTTAACATTTCAAAGACTATTCAAAAGGTTTATGTATGGTTTTATGTGAGGCATGGTTTAGTATTGTTAATTCAATACAAATATCTACTACTAAAAGTCTGAAAGTTTAAAAATAACGAAATCTTGGCCGATACTTTAATAACTGTTTGTAAGAAAATGATATTAGAGTTTTTAACTCAGTCTTCGTCGTACAACACCGTACTGGAGAGTTTTACCTATCCAGTCATTACACCCTGTATACAGGGTGTAACTGATATAACTGAAAATTTCGTAATCAGTGGCAGCTGTAATGATTTAGAACATACTTTCCTTATCAACATGAGGTCGCTTCATGCTAGTTTTCGAGAAGATCACATTTTAAATTTTAAGTATGCCCATTGTACTCACATTACAATAAGAATACTAAGCAAGCAAAAAAAAGTTTTTTTGACAAACTGTTGTTGACATGTCAGTATGGTAATATTACCGTACAGTTACGGCCAAAAAATCTGGGCGCTTATTTGAAGTTACATAACTTCTTTTGTAAATTTGTTGTTTGTAGATTAGACTTTTGATCTACTAACATTACTATCGATACACAGTAGCGTCACCTACCTAATAATTTTCAATGAGTCATTGAATTTAAGATTCAGAATTTTAATTAAGATTCATTGAATAACAACAATCTAAACCTCTTGTCCAGATTTTTTTGGTTGTAACTGTACATACAGTTATTAATTATATACAGTTATTAGTAGGATGGTAACTATCAGCCTCCTTTTTTATATATAAATAAAAGTTAAAATCCTGAAATCGATAAACTATTGAACAAACCACGGATGTTTATGTTATTTAAACCGACCGACATCCGCAGCAGTTATGATACTCATAAAATTCCTAGGTATGTTAATAGATATTATGGTTGTTATATTATTCTATGAGCTTTTCTTAAAAATTAAAGTTTTCTTAACGTATAAAATGCGTTTGTAATTTGTTCCACTTAATTGCTCAATGCTGTTGATTTGGAGAATATATATTTTATACATATATAATCCATTCCCCTTTTTACCGCATTTCGCAGTGTGGGGGTTCCACACAAACTCTTATGGGAGTGCAACGGAGGTAATGGAGCTATTGTAGCAAGTACATTACGCTCCCCCATACTGTATCACTCATACAACTTTCATACATTAACCTAAGGAGCTCAATCACGATAGTACTAAATTTTTAAAATTCGCAACTCAGTCGCAACCGAGATTTGAACCCCTGTCCCTCTGAACGAGAGGTAGGATCTCGACCACGGAGGGCCTAACATATTTTTTATTGTCTAAAAAATTTAAAATAAAATGTCGTTATTAAAGTCACTATAAATATAAATAAAGTACTGCAATTCAATGTCCCAATGTGTTAGGCGGAAAAGTACGTTTTCGGACACAATATGGCAACATTATTGTCAGTTATCAATATTATGTTATTTGAGGTTAGGTATTTTTAGGTTAGTCGGGGTTTGCTTCGGTACCCGATAACACTTGGAGGTTACTCGAGGTTAGGTTGCCGTTGACACTTTAAAATTAATCCAGTCCCAAGGATCCTTTGTACCTATCATTGTCGTAGGTCTACGCTCCAAACTAAGGCCTCAGTCAAAACTGAGCCTTTCCCTATCTTTTTTTACTGTAAAATTTATTAGAATTAAATACATATACATATTTATTACATGGTTATTATTACTATAAAATAAATTATTAGATAAAATTAATAAATATTTCGCTTATTAATTTATCTACTAGGGATTTCTTTTTTTATTGTTAACAACGAAAAACATTATTTTTTAAAACATGAGAAATAAACACTACATTTAACGGTCTGCGACGGTTTCATACCGGGCATAAGGCTGGTTAGGAGACATTGTTAAATATATTCAATTCAAAATAAATATTATTCAAAACTCTTAATATACGGAAATAAAATTTAATTACATTTTCGCCTCATCTTCACTACATCTTCCAGTCTTTCAATAATTTGTCGGTTTTCACTACTTCGGTCGTACGTCAGTTTCTTTTTTCTAAATCTTGGTCCTTATGCATGATGTTATAGTTAGAAAAAGAAAACATACTAAAGCTGTGAAAGGATCTCAAACGTCAATGAGATTTACAAGGAGAAAAACGGCATTCACATAACTAAGCATTAATCAAAAAATCCATACTTCACGAATTAGGTAGAGAAGGGACAATGGTCGCTACAGTGACCAAATATTTCTTAACAATTAATTCGTTTAGAATATAGCAAAAATATTGTTGATAAAATATGTGATGGCACATGGAAACGTTTTTTAACACAAAAACAGTAGAAAACTTATATTACCCCTGAAACCATCAGGCCGTTTCGCAAAATTTCCCAATAAAACGCTGCACTCTGCAGCCAAATGGCGCTGAATTATGCGAAAAGGCTTTGAATGCAATGTTGTCAGACAATAACTAGATAGAAAGTGCTACAACCTCAACGCAATTGTTGACACAACTACAGAAGAAGTAGTGTTGACCGCAATGACAATGAGGATAGGATCACTGACATGCGCTTGTAAAATTCTTACCAAGAATGTTAATAAAACGTAAATATTTTGACATGTGTTTCGATCATCCAGTATAAATATAGATACGGATAAATACTATTATAGATTTAAAAAACTTCTAGATAGATAATAGATTCTAAAACTTGATTTAAAAAATTGCGACCAGGGGCTCTGAAAGAGCGAAAGCAATTTAGAATAAATAATTAAATAGGTTTAGCACCCTAAGGTTGTTAATTTAAGAATCGTCATTAAACAGAGAGAATATACAGGGTGTCCCATTAACAAAATTGCTTATACTTATTACTTCTAATAAAATATAATTAAATTAAAGGAGCTGGCGGGGGACGAGTGATGTGAGTGCAGAATACTTTAAAGATCGTGGGTTCGAACCCTACTTGGTGCGTCAAAACTTGAAAATTCATATAACTTAACTATGAGTATCGTGATTGTGGTTTCATGTTTAGAAGGGGAACATGTGACCTTAGCGTAGCGGACGCGTAAAAATAACTAAAACTAAAAGAAATTCTGCACAAAGTTGCATGAGTTGAATTATTTTACGTACAAACTTTAGAATGACCCAATAACTCACCGTTTAAACAACCATCCCCAATTACACTCCTTTACCAAAAGTATGGAAGTTGGTAATTATTGGCAATTTTCTATTTGCTATATTTCCATAATCGGCGCTTCGTTTTGGTCGTTATCCTTTAATGTTATTATCGTTTTCAGCGTCGACGTGCAGATGTTTCAGATTGCTACATTCTGAGACCGAAAATAAAATACTAGTTTAGTTCTTTTTAAGTGCGCCATATTATCTCGATTTTACATCCTTGTGACAGTTATATGCAGGGTTGTAACAATCTGAAAGAGGGTTATTAAAATTAAGTGTAGTGCTTGATTATTACGATAGTGGCAATAGTTTCTAGGAGTGTTTGTCAAGTCATGACTATAACGTCGTAGTAAGTGTCTCTTGTCGAGTTGCGAAGCCGAAAACAGTTGATGAGAATGACTTTGCACATTAAATTTTATGATCAAAGATTATGTGGAATGATATTAATGAAAGGAGAGAATGGCAATTTCAGATTTCCTTTTGCGTTTATCTAAGGTGAAAATGAATATGCATAGTTCGAAGGTATGTATATGTAGATGATTTTTCAATTGTGATTTTGCCAGCTTTACTTTATGGTTTAGTTTATTTTATTAATGATGTATCATAAAGTTTGTTGATATCTACATCTGAGAATAAAATAGTTTGTTCATAAAATAGCTTTAATGGAAGAATACTGTAGAGGGCGTCTAGGAAATCATTAAGTAAGATATAGAAGATCTCTGTGCACTCTGAGACGCTCAGTTTAATGGGCACCCTTCTTAATACATAAAAGGCGTAGCCTACTATATATCTGACTGTTGATAGCCCTATCGTCCACCAACTTGTTTAATAAATTAAGAGTAAAAATAAGGGTAGGAAAAATCAGAAGATAAAGGCGGTCAAATGATTAGGCAATATCAACCTGATGAAGAATCTGGAAAAATTGTATTTTAAAACATTTCTGGTACTATTGTGGGGAGTTCGTGCACCATCCTGTTGAAACCAGCCAGCTTCTAAGGCGGGATCTTGTGGCATATGTCCAATATGATACTTAACTCTTTGGTACATATTTTAAACTTTCAAACCCAAATAAAAAAAGTAAAATGAACATAAATGTTTTTCAACATCCGTTATTTTCATTTTTCTTTTGTCACTGCAAAAAAAATTAAATCTATTCTAAATACTTTTCCTAATGGGTATTCTTTCCACCTAAAACCTAAAGTTCATTCTCAATGTTTTAACAATTTATATTCAAACGTAAAAATCATTAATTCGCTCGGGTTATTCTGTGTAGTAGATATGTATGAATACTCGTATATGTAGATCGTAGTAGGCAAAGCATTTTAACAGCGCATGTAAATTAATGGTCCAACTTTATGTAGTGTTCGTGTTGGTATTTACACTTTTTATCAGTAATAGTATATCGACAATTATTTCTGTAGGTGGAGTTCGTGTGTGCAAAGAGCAATGTTTTAGTTTAGTTTATCGTGTCAAATGAAATTCCAAGGGTTTAATTGGGTCGTGCATGTAGAGATATTAGACGCGTTTTTTCTTTGTCGTCCTTTTTTGTGTTTGAAAGATTAATTAATATAAAGTAACTTTGTGAAATGGACATTACTTATATAATAGTAATCTTTATATCATTTTATGTGGTAATAACTCATTTTAATGTAATACGCGTTCTTTTAAAGCGAGTTTAAAAATAAAAAAGTACATACAGCTAAGTGCTTCCAGGTAGGCAGATACTGAATTAGTGCAGTGGCAGTGCCAGGCGTGTATACTATATGCTTACGTCGCGTCGCGTCGGCCCTTATAGCAGACACGCACTATCCTCCTAGTTGGTTGAAATTTTGTGTATAATACTACATTATAGCATTCCAAGAGAATTGAACTTTATTCCAAATTAATTTTTTTGTTGTTGTTTGTTAGTTTGGGAAACCACGTCCATTTAGCCAGTATAATATTTCTATGAATAAAGTATCTGTAGTTTAAAGATAAAACGTCGACAAATTTCAGAAGCAGCTTGTTTATACATGTTACAGTTTATTATGAGTATAAACGTGAGGCAGACTCGAAGAAAGTCGCCCAAACGTAGTGGGGTGGTAGCTACAAAGGATTTTCAGCAAGGTCTAAAGAAATTATGATTTTCATAGGTTAAAACAGTTATAAACTTCGCAGTAATTGTCGTTCGTAGTAATGGCTTTTGCCGTAAATGCTTTCGTTGTATTTGTGATTTACTGCAATTTTTTTGCTGTAGTTGCGTCCACAGTAATCACTTTCGCAGTACAGACATGGAATCTTAAGATAGCCTGTATTTCACTGAGCAAAAACAATGTTTGTGGCGAATTTGAAGAATATGCAAAAGCGTAGGCGTCTTTCAGAGGACAGTCTATGACAAATCGCCGAACGGACAAAACGCCGAATCTTGGCCAAGAGAGTCCGTAGACATATCGCCAAATCTGGATCAAAACGCCTAAAGTAATATCTGGACAAATCGCCGAACGCGGACAAAACGCCGAAACTCATATGTGGACAAATCGCCGAAAGTGGAAAAAACGCCGAAACACATCTGTGGCCGAAAAAGAAATGTCCGAAAGTGGTCAAACTCCGAACGGAATATCTGGACAAAATGCCGAATCTTGGTCAAAACGTCGAAAAGTGTGGATAAATAGCTGAAAGTATAAAATAACAAATCGCCGTAAGTGGTAAAATCGCCAAAACATATCTGTGCACAAATGGTCGAACGTGGACAAACCGCCAAATAGTATGAAAGGATAGAAAACATAGAGCGTTGTTTACTGAAAGTATATCTTACATGCCAATATTGGATCTTTAATTTAAAAAAAACAGCTTGCCCCAAATTTTAGGAATAGTTTTATGACTTTTATTTTATTACAGAATATTAAAAATACTATAAAGAAAATGTAGTATGTAGTGTAAGTCTCCCGAAGTAAGCAATTAGAACAATATTGTATTAAATGTTGTAGTAACATTTGTCACCGAACTTTCTACCTGTATCTTTTATTAGCATTCAACAGAGGTCATTTATTAAACCAAAGCAAAGGTGTTCCAAAGAGCGATGAAACAATGTCTATTTGTTGGTTTCAATTCAACATCATTTGCTTCAGGTTTTGATATTGGTGCAAAATGCACTTTTTTAAATCATATTAATTCACAGATAAGTTTCGGCGATTTGTCCACAGATGAGTTTCGGCGAATTGTCCACATATGAATTACGGCGTTTTGACAGCGTTCAGCGATTTGTCCAGATATTCCTTTCGACGATTTTTGACCACTTTCGGCGATTTGTCCAGATATTTCTTGGGTGGTTTGGTTCGGTGGTTTAACCGAGATTCGGCGTTTTGTTCATTCGGCGATAGGTCCAGTTACATTCCCAGTAAAGTTTAAACGGTGTGTTTTTGCCAAGAAAAGTCGCTGAAGGTCACGTGAAGCAGAAAACAACATATTTGCAAACAAATCTAGCTATGTCACAAGAGAGCAGTAAAGGTCATCGAACTTTTTGAAAATAATTTTGAACAGCCTAATTAACTGAGAGAATGTAGAAATTATTGAAATGAACTGTGAACAAAAACAACATAATTAATAGCTCTGTTCCCAGTACTAATTCCAGATTAATTCCGAACGTATCTAGGGTAACCTCTGAACAATTTATCAGCACATGTCTGATTCAGCATTTATTCAGGATTTTATAGTTATCCTAGATAGGTTCGGAATTAATCTGGAATTAGTACTGCGAACAAACCTATTATCTTACTTTGAACTTCCTTCAGTGGATTTTATGTGACTTGTAGTGACCACTAGAAATATCAGTTAGAATATTCGCAAAAAATTCTACATTGATGATGCAATAAACTATTATCTTAAATTCTAAAGTAGTACAAGGTGGTAATTTTGCCAGGGTCCTGTTGTTCGAAGAAGAAATGCGCGGAACACTGAAGGCCATTGCTTCCAAGCTTGCTACAGCAATTCGCCACTTCCTACTGTTACTGCGCGCCACGTTTGTTTACACGTGTCCAATTTGTACACACGGTTATGCGACCTTGTTTTGGACGTCTCCGTGGTCTTTATAATGCTTTAATCTGCTCTAATTCTATCTCCCTTTTACCCTTTAATTGCTTCATCAAGCTTTTGGCACTTTTAACGTTATGGTTTTAAAAATTCCTTAGATCAAACACAGGATTTTGAGTGGCACGTGCATTTCCAGGCCGGAGAGAGTGGAAAGAGTTCAGAAATTCGTTCATGAGGTGCGTTGCTGAATAACCCATCAGCTCTTCACGGAGCACTTCAAGATGTATAGCGTTTCTACAAAGTTTTTCCGGTTCTTGACATTAAATAAAAAACAGCACCGCCCTGACGTATCCTTTGACTTTGACGTATACTTTCATTTTTAGGATTACCACAGGCAATGACAGTTGGGCTTACAGCTACAAACCGGAACAGTCGTAGCAGTGGAAGAGCCCTCAGTCACCAAAACAAAAGAAGGCGTGGCAGGTCCAAAAGTGACTTGTAAAAAGCAACTTGAGAGAAGATGTAGAGTTAACGACGCAATTTTTAACAGCTGTAATAGTACTCACCTGAACTAGTACCCCATGATTTCGCGTTGCCCCCAAAATAGAGTTGAAGCTAAACGTTCACCGACTCAACATCGAAGATGAAATCCGGTACTGGACCGCTTTCAAGAAAAAGACTCGTGCTGGGTTTTGGAGGCATGAAAGAGGCCATAGACTCACTGTACGTTACCAAAGGTACTAGTACGAAGGGTTTGGTGGCCAAATTTAAATAAGCTAAGTGTAAGTATCTTACAGCAATGGTAGATATTAACAATTAATTACATTTAGTAACAAAACAACTTTTACATTAAAAAGTATTAAAGTGAGACTTGTTTGTATAATGTCAAAGACACTTTTACTGCAACTTTGTCTGTTACTTTTGTTTTTTTATCTATCGATTTTACTTCACAAAGAACCAATATTGTATTGCAATAAGAATTCATTCGATCAAAAGCTGAATCACAGCTCTACTTCCATAAATAACATCACAAACAAAGAAATTGTGCCGACTTTTTGTATACAAACAATTAACAAATAGTGGTGCTGGAGACAGGACGATTAAAGAGAGACTATTTTCAAGAGAGAAAGGTATACAGCGGCAAATTTGCGCACATACATTCGCTATAGAGCAGGTTGCCAAATACAATTTCCAAACAAAACAGGAAAAATATAGTTAGTAGCTCAAAACGTCAATTTTAATCAGGTTGAATAATTATTCGAACATAATAATCTATTTAGAATAAATCATCAAACGAAGATAAGCAGGAATAAAATATGAAATTAAAGCTGGAAGCTAAATAGATACATGTATGTATTACTGTTACCACGCTTTATTGTACAATAATTATTTTTATTCAAATACCTTCCAAGTGAATCTCGGAAAAAGATAATTAATTTATTATGATTACAGCTTTAGATATGTGTATACATTCCTTTAACATCGTTTTAAATAACATTATCGTAATTGAGAAATCACCGTCTACTGTTTATGGTTACAGGATTAATTGAAAAGAATAAATTACGTTAAAATTAAAACATTATAAACACCCACACGTAGGAAATGCTTAGCATATTTCTCGTCTTGTACATTTTGCAACGTTCGTGTTTTCTGTTTGAACAATGCAAAAACCATCTATTTTATTATACAATATGCGAGATACCAAGTTGAAAGCAGTCATTTAAGAAAATTGAATCAGAGTAACTTGGAGAGAGAGTAAATGGAATGCTCGTGATGCATGGTTGTACACCGTCGCCGTTTTACATATCCGCAAGCCGCAAGTTGAACGTAAAATCTATCCAAATACCAATCTTATTTGCATCTTCGATTGTGTAGTACTGCTCGCGGTCATTACCAACTGTAACAAAAGGTTAGACTTAGATTAAAGGCATACACATACACGTAATATTCTGATGAGAATGAAACGACTGAGCTGATGATGCACGATTTTGAAATATACCTTATCCAGTTGTTTCAATAAACCTCTTGGTCTAGTTCTGTTAGTTTCCAAATTAGTAGTTCCAATTGATTACTTCGACATGACACAATAGTAGAAACTGCAGTCTTTTTACACATGAAAATATTGATTACATGGTAATTTTCAGTAACTCCATGTTATAAATTGTAAAAGGTAAAGGTCAACATGATGGACCTTGTGGGGTGCCAATTTAATAAAAGCCAATTTAAATTTTCCTTGTTTAGAAAGGCTTGCCACAGTTTGTTTGAAAAACAGCCTTTGGCAAGGTTAAAAATTTTGAAGCTTATTAAAACTGAAAAATGTACTATTTTTCTAATAATAGCCCAAGGCAAATCGGATGTCCTAATAATATAATGTAGATCGATCTAACAGAAAGCTGGAGACTGGGGTGGCCGAATACAACTGGCTGTATACAACAACTAAGAGGAGGGCCGAAATGATCATCTCGAAATACCTTACCTAGTTGTATAGAAGCTTCTAAGTGAAAGCCGAAGGCTAAGGTAAGTAGATATAACCATTCAAGGTAAGATCGAATATCGAGGTGGTTAGAGATGAACCTCTTTGCAGAACCATCTTTCTAGAGATTAGACAGAGCCCTTCCACCGAAACCCAGAGGGAAATGTGGTTTTTGTAGACCTATCTAAAAGCTTTATTTCGATTCGTACTTTTATACATTGCTAACATAGACAGCCGCAATTAATTTATTTTAGCTCTTAAGAGACCGTTCATTCGCTTGGAATTAATCCAGTTTTCGCTCTACGCTCATAACGTTTTTCTGCAAAACAAATGAGTCTATTGATTTTAAATAAAAAAATTGTATAAGATGCATCTTTTTTCTAGGTCCGCCTTGTAATACTTTTCGATATTTTTCTTTTGTTTTTGAAATATACGTGAGTAATAAGTGCTACAATTGCTGATTTCTATGAGATATTTCCTGTAAACAGAACAATTAAAACAAAAATCTAATACAAGAGGGACATAAAGGAATATCCCGGCTTTCCAATGATACCAAACCTACACTAATTTAATAAAAATTACTTGATATTTTATACTAATTTCTAAACGTCTTTGCGGACTTTCGACATAACTTGTATGTACTAATGTAATGTACGTGACCCCCGACCGCATCTTGAGCTGTATGCCGTAAACAGACTCTTAATGTATCGAGTTCTAGAAATTTTTAATATTAAGTTAATTCCTACATGAACTGTGGATATTAGAATAGATCTAGACACGCACAAAATTCGATATCGTGCCCTTCTTTCTAGTTCTCTAATCCACCCATTTATCTGTATATTCTGAATAATTTCTACCACCCACATAAATTAGGCTTAATTAGTACGTATGTCACGAAGATGAAAATTCCAGATACTATTTTTTTTACTTTGTTTAATTAGAAAACAGAACCAGGACTTTGCAAAATATCGTCTTCCACCCATATCCCCGCGTTTTGGCCATTTTAAAATTTTTTCGTTAATCGCCTTCATTTAGCTGCCAATGAAGGAGGAGAAAAACAAAATACACTTACAACGAAACAAGGTAGTTTTTCATTGTTTGACTCCCACGCCGACTCGACCAAATGCAAAGGAATTTTTAGGTGCAGATCAGTCAAGTATCATCGCAACGATTGTAAAGAAAGGAGAACAGCTTTATCGTATCCTTTTCTGTGAGAAGTTTTGCTCATTTTTTGCGTGTAGTCGGTCCCATAAGGTGTAATTTGTAAGGTAATAATGTAACTGTAACGTTCTGTTAGTGCGGTGTCTATAACTTGGTATTGTTTGTTTAACACAGCTTGAAGACATACCATAGCCTAGTCGATACAAGATAACTGAAGTTTGTTTTCCACCAGAATTTCGATTAACTTGCCTTTAAGTCTTTACTCAGAATGGTTAGCATGAGTGGGCATGAATATCACGCCCTTTGAATTAGCATGCAATTGAATCTGGTAATATAGTATAATGGGTCTTAAGGATTATAACTAGACAGATCATCCAGATCTCTTTTAGATCATTTTTAGCAAACAGGACAACTGACTGGAGCAGTTTTAGATTGGATTTGGACAGACAACCGGAGGAATGTGGGCAAGAAGCAATCAAGAAACGGTAGATCTTTTTGTAGACAATCTTGAACGAAGGGCTGATCTATCATGCGGCTGAGACCATCCCGTACAATACACGTTTAAATGATGTGAAGATAGAACCGACTACCTCGAAGGAGGTAGTGACTCTATTAAACAAAACCCCAGAAAATCTCTAGGATACGATCTCTTCAAGGGAGAAGTCCCGAAGCAGTTTTGCAGGAAAGGAATTGTCAAACTGGCCAATTTAATTAACGCTATATTCCTACTTAAGCATGGTCCAGTTGTGGCATTGTGCTGGAAAATCATAGAGGTAATTCTCTAAACCCGCAAAATCAGTAAATGATGTTGGGTCGTATAGGGCCGTCTCCCTGTTGCTAGTTATCTCTAAACTGTATGCCAAGTTGCTTTTGAAGAGATTGAAGCATATTATTGATACAAAAAAGATCATTCCGGGCCATCAATTCAGATTTAGGAATAAACATGCAACTTTAGATTATTCACCAGCGTCATTGAAAATGCGTTTGAGGAAAAAAAGATTTGCTCGACTGGATATAGCCCAAGCATTTGAAATTGAATTGAAATTGAAATGTTACTGAAATCTTATATTAGAAAACGATATTTTCGCTTTGAACAAGAAAACGCATACTCAGAGTTAAGAATTACCAGAGATGGTGTGCCACAAGGCAGTGTGCTGGATTCCATATTTTACTTACTGTAACTTGCTACATAACTCAAACTGCTGATACCCTGATCGGTACATTTTATCGATACATAACATTCTATTACATTTTTAAGAGAGTGCAAAGGTGTTAATTCTTATGTTAGAAAATTTGCAGTAGAACTTTTAGGGTATTACTGGAAGTTCTCTAATATTTTATTATTATTATTTATGTTATCACCCGATTTATGAATAAATGGAGCCAGTTCGTTGGATTCCGCAAGATGACTGCTATTTTATGGCTCTTATTATTGCTGTTGTGGTCAATATGACAGTTTTGCATATTATATATGGCGCTTTGAGGAATTCCTAACTCTTGGAGATGCCAAGGTACCTTTGTATGTACAAGTACATTTGCTGTTAAAAGGTTAAATAGCAGACATACGGAAGTTCTTAGTAATGCTTGCAGGTTTCTTGCAAATATACATCATTCTCAATTAGTAATCAGAAGGGAATTATTGTTAGTGAATCTTAACCAAGAGTTTCATGAAATTCTATATATGTATACATGGTTTTATTTGTACGCTATGCATTTCCCACATTTCACTAATATTTCACAGCCAACTCACTGTACTTTGCCATTTTGCCTTTGTGCGCTTTGCCTACATTTTCAGCAAACGGTACAAAACGTCTATTAACTTTTAGTTTCTTCATTGATTATTATCATGTCGGGCTTGTTATGCTGTACTGTGCGGTCTACCGTTATAATTGTATCCCAGTATGTTTTAAATTAAACGTTTTTCAGCACCGGTTGGGGTCTATATTTGTATGCTGGTGTGTTATTCGCCCAAACAGTTAGTGTAATTGCTATACTATCGTTTCGCCTAAGATAAGCCGCGGCAACAAGAGTTGTACAGACTGATGAGAGATGTTGTACAGATAATTCTTCCTTGTTGTAAAGTCTGCATTTCGTTGTCTCGGGGTTTAACTTCATAACGTGTTTTTGGTAGTACCTTGTTGGGACGGGTACTTGGTGCTGTATAGCTAAAAGTACTCTTCCCTTTTTCTTTGGAAACAGGTAGCCAGTCGCGGGGTAAGTATTAGTACATAGTTTATCCATATCCTCTTGGCATAGGTTGTTAAAGTTACGGCCATGCATGGGTTTATTCTTCCTAGTATACATCCGAAGTTTTGTTTGGCCACGGCCGCCTTAGGGGTCAACGAGTTGTTGGGTTAAGCTCAATTAGCGCATCACTTACTTTTGTAAGATCTACGCGTACTCACTGGTGGGAGCGTTGTTGCTTATCCACCCCCTACTACCTCTCCAGCCTAGTGTCGGAGCTATCTACGAGCTTGGTATTAGTGTTTCTAGACTTGGTTTCTTATCCTTGTGCCAAGTTTGGGCCAATCTTCACATATTCTATCAAATCAAACATGCGAAGTTTTCTGTCTTTATTATATTAGCTAGTAATTAATTAAGAGAAAAATGTGAGAAAAGTTTAACGAAAATATCTACCTACATAGATTTAATTGGGTACTATTACTAAATATAAAAGCTTTCAAACCTCCGCGCGCTTCGTTTCTTTCAAACCAGCACACACATGAAAACTAAGTAACGCGGCAGCGGCAAGGGGAAGCCTTTACCAGCTTAGTCAGAGTTCTTACACCTATCAAGAATGATGCTACATTTAAGGTTATGCTGCTAAGATATGTATGCGTAACTATTTTATAATATTATTAATGAATTAAATAAAAAGTGTCTATGTTTAAAAGAAAGAATAAATACAATTTTTAGTGGTAAAAATTCAAGTTGTATGGTTGAAAAGAATTCTTAGCATTCATAATTTTTTAAACCACTTTTCTTTAAAATTTATTTGTTTAACACATAAAATATTAATTTTATATAGTCGTTTTAATTTAATTCGACACGATGGGATCATTGATTAATGCCAGGCTCGAATGGCAATTCTGCACCAATATTGGTTATTTACCTTGCGCCAACACTCAGTATTATCGTCGGTACTATATTAATCTTCAGTATTGGACCAAGACGTATCACTAATCTTGGGCTATTACCAAGCTTGGCAAGAAGTTATCATCCCGACTTTAGCCCAGCCGTAGGTCATTTTTGGATTTCAGGATTTCAACCGTGGGCCCTTTGTTCTTTTTTACATGGGTACTTATAGATGTTAAGCCATCGAAGTGATTTAAACTACTGCTCCATTGTAGAGTTGCCTCAGCATCATACACAGTGCCGAAGCGACTACCCCAGGATAAAGCACCTGGCGAAACGGTTTCCATTAAGGCAGCAATGAGGGGGGTCGCTTCTGGGATAAAACTTGCTAGTATCACTCTCGAACTGGAGTTCAGCCTTGTTCTGGGACCGACTTCAAACTAAGGGACGGAACCTTAATACCAGTCCAGCCATAGTGCAGCGACACCTAATGCCCGGCGGCCTGAAGGTCTAGTACAAAAATTCTTTTGTCGACTCGCTTTAGATCTTGGTATATAACAGTCTATACTTTATAAGTGCGGTTCTGAGTATATGAAGCAAGATCGAAAAACATGGAATGAAGAATGGGTAACGCGCTGGGAAGAAATACCAATATTGGTATTGGTGAAAGATAGGAAAAGATGGAGAGAGATCTGGAAAAGAGAGACAAAGAAATAATACAACTCAGTAGCCTCACATTCAAAAGGGTAGAGAAGCTTTAGAATTAACTAAGCAAATATAGTACAAGATCATAGGTGTAGGGATAGGCTGTAGAGAGGTTTTTTTATATACAACCACTGGATTTAATAGATTATTTTCTTCTTGGAGATTCATATTGCAATACTCAAAATAAACTTATAACACAGAAGGAGATACTGTTTGGAAATACACCAAGAAAAACTTAAATTATATTTATTAATAAAACAATAAGCAAGACTTGTTGTAGGTTTTGAAATGTGTAGTCATAGATAATTAATATTTGCAAATAAACAACAAAAAGTTTGTATTAAAACAGACCACAATTATTGCAACCACACCATGTGGTAAACACTACTTCGAGGTGCTTTTATGCTCCTTAATAATGACAGATATTACAAATACTCGAGAAAACCGCGACTAGAGATTAACAAATACTTCCGTAATAGTGATAATTAAAAATAAAACGATTCTATGAGAAAAAGTTATTACAAAATTAATCTAACAATGACACAACAATATCACAATAAACGCATCACGTGTTCATTTCTCGTTTTACCTTATTTAAAAGAATATTTAGTATTGCGAAATTTACTTCTAAAGATATAATTACTGAATTTTTTTATTTATGGTTCACAGGAACACATGATAGATTTTATGTAACAATGGAATATAATCTCTCGTCTTTAAAATCCACTTTAATATTTAATCGGCACTTTCATTTCTTTTGTCGGTCAATTATTTAAACATGTAGCTGTTGTATATTATGTACACATACACATATACAAAATACAAAAATGGACAAAAGTAGAAAGCAACTTTTGGATATACCATTTAACAAATCACCTGTCGTAATATTTGCATGTTGTTCTTATTACATAAAACATTTTTAAGTCATCGATTTCGGAGCAAGCACCGAGCACGTGCTTTATATGGTAAAAATAATACAATCCGATCCATCGATGGAAATTTAAAATTTATTACAATAATTAACGTTATTACTTACACATTGCAGATAGTTACTGCAATATTCAGTAATTCTTATTCAATAATGATGACATAACGGATAGTACACTGCATCTTACCCGTTAAGTGCATCGTATTGGTAAGAAAGATAATAAAATGAAAAAAGATGATTCTGAGTGAGATGGGAAATATCTTTGTTTCTATGAATGTTGATGGATTTTTAAAATTTAATTTTCTCATAGCAATAAACTGAAATGGACTTTCTTCATTTAATAAAGAACGGAATATTGCACCAGAAACATCGCATGATATTCTTTATATGATTTATCCATGCACAGAGAATGTAGCGTTAGATTTAATATAATAATTCCTGTTATTTAGATGATTTAATTGGAAACGAATTATTCTATATTGTGATATTATTAACCATCTGCTCATTATCATTGAAGAAATCTCAATTTACTTCTTGTAATTTAGTTTTCTCACAGAAAAAATATCCTCACTTCGTATTGGAAAATAATCAAGACGTTCTGGGTAAGTCGAATCTTCAATTTGTGTACCTTTCGTTATCGTTGATGAACTTGCTAGAGTTTTTCATCCATACGACCATATCTAGATTGCCCGTTATTGCCCACATATAGGTTATCAATCTTTAGTTAAAATGTGTCGTAAAAGCCTCACCATACTGAATACGACTTCAAACTAGTGATGGGCAATTAGCGTGAATCACACCGGGTAATGATGGTTCACGTGTAACCCACCGTGAGCGGTCGGTATCAGGTACAGACACACATGACTGTGCGTGAACGTGAGTAGCACTAAATTCCACCAGGCTTACGCTGAACGCTCCGATCTTCCGATTCGCTGACTTTCGGTTTCAACATTTCGAATCTCTCGCCCGAGCCCTACTCCCGGACTCCGCCGAGCACCGACCGACTTCCCGTCTTTTCGAGTCCCGACCTGTTGTCGGGTAGCCAATCGCACGTTCGCACCTCACAGTCGCATGAGTAAGCTTTGAATAAGTTGTTATTTTTACATACTAGCACGAATTTGTAAACTGTACGATAAATTGTATAGTTATAACTGCTCTTATTTTTATTCTTCCATGCCTACACCAAACTACATAATAATACCTGATTCATGTGATTCACGCGTGAATCACGCGTGCGGGATCGTGCACGCAGTGCACACATTTTCGTGAGTGAATCGGGCGTTACTCATCCAGGATAAATCGTGAGCGACCGTTAGTGGGCATGAGATATCACTCACGTGCCCATTTCTACTTCAAACACGCTTCTGATATAAAAAGAGGAATATCATAGCATTCGTTAATGGGATGTTCGTAAAGCTAGCAGCGGCATTGCACCAGAAATATTTCTAATTACTATATTCACGCCAGCATCGGTGGATTAGTGGTTTGCATGTTTGCTTCATAATCCAAGGGTCGCAGGTTTGATCCCCGACCGAGTTGGTAATGTTTCATAGCGGAGAAAAATTAAAAACATGCCTTCTTCTCGGATAGGAGGTAAAAACTGTAGGTCCCGTGTCATTGCGATGTTTGGCACGATAAAAATCCCTACTGGGTGGGGAATTCCTCCAGATTCAGCTAAATTATAGTAGGGTCAGCCAAATGATCATAGCAATCGATGACATGAGGTACGAAGGATGTTCCGCCACCCCAATACTTCGCCCAAAAATAAATAAATAAATAAAAATAAATTATATTCATAAATAAAAGGTATTTAAATGCCCAAAAAATTTAGGCTTTATTATTTTTCTTAAATTAGTTAAAGATCTGCTTTTTCTTCTGCTAGCTTTAAAAAAGTTATCAGTACACATCAAGCAAACGGAATTTAACGGCATTCAAACGACATTTTTATTACAGAATAATTAAAGGCTTTTTGAAAGCGATTTAAATTCCCAAAGATTAATTCTTAAGACTCTATTTTTTTTAATTACGAGGTTTGCGTGCTTTTAACAAAGTTAGCAGATCTAGAGCTATAGCTTAACAGCCTTGAAACGAAATATTTGTTACAGGGTAATTAAAGGTTCTTTAAGGGCAATTTAAATGACCAAGAAATATTTTCTAAGCTCTGTTATTTTTTTGAAATCAAGGGTTTTACTAATTTTTACTAAAAAGATGAAACGTAATAGCCTTGAAAATGTTTAATATAACATAATTCTGAAAACTTCTTTCAAATTGTTTAAAATGCATAACTTATTGGTTGCCCATATAGTTTTATTAAAGTATGTACGTATGTAATTGGTTTTAGTTACTATATCCACATCTACATACTTAAAAAAAAACTAGAATTTTTGAAACGTTAGAACGCCTATGAGTGACGAGCTTACACCTAAACTGGCAATACACCGACGGTGTGAAATTCTTATATGTAGTAGTTATCAAGTTAAGACTATTTAACGGGCTGTCTCAAGGAAACTGAAAAGAATTGGAAACGGGAGAAACTTCTTCATTTGTTTCATACTTTTAGCAATAGTTCTTTAGCCCATAAAGGCCATATTGCCCGAAGGAGGCATCGGTCGCATTGACGACCTTGGTGTACCATGGTGGTAAAGGTCGAAACTACTAAAAGATGAAGCTGGTGGTTTTAAGTCTAATAAGCCAGTAACATTTTAATTCCGGGCTCTTACGCTTCGCTTCTTATTAGGTAAACTTAGTAAATGTAATTTCAAAAAACTAACCGAGCCTAAGAATATTTTTTGGAAATTAAAATAGCTTTTAAAGAGCCTTTAATCACTCTGTAACAAAAATTACGGGCTCTGATAACTTTTATACAAACTAATAGAAATCGTAATTTAAAAAACAACAAAGCCTAAGGATTAATTTTTGGGCATTTAAATAGCCTTTAATTATTCTTTACCAAACATTTCGTTTCAAGGCTGTTAAGCTCCGTTTTCCTTAGTGAGTGCTGCTAACTCTTTTAAAGCTAGCAGAACCCGTAGTTTAAAAAATAGAGTCTAATAATTAATGTTTGAGTATTTAAATAACTTTTAATTAATTTGTAATAAACATTTCGTTTTAAGGCTGGTAAGTTTCGTTTTCGTTAGTGGATGTTGCTAACTTTTTTAAAGCTAGCAGAACCCGTAGTTTAAATAACGATAATAGACCCTAAGGATTAATCTTTGAGTATTTAAATAGTCTTTAACGATCCTTTAATTATTCTGTAATAAACATTTCGTTTCAAGGCTGTTAAGCTGCGTTTTCGTTAGTGGGTGCAACTAACCTTTTTAAAGCCAGCAGAACCTGTAATTAGAAAAAAATGAGAATTATATTTTGGGTATTTAAATAGCCTTTGGTTATTCTGTAATAAACATATCGTTTCAAGGCTGTTAAGCTCCGTTTTCGTTCATGAGTGCAACTAACTTTTATAAAGCCAGTTGAACCTGTAATTAGAAAAAATAGAGCCCAAGAATAATATTTTGGGTATTTAAATAGCCTTTGGTTAATCTAAAATAAACATATCGTTTCAAGGCTGTTAAGCTCCGTTTTCGTTAGTAGGTGCAGCTAACTTTTTTAAAGCTAGCAGAACCTGAAATTTCAAAAAACCAATAGTCTTAGGATTAATTTTTAAGGCATTTTAAATAGCCTTTAATTATTCTTTATCAAACGTATCGTTCTAAGGCTGTTAAGCTACGTTTTCGTTAATGGGTACAAGCTAACAGAACCCGTCATTAAAAAAAACAATAGAGCCTAAAAATGATGATTTTTGGGCATTTAAATAGCCTTGAATTAGTATATAAAACCGTTTCTGCTGTAATGCTGCTGATAGCTTTATGGGCGTGTTTACGGTTCCAAACACCCATACTGCTTTTTGAGTTGAGTTTTTCTAGAAAATAACGAGAATTTCTTTAGTAGCACGAATGTAATTTGGAACTGATTTTCAGAAATTTTAAAGCCAATAGAACCTGTAATTAGAAAAATAGAGCATGAGAATTATATTTTGGGTATTTAAATAGCCTTTGGTTCTTCTGTAATAGACATATCGTTTCAAGGCTGTTGAGCTCCGTTTTCGTTAATGGGTACAAGCTAACAGAACCCGTCATTAAACAAAATAATAGAGCCTAAAAATTAATTTTTGGGCATTTAAATAGCCTTGAATTAGAATATAAAACCGTTTCTGCTATAATGCTGCTGATAGCTTTATGGGCGTGTTTACGGTTCCCACAGACCCATACTGCTTTTTGAGTTGAGTTTTTCTAGAAAATAACGAGAATTTCTTTAGTAGCACGAATGTAATTTGGAACTGATTTTCAGAAATTTTAAAGCCAGTAGAACCTGTAATTAGAAAAATAGAGCATGAGAATTATATTTTGGGTATTTGAATAGCCTTTGGTTCTTCTGTAATAAACATATCGTTTCAAGGCTGTTAAGCTCCGTTGTCGTTCATGAGTGCAACTAACTTTTATAAAGCCAGTTCAACCTGTAATTAGAAAAAATAGAGCACAAGTATAATATTTTGGGTATTTAAATAGCCTTTGGTTAATCTAAAATAAACATATCGTTTCAAGGCTATTAAGCTCCGTTTTCGTTAGTAGGTGCAGCTAACTTTTTTAAAGCTAGCAGAACCCGTAATTTCAAAAAACCAATAAAGTCTAAGGATTAATTTTTAAGGCATTTTAAATAGCCTTTAATTATTCTTTACCAAACGTATTGTTCTAAGGCTGTTAAGCTCCGTTTTCGTTAGTAGGTGCAGCTAACTTTTTTAAAGCTAGCAGAACCCGTAATTTCAAAAAACCAATAAAGTCTAAGGATTAATTTTTAAGGCATTTTAAATAGCCTTTAATTATTCTTTACCAAACGTATTGTTCTAAGGCTGTTGAGCTCTGTTTTCGTTAATGGGTACAAGCTAACAGAACCCGTCATTAAAAAAAATAATAGAGCCTAAAAATTAATTTTTGGGCATTTAAATAGCCTTGAATTAGAATATAAAACCGTTTGTGCTGTAATGCTGCTGATAGCTTTATGGACTTGTTTAAGGGTTCCACAGACCCATACTGCTTTTTGAGTTCAGTCTTTCTAGAAAATAACGAGAAGTTCTTTAGTAGCACGAATGTAATTTGGAAGTGATTTTTAGAAATGGGCAAAAAACAAATTGCTACGAGCGGTATCTTTTTGGAGTGCTTATCTACAAATCAGATGGAAATGTGGAAACTGATTTTGCAACAAATCTCTCGTATTTATAACATATCTGCCATATAATTTACAACATTCAGTCTTCCTAAAGTGTACAAACATTACATTAACGAATGGGGAAATTCCCTATACGCCGCGAAGAATATACTAATATAATTTACAACATTCAGTCTTCTTAAAGTGTACAAACATTACATTAACGAATGGGGAAATTCCCTATACGCCGCGAAGAATATACTAGAAGATTCGAGATATATATGACACATCGGCTGACGGCTAGACGAGTTACAATACTAGAAGATTCCTGGCCCATCTACGATGTTCGAGATATATGACACATCGACGAGGTAATACACGAGTATGTTTCAACGTTTTCTAGAACGTTTACATGGGGAATATAAATCGACCGTCGCGCACAGAGGGGATCAATTAGTGTTCAACCGGTGAATTAAAATGTGCTTTGTGTAATTAGTAATATTAGTGAATAAATAAATGTTTAATAAATGTTGTAATGATAAAAAAATAGTCCTTATATAATCTACTTTAGGTTTGTGAATATCTAGCATTTAAGTTCGTTGGCAGTTTATAATTATAGTGTTAAATAATTAGTTAAGCTTGAATTAGTGTATGTAAATAATATTTCTCTTGTTAATAGACGCTTAAATAGCATTTTTGTTATTATTTTAAAAAGAACGTTACAATATCATTAACTTCTACAGCGCACTGAAAAGCAGAATTAAACATTACATCCTCAATTTAGAAAGAAAGATGTTGTATAATTAATTAATGAATAGTTAAAATTTATCTCTGCTTATAAGTAAAAAAATTATACATACCTAATAATAATAAATTAATAATTATACATAAAATTTATTATCACCACCACTGCCTAACCCATGCTCAACCTTTATGGCACTAATGGGTTTTCTCGGCGTTTCTTATTTAAGTACATAAGTTTAGTTTATAGAAAATTGTATTATGGTACAAAAAACCTGTAAAAAATGATTACTTTACTTTACATATGTGCAGAACTTTGATAAGGTCAAATATACCTGGTATAGCAAAATATTAAACTAACATTTTGACGCTTTACTTACTGCCTTAATCACCCAGGTGACATGTTTGGGAAATACTAAAACCCTTGAAATACAAAAATCAATCACACCGTTTGTTCAAAAAAATGTTAAGTGTGATTCTAATTTTAAATATACGAGTATGTCACCTTCCAAATATTTGACCACATTTACCAGCGCAAAGGGTCGCCACGAAATTAAACATCGCAGTCCCTTCGCTTTTTACAAAAACTTTTTCCAGCAAACTAATTTATTTCTATCAGGTTCTGCAGTCAGCTTTTTCTGCTTTTAAGGTTTAAGGTACACGACCATTTTGGTCAAATTTCGTTGAGGTCAAGGGAGTTTCTTGATACAGAAATTAATCATTCTAGAAAGGGTTCGATTAAGGTACAGTATTTAAAGCATTGATATAAAATATGTAATGTATTCAAATGTACGGATGTATGTAAAGTACGTAAATATGGATTGGACTTGGAGTGGTTACTATTTTAATAAAAAATTGTTTCTTAAATTAAGATTTTTTTCAGTAGATGAAAAAATGAAGCATAAAGCGAAAATTGAAATACTTTTTTTGAAGTTTTAAATGGTACTACATAAGTTGACTAATTGAGGCTGAGGTTAACCAAGTAAAATAAAAATTCCGTGAAAGTCTACATAGGTGTGGCTGAAAAACTATGAACTAGCGCCGGGCCTGACCCGACCACACGGGTAGAAGGTTGATCTTGAACGTTGAATGGTGGACTAGGATATTGACAGGGACCGACGGCTCCAGTCTGTCTGTACTTTATGGCAAAACTTTATTACAGATGATATGAACTTAATTCTCTAAGATTTTGTAACTAGCAATGTTGCTAGTTACAACATTTCAGAAAATTTATCATGTCATCTGTAATAAAGTTTTTATAAGCACTTAAACCGCGCACCTGCAAAATTGCTTAAAAAGTAGTTACGCCAGTAACCCTTATGCATTAACGACGATGATATGTGATTATAATATCAGGACCAAGTTAGTATTATTAATGTAAATGAATCTAGAACGGGCGCGGGCGGGTCGGGATTATTACCCTATGGACGTGAGAACGGCACCTGATGGTGTCTTAATTTAAGGGTTCGGGCCACTAAAGGAGGGCTTGTCGATTATAACAGTCCACGCAGCACATTGAGAGCAAAATATGTTAACATCTGAATAGGGTTGCATATTTTAAAAACCAAAAATCGGAACAAAACTCACAAAATATATTGGAGAGTATATATTATCCAGATTCTGAAACAGTAAATACGTACTAACTATTGGTTTAATAATGACGGCTAATATGATGCTATTTTTGCGTGTTTTTCTATCTAAGAAATAGTTGTCCTAGAATATAATGAAACCAATAGTACAAACGGTGAGCGACTTTCAGCCGGTCTAGCATACCAGCGGGTCACTTGCACACTAGTCGTTTATTGTGGTGATGGTAAGGTTAGCGATACGTGTGTTTGTCCAGCAACAGAAATGGAGGTGACTAAAGAAGAGGAGAGACTGGTAAGCGAGTTGAAGGGCGAGAAACTCATCGTCGCCACATGTTCACGTGTGCTGGAATGTCATAAGAGATTCTAGGAGGAGCATGTGTCACTGGAACACGATGCGTGGTGTCATATGACTCGCATAATGGCTGTATCTCTAGGCGACCGAGTCAACGATACCACGATAAAGAGTACGCTTTTCTGTCCCGTTTTGTCACCGCGGCCGAAACGTGGTCCCACCATTTGAAACCCGAGAACAAACGGCAGAGCCCACAGTGCAAACACACGGATTTATCCCCCGCCGAAGAAATCCAAAGCCGTTCACGCAAGTTCCAGGAAAGTCATGATGGCGTTCTTCTTCGACTGCAAGGGTCCTCCGTTTGTCGATCTTCTCGAGCATGGGGCCACAATCAATACAAAGCGCTATGAAGAAACTTTGCAGAAACCGAGGCGCGCCATAAAATCAAAACTCTCTGGAGTGCTATTGAACGGCATTAAACCTTTTCATGATAACGCTCTCCCACATTTGGCGAGGAATACAATTCAGGGACTTGGTTGGTTGGGAAGTGCTTCAACATCCTCCCTACAGTCCAGATCTCTCCCTATGCTATTTCCACATTTTTGGAGACCTGAAGGGGACATTCGTTTACCACGCAGTGGGGTAAATGTATTAACAGTTTTGAAGAATACTTTTGTGGTACTGCCCCTCATATAAAAGACTCCCTTGTCTAGTTTTTTAAAGCCTTAGTTAAGACTTACGTGACTAGTGTGGCAAAACGAGTTGACAAGCGTTGCAAGGTTTGGAACCGCTTTTAACGATGATGACGTCAGTTGCGCTAGAGTTCTCATTGCTACACCATATACAACTGCCTGAAGACATACAGCAGAAATATCCTACATCTGCTTCTGATCTTTTCTAGATTCCTGCTTAATTTATCATATTTTTTAATTTTACACAATTTGTTTCAATTACTTATAGGCAATGCATAGAATGTTTCGATACTTAAACGAATTAAATCCTCAATTTTTTAAATTCCTTATAAATAATTTTTTATTACTTTTATTGTTACTTTCGATTCCTTGAACTTTCACGTAATATCTTTCATTTATTACAAATCTTTCCACAATTCTTTATAAATCTTTTAACTCTTCGCACAATTCCCCCAAATCCACTCCCAATTTTTTCCAATATCACTTGTTCTCTCATTCGGATTAACGATATATTATTCCCAGATGACAAACTATCCAAACTGCATGACAGGTTAGGAGTATGGGAATCAAGAATGTAATTTTGGAACATCTTATGTAGACACTTCTGGAACACTTCGTAGACTTGTACATAATAACAAATGTAGCTGGTGGTCGTCTAGCTACAGTTCTAGCTATTTCCTTAAGTATGTGATTTTCTTCTTATTTTCTCTAAGTATCTGTAATTTCATCAACCACTATTCAGTAAATTCAATAATGAGGACGTGCAAAATCTTTCATATCGTCGAAATGTTATATAGAAAAAGAACTAGGGAAGCAAAAAAGAACAAGGAGTCATAAATAAATAGAAAAAAAATTAAGGATAAAGAAAAAGGGAAAGACGAAGGAAATGAACAAATAAAAGAAGAGGGAAAAAAGTATTGTTTGGATAGCTTAAAAGCTAGAAACTACATTGATTTTTTCACCAAATGGCCTAGGCCAATTGAAGGCCAAGAACAAAAATCAGAAAAATGGCTATTCCTGTAGGGTACGAATATGAAACGTGAACCGTAACCTTGGGTGCAAGGTTGAATGTCAGCAAACATACGTCCTTAACTAAATTTCCAAAATTTGACACGCGATACAAAGTGGTAATCGGTAAACCATTGGGCATTGTTTAATTAATTTAATAGTAAGTATCTTACTTCGCCACACCTGGCAACTTGTTGGGCGTTGTTTTGGAAACCATACAATCAATATTTGGCATTCTTTGGCTACTCCGATACTGTAACAACTCAAATAGTATTAACAGTTACGTAGCTTTCAGGTTTTTCAAACATTCTGATTCTGAAGAAGACCCCCAAATGGGATGCAAATAATGCAATTATTAAACAAAGCTATTCCTGGATGACGTCATATCGAGTTTCTATTTGGGAAAAGTTTCAGTTCATATGAACTAGATCAGCTATGGAAAATGTTTTTATGATTGCGTGGTGCTCAATTCTCATAGATTCCTGTAGATCTCAAGGCTTAGCTTAGACATAATTTCCGGAGATATGAATTTTTGAAGCAATTTTTGCTACAACCATTCAGTGTTTAAAAGGTTTTTTAAATGTCTCATATCTTGCCAGATAGAACGCTCAGAAATGGACCTAGGAGATTTTCGAGAACGAAGGATTCGGTACAGGATGTTTTACTTTCAAGTGCCTCATAACAATAAAAAACTGTTTGTAGCTTGATGAGAGCTTTATTTATGATTTAGTTTCCGAAGGAAAATTAATGTCTGATTCTAAAATTATAAAATGATTGGTTGTTGATTACATGTTGTTGCCTTCTATACTAACTGTCTATCCAAGACATGCTAAAGAAAAATGTTATGTTTTAATCTCACGGGCACGCAAAAATGAAGAAACATTCCCAGATACTTTGAACTGCAGCTGGCAAATTAGGTCATCAATGGGGACCATGTGACAAAATGTAAAACTTATTCAAGAATCGCCCTTTTAAATACGTTTAAATCCCAAGACTTGAAAATCTATTATGCTGCAAAAGGCACTTGCATGAACTCATAGCCAAAAATGCAGATCTGTTGGAATTTTGTGCGGATTAAACCCTAATTCTATTGGTCTCGTATTTTAGTCTGGACAAAATGCGAACTCGTGTTTCGTTGAAAGGACATGGCCGGTAAAAACTCCTGGCCTTCTGGTAGTCCACTGGAAAGCATCTGATCCAGCAACCATCTGTTTTCCTATAATTGAGGTAGTGTACTGAGAATGCCATGAACGAATTGATCTTCTAGATTCGGTGTGGGATAAGGCTGAGGATTTCAAGAACCCATAAGGCTGTCTGATAGGGTATATGTTTGCTGCTTGTATTCGATGTGTGTTATTTGATAGTATTTATCTACCTGAAGTGAGTTCCGATTCCTGAAAGGTGAACCGTAACCTTGGGTGCAAGGTCGACTGTCAGAAAAGATGCGTCTTTGACAAAATTTTTAAGATTTGGCACACGATGCAAAATGCTAATCAGGAAACCATTCGGAACTGTTCAATTAATTTAATAAGTACCTGTCCATCAATATGAATATTATGTCTTATATACAAAAAGAAAATCGTCACATCTCCACACTTGGCAACTTGTTGGATGTTGTCTTGGACACCATAGAATCACTATTTGGTATTTTTTGGCTGCTCCTGTACTGTAACAACCAAATATTTAGTATTAACAGATACGTAGCTTTCAGGTTTTCCAAATATTCTGATTCCGAAGAAGACCCGCAAATAGTACTGTGAAAACAGGATGCAACTAATACAATTCTTGAACAAAGCTATTCTTGGATAACATCAGATCGAGTTTATATTTAGGAAAAGGTTTTCGGTTCATATGACCTATGTACATCAGGTGTGGCGAATGTTTTTTTTGTTCGCGTGTGATGGTACTCATTTCTCCTAGATTCCTGAATAGGTCAGTAATTTGTCCGATTTCAAGACTTAGCTTAGACAGAATTTCCAGAGATCTTGAATTTTTGACCATAAATGGTCCCGAGCGATTTGAGTTTTTTCTACGACCATTTAGTGTTTAAACGGATTTTTAAATGTCTCATATTTTACCAGATAGAACGCACGAAATTGGTCCTAAGAGGTTTTCGAGGACGAGTGATTCCGTACAGCGTACATATTACTTTTAAGCGCCCCATAATGTAGGTAGTGGTGTGTTTTCTTACTACTTGGAATAAAAGATAAAAGATTGTAAATTGATGAGAGCTTTATTTATGCTTTAGTTGTGAAGGAGAATTAATGTCTGATTCTAAAATTATAAAATTATTAGTTGTTGTTCACATGTTGTTGCCTTGGATATTAAGTGCCTATCTAAGGGCATGCTAATCACCACAGTACTCAATATTGCTTGAAGGAAAGAGGTTATGTTGTAATCTCACGGGTACGCAAAAATGAAGAAACATTTCTAGATACTTGGAACTGCGGCTGACTAACATCCGTCGTCAATGGGATACAAAATGTGTAAAACCTATTGAAAAATAGCCCTTTTTAAGGCCATCTAATTAAGGCTTTTTAATTTTAAAGACCATTAAGAAATACAAAGACTTGAACTTATTTTCTGCCGCAAAAGGCACTTGCATGAACTCATAGTCAAAAATGCTGATCTGTTGGTATTTTGTGCGGAGTCTATAGGAAAACATATGATTCGGTAACCAGATGTTTTCCTATAACTGAGGTAGTACACTGAAAAAGCCATGAACGAGTTGATCTTCTAGATTCGACGTAGGATAACGCGGGGGCTTTCAAGAATTCATAACGCTGTCTGACAGGGTATATTAAAACACTGATGTTTGCTGCTTGTATTCGATGTGGTAATCTCAGATTTGCATCTTGCATTTGCATCTAACAAATTATGACCATCCATGTGTAGCTTTTGAATATTTAACAATAAAAGTAAAATTATGAGTGTTGTGTTTTTCTAAAAATCAGTAATTTATAAACAAAACAAAAACAGCGAATAATTCAAGCATATTCCACTAATTAATTATGCCGGAATTGGATAAATTAATTATGCTGTTCCGCAGTCATATAACTAACTTTTAAGGCGGCTACTACCAATTTAAATAAACTAAATCCTACGTGTATAATAATAAAGTATATCGCTATGCTCATAAGGGAAACATTTTGCTTTCAAACAACTTAATTAAAGCAATTTTACAATTTTACGAGCAAATAAAGCGCGGCATTGTGCACTAAACAAACACAAATATGGAAATCCCCGGAGGTTTTCCACACACAACCTACATATTTTTAAAAAACAACTAGATCAAGTAGGCCTATTAGGCTAATTTAAAAAATAGAGGCCGTAAAACGAATGAATATCTCTATTTTCATTTTTTTTCTTAAACACACATACGCCTACGTTAGTTAACATTAAAGAGCCAGAGAGAGTAACCGGTTGCAAGAAAACAAATCATACAATACTATATGCACTTACAGCTACTGTTTACATTTGCAAACATCCAATTGATCCACATTCTTGCATAAATGTTTCGGAAACGAGCAAACTGAACACACGCCACTGAGAGTATTGTTGTTGCAAAACTACAACACCGGTTGTTAAATTGACAGGCAAGAGTGTATATCAAATACTATCGCTTTCTGCGCTTTCCTCTTGTTTGTGCGTATAAATGCACTTAAATATGTTAGTATATCACAATAATGCGTTATTCATTCGAAACGAAACTACCCCGCGATGTGATTCCTAAGAACTGGTGGATGCCGATTCGGATATTCGGTATTTGGAAAGGAAACAAACGGGGGTTGATTCCAACGTTGCCTGATCATATTATATTTAATATCCAGTACATACGGTTATCCGAGAAAACATTTGTATTTAACGAGATGATAAATGAATCGATTAAAAAAGATTCGAGATATCATAAAAATAATTATTTGTCACATGTATAAGATTAAGGTTTGATTGTGTGTAAAGAGATAGACTTTCTCTCGTTTGAATAATGCGGCCCGAACTAGAAATATTCCAGTCAATGTGGCAACTTCTACTTTTACCGCGCACGCTCTACCACCCCGTACGTATCAGCTGAAAATCTCGCCCCTTTACAGAAGTACTCAAACTATGGAAAATGCAGAGAAATGCTTTAATGAAAAAATACTTTTCGCGATGGGATGCGATATTACATAAATTAATCTTGAATGAAAAATTGATTGCTTATTCTATAAATAGATTCAACTTACCTCGCTTTGATCAATTGTTATCCGAATCATTAAATAATGAATTCCAATTAATAAAAAGATTTACCTGAAACAATACAAAAAAAAATTATTTCATCTATTAAAAAAATGAAATAGAAATATAAATATAAATAACAACTGCAGAACATTTATTTACAATGTGGTAAATATGGATAATCATAACTGTCGACAGGGCTAATAAATTTTAGAGGATTGTCAAAAAGAGAATTCGCAACATTCCTGCGAATACTGCTGAACAAGAACATAAAAGAACCCCCAAACAACTAAAACAGCCAGCGCAAGGGGGAAAGAAAAGTGGTTATAATAATATTGAAGGGTGGAAAATCGTATTTCTACCACTGACAGGTGAACCAACCCTTGGGTATGGAAATGTAAACAAGTATTTAAATGGGAAATACGATCGCCCTAAAACCCAAGATCTAAATTAAACCAAAATATTTTATAATTAATTAAATGCGTTTTTATGATTAAAGTAATTAAAAGAGAATCATCATCGAAAGAAGCTTCGGTGATGGAATTTAGGAGGTTCATACATTCAGAATAATTTGGAAGCACTGCTTTATTATTCTAAGTACAAGATTTTGCTTTTAACAAATGAAGAGCTTTCTTCCTGCTTGCTACTAACGATTGTAGGAATAATCATTTGTTATAAATCCCTCTGGAGAGGATTAAAAACTTTGATTACTGATTGTGAAATTTATTTATATTAAAATCTGAATTCATAAAACAATAATTGGATAATTTGATGAAATCAATTTTTTTAATTTTTGCGTTGAATATTTTAAATTTAAATTACAAATTCAAATTGTAATTATGAATTTAAAAACATTAAATAACCAACATATAAATTTAATAACTTACACTTTAAAACGTTAATTTTAGTATTTAATTGCAGATTTGTAAAATTACCAATTGTATGTTCTAATTCTGAATTGTTTATTCTCAATTCTCAATTATATACTGTCTAAATTAATAACAGTTGAAATGTGAATTTTTAAATTTTAAATTTTACCAGTACAATTATTATAAATCCCAATCGGAATTATAAATTCATTAATTGATTAATTTGATTTGATAAAGACATTAATTTGAAATCCTGTACACAAAAGCTATGCACAATTTTTACCACATTACAACTTTTTAAATTAAAAAATATTAATTTTATTTTTTATTTGCAAAATGAAAGTTAAAAATTCAAATTCAGGAATTGTAGGTCCTCCATTCTAAAATTTAATTCAAAAATTTAACAAAATCAAAAATTAACAATTTGAATTCTTAATTTTATATTCTAAATTTATAAATTGTATTTAAAATTAAATTTTAAATTTTATATTTTCGGACTGCCGTTTTTATTCTAGGAACATGTTAAATGAACTACTAGATACTTGATGAAAGAAGCTGTTTATGCCCGAAAAATTTTCTAACCATGAAATCCTGAACGGAAAAGTCTCATTTTGTAAATATTTTGGTTACAATTTCGATATTTCCAGTGTAATTGTCGAGGAATAACCACTGCTAGAAATTAGGGTACACTTTATTAAGAAAACTTTGGCAATACCTGAAAATACTTGGAAATGCCTGGGAATACTTGGATATACCTAGGAATATTGGGGAATGCCTGGGAATACCCGATGTTTTTGAAAGTATTCCCAAAAACTAGAAATCTTTGTAGGTTTTTTTGAGCAGTGCTGGACCCCCTCGGGATCAACCACTACTGGAAATCACAGTACGTTTTGCTGGACATACATTGGAGATACCTCGGAATCACTGGAGATACTTGGAAATACCTGGGAGTATTTGGAAATTTGTCGGAATACTAGGAAACCTGATTTTTTTAAGTATTCCCAAAAACTGGAAATCGCTGTTTTTTAACGAGTGGTTGGCCCCTAGGTAATTATAAAATTTTATTCCAAATTTGAATTCTTATACAGTAAATTCTAATTTCTAATATTAAATAATACTAGGTGCCAACTGCTTACCCTAATGGGTAAGCTTTAGTAACTAACGCACTCTTAAAACACCAAAGGTCAAAGTGGAATAAGCAAAGCGTGGTGATTGCACGCCACTTGTTGCTTTTGTTGAAATACGAAAAAAGAATTCAAGCTCGGATCCTCACCGCTCTCTCTTACATCGTGTAGTTCAATAGGGTTTGGGTCATCCAACGCTAGGTAGCGCTGGCTGTCTCCACAGAAAAAATGTACCGAGACACATGAATGAATGAATGAAAACACAATGCATGTACTTCAAGAGTAAGAAATGATTAAATATTATATTTTTAAATTCTAATTTGTTCCTTCCAATTATAAATGTAAATAGTAAATTATGATTTCTAGGATCATTCCAGAGGTTTGTTGATAATAATTTTTAAAAAGGTATTTCTAAACAATGTAAGCGGATGGCGAATTCCGCTACGGTCGGTAACACCGCAGAAAATGCAGTAGTAACACTACTACTTTACTTTAGTCTTAAGACGGACACTTTTTCTGTCTATTTCTTTTATTTTAAGCACACCTTGTATATTGATAAAAATGTCATTGGGTTATTCTTTTCAAGACACCTTGTACACTAAATAAATTCATTTTTTAATGTTTATTTGCAACACCATCTAGGTTTAGTATTATTGACTGCAATATTGATCTTTTTTGCGATAACTCTACTGTTAATTAAATTTAACATTTTAAGGCTAATTATCGATTTTTCCAAATCACTTTGGTTTTCCGTTTTCATTAAATTTAATAATATTTTTATGAAGCCATAATCTAGGTTTGGCATTTCAACTACAAAATATCGATTTTTTAATAATCCCTATTTGGGCATACATGTTTTCTGGCGTTCTAATTCGTTAACAAGTAATAAAATAAGAGACGCTTCTTGTAGCGGGAAACAATTCCCCCTGCGACCCGTTGTCATTCTACAACACGGTCAGTCTTGTAAAATTCCCTTGACAATGAAAGATGTTATTTTTGTGATTGATTAAGTAAACTTTTTGTTTTAATAGTGAAATTCCCTTTTGATGGGCCAATTATAGTGTGATTCGTGCATATAATAGTTGTGTAATATTTTTATTTATTTATTTATTTACATTTCTCAAACAGGCGTAAGCCTTTTTACATGAGAATACAATATGTATGTACATACAATTGATACAATTGATGCGGTATAAACGTAACGCAAATTGTAGACAAAGACATTTATATATATGTATAAAAACTTAATTAACTCAGAAAAGAATGCTTAATGCATCAGCTTGGAATTAACAGAAATATCAGAAAGCAGAACTTTGTAGGGTTTCAGAAGCTGCCAGCTCACAGGTTTGTTATATGCGAACGGATAACAGGTAGGTATAATAAGAATTTATAAGGTATAATAAGTATTTTGAAACTATCAACTCTGTTGTTTGGAATTTATGCAATAACGAAATAAACATTTCCTTTTGCTGTGAAGCACTCTTTGCGTCCATCTTAAAAATCCCTCGAAATTCGAAAGGTACTAATATTTTTATTTGATTAAATTTTCTTCTTGTTTTATTGCTGTGATCAATAAACTTTTCTTTACAATATCGACAATTATTTATAGAGAAAGTCGATACAGATTTTAGTTTAAGAAAGTCGATACGGACTTTAGTTTAAGAAAATCGATATAGACTTTCATTCGAGAATATTGATCCAAACTTGCAATCAAGTTGGCGTTTTAAGAAAATCTACAGATTTCAAAACCTAGTTGCTGTTAGACCTCTTATAGTTGAAATTGGTAGTTTTCCCTTGGTTGTTGCTAAAATTTTAAAGAAGATCCGTTAATAATTGTACAGATGTGGAAATTCGAAAGCTGCATTTGGAAGTGAGAGATGGACGTGGAGGCTCTAATGTTGGTCTTGTAAGCAGCTGTATTTTGAATTCCTACACGTGATAACTTGGAAGTCTTCCCCAAGGTCCTCAATGATCTAGTGACCATCTTCAACGAGCCATTTCAAGTAACCTTTGAAAATCAAATTAAGTTTATAGAAATAACCAGGTGCGTTCTTTATCTTCTATATTTGATGTGGAGGCGAGAACTAATTCATGTTATCGAAATTTAAGAGTGAATTGTTATACTTATGTGAAGGAATTTTTTAAGTTGCAATTTAAAGAAAATCTTTGATATAATAATTAAATGTTTTATGAGATTCTGAATTTAATATTGTAACTAAAATTAATAAACTTCAAACCTAATAACGATCATAGGAATCAGTACGAATTTTTGAAGTGTATTTTTAATTTAGTTGCAATATTATTATAATGCATGTTAAGATATTATTTAGTTACCAACTGAAGGTCCTCCAGTTCTTTTTTACTATCTAATGATTTTTTATGTGAAATAAATAAATAAATGGTATTATTTGTGTTACTTCTTGTTTACTTTTTATTATGAGCTATTTTTGTGTAATAACCTAGTGCCGGAATTCGGTCCTTGCATAATTGGAAATGATTGAAAAAACATTTTTGCCAAAAAAAAACTGGGATTTTTTGATAAAGAGTAGGCAATAATTTAGTCGCTAGACATAAGATTTTCTTAAAATTTTGGGAAAATAGTTCAAATACTATGAAACTTAAGTGGTATTTTTTTTGTTAACTTTGAATGTACAGTTTCTCCAAAATTAATTTCTCGCGTAAAACATGTGAAATAATTTAATTAACAAACATCGTTTTTCAAAACAAGTTAGGTAAGCAAGTTTTTAACGTTCCTAGAGTATTAATTCCAAACTAAAGTTATCACATTATTATATTATTATAGGAAAAAACACACATTTTTTGGGTAAACTTGGACCTTAACACGAATCTGATCTCAAAAAACTTTGACAGTTCCTCGAAAATGCTCATTTTAGTGAATTTGACAGCTGTCAAAAGTTTTTCTGACAGTTTGAATTTCAGATTTCAAGATCAGATTTGTATTCAGCATCTTTAACAACATAAGTATATAAATTTTCAAGTTAATACATAGGAAGATAAAATAGTGACACAAAGTCTTGCCGATGTTGGTGCATTGGTTAAATCACCCATGTTAAATCCCATTTAAACATTAACCTCTCTCGGTAACACGGCTTAATATTGACCAAATGAGCTGAAATTTAAAAAAATTTTAACTTTTGTAAAATAACGGCCACCCTACAGTGTGCACTTTGTTGGGAATACTTTGAAAATACCTGGAAATACTTGGAAATACCTAGAAATATTTGGAAATGCTTGGGAATACCCGATGTTTTTTGGAAGTATTCCCAAAAACTATAAATCTCTGTAGGTTTTTCGAGCAGTGATTGACCACCTCAGGATCAACTACTGCTGGAAATCGCAGTACACTTTGCTGGGAATACATTGGAGATACCTGGGAATACTTGGAAATACCTGCAGATACTTAGAAATACCTGGAAATGTTTGGAAATTCCTAGGAATACTAGGAAATACCTGGGAATACATGGAAATACCTAGGAATATTTGGAAATGCCTAGGAATACCTGAAGTTTTCCTAAATCTCGAAATCTCTGTAGGTTTTTTTGGACGCGCCGAAAAAAGAAATAAGCGGATGGCGAATTCCGCTACGGTCGGAAACACTGCAGTAAATGAGCAAGCGACCCCCTACCCTACCCACCCTTCGCCAACTACTACTTTACTTTAGTCGGGAGTCACATGTCCTCAACCAGCAAGACATAACTCGCGTTTTGCTTTTGGCAGTTAAACCCACACACGTGGTTGTAAATGCAGTGTATTGTGAAGTATTGTACCAATACCATTAAAAAAATAAATAGAAAATTTAAAAGGCGTGAAGTAAATGGAATTTTTCGAATTTTAATAATGGACCTACACCTGCACAATCACAAAATGAATGAAGTATAAGCAATTGTCTGCCAAAAGTAAATGAAATCAGCATGAAGAAAGTAAGAAAGAAGAGTTACTAAAAGTTATTGATGTTTCTAAAAAAGCATCCGAAAGTAAACGGGAATTCCGTAACTCATTCACAAATTAAACTTTATAGTCTAGTCAAATTGTGCTCAAAAAGGGCAAATAGGGGAAAGTTTTGGTGTAGTTTTGATATTTTGGTTCTTTATGTTTTTTGGGCTGCTGATCACGAATTTCAGGTTTGCCAACAAGAATTTTGCCTGGAAACCCTTTTTTTGCAGAAAACGGGCAAAAAACGGTTTTTCTTAGTTTTTGAAATATTACTTGAAAACTATACATTTCTCACTACTTTTTATTATATATATGAAATTAAACAAGATAAAATTTCCTATATTTTATGTCTTAGGAAGTTTTCTGTACAATTAACGGTATAGCCGTCAAGGTGGCGGAGGTTATAAAACAAAAAAACGGGTTTTTTCAATTTTTGTAAATTATAGCCAAAAAATCAGTCATTTTTTGTAATAGTTTACCATATATCAGTATCGTATAATAAAATAAGTGAAAAAAGATATACCCACAGAAAAAGGTATACACAAACACGAATATGTACAGTTACAGCCAAAAAAATCTGGGCAAGAGGTTTAGATTGTCGTTATTCAATGAATCATAATTAAAATTCTGAATCTTAAATTCAAAGCCTCATTGGAAATTATTAAGTAGGCGACGCTATTGTGTATCGATAGTAATATTAATAGATCAAAAGCCTGATCTACAAACAACAAATTTACAAAAAAAAGTTATGTAACTTCAAATAAGCGCCCAGATTTTCTTGGTCGTAACTGTACCTACAAAGAAAAATGATATCTCATTGTAGTTTATCAAGTATGTACCTACATATTTGATAAACTATACCAAGTAGATGTACTTTTTATTAGATTTATTCTAGTGTTGATGGGTACAATGGGGATGCAGCTATCCGTGGCTGCTCTGTAGGATGTGAGTATGGTGTTTCCCCTCCACAAGCCCTTTATAAGAGGGGTTGACTATTACAATAGAGTTTATAGAGGGAGGGCTAGGACTGTGTTAAGAGGCCTGACCTCTTTTTTTACCTAGTCAGTCAGTCTAGCTATTCAGCATTCTCGGGCGACTTTGTTTGTTTTCAGTATTTTGGTTTGTGATATTGTTATTTTTTGCTGTTATTTTACTTTACTTTTTTTATTTTATTGAGTTACTTTAAATATTTATTGAAAGAAGTGATCGCGACAGTGAAACGAAATGTCGCAGTATTTTATATGTGATTGTGCATTGAATGATGGGACCCCTTTATCAACGGTTAAAAGTCGAGGTATTGTTTCGTTTGATGAGGCTAGTAGAAAACGAAAAGACGGTAAAGTATCTTTTTTAAGGGGTAAAACGTCAGTAAATGTACACGAAAAGTGTAGAAAAGCATACGTTAATGACCGGATGATTGCTGCCTACTTGAACAGGGATGCACACACAGCTAATACATCTCAAGCTCAAGTGTTACGGTCAACACTTCCGCGTTTGATTTAAAAAATCATTGTTTTTTTGTGCGGATTGAGCATTACTGCCGATTTCATTGCAACTCAGTCAAGGTATCCAGCAGGTGAGCGTAATACTGTTTATAGCGTCAGACACATTGGACTGAGAGACACAGTGGTGAAGGCAGCTGCAGCTCGTAATGATGATTTTGGGCGGGCTATAATTTATCGAATTGAGTCAATAACAGTCTTGATAGCGGGGCTGCACAGTACCACATTAATTGTTATAAATAGCTGTACGGTCGACCAAAGGTCCAAGAACAGAAGGGACGTGCCCATTTGCCGAAAAAATTGACAGGGGAATGCAACATATTTACGATTACCTTGAAAATAGTGATGACGAACGTAAGTTCAGCATGGAACAGTTAATGTAGCAGTTTATAGGAAATTATAATCCTGAAGTGAAAACCGTGAAGGCTCAACTTTTACAAAAATATGGAGAAGACAACCACGAAGAAAAAAAACTGTGATGTGTTTCAGGAATACAGGAGAGAAAATCTTGACTAATGCATGGTATCAGCAAGCCTGTATATCTGAGCAGGAGAAGAGATTTAGAGTTGTTGAAGCAGCAGCAAAAATTATTTGCGAAGATATATCAGAAGTGTACTCCACTACAGAGTACCCTCCACCAGACCGTTTCCTGCAAGAGAGTGAATGTGTTGTTCCTGAGACCCTCAAATATTTTCTGAGTACTCTTATAATGAAGAGAAAACGGGGGAACACTGAGAAGTGGAAGACAAAATGTAATGCAATTTCTCACAGTATTATTACAGCTGTACGGCCCAACTCGTTCTTGTCAAATGTACAAGAAGGTTTGGCAGCATTTATTTACAAGAAGACCGGATCACGGAAGATAATTGAAGTTTTATCAATGGGGTTTTGTAGTTCATATTCAGAGGCTGTACGATTTGAACTGTCATGTGCCATGAAGCCTGAGAAAGAAATCAGTCGCGAAGAATTTTTTCAGTTTATTTATGACAAAGCAGATTTCATTACTTAAACCATAGATGGTTACAACAATTTCCATGTGATGAGCGGAGTTTATACTATAGCCCCAGCCACTGCAATACCTGCAGATAAAAGTATTTCAAGAGTGACATCCCAACGGTTTATGAATATATTTTTAAAAGTAGGTATTAAAAAGAAAAGAAATGATTTGAAAATAAATTTTTACATAGTTATATCGCTATGTCTTTTCTTTTTCCTCCTTTTTTTTGGTCGGAAATATGGAGGGGAGTTAGGAGGGGGGGTAGAGTTTTTGCGGGTTTACGGAGGAGGAGGCCTTATGCGTTTCTGAAATACGGTAAACAGTTGTAAAAAAAGAAAATGACTGATTTTTTGCCTATAATTGACAAAAATTGAAAAACCCGTTTTTTTGTTTTATAACCTCCGATTTCGAGTCACGTTGACGGCTATACCGTTAATCGCACAAATAGCTTCCTCAGACATAAAATGTAGGAAATAAAAAAGCGAGAAATGGATAGTTTTCAAGTTATTTTGCAAAAACTAGAAAGAAAACAGTTTTTTGTCCGTTTTTTGCAAAAAAAAAACGAGTTTCCAGGCAAAATTCTTGTTGGCAAACCTGAAATTCGTCATCAGCAACCCAAAAAGCATAAAGAGCCAAAATATCAAACTACACCAAAACTTTCCCCTATTGTCTACCATTTGACTAGATTATTAATACACAAATTAACAAACTGGATCGCCAGGAATTAGCAGCGATTGCTATAACATTGTTATAGTCAAACTCCGATTTCGGTCAATGACCGAATATACGAGGGTTGATCTGTTTGCTCAACCCCTAACCCCCTTAAAATAAAAACAGCAAAATTAATTTATACTTTATTTTTCAAAATAAACTCCTTTAAGTTTAATACATTTTTCCCAACGATGTTCTTACATTTCTAATGTCTCTAAAAAAACTTTTTCAACCTCCGATTGATCGCATCTATGACTTCGTCGTATGAAGAAAATCGTTGTCCCCCTCAAGTCTTCTTTCAATTTCGGAAACAGTCGGTAATAAATAAAAAGAGCCAAATCTGGCTATAAATCGTTATTTATAGTCTGTACCAACCAACTGAAGATTTTTCAAACATTTGGAAGGGCGTGAATATTCGCCAATATATTATCTACAAAAAAAGTAAATTCAGAATCAACTATAAATAGAAATTGAATATGCTAATTGATTTGTCTTTAAAAGTAGGCATGATACGAAAAATGCATGGATTGGATGAATGAGCGGCGTCATATTGTCTAAGACATTAAACGACAGCAGCGAGGTAGCAGATAGTAGCTAGAACAATGCGCATTAATAGTGATTTAGACCAACAATTCTAATTTGACATAAGCTACTAAGGAAAGATGTGCACTATTCTACAGGAAAGTACTGAGTACATCGTATAATTAACGTAACTTTAAATCTTTGGCTTAAAATAATTTTGGTTTTAGAAGTCACAAAGAAGTGCTTGGACTTGAGGAAAGTTTAGGAAACTTTTTGAATATTATTAAATTATTCTCAATGTATTATCTAATTTTTAAGGAATTGAAATGGGAATGGGAATACTAGGGAACTTAGAAAGCAGGGACCCGCAACTGTACTGCATAAAGGCCCAACCTCTTCAAGGTCCGCCACTGTTTTTAAATTCAAAGTGTCAATTTTAAATTATACCTTCTATATAACTTCTATATGATTTAAAACGATAAACGTTAAAATAGGAACCTCTCTATTGAAATTTTACATTTTAAACTTCAATTTAGAATTTATTCAGAAAGTAACTTCTAATAATTAATGCAGTCTGGATTGAATATTTCGAATTGTCGGTTTCTTCAATTATACTTCTTTTTTACCCTTTAATTCTTAGTTCCGACTTTCCCCTTAATTTGAGAGAAAAGTCCTAATCCAATATTTCGCACTAATTTCCTTCCTCTACATTATTTAAAATGTTAAATCTTAAAAGCTGAACTGCCGAATTCTAATTTGAAATTTAAATTCAATTCTGGATTTAAAATCTAAATTACGAATAATATGTTCTAGATCTTTTTATTGTAATTCCAAATCTCTGCATTCGAATTAATGCTAGATCTGAATTGTAATGAATTTTCAGTTCTTACCTAATTATCTTTTACAATTTAAATTCTGTATGCTGGATTGTAGATCCCAAACTATGCCCGCGTATTGTATACCTATTTTAAATTATATATTCATTCCTTAATTGCATATTTTATACGCATTTTACACTATCCTAAATTAGAAATCTTACAACAAGATTTTAGATTCATCACAGTTCATTTTAATTCTCAATTTCCAATCTATAAATTCTTAAATGGAACATCTGAAATATAATTTCAGTGGTCAATTAAATATGTTAAATTCTGAATTCAATTACATGTATTGTAAATTCAAACTGAAGATTTTAAATTCAAATTTCTAAATTATAAATTTTCTATTTTTAATCTTGTTTATTGTTTCCAGCCTTACTTTGTGGAACTCCATAATCATGAAATAAATAAAGATTAGTAAAAGTTTCACAGTTCATTAGAATTAGTAGATAAGCTGCAAAACATACATCTTCCACCACATTCAAAACTTGTTAGTTTTGATATTTGCAACATGTTCTCCAGAATACCACCACAAGAATGTATTCCTTTATTAGATAGTTTCTTGATCAATAGTAATATAGAATTAGTTAAAAGGTTAGAGTTAATTCAATTATTTGACCTTTGTATAAGTCAAAATTATTTCACTTTTAATAACATAATTTATTTACAAAAGGATGGTTTACCTATGGGTAATTCTCTAAGTCCTCTATTAGCTAACATATTTATGGACAAGTTTGAAGATCGAATATTTGAATTAAACCTCTCTAAACACATTATCTTCTGGTTTCGTTATGTTGATGACATGTTAGCTTGTTTTGACAGTTCTTTTGAGGTTATCAATGAATTTTTAATTCTTATTAACAGTATCCACCCTAACATAAAATTTACACTAGAAACAGAACAAAACAGGGCTATAAACTTTCTAGACTTAAATATCAAGATTAACGCAGACAATCTATTCGAATTTTCCATATACAGAAAACCAACACAGACATAACAATACCAAATGAATCTTGTCGCCATAATACACATAAAATAGCAGCATACAGATCATTAGTACACAGAGCTTTAACTATCCCACTAACAAAATCAGATTTTAGCAAAGAGATATCAACCATTAAACAACTAGCACATGCAAATCATTACAATCCGAACATGATTGACAGTTTAATTAAACAAAAAGATTATAGGTTAGCTATCAAAAGAATATATCCCATTGACAATCAAACAGAAGACACAAATTACATATCTATATCATATTTTGGCAAAATATCAGAAAAAATTGCACATATACTAAGAAAAACCAACAATTATAAAATAACATTTAAAACCAACACTAACACTTTTTCATTTTTATTTAATGCTAAAGACAGAACACATGATATCATGAAATCAGGCATTTACCGTTTAAATTGTTCTTTTTGTAGTTCGGTATATATTGGACAAACACTTCGAAATTTTGCCATAAGATATAAAGAACACGTACGTCATTACAAAAATAAACATCCTGAAAAATCGAATTACGCCAAACACCTTTTAGAACAAAATCACACAATGACTCCTCAAAATAATATTAAATTCCTACATTTTTGTAATAACAAACGCAAATTAGACATTTTCGAAGCCTTTGAGATATACAAACACAAACTCAGGGTACCTTTAATGAATGAACAACTTGAGCTCAGTAATTCTCCATTACTGAAAGTATTAGATATTTAATTCTGATTATTATTATTATTTTATCTAGTTACCTATTTTTGTATCTACCTTAGCGACGTGTTTGTTTATAATTATATTACCTTTGATAATGACAGCATAGCTGTCGAAACAATATTGTCAGGTTGTATTTTAATAAAACTGTGAAACTTTTAATAATCTTTATTTATTTCATTCTATTTTTAAATTAATTAATTAAGAAATCTAAATTAAATTTTAATTCTCTAACATCCCTAAAAAATACTGATGGAATATATATTTTTTTCAAAGAAGTACCGTTTAAATTTGATACATCGTGGTAATTCTATGTGTATAATGAATCTCTTAATTGTGGTTTTTGAATTATTAATTAATATTGTTTATTATAAATAATAATAAAATTCCACTACGTGATTACAAAATGTTTGTATATTTAAAAACTTTTTTTTATCAATTTTTAGAACTGCGATACACAAAAATTAAACATTGTGTAAAATTTAACAGTTTAACTAGTATATTGTAATACCTAAACTTCAGTTTCTAAATGTTTAACTGTTCAAATATAGTTTTCTAAATTCTATTTTAGTTTAGATTGTGAGTAAATAATTAGAAGATACTTTCGTCTCTATTTATCTCTTTTTTATTTGCAAGAGAAATATTTAAATAATTATTTTAAAGTTAAAAGCAACATTCTTACTGTAAATACAACTCCAATTATATTGATCTTGGATTCTATTATCCAATCCATATTCATTATAAATAGTAGATTATACCACGAGTCAATAATGATAGCTACTATTCCCGCGGAATATTTACGACCCGAGCCGCGTCAGCGGCGAGGGAGTAACATTCCAAGGGAATAATAGCCATTATTGCGAGTAGTATACTCTACTTTATCTACGACTAAATTATTAATTTTAAATTTTTAATGAACAACTTTATTTGCCAATAAAATTAACATTAGTAATTGTACAATTAATGAACTGAATTGCTCGTGAACTGCTATCAATAACTTTGGAAGAGTTTTCAATACAAATATTTGGAATTTCGGTTGCTGTAAAGGAAGAAGATGCTTCATTACTATTTATCTGTTTAGCAATAGTATCTGCTGTAGTTGTCTTGTTTCTCATAGAGTGATCAATGTATCCTTCAGCTACCTGTGTAGATCGCCAGCCCCCATGACGCTTTAATCCAGTTATATCGCCTCCTCCATCAATGTACAGAGTGGCAGATGATCTGCGATAACAATGGCCGGTATAACTTTCAGGATTGGGCAAGTTTAAATATTTGGCAATTTGTCTACCAATGTCTGCAAATTTGTTTTTTCCTACGCGTTGTATTGTACATTTGGATTTTTGATAATTTAGAAAGAATGAATTGATTTTTACATGTGACGGACGGAGATCGATGTACTTCTTTACAATGTTGTAAAACGTACTGTTTATGGTGAATGATCGTACAATTTTGGTTTTAGTCTTGGGTATTGTTATTAATAAGTGTGTTTGGAGATCCTTCACATCTTCTATATTCATTTCATAAAGCTCGATTGAGCGGCATGCGCCCATAATTCCAACAATTAATATAACCTGAAGCAAATAAGAATATGAGTTTTTGAATAGATCAGATTAAATATTATGTACATTTACCTTATGTAAAAGAAAAACTTCATCAGGAGCTTTGTCAATAAATTTCCTAATTTGTTCTGGGGTCAGAGTGGAAGACTTCTTTGGTTGAAATCCTTCAGATTTTCTTTTTAAAAACGCTCGTAGTTTGCCATATTTTTCAATATCAACGTCATGGTTTATTCTCAACATAGATTTAATTATTGAATAGAATGACCATAATGAAGATGGTTTGTATTTTGCACTTAATTCAGCGAAATAGGCTAGTAGAACATTTTCGGAAAATGAGTTTGCGTTTTTTCGAAGACGCCATTCGTTGAAGATCGCGTACGTTTTATTATAAACTGATTTCGATGTTTCCGGTATCAAGGTAGATGTTGTTGTTGCAGCCAGTTGTGCAATTTCTGGTGGTGTACAGGTAAAATACTCTTCATTTTCATCCATCTCAATACACAGTACGCGTTTGACACTGACACCAACTGACACTTTTGAGTTTTTGTATTTTGTTTCCATGGTATTGTTTAATTTGAGAAACTGTGATTGGACTGCAAGCGGGATTAACAACTATTAATCCCTCCTCATTAATCCCTAAGCGAATAATATATGGCATTATACTGCAAAAACCGCAAGTATAATACCTACGTTATGTATTAGTCGTAGATAAAATACCATAATCAAGTATAAAGTACTAATAAGTATAATACTAAATATTGCATTATAATAAAATATTATAATGCAAGCATTAAAATTAAAAAAAATAAAATCGTGGAAGTTTAACCAGTCCTGTAGCCTGTAGCCCTTAAGGAAGGGAGAGGTGCAGCTTGTAACTCCTCATATTGCTAATAATAATTAGGGATTACACTTTAAAGGAAAAATTCCTATTCCTCATGCTTACGAGGTGTGTAAATTAAGTAATGAGACTGGCAACGTAGCGTTCGATCTGGCGACACTTGGGACGCGGGACTTGGAGGAGCGGCAGGTGAACATGTGATACGCCTTCAGTACGAGTTTGAACTCGCTAAAGTCATTTGGTTGACCGTAGCGATTTTTTTTATGAAACAGTTTTTTCTAGTGCGTTCTAAAAATGAGTGACATCAATTTCGAGCAACGGTGTGCTATCAGGTTTTGCTTCAGACTTGGGCACAGTGCAACGGAAACTTTTGCAAAACTTCAGCAGGCCTACGGAAACAGTGTTTTGTCAAGGGCCCAGGTTTTTCGGTGGTTCAAGGCATTTTCAGAAGGAAGAGAGTCGATTGAAGATGAACCACGAAGCGGAAGGCCTTCATCTTCAAGAACCGATGAAAATGTCAACAGAATCCGGGATCTTGTGCGTTCAGATCGTCGGTTGACAGTCAGAATGATCAAGGAAGAGTTGAATTTAACTCGCACCATCGTACATCAGATTTTGACCAATGAATTAGGGATGAGAAAAATCTGCGCAAAAAAAGGACATCAGGAGGGAAAGGTGCCTTGACTTTTTGGAATCGATTGAAAATGATTCCCATTATCTGGAACGTGTCATTACTGGTGACGGGTCTTGGGTGTTTGAGTACGACTCGGAAACCAAGCGCCAGAGCATGGAGTGGCACACTTCAACCTCTCCAAGGCCCAAAAAAGCAAGAATGAGCAAGATGAAGACCAAATGCATGCTGATTTGTTTTTTTCGATAGCCAGGGAATCGTCCACAAAGACTTTGTGTCTCAAGGCCAAACGGTCAATCAACACTTTTACCGAGCGGTTCTTGAAAAACTTCGAAAAAAGGTCATTCGTGTGAGACCAAACATCAAGACTCGGTGTTGCATCACGATAATGCGCCTTGTCACACAGCAATTTCAATAAACGAGTTTTTGGCCAGTAAAACATTCATGTGGCTCCTCAGCCTCCTTATTCGCCTGACTTGAGTCCTTGTGACTTTTTCCTCTTCCCGAGATTGAAAAATCACCTCAAGGAACTCATTTTGGGACACTTGAAAACATTCAAACGGCTGTAACCAACCAGCTGAAGGCTATTCCAGTATCCGAGTTCCAGCACTGCTATGAGGATTGGAAGAACCGTCTCCAGCGCTGTGTGGCTTCCCAAGAAAGTTATTTTGAGGGAGACAATATTGAATTGTAATTCTATTCGAATAAAAAAAAATTGAAAAAATCAGTCTCATTACTTAATTTACGCACCTCTTATATGCCAAGCTTTATTTCTGTATAACTTTTTTTATATTTTCTATAATATTCGATACTATTCCACTTTTAATTAATCTGTTCCACCTACTCTTTCTTTATTCTATCGAACGTGTTCTCTAAATCAACAACTCTCTCTAAGTCTCGTGATGTTTTCAACCAGTTGGCTTAGAATTCGAGTAAAGATATGATCTAAGGTGTTTTATTCTTTTTAAAACATTGTACGTCTTCCACATTTTGATTTTATTCTTTCTTGTCTCTGATATTTTTGCATATATGCAATTTTCCATCATACTCAGCAGCGTATATGACATTCATACAGAGCTTTGGCAATCTTTTGGGTACCATTTTTTTACAGATTGGAAGATAGATCATGCGTAGCAGCTTGTTCCGTTCTCCAAATTTATTACATACATTGAATTAAGGCAGTTATTGTTATTTTTTGTTCTTCCTATTTGAAATTTCATTGCAGTACTCTGTAAAATGTAATCTCAGTAGGTTACTTACGACAGTAAGTCTGCCCCCTTGAAATACACTTATTAGGCTATTTAAGAATTCTATAAAAGTTGGATTATTTTATAATAAAAAAATAAATAACGAACGTGCATGTATAACAATTTTATAAATAAAATTGTTCACGAAAAACACCACATTAGTAAACATAGCAAGAGATTTTTCTCTTTAAACTTTCAATGCTAACCTGATCACGAATTATGTCAGTCAGTGCCAAAAACGTGTACACTATACAGAACAGGCAGTCAACTTTTGATGAGAGATTTTAGACTTGAGACTTTTTTCTTTGCTGAAGAGCTAGGCTATAACTAGTATTACTACGACGGCATATGTTGTCTGTAAAACACCTATAATGATGTTTATTTTTCTGTAATCATGCTACAGTCATAAAACGTGACTGAATTTTAAAATCTTCCATCATATAAGAGAAGTTTTTCTCTTCGGCGTGTAGTACCCGATTGATGTTGAAATTAATTTTAATTTCCTTAAACATAAAAACTTGTTTTCTTCTAGAAAATTCGAGCCGTATCATAATGTGTAATGTATAAGTGTTGTAAGCAAGTAGCAGCAGCAATAATAATCAGTGTATAATGATTAATCAAAAACGGAACGGGTAGGTATATAAAGAGTTTAATCCTTTAGTTCAACCATAAATTCCGATAATACCTTAAGCTTCCATTAATTTCGTGTTATTTTTAATTTATAAGCTTCGATTAGTTAATTTATGGGTTTACCATATATGTACTAGCACATCACTGGTATTTGTTTAATCGAGATAGCGAGGTAGACCACCTAACAAGAATTTGTAAAATTATATAAAGAAATTGTTCGGCAAAGAGGTACTGGAGGCATGATGTTTGCGAATGTATGTACATACGCTGCACGAAAAAGATTTAGGCAAAAAGAAAACTATTGGTTTACATATAGATAAGAACAGTTTACCGCCGAATCATTTCTATTAGAATTCATGCCTACCGGTAACAAGACATTAGGACATCATCCCGATACACGTAGTAGAGTAGGCCGTTACAGGGCGACCACCAAAATCCATTTGTGTTGGATGGAAAACAGTCCTTACTAGAGGTCTGATTTTATAAAATTCTCAAAACTTCTATAGCACCCACAGTCGCGAGGACACTGCGCGGGCGGGCTGTTTATGCGGCTGTAATACTGTCTACGTAATATAATATAGCCTTTGTCTTATTTAAAGTGATGCTTTTTCAATATATAGAATGTAACTATTTTAAGTAAAACTGCGTCATGACATACTTCCGAGTTAAAACCAAGTTTAAAAATCTAATAGCATTTCTTCTGCGATTGGTTTTTTTAAGATACGAATATATCAACACTTTTAGTTTTTTAAAACTGCCAATATTGCAATTCCTTCAGCGGATATTTTTTCAAATGTGAAACAATTATTTGCTTATGCAAATTAGCATTGGTTAAATAGTAATTATTTGATGTAATATATACGGCATAAATAATTAAAGTTTCGAATTTTGTGTAAAAAAACTCTAAATGTTTTTAAGAAAAGGAAAATAATGCAGGGCTATAGATTACTAATTCATTTGATCCTAATTCTTAATGTTTCATTTCATACCCTTACAAATGTAACCAAAAATTCACTAAATACCAGACATATAGGTAGTCCAGTTATGTTCCAGTTATGTCGGATAGTTCGGGCGTAAAAGGCTTTATAATTCAACATAAAAACTCAGATGTGCAATTCTAAGATTTATTTCTTATGTGCGTTACTGCTATTGTTTAGCAACGTGGGTTGTTGCTTTTTGCGTTTCGCAATATAGGATGTTACTACTACAGACCACTTGTGAGGTTGATATTGATGAGATCTGTAATAGTATATTTAGATACGAGATCGGGTCAATACTTAACTATGAGTATTGTATAATATTTTTTACACTAAAGACACTACTTCAAAATAAAAATATATTTTATCAAAAAGTCGTAGTGGTAAGGAATCATAAGTTATAAATCGTATTCTTATAAGAAGTACTTATAAATCGTAACCGTTCTGTTATTATATTTGTTTTCAGGGCAACCAACAACGATTTGATAAGTTCAGCTTACTGTGGTAGTTAACAAAGAGGAAAACGAATAAAAATACGTCGGTAGCGAAAAAGGTAAGTTAACCGCACAGTGCTCTGTTTGCTTGGAAGTTGTAGGTTCGGCGTGATTTGACACTCGGTTTCGACCTGGGCGATATAAGATCGGGATTCTCCGGGATCCTCTGAAAACATGTTCTAACTCACTACCACATAAATTAGTCCCAAACTCATTTTAAGACAATCAAGCAATCTACTCAATTACATAAATCAAGTGTCCACATGAGCGGAGTCGAGAGATGGAATTCAAACAGTTATTCCCTTTTATTGTATCTTACATTGATTGTAATAAGTGGCAAGAGATGAATAAACTTTTAATTTGTGCAATAATAAAATTTCGTATTCTAGGCCATTTTGTAGGATTTGTAATGGGTGGTTTTTATTTTAAAATCTGAATACTTACCAACAGCAAAGTTGTTAGTACTCATTAAACACTTGTATACTTGTTATTCCAGTGTAATGAAATTTAATGCACTTTAAACTCTTGTGTACACTGAGTGCACAATGTTAAAATTAGAAATTGAATAGCATGGAAAGAGCGGGAGATATGATGTGCTTAATTTCCGTGTAAACACCGTTTAATGCTGCTCCACCCTTATAACAAGCGAAAAAAGGCTGTATTCTGAAAGAATTAGTTTTGTAATACGATGTAAAGAGAAATGCTCTTTTATTAGAACAGCACACAACATTTTTCGTTTAAGCTCTAAAAATTAGATTATAATGGAAAAAAATAATTAAAGTGCTTATGACATGACTACTACTACCCTTTTCAGATGTATTGAGTCGTCACTCTGGATGTAAATACTAAGGAACCAAAAGTTTTGAAAAACTAGTAGTCAGTGGTTGAACATTAAATCAAGATGTACCGCTCTCTCCAAACTCATAAATGTTTATTTACATATAACTCCATGACGACATGAAGATATTCGAACGAAGCTTGAAGAAGAACAAATATTAATTATAATTAGCAAATGTTAATAACCAGAAAGTGACACTTATTCGACAGTTGACTTAGTGATAAAACACTAATTTTATTAGTGCTTTTTGTTGTGCAAGTATTAAGTGAAAATATTTTATTTCTGTTAGAATGGTAATGAAAATACCAATAAACAATATTTTTTAATAACTAATTTTTCTTTCTTTTTCTCCATCACTATCTGTACAACGAACCGCTAAGAAATCCAAGGAAGAGGCTGTTATGCCCATTCTTAGCTCTTTAGTATCAGGTCAGACCTAAAGTCAAACCCTGTTGGTTAAAAAATGGAGATTGTTCTCCAAACCTACCCTTAGGGCAAACTAATCTCAGAGAAGGTAAAACTGATTTTGCGGGAACTAACCAAAAAGATGAGTGTAATGACATCACCGGTCCACAGTTTACGAACAATTATTTCCATGCAGGAGTGATGTGTCCTGTGTCAATGGCCACGTTCAAAAGTGGTTGCAGGAAATAGCAACCAGACTGAAACCGTGGGAAGACACAGAACGTAAAGACATCGTTAAAACCTCCAGGGCCGTAGTTTGAATCCAAACAGACCTTCTGGAGGCGAAAGATCCTTTGAAGATTCTGGAGCTACTCAAAACCCAAAACAACAATCTAAATATACACGAATGAAGAATTATCTCCAGTAAAACAGAAACTCAGGGTGTAATCCTGGTTCTTGCAGTTGACGCGGGTTCCATGAAGGAGCTGAGTAAAGGATTTAAAGCCTATCTCGGCTTAACTCAGGTAAACTTTAGAACCTCGAAAAAACCTAAAGAACGCGAACATCCTCGTGATAGTTCAAGTAAACCTCCACCATAGTAAAGCAGCAACTGCTGTTTTCTGTAAACTGTTGGCAACAAACAACATCGATGTCGTCTTCATTCAAGAACCCTGGCTAGTCAGGTGTAACGCATCAGGCGTCAACAGTATCAAGGGTCGTCTAATATACAAAAAAAATCTTGATACTGTATGAATCGGTGTACTTGTTAGGGAAGAGCTTCATGCTCTAAAACTGACAAACTTCTGTTCTAGAGATCAAACAGTTATCAATCTGAAGACACCATTGGAGCGAAATTTGAGGAATATACACTAGTAGCCTACTGCAGACCCACAAACCTGCAGCTCATTGTCGGGGTCGGCTCAGACTCTCATCATGAGGCATGGAGAAGCAGTAACAACAATAATAGTGGTGAATGTCGCTTTGGTTTTATTATTTTCAATGATTTGGAAATTTTGAATTGGGGGAGGGGAAACAAACTCACGTTTGTTACACGTACTCGCAAAGAGATAATAGACATTACTTTAGCTACCTCCTGTATAGGCTCCTAAATAGCTCATTGGTATGTGTCAGAGAAATCGTCACTTTCGGATCACAGATATATTCGCATGGAAATCAGTAACATTGATAAGCCGCTAGTGGAGTATCGCAACCCGAGAAATACGGTTTGTGAGAACTACAGGCAAGACCTTCGGGACAACTTGAATGACATTAAAAGGACAATCAAAGATAGTATAGATATCGAGCTAATCTGTTAACAGCTATAAGAAGTGATTACTCACTCGTTCCATAACAACTGCCGGGTCATTCGAAAATCCAACAGCAAATATGTCAGCTGGTTGAACAAGGACCTTGTAGAACTACGGAAAAATACGCGCAAGCTATTTAACAAGGTGAAAAGAACAGGTGAATATACTGAAACCAATAAGAAAACCTTGGAGACAGATCTTCAAGCACACCTTCCTGGCTCTCTAAGTAGTTCTCAACGAAATCAAATTAAGGAACAATACAATCTCCCATTACCGTCCTATAGGGAGGAAAAGAAGACTGGCAGATTTCGAACAGAATCATAACAAAAGCATTGAGTGGGCAAAAAACTCTTTCGATCCATACAAAGCTTCTAGCCCAGACGGTATCATTCCTGTGCTATGATAGCAAGGTAGAACAATCCTGGTGCCTTGTCTATATAGACTACTAAGAGCAAGCCTGGCTACGGGTTATATTCCCTCTGACTGGAAAGGTTCCAAAATGATCTTTATTCCTAAACTTGGAAGAGACCCCTCTCAGGCAAAGATCTACAGACCTAGTTCTATCATCTTTCATGTTAAAGATAATGGAAAACTGATCGATAAATATATCAGAGGGAGTTTACCTGCAAGCAGCTTATTTCATCTTCATCAGCATGCCTGCCAAACAGGAAATTCATGCGAGTCCGCTCTTCATCACTTGGTAATGAAAATCGAGAAGGCAATCAATTAACAAGAAATTGCGCTGACAGGTTTCCTTGATATCGACGGAACCTTTGATCATACCTCCTTTGAGTCAACGATAGCTAAAGCAAGATAGCGTGGAATAGACGACACCAGTTGCAGGTGGATTAGCAATATGAGTCACGAAAGGAAAATTCAATCAATCCTATCAGCGAAACGATGGAGGTTATAGCACGATGGAGAGTATAGCTGTCAAAGGTTGCCCGCAGGGGAGGGGAGTCTTAACATGGTAGTGGATGAGATCCTCATCGACCTGAATAGGCAAGGCTATTACATCCAGGTGTATGCCGATGATTTGGTTATACTTATCTCGGAGAATTTTAACAATACAATTTCAGAGCTCATGTTAAGTGCCCTAAGCATTGTTGAAAGATGGTGTACCAAGAAGAACCTTAGCGTAAATTCTTAGAAAACGAAACTAATACCATTTACTAGAAAAAGGAATCTGAACAGGATTATATTGCCGGAATTTCTTCAACAAACAACTTCAAGTGAGCCAGGAAGCAAAATATCTAGGCATCATCTTAGACTCGAAACTAACCTGAAACTCACAAATTAAGAATGCTGCCAAAAAAGATAAAAGGACCCTCATGGCAACTAAGCGAGCACTGGGTAAAACCTGGGGTCTACAACAACACATACATGGTGCATTGGCTGTATACAGCAGTCCTCGGACCCAGGATTACTTATGGTTCGCTAGTATGATGACCCAAAGTAGAGCAAAGGCAAGCCAATTGGGAGTTATCAAAACTTCGGAGACTAGCCTGGAGACAATGACTAGCATCACGGGGACAATGAGAAGCTTCCCAACTGCAGCTCTAGAAAACCCTTTTAAACCTGCCACCGCTAAATGGCATACTAGAATTACTATCATCATAAATAACTCACTACTGGAAATGAGCAGTGATGTCGTGCCTGTAAGACAAAATTATAATAAACTCTTTACCATTCAGCCTGAATGGAAGGAAGGGCTCTTACAACAACTCTGTCGGTTGAATGACCTAATCTGGTATACGGATCGCTCTAAAACTGTCACCCACACAGGCGTGGGGATATATGAGAAATATGGATAATAAGTTTAGTGCTTATGCATCTCTGGGGAGGCTTGCCACTGTCTTCTCAGCTGAAACTCATGCCATAGACATTTGTGTGGAAGAAAACTAAAAAAGGAATTATCAAGGTAAAGAAATTCTTACCCTTTCAGATAGTCAGGCTGCAAGGAAAGCCCTATCTAGCCACCGAATTCGACGTTAGTATGGGATTGTCTGCAAAACCTTATAACCCACTATAGGGTAACCCTGATGTGGGTTCCGGGGCAAAAGGGGATCGCAAGCAATGAAAGGGCCGGCTCCTTAGCAAAGAAAGGAGCAGAGACGCCATTTATGGACCCTGAACCTGTTTTTGTAGTCACCAACACCACCGTCCGCAGCTAAAAGGCTGGACTAAGAGACAGCATTAACATCAGTGGAACAGTGTCGAGGGACAAAGACATAGTAAACTCATGCTACGAAAACCATCTGATAAACTAGCTGATGATATCCTGCCATTAAGCAGACAACAAATTGGACCAGTAACAATAATTTGGTCTAATAACTGGTCACTGCAGCCTAAGAAAACACTTTCATAGAATGAACATTATTAATAATGAAAGAACCCACATGCAGAGTTTGCAATGAGACTCTTTTTATGCCGAATGAGAATAGGTCATAATTGCAATCAATTTTTTAAAATTTCACATACAGGAAAAAGAAAACGTGTTCTGTATGCTACGCATGTTTATCTCCAAATAAATAAAATTATTTTTAAGATTCTAAATCTTCTTTTATGGTTACATTTGAAGTATAATTACCCTATTTTAATTTCTTTTTTGAGAAGAAAATATGTATAGCTTTAAAAGAAAGATTTATTTAAAGCCCTATAAAGGGATGAAATCGAAATATTGGATATTAATATTAGTTACATTAGGATAGAAAACAGTCTTTTTATGCTAATACTCCATCTTTTTCTAACCAAGCGGTGTCTCTGCTTCTGTAACCAATTCCCGATGTTCCAGAGAGGTGCCCAGACAATGGCCTTTGCGATTGCACATAATACTTATTTTCATAAAATTCTTGACTTTCTATTTATTAAACAGTACATATGTATAGTGGAAAGTGAAGAGATAGTTTACCTCGGTGATCTGGAGTATTCTCCGTGTGCATTCTAACTAAGGGTTAAATACACTTGTAAAGGATAATAAGAAATAATCCTAGTAAACAATTATATAGATTATTGTATGAAGTTTATATCATTTATTAAGGCGTACATAAATAAAGAACATATCTTAACCTAACCTATAATATCAATAATTAACCAGCAGTCTCATTTCTATCGTGATTGCAATTTGTAAAGTCAACATAAATACGACTATAGAAAGATTGAAGAGGAAGTTGGTTGTGTTTAAAATGATAAAGCACGATGAATGTGCTGCTACAGTGCAAAGAGTTGATAAGGCACCCCTTTTGTTAAACACAAGTGTGCATTAATTAATAAATACACGTAATTATTAGCCTCACTCAGCGGTTTGTTTAAGAACAACGGATGACGTAGTGCGATAAAGTAAAAGGAATACTTTGCTGGTTATATATTTTATAATGTAGACTTTCATTCAGATAAGAAGTTGCATAATAGTATATTAAAGTATTAGTTTCATAAGACGCGTTTTTATCGCACGCGTCCGAGTTTAGAAAACGACCCGCGAAGCGGGGAGTTTTCTAACGGACAAGTGCGCTAAAACGCCTTATGAAACGAATACTTTATACTATTTTTTATACTTGCGTCGTTATTTCGTTAATTATTAAAAAATAAATTCGTTTTAAATAAGATTTGTTAGTGAAATTTTGTTAAGTACTTTTGACAGTTGGCTACACTGAAAATTCAACTTCAGCATTTGTTATTTACACGACCTCCTTGATTTGACGTTTCGTTTGACCAAGAAGGTAAAATCGTATTAAAAAGAATTTAAAAATCCCACTACTGAAAATAAACTTGGTAATACATATGTAAGTGCAAATATATCTTTACTAAATTAAAAGATTAGAATCACTAATTTTCACGTAAATACAACCAACTTCTTTACTAACTGTAACCTAACATCATCACATTCTAACCTCAAAATAGCGATTTTAGCATTGTTTTTCTTATTAATTACCGGCGACCGGCGCGATTTTTTTTTCGGATTATTGTTCTCTAAGTTATCCTCTACAACTCAGTATAATTGGTTTAAAACTGGGACGATTTTCCAGCTGCAGACGATTGGTCAATGGAGGAGTGTAAGGGAAGCTTAGCAGATGCAAAAGTCTTCACGCCAAGTGTGTCAGTGATGCCTCAACTTGAGGGTAATGTGGAGCTTAAGCCTGTTGTCACGCCAGTGGTGTCATTAGAAAATGTAAGTCTGACTTGTAGCGACAAGTTATTTATTACATAATTTGAATTTATATGAATCTTTAGATACAACCGATGGTTGGTACTTTGAACGCTGCGCAGACTCAGTATTTAAATCAACTGACTGATGCACCAGCTGTTACGCAGCAACAACAGCCTGTTAGAACAAACACACAAAGAGCTAGGGTACCATCACCATCAAAAGTAAAATTCTGATTTTCTTACGTTTACGAAGATTCTAAAATACATTTTTACAGATTCCTGCAAGTGCTGTGGAAATGCCAGGTGATTTGAATAGCAGCATAACTTATAACTTAAATGAAATAAGTTGCACCCCACCTGAATTAAGAGAAGTAGCCCATGGGGCTATCAACAAATTGCTTCCAAAAAAGTCAGAGGATGCATACAAAAAAGAGTACACCAAATTTAAAAATTGGTGTCAAGAAAAAAATGTAAAATTAATTTCTGAAAATATACTAATAGCTTATTTTGAAAAGCTAAGCAAAACATTAAAATCTTCTAGTTTATGGTCGATTTACTCCATGCTTAGATCGTGCATAAATGTTTATAAAAACGTAGATATAAAAAATATGCAAAACTACAGGCATTTTTAAAAAGGTGCTCTGATGGTTATGAGCCCAAAAAATCTAAAATATTGGAATTTAACCATATTGATAGATTTATAACAACTGCAGAAAATAACCAACATTTAGCTATGACAGTAAGTAAAATTTTGTGCTAAATACTTTCAATTTTTAATGTATTTCAATTATTTAAGGTTGCGTTAATAATGGGATTCTGTGGTGCCTGCCGAAGAGATGAATTGACCAACATGTTAGTAGACGATATTGTGGTCAAAGATGATGTGGTCACTGTGACTGTAACAAAAACAAATAATAAAGTTCGAAAAGAATTCTTAATTACAGAGAAACTGTGGATTGATTTAATTAAGCAATATTTGAGCCTAAGGCCTAAGAAAATAAACCACAGGCGGTTTTTTATAACCTACCGCAATGGAAAATGTATTTCTACTCCTATCGGTATAAACACCATGGGAAAAGTTCCTTTTATTATTGCCACTTATTTGCATTTAGCCAACCCGAAGCTTTTTACAGGTCATTGCTTTCAACGTTCAAGTGCTTCCCAATTGGCAAACAAAGGTGGCGATTTAATAACTATAAAACGGCATGGAAGTTGGAAGTCTTCAGCTGTGGCTGAGGGCTGTATTGATGCTTTAGTTAAAAAAAAATTGAAGTAGCTGAATTGCTATCTAATAAGCCATGTACTTCCACTTCAACGGCTCAAGTGGTAATTGACCAGTCTTCCACTGCTTCATTTTTACATGAAGAATCACACACTTTTAGCAGCAACCCAATAACGGGTCAACAAAACATTGTTGAGGGGCAAATTTACCTTCATTTAAGATTAATGCCCAGGACACTTCTGCTGTTACAATCAAAGTGTATAATAACTGTACTTTTAATACAAAAGATGTATAAAGAATAATTTGTGAATTTATTAAATAATTTTTAATTTAATTAATTTATTTTGTGTATGTTTATTTTATATTTTAAAAGTTTGGCATTTTATCACATAACAACATAACCGCACTTTTAAATATAATAAGTTTGACATTTAAGAACAGCTGTTAGGTGCTACCAGCTTTAAAAAACAAAATTTTACTGTTTCCAGTACTCTAATAAATCTCATTAGGACACGCAAATGCGTGTCCTAATAGAGTTCATTAGGACGCAAGTATAAAAATAAGAAGAATGTGTATGTTTAATGGTAATGATTCGCGTCTAAAATTGGCTATATGCAAAACATTTATAAATTTAGAACAAATAAGCAATTTTACACTATTATAGGAGATAAAAATAATATAAAAATTAATATAATAAAAGTATAAAATAAATGTGATGCATATGTTTAGAATCAGATAATTACTGAAGTCTCAGTCTGTACATATATGCACATAATACTCAAACTGTGAGTAGGTAGGGTAGATAAATAGAACTGGAAAGGAAATTTTAATAATATATAAATTTCCGGTTTGGGAAATTTATTTCCGACAGCAAAATGGGCAAAATATTCATATTGGAAAGATTTGCTAGCTCAGATTAAGCTAAGCGGTCGTTTCGTAAACTAAATTGAGGTGACATACGGGTGATTTCACAAAATGTGACATTTTTTATGAACAAAATTTACCTTTAAAAATGGGTAGAGATTTACCTATAGCTTTAGTATTGCGGTGACCCACTGTTATTAGTGTCATAGATTTTACAAAATAGATGAAGCAATTTCCAGTGTCGAACATACATAGAATATCAACCACTTTGCCCTAAAATAGCGACAGAGATTAAAATTCGCACAAAATTCAATCTGATTACAATTCACCTGTTGCATTCACAATGATCATTCTCGAGTTATACAGAGTGTCCCAAAAATAACGAACGATATTTGAATACGAGATAGTTGATGATGTGTAGAGAAAACTTTTCTTATAACTTTTTCTTTTCTAAAATGTTTAAATGTTAAAGGTTGTTTAAAGTTCAAGTTTTGCACGCTCAAGTTAGTGCAAGTTCTGCTAGACATTATCTTTAGGTTTTATAATGATGAAGATTGTAGTTTGTTAAACTTGAACAATGGTAAAAATTTGCTCATTTTGGTATCGGGGAGGTCAACGGACAAATTATATATCATTCTGTTCGTCTTGATGAGTGGATTCTAATAGTACCAAAATCAAGAACAGGTTCCCGAGAGAACATAAGTTATTAATACATTTGTGGGTTTACACTAAAATGGACACCTTACGGAAGTAATCCATAGAATTCCTTTTCCCGTCACATCTTTTAAATAACCGATATAAAGTATCAAGTTAATCAAAATAATAGGTCATGTGTATAGAATATCTTAAGTAAATGCTTTTACTATGCATCTCTTTTATTCTTACTAATTAAAAATTATATCTGTTTTCCTTTATTAATAGTAGTAAAAGTATTTGCTACATTTTACTCACATGACACATTATGCTGATTCTGGTAAAATAAACAATTTGTCACATCTATTAAATCAGGCCGTTTAATAAATTGAACCGAATTTGATATAAACTCATCACTGAATGAAAAACTGATGAACATTTGATGGCTAAATAATACTGTAGTTTCATCATTTATAAAATATTTTACATAAATAATAGCTATTTATGTAACAAGTACATAATGTAGGACTTTATAGATGAGCTCAGTTTATGGCCGAGCGAGTGACGCGAGCAAGGCCTATAAAAAGAGCGAGTCTATAAAATTCGATTATGTAAGAGTTGCATACAATGCTTTATATCCGACTCCTACAATTGGCTAATTATCAAAAAAAAACAGTTTATAAATTTGACATCGATTCTTGACAGAACAAAATTTGACATGTAATATACAGTTGCCATTAGAAAACTGGATATACCAATACTTTATTTTACTACTACCACTTTATTTTACTTGTACAATAATAAGCCAGTTTACTGCCGCAAAACAATACAATAAACAGTACTTTATATTGCAATAGGACATAAAATTATTTATTTCCTATTATACAAGAAGATAGATGGCATCAAGTGTTCAGATGACAATACAGATTGTAATTATTATTTTCATCTTCCAAGATTATGAGGTTATGACCCATATTGTAAACATGATTTGTAATTTGATTAAAAATCAGTTTAGACCAAATTCGGTTCAATTTATTAAAAGGTCTCTATAAATGTGGAAAAATATTTATTCTACTAGAATCAGCATTTTATTTTAATTAATTTGATACTTGATATTGCGCCATTAAAAGATGTGACGGGAAAAGGAGTCATATGGGTTACTTCCGTAAAGTCCCTTTTCGTGTAAACCCACAAATGTGTTAATAACTTACTTTCCCTCGGGAGCCTGTTCTTGATTTTAGAACCATTAGAATCCACACATCAAGACGAACAAAATGATGTATAATTTGTCCGTTGACCTCTTCGATACCAAAATCAGCAGATTTTTACCATTGTTCTTTGTGCCGCAATGTCGCAAAATACTAAGAATGCAACTGTTGACCTTGAAATACATTCGTAAATAAAATACATGTTCTTTGTAAAATAAAAATAGTACTTGATTTTTGAAGAGAACATTCGGATTCTTAATAAGGTAAGTTAATTATGTAGATTAAAGGGCAATTTTTACTAATAGTGTTGGCGGCTTTTATTTAACTAATAAAAAATTTAAAACCATTCGATTTTCTAAGAAAATTACATTAGAGCTCTAATCTGCGATGTAAATAAATTGTATAAAACCTGAATAATTACTTGATTCCAGTAATCCTTTTCAATAAAACTGAAACATCATGGAATAAATAAACATTAAAAGCTAGGTACTATTTGTATTAAACAATTTCTTTTTCGTACTTCTGTGTTTTTAAATAAAATATTTCGTTATAGCTTATGACTTATGGGTTATGATTGTTATGAAGAAGACCTAATTCGCATTATGTAAATAGTTTATTGCGGTTATTAGATTTTTTGTTACAATAAAATCAGACTGTAAAACACAGTTGTGTACACAGAACATTTTTACGTTCTTTAATGACATTTGAAAGTAAACAGAAGAATACAGAAAAATAAATCCTACTTTTAATCTTAAATTAAAGAGCGGTTTTTAATTAAGTAGGTGTTTAAATAAAGTGCTAAATTACTACTAATCAGTTTTATATATATCGAATAAACTTTTGATAATTGATAATAAACAAACACTTAACCTTGACCAATATTCCTTCTCGGAATTCCCTGTCAACTCGGCGATTAAAATACATATCATATATGTACCATGCATTGTTGTTTTGGTTATCTCAATACTCGACTATTTTTATTTATTACAAAATATAACAGGACCGTATTAGCAAAAAGTATTGCAAGCAATTTCTTACAAATTAAAGAAATTATTCCAAGCTAGAAATTTTTGTTCAGTTTTAGATTCTGTATCTGTCGCTCTTTAACCATCTGCGTCATTGCTCGTTTGCTTTGAAACACCCTGTATTATTACCCTACTCATTGGAGATCACAAAACACCACTTATTAAAGAATTGGTCGAGTCCATGTTCGTTTGCCTTTGATGTCGCATTTTAGATCTTCGAAGATGTTTTCAGAAAGCTTTTGTAATGTGAAATACTACAAGATAAAGAAATATGTCCACAAGAAATAGCAAAGGTATCGATGTTTATATGTATGTACGTGGAACATTGTGTGAAGCTGTTTTAAAATCCTTCATCGATAAGCACTACCCTATGATGATTAGATTTTCTGGTCAATTTCGTTCCAGTCCACAGGCTGGACTTTGAGTAAGCGATATTCTAGAAAATTAGTATCAGTTACAGTCATTGCGATCACAATTGTCCTAATTGTACGCAAATTTTGAGCAATTCTGAAAGAAGAAGTCTACAAACCGGATTGGCAAGCAAATTCACACAAAGCATTAATTAAAAGAATTGGGATGATCAATAGTTAGCTTAATCGCCTTATCGCATCGTATTAGCACAAATCCCACGTTTGCGTTACAGCTAAGGGAAACTGTAGACAATCTTAACCAGATCTGCCAGCACCGGGCATTTACTACACAAACTTACATACAATAGTTTTTGGCATTTTCGACGAAGGAAGTCGACCATTTTAACTCCTTCTGTCAGTTAATCCACAATATATCTGTACCAAACGTCATATAAATCGGTTAATAAATAAAGGCGAGATAAGATTGGTACTTTAGTCCCGTTACCGCCCAGTAGATGTATGTATACATGTCGTGTGTCTATTTTAAAGGTATATATAACACTTCAACAATTAACATGCGGTTAACAACAAAAGCAGCTATTGAAACTATTTTCTAGCAACTATTGAAAGGTGTACATATGAGATGTCTGTCCAACAGGTAGTGTATACTTTCAAGAGATACCACTCAATGTAGATGCAGAGAGATTATTAAGAAAGTGAATTCATGTATGCTATTTGCAGTTTTCTTAGACATATTATTAGTATCTCATATAAATCATCAGGCAGAGATACACAAGCCTAGTCATAGCCTGTCCCAATACACCATTATAATAGTCTGTATCATACATATTGTACGTCTGTACATATTTATATACAAGCCTATGTACACATATCTACAATAGTATCTATATATAAAGGTGTAATTAAGTTTGAAGTTTTGTTTCCCTTTCCAAGTCTGAAGTGAGCTATTAGTGTCCAACTAGTTAGAAATAGTCGCGTAAACCATTCAGAAACAGCGAACATAACCTTAATTTGGAATAACTTATGCAGTTGAAGATGTAAAAGCAGTAGTTAATTAAGCTAGGAGACAAATTGTGATAAACTACTTACATACAGAGAAGCGAAGCAAGCATTTAGCGTCCCATTGTCTGTGATTTATCAAAGAATTAGTGGATGAAAAACGCCCTTTTATAAGAAAGGTTCTGAAAGGCCTGCAGTTCTTTCAAAAGAAGTAGAAGGCTACTAGAACTGAACGTGATTTCTATTGCGATAGAAAAGAGCTCCTCTTTACAAATAGTGGAGAAACCAGTGGAGTAACGTTTTTATCTCGGAACCGGTCAAAACTACTTCGATTTGAATAATTTTTTTTAAGTCTTGTAAATATAAAATACTAAAACCTTTACAAATTAGAAATTGACGCTCAGAACGGGAAATGTGGTGAAACTCGAATAACCTAAAACCATAACCAAGTGGTCCCGCACCGGTTGCTCGACCATCTCAGAACAGCATAATTTAATAAAGCCGCTATTAATTTATTTTTATTCCTTTTGGTTTAAATACGGCAGCCATATTTGTTTCGTGGTGCCCGACGTTTCTTGCACTTTTCTATGTCAACGAAAATCTTGATATCTCAAGAACAGTTGGTCGTAGAAAGTCGCGGTAAAAACCATTGCATTGTTCATATTTGGAACTAAATTTCTTGTTCTAAACGTAAATTTTATAAGATGCTTCCTAATGGGCGCAAATTAAGTCCGAAGTTTCACGCTGTTTTGCAAAATTTCGGCTTTTTAAAGTCTCATATTTCCAGATAATGGCGAAGTATCAGCGCTCATGCATTTTAAAAAACTACACAGTTAAGGCTAGTTTATGTTTAAACTATTTCAAATCTGAAACTTCAATATTTTGGTATTTATGGGCTTTTGAAATTCTCGTTTTCTTCACTTTGGACCTCAATATCTCTGATGGGCATAAATGGATTTTTTTTATATTATGTGGATATTAAGCAGTATATGATGGTAAACTATGGTGAAAATGGTAACTTTGATATTAGCTTGAGAACAGAGTTATGCTCATGTTAGCTGTCATTCAATTTACACGGATTGATAGGGAAATCGGCCACGGAAGAAAATACAAAGAAAAAGCACCCTTGTTATATTAATAACTTTAGTTATCACTGCAAAGACCTTTATCAGTAGCATATCACTATATATAATAATAGTAATAATAATAATTTTACTTCCCCAAACCAATATTAGCACCACAATAAAGTACATTTACTCAGTAATACTAATACTAATACTAATGGAAATGGTATACATTTACAGTTTTCAACTGAGCATAACTTTGTCCTCACGATAATAACAAAGTTAAAATTCTTACCACAGTTTGCCATCATATGCTGCTTCATATGCACGTATTATAAAAAAAATCCATCCATGTCCATAAGAGATGTTGAGGTCCAAAGTTGCTCAAAAATGAAGAAAACGAGAATTTCAAAAGCCCATAAATACCAAAATAATGAAGTTTCAGATTTGAAATATTTTGAACATAAACTATCCTTAACTGTGTACTTTTTTTAAAAGAATGAGTGCTGATACTTCACCATTGTCTGGAAATATGACACTCCAAAAAGCCGAAATTTTGCAAAAAAGCGTTAAACTTCGGACTTAATTTGTGCCCATAAGAAAGCATCTTACAAAATTTATGTCTAGAACAACAAATGTAGATCGAAATGTGAAGAATGCAATGGTTTTTACCGCGAATTTCTACGACCAACTGTTCTTGAGATATCAAGATTTTCGTTTACATACAAAAGTGCATGAAACGTCGTGCACCACGAAACAAATATGGCTGCCGTATTTAAACCAAAAGGAATAAAAATAAATTAATAGTGGATTCGAACTACCAATACATAGATGTAATAACACACCAAAAATTATGCTGTTCTGAGATGGTCGAGCAACCGGTGCGGAACCACTTGGTTATGGTTTTAGGTTATTCGAGTTTCACCACATTTCCCGTTCTGAGCGTCAATTTCAAATTTGTAAAGGTTTTAGTATTTTATATTTACAAGACTTTAGAAAAAAAATTATTCAAATCGAAATAGTTTGGACCGGTTCCGAGATAACGCTCTTTTTTTGCTTAGGGTTACTCCACTAAAACTACGTTTAAGGAGTCGAGCTCAGGAGAAGAGTGGAACTTTTTATTCAAGCACAGACATTCAATGCTTTCTCTACGATGTCAGATAACTTTTTACATTAGCCACTTTTACAAGTTAGAAACCTTCTATGACGATAAAGGGATAAACTACCCAAAAGAAAGGTTCACCATATCTTCCCTCATTGAGGTTGCCCCCTATTGACGCAGTACTTTCAGCATGTTGGACTTCTAATAAAGCTTAGTCAGGAGTGATTCATGCAGCACTACGCAGAGTGGATGAAGAAACCTTAATGTTTAAATTGGTTTCAAGAAGGCTTTCTACCTTACGTGAAAGCTGCAAGAAAGAAGAAAGAAATGCTTGAATGAAATGCCATTGCTCTTTTCAAGCATTCCAGCCCTATAAGTGTGTCTATAATTCAATATTTCCAACAACATTGAGATTTCTAGGTTGTCAAGTCATTTAACCGACAAGCTACAACCCATGGACAAGTGTGTCCTCCAATTCCAAACCTGTGAACAAAATGAAACGAAATTTTGGTGGAAAAGCCAGAACAGGCCGATAGGGATGTAATTTCTGACTCTTTATATTGTGAAGCTACTGAAGAACGACAACTTCAGGAATATAAAGGGTTTTTCTATTGGGGCGGGTCAATGTTGGCAGCCTGTGGCGGCCATGTTGTTTTGGTGGCGTCTGTCTAATATGTTGTTTAATCACCATGGCAAGTTACACGCTTGAGCAGCACGTCCAAATGATAAAACTTTATTATCAAAATGAGTGTTCGTTAGTGCAAAAGTTGCGCGCGTAGTGCCCATTTTACGGCAGACGCGGTGGCCCTTCAAAGTCGATTCTCCAACGTTTGGTGCGTAAATTTGAGACGACAGGTTCGGTAAACAGTCAACCAACACCCGTACGTCAGAGGAACGCCAGATCGGCGGACAACATCGCCGCAGTCCGTGAAAGTGTGCAGGAGAACCCGAGGCAGTCAATTCCTCGCCGTGCACAAGAACTCGGCCTTTTACAGACTTCAACTTGGAGAATTTAGCGTCGGAACTTGGGCCTACACCCGTACAAGATCCAACGGATCCAGGAGCTTTAAGTTAATGACCATAGACAACGCCGTTTGTTCGCTGGCTGGGCTGACGAGGCGCATTTTTGGATGAATGGCTATGTCAACAAGCAAAATTGCCGTAAATGGATCGACGCCCACACGAGGTTCACCAGGTGGCAATGCATCCACAAAGGTTACTGTTTGGTGCGGATTTTGGGATGGTGGTGTCATTGGTTAGTACTTTTTTGAAAACAATGTTGGTGAGGCCATCACCGTCAACGGCGAGCGCTACAGAACGATGATAACCGATTTCTTTTGGCCCATATTGAACGACATGAACGTAGACGACATTTGAGGGTATAGTTATCTCTCGCAGAGGTGACGTTAATTGGCCACCAATATCATGCGATTTGACCCCGTTCGACTTTTTCTTGTGGGGTTTCCTGAAGTCGCAGGTCCATGCCAATAAGCCGCAATCGACCGATGCCCTTAAAGTCAACATAACCAAGGCCATCGCTGAAATTCAGCCGGGTCTATGCGGCATGAGTCATTGAAAATTGGACTACTCGGATCCGTGCCACCGTGAGAAGCCGCGGCGGACATTTGAACGATTTAATATTCCATACATAATGGCATACATGGGCCTTTCAAATAAAAAAAGTGTTTCTTAGAGAATACCTCACACACAGCTTGTTTTATTCCACTTGAACATCGACCCGCCCTTATTGGAAAACCCTTTACAATTTGACAAAATTTTCTTGGCGGACTACTACAAACAAAATCAATACATCTATGTCTGCTGCATAAAATCTTATGACTCAGAAGAAGAAGCTTTTGAGGATTAAATATAAAGATGCCAAACCTTGGGAAAAAATGTGAGCTTTACTTATATTTATCTTTTTTAAGTTCGCAACTCTCTTGAATTTATCTAACCCCTAAAATAAATGGTTGATTTGACATGCAACCTTTAAAATCCTTTCGAGTGCACCGAAAATTGCGATTTCTTAATATAAACATAACAAATGTATTTTATTACTTCGTAATATGATCTCCACTTAAAACGCCAATAAATCACTTATTCATCCATTTTTCTTTAACAACAACATCGATCAATCATTAAAAAAATACATGGAGTGTACATACATAATTTTTCTTAACAATCGATGAGCACAAAATCTAAATAATAATATTTTTTCAAACGCTCATTTTTTAAAGCAAAGCATATAAAAGCACAAAAGATTTGCGTTTTAGTTTTTTCTTTCTTTCTATGATTTATGTTTCAGGAGACGGCTGACATTACTTTTCCAAATTCAATATGCAATGGTCATAACTTTTACAGAAAGAAAAATTCCGTAGTCGGTACTATTTATATGAAATGGGCACGTTTACAGAATTCAAATGGTTTGGAGTTGTCTTGTAGACGTGTAGCAGGCAGAGCTTTTTATACAATGTAAAATTGGCGCATTTCTCAAGAGAGAACGTTTTATCGAGATGAAAAAGAGAAGGTACAGATTCTGAAGATTTTTGTGGAATTTATACGGAAATTAATTTAAACATACTAGAAGCATTCGGAAAGATCTACTTCAGGTGTTTTCATTTTTGAACGGTACTTATAGGAAAAAAGCGTTAATGAATAAGTAGTATTCATTTCAAACTTGGAGATTTTTCAAAACTAATTGGTTTATTCTACTCGTGTTATCGTAATTTATCCACATAAGTGGTAAGTGAGGTGACGTTGACGAAATTCATAGAGGTTCCATCAGTCCAAGTCTGCCTAAGTTGCTTAATATTGTTAGACTGCCTGACTTTATCTATGCTACCTTCCCACTGTAGATTGCAATTTAAACCTCTGCCGAGGACGTCTTTAGTTTTTGAAGATATAATGACGAAAAGAAACTACTAATTCTTTAGTAAGTTTGTTAGCTGGATAAGACGCAATTTCAGGAAATCATTTTGAAAAATTCAAAATTACACTTCAAGGGTATGTTATTATTAGCTTTTCTATAAAATTTTAATTTTAAAAGTTACTTTTAAACTGAGGAAATATTAATTCACACTACATTACTGACATTAAAGAAAGTTTTATAATTATAAAAGACTCTGGTGATAAACATCAGCTAATAGGAACACAATGGATTTTGATAAATGCTACATTAACCAGCTATCTGTCACCCCGTTTCCGAATAATAACGTGCACTTCAGTGTTGAATCAAAACATACTGAACACAAAATATAAAATACGCCGCGCGATGGACGTCACTGTAATCTCAAAAATTCAACTACTAAATCCTTACTGTTATAACCTACAGAAACACAAAGGCTATTTTTATATAACGAAACACTTAACCAACCAAAATGTAGCTGTGCTGGAAGTATCAGCTTGATCCAAATAACACTGCTTTAGTTTTTGCCAGCTAGCCCCCAATAAGTCGGAGAGGGGCGGGGTAATACAAGATATAAAAGATAAAAAAACAAGCGCCACTTCGTTTAAAAACAATGCTTATTACTAAAGCTTCAAGCTTATCAGGAAAACGAAGAAATAGATCTTCTACTAAAATAGGGGCAACTTCCAATATTTTGGTCGTACCGTACATATATACTTACAAATGACGAACTGGAAAGTAATATTAAAATCATACAAATAAATAAATAATAAATAAATAAAACACACGTAGTGAAATGTAAACGTTCTAAGTAGGGCTTTATTTTACTTGCTATTTTCTATTGTGCAGATAGAAAAAAAAATGTAATGTTTCAACAAAAAAAAAAAAAAAGGTGAATGGTGATTTGTATCACAGTTGGTTGTACTTAAAACTACCCTACAACAATTCCACTATTCGAGATCTCGTTTTATCCTTAAAATTAACATGCATGCATAAATTGTAAACACATTGAGTAAATATATACATATACATAAATAAAATGACACATAATACATACAAATTTAGACCAACATCCCACCATTCGCTGATCCACGGCTGTATGTTTAAAGCCTTGCTTAGGGGGTTTTCGTTTCACCCTTCGATATTTGGTTGTTTTGCTCCGACCCGGTATATGTATAGATGTAGGTATGGACACAAAGGGGAAGAACCTTCCAATTAAAATACACGGTCAGACGGGCAGGAACAAGAATACACCAACGAACAACAAAACCCAAAACAAAAAAAAAGACCTACAAAGAAATCACCCTGTATATTGTATTATTTTCAAATATTTGAAGGTTTTTACCTTTCTATAAACTGAAAGGTCTTTTACAATACAATTCCCTCAAGGTGACGGCTAGGGAAATAATAGTACCTAAAATAAAAAGACATTTGTGAGATTTAGCGCAACGAGGTTTTAACGAACAGAAGTTACCTAAAATGCTTAGTACCAGAACGTAATCCGTCCAATTTGACGATTGATCGCATATAAATAATCAAGCGATCGTTCTGTTGAATGTGAGATTTATTCCGCTAAAGCGAATTAATATTTAAAACCAATTTCTTGATATCTCATACATCCAACTTCTCGTACCAAAAAGCCAGCCATTTTGTTACTTCACTCTCCTATTGAGCAGGGAGCTCAAACGCGCAGGAGCGACTTCACGATAAACCGAAAGAAAGGGAAAACCAGTGACAACCAAACAACGCAGAAGCTTGGTTTTAAACAGTGACCATCAAACAAATAATGGGTTGTGAATTTCAACGTTATAATTCCCCCCTCAACTCCCAGTCGCGAAAACCCTTTCGCGGCTTAGCATAACCTAGCCTTGCTAAAATCTAACTTGCCCAAAATAAATTGAAAGAACAACCCACCAGGATGAAAAATACCCTGACCAGAAAAAACATGACACCAAAAATTAACACCAGAAAGGTGATCCAAAAAAAATCAAAAAAAACAACAAAGGACAAACACAAATTGGAGGTGGAGATAAGGAAAGAACAGAGGAACAAAAGGTTCCACCCCGAAGCATGAACAATGGTCGGGCAAGCAGGGTTCACTGCAAAGACGCGCTTCACACACGGTACTGGGCACAGTGGTATTCCACGTCGGGAAGGGACCACTGAGCAACTCCCAGTGCCCGAGGCTTGGCAACGACTCACAACAAAACCTACCAGCACGAACCACTGAACATGGCCAGCAAAAAGAACTGAACAGAGAGCCGCCGACATACTCTCTGCTCGCACCCAAGAGAGGGTAGTGTAGAGGAAAAAAGAAGAAAAAGAAAACAGAGTGAAAAAGAAGGGCTCGCCCGGACACATGTGAAGTGGGCAGATGGCAGGGCCACCGAGGAGCACAACTTCACACACGATGCGGGGCACTGCCAGTTCCAACGTCGTGGAGACTGAACAGCGCCAAACCCCCGCATCCGAGGTTCGGAAGCACTACTCAGCAACACTAACCACCCGGACACCACACACGTACCGTTTGAGACAGAGAACAAGAGAAGAAGAGACCGGGGGTTAAAAAGGGAGTTCAGCCCAAAGAAACCCAAAAGAACCACGGTCTTGGGGATCCAGCCCAAGCCGTGCTATTGCAAATATGGAGTCAAAATCGGTATAGGAAAGAAGGAGAAGGTAAAAAGGAGAAGAAAAATTGTCAAATCCGGTATACAAAAAAAATAGTTTGGCTAAGCCAAAACAAAAGTCGAAATTGCTATATCAAAAACCTTGGTATAAAAGCCAAAAATAGATATTCGCAAAACAAAGATCTAAATAAAAACTAATAAGCCCTAACAAGTCGACAGATATTAGGTCGAACTGAGCGTATCACTAAACGCTCCAAATGAGGACAGCCCCAACCATCGCTGAACTCTGTGGAACCCAAACCACCAAATGGTTCCCCCAAAAGAAACAACCAAATGACCCTAATCTCCGACAAGATTCGGAGCATACTCTTTCAAATCTTTGGCATGAAATTTACCGGCTTCCCTACCAAGTTCATCAGCTAAAATATAAGTCCAAGGAGACACCTTTTTGTGAATGGTAAAAGGACCAATATAACGAGGAGCAAGTTTGTGTGAAAAATATTTACTCGCATCAGAAAGAGCAAAATTTTTCCTTAAAACTTTGTCACCAATAACAAATTGAGTATCTCGCTTACGTAGATCATAGTAACGTTTATTGCGATCAAAAGAAGTTTTTATTTTATTACGCACTACCTCAAAAACTCCCTGCAATTTATCAGGAATAACAGTAGCAGACGAACGATCAACTTGCAGATGTTGAACTTTATCAGATATTTTATGATCAGTGCCTTTTAAAATATGTTCCCTACCAAAAGTTAAGAAATAGGGAGTATAACCAGTAGTTTCGTGACGACCAGTTCTAAGGGCACAGCCAATCTTTGTTAATTCATCTGCCCAAGAACGCTGATTCTCTTTAACATAGGAACGAATCATAGTTTTAACATTTCTGTTCGCTCTTTCTGTGGGATTTGATTGCGGGTGATAATGCGCATTAAAACGAATTTTTACTGAATAGTTACTACAAAGAGTACGAAACTCACGACCAGTAAACTGGGCTCCATTGTCTACCAACACTAATCTAGGTACTCCAAAAACTAAGAAGACTTCATCTTCAATTCTCGAACAAACCATCTTCGCTGAACTATTCCGAAGAGGAAATAACAAACAAAATTTACTAAAATAGTCCATTATGACTAAGACATATGAATAACCTTTTGTACTCCTCGGGAGAGGACCAATCAAATCTATACTGACCATCTGCCAAGGGCGATCAACAATTGGTTGCGGAACTAACAGTCCAGCAGGAGGTCTTAAATCTGGTTTACATTTTTGACAAATTTGACAAGTTTTAATATATCGAGTTACATCGGCCTGCATTTTTGGCCAATAATATTTGGGAGTTAATCTATGATAGGTTTTATATACTCCACCATGACCGGAAGTAGGATGATCATGTGCCTGACGAAGAATAGCAAGTCTATTTTCTTTCGGTACAACAAGTTTCCAAACGGTATCAGAATCATTTTCGGTTTTCATAGATTTATATAAACCTTCATTAGTAATACGCCATTGAGAAAACTTAGCAGGTTTAGCCCGAACCCTATCAACCATACTATTATACCACTTATCGGTTGAAACTATAACAGGCTCATCACCTGACTCAATACTGTCAAGAATCGGTACGGAACGTGATAACGCATCAGGTACCAAATGGTCTTTACCTTTACGATGGACCACCTGAAAGTCATATTCTTGGAGTCTCAAAGACCACCTAGCTAAACGACCTGTCGGGTTTTTTAAATTATGTAACCACACCAAAGAATAGTGATCGGTGATCACCGTGAAACGACGGCCTTCTAAATATGGTCTAAGTTTTTCTACGGCCCATAAAACTCCTAAACATTCCCTCTCAGTCGTAGAATAATTTCGCTCTGGACGAGTGAGAGAACGACTAAGGTAACATATTACACTTTCCTCACCATCAATCTGTTGCGTCAAGACAGCACCTAAACCAAAACCACTACTATCGGTTTGAACAGTAAATGGCAACTCAAAATCTGGACAACGTAAAATAGGTGCCCTAACCAAAGCTTCTTTCAAAGTCCGCAAGCTACATTCACACTCAGATGACCAATAAAATTTGACACCTTTCTTAAGAAGGGTTGTCAACGGCTGAATGATATGAGAAAACTGTGGTACAAAACGACGGTACCATGAAGTCAAACCTATCAGACTTCTAACTTCAGTCACATTCCGAGGAGGCTGAATATTCATAATGGCCTGAACTTTCTCAGGATCCACATGAATTCCCTTCTGACTAACTACATAACCTAAGTATCGTAGCTCAGGAACACAAAATTTGCACTTATCCGAACTTAAAGTGATACCAGCCAAAGACAATCGATTAAAAACCTCTCTTAATATTTCAATATGTTTTTCAAAACTATCTGTAACGATGACTATATCGTCCAGATACACCAAAACATATGGTTCCAAAGATGGACCAAGAACATTATCAATAAACCTTTGCCAAGTCGCAGGGGCATTATGTAACCCAAAAGGCATACGAGTAAACTGGAAAAGGCCACGATTGGGGATTGTAAAAGCCGTATATTTACGGGAATCCTCAGATAAAGGAATTTGCCAATAGGCAGACTTAACATCCAACGATGACAAAAATTTGGCATTTCGAAGTTTATCCAAAGTAGCACTAACATAGGGAATAGGATAAGCATCCTTTTCAGTCACACGATTAAGACGACGAAAATCTATGCAAAATCTGTAGGTCCCATCTTTCTTTTTGACCATTAGGACTGGGTTGGACCAGCCACTAGAAGACGGTTCAATGACACCTAAGCTCAACATACGATCAAGTTCTTCATCGATAAGACGTTGCATAAACGGACTAACCGGATAATATCTCTGCTTAATCGGTTCAGAATTTGTACGAATAACATGCTCAACCCTAGACGTACAACCTAACATCTCACTTGGAAGTGCTTTAGACTCATTCAAAATTTTCTCTAACTCCAATTTCTGTTCAAAACTAAGTGTAGAATTACTAAGATGCATAACCTCAATAGATTCCAGTTCAACAGACGAATTGTCGGAATCTTTTACAAATCGCCAACTGCCTTGTCTCAAATTGGGAACAATACCCATAAGGTTCCAAAAGTCAATACCCAAGATCAAAGTCTGTGGAAGATCCGGAACTACCAAAATAGAAATAATATGCATTCGATCCTGAAGTTGGATCGGTACATCAACTTGACCAATGCTCTTCACAGTTTGACCATTTGCTACGCGACAATCAGTCGCTCCAAACTTAGATAAACCCGCACCAAAACCTAAACTACATAAAAACGACCAACCTGGTTTACCAACTATAGTCCGAGAAGCACCGGAATCTAAAAGACCTAACAAATCATGACCCAAAACTTTTATCGACAAATACGGGCGTTCATCTCCTTCGGCATGAGCAAGGATAAAATTTAATAATACAGTGGTTGCTTGAAAAGAAGACTCGGTACTAACACCACCCATTAATTCCGAGTTAAAACCGTTTCCCGAATTATTATCCCTAGGAGAACATTTCTTACAAGAAGTCTTAGTGACCCCCATCTCACCACAACCAAAACAACGTTTAATCAAGGGAGAAGAACATGCAGAACGCATGTGTCCTGTTTTCCTACAATTAAAACACAACCGTGACGAAACATCTGAAGCAGCACTACTGGAATTACTAGCAGTCTCAACAAAAGCTAAATCTGGCTCTAAGTCGGTTTTCCTTCTAGTTGGAGGAACATAACTGTCCGCCCTCAACCTTGAAGCTTCAAGCTGCCTACCAAATTGTAGTAAATCTGAGATAGAATTAATTTCTTTAAACGACAAATGAAATTGGTAAAATGGAGCTAAGTTCTTTAACAGTAATCTTAATTTAATCCCTTCAGAAAATTTTGTTGATAATCGGGAAAATAAATTATCCATAGCCACTAAATAAGTCCCTAGCGGTTCATTAGGACCTTGAGTCCTCCTACGAATTTCTTCTAAAAGCTTATCATCATAATCTAAAGGGAGATATTCCTCTTTCAAAAGTTTAACCAAAGAGTCCCAATCAGATACTTCATTTCTTCTAGACCTATAAAACAAAAGTGCTTGGTCTTTAAAAAGATCCAAAGCAGATGCAAATAACTGGGTCTTTGATACATTCCGAGCAATAGACAACTCATCCACTTGTTGCAAAAAAGCATTTAAAGAAATCTTAGATTCATGTCCTGCAAATTTATCAAGTCCCCATTTAAAGACTGGTACAGACTTCGGCTGACCACATGGAGGATCAGGAGCAGCAAGGGTAGAAGCTGCTGGGTTGCCCGCAGGAGAATTAACAATAGCTTCCCCAACGCTTAAACCTAACCCTAACTGAATAGCTACTTCATCAGTTACCTGTGGTACTGAAGCTTTATCGTGAATATCGCTCATTAATCCAAGAATGGATTGAATGAACTCGGCCCGCTTTGATGCAGAAGCCTCATCTTTGGCTTTCATCGCCGCAGCCCTACCTAATAGGTGACTTAACCTACTTTGCAATTTTTTATACGGATTAGAATCCACACTATCATCAAATGACTCCAAAGCCGTATTAAGTTCAATAAGAGCTGTAGAAATAGCATCTGAATCTTCTTCAAAAGTAAACGGATGAGCTGGTAACTCAAGTACGGACTGATCTTGTTCCATTTTCATTAACTGTCGAAGAGACTTTCGCATACTATCAACATTAGAGTCAGGAAGACCTCTAATAGCTAACTCATAAGATAGTTCTGATTTACTTAACCTATCTATATGGATCTTCCGTTCCATAATGAACTAATTAATAATCAAGGCTAACAAAACAAATAACCAATTTTATAATAAGATTAATAATCAATACTAATCAAATAACTTGTAACAAGAATACAACAAATTACAAAATACAATCCTGGAGTTGGTTCTTTATCCTAAATTACTAAATACTTAATCTATCAGGCAAAATATATTCCCCAAAAATATCCTAACATGCAAGAACAACAAATGGTTTTAACAAAGTGGAATTTTCAACAACAGGCCCCACGTTGGGCGCCAATTTACTATAACCTACAGAAACACAAAGGCTATTTTTATATAACGAAACACTTAACCAACCAAAATGTAGCTGTGCTGGAAGTATCAGCTTAATCCAAATAACACTGCTTTAGTTTTTGCCAGCTAGCCCCCAATAAGTCGGAGAGGGGCGGGGTAATACAAGATATAAAAGATAAAAAAACAAGCGCCACTTCGTTTAAAAACAATGCTTATTACTAAAGCTTCAAGCTTATCAGGAAAACGAAGAAATAGATCTTCTACTAAAATAGGGGCAACTTCCAATATTTTGGTCGTACCGTACATATATACTTACAAATGACGAACTGGAAAGTAATATTAAAATCATACAAATAAATAAATAATAAATAAATAAAACACACGTAGTGAAATGTAAACGTTCTAAGTAGGGCTTTATTTTACTTGCTATTTTCTATTGTGCAGATAGAAAAAAAAATGTAATGTTTCAACAAAAAAAAAAAAAAAGGTGAATGGTGATTTGTATCACAGTTGGTTGTACTTAAAACTACCCTACAACAATTCCACTATTCGAGATCTCGTTTTATCCTTAAAATTAACATGCATGCATAAATTGTAAACACATTGAGTAAATATATACATATACATAAATAAAATGACACATAATACATACAAATTTAGACCAACATCCCACCATTCGCTGATCCACGGCTGTATGTTTAAAGCCTTGCTTAGGGGGTTTTCGTTTCACCCTTCGATATTTGGTTGTTTTGCTCCGACCCGGTATATGTATAGATGTAGGTACGGACACAAAGGGGAAGAACCTTCCAATTAAAATACACGGTCAGACGGGCAGGAACAAGAATACACCAACGAACAACAAAACCCAAAACAAAAAAAAAGACCTACAAAGAAATCACCCTGTATATTGTATTATTTTCAAATATTTGAAGGTTTTTACCTTTCTATAAACTGAAAGGTCTTTTACAATACAATTCCCTCAAGGTGACGGCTAGGGAAATAATAGTACCTAAAATAAAAAGACATTTGTGAGATTTAGCGCAACGAGGTTTTAACGAACAGAAGTTACCTAAAATGCTTAGTACCAGAACGTAATCCGTCCAATTTGACGATTGATCGCATATAAATAATCAAGCGATCGTTCTGTTGAATGTGAGATTTATTCCGCTAAAGCGAATTAATATTTAAAACCAATTTCTTGATATCTCATACATCCAACTTCTCGTACCAAAAAGCCAGCCATTTTGTTACTTCACTCTCCTATTGAGCAGGGAGCTCAAACGCGCAGGAGCGACTTCACGATAAACCGAAAGAAAGGGAAAACCAGTGACAACCAAACAACGCAGAAGCTTGGTTTTAAACAGTGACCATCAAACAAATAATGGGTTGTGAATTTCAACGTTATACTGTAAAGCTCATAAATACGATACTTACGTTAGTTTCTAATGCCACGGCTGGAGACATCTTAAAGACAAATTACGTCTCAGGAAGTAGGTGCTGATTTTCATAACTTATTAATTATAAAGAAGAATAAGGTTTTATAGACATAATAAAAATAAATATAGGCGCCATCTGATTGCAAGTCCTTGAAGCTCAATATTCGCAAGCAGAAAATAATATTGGCTTTATTGATTAGATTCAATTAGTAATCTTGTTTAATTACATTAACATTAAGCTGGTTAAAATAGATTAAAGACTTTCGCAAGCGAATAGTCCAATGTTATCACAGTAAGGTTTAATTCAAATATTCATTTATTTAAAAATAAAGTATTTACTCGTATTTAATGACAATAGTAAAAAGTTTGATGGTAATACCCTTATAAGAATTATTATTAAAGGAAATATAGACAGTATAAAGCATAATTATTTAAGGAAAATGGTACAAATAGTTTTTACATAAAACTTACTTTAATCGAACAAGTATCCATTAGTCCTGATACTCTGGTAGAATTTTACAGTTCTTAAAACTTCAAAAAAAACAACAACACTTTCATAATAATGCCTTTCTTTCACTTAACACTAAATACAAGACCTTCATAAATGGTTGATAAGAAGCAGGAAGAACTTGGAAAGCATTCTTGCTGGTATCACTTTTCCACCCAAAATCAACGAACGAAAGTTCATAACAATTGTCACTTAATTGGAATTTCATTAGCAATTTCTTTATGAATAACCGCAACCATATAAGTTCAACAACCACTTCTATTGGTTATAAAAGAAAGATTATCAAAAAAACCGTAAGTTTTTATCTGGTGATATGCAAATATCATTTCTTTAATGATTTTTATTAATACAGCACCCAAATGGACAGTGTTCTAAATTATTACGCACAACTAAACCGAAAAGTTGAATTCATTATTTTCAAAATTAACTAACCATTACATTCTCTGATAGGTTTCAAATTGTAAATCCTTGGAATAATTTTATTGGTTAAATTTCTTTTCAAATTTCTATAATTTACTAATTTAATCAACTTAAAGAATTAAAACTGTATTAACAACCACTAGTTGCGCTTAACGGTAAGTTCATGGGTTGTATTAGATTGTTATTAGAACTCATTTTAAATCTCATACAAAATTTGTTTATCAAATTCCTATAAAGTTTTCTTTATCACTTGTCTAATTAATTTATTAGATCACGCTACAATACTGAATTCACATTAACAAAAAGACTCCGTACTGTAATTAAACTAATTCATTTAACTGGAAAAACGAGCTGTAGCCAATTGCCTTCGGCAAAACTGACTCGTTTTCTCAAACTGCAACTTTAATAATTAGAGCACAAACTAACATAAAACTTTACCGGGGGCTTCTCCGAAATAAAGCCCCAGGTCAACGCGAGCAACCACTCTCTCTTAATTCTATTAAACTCTATAGTGGACTGACTGACATTAAAGAAGCAACCCTATGCTAAGCTTGAATTTTAAAAGAGGAAAAATTAAACCAACCAATCCAAAGGAAGTTAACATTCCTTCCACCAATCAGGAAAATAACCGCGTACGAAGACTTCTAGAATAATCCATTTCAATGCGAGACATTACCGCCTAAAGTCCGCGTCTCCAGGTGGCTATATGATGCTTTTTTATACGTCTGCACTTAGGAAAATCTGTTCACCCCAGTTAAAATAGCACGTACAGAATACGGAAATTTAAGGTTTTATGCGTTTTCGGATAAATTATTCACTTGTTAAAAAGCCGATATTATTTTTCTACCTTTATAATCTTAATTTTTGTCTGTATTTTCGTTACTAAAAACAATTTTTAACCGTAGGAAGGCTTTTGCAATGAACTGGTATTTACAAAGACGCCAGTATGTTTATTCTCAAAGCAATGTTATTTGTCATTTTATTTTAGAAGGATTTCATCCTATACGAAAACATTTTAGGGTGACCCTTGGCATTAAAAGAACACCAGTCAATTTAAAATATCATCTGCATTTTTAATTCAACTGAAATATGATGAACAACGCAGGACCGAATTAAGATTTTTTTACCATTTATGCATATAAAATTGCATTTCTATAAATTTGAAAATTTGAACACGTTACAACTTTTGCCACTATCTCAGAAGTGTTTGTTTTTTAGTAAAGTCCATGTGAATTTACAATTGTTTATTTATCATATGTCAACTTATTATTGAGTATTGATATTGAACTTCTGATCTTGCGGATTAGCTTTTTTAGAATTTATAAGATTTGAGATTGGTCAATAAACATTGATTTTGTATGATTAACCTTTTTGGGGATTTATCCTGCTTTAACACTAGGTATTTATGTATGCACACCTGCGTATCATTCTATGTCTCTATGAGCATCAAGTGCTTTTTGGATTTTTCTTGTAGTATGTCTTCGAGTTCAGACAGAGATATAAGCTCACACTTTTAGCGGTAGATATCAGAAGATTGGAACTCGTGGCGCCGTGGAAGTAAGAAGCTATCGAACAGCCTGTCTCCACTGTGGCTATTTAGTTGGAAGAGTTCATCGCTTGTGCAAAGTTCGCGTCGAAAAGGGTGCTGACACCTAACTGATAACAGTAATTGATCAATTCCTCTTTCATAACGAAGAAATTTGCCATCCTTTCTACACAGAACGTCATATGCTCCATTCTGAAGCCCGAGATTGTTTCGCGATTATTCGATTTCCAAAGCGGATACTTCATTAACTAAACTTCTTTCACAAGCGACAACCAGCTAGTAAAGTTAAAATTGTTTAATGACTGGCTGTGTTCAACTGGAGCATAAATAGCTTGCTTGCTTACAAGCTAACTTACAAGCCCTAACCATTTAATTGAACGATTTTTGGTTTAATTACCCCATTTTTATGTTACGTTAGATGACTAACTTACTAATGCGTTTTTTCTACAAACTTAACAGAAAGCTTTGATCTGGAAATCAGGAAACAAAATGGTACTTTGCCTCCCTAAGGAGGAAAAGTATACACTTTGCCTCCCTAAGGAGGAATGGTCTTTGTCTTCCCAGGGAGGAAAAGTGTCTTAGAAAAAAACCGTACGAAGATGCTATAAAAACAAAGACGAAAAAATTACTAAAATCTTACATTTTAAAAATTTCTAGAAATTTTAGATACTCGTTTTTATTAAGAGGAAAGTGTATGTTATTCTCTCGTGTGTATGTCGCCTTCGCTACACTCGGGGAGAAAAGTCCAACGTTCCTCCCTTGTTGCACAAGTAGCTATTATTTAGCGCTAACTACGCTCAAAGAAACTTTCATGCTAGTGTACAAATCAATAAAAATTTAGCGCTAATGACTGTTAAGTCCTGTAAGGAAAAAACGCCAAATATATTGTCAAGATGAGAGCTATGTTGCATCAAATCAAACTTCAATGTTGTACAACAGAAACATTCAAGTCCTGGCACAATTTAGAAAATGATCTTTAAACTAACGATTATTATTAATTAGATCGTATCCAAGCTACAAAGAACTACATGACTGACAACATGAATAAAAAAATATATACTTAATACAACATTTATTGCGATAATTTACGAATCACAATTAATTAAATACATGCTACTTCTTTGAAACAATTTTCGACTTACAACTATTTCGATGAATAATAAAACAGATGAATGAAGTCTGTGTCCTTACAATAGGTTTTTCATTTTTTTTATTTGAAAACTACTACTACTACAAAATACGCCACGAAGCTTTCTCGGGTTCCATTTCACACGAAAAAAGGTTGGAATCCTACTATGATAACAAGTTCAATCTGTGGGGAGTAACTTTCATAACGTTACTGCTCCTCCGGTGCCAAAAGTCAATTTTCCAAGAAGCTGTTATGGAATATTCGAAAAGTTATAAATGTAAAATGGGTTCACACAAAAGGACAACGTGATATGAGTTGAGCATATAAGAGGATTCGACGAGCCGCGAGAGGGAGAGCGAACAATAAGGTCCTTATGCATAACCGTTTGTGATTATATATACCGAGGAAACTAAGACATTAAAGTAAGAATTTACACCACCTAATAACTATAAAATGTATAGGTTATGTTTATGGCTGTGGGTGTTCTATTTAAATATGCAAAAACTGATTATTAACGTCGCAATTTTGCTTAAATGCAACAAATATCAAAAAGTCTACTTCATATTCACACTATCCCATATTAATAATTTATTAAAGCAATCCGTGGCATGAGGTACAAGAGATGTTCTACCACTCCGATTCCTCGCCAAAAAACAAACAATAAAACAAATGCATATAAACCATTGCTGTCAGAAAACCATATCGAACCATATGAATTGGAAGACTTCCTGGGACACTTCCATCTTTACACAAATTTACATCAACGACCATTATTAAAGAAGTTATCCTGCATATGTTTGCAAATCCGGATGGAAAGGGATTTTATTCGTAGAACCATGTAGGGTTTCTGGGATTTAGTAGCTCCAATATTGTCACGTAGGACAATATTCCAATATTCCCCAAAGGGAACGTAGGAATTAATTTTGATTATAACCATCAACAAAAATCAAACAAAATAAAAAACTAGAAGTTGCAGCAGTAAAAAAGTACTTCTATTAAAAATGAAGTTCAGCTACATAACAGGGCCTAAGTTTCTCAACAAATGGATGTTGTACAAGTATTTAGAAGAGGCTCTATTTACATTCAACAGAATTCAGTTTTCCAGTTCCCCTACCTCCTCCAGAAAAGAAAACTCTATAAATTAATAAAACAATTTGTACTTCCTATTTTCCTACGTGTTCCATCAAAAAGATTCCAAACATTTCTACTATAATATGGTAGGAACCATCTTACTAAAATCAGCATGCTTCCTAAATAATTGGAGAACTTCTACATTTTGTAACATAATGACCAACCACGATATGTTGTATGTTTGCTAAATATCTAATTCATATGGAAAATTTGTCACTCTACTGATAGTCGCCTCAGGTAGCTAGCTCAGAGGTAGAGATGTCGCCTAGGTAGCGGAAGGTCCTGGATTCGATTCCCATCCGGGGTGATACATTTTTCTCTATGAATTTGCATTCTAAATATAACTTAACATAGAATATTAATTCACAAAATAACAAATTAACCTTTATCTAAAATTTATATAATTAATTTCCTTATAAGATGTTTCAAAATAATCTAGATGCTTTGAATATTGATGTTGTTGTCGGCGAAATGTTGATCTTCATTAATAAAATCAAAAAATAATCTAGTTACTTTGTATGTTTGTTAAATATCTAATTCATACGGAAAATTTGTCACTCTACTGATAGTAGCCTCAGGTAGTTCAGTAGGGGTGATACATTTTTCTCGATGAACCGGTGTTCTAAATATAACTTTGTGTAAATAATATATACAGCGTGATTATAAAGTCTCGATCCATTTTAGTAAAAGACAGTTACAATTTCAAAATAAATTTTATTAAACCAATTAACACAACTTAAAAATAATTATTAATACAATTCAACATGACCGCCTTCCATTTCGAAACATTGCTGCCAACGCAACGGTCTAACGTAGACCGAAAAACTTTCAGCAACGTATCCGGTGTAGTTTTTTACCACCATTCTAATGCGAATTTTTCAGGAGGTATAGATCATTAACTTTAGTTTGGTACACCTGAGATTTGATGAACCCCCAAGCACAAAATCCAGTGGCGTTAAGTCTGGTGAACGCGGTGACCAAGGTCGTTGTAATCCTCGGCCTATCCATCTACTCGGAAACGTTTCGTTTAGGTTAATCGCGAACAATGTTTGCAAAATGGGCGGGTGCCCCATCCTACTGATAGACAACGGTGTCAAGAATACCGTTTATGTTAATGCTTATGTGAGGACGGAAGCTTCTGTTAGTTGTTTACAACGATTTGTCTATGTTTGTTTACGATGATTGTTATTTGTTTCAATGCGGAGTTTCCGTCGCTTTTCGGTGCGGTTCGGGTGCGCTCGACTCGGTTCAGCTAGAGCTTCTGTCTGCCCATCCTGCTCGTGATATAGAGGAAATATTTTCATGTCTCTGCGGGCTCGTTTTCATTAAAATTGATCGAGACTTTATAATCACGCTGTATAAAGTATACAGTTAGAAAACTGTGTTATACAAAAGTTCTCGGACGACTGGCGATAACGGTGTAACGCGCCTCCGTAGTTGAACACGATGCCGAACTAAGCAGTGTTACTAGATGGGTCGGGAGAGCGGGATTTTCCCACTAACCCCATCACTCAGGGCCGGCGTAAGCTTTCGCGGGGCCGGGTTCAAAAATACTCATGGCCTTGAGAAACCTCTAAATAAATTATTTATTATAAACACATTATTACCTATTACAGTAGAATCATAGCGTATCATTATAATTATCTACAAAGTACGCGAGATTTTTATTCGCGCATTTTTTGCTCACTTCCGGTTTAATCAGAATTAACAGCGTATTTTCGGCGATGAGGCAACTTTGTGATTTCAAATGGAACACCCTGTATATTTTACACAGTTGGAAAGCCCATTGCTTCCCCTTTACAAGAGTACCATAGTTGTCATGGTTATTGTACAGGGTAGTAGTTTTACAAGTAGAATATGGAAATTGAAGAAAACATTACTGTAAACGTCAATTTGACCGGGATCCAATTTGCGTAAGAAACGTGCGGGGCCTTTTGTCAAATTATTTTGGAATTATTAGCGATTACTAATCTTCTCTTGTGATTTCTAATAGCCAAATGGGAAAAATGGCATATTTAAATTAAATTTTAGATAAAATAAAGAATTCTCCAACCAAGCATTTATTGGCCAAACTGGTGTCATTTTAACGGAGATTTCATACTGATTCTGAATATGTAAATTATTTTTGGAGCGAACGCCCCAAACGCCTCAAATTAGGATCAAAAATTAAAAAATGCCCTATCTCCATGGCAATGAATAATAATTATATTAAGTATGATTAACTATGATTGTAGACAGAGAGCCAGCAACGTATTTCGAGTTGTCATTTCAACAGTCGTGAAAATTTGGATACTAAATCTTATATACCTGCTGAACAGTAAAAGTCGATTCTGGCAGCCCCCTGCGGCCGGGTTATACTACCCCAAAATTACTAAGAGGGTGAGAAATAAGATTTATTTATTTATCAAGTAACAGTCATGAAATTTCAGGTTACTTTCGATAGTACTATTCTTTATTTATAAAAAATATTGCCAGAACATTTCCCTCCCTTCTAAATGTTGCCAGAACGCTGTAAATGTTGATTTAAAAAAGTGACATTTTTGTTATTTTAAGTCTTGAAATTTTGACACAATAAATAAACTAGGTATATGTAGGCTTACATGTTAGTGCGAGCGAGACAGTTATATAGCGGCCTGCGGGTTAGAGAATCTTATTTCTCACCCTCTTAGTAATTTTGGGGTAGTATAACCCGGCCGCAGGGGGCTGCCAGAATTGACTTTTAGTGTTCAGCAGGTATATAAGATTTAGTCCCCAAATTTTCACGACTGTTGAAATGACAACTCGAAATACGTAGCTGGCTCTTGATCTATTGCCAAATTGTGCAATTTATAATTACACAATTTAGTTAGGTTAGGCTAGGTTTAGCTTAGGTTTACGTTAGGTTAGGGCAGGTTTAGGTTAGGTTAGATTAAGTTAAGTTAGGTTAGGTCGAGAAAAATTCGAATTTGCTTTTGCATAGCATTTTGGTTACGTAGTGTCGTTTTTGTGGAGGTTCGGTTGGTAGCAACCAATTTTGGAGACTTAGGGCTGTTTGCCCCAAAAATGTTGATTCTGAAAATGTAAATCATTTTCGGTGCGAATTCCCCAAAAGCTCCAAATTTGGGGATCAAAAGAAAAAGAAGCTTGATCTCCATGGAAATGAATAATAATTATATTAAGTTTCTACGATTGCCAAATTGTCTAACTTACAATTACAGAATTTAGTTAGGTTAGGTTTAGATTATCTTAGGTTAGGTTGAAAAAAATTTAATTCACTTTGCATAGCGTTTTGGTTAGATAGTGGCATATATCTAATGCGAAGGTTAGGTTGGTAGTAACCAGTTTTGGAGGCTTAGGGGCGTTTCTCCCAAAAATGATTTACATATTCGGAATCAGCATAAAATTTCATCAAAATTGTTTCAAATTATTTTACAGAGCTTAGAAGGGCCAATGCTTTTTGCATCTTTTTGAAGCACAAGTGCGCGAGCGCTACGTTTGCGTTTAACAGTTACATTTGCAAATCTCAGTTTGAACGTGGCGAGTTTAAAAAATTATTTTTCTGGCCTTTTTTGTTGCAAAATTTTTAATTAGGTCATCAGAATTTACATAGGTTCAATGGTAAGAGTTTGCTTTGCCAGTGGATAAGTGATATGGAAACATCGGTGTGACTACAGCAGCAGCGAAAGCGTGCGTATTTGTAAGTTGTAACGCGGCATCTTGTAAAGCGCGGGGCCGGGTTCCGGGGAACGCGCTGAACCCTCCTCGCGCCGGCCCTGCGGCATCACTAGTTATAGTCCGGCCAGCGGCACGAGACTATTCGGTTACAAAAGTTTCGCCGTTTGCCCGTTTATAAAAGCTTTGAAACGCTGAGACGTTTGGAACTTTGGTGCGCTTTATTTCATAAGTATAAGAAATTGCACTAAATGTCGGTTACTCAGTCTATTTTATTAATGCTTAAGATATATATTGGGTTTCGATTAAAATAAGGTAGCTCGGTGCGGGGCCTCAATAGCCCCCGGGTCCCTTGGGGACGCTTCTGTTTCTAGTAATACTAATGCGTATATGAAGATTATCCTGCCAGAGTTCTTGAAAATCCTTAATAGGTAAAGATATATTTTATTGCATTCCAAAACTCGCTTCTCACCTGACACTGGACATGTTATTGTACACCAAGCCTTGGAACTCAATTTTAATTCTAAATAGTTCAAGCATAAATGGTCGATAATAGCCAATTACGATTGGTCAGTAGTATATAAAGATATACCTTCCATCATTACTATTAGGTTTCAACAATACAAAAACAGCTCGATGTTGGCTTAATAATAGCCAATTAATATCCAGCTTACGTGTGTTTCTCATCGTTTCCAAACTAATTGGTAAGAACGGAACTTAAAAATAACCGCTATAAAAACTGACCACGTACAATGTTTGTCAATGCACTCGAGATTATTAACAGTGATATGTGAAGTTACTTCTTTTTTTAATGCTTTTAATTACTATAGTTAATTAACAATAAGAAATGACCAATTACAGATGCTTCATAATTGGTACTGTCGTAGGAGGTCATTACGAATGCAATTCAATTCAACGGAACTTTTAATGATTTTTACCTTGGTCAAAATACTGATCGCTGCAGTGTCAAAACACGCATTCAACAATGACAATGATAATGTACAAATTCCAAGGTGCTTAAGAACAAGGCCTTGGCAAGGAGATTCTAAAAATATAGACATTTATTTTAGTTTCTGGAATGTGGATATTAATTCTGATTTTGAAAAGAAATTTAGAATTTCAAATAATATATAATCAATAGCACATCATACAATCGAATTCAACATCGCAGTTTAAGTGTTTAAGTGAGAACTTATCGTGAGAATGTTTTAAAATGCGGAATTGTGCAATTTTAATTACGAGATGAAACAATACAAGCACAATTTGGAAGTTAAGATGCTAAAGAGTTGAAACTAAATTTAGAACTAGATACTGACAAATTAGAAGCCCCAGTTTAAAATTTAAATGCACATTCAAAATGACAATACCTTATAGAATTTTGTAGTATGTAAAAATAGAACTTAAAACACAACAAATAAATTACTGTAACTTTGAGTTTCACTTCAATTCGAAATTTGAAATGTAATAATCGCAAATTCAGTTTTGAAGTAGGATTCCGAATTGAATTCGAATACGGATTAAGAATTCAGAATTGAGAAATTAGAATTTAGAATGAAGAATCATATTTAAGAAGAATAATATATATATGTTATAATCTATGTAATATCCGATGTACATCCACATCAATACCTATACTAGAGGTTTTAGAGGTATAAACTCGATACTATAGACTACGGACTCTAGACTGCGATGTGTAGCTTGCAGACTGTCTTCAACGCATTGTATACTGCAGACGACGAGCTGTATTCAATGGTCTGCAGAGCATGGATTATAGATTACAGACTACCCAATAAAAAATTAGCCCTGTGATTCCTGTGAACAATAATTTAGAGTACTAGGTAAAGATTTTAGAGTCAAAATTTAGAGTAAAAAAAAAACTTTTTTATTCTATTATTATAACAAAGATAATTCTTCACTACTGAAATCTATTTTCTCTCTATATTATTAATTAACTCAATATAGATGAATATTCAATCTAATAGTATTCTACTTTAAAATTAGTATTTTTTAAAAGATGAAAAGCCGTTAAAAGGTGATCTATATTGGTAAAAAAATGATTATAAGTGTTCATGTTACTCTTATAGTTAGAGTGAATAAAACGAATTGGCACCAATATATACTTAACAGTGTATTGGACAAGAGAAGCGTGTACTCAATAACAACAATAAAATGGCGACAATCAGCTGTCTGCTGTATTCTACTTCGACTAGTTATAACTGTTGAAACTTTGCAAATTCAAAAGTTATTAAAATTGATGGGTATTTCAAAATTTTACAACTTAACGTAACTGTGCAATTAAAATAGTAATAAACAACTAAGTAATTTTGAAATTCCCGCTAATTTTAGTAACTTTCCAAATTGCAAGGTTTTAACAGTTATAACTAGAGACTTAGTTATAACTCTAGAGACACTCAGTTAGTGCAAAATATGTTCACACTGCGTGTGAATGTGAAACTTTGCAGTTTGTTTTAATAATTAATATCAGGTAACTTAAAACAATTCTCACTTAAAACATTTTATTAATACATGTATTCTTTAATACTTTTAGTAGTTAGTGTACTTATGATAAGTAAGACGGGAGCACTTGGAAACTTATAAGAATGTTCAACATTAAACTATTTAACATTGATATCCAACGAATTTGTTTTCATTAATTCATATTCAGTGTTTTATTTTCAAACAATAAACAAAGCTATTAAGAAATTACGCAAGCAAAAGCAATAATTATAATGATATCTAATTGGTAGAACAAAAAAGTAATTACATCATAATTGTAGTAATTCTGAACTTTGGCGGAGTTCACGGAGCGCTGCAAGGAATCTCCTAATAGAAATTTTATAAGAGTTGGCATGGGGCATGAGCAGTAGTTCACTCTAGCAACAATTACCAACCACACCATGGACCAAGAAAAAAAATTTCGAAGTAAAGGTTCCAGGGTGTCCTTTAACCAAAATAAAAGTGTCCCAACTGGGCTCGTATATATTTTTACCAATAGGTTCTTATGTTTTAATTGTATATATACCTATACTTTTTACGTATGTTTGCATTGCAATAAATAAATAAATCACTTATTTTATTACTGACCTTGACATTGAAAAAGTACACTACTTTCATTCTAAATTTTAATCTAAATAAAAAACAAATTTGTTCAAAAGTTTTGAAAAAATCCACTCTAAATAGGAAATATTCTTCCCATGTAGAGTAAAAGATTCGGTCATTAGTCAAGAGTAAAATCTTAGAAACGATTAGAAAATTGACTGTTTTAGTGTAAAAAAGTTACCATAAATGATTAAAGATATAATTGTTTTATAGAGTGTGATAAATTTACACTAACATTGTATTAAAGTTAATTCTATGATCTACACGAATGTACAGAGTAGATACTTTACTCAAAATGTATTGGACCGAAGAGTGGTTTAATGTTCGAATTTTACACTAACTTCTTTACTGTGTATACTCTACGAATTGTAGACTACGAACTGTAAAATGTTAACTGTTTAGATATTCTACAGTTAACTGTAGTCTAGGGACTGTATACTATAGACTACGGACTCTAGATTGTAGACTACAGATTGCAGACAACGGGTCGGAGTAATGTAGACGGTTGTATACAAAGTATCCAGTCTATTCAGGTCTATTCATTACACTACCAGTCTTGGTAGTGTAATGTATAATAAATCAAACATTTCTAACGAAATGTGTAACAGTGTAAGAAAATATCACGTTTTTACTTTCCGAAAGATGTAAACTTACTTAAGAAATGAAAAAATATAAAACATTTTATAAGATATTTTTGTCGAGAATTTAATAAAAACATGGCCGATGATAGACGGTTCTGCAGTAATTTTAACTTAAAACAATAAAAATTCATATTACGCTACCATTAAAACTACCACCGATAAAATTATTACAACAAATTATTTCTCAAACATCTTAAATAAAAAGCATTAGTATCTAAAATTGACATTTTTATATTTACTATCATTTCATACAATTTCTACACGCAAATGACATACTAATAATTTTATACTCCTCATACATTATCATGGAAGATTAAAATTTTCTTTTTTTATCGCACAGAAAATGGTAGTTATTTTAATTTTAGCTGCCTACTATAAGGTATAATGTGAGTGAAACTGTCGAAACAGAATTAATTTAACAGACTGCCTCGAGAGCGGTAATTAGTAACTGGATACTCCATTCCTAAAGGTATTTCAATGTTACACATACAATATTCGAAAATTTCAAGAGCATTCCTTACTTTATTTACCTTGCTGTGGACTGTAGCCTAGAAGTTGTATACTATTAACTGTAGAATATAGGTTGTACATTGGAGACTGTGAACTGCAGTCTAGATTTTTGACGTTTTATAGATAGCATGTGCTTGATATTGATATTTCTAAGTATTTGGGTATATGATGGTTAATTTGTCATGTTTAACATTGGCAAGTTTCATAAAAAAACTGCAACTGCCTCGCAAGCTTCTGTAGCATAGTTGTATTGTATCCCGATTGTGAACTGTGGACAGTCTAGGTAATATGAAAATGAATGAAAGATAACGATTGCATTGTAACAAAAAGTCTCCCATTTGACTATTTGACAAATGTTCCTATGGCTAAATCAAAATACTCTTCAGTTTCGAAACTTCATAGCTACTAAAATAAATCCACTTTAGTCTTTAAAGTAAGTCCCACTATGTACATTTTACTCGTCAAAAACATCTGAAAATTTTAAGTTGTCATGATCTAGATTATATGTTGTGTGAAATATACTGATTTTAGTATTCTTAAATTTTTTTGTAATGTGATTGACTGAAAAGGTTAATAATTACTGCTAAACTGAGACGATGCATGAAGTGGCTACGAATTATGGAATAATTGTGAACGAGAGGATCCTATACAATCTACTGTAGACTACACAGAAATACAGTCTATAGGATCCTAGGCTATAGTCTATGGTCGGAAAACGATTTATGACTATGGATTATACTCTATGAGCTATGAACTATGAATTAAATACTATGCGTTGTGGATTATGAAACATACAATAGAGGCTTCATTAAAGGACTTCCCAGTTCAAAAACTGTGAAAATCTAAATTCTTCCATTTTGAAAGATTGAAATTTCGAAACTTTGCGACTGTACGTATCTGAAATACTAAATACATCTTTACTTATATTGTAATTATAAACTTCGCAACTTAGATGCCGTAGAGTCTATAAATCTAAAAAACTCTAAAACTTTGAAATTACGGACCTGTAAATCTTTAAAATATCAATCCTACGCTTCAACACAATAAAAGTTCTAACTCCTGAAAACTTTATTTAGAAAATTACAAAAGGGTGGTCTTGATCTTCGGAAAGTGGCAAATGAAATCTGAGATGATAATTTTACAGAATTGTAGGACCTCCGGGTGTTTAAGTTTCTGAATTGCTTAAAACTTTGACCAGCCGAAACTTTGAAATATTATAACTGCAAACAGTACGTGGTCTCCGTAATTAAATAGGTAAAATAAAGATTACATGAATATTAACAATATACGAACAAAATTCCTAATGTTTAGAGGCCAAACATTTGTAGTACTTAAATATTTAGAAAATGAATACTGAAGAGAACAAATTTTTAAGGTCTTCTCGACAGAATTTGAACTGATATCTTTGTGTAGTAACAGTTCGTCGATTGCTGAGCTATTGCTTTTTGAGCAATACTTTTGGATGTAGTATGCCTATTAGCCAATTTGTCCCATATTTGAATTCAATGAGAAACTTGACGACTCTAACGAATTAATGGACTGATAAAGCATTACTTCAACATAAATAATTAAACTAAAACCAACTACGATATCTATTTAGATATTATTTAAAAAATCAGCAAGTTTTAAATCATCAGAAAAAAGTTTTTTCTGATAACAGCTTAATTTTAAATTGATTAACAGATTAAAAACTTACCCTATTTTAATTAATTTTAAAACATGATGTTTTAATAATGTTAATGATACGCAAACAATTTGAAACACGATAACTTACAAAAAAAGCCCATGCAATTATTATCGGTAGCACTATATAAACCAGAACATACGCTAGGTACTGGTTAGTGAATTCATCCGTGTGTTTGAGTAACAGTAACAAAATGAAGCTTTCCATGTTTTTGGTTTTCCTGATTATAGCCATTGAAGGTAATTTCTATATTTTGTATTTTTGTAAGAAATGAAAGTATTAAAAAATATTTGTTTGTTAAATTAAAAAAGTGGCATCAGCCCAATATGAACAAGGATATTGGTATGGGGGGAAGACTACAGGAAAAGGCTGGAGGCCCCCAACGTACAGACCCCGAACTACCACGCGAATACCAGAGTACACCACTTGTAAACCAGAGGAAACAACAACGGAAAAAGGAGAAGAGATCACAACAGAAGGATGGGAAGAAATGACAACGGAAGAACAGGGTGAAATCACAACGGAAGAAGATGGAGAAACGACAACGGAAGGAGAGGAAGAAACCACAACGGAAGAATATAAAACCACAACGAAGAAAATGACTACCAAAGAACCAGGAATGACCACCACAGAAAAAGGTGAATGTTGCATAGTTGACGAAGATGGGGTGATTGCCTTTATATATTTGCACCAAAGCACAGCCGCGACCAAGACGCCTAAATCCGCATAACTTAGAAGAAGTTAGACCTAACAAAAACACAAAAATTGTCATACCAGGAATGCATCCTATAAGTGGGCCCAAGTCGTTCCTTGAAGAGATCTGTAGGGAATATTTGAAGAAAGGAGACTATAATGTGATTTGGGTAGATGCTTATAAATTATTGATCAGCCCAGAAAGGCTAAAATACACTCTTCCTATTGGTAAGTGCAAATGGTAAAATTTTGATAAAAATTATAAAAGTCTTATTCTACTTTCAGAAAAGAGAGTAGCTCATCTTATCATATTACTCAAAAAACTCCGCAGTATCAGCGTGTTAAAGGTACATGTAATTGGACATGCTAACGGTGCGCATCTAGCTGGTATTGCTGGCCAAATCGTAAATCAAACTTTACACAGAAGAGTTCGTAGAATAACAGCTTTGGAAGCTTCCAGAGAGTTCTTCGAAAACGCACCTGCGGAAAAACGATTGGATAAGACTGACGCACAAGTAGTGGATGTAATACATACGGCAGCTGGAGAGAGAGGCAAAGGCGAATAAATCATTTGGTAAGATTGACTTTTGGGTGAACGGTGAAAAAGTTCCGCAGCCAGGATGTAAATATGATGAAGACAGTAAGTTTTCTGATATTTGACAAACATTATTTTAATGCAAAAAAAATGTAGTTTATTGCAACATCGATCGCAGCATTTGGTATTTCGTGTACACTATCAATTTGAAAGTCATGGCTCAGAAATGTACCAGTTATGCAGATTTTAAGAGAGGAAGATGTAAACGTAACCCCACAACTTTATTTGGTGACAACTATCCGGGAACTAATGAAGGTAATTACTATTTGGATCTCGAGTGTAATAAAAAAGGGTGCACTGATGTAGAGCAGATACGTGGAAGACTTATTGGTTAAGAAGATTACTTAATATAAATAATAATTTATATTAATATGTATATCAATCAACAATTGTTATACGTTCATATGTATTAAATGTATAATGCTACGCCACTCCTAAATAAATTGTAAGGCTAATTAATTGCAGTTTTTGTTAGAGGAAGATGCAAAATGATAAAAATTTTGAAATTCTCGTGCTGCCTATTGTAATCGATTGACATACTCAAATATCCTTCCGACAATTGTATGCAACCTTTTTTAAGTGCGATTATGTTACATTATATGTAAATGCCTAACATAAAATACTTAAAACATGACACACAAATGACGACAGAGTTAACAGAAAAAGCTTAGAATGGAACTGACAGACGATCACAACATAACCAATGAAAATAACTATGACTAAACAAGAAGAAACTGCGACCGATGATCACACCACACGAAAAACAGAGAACACGTTAATAAAAGAGAAACTGAAGTAAAAAAACCGCAGTCTGAAGAAGAAAAAGCCCTTACTATTGAAAGCGAAGAAAACAACATGACTTCTACTGAAGAAGAAACCGCAATTAAAGAAGAAAGTACATTTCAAAAACAAAAACGAATCGCAAAGTCTCAATTGAAGAAGCTACTGTAAAGGAAAACTCAAATTGAAAACGCTACAATCGCAGTTTAAAAAACAAGAAAAAACTACAAACGCAGAAAAGAAACCCGCAGCTAAAAGAAAGTACGAAGGAAAAGTTATATAAATGAAGGAATCACGACTACAAAGAAAATTACGACTAAAGAACATGAAGCCATGCTAAGAACAAACTAGAAGTGATGTGAACAAAAAAAATCAATACTGAAGAAAATGCCCATAACTAACAAAGAGATAAATAAACATAAAAAAAGAAAAACTACGAATGAAGTTAAAAAAATCAAAACTGAAGGAAACGCGAAACCTGAAAAAAGGAAATTAACTACTGTAAAGCAAGAGTTAATAAAAAAGACCAGGAAGAAGAAAAACTACATTAATGAAATAAGGAAAACCAGTAGCCAAAAATAAAGTAAAAAAAGAAGACGTGGCTAAAGAAGAAGAAATCGCAACTAATGAAAAAGATACCACAACGTAAAAAGTGATAATAGCCACTGAAGAAAAGAAAACCAAGGCTAAACGGAAGTAATCTGGACAACAAAAGAAATCACGACTGAAGAAGAAACTCGTGAAGAAAACAAACCTATAGACACTCCTATATGAATCTTGGTCGAATTTCGAACTTTTTCTGGTGGTCTAAAGGGTAATTTTAGGGTTTTTTCCCTGTCTCGAAAAGTAAGCCCTAAATATAAACCAGTTCAAATTTGTAAAGCACGAAAGATACATTCCATTTCATTTTGTTTTGTCCAAAAAGGTTAAAAATCGAGCTATTAATCGAAGTTATAACTTTGGAATTTGTGAAGAATCCCGAATTTTAGCCAAAGAGGGGGTTTTTCTCAGTTTTAGAGGAGTAAAACGCATTTGTAGCGAATGTGTGCCTTTATAAAAGAATTTATAGAGGAGAAAAAAACATCGGTTTCGGTCATGGCGAACTTATTGCAACGTTTTTTTAAACTAATACTAAAGGTGATGTTTTAATTGTCTATTATCCAGAGAAAATATTTACACTAACACTAATTATAAACAACTATAAAATATTAACAAACTTATTATATTAACAGACTAATTAATTTACACAAATATTTATTTCAAACAAGGTTTATTTTAAACTGACATTAATACTTCCCACGATGTGCGAACGCGTTTGGCTGGTTGACTAATGACCCTTCCTCTCGCGCGGTGGTGGTTTATATATTCCATATAAGATTGATAAAACATGATAGATTAGTCCGATGTATTGTTGTTCGTTTAGAGGTCGATGCGTCATACATTCCGCCGCCAATCTAGAATGTTCACCGGCAGCGTATAGGGGTTAATCCCGTTCATTACATTATTTATAAAATTAAATTAATATTACATTATAAAATGTATTCAAGGTTTAAAATTGCCCTCCTATAAATTTGGAATTTTTTCTGCTTCGTCGACTGAGGTCCCTTTCTACAAAGATACAGTGTGTTCGGATTAATATTATTATTACATATTGTAGCAGATGTACACAGCATTCATAACATAAATTTTATATTTATATAAATTAATAAATTTTATACGCCTTCTCTATAACTATACTTTATTATATCATAAGAAAATGCGTAAAATAACATAAATTCTTTTTGATTTTGCAGCAAAACAGTCCATACAAACATGGAGGTGGGGTTAACTCTTTAATATCCCCCCTTACTTATTCTTTTTAACTATTTTACTTGCTAAAATTACGAATTGATCAAGTTTAATTGTACAAATAATATTTTTTCATGCAAAACAATTTTTATACAATAATTATCATTTTAGTCGGTGTTTAGCTATTTTGACAATTTTCAAAAAGCTTAACCTCGGTCAAATTCTATGAAACATAAGTTCGTCAAATCCGAAATCAATTTGTTTTTTCTCCTCTGCTAATTCTTCCCTGTTGTAGAGGAGTCTAACATGTCTTAACCCCCTAAAATAGAGAAAAACTGAAAACCCTTGTTTTGGAACCTCATCGGTTCTTGTTTACTCTTGCCAAAATGCACCTTTTTCATATATTAGCATTTTTACTGTTCTATTACTAAACTGCTGAAGAGCGCCGCTATTTATTTGAAAGCATAATAATCGTTTGACTTAATCGAGACCTAGAATAGAACGCAAGGTTTCCAAGTGGGTGCCAGTGCCGCAAATTAAGAAATAAAATGTGTTAAATAAAAGAGGTTTTGGTAACATTTATTATTGGTTTTTGTTGGTATACGTCTTTGATATATATTTAATTTTTAACAAAAAGGCACCATTTCCCTGCTTTCTTTGTAGCAGGGTCAGGTGACCCTTCTACCCCCCCCCCCCCCATTGGACACGCCCCTGTCCGGTGATCTCTTTTACTTTTCCTCCCTCAACTTCTCCTTGTACGATTAATTTTTCCAAATTGTCTTTATCACCTGATCTAAACTATATTGCTTTCTTCTATGAGCTTTCTTGTTGCGAAGCTTCGAAAATAAAGCAGCTTTGAAATTTAAAGCTTGGATGCGTAAACTGTAACACTCTGATAAGGGTCAATTGCGCCACTTTGACTTAACTACTAAGTATCACTTAAATGTAGGAAGTTGCAAATGGTGTTCGTTTCACATGCATGCCTCAATTATCATTTAAGACATTTATTAGTTAAGGTACTTACAAGGGAATCTTACAGCTGATGTGTCGCCGATTTCAAAAATTATTTTTTTAAATAAAAATAAATCCAAAATAAGGAAATATGTGTTTCTGCATTTAATATAATGTGACTTGTTTTAACAAATAAATAAATTAACACAAACAAAACGCAACGTGTTTACTTAATAAAAAGGTTACTCGTAACAGATAGGGTGGCCGCGTGCTAAAGTAGCGGCTTCATAAGCGGTTAACCTACGTTCGATTCCCACTAACTGCGTTATGTTTTTTTTAAATCTTTTTAAATTCGTATTTTAGTAAAAATGCATTCCTGTTTACAATTGGGCTTTTCTTATAGTTTTAAATAATTCAATAAAAATCATTATGAATCGTGTATTCACTCTAATTATTATGCAGAAAATTGGAACAAGTGTTGCAAAAGACTTGTACACGGATATATGTGAATGTGAAAATTATATAATTTCAAAAGTTAAAGATTAATTTATTTAGTGACATGCCTTATTGCCATACTCTTCAGTCTTTGGATGTTTGGATATGGCTGAACAAAAAATGTAATACATGTTAAAATGCAGAACAACTTTAAAGTACGTTTTCTTTTCATTAACCTGTCGCCTCAGAATTCACAAATTTTTCAAATTAAAATGCACCGATGAGCTAACTTGTTGGAAGTACCCAAATACATATTCTTTGTCTGTTCAAAATGGTATTCTCAATGATAGTGTTTAAACTTCTTCTTCTTCTTCTTCTTGTAGTTTCTTCCTTTTGCCCTATGAGGCGTCGGAGGTAAGTAGTAAGTAGAGTAAGTGTTTAAACAAAAAAAAGAAATGAGTGTAAAAGATACATATAAGAAGAGATACCGTGAAGCAAAGTACGATATCATCACTATCGATTAAATCGTTAGATCTATGATTTAATACAAACCTTACTAAAGATGTATAGACTTCTATTTGCTGTTTCGTCATTCATTTATAATTTCCAATTTCCAGTTTCCTTGTTTTAATCTCCATGTACAAACATAACTATACATTCACATATGTAACGTGTACATTCACTTTAACTAATGGTACAACGGCGTTAGGTGATTAAATGCGAATGCATTAAGTTTGTTTGCGTATAGCAGCCTATAAAGGTAAACACATCTGCATAGATTTTTCTTACAATCACCTTCGCTTCGCAGAGTGTATAGGTACGCGATTACCTATTAACGTATTTGCGTGTAACACACATGTTATCTACAAGCCGTGTCGTATAGAACATAATGAGTGTAGTGCATCATATCTTAATTAATGACCAAGGTTTACAGCGTGGGTATTCCAACATTAGAAAATGTGTTCCGCAACGGCGGCCTGTGCATTACCATTTATCGAAAGATTGATGAGTTCAATTAGTTTTAAAGTTAGTTGGCATGCCGGGGTTAAAACGTTATTATTTATGCCTGCAAATTGAATTGCGTTGCATAACTCTACATTTTTAATAAGCGCATAGTGTATGCTTACAAGTAGTGCAAATTACTACGTACTGGGTTTCTCTCCTACTACGTTATTAGTAATAATAGTGTAGAGCTCAATGAGAATATTTCTTCATCTCATTTACTAAGTGCGGTATGTTTCAAGTTATGATTCATATTATTGTTAGTGAAATTTCGATTAACCAATTCTTATAAGATACGATTTTATTGTTTTTTGTGTTTGGGCCAGCTCAACATTTCTCGTACCTTATGGTACCAATTATTATGATCATATGGCATACTCTACTTGAATTTGGCCGAGTCTAGAGAAATTCCAGCAGAAATATTTCACGTGCCACACACGGAGCCTGCGACCTTACTTTCTTATCCAAGAAGGCAAGTTTTAATTGTTTTCCGCTATGCTTGAACCTGCGATTCTTGGTGCAGCTAACCGTTAATCGTCGAAAGGATTTAGTAATCCATAAAAATTTAAGAATTATGAGTTTATAAAAGGAAACCTAAAAATAAAACATCCCTCGTCGCTGCACGCCTCGGAATGTTGCTTAACATTCTCTCTTATCTCTGCTTATAATTATCTCTTATGCTCTTGTGATATAAATATTGATACTAAAAAAATGACGTGTACTGTCATTTTATGCAGAACTTCGCAGAGTTTTACTGACGAACAATGCAAGAGATCTATGTATTACGTCTATAAAGCATATGAAGGTGTTCCACGAAGCAGCAAGAGGAGAAAGGAAAAAAGAAACAAGGGGACGACAAAAAAAACTGTCATCATCCCAGACCTACTATGGCGTACGTATGGAGAACTTCGTTTTGATCTTTTTGTTGAAATTTTGAGACTGTTGTCTAACGATATTTGAAAAGGTTTACTTACACAAGTGGGACGGTATTGCCACTTAGTATAATTACTATAAAGCTTTTGCAACTTCAAAGTGAAAGTTATTTTTACTGCTTGTTTTGCATTAGAATTACCACAAAGTTTCAGTTACTATTGAAAATTACAATGAAGTTACAGTAACTTCTATTAGCCAATCCAAACCAATATGGTTGCTGTGGGCAATCATTCGCGTCGGCGGCATAAAATCGCCATTTGATTGGTAGTTAGATTGCTTAATAGAGGCATATCTGCTGTAGGTTAGTATGGAATTTGGAGGTTAATTATGTTCTTGCACTAGTAGTAGTAGTTGGAGTATATTCCCCTTTTTTATTTTGTTGTCACAACCTTAAAATATGCCATAACATGAACATTATATTTTTTATACTGCTCCATAATAATTACGTTATGTAGCGGTATAAAAAATATAATGTTCATGTTCATGGTTAAATGTGAGGTTAAACTTAAACGTTTTTAAAGTTCCAATGGGAACTTTGCAGTGACAGCAGAAACTGGTTACGAAAATGTTGACGTCGTTTGATAATAATAGTCACTTGAAGGTTCCAGAATTCTTTACTTATTTTCTACTTCGTGGTAACAACAACCTTGAAGTAGAATTTGTTTAGTTCCCGTTACTAAGTAATTCAGTGGCACAAACTTGAGACACGCATTTTACGGTGAATACTACTTTAAAATAATTTTACTACTTCATATTTAATCACTTTGCAATTTGTTATAATTGTTTATAGATGTTTTCTATAACCTTTAATAAAAATAACTAATTTATGCCAAATTGTGCCTTAGGAATAATATAAAAATGGTTTCTATCATGCTTTCTATTCATGACATAAGTATTTTTGTCATATTTTATTAGACATTTTTTATTAAAAATACATTTAACAGAAAACATGGGATGGTTTATAATTTTGGTAAACTGGAATTACAAAATAATCAAACATTTCATCTACATATTACAAATAAAATAGTAATCAATTTGTGACCCGAACGCAGCAGCATTAGTATAGAAAATGATAGTAAAATATTTTTTGCAAATTGCAAGAGACAGAGAGGGAGCGACCACGGGACACAAGTTCCACGCAGGTAGCAATTACTAGGCCGCCACTTTCCCGCTACTTAGCGTAATTGTAACAGAAACGTAGTTGGAGTTCCAGAGAGGCCACTGCAACGTATCCGTTATACCATATATGGAGCAGAAACTTGGGAACTTACAAATGGTGATACATAGGATGCAATTAGGACTAAAACTTGTACAATGTAGCATAGGACTCACGGTGGAGAAACATGAGACAGAGTTTGACTGAAAGAAGATTTTCGGAAGGACCTTGAAATATAAAAATTACTGTCTGTCCAAATAGAGCGTAAAGCTTTAGAAAGCTATGAATATAAACTATAAATAAAACTTATTTAATAATTTTGATACATTAAAGATTTACGATACGACAAGGCATGAACACGTCGAATCATTAAATTGTCGTTAAATCATAAAATGTTTTTTATCTGGCTAGGGTTACGAAGGCCCTTTCAACATTGCTTTTCACCTCTTGATGACAGAAACTCTAATGTACCTCTATACGCACACCTGAAGAAATCCACTTGAAAGTTGAGCAATTATTGTATGTAATTAACAGAACAAAAATTGGTAGTGCAGCGGTTAGCGATGATCCTGCATAATAATCGTCTCCCTCTCGCATAAGTTTCATAGCATCTGGGAACTAGTTTCTAGGTTATGGGTAGTAGTCGTTAATATTATTATTATTATTATCGTTATATTTCCTAACCTTAACGTAACTAGGCAATAAAGATTATAATAATATAATAACTTTAGTTTACTTTCCGCCCCATTTTCTATTTCAACATAACCTCAAAAACATTTTTATTTTCATTTTGCTAAAAGGCAGCCTAATGGCCTAATAGGCTTGGTGGCAGCTTAATTATTTTATGTCCGATCGGGCGATTATGACCTGTTTTTAGAGCGTAAGTTGCTAAATTAGAGCTCTAGAGCTCTAAAACTTTTTCGAGTCCGCTAGAAAAATAGTTGCCCTTATTTACGCCGTCTCCATAGTAACAACAGTAGTTATATACCATTGCACCTACCTACTTGAAGTTTTATCACTGCACCTACCTACTTGAAGTTTTGCACTTTTTAAATTATTTTTATTTTAAAATTAAATATTAATTTAAACTTAGTATAATAAATAATAAACTAACGTATGCATTTCGGGCTTAATTTATCGTCTTACCCTTCATCGTCTTAGCGCCTTCGGCTTTCGCTCAATTAAGACACTCAATTAAGCCCTTAATACATAATATACTATTTTCTATTTTGCGTCTATAATAAAGCTGTTAAAGCACCCAAAACAGTGCGTTAATAGCTCATTTAAGTGCTTTAATAGCCCAACTTTTTCAAAGTTGGTAGCATTGAAAAAAACAGAAAATTAACAAAAACTTCACTCAATTTTCTGTGTCAATCAATGAATTTTTAAATGTCACATCAGTGTTGTCAACTACCACAAAAATCCCTAAATTTTGAAAGTGCGATTTTTTTTATTTAAAAGGGAATAAAAGACGCAAAATAGAAAAAATAGCATAAAAAAACTCGTTTCATAAGTCATTATTGCACTCGTCCTTTAGAAAACTCGTTTTCTAAATTTGGACTCGTGCAATAAATCTTGCCTTATGAAACTAGTTCTTTAATATACTATTATGTTCGATCGGGCGATTATGACCTTTTAGCGGCCTATTTTTAGAGCGTAAATTGCAGCATCTCCTTGTACTACCCTTATTTACGCCGTCTCCATAGTAATAAAAGTAATTATACAGGGTGTTCCGGACAAATATGCAATGCTTTAAGGGGGTGAAAGGTGACCATATAAAGACCCCAAAATTCATAAAATAAAAATAAAAAATTAAAAAAAATTTCGGATTTTTCGTATTTTTTACAAGTCACGAGTCGACTATGGATTGTTTGTAAGATTTTGACCCTGAATTACTGATAAAGCAAACAATGATCTCACAACTGCACTACTAAATTAATAACTGACCTCCGCTACGTACGTATCAATTTACAGAAACAACAGAATTGAATTTCAGCAGCGGTTGCCGAGTGACTCACTACCTTGATGACTTGATCATTTATTAAGGTCGGTAAATAAAATGTAACATACGTTCGTTGACCTAATTGTGATGGAAACTGCCTGTTTTTCATTTTACGAATGTTATTTTAACAAAATGAATAAAACTTACCGTTTAGATATAAACAATCTTTATAACATGTGTTCAAAAACTCCCGTACCTGTCGAGCAAAGTGTAGTGGTGCTCAATAGTGGTCCGTCGAACACTTCATTGACCTGAAAATGTAGGCGCCAGTCGTTGGAGCAGAATAAAAGGTCTTATGTGGCTGTTGGTGAATTAAAAACACCCGCCCGAGTAAAACATTTTGTGCAAACTAGGGATTTTCCTGTTTGCGTTCCAATAGCCATTGACAAAATTTCACTCGCGGTATATGGAGCGTACTTTCCGAAAATGGTTGATTTGAAAAGTTCCGTTCATTCAGCAGGCGTGTTTGGTTCTGCCATAATTTAAACAGTAACTAACTACGATTAATTAAACTACTTAACGCCACTTTACTCAGGTTATTAATTCTAAAACGAGTATTAATACGTAATCGAAACTCAAGTTCACGACCACCTTAACACAAAGAAAGTTGAGAACAAACTGCATACTGCAAATTACAAGCTTCAAAGCTCTGAGTCATTAACAGTTATTCACAGATGGTCAAAATGACTTGTTTATTATTTAGCTAAAACGTTTTAAAAGCACGTCCTAATGTTTTGTTTTGCTTACAATTTCGATGAATTCATTTATCCGGCTTGGGTTTATTATGATTATTTTTTGATGACTTTTAAAAGTATGTACTATTTAATAGGCATAATTTTCATACAATTTTATCTACTACTTTGCAGTGGCGTGCCTATTATTTTTATAAGGGGGGTTGTCATTTCAAAGGGGCATTTCAGGAAATTGTTAGTAAGATGTTACTCTACACATGTTTCTCTATTGCCCTTTAACGGGAAAGGCATCTTGTCCAAAACACCCTGTATACCTACTTGAAGTGTTGCACTTTTCAAATTATTTAATATTAATTTAAACTTAGACCGGACATAAACTAACGTATGCATTTCGGGCTTAGTTAGTGTTTTAGAGCCCTTTATCGTCTTGACTCTACGGGCTCTAAGACACTCAATTAAACCATTAATACATAATATACCTACTATTAAATGAGACCATTAATGAAATTTGGCGGGTAGTTTAAAAGTCCAAATTTGAATGCTATTTTCTAGTCCAAAATAGTACAATGTCGGACGGGTTTTTTACTCTTTCTACTTCATCTTCTTTTTTACTAATTATAAATCACCCTGTATAGTAGTTCGGGTAATTCAAGTAGAAACTATTTATTGAATTTTTATAATAATAGTAACGAACAAATGAGGCAAAATGAATTTTGCATTGAATATTCATAATTTTAATATATGAAATAATATTCTAAAAAGCCTTTCAAATGAAAGCTATACTATGATCGATAACAGCTTTCATTCATGCAAACATATTTATAAAATGCAATAATCCGATAAACTGTGTGATTAATATTTTATGCATCATTTATTTCCAACTGTTCATATTTTTATATTACAACAAAAATAATTTTGAAATCCAGATCTGATTTCATGCATGTTTCTGATTTACGGAATTACAAAATTATGTTTTTGTTATCACATTAACACTTTATCCATTGGTATCAAAATAATGTTTGCACAGCATTAACATGATCATCAATATTATGTATATATAATATTATAAATGCAAAACGTATCATCACATTTCTTGCCATGTTTGCTGTCGCATAGAAAGTGGTTGTAGCCCATTTTCCATATGCTGAGCTTGAGCTTCACATACCTGAAAAGTGCTTAGCTAAGGTATTTAACACATCACAACACATATACAATGCATACAAACATATTGCAGGATGGTAACCTCGAAGTGAGAGAGAGACTTTGAACTTTAACATGCTCGTGTTGCATAGAGGCATACTGTGAATTTCATACATCTAGAAAGTAAATCATGCACTTAACAGGAAATGCAATGCTGTGACGGTTTTACTTTACGCTTATTAGTTATTTTATGTAAATCTTTTGCAACGAAATAAAAGCTGTAGGAAGACGGAAATGTCTCTGTAGGTGTGCAGTAGGCTATGAAAATGGTAAAATACTCAACTTGGAATTGTAAGAATCAATTACCTGTTGCATTTTATAGAAATATGTGTTTATTTATACTTCTAAGCTAAAGTAATTTAAACATTAATAAGAAGAAATAATTACATAAGATTTAGTTCCGGGCACAGCGAGATGCTGATTCATGCCCTACATTTTGGCTGCATATGGATCAAAATCATAATAAAAAAATGTACATAAACTTGAATTGCTTGATAATACTTTATCAAGTTTAATTTTTGTTTGTTCCTCAATGACCAATACAATTCTTCTCTTTCTAAATTCAAATGATGCTTACATAACCTCAATAACGTCATCCTGATTCGTTCAGGTTTGCTTCAAATTGTCAATTTTTACAATCATGATGAGAGTATGATGTTTCCATTAATACAATAATAAAAGAAATCTGGCGACTGCTCCACACATTGACAGAACTTACTATAAATTTATTGCCTCATTGTTTGTAAATAAATACTACTTAATAAATTATTCAGAAAACACCTGCTTTACCATTGTAACCACAGAGCGGATTTGTCGAATAAATAGATTAATAGCTTTCAGAGTTACTTTCTGATAACATTAATTTTATAAATTGTATAGATCACTTTCACGCATTATGTCTGATACTATTCGGGCAATGACCGATCATTTCTAACATATTAAGCGCTTTTCTTATCCCTTCTTCTCTTTGACCTACTGAAAGCATGTGACGTGTAATTGTATTGCTCACTTTTAAGATTTCTTGCGCCCTTGCAGTACATACATGTGCCAAGTTGCATTGCTGCCAAAATTTCAAACTATGTTGTGGCCCTTTTCAAGAGATGTGAAGGATTGAAGATTATGTTACTTTCTATATTAAGCATATAAGGAAACTGCCTCCTAAAACGCGTTTTAATTAATTTTCACTTAAACCAATACTTACTTTACCAAAAATGGTTATGAAGTTTATTAAGATTATATTATCATGGGATCCAAAGAAATTTCATCGAACAGACACAGTAGAGGTGATTCAGAGAGTAGGTCTTCTTACGTAACATTAAATTAATACAATAGTCTCAACACAATTTTTCGGACAAACCCTTTAATTTGTATATTTTAAACTAAAGGTCGGCAACATGTGACCCTTGGCCCGCATGCGGCCATCGCTTGGTTTTATGCGGCTCGCCAAGAGATTCCAATTAATTACCGCCACGTGCCACATCACTCAAGCAGATCTGCGAACTTTCGTGCGAATGCTGTATCGGCTTGTTTTATATGCAGGGTTGGCAATTTAAAAGTTACCAACCGAGTTATTCTAAAATAGGTGTAGTTATTTTGACACAGGTATAGGTATTTTGACACAGGTATAGTTATTTTATTGAAAAACTGAGGGACAGGTTTCTATCATAAATTCACCTAATCACCGCCATCCCTAGGCAGGATACCAACTCCCGCAAAAATCTGAAATAGCAACAAGGGTAGAATGACACATTATTTTAAAGGCCTTTTAATTCTTTTCACCGCAGTGTTAAAATTTTATAAATCTTTATGATTGGTGGTGGCATTTTACCACGTTGTTGTTGCTATTTACGATTTTAGGAAGGGTAGGCCCGGCGGAATAAGTCGGATTGGGAGGGCGGATAATCGGGATTTAGTTAAGTCGAGGGGATGTCGGGAAGTACGTCGAAAAGAAGGGTGGTTAAGTCGAGGGTGTTTGTTAAACGACGCGTTCAGGAGTTCGCTTGCAATGCTAGGCCAATCGTTCTCAACTGATTTTAGTTATAAATATGAACAAATCATGTAGAAACGTAAAACATCTGGCAGACTGAGAATGAAAATCCAGGGCCAGAAATCTCTAACTAAAGTGAGGAAAGGCAGTTTTCTGGCAAGAAAATTGACATTGAAAGCAGATTTGTTGCACAATTGAGGAAAAATTTTCCACGCTCCAATAAAAACATTTAAATATTACACTTTTATCCCCAAATATACCCAGGAGGGGAGAACACAGGTTAAGTTAGATTAGAAGTTAGATTAGGTTAGGTTTTTCCGATAGGGGGCGTAATCTGTGACCACCCCATATAATACTAATTGACCGATGCCTAGTATATGTCTGTATAATATGTGAGCTATGTTCAACTCCAAAAGCAACCAAAAGAAAATGACGGCCTTTTTGAAATAATGCAAGTATGATTTGAATTAACTTTTGATACATGGAACTGTATGCGTTTGCTGTAGTAATATCATTGGTGGCTGAGGCGGAATGACTTTATTTCATAACAGAAACAGCTGATTGGAGTTTGAAGTTATTTTGAAGAAATTGCTGTTTAGTAGTGTTGTATTCCTTCAACAGTAATTCGAGAGCAAAGTTTTTATGATGTGAAGTAATTATTGCTAGTAGCCTCCGAACGTTTACTTTATTCGCAATATTTTGTAACGTTTTTTGTGTAAACAATACTCATTGAAATGTAAATATTGATCGATACATTAATTAAATGCGTGAAAAAGATTATCCCACATCAGATGTTTTATTTCCCGGGATTTGAACCTAATAGCTTTCGCCTTAAAACAGGATGTCTTTTGAAAGTACCAAATTTGAAAAATCAGAACACCAATTACTCGTGACCTATTAGACCAAATCGTCTCGGGTAACTTTTACAAAGTAACCGTTGAATAAATTCCATATGGCCTATATTTCCTAAATTCCCGCGGGGTCAAAGGTCACTTCAAAGAATCAGAAATTCGGAACTCCTTACACTGATTCTGTTTTGAGCTCAACCGATAATAAAACTGCATTCATGGAAAATAGAAGCGAATTTTGTTCTGGTCATATTAAAGGTCATATCTAAAAAAAATAATTTCGGATTTTTAGATTTTACAACCAAGACTATTGAAACATCATAATTTGGCAACAAAGGTTTTCATGAACATTGAACTAAAAGTCACACAATTATATGAAAATCCGAAGTTCGGTTTTTCGGATTTGACCTTTGACATGGCCAGAATATCACTTCTTGTTCTATTTCTATACATGTAGATATGAGCATCTATGTAAAGCAATCTAAATTTTTGATTTAAGATAATGTTGAAGGACAGTTAGATCCAAACTCTGAAAAACAAACACTTCATGTAGAACTATAATTCTGTTAAGTACTACCAAAAATTGATGATATGAGGGGGACAGACGAATTACTCGTTTCAGAAAAACATATCTTTACAATTAATCGAACTACAGTGAGATCCAAATTGAGTAAAGATGGTTTGAATTTGGCGCCTTATTGAAATATGTTGCGTCAAATTACAGCGGCAACTCGTCACTTTCTCGTTTACATCGTTGTGCTTTGCCACATTGTTCTGTATTTTCATTGAATTTTTACTTTATTTGGCTTCTTTTCTTATTTTACAAAACATTTCAGTCATTTCAAAACTACGATTTGTTAGACCATTTTATTATCAAGTAAGCTTATTACTTAAAATTAATGAAGTTTATAAGCTATATTATTTTTGAGACGCCACTGTAAAATAAAAGAAGGATACGAATATCCGAAAAGTATTCACGTCGCCAACGTGACAATAATTTACGGTGGCGGTAAATTCAAACAGTCCTCAGTCATTTTGGATCACCCTGTAGTTTATAATTTTTGTTTAACAGCAAAAATTCTTTCCAACTTAACATTAAAGCTAAAATATCAGACAAGTACAACTATTGCCATCCCCTTCTATTTTATTTATGCATTTTAACATTAATTTCTGCAATTCAAAATCGGTCTATAGAATAAGGGTGGAATCAATTGAATTAGTGTAGGATGAGTTGTCTCAGCGAAATCAAAGCAGAATCTAAGAGGAATCTAAACGGAATTAGCTAAACCAATGAAATAATTCTGAAACAAATGTGAAAGAGACCAAATGTGTGACACTAAAACAGTCTTTTCCGTGCTTTTCCAGCGGACTAAAAAATAAATTTTGTTTAATTACGCTCAAAACCAAAAAGTTAATAAAAAATAAATGTTGGAAAATTGCTATTTCCTAGTGAATTTAATAAAATTGATAACCAGAAGTATTTAATTGATAAATTCTTTTACACCCTTGATATCTAGTTTTGAAGCAATCAACATGCGTAGCTTATACAGGCTGGAGCGCGGTCAATTGCTTTTTTAAGATTTGCAGTTCCCCCACGCGGACGTGTTCCTGGACGGCAATCAATTGTAAATTGGGTAAATGCATTCAGAACAACAAGGGATGTGTCATCTGTACGAAGAGGACCTGAGAGAAGCGTTACAACACCGCAAAATGTCGAACGAGTTAGAGCAGCAGTACTACAATCTCCGAAACGCTCAGCTCGAAAACAAGCACTTGCTCTTGGCATTTCAAGACGTTCTCTCCACCGGATTCTTCATAATGAACTGCATTTTCACCCGTATAAAATGTGCGTGGTCCAGCAATTGTCAGTACTGGATTATGTAACACGAAGAACATCTTGTGAAGACATGCTTGCAACCATACCCCGTGACGCAAATGTGTTCTTTTTTGATGAGGCACATTTTCACCTCAGTGGGTGTGTAAACAAACAGAATATGCGGTACTGGAGCGAAACGAACCCCACGGAAATTCACCAAAGATAACTGCACTCAGACCGCGTCACTGTGTGGTGCGCCATATCACAAGTAGGCATCATTGGACCTTACTTTTTCCAGGAAAATCGTCGTGCTGTAACTGTGAATTCCGATCGTTACTTAACTATGCTGCAAGAGTTTTTCCAGCCGGTTTTTGGGGCAATGCAGTTACAGGATAGCTGGTTTCAACAAGACGGTACCACTGCACACACAGCGGGCATTACCATGAATTTGTTGAGGCAAACGTTTCCTGGAAGGCTTATCTCTCAGATGGGGGATCTCAACTGGGCCGCATGCTCACCGGACTTAGCCGCATGCGATTTTTTCTTTGGGGTTACCTGAAGTCGAAGGTGTATTGCAACTATCCCAACACCCTGGAAGACCTAAAGAACAATATTGAGGCTGAAATTGCAAGAATACCAGAAGACATGCTTGAAAGAGTGCATCAGAATTTCAGAAAACGACTGCAGCAGTGTATGGATTGTGAAGGTAGACATTTTCCATATACACTGTTTAAAACCATGTAATTAGAAACTTCCATTATTGTCCAATATGAGAAAAATAAAAATGTAAGTTTCTAAGTGTTCATTATTTTTTATTTCATTCCCAAATCAGCAAATTACCGTGCTCCACTCTGTACTTTTGGAGACAAAGTATACGGCTTTTGCTTTATATTGCAAGTCGGTGAGCACCTTTTGTTACACTTTTGACGTTCCAACGTGGGGCTGGCTATATTGCCAGCTAGTAAAAATAATCTCTGCAATGCGCATCAGTAAGTACATCCGATGCGTTCTCACCGGTACATAGTTCGGCAGGATGGGATGCTTTTTCTTACGAGTATGGTAAGACTTGAACGAGCCCGATCGAGCAAAACTTAGTTCTCAAAATGTTCAGTTTGTTAAGCTGAGTAAAAAAAGTCCAAACAGAAATACCCGATATACGATTCGGCGAATAGGGGATGGCCTAGCAGTGCTTATTATATCGGGGTCTATGGTCCGCCAAAATATTTTTTTGAGGAATGCGTTCCGTTACAGAAAAGGAGGATTTTACATTACGAAATTACAAAAGTAAGCTTAGTATATCCACAATGAACGTTTCACAGCCAATATCGACGTCAAATTAAAAAAAAGTATCCATTATAAATACATTTTTATTTATTAAATAAGTGTCGTTAGTACAAAAGACATTATACAATGGATATCGTTAAGTGCTTACAGCAGATCTCGAAAATTGGAAAAACGGTATCGGTATCAGACATCGGCGTTCGTATCGTCATAACTATACTATAATGTCCAATAGAAACGTTATTGACGGAATTTTATATTAATCCTGCATATTCTAAACTTTGTAGAAAAAATAGTATGTAATACACATGCGGAAAAACTTTGTATAGTTAATCGGAGCACGACCGATACTCGTGTTGCAATAAAACCCTTTCCACACTGGTATTGCAATATACTATTTCCTTTAAAAGTACGAAAACGTCTACGAAGAAGTTTCCAATTTAATTAATTCATGTAAAAGAAGATAGCGAGCTTGGTGCTCTAGTTATATTTAAATATCTTTTAATTGCACTGAGGTCTTCCTTCAATCAGAAAACGGATAACCTGATTCACTAATACAGTTTTAAACGATTTCAGTTAATTTAAATAGTACGCTTTTACAAGTGTCTGCCCTCTTTACACAAGCATAAACCACCACTAAAAGCACCATCGCTGATTAAATTCAATTAATTTTTCATTGCTTCCCTGAATGAATCATTTGCACATGCACCTAAAAACTCACTTTAAAACATTAAAATAGATTACTCAAGTAAAATGCAATGCTTTCCAGCCAAGGCTTTTCCCCTTGCCAACAACCCGCAATATAAAATCGATCTTTATTAATTTTACGGTGACTTTCCAGAGCAAAAAGCTTCTTTATGTTCGTGTTTCAGCAGACTTACCTCGTTGTTATATCCGCAACCTTTTCTTCTGCTTGTGCCATATCTAAAGAAGCTTTAACAATTCTAATATTTTATGCATATGGTTGAAGCTCTATCCCGTATGTAAAGCATACAAATAGCCATATTTGCAGTCTGAACTGCAATTAGCACGTGTGAACGTGAGAAGATGAAAAACGTGAGCTCGATGCGTGAGCTGCTAACACCAGGTCAACGGTGTGTGCGTGTTCTGTACCTGACTATTACAAAATCGTTTACTAACCTTAACCTAACATGTAAATATTCATTTGTCTGGTGGCTAACGATAAGTTAATTTATAAGGTCTAATTTTGAAATTATCGAATTGACGACGGCATTAAAATGACGAATGATTCCGCCATTAATAGGATTTATTGCGTTGACGAGCCATTGACTATTATATTCGACATCTTTTTTAAAAAAAAAGCTTTTTAAAAAGGATAATTCTATATATAAATCAAAAGGAACTTCAAAGTGTATCCTGTAAATTGTCATGAAAGGAAACTTGTTTGAATATTTTAGGGAGAGTTTTGGAAAAGAAAACGTAAAAGAAGGGTTCGTTGTCTTCTCTGGAAGTTGAACTATTTTATCCGAACTTTGATGTGCTGCTGATCTAGTTAGTGGTGATTGAAAGATAGTTTGCAAGCAACTCTGTGCGCTTTAAGGTACGGTCTATCTGCAGCGTTTAATCGAAGCGAGTAAAAGTAACGACAAATCGCGTCAATTGGTCGCTTTGTCGTGGTTTATCTTTAGACGATTAGTAAAAACAATTATAATAATTAACTAATTGGTTTATGATGCAGTTTTGTTAATAATTTAATAATTACTACTACCAATTGACTGGCAAACCAGGCCCCAGATGCTATGAAGCTTGTGCGGGAGGCAGGGGCGATTATTATTATTACGCAGGCCTATCGTGTGACTACAGCCGACTTACAGATGGTATAGCACAAATCGCACATTTGTGATATAGCTAAGGAAAACTGCAGAAAACCTTAACCAGATCTGCCGGCACCGGGATTCGATGCCAGTCCGGTTGAGTAAGAGACTAGCACGCTAGCCGCTACACTACCAAGGCTATTTATAATACAATAGTTATGACAAAAGCTGTAATTATATTATTCATGATACAATAAGAAGAGAAAGTAGAAGCTTTATTATCATTCCTCTGCAACTTTAGAAGTGAAAGATACATTCTCCTAAATAGAAGAATAGAAAAGTGTTACAACTCTGAGTGGCAGGCTGATGAGATTAATTTAAAGAGTATTTTACTTACAAGAAACTGTCTTTGGATGTACTTTTATATCTGACGATGTAGTACAAAAACTGCCCTCTCCGTTTGTAAAACATCCTATTTCGACTTTTGAAATGCTTGCTTTGACGTCGAGGTAACTGTTACCCTTACTTTACCCAAGCCCACAAGAAGAGATTTAAGAAAGCAGTTAGTGAATTTAACGAAAAATGGCATTTTCCAAATTGTTGTAGCGCGATTGATGGGGAATGTATTTGTCTAGTGTGTTCATAGAGAACCAGTTGATATTGACGCTTATGGAAAGTAAGGTGGCAGTGGAATATTTCCGAAGTCCGAAATGTAACAACCTATCTGTAGTAATGAATATATGCCGGAAGAGAACATTGTACCTGGCACCAATATTGTACTGCCTTATGTAACAGTGAGGGACGAAGCACAAACCAGCTAACAACGACTAATAGAAAATGTTCTAAAGACATTATTTTCGAGATCAAACCTAGATTCACATAGTGAAGCGAATATTTAACTAGCCCAGCCCTAGTCCAAAGCCAAGCACGAAGAGCTTTAGAAAACGTTTTTGGAAACTTAACCAAAAAGTTTACGTGCGCTCAGCCACAGCTGCATGCCGCACAAGGAAATAACAACGGATACGCGGAACGCCGCGCCTACAGATTCACGTTAATATGCTAATATCTTCCACAATATACAGTATATAAACCCGGCTGTTTCAAGTTGCAATTCAGTCGTTTGAACGAATCAACAACTTGAAGCAGACTTGATAAGAAACCTTATTATTAATTGTAGGGGATCTAGAATCTGGTGTCCAGGGGCACTGATTACCTGATCCCTAATGTGGTTAGTTGTAGTATTTTAGGAGCCTAGAAACTAGTACACAGGGGTAGCGCCTACCTGGTTTCCTAATGCTTAGTTGTAGGAGATTGTTGCTAGTACAGGGTGATTCCGACCACTCTCATGTGTAATGTTAGTTTTAGGAGGATTTGTTCGTCCTCATACTTTGTGCACTATTGTAAACCACTATTGTAAACGACTATTGCACTATTGTAAATAAGAGGTTATGTACAGAGAAAGATTACAAAAATAACATCTTAAGTGGCGGACATTTGAAATGAGGAGGTTATGTTTTTAGAGACGTTACAAAAATAGTTCAACTAGTGAGAAGACTTTGAAATGAGAAAGTTTTGCTATGAATATCAAATGCTTCTCACTAGTTGATTTATTTTTTGTGTAACGTCTCTTAAACCATAACCACCTTATTTCAAAGATTCTCGACACCTGAGATGTTTTTGTCAACTTCCTTTAGACATAACCTTCTCATTTCAAATGCTCCTCACCACTTGAATTGTTATTTTTTAACCTATTCCAATACATAACCTCGAAAAAGGTGACGAAAATACTATAAAATAAGATTATGTTTTGAAAATGGTTAGAAAAATAATAGTTTAAGTTTAAGTTATGTTTTTAGAGGTTTCCAAAATAATTCAGCTCATGAGAAATCTTTGAATTCATGAAGTTATATTTTCAGAGATTCAACTCGAGAGAAGCATTTGCAATAAGGTAATAGTCCAGTAAAATAAGGATTCAACCTCGGAATGAAAGTAACAAAGCTGTATATTTGCATGAACTTTTGCTGTTTGAGGAGATTGGCGCTAGTACAGGGTGTTCCGACCACTCTCATGTGTAATGTTTTAGGAGGACTTGTTCGTTCTCATACTTTGTGCACTATTGTAAACCCAATGTAATTCTTGTAACTTGTTGTTTAGTAAATCATTAATTTATGACCTGTGTTTACTTTCTATCTCTACCTCTGACTAATGTCCCTCAGTCCCGAAAACCCCCACGTGACATTGTGGTGGAGGTTCCGGGCAACGATCTCGGTACCTCTCGCATGCCAAGTGACTGCACCGCACTGCGACCTATCTCAATACTTAACCTAGAAAAATAACAAGTCAAGTTATGATAAGACTTTGTAGTAAAAAGGTTATCTTTTTAGAGACGTTACAAAAATAAGTCAACTCGAGAGAAGCCTTTGAAATGATGAAGTTATATTTTGAGAAAGGTTCCTCATATCAAAATCATCACAGAACAGCAGATCCAGTTTAAAGGCTTCTTACCACTTAAAGTATTATTTTTCTAACGATTCTCAGAAGATAATCGCCTTATTTAAAAACTTCTCATCACTTAAATTATTATTTTTCTAAACCATGTATTGGGATATGTTAAAAAGTAACAATTCAAGTGATGAGGAGCCTTTGAAATAAAGAGGTTATGTTTTGAGAGAGGATTCCAAAATAATTCAGCCCATGAAAAACCTTTGAAATGATGAAGTTATATTTCAGAGAGATTAGAAAGATAATTCAACTCGTGAGAAGCCTTTGAAATGAGGAGGTTATATTTTGAGAAAGGTTGGAAAAATTATAATTCAGTGGTGCCAACTATTTTGAAACGGGCCTGCTATTTTGAGGCAGTTTTGTTATCAGGAGCCTTCCTCAAAATAAGCCCTCCTCATTTCAAAGGCTTCTCATGATTTGATTTCTTTAACCATTTCATTTTGAATTGTTATTTGTCTAACCTATCTAAATACATAATCTAAAAAAAATAACAAGTTGATAAAGCTTTAAAATTGTATGAGCGGTTATGTATAGAAAAAGATTACAACAATAACATCTTAAGTGGCGGACATTTGAAATGAGGAGGTTATATTTTAAGAGACGTTACAAAAATAATTCAACTAGTGAGAAGTCTTTGAAATGAGAAAATTTGGCTATGAGGAGCCTTTCTCAAAATATAACCTTCTCATATCAAAGGCTTCACTAGTTGAATTATTGTTTGTGTAACGTCTCTCAAAACATAACCTCCTGATTTCAAAGATTCTCGCCACTCGAGATGTTGTTTTTGTAAACTTTCTTTAGACATAACTTCCCTATTTCAAATGCTCCTCACCACTTGAATTGTTAGTTTTTAACCTGTCCCAATACATAACCTCGAAAAATAACAATTCAGGTGATGAAAATCCTATAAAATAAGATTATGTTTAGAAAATAGTTCGAAAAATAATAGTTTAAGTTATGTTTTGAGAGGTTTCCAAAATAATTCAGCTCATGAGAAATCTTTGAATTCATGAAGTTATATTTTCAGAGAGGTTAGGAATAATTCAACTCGTGAGAAGCCTTTGAAATGTGAAGGTTATATTTTGAGAAAAGTTCCTCATAGCAAAAGTATCACAAAACAGCAGATGCAGTTCAAAGGCTTCTTCTTACCGCTTAAACTATTATTTTTCTAACCATTCTCAAAACATAACCTACTTATTTTATAGGATTTTCATCACTTGAATCGTTATTTTTCTATGTTATGTATTGGGATAGGTTCAAGGATAATTCAAGTGGTGAAGAGCATTTGAAATGAGGAAGTTATGTTTCGAGCGAGGTTTCCAAAATAATTCAGTTAATGAGAAACCTTTGAAATGATGAAGTTATATTTGCAAAGATATTAGAAAAATAATTCAACTCGTGACAAGCCTTTGAAATGAGCAAGCTATAATTTGAGAAAAGTTCGTCATAGCGAAATTGTCACAAAACAGCAGATCTACTTTAAAAGCTTCACACCACTTGATTTATTATTTTTCTAACCAGTTTCAAAATATAACCTCCTTATATTCGAAGGTGTCTCATCACCTGAATTGTTATTTTTCTAGATATAGGGACAGGTTAAAAAATAACAATCAAGTGGCGAGGAGTCTTTGAAATAAGGAGGTTGTGTTTTGAGAGATGTTAATTTGAAGTGGTTGGAGTTATCAATGCATGCCCATTTCTTAAGAAGCGCCAAAAGCCGTTTTTGCCCATCTCGACGGTAAATTTCATTATTTGGGACCCTTATTTCGAGTCGTGTAGCTGTAGTACTGGTAATGTTAAAGAATCACTTAAAAATTAGAAGGAGGCAGAGGAGAAATTAGAGGCATCTGATGTATTCAAAGTGCAAATGTGTTAAGTCCTTTTTTGGATCGTCCTTAGTCCTTCGAGTTTTGCGAACGCAACGCTTGGTCGGTCCTCGCCAAGAAGTGTGTAGTAAGTCTTTGTTATTATTAACGTCGAATGTTTACGTCAATCTTTCCGTAATAAGATAATTTCTACAATTTTTCAAACATAAATGTTAACTAACCAGTCGTTTTAAACATCCTTTAAATGGAACTTGAAATGGACTTATCTTATCAAAAAACAACGAGACGAGAAGTTATAAAAGCTTCTTAGCTAGAAAAGCACACAAACTAAAGCTACTAAAAGACCAGGGAAAAGGGAGAGGGTAAAAGTTTACATATTAATACTACACGTGTAACAGGAAATCTTTGAAAACTCCTGTACATCGTTAGAAGAGATCTACTACCACAAATGAAAAATGGTTTCTCGCAAAGAAATCTAAAAAAAGAAAGGAAAAGCAGAAGATCACACGAGAAAGCAGCTTATAAACTTCTCCGATGCAAAACAGCACGTTTCTGTTTGAACTTGAACGCAAGAGATACTGTTGTAACACGAAACTGTCATTGAAATCAATCCTACACGTTATACAATTTCCATTCGAAACTATTGGTTATTGATGAGCCCTGATTAGGCATGTAAATGTATTCTGGATCGAACACGGCACATTAAAACCAACCAATTTGTTTTAGTAATCGATAAACCTAGCTCACTGTGAAGAAGAGATCGTGCGAACTGTAAATTGTTGTAGGGGTTAGCTGGGGTCGATTGCTCCAGTGCCACTGTGCGGCTTATGTGGCGTTATTTGTCGTCGTAGATTTTAGGGCTTAAATGCTAAACTTTTATACATTTTGTCTTGTATATAGCATGTATACTGGGAACTTTTTTGCATTAAGCTGTTTTGAAACTTTCTTGTTATTTTTCTTTATTGCTTTTAAATTTGAATGTTGAGAGAATAAAAATGAAATAAGGAGAAGGCTCGGCTAAGTCGCAGGATGTGAAAGTTTTATTAGTTTTTAATTTTAGAGTCATTTGATTTTTATATCATATCCTTAAAATTTTATTTTACCGTAGTAAGATGCGTGCTTTAATCTATTAATGTGTGTTTTACCTAAATTTGATAACCTAATCATGACCAACCTAATATCAACCTGTTCAAAATGTTAAAATCAGTGTTGTAGTGTAGTTTCTTTTAGTTATTGCAAGTTCCCTTCAACCTAGCATGATTTAAATATTCTGCGTTATGAAAGAGATGGTGGAGTTGTTGATCAGATGACGATGTTTTAGCATTCAGGACCCTTATCTGCTGCCAGTTTCTCGTACGATTCATTTCTTTTCAATTCGTGAATGAAATTGCACGCAGCTTGGAGGAAAATACTGTACAGCTGTATTTTTGTGACTACTTACATTACAAATTAAAACGGATACACCCAAGCTACTATTACCTCCTCCTTAAATTCTATCTGACAGATAGACACTTTGCTGTCAAGCACAACAATGAACTTTCTAGTTATTCTTCCATAAAATTTGGTGTCCTGCAAGGTAGTGTCCTCGGCCCCCTCCTTTACCTCATCTACTATACTGCTGATATAAGTGAAGATGATTCCACGATTATTGCCACTTTTGCCGATGACACTGCTGTTTTATCCACACATGAAGACCCTGTGATCGCGTCTGAAAATCTACAGCGGCATCTAAACCTTATTCATGAATGGCTTATTAAATGGCGTATCAAGATCAACGCAACCAAATCCGTCCAAGTAACATTTACGACTCAACTTAGCACATGTCCTCCAGTTAGCCTAAATAAAACTCCAGTACCTGTCAAAACGGAGACCAAGTATTTGAAATTACACTTGCATCAACGTCTAACCTGGAACAAACATATCCAGGCCAAGCGACAGCAACCGAACTAAAAGTTTAGGCAAATGTACTGGCTACTTGGAAGAAAGTCAAAACTGTTCTTAACCAACAAAATACTACTATACAAAACCATACTCAAGCCCATATGGACATATGGCATACAACTCTGGGGATGTGCTAAACAATCCAGAATAAAATTCATACAACAATCCCAGTCCAAGATACTCCGAGCCATGGCGGATGCACCGTGGCAATGCTACAATATTGTGCATTCTTCTGAACAGAACTTCTGTGTCTCCGAAGAAGCCTCCACAACTTCCGTAGCGTCCTCATCTGATGCGAATGATTGCCAGTGATGTGTACGTATTTCTTCCGTTTTGAGAATAGATATTAATAGACTACAGAATAGATCGGGAGCCGGCTGCAAAAAACTACGTCATAGGGTTTCGAGATGAATTAATTATGTAGAAATAAGTCATCTATAGTATATTAGAGAAACAATGGTCAGCCGCGGCGGATCTTAGTAGGTTATGACGATGACGTCATCACTCTCACGCCGATTTAGTAAATACAAATTTCCTGTACCAGAACATGGAGAACTTTATGCGATTTAATAATATAATATGGTTTATACCATTTCGGAAAGAGAATAAAGTTGCTACAAAGCGGGGCTCTTTAAATCTAACATATTTTATATTCTCGGGAGTAGTTAATTGGAAGCATTAAATATAGCAAATTGTACATAACAGGCAAGATATTAACATTTTACCTCTTTTGGTGGATAATTAAGATACACATTTCATTTTTTAATAAGGAGTTGTTAATACGCTATGTAAAAAAATGTAAGGATAATACATTCTAATGGCTATAAGAGATATTAGCAATTCTTGTAGGTCTGCTTTATGATTTCTTCATTATAAGAAAATTAAAATTGAAAAAGTGTCTATTCTTGCCCCGTCCGACTCTATAGTTGGAAATTGTTAAGTAAAATCACCAGGATCAGCTATTAACATCTTTAAATCTTTGGCATTTGTAATCGCCTTTTCTGATTAGTTGCCAACAGTCCGCGATTATAGTTATTCAAGCTTGAATGGGCGGACTTTACTTCTGGAATATCTGCAAGCCCTCAACTATTACTCTGATAACGAAACATTCATGGTCTATCATCATGATGTGCACAACTCCTACGAACCCAGCCATTCAGATATTTTACATCCGAGAACGCACCGAAGGTATGCGTTCTTCAGCGCAGCCACTGACGAAGCAAGCGGTAGTATAAAACTACCACAGTGCGGTCAACCAAACGAGGTGTATGCCGGGTCCTTACTTTTAGGTAGAGTCCGATGGGGCTCTGTCGAAGGCTCGCCAAGTCTTTATTTTGGTATGTCAGGTTGGCAAAACCCTAAGATACCCTAGGCAGATGTAAGAAAGCCCAGCCACACTTGAGGTTGGCCTCGGCCAGGCAGTGGAAAGTTCACATGCTGAACTAGGAGTGAAGGGACTCCCTCGGGAGATGTACCCCGAACGGTAAATCTCCGGCTCAACAAACATCTGTAATAGTCCACGGTTCTACTTCGTAGAGAGCAGGATAAAATTGATATCTTAGTTCTTATTTTATTTATTCTAGTTTTATTATATAATTTGCAACGCCTAAATGATTAACATTATTAATCAGAATATCTTCTAAAAAAGTCTCCACTTCATATGTCATCGATATTATGCCTTCTCCAGCCGAAGGTCCAAGCCGGTCTGACCTGCACGTTGATTATAACGGTAAATCCTCTTCTGTCGTTCCCTTCACTTGTTCACACAGTATATTAGAATATAAATACGAACAATGCAGTGAAGTGAACAAGAATAGTTTTGTAACTCTTAAAAGTATTCTTAACTATAACTAAAACGTACAGATTTTTGAAGTTTGAAAATAGATTTAAGCAAGAATTATTTTGTGCAAAATCGAAATAATTTCTTCTTACTAAAACATTTACAATATTTAGACTAATTAACGTTCATTAACTAAAAGTCATTAACAAATTTTAAATTATTTTAATAGCCCGACTAATTTAACCCATTTAACTCATCTCCCTTTTCATCACCGGGTAGAAACGAGCTATTATAATCCTTTCTCATTACTTTTCAAGTATACGAAAATTATCATTAGCGCCTTAAAGAAGGATAAAAAATGAAATATTCCACGGCCAACTAAAAAAATATTTAGAAATACACCAAGGAACATTTATTTTCATTTTGAGGCATAAAAACGTCGGATCCTTACATACTTTAATACGCTTTTTCTATGTTGCAAGCTGCTGCTTCTTTCAGAGGACCCGTTTCTCCAGGGACATTCGTGAAAGTAAATACTAAAAAATTAAACGAGCCAACATAAATTCTTTAATGGTTTTTAAAGAAAACGACAGAGTAATGAGTAGTTACGCTGATTCGGGCAGTGCGAAAATGTTTTATTATGCACTACATAAAAGTTAAAAATGTAAATAATACTAAAACAAAAGTTCTAATAAAAAACAAATAAAAAGTAAGGTCGCTTTGTTGAATACTGTATATGTATGTTTTTTATGAAAACGATTTGAAAGCTGCTAAATGCTGCTTAATTTTAATGTTTCCTCAAGTTTTGTGAAGATGCATTTAATCAGCGAGAATGCTGGAAGATTTTAAAACACGGCTTCCGCTCAATTTGGTGCCTTCTCAACGAGTTGTTTATAACATCTAACGAAATTAAATTTAAACGGATTTTTACTTAGTTAGCCTCTCTTTGAAGAATGATTTAAAATGGCAATAATAATAATAACGACTAGTACTCATAACCTGGATACCACGCCCCGGAAGCTGTGAATCTTGTGCGGGAGGGAGGAGCGATTATTATTATGTAGGCCCATCGTGCGGCTGCAGCCAACTTACATATGTTACAGCACAAATCCCATATTAGTGTTACAGCTAAGGAAAACTGCAGATAATCTTAACCAGATTTGCCGGCACCGGAAGTCGATCTCGGGCTGCTTGGGTGAGAGACTAGCACGCTAACCGCTACACTATCAAGGCTATTGAATCAATTTCTATTATTACTACAATATACATCTTTATCATTGAATAGTACGCTTTAGTAGTTGTGGTGGCGCCTAAAAACTTTGAGACCAGTAGTCTTTAAAAGTTACTTTTTCTTCTATGCCTTATTCTGTATATACTCTATTATATATATCCTATGTTCAATGTCCTGCGTTCTAGTGTGTTGAGTTTTCGTGTACGATATTCAATATCATATCTATGCATGTAAGTGTAATATGCGATTCAAAAGACTTGGCATAACAAATTCTAATATTTCTATTAGTTTCATGCAAGAAGTCTCCACGTCTCTTTTTTAACACTGGGGTACTTTTTTGAACATGGAAAGGTTTGGTGAAAAAAGTGGCAGTGCAAATACACATCACACACACACACACACACACACACACACTAATGATCTAGAGAACAGCTGATCTAGATAATACAGAGTCAATAAAAGTTCTTAAATCTCCAGAATAGCCCTAGAAACATGTGCCACACGCTTAAAAGTATAATCTTTGACCGATGACCGGGAAGTGACCAAGGGCCAAATATGGCCTCAAAGGACTTAGATCGATTACATATAGCCCCTTTGTTATCCCCCTGAGACCAAATCGACCTTACGAGGAGGTCTCCATGCAAACCAAATTGTGCCAGAAGGGAATTATTTAACAGCGACACTCTACCTCACTCTAACATCACATGGACCCGCAAAAGAGGAAATAAATAATAAATTTAAGGTTATTTAGGCGTGTGGTTTGTAAAGCCATTTTTGGCCTTTAGGCCGTAAAGGCCTAAACGTCTCATTTAGACAACATATCAGACGCCAAAAATTATCTGCTTGACAATTAGAGGAAGAGCTACGATTCCATTTCATCAATATCAGCATGCGTATCAAATTCGCAGGCACAACTATGAGTTCATCTGCGATAATGTATTGAAGCATGAAAGACTTTTTAAAGAATAAGAGAGCTAGGGCTAAACAGAATCATGTATTCAGCAAGTAAAATTAAAAACTTGACATCTACTTTTAATATACGCTGTTGCTTTGCTAGGTACTGTATAAAGAATAATGGCAATGAGCGAGAAAGAAAATAAAAAAATATCTGTGAAGAAGGATAGGAAATGCAACAACTTGTCATAAAACATGATGATAAACAAAGTAACTTATGACTAAATAAGAAAATAGCAATGGATGTTCCAGATTCTCCTTCCCGATTCCTGGTACAAAACCAAACAAACAATATTAGCAATCATTATAGGCCTACATAAAATATTTAATTAAGTATTATTAACACACAGCTGTGGAAAAAAAATTTTTGATGACAATGAATAATTATCCGAAAATGTTATTAACGGGGATACAAACGAACAATACGGTTATGACGTAAATGTAAGCCGATAATAAACGGAATGCAAAATTAAAGTTAATTCAATGTGCCAATCATTCACCATTCTGGTTTATTCTGTCTTACTATCTGTACCAAATCTTTGTCTTGATCGTCTATATTGTGGTTTCTGTCTCTATAATTTCTACTTTCTCTACGGACTACACTGACACCTCTTGTGCTTGTCTCAGCTTACTGTGCTTGTGTCAACCTTCTGCCTCTACCGTCTTTACAGTGTGTACTTTAACTATATACACCCTACTGTTTTCCTATGTCCTACTGAATACTGTTTACTGCCTATACTGCCTCTACTATCTTTGCTGTCTAATGTCTACAGAATCAACAATCCCTACTGTGTCTAAGAACTAGGGTCTCTTCCGTGTTTACTCTATACTGCCATTACTGTCTAACATCCCTATCGTCTGATTTTTACCACAGCTACTTTCTACTGTGTGTTACCCTCTTCTACATTGTCACTACCTTCTCGAATATCTCTTTTTTGTATCTATTCTATTCTAACGACACTATCGCATCTACCGACTACACTTTCTACACACTAAACAATAATGAATATGAGTAACTGCAGCAAATATTTTGTGTCAATATAGCCTCAGCAACTTTATCATTTGCATGTACTAATTATTTTTGCTGTAATAGTCATAGCTTAAAAAAAACAGATTAATTTGCTATGAGTGCTAAAATGATTTTGTTGAAGTGAATATTAGAATTTGCACAAGAAGCTAATTAATATTTTCTGGAAGTGCAAAAACCATACTTACCGCAGCAAATGTCAATTTGTAAAATATACAAACAAATTTTCAGCCTTTGGTAACATCAAATATGCCGACTTTACTAATTAATATGTTCTCATAGCAAATTAATAATTTGCTGAATTTAATAGAACATTTGCTATTGGTATTTCATGAAATATGTTAACTTAACTAATTAACATTGGAATAAGCCCCCCCCCCCCCAAGTTGAAGTGAGTCCACAACTCATCTAGTAGATTTTGCACTTCTGTTTCCATTGTAATCCTATAATGTTTTGGAATTATAATTCTCATAGTATTAATAATAACACTAATACGTGGTATTGTAGAACAGCGTTCCACAACCTTTTTTTATGTAGCGATCCCAAAATATCAATAAAATTATAAGGCGACCCATAGCAAAATTGAAAGCAGGTAGGTAGTTAATATTACCGGTCACACTAAAGGGAATAGTTTGAAAGCAAAATTTAAAATAGGGGATGTTTTTGAAAGTAACTTCCAATAAACATTTAAAAACTTGAATCCTTGTTTTACCCTCCAAACCTCCATCCCCCCCCCTTTGGTAGAATTCTGGTAGATTTTACGGGAACTTTTAGTAGAAAGTAATTCTCAACTGTTGGCAACATCGCCTTCTTGATGCACATAATAACAAGGAATGTAACAGGTAGTCAACACTCACCAGACAACTGAGACGACCTTACAAACTACAGAATGCAGGTAAAAGACATCAAAGGAACGTAACGGACGACACGACCGTAACCGAACTGACCGCCGATTGAGCACACGTGTGATAAAAAGCTAACAAAATATATTTATGATGGAAACTCATTAGTTTGTTCCTACAACATAAATTGATCTGTAATTACAACGCTTTGCTGTACCAACAAAGACGAATTCAGCAAATGAGAATTTGTTACCAAAGGTAATTTATTTCTTAGTGTTTTCTCCTTCAGCAAAATAATTCGTTGCAGATACAAAGAAAATTGGCCGATCCTACAAATTCTACTAGTATTACACTTAGCATAATATGATTTTTATCTAAACAATTTGTTATAAATTATTTTTATTTTTTGTTATTACAACAAAAACTTATTTAGCAAAGGAAAATTTGTCACCAAAGATCATTTATTTCATTTTTTAGTCTGTACTGCTTGTCTGTTAGCAGTATCTACTGTCGTTACTGATTTAAGCACTTAATTGACTTTACTGCCTTTACACTATCTATCAAAGACTTTAATGTCTCTACTGACTATTATAGTATTATTCTTACAAATATTTAGTAACACTACTACTTACTACCCAGTGGAGTAGTTAGGAAATTTTTCGGGGGGGCTACTACTACTACTACTGGTAGGGGGGGCTACTACTAAATTTTACATAAATAACCTAGATTATTAAAACATTTTCGGGGGGGTGGGGTAACATCTTATATTGCTAGCAAACTTTTACTGGCAAAATAACAGTTGCATTGTACAGGCAAAAGTCTCCCTTGACCAAACGTTCAACTTTTGTTTGGTATATAGCTTATATTGGAGTTATAATTACTGCATGGTAAGGTTGATACGATCAATTTTTAAAGTTTAAGCGTGGTACTATTTAGAATTTATTTTGAATAGTTTTTAAATGTTTTGGAAATAGAGCTAAAGGATTTAGTATGATATCTCTAATTATTCAGAACGAATGTCGCTGTAAGTGTCTACAGTTAAATTCTCTTCTAATTCAAACTAATTCAAAAACTGGAAAGTACCCTGAGATAGTACCCGCTAAGTACCATCGATCTATGCTACATAGATTTCTTTAGTTCTATAAGTAAGGATGATATCTGCGTATTCTATAAAAAGCTCGTTATAATTACACAGGCCCACAAAAAAAAGTTTTGTAGTTGAAAGGTGAGGTACCATACCGTATGCCTTTGGTGTGCTGAAAGCGAATTCAGGTTCAGAATTGACCATCGCCCTAGGATTTTTTAGATGTATTTTTATAAATTTTTTGAGGTGTTTTTCGAGGTTATGTCGAAATCCTTGGGTGATGGGTTCCTCACCATTCAACTACAAAACTTTATTTTTTTGTGGGTCTGTGATTATCAATAACCAAAGAGAGAAGTCATTTCAGAACATTAACATTATTTATGTATAATACTTTATTCCTTTATTTTAAGTAATTTTGCAGGAATTATTAAAAGCTTGGTTTTCAATATAAATATTTTTTTAAATCCGGCTTTACATCAGAGGAGAATTTAAATATTCAATTTCAAATTAAGCAAAGCTAGGCAATTAAAATCTAATTCAAAAGATTTTAATAGTATCACCTTTATAGTAGAAGCAAATCGACCAGCTATCGTGATTCCCGTATGAACTGAAAGGCAAAAATGTATGGATGTTTTTATATGATAACCTGTGTATTGGGGAAGAAGTTCCGACAATTCGTCAAAAAATCATCTTGTGCAGGGGTGATTTTAGGTTAAAAATCGACCATTTTTAAAATCCACACTTTTTAATATCGATATCGGAATATCTTGGGAACTAATTGCGATATCGTTGTAGTTTTTTTTTAATTAATGCTCAAAAATGAGCGCTTCTAACTATATAAAGCAGATTAATAAAATTTTTTTAATTAATTTAAACAATAAGTCTGAACTTGAAATTTAGCTTTTCGTGTAATGTAAATTACACGAAAAGTGTAATGTAAATATTTCTCGCCCGTATACTGCCGTGTTAAATTATTTAAGTCTTCTTAAACATTGTTTATTTCTAATACTCGCATTTAATTAGCGATGGTACCATCAGAAAGCTTATAATACGTATAATATTACTACAAAAAATCAGAAATTGATGGTTTTATCATAAAACCACCCCTAGAAGACCCATGCACAGAACGATTTTTTGACGAATTGTTGGAAGTTCATCCCCAAGACATAAACTATCATAAAAATACATGCATACATTTTTACCTTTCAGTTAACACGAAAATCGTAAATAAGCGACTTTTGTTTCATATTTTCCTCTACTATTATAAAAGCGACCGCGAATAAATTACAATCAATCGAACCATTCGATGTGTAAAAAATCTCGATTAGTCATTCATCATTCTGTTCACAATATACGTAACTTGTCGTACACGTTAAATAATAGACGTCTAATTTGCGACCTTGTGTTATGAATGCAAAATATTTAAATGGGTGTAGATATTAATTAACGGAGAGCAATAACCCAATTCATCTTATTTAACAATGGATACGACGAGAAAAGGGTTCCTCTTAGTTAATGTTTTTTGTGTTCTTTGTCTAAAAGCTGTATCAGGTGATCAAAGGATTAAGGATAAAGAAAAAAAGCATTCATGTAATTAAAAGAGATTTTAAAGCTTTTATCTTATTATATTTATTAAAGGCCTTTTAAACACAGAAATTCCTAAAAGCTTTTTATTTTTTATAATTTTTTCCCACTATTTTATTATTATGCTTTGCAAAATTCCGAGACAAAGCAAGCTACAAAAATTTCAAAAATATATATAATAATAATAATATAATAACTACTACATCCCATAGCCTAAGCCAAGGCCCCAGAAGCTATAAGCTTGTGCGGGAGGGAGGGGGCGATTATTATTATGTAGGCCCAGTGTGCGGCTGCAGCAGACTTACAGATGGAACAGCGCAAATCCCACATTTGTGTCACAGCTAAGGAAAACGGCAGAAAACCTTAACCAGATCTGCCGGCGTCGGGAGTCGATCGCGGGCCGCTTGGGTGAAAGTCCGGCACTCCAGACATTACACTACCAAGGCTGTTTATACAGGTATATAAAAAGCAATGTACAGCAAAACTTCTATTTTCGGTCACCTATTAAAAGCTATTACCTCTAAAAACAGCCAGTTTTCAAAATCTAAAACCAATTATACACATATTCAAACACACTTCAAACAAAATTATCTATTATTGATGCTTCACATAACCTTACTTCTTTATTATTTTCAAAGTTAAATTCTAACCTTAAAACTTTAATTTTTGAAGCAGTTAGAAACACACCTTGTACCTCTGATAGAGTATTGATACTTAATTGTTAAAAAAATGCATTCCCTTTATATACTATTTTGGGAAACAAATGAATTCTCTCAAAAAACAAAAAGTCTTGGCATTTCAGATTTTACATAACCCAATCAGTATTTATAAATTTTCATTAATGCAAAAACTAATTATATAAACTTATAGAAAAGAAAATTCTGAATTCAATCACTTGCATTGAAAAATATAATAAATACCCTTAATTTTTAATGCAGTTTTAATTTAGATTTATTATAATAAACAAAGCACAAAAATACAAAACTCAATATCGACCACCTCCAAATAACGCATCCGCATCCATGCCAAACCACGTGCAGTCGTACTAAATGTTTACGATTTCTCAATTAGCTTCAGATATCTGTGAAGTTAATTTTATTTATCGATGGCCCATGACCGACGCTTCGAATCATAACGACAAGATATTTCCTATATTTGTTACATCGTTACTGCTAACTATTAATTAAATGGGTTCAGGTAAATAGCTAGAACTAAAATAGGAGACGTGACCCTGCTATAGAACACGAAACAATAGAACACGGAGAATAATAGAACGTAAGATTTTAGAACAGAAGGACAATATAACACAATGACAACGCAAGGGTAATATAGCGCGAGAACAATATGACGCAGAGGCAGACATTGACTACCCCGACATTAGAACATAAGCAGTTGAGCTCAAGACATTAGAACGCCGAAGAAAGACAACGAGACTCTAAATAAGTCTTTGATCTCAAAGATTTTTAATCTATGATTACAACTTTAATTACACGTGTATCGCTTCTAGTAAAATACCTCGAGATAAGATGAACGTCATTCATCGGAAGTGTGATTATAACGTCTCTAAAAAAACAACGACTACAGAAGATGCTACTTTACCTCTACTGCAACATGACAACAAAGCGAACATTCATTTAAAGAACGTTGCCTTTTTTGCAGTTAAACCTTAAAATGTAATTTTTTCAATTTCCTTTAAAAATAAACTGTTTAAAATGGAAATTATGCCATCTTATATCAAGATCAACATATTTTAAGAGCACTCTTCTGAACACCGAAAGGAAATTTAAATATCCCTCATTTTATAATCCTCTCCTCGTTCCTAGTGAGTTTATATTGTATATTTAAGGAACAAAGTGTTTGTTATCTCAACCGAAAAAGGCTTTCTCAGGGTGCCATCTAATAACCATAACATCGGGCTCCCCTTTTTCTTAATATTATTTATTAGGATGGATGATGAAATAAAAAGGATAGCGAAGAACAACGTTATCTACCGTTTATTAAATATTGGTAGGTAAAACTTAAAAAAGAGAATTTTAATCAAAACCGATATTTGAATGTAATAACTTCGATATTGAAAGCGGAAACTAATAAAATCTACTACGGAAATGGGGAGATTTTATGAATAAATGTAGTTGGTTGGTGGTGATGACGACGTTTGTGATGTTATTCTTCGCAATCTTAGCTTTCTTTTATGAAAACTCCATTTGTGTTTGATTTTGGAATTCTCAAAGAGGAAATGAAACTTTTTGTTCGTTGATGTAAGCTTTTTCCTTCATTATTTTTCTTCAAATAACACGTTTAAAGCAGTGGGTCCAGATTGTTCTTCATTGTGGGCCTTGTTCGTGCTACCGTATTTTTTGGTCAATATTGTGATAACTAATTTATAATTATATCGACTAATCAAAAATAATAAATCATGGGAATTTTCGTATCAAACTGATTTTAAGATTGCATGGCTGAGAACGGCAGAGTGCTAGTTTCTAAAGAAAAAAAAAGGTGTGTACAAAAATGAAGACGAAAGTGTAGAGCATAGATTTTGAAAAAGGTTGGCTTGTTACTCCTGGCATTTTATTTATTGTATTTTGAATAATGCTTAAGGTGTGGGACGGGGGCGTAATTCAATAATGATTTAAATTCCCCTAGTCGGGATTGGCATACAGGAAACTAGAGGGGAATAAGCATCCAATACTATCCAGTGAGCATCCAGGGCCATTGGTGTGAATTTAACTATTGTCACCCAGGTCGAGGTCGGCTTCGAGATACGCCCATCTCTCCGTCTCCAAGCAAACAGTATACTATGCAGTTAATTGTACAGAGCATCAAACATGCACAGAATCTACATATCATCAAAACAACAACAGCAATTCTCTCAATTGCTAACAATCAACATAAAGCAAATATAACACATTGACCAACAATCACAATTTAAGCAACATATCACACGTTGCCAAATGATAACAACACCCAGTTAACAGGTACCAGCACTTATAAGTGCTATATCACAAACACAGTAAATATTTGTATTATGTATCTGCGTTTTTGATCTCAATACACGCACTACATTCAATATCGCTAAGCCCTTTTACGCCGACCGATAGTCTAATTTTTGTATACTATTGAGTATGTGTTTTCTGTGGTGCTTCAGATGGTACGACAAGAACTATTAAGACCTAGGGTCAGAAGGGTAAGTAATTAATTGCCACACATTATTTCGTATTTCTTAAAATACATTTTAGGTTCCTACAAAGAACCACTTTTAGTTTTTGTAAATGGGCCCAAATAGTTCTATACAGAGTAGTATAAATAGGCTATTTGAGAATAGGGTGGAGATATCGAGGATTCTTACCGGAAGGATGGTTTTGATCGACATTGATACTGTTTACAATGTGAGTGACTTGATACTTGTTCAGAATACCCAAACTGCTGATTGTAATACTAAAAGGCGTGTTCCCAAGTTCATGGGACCCATGGTTGTAGATCAGGTGTTTTTACCCCTCTAACTTTAGGGTCACACCTTCTAAACCTATTAAAAACACTTATTCAAAAACTGGTTATTATCATTTGGCAAAAATGGGATGTTGCTTGAATTGTGATTGTTTACCAATGCGTTATATTGGCTTTATGTTGATTGTTAGCAATTGGTGGAATTGCTGTTGCTTTGCCTTTATGTTGGTTGTTGGCAATTTGAAGAATTACATCCTGTTAAAAGTCTATTTTTGGGTTGCCATGTTTAAATGAAGGATAATCGATGCGATATACTTTCAGAACACGCTTAATGCTCAAAAATGCATAGAAATTCTTTCGGAATTTATGCAGATTGCAGTTATTTTCAGCAAACATCCATACACCTAAAGAAACTCCGTCCAACCAGTGATTTTTTAGAAAAATTTCAGCGCATATCATTTTTATCCCGCATATATGCAAAATGGTTAAACACTACTTTTATAAGAATAAGGTGTCTGAGAATAACTTAAAGCAAAGGTTCCCAAAGTGCGGCCCGCTGGCCAAATGCGGCCCTCAAACTCTAGAAATGCGGCCCGCGATGTCAGATCATCCGCGATTTAGAATTTATAAAGATAATTTAAAAATAAACCAATTTTATCATATTGTAATTAAAAATTGCTCAGTTACAAAAAAAATACTAAATTTTATATGTAATGTAATTTTTTGTTAGTATATGGATTGTATATATTTTATTGTCTTAACGGTCGCCCTCAGCTGATTAGGCTTATTAGCTGATGAGTATTAATAAGTCCAAATTGAGATCAAATTTAACTGATGAACATTTACAAGCGATGTTAAGAATACATTCAACCGACTTAGAACCAAGACTCAATGAAATTATGAAAAGAAAACAACAGCTGAACAAGTCACATACTTCTGATTGAGGAATTTATTATTTTTTTCTTTTTATATTTGAAATTATTTAGTTATATTTGTTTAATTATTTCTGAAATAGTATGTTAATAAACATTTTGTAATAAAAAGTAATTATTGTCATAAAGAACGATTATGTTATAAATTTAGTATAAATTAGTGATGCACCGAAGCGGCTTTCGGTCGAATCACCGAATACCGAATATTCGACAATTAAAATTTGCCGAAGATTCGGCCGAAGCACAATAGAAAGAGTTTTGATTAGTTTTTTATTGAATACAAAATTATGTCACGAAAAGAAAACATTGGTGTTCGAAAAATACGTTTCCTACTACGGATTTTGCTATAATAAAATAATAAAAAATATAACCAAACAAAATTAATAAAAAATAAACAGTATCGGATTATAAAAAAACATGATGTCAAAAACTTCATTAAACACCGCTTATTAAAAAACTATAACGTAATATAATAGCATGAAAAAACATTTCAGTATTTAAAATTTAATTTAAGAAGATTATGGTGGATAAAAAATAGCCTTTCGGCATTTTCCGGGAGCAATCTAAGTCAAGCACGTGATTGCGGTGTCCCGCCGAGTGATCGCCGCGTGATTCGCGATGCATTTTGCATTTTCACCCTCGTGATTTCTTTGACCCAAATTCTTCAATTATTGAACTTCTAATCAAAATAATATGTGTACGCTCCCTTTGCGTTGTCGTCTACACAGGACATAAATGCTTGAAATACTAAGAATTAAATAAATGCTGATACATATTTTAAAAATATAGAATTTTTTTGGTTAAACGCTAAATAATGAGTTTTTCAATTAAAATGCACTCGAATAAGTCAGATTGCGACAAAAAAATAAAAACATCGGCTTCGACCGGCCGAATACCGAATCTTTCATGCTGCTTCGGCCAAAACCGAATCTGTTAAAAATTGGCAAAATCAGGCCGAATACCGAAGCAAAAACCAAAGCTTCGGTGCATCTCTAGTATAAATCTTTCTGTTGTGTCAAACTTTTTATCGGTTTGAACCAATTTTATCATAAAACCGTTTTTGGCCCGCCAAATATTTTGGAATTTACAATCTGGCCCACCTAGGCAAAACTTTGGGAACCCCTGACTTAAAGGATGAGATACCCTGTATAAGAATTTTATATAGGATGCTGTTCAAGGTAATGCAGTGGAAATTAGTAGTCATATGTTGAAGAAAATAGTTTTTAAGTTCCGTTCCTCAGTTCTTGAATAAATAATGCAAGCCTTTTAAAAACTATTATCTTGCATATATTCATTTTTCTATTTTTCATCGATCAGGGCCATATTCGACCCCTGCATGTAAATTTGAATACAAGTCTTCTAAAGAAAGGAATGTAGATTTCACTATTATAAATAAATAATAATGAGATTGTTACATTTTATATCAGCAAATTAAATGAATGGTTTCCCAGCAACAACTAAAGAGAAAGTCAAATTATTATTACGGTTGCACGTTTTAAACTCTAAAATATTTTAATACACCGGGTGTAGTAGTATTTTAAAGCTCATTAACATTTTATAACAACGAGGAAGTGATAAGATTGTGTAATAACAAAAAAATAATTGAAATCTGAATTAAAATAAGGTAATAAGAGCAGTGTTAAGTTCGTCAACACCTAAACGATTCATTAAAATATTTTAGTCGGTTTTCTCTGTTTCACTTATTTGTTTTGGTGACGCTGCAAGTGAGATAGGCACACTATGATACAGTAAATTAGTTACCCACTGAGCCAGTAACCAGTCTTGCACTTGACATGCAAATTAACGTCGATTACGAACAGGCAAAGAAACGAAAGTGCTAAACCAAAAAGTATAAAAATTGTTTTAGATTTTGTTAATTACGAATTTTTTTTGTTTTTAACATAAAAATAAAAAGATCTGTTCTGATTTACTTGCCTTGTACTCAAATATTAAAAAATTGTGTTATGATTGCTTGTTTTAAAACCTGAAAAAGCCAACAGAATATTAAATATCAGAGAATAACACAAGGAAACAATAATAGAAAATCCTCGCCAAAACAAAAGTATTAAATGTTGTTAAGTCAACACCTTGCAAATTGTAATTTATAAATAGAAGGATCGTTATCCTTTTAAAAAATGCGTCTTCAGATCTCTAAACAGCATGCAGAATTAGTAAATAAAAAATCAGTCGAATATTATATATTTATGATGAGCAGTGTTGGGCAAAATTCAATCTGACTAATGATTGAAAACTAATGACTAAAAATTTAATCATAACTAATGATTAATTAGTTTCAATCATACCCTGATGACTAATGATTGATTAGTTTTAGTCCTAATCATTTAATCAAAACTAAAAGTTTTTGATTGAAATTAAGGCTGCAGTCAACATTCAGACTACTACCCTACAGCTATTTACGTTCTACACTTAGCTGCCCACTAATTAAGCCCAATTTATACGTAAAAAAATTATACAAGAAATCAACCCCTAAATAATAAACTACCCTTCATAAAATTATGCCACAAAATAAAAAATTATAAAATTCAGAAAAACCTTGTCATAATTTTAGACTTAGTTAAGGACTGTTTATTGTCGCATAAGCCACTTTTGGAATCATCCCCTTAAGTGGTAAATTATCTCGTGCATATAAATCCCAGAAAATAAATAATAAAAAGCTGGTAGAACGTTCCATTAATTCAAGACTATTGATTGTCAAATACCTCATTTTTGAAATCATCCCTTATATTGGTAACTTACCACCAAAATAATGTCGTGAATTAAAATTGAAAAACCATGCTATAATTTTGGGCTAATTAAAGATTCATTGGTATATAACCCATTTTCCAAATCATCCCCTAACCTGGTAAATCTTCGCTACCCTTATGAATAGTGTCACGAAATTGCATACGTAAGAGTCTGAAGAAACTGTGCTGTAATCTTGAACTAATGAAATAGTATTCATTTTTTCAAACGCCATTTCTGAAATCATACCTTAAACTGTCATTTCCCATAAATAGTATCACGAAGTTAAGTAAAAGCCTTAATAACCGAGCCATCATCACTATGGAATAATTAAAGACTGATATATAATCACTTTTGGAAACCAACCCCCAAAATAGATAACTACCCCATATGAATAATGACAGCAAAATTAATACTCTAAGTTCAGAAACACTTCATGGTCTAATTTTATGGTAATTACAGATCGTTCACTGACACACAATCTATTTTCGAAATCAACCTCTAAATAGAAAACTACCCCGAATAAATAAGGAAAGGTTAAATAGGATAACATTAAGGAAAACCGCATGTTATAATATTGAACTAATCAAAGACTATTCATTGGCACATAACCCATTTTCCAAATCAGCTCCTAATATAAAACTACCCCACATGAATACGCTGACCATCCCACACTAGTTGGCCCAGTTTTAATTTTGTTAAAGCACTGCGTTTACCAAAGAAAAAATGCTGAACGAACTTTAACAAAAATAAAAGTGGGTCAACATAAACAAGTAGGTATTCATGTGGGCTAGTTTCTTTATTAAGGGTTGATTTGGAAAATGGGTTATCTGCCAGTAAATAGTTTTTTTATTTTATAGTTATGGCTTGATTATTCAGGTTTTCTTTAACTGCGTGATATTATTTATGGGGGGGGGTGACAGTTGAGGGGATGATTTAAAAAATGGCGTATTAAAAAAATGAATACTCTCTCATTTGTTCCATATTACAGCACAGTTTTCTCAGACTCTTATGTATTCAATTTTGCGGGATTTACCAGGTTAGGGGATGATTTCAAAAATGGGTTATATACCAATGATTGGTCTTTAATTAGTTCAAAATTATGGCACGGTTTTTCATTTTTAATTCGCGCCATTTTTCATGGGGTAATTTACCAATACAGGGGATGATGTCAAAAATGAGTTATCTGCCAGTAAATAGTCTTTAATTATTCCATAGTTATGGCTCGGTTATTCAGGTTTTTACTTAACTTCGTGATACTATTTATGGAGTGTAACAGTTTAGGGGATGATTTCAAAAAATTTCTGAAAAAATTAATACTTTTTCATTAGTTCCAGATTACAGTACAGTTTCTTCAGACTCTTCTATATTGAATTTTGTGACATTATTCATAAGGATGATAGTCGTGATTTATCAGGTTAGGGGATGATTTAAAAAATGGGTTATATACCCATCGTTGTTCTTTAATTGGTCCAAAATTATGGCAGAGTTTTTCATCTTTAATTCGATATTATTCACGGGGGTAGTTACCAATTTAGGGGATGATCCCAAAAATGAATTATCTCCCAATCAGTAATTGAATTAATGCAACGCTATGGCGCGGTTCTATTAGCTTTTTATTTTTGTGGATTTATTTACAAGGGGTGATTTACCAATTAAGGGGTTGATTTTGAAAATGGATTATATGCTGCTGGATCATCTTTTATTACTCCAAGATTATCACCTAGTTTAAATGGAATTATTATTTATATGCTGGGGGTGCCAGCTCAAGCCAGCACCCCCACTTTAAAATTTTCATTTCTAACGAATAGTGGTTGGTTCAATTTTTTTTTAATTGGTCCATAATTAGTTCAAAATCATGGCACTAAAATTTCTGAAAATCGACAAAGTAGTGGGGGTGCGATCTTCTGTCTATTGACGTTAAATTGTGGATGCTTAAAAAAGTGCATTTGGGTGTTAACAATAGGGTGTCACCTAGTGATGGGTAAATTCCGGTAATTTATTTTTTGGGGAATATTCCTGGAAATATATCTGGGAATATTCCCGAACTTTATCGAGAATTTATATTTTTGCTTTAAAAAAGGTCCATCATAGATAAAATGGGTGCTTCCAACATACCGCTGGAAATAAAGCGCCTCAACAGCTTTCACAGCCGTTGTAGATTTAAAACCGTTTGAAATAAATCATCGCTTTATAGCGCTTGAAGCGCTGACAAGTAACATTAGATGACTCATTTACGGAAAGTCAATAATAAAAATGTCAGATATCAATTTTGGCAGTAGACATATTAACATTCGACGATGATGATGAGGAGGATGCTGCCGTAGGTATCGAAATTCTGTCAGTTGTTCAGAAAATAATTGTCCTAAGTACAACTTAGTAATACTACAAGCCATTAACAAACTCACTAATAGTTGTGATCAAGGGCATGCCACGTGCTTAGATAAAAAAGTAAACTGGGATGTTTGGTACATCAACTGGTACTTAATTAATTATCTGCACTGGCAAAAATCTTTGGCAATATAATTTTCCCAAAGCAGAACCATATACTTATTCGGTGTTGTAATACTATGTTATTTCTATTAAACAGTACTTCTTGGTTTTCGCCTAAAACTACTATCAATTTTCCATTTTTGGATAAGATGACGTTTAGATAGATAATATTGGTCAAATTACGAGAATGAATTGTATTTGCTATAGTAGGCGATGTATTTCAAGCGGTTTAATACCGATGCAATGGTTTTTAAATCTAAGACGGCTGTGAAAGCTGCTGCAGCGCTGCATTTCCAGCGGTGTGTTCGACGCACTCATTGTTTGAAAAAAGTTCAATTCACTACACGTCAATGCATATCAAAGAAAAATGTACACTACACACCGTAGAACCGGCCACGTGTTGGTAACAGGCCTTAGCTTGCAAAATTGTATTAGGTGGTGTATGCTTTGACGTGCGTTTCACTTACTAGAGTATAAAAAATAAATTTCCATTTTTCGGGAATTTATCGGTGATTTTTATAAATTCCCAAATTAACTTCCCGACGGGGAATATTCCTCACCGGGAATATTCCCGTCGCCCATTACTAGTGTCACCTAATAATAATTTTGGCACAGTAATTTTGTGGAAATTGTAAAAAGTGTTTCAATTACCAATTTATGATTGAAACTAATGATTAAATGATTGATGATTATTTTATTTAGTCATGATTAAGACTAATTCTTCACTAATGATTATTTTAGTCATGACTAATTAGTCATGATTAAATTTTTAGTTGACTAATCAATCATGAAATAAATAAAGATTATTAAAAGTTTCACAGTTTTATTAAAATACAACCTGACAATATTGTTTTGACAGCTATGCTGTCATTATCAAAGGTAATATAATTATAAACAAACACGTCGCTAAGGTAGATAAATAAAGTAAGTAAATATAAGTAATAAAATATAAATAATAATAATAAATAAGTAGATAAATAAAATAAATAAATAAAATAAAGTAAGGCTGGAAAAAATTAGTTGATTACGCCCAACACTGATGATGAGGGCTCGAATTTTATTAAAGATGCTGTTGAACCTCATAAAATTGGTACCAAGTATATCCACTGCAAAAAAGAACTGTGCGCGTTAAATTAGTTTCTCGTATGAAGAATCAAAGACTATTGCCAAATTTCATATTGAAGGGTAGCATTATCAGGTATTTTTGTTTGTTTAGATTTACCATTTACGTTTTTCTTCCATTTGGTTTACGGCCGCTCGTACTTCCTCTGTGCTTATGTCTGAGATTTCTTCTTATCCTACGTTCTGTATATTTATTCCTTGTATCCTTTCTTCGGGGGCTGCTGCTTTATATAATTTTTCGTAGAATCTTTGGATTGTTCTAAGGACTTCTTTTTTCAGATACTATTTTGGCTTGCTCATTTCTGATTTTATAGGGCTTTGTTTTTCCTCTGGACATGCTTGTTTTTAGTACTTTCATATTAGTGTTTTCCTCGATAGCGTGTTTTATTATTATGGTGTTATAGGCTTTTAGGTACTTGCGAGTTTCCTTGTTTACTCTTTTGCACAATTCTTCACTATTCTGCACTATTCACTTGTATATCTTTTAGTAGATCTTCTTTTCTTTATCAGTTCTATCGTATTAGCACTCAGTTTGCTGTTCTTTTGTGAAATGAAAAATAGGAAAGCCCGGGCTGAAGATAAAATCACCGCGAAAATTTTAAAGATGGGAGGAAAAGACCTAGAAAAATCTGGCATTATTTTTCTAAATAAATGCCTAAACAAAGAAAGGATATCCAAAGCCTGGCAAAACGCAGAAACGGTCCTGAGTTTCAAGAAGGGAGGCAGTACCAACATAGCCAACTATAGAGCAATTAGCTTGCTGTCCGACTTATACAAGCTACTCTCTAGAATTCTGACAAACCGTCTAACAGAAAAACTCGATCTATACCAACCAGTGAAACAAACGGGATTTAGAAAAGGTTTCGGCACGATGGACTGTGCCCTTTTCTATTAGGTTTTTTACAGTTGGCAGATGAAACCCTAAAAAACCTAATAGAAAAGTGCGCAGAGTATAACATCCCACTACACATATCATTCGTAGACTACGAAAATTCCTTCGACTCGATCGAAATCTTGAAAGCATTAGACAATGCAAGAATCGACACAAGATATTCCAACCTAATAAAACATGTATACGAAAACGCTACCACACAGGTGAAAGTGGACGAAGACATGGTCACGGAAAAGATTAAGATAGAGAAAGGAGTACGACAAGGGGATGTTATATCACCAAAACTATTCACCTTCCTTTTTTAGGGAATTTATCGGTGATTTTTATAAATTCCCAAAATAAATTCCCGTCGGGGAATATTTCTCACCGGGAATATTCCCGTTGCCCATCACTATATGTGAGTAACATCTGATCCATATCAGAGGTAGTGTTACTAAATATTTGTAAGAATAATAGTATAATAGACATTAAAGACATTAAAGTCTTCAATAGGTAGTGTGAAAACCGTATTAAGACCTTAAACCAGTTGTGACATTAGAGACACTAAGACCCCTAACATGCAAGCAGTAGATAGTGTAATCGGTCGATGCATTAGTGCCAGAATAAATTTAGATATAAAAGAGATGCTAGAGAAGGTTGAGACAATATAGAGAGGGCGAGACGCAGTAGAAAGTAGCTGTAGTAACAAGGAGACGGTAGGTATTTTAGGCAGTAATGGCGAAATAGAGTAAACATGGAAGAAATCCTAGACACAGTAGGGACTGTTGATTTTGTAGGCATTAGACAGCAAAGATAGTAGAGACAATATAGACAGCAAACAGTATTGTCAACAAAACATAGGAAAAACAGTATGAAGTAGTTATAGTATAGATTGTAAAGACGGCAGATGCCTTACAGACAGAATACATTTAGTAGATACTGAAGAAATAGTAGAGTGCAGTAGATCTTGTGGAAAAAGTATATAAGTAGAAGTAGTAAAAGTAGAAAACGAACTACAGACTGTCTAAAATATTCTTCAAACAATGACTGACTGATTTGCTTTTATTTATCACATTGAATTAACTTTAATTTTGCATTCTGTTTATTATCGGCTCACATTTACATCATAACCGTATTGTTCGTTTGTATCCCCGTTAATAACGTTTTTCGTATAATAATTATTCATTGTCATCAAAATTAATTTTTTTCAAAGGCTGTGTTAATAATGTAAAATATTTTATGTAGGCCTATAGTAATTGCCAATATTGTTTGTTTGGTTTTCGCCGAAGAATCGGGATGGAGGAACATCCATTCACTGCTATTTTCTTATTTAATCATAAGTTACTTTGTTTACTCTACTTAGTTATAAAACATGACGTTTTATCGTTGCAATCCTGTTGTTGCATCTCCTATACTTTTTTATAGATCTGTTTTTTCTTGCTCATGTTTGTCAAGTTTTCCGTATTACTTGCCATTCGGTATTCTAGCTCTAACCTCAGATTCTTTAAAACGTCATTCGTGTTTCTAGAAATTATCGCAGATGAACTCATAGTTATGTCTACTTTTCTTTGGCATCTATGTTGCCTGGGTGAGTCGTTTCTCAATTATTCACTTGAAGGCCAAAAATTTTGCTTTACAAATCACATGACTAAATAACCTTAAAATTATTATTTATTTTCTCTTTTGCGAGACCATCTGATGTTAAGAGTGTTGTGACTCTGTTAAACAATTTCCTTCTGGCACAATTTGGTTTGCATAAAAATAAACTTTAGGCCTTTTAGGCGTTCTGTGCAACATTCAGAAGAGCCTATAGCCCTTACTGACATGTCACATTTCACTCAGACGTTGGGGACTAGCTAGAAAAAAATGCCAACGGGACTACATATATCGTATGTTACGAATCCTGGAGATCTTCCCATAAGGTCGATTTTGTCTTAAGGGGATAAGTTTAAGGAAGCCCTTTCAAGCCAGATTTGGCCCCCGGCCACTTTTGAGCGTGTGGCACATGTTTCTAGGGCTATTCTAGAGTTTTAGAAGCCCTTATTATGTGGATCAGAGATTTAAGTTTTCAAAATTCAATATGGACTATAGTAGAGAACATCTACTGAGGAGTAATCCTCGTTGTGACTTCGACCTCCATCTGGACGCGATTCGTTTCCTCTGTTTAAAATAATTAATTAGTGGATTTTTTAATATTTTTGGCGTAATATGCGATATTTTGTATGTTTTACATTTTTTAAATACAATCTCGTTGTGTTTTACTGTAAATCTGTTTGTTTAGTTTCCGGTTTTTGTGCTTCGGATTGTTTAATTTAGAAGTTAACTTTAATCACAAATATTACTGGAATAAAGGTTTATTATAGTTTAGTCATCGATAAAAGATTTTGGCGCTCAACAAACGTTTTTACCAGAAAATTAGTAGCGTTGTGATAAATTTTTTTATGCCGTAATTTTGAATAAGATTATTCTTTAATCTTATGATGGCTGTGGTATACTATTAGTAAACGCTTTTTGATAATCTTTAACAATACAAGCAACATGAAGTAGGGACAGTAGATAACAAAAACATTCTTTAAATTGTCGAAGATACAGAGATTATGCGCTGTATAAACATCAGATGCAGTGGAAATTGAAAAGACGGGAGATAACATTAGGAAGATAGCAGAGTGTAAAGTGAATCAGTTTGGTTATATTAGACAATAGAATCTGAAATAAATATTAGAGACTGTAATTAATACACAACAGGCAGCGGAGGCAAGTTATAATATTGCACAATAAATGGTAGATATATAACATGTAGTTAACTGTTAAGAAAACAGCAACATCTTAATCAGAAGAGTTGCTGCAGAAGATGTAGTACTAGTAACTGGGTCTGTAGCCACCGCAGACACAGTGCATGTATTATATAGTAGATATTAGAGACGGTACAAAAATCAATAACGGAGTGGAGGCAATAGTACACTTTACAAATAGCGTGTCTTATTGTCTACCGTCCACTAGAGACAATATACGCTGTGACGATAGTTGGCAACTAGATGGCAGTACAGGCAGTAGTGTACTAGAGTCACTGCATCTAGTCACCTAGGACGCGTTGGTCGTTCAGAGTACCGCAAACCGCCGCCATATTGGGGCAAAAGAAGCACGAAATTGTTCATTATTTGTATCTGATTGCATTTAATCAAATCCACGTTTACTTTAAAAGGTTTTTCTTATTCTGATAGATCAAACCTCTAATATGTCAAATGCGTAAAACGTGTTTTTAATTTGTCCATTATTAAAAATCACCCTTCTCTGCCCCAATATGGCGGCGTTTTGCGGTGCTCTGATTGACCTAGGTGACTAGATGTAGTGACTCTATAGAGTACTAGAGACCCTTCAATTAGAGTCTGGCCAATGCGTTGCCACGGTGTCCGCCATTTTATATCACAATATTTTTGATATAATATTTTGATCTTGACATCCTAATTGTAATGCTAAATAATGTTTTATACACACAACCCACTATTTCGTGTTTTTTAATTCAAGTCAAATACCGTTCACATGCGTGCCAATATTTGGTCGTATAACCATTTATGTACTTTTCAAATTTGGCGCCAGATGTTGTGATATAAAATGACTGCCTTTGCCAGACTCTAATTGAAGGGTCTCTATAGAGTACTAAAGACCCTTCAATTAGAGTCTGGCCAAGGCAGTCATTTTATATCACAAAACATGGCGTCAAATTTGAAAATTACAGAAATGGTTACACGGCCAAATATTGGCACGCATGTGAACGGTATTTGACTTATTAAAAAAACACGAAATAGTGGGTTGTGTTTAGTTAGCATTAAAATTAGGATGTCAAAATCAAAATATTATACCCAAAAGATTGTAATATAAAATGACGGGCACCGTTTTGGCCGTTTTGAAACCGGACACTTCGGCGCAGGCCACTTAGGCGCAGGGATACTTCGGCGCGGCAGTAGTACGGGGCAGGGACAATTCGGCTCGGAGACAGTTCGGTGGAATGGCCCATCCATGCGACTAGATTTTGCAGCAAATATAAGTAGTACTACGCCTTTATTTGGAGAAATTGTATAGTGTTATTGTAATGAACAAAATCTGCATGTATGTACTTACAGGTAATAAATAGAGTATGATCGATGAAATACAGTATTCGATAAATACGTCATGATGGGGAAAAAACTCAATATTTGTCAATCACAAAAGCTGAGTATTATTATTATTAGTGTACTTAGTGCCGTTTAATTAGCTAGTAGAAATTCTTTGGCATTTGAAAATGAATGTCGCCAAAGGACAGTGTCTCCTGAAGGATCAGCTCTATTCATATACAACGTAATGACTAATGAATAATCTGCAACTGATCCTAGTGTAATTAAATCAACGTTAATTACAAACGCTGTTGCAAAAGTGATAGTTGTCACATATATTTTTTGTTTTCTCTATGATAAACGTAATCTAAAAATTTCATAGCAACCCTTTTTAAACTAGTTTTTGATCATACTATTGAAAACAATGAAATCATTAAAATCAAAATGTCCTAGACCGTGATGGTCATGATGCAGACGAGATATATATCGAGAAAATATTGTAAACACTACAGAGATTCTGATGACCAAACAGAGAGACCACCGACCGCCCCGGCGGCAACATCTCCATGTTTGGCCGAGAAATCCCATGGAAGCGCGAGGCCAAGTATCTTGGAGCGATCCTTGATCGGGGTTTAACCTGACATCTCTTCATATCACGAAATTCCAGATGACGGGGTGCAAGACCATGTCTAGTCTAGGTGCTCTAGGTAAGCCATGATGTTCATCGTAAACCCTACAGAGACAATACAGCACAGTAGGAGTTAGCAAAAACAGTAATACTAAGGGTAGTAGACTAGAGTAAGATACCAAGATACCAGATAAGTTATCAAAGATATTAGGAAAGTAGTTAGTAGATGGAGGGGTTAGTAGAAAAGAGATAGTAGATGGTAGAGACATTAATGACAATAACTTGATTAATGGATTTTGCAGAAATACTCCACCATTCACGAGGTCGCTGTTTATATTCAACATTTATGAATTAGTAGTAATATCAGCAATCATGACCTAATTTGGTTCGTCCAATTGAGAATTATGTTATCAATTTAGTATGGAATGAATTAGACAGATTGGTACTTATAATACAAAAGAGGAAACTTCTGAGATTTAGTCGTATAATAATTACTAGCTTCCGATAATATTAAGTATAGTTTAGCTCAATAAAACAGATAAGGTTTATGTTGTTTAATAACGGTCTAATAATGGTAAAAGCTCCATAAAATATGACTTTGTATATTGCTTTTAAAACTGCCGGTTGCTTGCTTGTAATCAATTACCTACTTGAATTAAAAGAAAAATAAAATTAATGAAATCGTGTAGTTATAATTTTCAAGACTCGTATATACTATATGAAATCCTTTCCTTTCAAAAGTTTTTTGTGTTGTTGCACGGGTTATTTCACAATAAGTGTATATTCGTGTTCTGTAATCTCTATAATTGTTCGTGTAACGACCGTTAAGGCAAGTAATTGTTAATTTACTGATAGTGCTTGATGGATGAGCTGCAACTTAATGTTCACTTCTTAGATAGATAAATCCTAAATCCTCAACAAGAATGAAAACAGAATTCCTCGAAAGCGATATAATAAATTTTCTTTTCATCTTCCAAATATCATCGATAAATGACTAATATCCATTAGAGGAGGCTTTTAACCGCGTAGCATTGAAAACGCCGTCGATATATGGTAATAATATACTATACAACACACGGGCTAGCTACTGTATTTCCAGACTGAAAGATATCCGATGCATTATTTATGTAGTGTCCTACACAACGATAGGACATGGCTGGAATCGGCGGTATTTTTAGTAGAAAATCTTTAAAAATAAGTGTGAAGAAAACTTGCCTCCTACATAATGCATCGAACAGGACATTATAAAACAAATACTATATGTGTGTGTTGTATAGTTGTCGGTGCGACGAGGCGCAGCTATCATCAACTTGAACGGAAATGGTAAAGACCAACCGGATTGTTTCGATACATGTGTTATTGAATGCGGATTAAAGTGATGTTAAGTTAAATTACCTTGTTATTTTCTGTAAATGGTTTTATGGGAGATTTATTTTAAAAGTGCAGGTTTGCCTTTGTCTTTGTATAGAGAGAAGCCTTTTATTGCAGTCTTGTATAAAGTCATAGAAATAATAGTAGTACTCATGTCAGTCGTAAACGGTTATTTGAAAACAAAAGGGTAAGGCTTTATGTAAGGTAATAATAATACTAATAGTTATTAAGTTACTAAACTGGAAACGAATGAAACTAAAAGAGATAAACAACAACAGCGTTAATAAACATAATTAAATGATAAATCAAAAACAGTAATATTAGTTATATAAAATTAAAAAAGGTACTGCATTTGTAAATGCATATATCAGAAAAAGGTCATCATACTAAATCAACACAACACAGTACATAATAACAATACTTAATAATAATAGTCTCCTTTCATAGGCCATAATGGCCCATCAGGGTATAGCAGGATAGGTATTACTCGAGCCGTTCGGTAGGTTAGGGTGATAAAGTTAAGCTTTACGCATCGACAGCCTATTATTACCCTAGAAAATGAGTACTCCCCAAGTACTCATTTTCACAGGCTAAGTCTACCTGGAAGCCTTAGATATTTTAAAAATTCCAAAATATCATCCCTGGGAACTCGAACCCAGGACCTCAAGATTGATAGCCATACCCAATGAGCTACCATGGCTTTCGTAGTAATACTTACAGTATAAATGTACATTACATATAAATACTGTACCCAATGTAACCAACAATATTCAGTATACAATACACAACCTACAATGCGACGATTCACCCTAGTCAGTACGCAATAATAAGTGCACAATACCTCAATATCATAGAAAATAACAAGTTCTTTGATTCTTGACCGAATACCTTACATAAAAACAGAAATTCAACGAGCTTTCACAACCGATAACCATGAAGAAGAAAATATTTAATTTCTGAAAATATGCAAACAATGCCTATCTTCGGCTCGAACATGTAACTCTCGACAGTTTTTTTTTAATAATAGAATGTGTAATTGTTGAAGTCTTCAATCAAGTCGTGCGTAAAAAAATTGTCGATAGTTTATGACCTAAATCACCACTTACATGAAAACGGAAATTTCCACTGTTTACACTGGGCATGGGGAGGCTTTTAGGGGGGCGTCCGCTGCACGAACAAACGCAGTTAAGCAAAAATACGTAGGGGACTGAAAATCATCCACTGTGGAATAATCGACTGAAAATAAAGTGCAATTTGAAAATAAGATCTTGCTCGACGAATGCACGTCAATATCGTACAGAAGTCAGTTCCTGGTGCGAAAATGGTTGCGTTTTTCTGAATTAATCACTAATACTTCCTCTGCACTGAAGCAACTCGGCAAGAATTCATCCACCAACCAGAAAACAGGAAATTGCTATTGTTTTTTTGATATTACCTCCATTTTTGCACGTATTGTGTTTAAACATTTGGGGCATTTTAAGCGAGGACTTACTGGCTCTCACGTTTTCTATGACAAAGATAGTGACAACTAGAGATCTGCTGGCGAACATTTTGAAAAATCCGTTCCATTCAAGCGCGAAACTCAGGACACTATCGGATGTCTGTCACGATGTGACTAGACCAACCAGATCTGAATAAATACTATATTGGGTGATACAGTTTAAATGCACGCGGGTTTATGGGGCGAAACTTTGAAGATGGATAGATTACAAAAATTCCTAGACATCAAGTTGCACATCAGATCAAAATCTACATGTTCATAATTGATATGAATAGACCATACGGTACACCTTACATCATAGTCATAGTCATACGTCATAGTTTAACCTTTAAAAAATGCAAGTAGTGATGACACGCCGCGCCGTTTAAGTTGAGTACCTTTTGTCAGGTGATGCACCTTTATTTGCAACTTTCCGTTAGAAGAAACGACATTTACTTCGCTAGTTGGTGTTTGTTAGTATCGTAAGTTTCAGTCTGTAAGTTGTTTCAAACTTTATTTTGGAAAAAGATTTAAGATGTTTGCTACAATTACAGAATGAAAGTTTATAAGAAAGGAAAATTAATCTAATGCAATAAGATTGAAAGTTATTATGTTTGATTGCAAGATAAATTCAAGGGAAATTTTTTAAAGTAAAATATATGCAATATTTAAATAATTTAGCTTAATCTTTGTAATACAAGCAGTGAAGCTAAAATAATTTGTTTAAAATTTCATTCACTTTTGAAACGGTTAAGAATTTTTAATAATTAGTAAACTACGTTTTACCTTTATAATATGACACCCGAAGAAATAATATCATCAACACTATCTAATTAAACCGTTCTCATTGTTATTTTGTTTCATAAGGTTCTTACATGAAATAAAAGTATGAAAATTAACTTTGTATAGTATTTTTATTGTGTTTTCATGTACATTATGTGCGGCTAATCGTTGTTTTCGAAGATTTCCTTCTTTTAATTTGGAAACCCGATTGAATGCCAATCAATTCGTTATGTTTAGCTCCAACTAATATCAGGTGTATAACACAATAATATCCTTAGTAAATTCAATATCATGTGGGATTGATGGCATTAATCTCAAGATTAACTTCTTTTATTACAAAACATAACATTTTTTAATGAATATCAACACGGTTTCAGTAAAAAAAGAGCACTGATCCTATTCATCAAGTAAGGCATTTGATCTAGTGGATCGCTAAAGCTTAGAATCCTACTTATTAAACACTTAATAAACACTACAACAGATAATTTAAGTAAGATCCTCAATTAAAAAATTAAGTAAAGGTACCCTCCACTGGTTAATCTTAGGCCCTATTCTTTTTATACTCTATAATAACAATTTGCCAGATTAGAATTCTGTTATACTTTTTGTAGTTTTCAAACAAGCAAAAGTTTTTGTGAAGAAGACTTTTTGTTAAAATGTTTCCGCTTGTGAACCACATTTAGGGACACACTGTATAATTAATCCACAATCAATAGTTAGTTAATATTTATTTCTATAGATTAGTTGTTATTGTTATTTTGATAAAAAGTTATTGTTTATATTTTACTTATTTATGTTTATATAAACAGTAATCAGTCAATTGTAACGAATGCCTATATTTATAATTATTTAATAGTGTGATACATAAAATTAACGTCTGATGTCTAACAAGACAAAGTAGTACATGAGTCAAAATTTCTCAAACGGATCACCCCAATTCGTTTGAAAAAGTTTATAAACGTTAATACATTTTTTCAATAGCATTCAACATGCTCAACATTAATCCAGATGCATTTTGCGGAAATATTTTTTTTGTAAATAATATTCGTTATTAAAGTTTATGGTCAGTTTTTTGAAAAAAATATGCTACACACGTTCTAATGAACCTAAATTTCTCATTTCATCGTTATTTCAATCATCATTAAACACATATTTGTAGTGATTTTTCCTGATTTGAAAAGTTGCATTTTAGTCAATTATTTATAAGTTTGTTTATAACAAATTCAAGTAAAACTATCTTCTGGGCCTTATTTCGACTCGAAAAAAAACGACAAATACTTCTTTTGTTTCTTAAAAATATGCCGTTGAGAAAAAAAATGACCCGAAGTTAAAAAAAAAGTTATTTGAGTTTTTTCATCGTCGCGCGAGTAAACTGCAACTTGCCATGCTCGCGTCTAAACTATCCTTCAACCAAAAACAGAATTATGCAAAGGCCACGCTGTAATCTAAATAATAAAATAAACAATAAATGAACTTGAAAGATTTAGTAGCGGCACAAACTGATTTTAATTAACACTAAACAGGCCCGGATTGTAGTGAGATCTCGGCCCGAGTTTTTCATCAAACTGTGGGGCCTTTTCGCTAAAATCAGAACATTCTCCCATATCGCCGTTATTTATTGTCCGATTTTCATGAAATTCTTACCATATACTCATAACTATAAGTACTTTTAATGATACAGATATGATGAACCATTTTATTTTAGTTAAACGAAACTGCTGTAAACTTTATATTCCAAATGGTTAGAGTAAGTAATTTTATTAAAATTATAAGTAGATTTGTTTATCAGATCGTGGTTTGTCAGAATATAATTTTAGGAAAAGTTAATAGTCTAATTACAATACATTTTTGGCCTCTGGTATATTCTTTTTTAACTTGGGTCTTAAAGCAGTCCTAACGGGATCAGAATTCAGTAGTAAATTATAAATAAAGATATCTCTGTTATATACTATTCTAGATACTTTTCTTGAATAATTCTATTTAAAATCCCTAAGCTTGTATAATGTATAATAATATTCCCCCCCTTGAATCAGAAATTTTTGTACTGAAGCTGACATAACTATAATCAGGCATATAAAGAAATTTATTTCTGAGCAGTTTGAAAAATTGAAAGAATTTCCAACTGCTTTCCTTGGAGAATTAAAATCTACTAGGACGACAAAATCTAACAGATAAAGAACAATCATCTTGCCAAACAATTGTATTTGTTGTGAATAGGCACAAAACTACAAATAAGTACACTAGAAGTTAACTGACTACTGGACTCTTCAAAATTAATTTTGTATTGGGATTGGCTAGACGCACCATCTACGCCACGTTTGGAAACGTGTTAACAGTTAACTGGTTAACATTTTCTAAAGTAGTTGCTATTGTTATTGAAGAAAGAAAATATACACTTGCTAAATGCTTGTAAATTAATTTTGCTTTGCAAAAGCATCCGTTGGTGGATAGCAAAAACGTTTAAGTTTTAAGTTTAATTATGCCATAGTCTGGTAATTTTGGTAATTTTCGAGAGTTGTCATAGTCTTCGCAGTACTACTTTGTCGCACTTTGAGCAGTATTAGGGCGAGATTGAAGAAATTGATAAACAAACAAACAAAAGAAAATGTTATCATTGTTTTTGCAGCTGAACAAGGAATGTACTCATTGGCAGATCAGCTCTTACCTCGGCAGTTTTTCATTTTTTTGACGGTCACTGAGGTTCTGAAAATGTTCTCTTTCCTTTGAAGATTGTAATAAAGCTTATTTTGAACGGTTAGTTTTTTTTTTACTTTAGCTTCGAAGTCGGAAAGAACTATACAATAGATAGAGAAATCACTACAAATTCGGAAAGATTTACGTTTTCGCAATAAAAAACAACTGGTAATTATTTGACTAAATCGTTGTAATATTAAAAATACAAATATTTTATTAGCTTTACAAAGTTCATATTTAAGTTATTTTTTAACTTAAGTAAGGCTGGAGACAGTAAACGCTATTGATGTATTAGTTTTAGACACGTACAATACGTACGGGAAATAGAAAATTAGTAATTAACATTTCACTTTATTCAATAAAAACTTAACGATGTCATGCTATAATAACATTAGAATTTCATGTACATGAGATAGAAGGTTCAAATTTATAAAAAGAAACTTAAAAATTTATTCAGTAAAAACTTAACGTTGTCGTGCTATAATAACATTAGAATTTTACGTACATGATATAAAAGGTTCGAATTTATAATAAGAAACTTTCATTTCATATTTTGAAACTATTTTTTCAATTATCTGTAAAGAGAGAGAGATTGGATTTTTTATCACCGTTATAATTTTTTATGAGAAAATGGTTTTACTCCTTTTTAAAATAGTGATACATTTTGTAATTTCAAAATGAGTTTAAATATTTGTTGATGGTACATACAAAAGGGATGTTTTAATTTATGGCGTAATACATTTTAAGACGAGAGCTCTAGATCTGTTTAATCAATAACAAAAGAGGATATGTCAATTATAATAAGCTTTTTTTTTGTTCAGGTATAAAATCTCCTAACAACCCATAATTTCGATCGGATAACCAGATAACTGAGATATCGATATGCAAGAATTTTGACTTGTCAGAACTTGCATATGGTCTCGTATAAAAGGGGTGGTTATAATACTGTGAAGCCTCATTATTAGTTGGCAACAGATAGGTGTGTTTACATTGAGTGGTTATTTTGTTCGGGTCGTGGTTTATTGTTTTAAATTATACTATTTGTATGTTTTGGTGTTAATTGAATTGATAATATTTACTGCGTGCGTGTGCTTAACGTATAGTTTTTTGTTTAAAATTGCTCGTAGTGCATATTTACAGCGGTGTAACACATTAGGTAAGTTTCTTATTATAAATTCGAACCTTTTATCTCATGTACGTAAAATTCTAATGTTATTATAGCACGACAACGTTAAGTTTTTACTGAATAAATTTTTAAGTTTCTTTTTATAAATTTGAACCTTCTATCTCATGTACATGAAATTCTAATGTTGTTATAGCATGACAACGTTAAGTTTTTTATTGAATAAAGTGAAATGGTAATTACTAATTTTTTCTATTTCCCGTACGTATTGTACGTGTCTAAGACTAATACATTAATAGCGTTTACTGTCTCCAGCCTTACTTTGTGGAACATTTATACAGCTTTTATAGCCTTACATTTATTTAAATATTTTGTTACTCTTATAATCTCTAGATTTACTGGGAATTGACCACATTTTATAACTAATTATTGTTATGATGACGAGACCTGTGTGATTGACTTATTGCCCCTGGAAATAGGTAAGTTGTTTATTAGATTCCTCTAATATTAAAATTAAGGGGAAAAAGAGGAAAGTGTCGGAACAAATTTTTGTTTATTAAAAAAGAAAGGTGACAGGCCGCCCTAAAGATTTTATGTGAAAATCTAAGTATTTTGATTCGGAAAAGAAATAAGTTAAAACCTAACCATCAACCATACTCTTCTGTTTTTACTGTACAAGGATTTTAAAAGTTCAAGGATTAGTACCTGCTATCGTGCCTCCAGGTAGTCAGCCCGACCTTTTTGGGGTATGGTGATGCATTTTAATCTGATAATTATCTCGATTTCAAGTTTACAAAAAGCTGTCTTTAAGGAAGTTTGAAAAGATTATATATTGATGAAAAAAAAGGGAGAGAATTTTTACAGAAAACTTACCTGTTTTGAGTTTGAAGCAGGTATAAAAAACTGCAAATTTCTAGTGATTTGGAGGTCGAAGCGTGCCTTTTTTTAAAAGAATGTATAATGCCTCAGGGTATTTCCCTTTTTGTCGTCGTCGAGGGTAAGGTAAAATTTAACTCCAGTTTATTTTGGTACCTTCTACAGTAGAGCTGTATTATATTTTTGTTGTAACAATTGGTTTAAAGTCTAATAATAAGGACCGGTTTAAATTTAAAAGATGATTAGTGTATATATTCCTTCTTGATGAGAGGTGATTAAGGTGTTTTAATTTAAAGTGATATCTGGTATTACAAAGCGCAAATGGTAAAATATTTTTTCTGCATTAGAATTAGTTTTTTTCTCTTTTTGAATAGTTAATTCAGCCGTTGATACATATTAGTGTTAGAAACCAGGCCGATCCCTAAACGTGATTCAAGAGCCTGTGTATTTATTAACGTAATTTTCTTAACATGGAGATCCGATAGGGTAGCTACTGACATAGATATATCGGTTAGGCGAGCTTGCAAAACTCGTTGATATCATTGACGATTGTTGGTTTCTTTAAATTTCATGATCTCTTTGGGTAGAAAGTTTCATTAGAATACAGCGGTCTTGATCACGTGGTTAGTCAGATGTGAAATATAAAATTCAATGGCGGGAAATCCATTATGGTGACTTCAAGAATGACAAATTCAAAATTTCAAACGTTTTATCGAGTTGTCGTAGTCGTCGATAATACAGATTTCTTCATGACGCCCTCTATTAGCATTATCTAGGTCGTCGATAATATAGATTTCTTCATGTCGAGAGAGGAGATTCTTTAATGCGACCTCTAATAGCATCAGTACATACAGGTAATACAGATTTCTTCATGATGCCACCACCTCTGTTGACATCATGACAGATTCAGTACAGTTTCAAGTTTATCGCCACATGTTATTAGGATGATGGGAGAGAAGGAGAAAGTGAGAGAGTGAGAGAGCGAGAGAGCGAAAAGGAGAGAGCGAGAGAGCGAAAAGGAGAGAGCGAAAGAGGAGGCTCTTTAATGCGACCTCTAATAGGTGAGAAGGGGAGAGCGAGAAGGAGAGAGTGAGAGAGAAGGCTCTTTAATGCGACCTCTAATAGGTGAGAAGGAGAGAGTGAGAGCGCGAGAGAGTGAGAGTGTGAGAGAGGAGACATCGAGAGAGGAGATTCTTTAATGCGGCCTCTAATAGCATCAGTACATACATACAGGTAATACAGATTTCTTCATGACGCCACCGCCACCACCACCACCTCTGTTGACGGTATGACAGATTCAGTACAGTTTCAAATTTAGCGCCACATGTTGTTGTGATATAAAATGGCCGCACAGACTCTAATTGAAGGGGCTTCTCTAATACAGTTCTCTTTATACGCGACCTCTCTCTACATACCGGTAATACAGATTTCTTCTTCATGACGCGCCCCCTAGTAGTAGTACACGGGCTGCCGGTAATACAGACCCCTTCATGACGACCTCTATTAACAGCGCCCTCTGGGTTTCTCCTAGCAACACTTTAGCACCATTTAGCCGAGCGCCGAACCACATGCCGGTAATATACAAAGCCGGTAATACAGATTCCGTACTTCGAGACAAAAATCACGTCTGATGACACCGGCGCCATGTGTTTTCCCCTAGCAACGACGCTACTATTTAGCCATGTGACGAACCGAATGCCGATAATACAGAATGTCGGTACAAAAATCATGTAAAACGACGCCGGCGCCATCTGTCTTCCCCTAGCAACACTAACACCATTTAGCCGAGTGACAAACCAAATGCCGATAATACAGAATGTCGGTACAAAAATCACGTAAAACGACACCGGCGCCATCTGTTTTCCCCTAGCAACACTAACATCATTTAGCCGAGTGACGAACCAAATGCCGATAATACAGAATGTCGGTAATGCAGATTCCGTACTTAACCACCTAGAGAGAGACAGACAAAAAGTCACCAGATTAGAGAGAGACAGAGAATCTATCGAATTTATCGAATAATTATAATGACCGAAGGGGTGTACAATAGGTGCATCTGGTGAAAGTGGCTTTATATTGAAAGGCGTGGCATAATTTTTTGTCAGTGTATTTGTCACTTTCTAGACTACAATTTTCTGTAGGAGTGGACAAATATAAAAAGTAAAGAAAATTCTTTTATTTTCGACCACTATAGAAAATTACACATTTCGCACAGTTTAGTAACTATGAAAATGACTCATTGCTCACAATCTCCAAACTGAACGGAAATGTCCGTGGGAAATGATATCGCATGATCAGTAATTCTATTAAAACGCCATATATGTCCGCACATGCAATATTATAATATTATTAATTATTTGAAATATAAAAGTTATAAATTTTAGATAAATATTAATTTATTTTGATTAATTGGTAATCGTGTTTACCATCACAGGTAATACTGCGATGGATGTATTACCTGTGATGGATGTTGCAAAAATTAAATTTTAAATTGCTACTAACAACAGACTACAAGGGCTGTGCTCTATTACAACACTATATTTTAAACGATGCTTCCAAACCATACATTTGTATTTGACTTATGCAATACGTATTTTGGTAACAAGGTTACCTTTTACGGCCAAACTAATCTTTTTCTTGACCAAACCAGACGGTTTGCCGATTTGAAAACAGTAACCTGGTTATCGAAATACGTATTGACATAAGCAAAGTTAGTGTTATTAAAATTAGAATATAGTGTTAAAAGTTAAGCACTCCTACAAATCCTTATTACGTTGATAAATGATAAATCCCTCTTCTCGGAATATACAGAATGTCTCAAAATAAACGAGTTACAACGCGGAGGGTTAAGAAACGTCAGTGGCGGATTTAGCACTTAAGAGCCACAGGCGCAATTCAATTTTGAGGCACCCCTTTAAATATTTACCACTACAGTGTGTATTCTACGCGCACGTTGTACTATACCACGTACTCTAGATTTGGTGTTTTTTAATTATTTTAGTGGCATAATTCTTTCCGACATATCTCCACAAATCTCCAAACCAAAGTGAGAAAATAGTTAAATCGTACACTGCGCTGCGCCGATACGATATGAATTCATGGTCCCACTGTAACAAACAAACCTATTACATTTGTTCGCGTAGTCAGTTCAAAACTGTTTGAGAACTAAAACGCAACCACCATTACATGTTAGCCAGCGCATTAGTAATTCCAGAGGTTGTAAAAGGCTACTACGCTTGCTTATTGGTTCCCTATTAAACTTCAGTCACGTTAGCTATTCGGAAAGCGTAAACAAATAGTGGTCAGAGAACCGCTGAAAGCTACGTTTACATAATGATGCATTACCTTTTAAAAAATGTTCAGGTAACACTCTAATTTATTTTAAAACTTTATTTATACTGTGAAATTTATATCAAAACATATGATTAACTATCTAACCTCAAATTAATTACAGATATTTTATCCAGAGTCGAGCATAGGTTCTGCCTTCTACGTTTTATCGACTGATTTTGTTACAACGGAACATCGAGCAAGCTCGTGACGTCACTAATCCGGGACAGCTGATATTTTTTCTCACTATCTTAATTATGCTATTATAGGATTGTAGCCCTTGAAACGAAGATCAATAAAGTATAATACATTCATTATCCGAAAATGTATCGTAACGAAGATATTCGAGAAAAACGTTTGACAATGTAGAAAACTCATTACGATCTAATTACATATAAAGTTCAACAAATCAAGGTTCATCCTTTACAAGCTAGTTACAGGAATACATGATACAAGTAATACAATTTATTTATCCATAGAAACATCTTTACAATTTAATATAAACATGATTTTTACAGTACGCAATACAACGAATACACCAATTAATGCATATACAAGTGCCAGCTTAAACATTAAGTCAACGTTAATCAATTTATGCACAAAATGTCCAGCATACAGTACTCTAAGCACTTACATAAAAACAAAGGTGAGGAAAAACAGGATAAGAGTCTATAAGTGTCATATCAACACGAACGACAGGATTCAATACCTTCATTAATTGAAGTGACCAGAAATCTTATAAACAAATTCAAAAATTAATTGTATTGTATCAGTCATAATAAGATTGACCTAATTAATCTATTTTCAGCTAATTAACAACATGAAACTGAGCTGGTCTCCTGGAATATAGAAAAATCTATCTAACGTTAAACATCGTAATATGTAAATTTTAATATGGAAATTACTTCTTCCTAACAAGTGGGAAACCGTCCCAAAGTAACAAGCAATCTAACTAATTGATATCCTTTTTCTAAAATGAAACCTATTATTATTATGCATGAGAAAGCTAGGTTATGTTTGCATGAAGTCTTTATTCTTAAGTTTTTAATTTAAACATTAATGACCCTAACTGTGGTCCTATCTATAGCCTTTATATTAATTATACCCATGACATATCATGTCCCTCTTTTAATTTAAATCCGATATAAAAATATTTGTGTTAACGTTTCAGTTCGGTGGTTTAAATTTTCAATACAGTGATTTGATATCACCTCAATATAGATTCAAATCTCAAAGTAATTCAACTTATTATCCATCACTTTCAGAACCTCCTGATGTATAATCCGTGTCTGAATCCGACTGTTCCAGTAAAACATCGACTTTGTGTTCCAAATCCCACATAATTTGCAATCAAATTTTGTGTAGCATGAACGCATTTCCGCGCTTAAGTAAACGTCATCAGTCATTAAGTGCGTCTAGCAATATCTTTGCATTTGGTTTGTTTACGCTTTCCTAATAGCCAACGCAACCAAACTTTAGTCTTGATTGAGTGCGCATAGTCTTGCACTGCATCCGCGAACTAATCTAACATCGTTTCTTGAGAAATATCATCACAGAGTTCTTCACTCGTGGAATACCACCACTAGGAAAAAACTAAAAGCGTTTTATATAAGCATTAATGACAATATGCATTCTACTTCATATTCACTTATTTCGCATAAATATTTCATATAATATGTAAGGATATTCGTATAATAGTTTACTAACTTCTCATATTAAATTATAGTTTTATTCGGTAACGGTAATAAAGATGAGTGTAAAAATTTAAAAACAACTTTATTTTTTTTAGACCTGAGATTGGAGGCCCCGTCGATTTAAGATGCCCTGGGCGCGCGCCTCGTGCGCTTGTGCGAAATTCCGCCAATGGTCAGAGATAGAACTAAAACTGCATAAAAGCTATTCTAGCATAAAAGGTTTTTCAACTTCAAAAAATGTTCCTAATAATTGTTGGTCATACGGTTTATTACTGTACTTACTGCTAATACTGTTCTATTGTGCATTAATTTAATAGTTAATAAAAGTTATCAAATCAAGGTATCCAAAACATTGTAAATTGATATGCGATATGTATTAGCTTGTTGAGTTCAAAGGAAATTCCGAGAACGTCGAATTATGAAGAGGAATATTGATCAAATTATGTCTTTGTAAACGATGACATATCAAGGTAAGCGTTCTTGTTATCATAAACCTCAACTATCATAAACAAGAGTTTATTCGATGGTGTTTTATGTTATTAGTTCTTGAATTTATTTTAAGATCAACAAACTGCAAAAGGCAGCATAAGTAAAAAAAGGTGTGTGTGTTTTATTTATTTCAAGATCAACAGTCTCTCATTCTTAATATTATGCAGCATAGACAAAATCGTGCTTTTTGACAAATTTATTTCAAGAATAAATTTAATTCAATTTAATTCAAAAAATTACTATACTCAGTATTATGCGACATTAGGAGAATATCCAGCATAACGTGCAAAACTCAAAACTTGAATTTTAAATAACTTGGAGAGTAAACATGTTAGGTTTATAAATCTAACTTTAAAAAACCACAACCCACAGATTCCAAGACCTATTAGTCTGAGGCGATTTTCTGTTAGATAATAATAATCGATACAAATGACATTAGAACATAATGTACCTACTTACTATGAACTATGACATAACACTTAAATTTAAAAAAGATTCATTGCCAGCCCAATATGGTATACCAACAATAGGAATACATTTGCAAAACCGATTTTTGCTTTTTTAATTGATTCCACAAAATAAAATCCTTACTACTCCTTTAGTACGTGATAAATTTAAAAGTATAATAATAAAAGGCCTACGCGAAATTTATACATACTACATGTAGTAACTGCATATCTTGGTTCTTGCCAAATAAAAAAATCACTTATTTTATTACTTTGAGACAGTCATATATTTTATTTTAAAGCATGCAAATACAACACAACACACATAAAATGTGTACTACATACTTAAACATGCCTTTTGCCTTGAATTAGAATGTGAACGTTCGCGAACTATTTTTTTACTCAATCAGATAGGCAGGCAAAATCTTTATTTCTCATTGTGTTTTATTCTATATAGTAGATCGTGTCAATGTTTGAGAATGAAAACGGTGTGAAAAAACTTTTCCATAACACTAGAATACTAGATAAAAGGCAAAAAAGCAGCCCAAAGCGTGTTTTCATAAGAAAAGAGAAAGCACTATAGAACGCAGTATCAGTATATCATTCACCTCCTTCAATACAGGCACTAAATTATCAATAGCTGTGAGAAACAATATGGAATAAATCATTTAATGATGTTTCTAATAATGTAAGTTGTTCCGATACCACAGCCGTAACTTGGAAAGAATATTATTGTAAGTATACACATGAAGGCGTCGGCATCATCAAACAGTCGTAAACTTCAAAAGCAATAAAATCATTTAATTTTTTGAAGTCTTATTACTGTAGACGTAAAAAGAGTATAAATAAAATTCTCAAAAACAATTAAAATGTTGCAAATTTCCTTGGCGAAAAACGCCCATTACTTAACCTTCGTTTACATAATAATGATCTATTGTATATCCAGTGAGGCAAAAAAGATGATAAGATGATAATTAAAAATATATGCCTTAAAGCTAAATAATGGTATTATATCAAATGATGATTAGAAGCTTAACATTATTTAATTAAAAATTTGACATGGTTACCGCCAGCATAGAATACCACGCGAAGTTTTCGCTAGAGCAAAGATTTTATTAATTTTCCGTCACGTATCTCTGGTTAAATAGATATACAAAGGATTTTTAAATTTAAATGATTGAGCAGTAAACGTTATTTTTTATAAATTAAATACCAGTGCCATTATATATTATTTATATTTATATTATATGCCTACGGCGAAAAGTATAGCTTTAAGGTACGAACACATCGTTTATGACCGAGGCATTTAGCCGAGGCCGTAATTATTTTGGTCAGAGCAACACAGAAAATTTTATTTTTTCACACGGGTTCCTAAAATTATTAAATTATGAATCTAAATTTCCGGTTTTTAAGAAACTCTGAGATTAGTACTGCACTCGTGGACACAGTATACAACTCCTGCTGTTAAGTAAATCATATTTCTAGCAACAGAAGAGTGTCTATAAATAACTAAATCAAATTGGTGTTACGTTCATATATCGTCGTCAAAATGGATGAAAAATACATACCACAAATCGTTAAAATGCATAACACAAATACTATCGTTACCGAAAGTGAAGTGTGAAATTCAATGTGTGGTTTGGAGACACCGTTTAAAATAGTGTTGTGATAGACTACAGACCTTGCAATGTGTTGTTAGTGAAACTAAACATAGTTAAAAACACTTTCTAGTCATCTAAAGCTATTACTCTAGATTTCTAGATACAGGCAAGTAAAAAAGACTCTAAATGACCTCTATTACGTGTTTTTCACTATCAACCAGCAACATCACTCAAACGATACGTTCTTAAAGACATTGATGTATGATTTATTTAAGAGTATTACGTTTTTTAGCGGGAGCGACGAAGAGTGAGGATGTGATTGACTGTCTTGTTTGTCTTTTATTTATGATTTTAATAAATATATTAGGTATATAAATATTATCAGTATATACATAAATCATTAATTTTAAGTTGGCAACCCTACTTCTCTGTTCATGGCATTCAGTACAAAGACAATGTACTTATGGTAGTACCATCCCACACAATTAAGTCGCAAGAGAGTATTCACAATGACTAGTGAAATGAGGGTACAAATTATTTTCCGTTGTATAGCAAGTAAGGACAGTAAAGTCCTGGGACTTTAAAATACCACTTTAAAGGCCCGTTTTGATCACTAGTCAAAAATTAACTTTAAAAACCAGTATGAAATACATAATAGCTATTTATGATACTAGTATAAAAATTGCATGCTCAAGGTGTAACGGTATGTTTTTTACCAGTCTTGAGTTAATGAAATTTTGGAGCAAAGTTGCTAAAAAATCTTAAATTCGGTCCTGCAAGTCTGCGCTTACAATGCAGTCTCGGCATGCGGTACAAATAAACCTCATGAAAATTGTTAAAGGTCATCTGTTAAAATCTTTTCAGTCTAGTGGAGTCGTCTAGTATAATAAAATAATAAAGAATTATAGCTTCCGTCGTAAACATATTGTTTAGACAGGTGCTTGCAGCGCCAAATGATTCCGTTGTTAAAATTCAAAAGATTAACATTTTTGATTGGTGTGAAATCATGTTTTTAAACTTTCTCATATACGTTTCAATTTTTTATTCCCCGAAAATATTATAAAAACCTTTCGGTTCAAGGAATGATCGCTTGTACGTGCTAAATGGTATTTTTTAAATAAACCATCTGCATTTCAAAATATATTCCGTCTGCAATTTAATCTGCAAGACGAATTGCGTTCCAGACTTTTTTGTGTGATAAACATTAATTTTGATTCGCTTAAACCAGATCATGCGATTCTTCTATTGGCCAATGTAAAAGTGCACCCCTCTCAATATTCCGTCTACAGTAAAATAACTCTGAGTTTTTAAGTTGAGTTGATATTAAGTCTTCAGACAGTACAGTTGACGTCGAGTCAAGCTGCAGAGTTGGCGTTCAGCCTTCAGTTAGTTTTCAGTATTCACTTGGTTTTCAGTTTTTAATTAGAATTTACAGTTTATAGTTAGTAAAAGAATACAGATAAGGCCGGGCTCGGATCCCGTGCTAATAATTAATAATAATGAAGTTAATAAGTCGAAGGACGGAGTTTAAAAAAAAGAGCAAGTTCCCTCGAGAGCTTCAATTCGGATAGCGGGCCTTGTATCCTAAAGTGACGTCCGTTCGGACAATGGGTGTTCACCTCGAGTTAGCGGGCTTGTCCCAGCATTCTAGCTCCCGTGCTATTATCGAATAAGGTTAATTAAGTTGTGTGATTACCGTTTTGCGTTTCTTCGCTAAATACAGGAAGCTTATTGGCTTCAATCTACCGTTTTAGTTTTGTGTTAATAAAATTAACCAAATCCCGTTCCCGTTCGTTAAAGTTCTAGTGAAAATTCAATCTACTATTGAATTTTAATGTTCGTTTTTCGTTTAACGCATTTAAGAATAATTCAGAAGATTATCAGTTAATCATTTAAGAAGAGAATTTAAAGTATTTGAAAGTATAGCCTTCTAATAACGAAATTCAGTTATTGATAAAATTTGAAATAAATAATTCAACTTCTGGAATTACTGCAGTTTAAGAATTTTATTATGGTGGTTCAGTGCCGAATTATTATAGAAATAATTTTAGTAACTTCATTCAAGAAATTTCAGTTCATCGTTGCAGCATCTTTACCAAAATTAAAAGTTTTAAAGTTTAGTGAATAAGGTCTTTTATTATGAGGTGTTTTGTGACATTTTGAAGAATTGTAAAATTCTACTTCTGCATCAAAAATATTAAAGATTTTTTTGTTTGATAAGAGTAAGTTTATGTAACTGTGAAATTTATTTGTATTGTTCTTTGTTTCATCGAATGTTTTTGTATTATTACGTATTTTGGTCCTTTGAATAAGAATTCCTATCAAGGTTTTTTTATTTTACTATTAAAATTATTACCATCAAAACTTCTTTATTGTCATCGGAGATAATCCGATATTTTTTTACTTTGGAATAAATGAATTTATAAATTAAGCCTTACCGTATTGAAAATGGACCTAGCATTAATTGAAATTATTTGATAATTTACTTTGTGTTAACGTCAATCAAACTAATTCTAATTAGTTTCTTTTTTTAATCTTAAACCAACCTAATCTAGCCCTTTGTTATTTGGGGGCGTGTTAGAATAATTTCAAATAACTGGCGCCCATTCTTTTTTGTGACTTTTAAAAACCTTACTTTTCCTTATAATTTGTGTGTTGTGGAAATTAATACCTACATCCTGAGCTATATTTTGTGAAGACGTTCACAAATATGAGCTAGCTACGTTCGTGAGCTAGACATCTTAAAGAAAGGCGAAGCATTCTATAGACAGTAAGTATCATATTTTGTGTTGAGTAAGAAATTTATAAACCTTATTGCAAGTATTCAGAATAATTTAGAGTAAGAAATACGGGGCTTTGTGTTGTTTAATTTGAGTAGAAAAACCTTTGTTTCACTGGCTTCCATCGCGGGGCTTGGTTTTCGTTCCGGTTAAAAAAGCTTTGTTTCAAAGGTACGCACATAAAAGTTAATACAAGTGCCTAGAACACATTTTCGGATAATTATTGTACAAGATTTCTTTAAAATCTTTACAAGAGACTTTCTTCGATTATCAAATTATATCAGATATACGTCATATTACATGAGAATCTGAATTTGTAATTTAATTTCAGCGATTTCACTCATCAACATCAACATTCATTTCAAGCTAGTGATAAGAGCTAGATGTTTTCGCACTAGTGCGTTAAAGTGATATTTTTTAAACTGAGATGATAATCGAAAAGTAGGGGAAGAAATAATTTAGCAACAGAAAAAATAACGTTTACCATAAGCAATTTAGAGTTCTTTACGGAATATTTACGGAAGAAACTATTTCTATGACACAGCTAAAATCACATAAAGCGATCATTAATGTCTGTGGTTAATTGTGTTGGTGGATAACTGGAAAACCTGGTGATATAATGGCAAATTACAGTAATAGCTCAAAATGTTATGACTATGACTTAAAGGTATGTTCTTCCCACTAGATTTTTGTATATAGTGTGGTGAACAGCTTACAAAAGCTTATAATAGCTTTATTACTACACGTTTTGTGTTTATAATTATAGAAATTCACCATTTTACAATATAAGTATGAAATTCTGATATTTTCAAATATACCCAAGTTATTTTATGATAGAGACTCCAACCTCTGGTAATTTAAATCGTTTATGTATTTTTAAATACATCAATTTTATATTTCCTTGATTTCTTTATGTTACCAGTTGTTAGAAGAATTAAGATATAAAAACTCCTCCGGAAGGCCGGGGTTCGGTTTCCTTCTAAATTGAGTTCTAATCTATACTAATTACTAATTTGGGCGCACTCTCTTTATTTAACTAAGAATTATCATTTTTGTGGAGTATTTTATAACCTTATTTGACAGGTAAGTATTGTAATTCTATTATTTTATTTCTTTATAAATTTATTATTATACAAATTTTGTTTTAGGAAAATTATTAATTATGAAATCGCTTGCAGCTGACCGAACAGGCCTTTAATGATATTGATGATATCTACTAACTTCCTAAATGATTATGGAGTAAGTGATTTCGTATCCGTTTAAATATGCTTTTGATGACTGCTAGCACACTCACTTTGCTCTGCTATTTTGAACAATTTCACTACACTGAGTTTCTCTGATTAGGATGGCACTGGTCTTGAATTTATTCATTTCGTTGTGTAGATCAGCCTTACCTTTATAATTACCATGAAGTTGAGTTCGTTCCTTAAGATATTCACAAAATCCCTATATATGCTGGATTATGTTATAAACTTGCCTCAATTACATTACTGGCCACTAGCCTCTTTCTTTCTCTCTTCAATAAATTAATAGGACACACCTTCGAGGCTAAATTTCTTTTATATTCCCATTCCATCAGTGAACGTATTTACAGTAATTATTAACATATACATATATAAAATATTATTTAACATGTTTAATTTCTAATTTTTCTTTAAATTATCTTAAACAAGATTCAAAATGGTTCTTTTTTATTTACATTCAATTTTAGTTATTATCTTGTATTTTGTTTTTTTTGTCACGGGAAATGATTATTAACTATGTTCCGAGATGAGTTCTTATCATCTTTATCAATTTTTTTTGAAAGATAGTTAATACTTGTTACCTTCTCCTTTATCATTATGCATAGATAAGAGTTTCCATTTAAATGCCTACTAACACTCTGGCATTTCTGTCAATACATGTTTATAAATCGTAATACAATGTTTTATTTATTTTTCTAGCTCGCTGCAATCTTAAATGTACGAGAACATCAATAAAGAAACCCTTCTAAGAACAACAAAACTCTATAATAATCATTATTATTGAACATTTAAAATGTATTGATAATTCGTACTTTACATTAAATAGATACAAATGCTCATTTTCTATTAAGTTGACAGGCCTGTAGCCTGTAGGATTTTCTTTCGGCGAGGGGGCTAGCATATTAAATCAAATATAATTATTACAAAAAATTTTTTATAGAATAAAATAAACTTTGAAGTAAAACAAATTCGAAGTCACATATATGCTTCTGGGAGGACTTCAACTACATGAGCCCCCCCCTGGCTATGTGCCTGTAAGCTGTATGATGATTTTTTTCTTTAAATTAAAACCTTATCCTTTATTTAATTAGGTTAGGTTGGGTTAGGTTAGGTTGGGTTAGGCTGGGTTAGGGCAGTTTTAGATTTTCAAAACTGGCAACAATGTAGGCACTTCAATGCTACTTGATCTTGTTCGATTAAGTTTGTTTGTTTTTGGGCGAGGAATCAGGATAGCGGAGCATCCTTCGTACCTCATGGGACCGATTGCTATGATCATTTGGCCGACCCTACTAGAATTTAGCCGAATCTGGGGGATTTCCACCCCCAGTAGGAATTTTTAACGTGCCAAACATCGCATTGACACGGGACCTACAGTTTTACTTCCTATCCGAGAAGAAGGCATGTTTTTAATTTTTCTCCGCTATGAAAAATTACCAGCTCGGCCGGGGATCGAACCTGCTATCCTTGGATTATGAAGCAAACATGCAAACCACTGATCCACCGAGGCTGGCTGTTCGACTAAGTATTGATTGAATAATAAGAATTAACTAAGCGACATAGTAGGCATCTGTTAAGAGAGATTTTAAAACCGAGTATCCATGATGAAATAATTAGAGCTTTTAACTCAGTTTTCGTCTTAGAATACCGCACTGGAGAGTTTTACCTATCGAATCATTACACCCTATATTTATTGGCGAGTCAAAATTGAATAGAAAAAAACCATAAAATGTCCTTTAAGTTTTTGTTCAAAATTAATTAAACGAGTTAGTAAAAAATAATTTCTCCAGAGAAGTTATTAAATTTTTTTTCTAATTTAATGTACTACATCAACTTGCATTACTTATCTCGATATAAAAGCTCGTTTGCTTGGTTGCAAAATTATGGTGGCACCCAATTTAAACTTTGTTTGCAATTGATGATGTGTAGTATGCAAAGTTAAAACTACTTTAGGTTGTTGTATTCCCTAGTGGCAGTCTTATTCTCTTTGTATATATATATATATATATATATATATATATATATATATATATATATATATATATATATATATATATATATATATATATATATATATATATATATATATATATATATATATATATATATATATATATATATATATATATATATATATATATATATATATATATATATATATATATATATATATATATATATATATATATATATATATATATATATATATATATATATATATATATATATATATATATAATCAGTAACCTTATTTACCCTTAGGGTGTTAAGGTATTACAATTCAAATTAATTTTACAATTCAGTTTTAATTATTTGTATACACTATCTACAGTCTCATTGAATATATACACTACACTATTTACAGTCTTTCACTTCTTATATACAAATCTTGCCCATTCTTTTTTGTTTCTTCCTAATCTTGTTCCTTCATTCCATGTTACTCCTCGCTTTTTTAAATTTTCTGCTATCACTCCATCCCAGGTTTTTCGTGGTCTTCTTCGTGCTCTTTTTTGTATTGTTTTCACTAGCCATATCTCTTTTGTCTGTCTCTCTTCTTTCATGCGCACCAAATGTCCAAACCATCTTAACTGTTGTTTCTCTATACTTTCCAGAATCGGTTCTACATTTAGTTCTTGCCATAACTGCTCATTTCTTATTTTGTCTTTTCTGGACACTCCTTTAACCGCTCTCAGGTACTTCATTTGTAAGGCTTGTATTTTGCTTTTCATCCGTTTGTTTAGAATCCAGCTCTCTGCTCCGTATATTAGTATGGGTTTGAACACTGTATTGTATACTGTTATTTTTGTCTTTCTCGATATTTCTTTTTTTCTTATGAATGTACTGTTCATTGCGTAGTATAGCTTTGTCGTATTTTCTATTCTACTGTTTATTTCCATGTCTTCTTTTCCGTCTTTGTGGATATTTACTCCCAAGTATTTGAATGTTTCTATTTGTTCTAAGTTTCTTCCATCTATTTCAATTTTTACTCTTGTATCATTTTTTCCTATTGTCATTACTTTTGTCTTTTCTTTATTTATTTTCAAGTTCCTCTTTTTTAGTGCTACATTCCAAATATTTAAGTTTGTTTGCAGGTCTTTTCCATTTTTTGCATATAGTATTACGTCGTCTGCGAAGGCACTTTCGGCTATGTCCACCATTCTCATGTTTCTGTATCCTACCTGTAGTTTCTTTGTTTGTCCTTTAATTTCTTTTAAAACATCGTCCATAATTACATTAAAAAGTACCGGACTAAGTATTCCTCCTTGTCTTAGTCCTTCCTTGGTTGGAAACTCTTCTGAATTCATATTACCCTTATTCTCTTTGTTAGGTATTTAATTTTCTAATATAAAAAACTCGAATAATATTAGGAATACTTGAAGAGTAAACAGTTTCGTTATTTCTGATTAAAATTGACAATAAACAGGTTATGAGAAATTTGTTAAATAGTACAGTCAATTAGAACACCGACAACCAATTGTTCAATATAATTACATATTAATTATATAATAATGTGTATTGTATATTAATAAGTACAATACAACAAACGTTATTGTTGCTAACAGTTATTAATTTATATTTGTATTGATTTAATTTACCTTGAATTAAATTTAGCTTATTATATAATATTATAAGACAAACTATTTAAAGAAGTTAATAATAAACTAGTAGTAGGTATTATGCATTGATTTGTTAATTAGAAATAATTAACCTAAATTTTTTTCGATTTGGATGAAATAATTACCTTCTTATACAATTATACATCTTGAATGTATTATTATCCAATATAAATATTACTCAATGTAATTAATTTTTAACATAGGACGTATATCAATAACACTGTTTAATAAATTAGTGACCAAGAAGCGCCCCGCCTCTCTACAGGGACGGTAGAAAAACATGCTAAAAATATGTTTGTGCCAAAAATTGGATACGTGTAGATAATATGGAATTTGAAATAAAGCTGCATTCGCACATTGACATTGTTACCCATGGAGAAAAAAGATCGATGCTTACTTCGAGAAATACACGATCCCAAAATAATTTACTAAAAAAAGCAGTTTTCAGTTTCTTACAGATAAAATGACCTTTTCTATTTATGCACTAAAGATTCTTATGGTTTAAGTAGAAATACTATCCTATACTTCAACTAAAAACACAAGAAATGAGTCATTTTCGTAATCACACCGGAATAAAGAAATACGACCCGAGGTGAGATAAGATAAGAGTGCAAAATTCACGTTGCTAAGAATTCAGTGACGTACGCTAGAACCAACAGATTTTCATTGCTCCATTCACATTTATTTTTAATTAAAAAGGGGATTTGTTCCGCTACTGAATCTTTCTAGCTCATTTATTGTTTATTTTATCATTTAGATTACAGCGTGGCCTTCGCGTAACTCTACATGCATTTTACATTTTCGCCCACGTGTTTGTGATTTTTGTAATTTTGGTTGAACTATAGCATGATCTGTTTGAATTGAGATGATCGATTGATGTGTTTGAACCATAACAGCTATTGAAAATTTTCTTCATGAACGCAAAATACTACGACTTTAGATCTTCTGGTCATGAATATTCTGCATTTCAGGATTTGTTGGACATGTCAGACCGCATGCTTTTGTGAACGCAACAGTTTTTTAAAATTAAGACGTAAACGATGTAAAATGTACGTAAATGACTACCGACTAATTAATTAATTATGTAAATTCATTATATTAATCCTTGTAGCAAACGTCTTTTGGAACTTTTTAATCATATAAAGTTTTATGTGTAAGTAAATAAAATATCAATTTAAGCAATCAAATGTTTCATTTCAATATGTGTAGCAATATCTAATAATAATTACGAGTTCCGTCCCATACTAGTTGGCCCACTACTATTTTTGGTAAAGGTCGTCCCGCATTCGTTTTTGGTTTACTTAGTGGGTGGATCTTATTGCTAGGGAAAGTACTGTCTTTGTACGTGAGTTTGTTTGTATTTTTACTTTGTACAGTGACGGCTCGTGAGTTTGCCCAGTATGATTTCATGAAACTTGACATGGAGTAGGAGCAGTACCTTATTCCGGCGACTAGGAACAGCCAGTTTGTAGACCAAAAAGAATTTCGGGGGAAAATTACGGAGTGTACAAAAGATATCATAAAACAGCATAGGATGTCAGTACTTTACTTTAGCAACAACCAATAGATACCCAAAAAAATCCAGGGTAAAGATTGTGAGGTGCCCTTTAACAAAACAGAAATGGACCAACTGATAGCAATAGCAAAGGATCAATTAATTAAGCAGAATGGGAAAGAAAGCGTTTACATTGATTTCAATAGTCAGCAATTTTAGTATTTAGTAGAAGGAAAGGTAAGTACCCTACTCGCTTTAGTCAACCGAAAGTGTTAGGTAGTAACTAAGTAGAAGTAACTCGTTACTGCTATAGTAACGAATTATTTTGTAAGTAACTTAATTCAATATTCAGTAACTGTAGCGATAACTTGTTACTTTATGTCGGTAACGTACTAAAGTTACTTCGTTTTTTCCTCTAAATCATTCCTAGAGTTTTAGCTCTATTAGTAAATAAAATTTGATTCACCCTTCACAAGATAGTAATAATCTTCTGAAGTGTAAACAGCCCTCTCAGTCAGATGAACGAGATTTTTAAAATGACAAAAATACAGTACCGTGAAATTGAAAGTCCCTATCAGGGCTATGTTGGTATAAAGTATAAGCATTTTTTATACATGGCTAAAAGACTGAAATATTTATTTATGAATGAATATTTATTGCAACATTTATTTATTACAACTTTTAGTTATTAAAAATTTCCAACAAAAAGTCTTTTAATGTTTTCTATGAGGATTTTCTGAGAAATGATTCAAATAAGATTTCGGTGCCGATAAAAGCATTAGGTATTCTCAAGGCTATTCATTTTAGCGAAGAATCTATTTCATGTAAAAATAACAAAATTATCAGATAATAATTTTGAAAAACAATTACTTTTAAAAGTTAATACTTTTTACAATAATAAATGATTGTTAATTATTATGATTATCACCTACCTTATTGAACTACAATGTATAAATAAACTATTAGTTAAAGTATAAATAAGTTATTTCTTATTTTTTTTAATTCTAAATAATGACAAGCAATTAGCGGAAATGTGAACTGAAAAAGTAACTTGAATTGTACAAGTTACTAGTATGATAACTTGTTACCCACAAAAATGGGGATTGCTAATTGGGAAACGGTAACAACTTTTAACCGCAGTTAAATCTGTCGGCTGCCAGATAACTAATGTGAGGTCGGGGGTCTCACAAGAGGTCTTCTGAAATCGGCGCCAAAAGTCGTTGAAAATAGCTCCAGTATTTGCCGACAAAATCTGAAAAGAACAACACATTTGCGACTACTACCAATGTGGTCGACTTTTCCCAATATAGGTATCTCGATAGCTGTAAATATAAACCCCAAATAACACTCATATATATAATAAGTCTTCAGGTATATTATACAGTGCTTTATTGCCAATTAAAACAAATTATCAGTAGTTAATTAAAACAAATCAATCAAGTGTAGTTATATTTTAATCAAAGATAAATAGCCTTGGCAGAAATTAAATGTAAGTTATTAATTCTTCTATACATTTGAACGGAGTAAGAATTCGTGCGAGCGGGATAAATAATTATTCTAAACCTGATTAAACTTCAAGTCTCAAAAAAGGAACGGGCATGGTAAATTAACGCGACTATCTGTGATACATATTGCGCAATCCTTAACCTCAGATTTTAATTGTTTAACCATTCCATTACGGAATAGAGTTATACGTATTCACTCGCACATATTCCTAACAATGTAAACTGATAATAAAATGTATGAAATAGATACATAGATCTAACTGCTACTCGCACACTAGGGAAAAATTCACCACATAAAGGGAAAATCAATTTAACGGCGATGCTACTAAATCAATCAGTTAAAGCATTGTTGTCAAAACAACATAAGAAATAATATCTGTAGGAAGACTGCATTCCAACGAGTTATAATATCCATAAAAAGCAAAAGCAAGTAAATTTTTTAAATCATAACGAGATTTCACAACAGCAATTATATGTTTCCTTCTAAGCATCCCATACAAATCAAATATATAAATAAATACTTTATAAACTTAAGTAACCCCAAAAAAACTAAAACTAAAGTTGAAATCATAATAATTGAACAAAACACATGCATCGATGGATTTTAAAAAATCAGATTTCCTGTTTGATTAATTAATAGATCTTACTAATTGAATTGAGTACGTTTATGGAATGTTGTTTCTGTAATTATTATTGTAACTATATCTTAGTTCTAAACTAGTTTTAGAAATATTGAAATGGAATTCACGGTAAGCTTCTTTTTTGCTTTTGCATTTTCTTGAGGAAGGCTTACTAAGCCGAACATATGGAGAGCACTCTATATAATACACTAAATCGTATCTATTATAATTTTTGCAAACATTTAAATTCAAAACATTTTCATCTAGTTATTTAGAGATATTCTAATTACTCATTTATTCACATTCCTATGCTAGCTATGTAGGTACTTATATTGATATTGAATCAGAACTAATTAATATTGCTTCTCAAAAAATTACAAGTATTTAAATACGTTTGTTTTAAAAACTCTAAAGTATTGATATTTATAATTATTAATAATAACAGTTAGTTAATTAATTATAGGGTTATGTATTAAGATACTTACGGATTCTCTTCTCAGGTCATGCTTATTGTATGGTAAGCCTCACTTTTATCCAATATCTAGAAATTTGCTAATCCTTACCTGCAACAAATAATTTAAATTAATTTTAAAGATCCACTAAAATCCACCATTAAATCATTCTGTTTAGTTAATCAACTAAGAAAATATTTTGAGAAGTTTTTCTATTCGGGTAGTTGCATAAACCATCTTTAGTCAATTGAAAAGGATGTCAAAAAACGATATGTAACGAGTACATTCCTGTATTATATCAAGTGAGTTGTTTTTGAAGAAAAATTGAATCTAAATCTAGCTAAATTTATTGGAATTTGGAAAACTATCTATCGTAACTATATATTTATTTTCTTTAAACGAAAAATTGAATGCGTACATGTATAAATTGAAATTGAACTATTAAAAACATCCATTCATTTAAAGAGTGTTGGATGCCTATTATTGTCACAGTAGGAGGCAGTTTATAAATTCATATTTGAGTAATGAAAGGAAGGATTAAAATAACCAATTGACTTCTGTATATAATTGATTGTATGTATTAGCAAATAATTATCGTCATTTTCATATATTTACATATTTTAAACTTGTAAGTAATTTATCTTTTCTATTTGTGTTGTAACATTCCGCACATTAATCTACAGTAGGCCTTTAAACGTTTTTTTACTATGTTACTGCTTATTTGCATAGCTAACATTAGTTTTTCAGTATAATCAACAAATATGTAGTTTCCTTTACGTAATTAATAATATTATACATTTATGCCAATGGAATTTTGAAAAGATACCAAAGCATACCCAAACAGCATATAAGTACATAGTAGTAACTGAGTTCGGAACTTTGATCGAGTAGTTGTTACGTAACTACAATTAAATAAAGTATATGGAACGGTATTGCCACTTATATAATATATTATGATTATAGTATAATTACTTTAAAGTCGTTGCAACTTCAAAGTGGTATTAAGACTGTAACAGTAACTTGCCCGAAGCTACTTTAAAGTTTCTAAAACTTTAAAGTAGTATTGAAAGTTCCTGCCACCTGCCTCGAACCATTGTTTAACCCTTTAACGTAACGGAACCTTACAGTAGTATTGAAAGTAAAACTTACGTTTTTGCTACCCAGGAGAATCAATTTAAAGTAATTTTTCGTAAATTACTCCATCTCCATATTTACTTGTAAAATGTTGGAGGCCATTAATCAATTTGCAATTTGTTATTAGATGTTTTACTACATAACCTTCAATAAAAATAAGAAATTGGTGCCAAATTGTGCCTTAGATTATGTTATGTGTGTAAATTGAAGTTGGAAACATTTATTTGTAGTGATATAACTAGCAAATCTTGGCCCGCCCGTCTATACCACTTGAGTCGGCTTGGAGGACACACATCTTGTACAGTGTATGTTATGATCCCTGCTCACTCAATATTAATAAAGTTAATTAATGACAATAATTGAGTATCTTTTATTTTAAACACATAAGAGAACATAACAGTAATAATATAAAAATGGTTTCTATCATATATCAACTTATAAATATTTTTGTCATATTGTATTAAAGACATGTTTTATTAAAAAATATATATAAAGAAGTTGTTATTTTTCGATCTATCATCATCACTGATCAGTTTGGAACAGAAAAGTTGCAATAGTTTATAATTTTGATTTACTGGAATGACAAAATAATCAAACAATTCATCGCTCTTTGTATTAGTAAGTATGTAACAAATAAAATAGTAACCCGTTTTAGGACACGATCGCAGCATTAGTATAGAAAATTTGTTAAGTTGCAAGAGTAAGAGAGAGTAACCGCGCGACACGATGTGTTATAAAGAAGAGAAGAGAAGTTCCCGAAAGTAACAATTACTACGCCGCCACGTATCTGCTATCCAAAAATTGTTCCCCATCTTGGTTCCAGGCACGTAACGAAACCGTAGCAATTACGAGCTTGTGACTATTGGCAAGAAGTTAATAGTTCCACTGGTAGTTGCTGGTACGTAGCGATTACTAGAAATGCAGCTTGGGTATACATAGAGCAGTATTGGTTGAGTTATTAGAATTTTCAAGCTCTAAAATTAAAAATTAAAAAAACGAAACACAAATTCTTGTACATTGTTAGATATCTCCGCATATAATACTTGTTTTTTATTGTAATATACCAAACAATCCGGTAAAAATTCAGAAACCTCCAAATTTCTGAAAGTTTTTTCAACAGTAACCCGGTTTTTTCATATAGTGCTGAATTTATCTATAGCGCCAGAAAGGAGAGTCTTTTCCCTACACATTTGACAAATTTGAATCAGACGAACTTATAATTAAATTCAGAAAAGAATTCCGTGAAGTTTTCAGTTGTTTATTTAAAACAATAGGTAATGGAGAATTGAATCAAATATGGTTGCCCTTTTTGAGAAGATTTAACTCACACATTTCTTGGATCAGCCCAGAACAAGAACTTACTATAAGTTGTAAAAACTTCAGGAACTTATCTTAAAAAAAATATATTATAAAATTCAGCTGCGAACTCCTACGAACAAGAAAGAAACGTGATTTAAAAATTCAATTTTATAGAAAAAAAATTAACTTTTTTTGCCTATAAATGGATTTTCTTGTAAATATACTTTTTTTCTCCAACTGCACGAATATGACACTATAACATCAAATTATTTTGTATAAAAGTAGACCATTTATGAACTGTTACTCGTTACCATAGCAATTATACAAAAAGTAATCAGTTTTTAAGCTACAAAAAGTAGTCTGAGGTTATGTATGAACTATTTTCCGCGGTGCTCTAAAAGATTTTCTTTTATAGCAATAATGTGCAGTAATAAGTAGAAATTTTCATTTAAATAATAATAATCTTTTATTTTTTCTATGACAATATTAATAGATATTAATATTAATGTTAATAGATATAAGTGTAAAAAGCCACTCTTTATTGCGCGAACGGTTTAACATACGAGCGAGTGTCTTAAAGGATGTGAGTGCAATGAAGAGACTTTTTACATGTATATCTTACAACGTTTTATCTACGATCATAACGCTTTACTAAAGTATTCATTGTATTTGATATTTTTTTAAAATTTGTGACTTATGTCATGTGTACATATATTAGCGTGCTTAGATTTTTATGTGCTTTGTTGTTTAGCAACCAGTAAAATATTAATAAATCATTAATTTTCATATATCTCTTATAGATATTAGCGTGCAATAAAAATTTTATAACACTAGTTCACTAAACGTTAACTTTTTACACGAAAATCAGTATAAAAAGTGGTCACTTTTTGTATCATCGTAGATAAAATATTAAATTAATTAAAGACATAAAAAAACAAAAACAAATTCGACATTTCTATTAAAATTTTAGTTGCTGCTCGGAACGACATCGCAAAAACAAAAACCAATCCTAACCTCTAACCTCTCTATAAAACTTCCATAGTGACAGTCGCATAACGCGATGATGCCATGTCCGTCCAGAAGATATACTTTCCATCAGAATGATGTTTTTGAGGAACCAACAACACTTTGTTTGGCAACGTGGTGTTACGCTAAAATTCCACCTCGGAATCCACTTCAATACCGTCAATATGATAGTATTGCTTGTTACCAGAGCAATCGCTGCCGTCGACCGAAAAGTAAAACTCGTCATCCATGAATACCAAAAAGTCGTTCAAAGGTTTCGAAACTGCTTCGCAAAGTTTTCGCAGTTTGGTTTGCTGTTAAACTTTGGTGCTAAGATCCTTCTTTTTAAACAACATGTCTTTCTCTTAAAATGAGACATACATACGACTAGGAATCGTTGGATTTTCAGACCATCTAGTTCTGCGTAGGTCTAAACACCCCAACAATGTCCTTGACAAGTTTATCTCTCTTTTTCCCGTTATTTCTCGGGCACTGCGGACAGATCGTCTTTCCCGGGTAAGTGTTTTACCTTCATCAAGTATTTTCATAACGTCGTCTATTGTGTGACGAGGAATTCCATCTTGAGAAAGTAACTTGAATACATTTTATGTACTCATCACAGTGTTTACTGGGTTTCTATATTCTAACATGCGTGCAGTCTAATACACCAATTGCACATGGATAAAATGATTGAGTACGGTTTCACATAGTTTCGGTTCACGGCACGCATTTCAACAGTGCTACACTAGCAACGTGAAATACACTAAAACCTACGGCGCATATTTAATTCAAACCGTCCTCACTCATTTTGGATCACACTGTACTTTTGTTGCCAATTACGTTGAGTATTTCAATTTTTTATGCGATATAGGAAACGTTATCCAATGCATAGGATTATTTGCGATATTTTCAGCAACAAACCATATAGATTGTGAAACAGAAGATTGGTGGATACGAACTTCCTCCGCAATTCCAGATTTAAAAGCCAGATCAGCCAACACAAACAAGACGCAGCGTATTTACTTGGAATAAAAAGATGACCCCCAACAAATACGGTGGCTGCGTGGTAGAGTAGCCGCTTTACAAACGGTTCGCCTGAGCTCGCTTCTCACCAACTACATTACTTTTTTTTATTTTATAAGATTATTGTTTAGTAAAAACGCATTCCTGTTTACAGTTGAGCTTTTCTTATACTTTTAAATAATATATGCATTGCATTGATACTACTAGATAAAAATAAATAAACAAATGAGCAAACAAAAGTTTCAACCATGAGATCGTAAATTTCAAGAAAATCTAGTAATGGGTCGCACGAGTCCACTAATCCTAATCCCGACTAATCCTAATATAAGTGTTAACAAAATAATAGATATACTAACAATAATAACAAATAATAGATATTTCCACGTGTTATTGGACAAAGAACGACTTCCGGGTTTGAACCGTGTCGTATTGAGAACAATAGAAGAACTTAACCTTTCGCTCACAATTGTCTTCATGGGAAAATAAAATCAAATAATCCTAATACAGGAACCGGAAATTAGAAAGCATGTACCTACTCACCTGTTAAGATGCAACACTTAGTGCACTGCCAAAAGACCGTCAGAGATGGGCATGCAATAACATACATAAAATCACCCCGCAACACTAAGCATATTACTGGATACCCATATTGTCAACATGAGAACTTTCTGTTACTAATAAAACATTTTAGTATCATTTCGATTATATGAAGATCGATTTGGCAAATTTCAAAATAATTTCCGAAAGACAGTAAATAAACACAAACAGTTTTTAATAATCATCTGCCATTTAATTCTTTAACCGTTAGTTCCCACACTTATTTAACTGTCGAAATTATCAAACTCTCAATCAATTCAATATTTTGCAATACAATCAAGTAATAAACAAACTGAAAACAAAAATGTACATTCATTCGTGGTAAATACCAATATTTATTCGAGCACATATAGATACTGCATTGTATATAGATATACATGTATACTATGTGAAAGTGAAAAAGATAAAAAGTAATAATCTAATAATATTAATACTAGTAATAAACTAACACAATTAGAATAAGAACATAAAACGGGTCTCGAACAAAGATTAAGCTTATAAAATTTATAATGTATACTTTGATTTGCGTAGTAGGTATGTACATGTATGTACATATACATATATTCTATACCTTGATATGTAAATTAGGTTGCGACATAATCACATCTTGGAGTTTCTAATAGTATTAATGCTCAGTAATTTATTAACAATAAAAAGGCATGTAGATATTTTTATAATAGACCTATTGACGCCTTCAATATGTTATTTTTATTTTCAGAATAGCAAGTATGACATGAATCATGCCTATTTGTAGTAGGTAAGTATAATAATAGAGGATTTATAGTCGAACGATCGTGTTATTGAATACCAATTAGGAGATTTCTACTTTTCTGAAAAAAAGTTGTAACATGAAAGTAGTAAAATCAACACAACTAAAACTCATTGAGGGTTCGGGTAGAAGGGCTAAACTTTTGAGCAGTGCGTTTGACCTTATGTCCATATAGTAATCTGTCGATATTTAAGGTGATTCTTGTTCTTTATTAAAAGCTGCCTGATATGAAGTTCAAATTTCGTAAATAAGCAACTGAATTACTGATAGATGGCAATTGGTTAAATAGACTTACAGTGTTTTCTTCGTTTCACTTACTGTCCCCGCTAACTATCAATAGCAATTGTAAAGGAAGCCCCATGCCATTTTTTCATTTAGCCTTTTAGTCTAAGGCAGACAAATTTAGTCTGAACAACTAACTACAATTTTCTATAGCTCTTTGTCAAGAGGGTATTCCTATTAAATGATAAGTCAAATATTTCGACATTGAGATGTGGCTTAATACATTTACCAAAAAAGATCGGTCAATACAGTGGAGTCTTAGACTCTCGTTCGCATAGGATAACAGTTATATTGTTGCCAGTTCTTCAGTTTTTAGTTCTGAATTCAACTGGCTTTGAACTACCAAAGATTGCTATATGTGATGTATTCCTTTAACAACTCAAAAACCTGACTCTTGTTGTCCTTATTGCATTTCGACTTGTTCCCTTGAGCACAGATTCATATATGTAAATATTATTAAATATTTTGCTTTTAGAACCTTTTCTAGCATACAAAATCTAAGTGACAGACAGCTATTTAACATTATCATGAATAAGGCCTTTTGGATCATAGATTTTTACTTTTCTGAACAAAATGAAAGCACTCCAATTATGGTTATGCCGAATCGATGTATCGGAATGATACGTTATCTACGGCTTTTGTCGTCGTTGATTCAACATTCACATAACAAACAGAAAAGATTTTCTGAAGATTAGATATCCACTTGTCACCCTTGTCATAAAGGCATTATAAAAAAATCCCGAATGGCAATCTTTACTTAAGATCAATTGATAAGTGGATAATCAGTTTATCATTAGAACTAGGTTTGCCTAACCATGCTAACTGCCAAACGTAAGTATAAATTGAAGTTTTAGGCAACCAGAAAAAGCTGAAAATGTTATAATAAAGGAGATTTAAATAATTAAATAATTTTTGATATAATTAAATATTTTACATCTATCGTATTCTACAGTGCTAGGTTATTTTCTATGCAATATATGTAATCGTAAAAAAAGCATGCTGTATAATTGATTGTCTATTTGTGCATGATGCTTTTACTTGAATATTTTCAAATGCAACATAGGATAAATTACACATATTGCAATTAAATTTAATAGCGCTGTATATGAAAAATGCTGGTTGAAGAAATTACCCAAAAAAACCATTCTTGTGTACCCTTGTTTCTACATTTTGGTATATTAAAAATTCGTAATATTACAATTTTCCTCTCATTACTTTGCTAAATAGATATTTAAGGGCGAATTTGGGCGGGGCCAAATTAACGTCAGCCCCGCCAATTTTTTTCAATCGCTTTCAAGCACTAGCTATTACCCATGTTACAAAGCTAGCACCACAATAGGGTTTGGAAATATAATGGCTCAAGATTTGATAGCTAGCTCCACCGGTGACCTTTTGTGTATTCTAAATAGATGAATGATATGCTTGTAGCTAGAACTGGCTAGCACCTAGTCTCTAAATCGATATTACTACCATTAACAAGACATTTAAGGGCAACTTCAGGCGGGGCAGGTTAACGCCAGCCCCGTCAATTTGTTCTATCGCTTTCAAATACTAGCTGTCACACATGTTATAAAGCTAGCACCACAATAAGGGAAGAATAATGAGAGCTCAAAGTTTGACAGCTAGCTCCACCGGTGATATTTTATACATTCTAAGTAGATTAATCATATGATTGTAGCCACACCTGCTCTCTAAACCGACATCCATGCCATCAACGAGATCTTTAAGGGCGAATTCGGGCGGGGCCAAGTTAACGCTAGTCCCGCCAATTTGTTCTATCGCTTTCAAGCACTAGCTATTACCTATGTTAGAAAGCTAGCACTACAATAGTAGTGGAAATATAAGGGCTCAAAATTTGATAGCTAGCTCCACCGGTGTCCTTTTGTGCATTCTAGTCAGATGAATGATATGCTTGTAGCTAGCACTGGCTAGCAACTGCTTTTTAAACTGACATTAGTGCCATTAACAAGACATTTGAGGGCGAATTCGGGCGGGGCCAGGTTAATGCCAGCCCCGGCAATTTATTCTATCGTTTTCAAGCACTAGCTGTCACCCATGTTAGAAAGCTAGCACCATAATAGAGGTACCTAGTCTCTAGATCGACATTACTACCATTAACAAGACATTTAAGGGCAACTTCAGGCGGGGCAGGTTAACGCCAGCCCCGTCAATTTGTTCTATCGTTTCCAAACACTAGCTGTCACCCATGTTATAAAGCTAGCACCACAATAAGGGAAGAATAATGAGAGCTCAAAGTTTGACAGCTAGCTCCACCGGTGATATTTTATACATTCTAAGTAGATTAATCATATGCTTGCAGCCACACCTGCTCTCTAAACCGACATCCATGCCATCAACGAGATCTTTAAGGGCGAATTCGGGCGGGGCCAAGTTAACGCTAGTCCCGCCAATTTGTTCTATCGCTTTCAAGCACTAGCTATTACCTATGTTAGAAAGCTACCACCACAATAGTAGTGGAAATATAAGGGCTCAAAATTTGATAGCTAGCTCCACCGGTGTCCTTTTGTGCATTCTAGTCAGATGAATGATATGCTTGTAGCTAGCACTGGCTAGCAACTGCTTTTTAAACTGACATTAGTGCCATTAACAAGACATTTGAGGGCGAATTCGGGCGGGGCCAGGTTAATGCCAGCCCCGGCAATTTATTCTATCGTTTTCAAGCACTAGCTGTCACCCATGTTAGAAAGCTAGCACCATAATAGAGGTACCTAGTCTCTAGATCGACATTACTACCATTAACAAGACATTTAAGGGCAACTTCAGGCGGGGCAGGTTAACGCCAGCCCCGTCAATTTGTTCTATCGTTTCCAAACACTAGCTGTCACCCATGTTATAAAGCTAGCACCACAATAAGGGAAGAATAATGAGAGCTCAAAGTTTGACAGCTACCTCCACCGGTGATATTTTATACATTCTAAGTAGATTAATCATATGCTTGTAGCCACACCTGCTCTCTAAACCGACATCCATGCCATCAACGAGATCTTTAAGGGCGAATTCGGGCGGGGCCAAGTTAACGCTAGTCCCGCCAATTTGTTCTATCGCTTTCAAGCACTAGCTATTACCTATGTTAGAAAGCTACCACCACAATAGTAGTGGAAATATAAGCGCTCAAAATTTGATAGCTAGCTCCACCGGTGTCCTTTTGTGCATTCTAGTCAGATGAATGATTTGCTTGTAGCTAGCACTGGCTAGCAACTACTTTTTAAACTGACATTAGTGCCATTAACAAGACATTTGAGGGCGAATTCGGGCGGGGCCAGGTTAATGCCAGCCCCGGCAATTTATTCTATCGTTTTCAAGCACTAGCTGTCACCCATGTTAGAAAGCTAGCACCATAATAGAGGTACCTAGTCTCTAGATCGACATTACTACCATTAACAAGACATTTAAGGGCAACTTCAGGCGGGGCAGGTTAACGCCAGCCCCGTCAATTTGTTCTATCGTTTCCAAACACTAGCTGTCACCCATGTTATAAAGCTAGCACCACAATAAGGGAAGAATAATGAGAGCTCAAAGTTTGACAGCTAGCTCCACCGGTGATATTTTATACATTCTAAGTAGATTAATCATATGCTTGCAGCCACACCTGCTCTCTAAACCGACATCCATGCCATCAACGAGATCTTTAAGGGCGAATTCGGGCGGGGCCAAGTTAACGCTAGTCCCGCCAATTTGTTCTATCGCTTTCAAGCACTAGCTATTACCTATGTTAGCAAGCTAGTACCACAATAGTAGTGGAAATATAAGGGCTCAAAATTTGATAGCTAGCTCCACCGGTGTCCTTTTGTGCATTCTAGTCAGATGAATGATATGCTTGTAGCTAGCACTGGCTAGCAACTGCTTTTTAAACTGACATTAGTGCCATTAACAAGACATTTGAGGGCGAATTCGGGCGGGGCCAGGTTAATGCCAGCCCCGGCAATTTATTCTATCGTTTTCAAGCACTAGCTGTCACCCATGTTACACTCTAAAAAGTTTCCCTTGAAGTTGCCTCCATTTCTTGGGGTAAATTTACTTCAAAGTGTAATTTTCATAGGAAGTGGGAAATTTCAATATTAGGTTAAATTTGCATTGTCATGTTTCCTTTTTAAATAAATTTACAGATTAAAATTACGATCTCAATGCAATCTTACATTTCATTTTAACATTAAAACACCTGCGTAAAGTTATAACTTTACCTAATATTGACCTAATATTGAAATTTCCACTTCCTATGAAAATTACATTGGAAGTAAATTTACCCCAAAAAATGGAGGTAACAAAGTATACTTTATAAAAGCTTGTGCTTGTTCTAGAGCACAATTTCACTATAAGGTCAAGTCCAATAAATATAAATATTTAAAAATAGGGTACATTCTATGTAATTATTATTGAATCATTGTTTAATTGCGTATAGAATGCATATGTTCAACAAATTCGGTATTATATGCCATGCATATATAATATTGAAATTTCCCACTTCCTATGAAAATTACACTTTGAAGTAAATTTACCCCAAGAAATGGAGGCAACTTCAAGGGGAATTTTTTAGAGTGTAGAAAGCTAGCACCATAATAGAGGTAGAAATATAAAGGTTCAAAGTTTGACAGCTAGCCTAATCGGTCATTTTTTGTACATTCTAAATAGACAAATCATATGCTTGTAGATAGCACTGGCTAGCACCTACTCTCTAAGCCGACATTTAGTGCCATTAATGAGATATTTGAAGGTGAATAAGGGTGGGGCCAAGCTAACACCAGCCCAATCATATCGGTTACAAACATTAGCTATCGCCCATGTTAGAAAGCTAGCACCGCAATAGGGGTAGAAGTATAAGGGTTCAAAGTTTGACAGCTAGCCCCACCGGTGACGTTTTGTACATTCTAAACAGACAAATCATATACTTGTAGCTAGCACTGGCTAGCACCTGTTCTCTAAGTCGACATTAATGCCATCAACGAGATATTTAAGAGCGAATTCGGCCGGGGCGAAGTTAACGCCAGTCCGGTGAATTTGTTCTATCGCTTTCAAGCACTAGCAATCGCCCATGTTACAAAGCTAGCACTACAGTAGGGGTAGAAATATAAGGTTCCAAGTTTTACAGCTAGCCTCACCGGTGATTTTTTTTGTACTTTCTAAATAGACGAATCATATGCTTGTAGATAGCACTGGTTAGAACCTACTCTCTAAGCTGACATTTAGTGCAATTAACGAGATATTTAAAGAAGAATTCGGGTGGGGCCAAGTTAACAGCAGCTCCGTCAAATCGCTTTCAAGCACTAGCTATCACCCATGTTAGAAAGCTAGCACCACAATAGGGGTGAAGAAATAAGGGTTCAAAGTTTGACAGCTAACCCCACCGATGACCATTTGTACTTTCTAAATAGATAAATCAAATACGTGCAGGCTAGCACTGGCAAGCACCTACTCTCTAACCCGACATTAGTGCCATTAACGAGATATTGAGGGCAGAAACATTTTCTCGATTTAATCTTTTTAATTAGAAAAAGGCGTCAGGAAAGGGCTTCAAACGCTCATTTGTTCTCTCTTCTAACTCCCATTAGCCCTCTCTCTCCGTCCTTTCTTCCCCTTCCCTCTCTCATGGCTAATGCTGATTTGAGAAATCTGAAAAATTCCTAGTAGCACGTTTTTGTGATACCTAAGATCAGGAGAAACTAAAATAACGGGACCTTACCGTCCCAAATTTAATTATTTAAATCTAGTTTAATATAACATTTTCAGTTTTTTCTGGATGCCTAAAACTTCAATTTGTACTCTCCGGTGGCAGTTGGCCAATTAATTAAGATAATTCTTCGTGTTCATTACCCAAATATACACTAGTACAGATTGCAGTTGAATAGATTTATTCTCTTCTTTTCTAGATGGAAAAGAAGCAGAAAGTTTCGATGATTTACTGATATCGTGATATCCTCGAAACAATTTCCCGAATACAAATCTCGTGGCAAAATTACAAAGATAAAACGTCAACCTCAGTATAATTTTCTAATATACTTAGTTCAAGCTTTATAATATAGTTATATACAGGATGTTAGTCTCACTTGGATGCCTTCCTTAATTATAATTAAGTAAAATCCATAATTACTGCAAATACACAACATAACACGCATAGCAGAATAATTACTTGTCAGTCATCAGAAAACGTAAGTTGCAAATAATTAGACGACACAATATAATAATCTACTACAGCTAACAATTTAATTTTTGTGTTGGCATAAATAGTATACGGTCCCGACTTAACCCACATTGTATTAAATGCATTTGTTTTACCGGTGGCGCCGCGACGCTCTTAAACAATGGACGACGGTCGTGCATTTTAATTAGGATGTTATTCTCCGTGTGGAATGAACTAAAAGCGAAATTTCCGTTCTATAAATTTACCTCGTTTTAAACATATTATTTGCTACACACGGAAATTCGCAATTCTGCAGTTGGAAATTGCTCGTTTGTCCAAAGATGTAAGAGTAATATCTCAGTTTGTACTGACAAATAAAATAAAATAATTACTGGTCACATATGTGCATCTGAGCTTGATTAACAACAAAATAGCAAAATAGAAACAGCATTAGCTCTAAGCAGTAAGAGGAAGAAAAATTAATTTTCCTGCTCTGCAACCAAGGCAGTTGGATAAGATTAGTTTTTTATGTACGAGATAAGCGCCATAAATTGGCGCCAACCTACAGGTGCCAACATGTTCAATCTCGGTTGCGTCATAGTTGAACATGTAAGAGGCCTACACTATATATATTACGGCTAGAAGCGTAATAGATTTTAGTAGCTACTCAAGCATCGTGACGAGTGCATGAAAATGTCGCAGCTAACGAAAATTGAGTACCGCGCGGTCATTAAATTTTTAACCAAAGAAGGGCACACGCCTAATCAAATCAAACAAAGTTTAGACGGCGTTTATGGTGATTTATCTCCTTCATATTCCACTGTAAAAGCGGCGAAGATGTTTCCGTTTAGGGTAAGAATCTCTTGAAGATGATGAGCGCACACGTCGGCCAATTGAAGCGGTAACGCCTCAAAAAGTTGCAACCATTGACGAAATGGTATTAGAAGATCGCCGTTTGAAAGTTAAGGAGTTAGCAGTGATGGCTGACATTTCGGAAACAAGTGTTCGCTGAATTCTTTATGACCATTTGAATAGGAATAAAATTAGTGCAAGATGGGTACCGCGTCTTCTTTGTGCTGTTCAACGTCAACGTCGCGTCGAATGTGCGCGCTCGTTTTTAAACTTGTGTGGAGATGACCCAAAGCCGATTTTGGAGTCCATTGTCACTGTAGATGAAACAATGGTTCTGTATTATGATCCTCTATCCAAAAGGGAATTGATGGAATGGCGGCGACCCGATGAACCTCGTCCCAAAAAGGCGAAAGTCGTTCAATCGACAAAGAAAGTTATGGCAACAATATTCTGGCATTTTACTGATTGATTCTAAAGAACGCAATACACCAGTTAACAGTACATATTATGCGTCTTTATTGCATAAATTGAGAAACAATATTCGTGAAAAACGTCGAGAAAATTGACAAGAGATGTTCAATTATTACACGACAATGCACCCGTTCATACTGCCACAATTTCACAAGCTGCCATTCGTGAATGCGGCTTTGAAGCATTGGATTATCCACCGTACAGTCCGGATATGACAAGACCATAGGGGACGTCGTTTTAAAGACGAAAACGAGTTGCAAGCAGCTGTTATATTAATTCCACGTTGTAATAAGTGTATTGACATTAGGGGAGATTATATTGAAAAATAAAAATTATTATATTTTACCAAGTTTATTTTTTCTATATCAGGCCGAGAATTTATGACGCTTACCTCGTATTACTAACACAATTTAACCTGACGGATGTAATATGTACGCGCTAATCGAAAGGGGCAGGTAAATGTGCTTAACTACAGCTTAAGTAAAAAAATACTATTGGTAGGCAAGCTGAATGAGCTTCGCTAAGCCACCCTATTACTACATACAATCGACATAAATTCTACCCAGGTTTGGTTGTGCTAATAGTAATACCTGTAATAGCAAAAAGTTTGAAAATACCATTTACCTATACTAAAAATATCCCAAGCAGACATAGCATGTATTTAACCTTTTTCTCCTAATTTATCTCAATTATAATTAATTTTAATTTTTTGTTTATTTTCCCATTTTTTGCTAATTTTTATTTACAGTTAGGTATTCTACACAATGTTATTATATGAAGAGAAGGAAGGTTCGTTAGAATTAACAATTTGTACTGTACCACCATACCATACCATACCATGTCGTTAATGTCGAGTTATTACGCTTAATAAGACATTGAAATCCTTCTCTTTCTCTATGTTATATACGTATACATGTGTATTTTAACTAGTGTATGCTGACTATCTGGTAAATTATGTTGTTCTCACATGTATTAATAATGTTGTACGGTTACCTCGTTATTTGTACGTTTGTGTCAATTTTCCTGTTAGCAGTAATAATTCAACGGACACATAACGTTTATATCATGATAAAATGGAGTCGATCTTATAATAGCTACATTTGATTATTACGTACGCCATATGGTTAACTTCAAAAGTAATTTAAAACGATAGATACATAACTAAGATAAAAAGTTACAAAAAGGGCCAGCTTAGAGAGCAATTAACGTTCAATTTAACCGAGATAAACGAGATTAGAATTTGTTTTCGTAATTGTTACGAAAGACACATGATAGTGTACATTATTTAATAAATGTAGTTGGAGGCGGCTTGTGACTTTCTAGCTTGAGTGGTCACCCTCTAGTCACTGATATCTACCAGTTCGGGTAGGAATTTAGTTATCCACTAAATAATCATTTTTATGGTTTCAAAATTGCAAGATTTCAACCCATCAAAGGGTTTTACTTACTGCAGCTCCATCTTAAAGTTGTTACTTTAAACAGTTACAACTTCTAAATTCTTTAAATAAATTCTCAATTCTCCTTTAATTAAGTTGTAAATTCTAAACAATTTTTAGTTCTAAAAAGTCTAAAATTCGGAAATCCCATCTATCGGCTATAGATATTGTCATGTTATTTGGCATACAAAGTAAAGAATGCATAGTTTTTAGCAAGTTTAGATATGACTTTTCAAATGACACGTTAGATGGGTTGCCTAACCTCACTTTAAAAATTATTATTTTGAGCAATTTATCTTTTAAGAAGCTATAACAGGGTTTGTTATAGTTTACATACACACTAGCACACAATAGTTAGAAAAACGATATTTGTAAAGCTGAGTTTCCATAGAATTAAGGTAACTTTCCTTAGTTCAACTAACAATTAAATTAAGTTGAGGCAATAGTTAATGCAAGATTTAACCTAAAACAGACAAGGTGTATTGTAATAAAGAGGTATACAACTATTTACTATCTTACCTGAGTTTACTATAAAAAAAATAAATATGTTTCAAGATAACGAGATTTTGATATCATTATATTTTCTTCTTTTGCAAAATTTTACAGTTCTTGGCTAAATGATTTTGATAGAGTATTGTGAAGTAGTTTCTTTACCACGAAATGGAAACTATCTTGAATTTTAAGGCAGCTCTTTGCAGATGCTATCAGTGGAATAACATAAAAGTATGTGCGGATTTACATCGTACACAAAAAATAATGTATTTAGCTTGAATTTTCATTCTGTTGATATCTGAAATTATGTAAATAATGTTTGTTAGTATATAAAGCTTAAATGTGTGAAGATAGGAAGGTGTAAAGAGGTATTTTAAATAATTAAGTTAGTTTTAGTTAAGTAATAGTTGTGAAAATGAGATTTCATCGACAATCAATGGTGGCTTTGTTTTGCAATGTGTACATGAATGTTATATCAAAATAGCTAGGGAATTTCATAAGCTATCAGTTTATCTAATCAGTTTAAGAATTAGTTAAAATTTATATTCAATAATTTGGTTATGATATAAATCAAATGTCAAAGTTCTTTTGTTTAGACCAAAACTAATAGTAGTGTTCAATTGTTTTCCAGATGGGTATAAAAGTTCGTTCATTTTTGTAGTAAATTCTCTTTCAAACAGTGCGCATCTGTTAAGAGCAAGAATTAATTTTAATGTTATGTTTTGAGTCAGAAAACATGTAAACAAACAAGATGTCACAATTTATAGATTATCCTTTTTGAAAAACGTTAAAGTGTCCTCATATTTATCGAAGTTCTGTGGATACAAGTATTTTAATAATAATAACAAGTGCAAAATTTATTAATTTATTAAAGTGGCAATTTAAATAGAAATTGATTTGTTTTAATTTGATAATAGTTTTATTTGAAAGAGGTGATTTCTTCATTTTATTGTTTAACCATATGAAAGCAGAGAGCAGAAACTTACATAGTTTATAACGATACAGTAGCAAATTGATGCCGCCAAACATTTAAATATTTAAACTTGAGGTATTTAACAATAGTTTTAATTAATTTTAGTACTTAAGAATTATGTTGATGCCAGAAATATTACTCTTCACATAAAGATAATTAAACTATTTTGGGATTGATATTTCAAAGGATTGCCATCCAAGTTTAATTTTTTTAATTTCTATTTCTTGTTTGTGTTGTTAATTAAATAAATTTGTGGTATATTAAAATAGAAAAATTGCTTTATATTTATTGTATATTACTGTGTTCCTAGATCTGTATAATTATTTAGTGCCCTATAAAAGTGACCAGTATGAGAGACCTAATCTTGTGAAGAGTTAGAAGCTTTACAACAGCTGGAGCAATTAGTTTAAATTAAAGGTTGTGGTAAGTTGTGGTTTAGACGCATCTCTATCATTACCACCGCTGTCTATTTATATATTTCGCCCCCAATATTGTAGCAATATATACGTATTATACAATAATTGCTTCCTGGTGCACCACAATGTTCCACGATGTACTAAACATTGCTTGAAAGTAAGAAATTATATTTTTAATCTCAAGGGCAAACGAGCAGATGAAGAAACATCCACGGGTAACTAGAATCGTGGCTGTCCAATGACTGTCACTACCAAGGATGTTTGATAGAGACCCCAGGTCTCGGGCACAGAATAAGTTGGAACGGCTTCTTAAAAATTTCTCGGCCCCCGAAACTTTCTAGTGCCGATTTTATGCGTTCAGATAAAATGGGAAGCTATTCAAGAAATAAAAATCTAAGACTAAGATTACACCAGTTTTTTTTTTCTATTGAGGGTGCACTTCTCTGAACCCATGGTCAGAAAAACTATAGCAATTTTCTACGGGTTAAGCCCTGAAATTGACGAATTTTATGGACCTAAGATATAAGTGATTCTCCAAATATCAGTTTAAAAGGCTACAAAACAGAAATATGCGTAGTATTTTCTGTATAAATAAAATACGAACGTATTATGATTTTTAGCAATTTCACAAGGAATGTTTTAAATTTACTACTATTAAATCATTTTTAAAGTCTCTATCTTTGTTTACTTCTTCCGAGTTTTGTAGATATTTTGACATTTAGTTAGAATCCCGCTTTGTGATTCTTTGAAATATTTAAGACAACTTATATTATTATTATTATATTAAGACAACTTAACCTCCTCCAAGTGGACACCTTGACGTGGGAGGAAGTTAGGTACTAGTAGGTGCTGACTAAGGCCACAATTGGTGTGGTTTTTATCGAATACTTTATAATCTTTCAACGAATCTATTATTAATATAAAGGAAGTGCTTGGATTAGGAGGAGCATTAGAAAAAGTTATTCTCCTAGGCGAGTAAATTCCAAAAATGTAAGTACATATAATATGTTAGGCTTACCTTTAAGATTAAGGTAGTTAACGGTCACATTTATTACCACTAGTTGCCATATTATGCTAAAAACGCGTATGATAGTTGTGGTTATATGGTAACCGATATGCCATCTATTAAGAACACTGTTTACTATTTCAGAAAGTAAACATTTTGGTTTACGTATGGAGAGCAAACACAGACATGTATATCTGTATTTTGTATTAGGACATCCCAGAGTCTGTTCAACTACTCAAGTAGCTTTATAATTCTTAGGTAGTAGAACAATTATATTTTATTGTTGTTGTATTGTTTAAACTAATGTTAAGAACGTTTTTAAAGCAAAATTATAAAACATCTTATAGGGCATATTTTAGACTGTTTTATAAACGTTTATAAAACTATTTTTATACGCCACTGTAGCTTACAGGAGCAAATTGATTTATAGCAGGTTTTTAGTAATATTTCCGGCCATTTCTTGTCGTTTTGCAAACACTTCTGATATAACTAGTTTTAAAAACTTCCTTTACAATTTATAAAATAGTTATATAAATGTTTTTTGTCACACAATTCTATCTTAGAGAGCAGAATACACTAGGCAAAAGCTGCAAAATAGCTATTATCTAGTGGTAGAAAGCATTGTACTACTAAAATCGTTAATGCAGATATGGAAGAAAATAAATATTTGAACACTACATGATCTTCATAAGCAGTTCTATAAAACAAATATATGATAATTGATGATATCAGCATGTGTTTTGTCGACGCCATATTGCGTTTAGTGCTACAATAGAGATAGACTATCTTATAAAACTCGTATAATAATATACTAGTATTTTTTAATTTTTGTATACAAAATTACAAAAAGGCCTGTATGTGCAATTTGGCGAGTTTTTTTTTGTACAGGGTATGTTGGACCACGAGCGTTTCCACGTTTCGTGCAAAAAGCACTCTCATATTATAACTTGATACATAGATAGCTACACTATCGTACAATATGAGAAAAGCAGAATGAATTTTAAAATAGTAGGCTGAATATTTTACTCTTCTGCCGTATGCGGAGCAAAAATATTTTAGCCACAAGAATGTTTAGCATTTGAGAGGAGGTAGGAAACGTCAACGTTTTATATACTTAAGTTAAGCAAAAACATGTTTTCTTCTTATTAAATAAGTTAGATTTTTTAGATAAACAAGGTCTTGGTTACTAAAGTTGAGAACATGACCTGGTTGCAGCAACAATATGTAAAATCGATTAATTTTTGTAATCTCTATAAAAACAAATAACTGTTTACTTTGCGGGTATTTTATAAGAATCACCAACACAGCTTAAATGTCATGTACTCCTTGTTCTCGCGATAAAAGTGTTTTATAAGCAAGAAGCCATCTTGGAAGGCATTTTAATGATATCCATTTTGCAGAAAAATCAGGAAAATACCAGACCACTAAAATCTTTAACGGATAACTAGTTATTTAACACGGTAATAATGACATCATAACATTTTTCTTCTTCTAGCACATTATTTGAAATATTAATAAATCGCATGGCGCATGAAAATTATACGTATTTGTATTTGTTGCCACTTACAATCAGCACATGATTTTTTTTTTAAATTGTTAAAATTAGTTTATGTGGAAGCGATTGTGGCTCGGTTAGTTACGTGCGGGACTACCGACCAAGGGATCCGGGTTCGAACCCCGGCCCATATATCACCGAATTTTTAAAAATCGCATCTCCCTCGGAAGGCAATGACAAACCACCGAGGTATACTATGCCCAGGAAATTTCCCTGAAATTAATAAAAAATCCAAGTACTATGTACTTGGGGTGGTTCGGAGTCCACGTTAAACTGTAGGTCTCCTATACTTGTGATCACTGAACACGCACAACACAAGTATAGGAAGGAAATGCCAACGCTCTGCAACAGAGCACGGCACGCAGAAGAAGAAGAAGGATGCGTTTACAAGATTATTAAATCTTATTGATGTTGCTGTATGCAATAAATAAGTTGTATAGGAAATAATAAAAGCGTATATAAAAATGTTGTATTAGAATTTTTTATGGTTTTATAAATGATGCACAAAACACTGCATTTCATAATAGTATCCATTTATAATGGCCTTATAAAACTATTTTGTAACGATTGTGCATTATTCCTTTAAAAAATCTGTAAATGGTTATATAATTATCCGATAATAGTCGTGACAGGCCTAGTAAAATTTATTATTAAACCAAATTGTTTTATACGATTGTGCACATTTCGTGTTTATAAGCGCTGTAATAACGTTGTGTGTTTCTGAGACAAAAATGGTTGTATAAAATATGCTTTCTTAGCGTTCTTTCAGTTTTTATAAAATGCCAAATTGTTAGTTGGGTGAGGACACTACAGTGTACGGTAATCAAAAAGTATCGTCCTTTGACTTTTAAAATATTTAGCCATTAACGCACTACCTTAAGTATTGGACAGAACTAATTTATAAAGTCACAATTTAATTCTTGAAATATAAAGAAGGCAGACGGTGGTAGGTCGGACCATATGGATCCTATAGCGATTTTACTCGAAAAGTTTTCAAAAAGGACTTTGAGGAGATGATCTGGTAAGTAAATATATTATTATGAACCGTCGCGACGGTCTTACTGTAGCTCGACTTTCATTTTCAAGCGTAATAATTCCAATGGGTCTAGATTTTAATGAAAATACAGACTATCATCTATTTTTGGCATCTTGAGACTGTTTAAAGTAGATCACCATTAGCAGTGATAATGTTGTAAACTGTTTTAGATATACTCTCGTTGCATTCCTTCAGAGTCTCTATAGAATTCGACACGCAGTGTCTTTTGGCATATTCAATTTAAGTATTTAACGATAAGAGATTTTTTTTTCCCTACGGGCAAATTATTATATTTGTCTTAAGATTTGTCTACTGCAGCCATGTCGTAGATATGGCAAACAAACTTAACTCCAAAATTTTTAACAAATTTACCTGCAAGAGGCAAATAAGCGTAAAACAGCCAGTACCATATTTCACAATCAACGTTGATCAACAGCTATTGGTGTTCTTGATATATCGAAGCAGAAAACATTAACAAGTGTAGTGAACATCTTTCCAACTGTAAAGATTTATTTGTCAACTTGTATTTTGGCAATTTTGTATTTTTATCAATAAAAATACTTTCAATAATTTTAATCTCCAATTAATTAAATATATAATTCATGCAGCAGTTTCTGAGATACATATAGAACTTTTTAAAATCTTCGTGGATTATGGTTCTAAAATTCGGAGGTAATAATAATTATCGATATAATTATTATTTATTATTCATATCGGATAATAACTGTTACAATAAACATTTATACAATGGCATGTTTAATTGTTTAGAAGTTAGATGCGATTAGTGTATCAATGGTCTTGGTCAATCTTGGTTTAATAAAATAGTTTCAAACATTGTGTTAAGAAATCATTTAAAAAAACAATAATTTTATATTCTCTCCACTTGCATTAACAATCAAGATGTGGGTAGATTATTTCTGTTGGGGAATTTTATCAATAAAATGTCTAAACCATCTCTTTTTTTATAGTCTGTTAAATAGACGTATATAAAATTTAATTGCCTATTTGTTATTAAAACACCTTTTAAGAATCAAATTTCATATACCACTTTGTAAACAAATAATAAAAAATTTAATCAAGTATCTTCTCCTCTGCTAATACTCTCAACTTCTTATTGATATTCAAATTAGGTTCACTATAGTTGAAATACCAGTAGCGACATTGAACCTAAAAGCTTCGGGAGGTCAATTTAAATATTTTTAAAAGTTTAAATAAAAATAACTTTTATTCTATTTCACTTTTTTTTAAGAGAGCAAGAGTAATTTTGGTTAATTGTCATAATGGGTTTAAGGTCGTAGACCTGTCAAAAATGTTGTTTTTTGTATTAATTATTACGTGTGTTAGCCGTTGTTACTATTTCTATTGTTGTGGAACAGTTAGATAAATTAGTATTAATCATATGCATATTAAAAAACAATTGTGTAATTTAGGAGTTTTAACAAAAAATAAGGTGCATTGACATCTTTTATTTACGGAAATAGATTATATTGTTGTCTTTGTTTAATTAATAGAATACTTCTTTTTGTAAATTGATAGGTATTGTATAACAACCGTAACCAAAACAACCAAAGCTGAAAATAATTACCCACAACAAACTTGTAACGTTTTTTTTTTTTTTTAGTAAAAACTGAATGTTTTTACAAATTTACCGCTATGCTTAGCCTTCAATTAATAACTGTGTGATTCAGTATCCTAAAATGTCAAAAAAGACCGTTTGCTTCTTCAAGCACACAAGAGATAGCATACATTTTGTGCAACCTTGTAACATTTTTTTCTTTTGGTTGAATTTACAAAAGTCCATTTCATAAAATGTTTCTTGATCAATATATTCTTGCATTTAAATATCCAACTGTTTATTTAAATTGTGTGTCTAATTTATTTTGAAGAATCCGTGTCATTTCAAAGCAAGTGTATTTTAATTTAATCTCATTTATTGAAAATTTTGCTTAAATTATATTTTGAGAATTGGCTTCATAAATTTATGTACATGTCGAAATTCGATTACTGCAAAATAGGTATCATAAAATTGACTCAGATTGTCACAATTTGTATCAATTTGATTAGCAGAAAATTACTTCTATAAAACTGTTTATGAGGAATATAATTTGACATGCAATAAGTAACTAAAATTTCAAGTTTGTCAATACCAGCACATTTTATAGAATTACAAAGTATCACATTAACTACGAAGTAAATTATAGGGTGACACCGTGATACGAGGTAAGTATGGAATTAGAAAAATTATTTTTTTTAATTATGTTGAAGATGTACGTATTATGTATGTAATTACTATTTATTATCTATGTATATATTTAAAACACAAGGCTCATGTTCCAGTTCGTTTGAGAGTTCCGCTGGGCCGATTTGCGTTATTCTTTTTTTATATTAAAGCTTTCGCCGTGTAGATCAATCAACACTATTTCAGTTTTACCTATTTTTTTAATGTTTATATTTTTAATTTAAATAAATATAAAATCTTTAATTATGATGATTGGACATTCACTTGGGGCGCCATCTCGCTTTGCACGGTTGCGAGTTTCGTAAATACTCCCGCTTATCTATATATTTAAAACACAAATCTGATCTTTGTTTCAGTTCGTTTGAGAGTTCTCCTGTGCAAATTCGCGCGATTGTTTTTTTATACTGAAACTTTTGTTTTGTATATTAGTCGACCTACTTAATATCTGTATTTCACTAAGTTTTATATTTTTAAATAAGTAAATTTAAAACGTTTATTTTGATACGCAAGAGCATCCAGTTTATTGCGATATTTTGTTTTTGTATTTCACATAAATATGTGATAGCAAAATGCACCAACAAATAAAATAGTTATTAGGCCGTTATCGTAGGAAAGTTTAAAGCTTTGCAAGTGGTATCCTTTTATTATATTAAAGGACTTACAACGGGTCCCGCGTAACCCCAAAATATTTCCATTAAACCCCAGGGTTCTACGGAACACACTTCGGGAATCAATTTTTTTTTAAATTTGCATTTCAATAAGTTTCCGGAAATTCTTCCATAAAAGTTACCAAACAATAAATTTCCAAAAATTTGCTTACACTATGTTTATGTCATGTTTTTGAAATATGTGCTAATAGACGTTTTCAAGAATTTCTTAAACAAGATCGATTTTTAATTTTATTCTTATCATTTCGTAAGGTAGAATTTTCGAGGAAGATAAATCGGAAGAGAGGAGGGTAAGCTGGGAGATAGGAGTGCCAGGCTTAGAATTTTCAACTGGTTACGTTTGGTTGCGTTTATTTAAATAATCACTCACGAAAATCCCAAAGATTGTAATGTTGTATATAGGGAAATCCTTTTGACCGTCATGTATTGACCAGGTTTCCCTAGTTATTATTATTACAATTAGTTTAGGACAGAGTTAGAATAACTGTTATGCCCAAAAAGAAAAGAGAAAAACTGTAAATACATCACGTATCAGTATTGTAGTAAGTCGGAAATTTGCATTTTTCTAAAAATTATATTATCTTTCAGAAATCGAGGGGCGTAACCAAAAACGCGCAAGCAATTTTAAATATTATTATTTCTTTTCTACATCGACAGCCGGTTTCCGGGGACATCGTGTTATGTGATACCGTTTAGCAGTTTTTTCCAGGAGTCGGGCTAAACGCGAAGAATTATGTGGCAGCGGGTCCGAGAATTTAGTGGATGCCTCGTCGAAAAGTCTTGTCGGGACTTGAGTATCACGCAATTTTGGGAAATGCCTGATTCGACACGGTACACGTGTGTTTTACATATGGACCTTTCTAAAAACAAAGGAATGGCCGAACATACATATCAATTGCGCAGTTAACAAACCAAACTTGACTATAAGTAAATAATTGAAAAACGAAAATAGAGGCTAATTTTAGATAGAGTTCATTCTATGTTATGAATCTTCAAAAGGGTATTAGAAATTGTAATCCCAGAAGTCAATAATTTAATTTTGAAGTGTCATTGTTAAATGTCTCGTTTCAAAGAACATGAGTAAGGTTGTAAAATAACTATCATTTCGTAATTTTGAATTACCATTTTGTACATGTTTGTATTTGTTTAAATGATTGATTACGATTGTTATTATAGAAAGACGCCGCGTTTCAGCCACTAAATAGACCGCCAACCCCCTCTAGACAAGGCCGGGAGAAAAAAAAACTGACTTAACTTAAGCTAGTTGCGAAAAAAGGGGTAATTTCGGAAAGCCATTGTTCAAGAAAGGGTCACAGAGTCAATTTAACAACCTCTCAGGAGTTTTCTCGAAACACAATTCACTTAAATACTTAAAAACGAAAAATTAATTGTTATTCAAACATAAGACAATCTAGATACAAATTCAGTTTTTTCTTAAATAATAATCATTTAATTTTGACTAATCATATTTTAATGAAACACGCTAATCCATATTCCAAATTCGTTTAAAAATTCAAATAGATTTCTTTGAAGTTAATGCTTTCAGAAACAATCGCAAATTTGGGATAATGGTAGGAGAAGGGACTTTGGTCATTAACGCCTAAACAAAAAAGGTTCAGTTTTGTTAACAGCAGACTAAGGTGTCAACCACCCAAAACAAAAAGGTTATAAAAGGCCCTTCGCTACGGGAAGTCAAGGAGTCGCTTTTGACTATTGAATCGATGCGGATATCTTTCGAGATTTTTCATCTGTTCGTTTACGAAAAATCTTAATTAATTTTATAATAATAATTTAATTTGATTTTCAGTCAAAGTTTATTTTAGGGAAGTTTTTTTTCTGAAAGTTGTAAGTTATTTGAGCTAAATTTCGCGTGTGTTAGGGGTTTTAAATTCGAGTTAGGAAAACTATTAAGTAACAAAATTACTTAAGCTTATCGGGTAGTTTTATTAGTAACGTGATCGTTTAGTGTAAAATTAAAATTAGTGCAATTCCGTTAAGTTTCAAACTTAAATATTAGTTAGGTCATTACAGTGAATTAGTGAAAAATTCAAAGGATTATTTTGAACGCTGAAGCTACACCAGCAGCGTAAACCAAATTTTAGATTAACCATCACCGCGGAAACCAATCTGGTTACCAACGAAACGTGAGTCAATTCTAAATCATAAATCTATTTACCTTGTCATAACCAAAGATCTTGAAAGTTAAGATTGGTCCGAAAGAGTATGACTGTTTCAAATTACTGTTTTTTTTTTAATTTGATTTGCAAGTCAATGTCCAGCCATTCAGTATTAAAGATCATTTTGTAAAAGGACGTAACTGGAATTCTATAATTTATTGTTTTTGATCTACCATCAGTACAACCCTTTAGTACCAAATTTGAACGAGAGTGACTAGAACAATTTTGAGAACTAAGCACCTCTGAAATTCTGCTACCTACAATCTCCAACTACACCGTCTAGCCTTTTAACCCTTTGGGTTATTCCTTTCTTGATTAGATCGTTAATTAGACCGACTTTCCTAATGCGGGAAAGTTGTTTCTCAGGTGACCTTTCAGCAGCCCTCTCTCTTCATACACTTTACACACACGTACACCTGTAAGTTCCAACTAAGTAAAACCAAAACAAAACAAAAATTTACTACTTGGAACCAACGTGAGATTTATATTATGTACAATTATTACAAATTACATTGATCGGAAGAAACAGGTAGTCTAAGCGTGTGAAAACCCACCTTAGCTATCCGGGTTTGCGAATTGTCACATCGCGCATCATTTAGCTTATAAAATATTTTACAAAATTTCCTCAAAAGTACGATAGTGCTGTGATTTTACTTGGAGCCCGGCACTCATCCGTTCAAATCTAGCTTCCATATAGGAAACCTCAAAATTTATTTACATTTGAGTTGGACTAACTTAACTGGCATGTAAACATTATTAACCTTAACATTTTATTTTGATTCGAATGTAAATTCTCTTGTTTCGGCATTTGGTTTAGTGATCAATCCTGGCTTAAGAGTAAAATTGTAACACGACGCGAACTTTCCTATTTACCTATCCTTCCACCAAACTCAACATCTCTGATAAATTTCCAAGTTTCAATTAACTGAGTATCAAATCAAAACAGAAATTTATATCAGATTTGTTCGAGTCTACCACCAAGCAAAGGAAACATCAACAGTTAAACAATAACCATCTTTTAAACGTCAGTTCTTGGTTGATTAATTTTTCCTAGTGAAGTACCAAATACAATCATGGCTTAACCAATATGTGCATAGCTCACAAAAATTCTAAAGAAATTATCACTTAAGATTTAACCAGTATCGGACCAGCTCTTATAAAAGTTAATAAAAAAATAATAAAAAGAATAAAGAATAAAATCAAGTAAATCTCATACAGGAGATAACCATAATCTAATCACAAAGTGAACAGATAAAGATAGGAAAGTGTTAATTCGAAAGATCGGACTTAGCCGAAATAAATTGATCATTATTTAACCACTTGATCAGGGCGTAATAATTTTGACCAGAACCCTTCAGTGTTTCATTAGGTTTTCTTTTCAGTTTTTTTCTTTCAGCAAAACTTTTAAATCACTTAAAGTAAAGTCAGAAAATGAAATTGTTTATTTTAAAGACTCCTAAAAATAGGGGTTGTAAATAAACTGTAAATATTTTGTAACACTGTCCTCGTGGTGATCGCTAAATAAATCTTGTAAATTTTCTGTTGTGAAAATTCGGTGTTTCATTCCATTTAACTCCAAACCTGTGTGTGGTACACTTCGAATACGAATTTGAGTTACCTGAATCTCAGTTACCTGAATTAAATCATTACTTACGAGTTTGAAGGCAAACTCCACCATAAGCAAACTGGAAACAAAACAAATAATTCTTTGGTGCATTTAAGAACTAAACACAACGTAGATATATCTTGTTTTCTTAAACACAACGTAGGTATTTCTTTACAAACACAACGTAGGTCATTAAAAAAATAAGTAAGCAAATGCTAATTTAACCACAATTATAAGCTTAACTAGATGCCAAAGTTAGAGGTAAGTGCAAGTTTCCTCTAATTATTCATATTAGATAATAATAACCCAACTTTGATGATCACCAACCATAAATATTATCTATTAGATTAAATAACAATAAATACTTAGGAAGAGTCGACATTTTATTACTTTATTACTACTCCTATGTATCTGCTTGGACTCCGATCACTACAATATTATTTAGTTAAATTATGAAATTATAATGTTTAAACATACAAATTTTCCGTATAATAATGATAAACTAAAAATACTACACAGCTTCCAAATTTCCATAAGGGTACAAATTAATTAATCGATGATATTGTACTACCGCTAGTCTTGGGTAAGTTTAGCAAGTTATTTTGTTACTTTACAGAAAATTAACTGAATACGTTACCAAATTACAGAGAACTAAAACTAACTGAGTAGTTATCATAGAGTAACTTGTACAACTAAAATTAATTTTTTTAGTTCATTTTTTATTAATAATTCGAGGTAAACAGAAAAGCAAAGCAGAACTAAACGCACAGATCGAGTGATTAATTTAACGTGAGTGCGGTTACGGTTTTCTTTGTACCTACTGCAATTTAAAAACTCTAACAAAGAATAAAAATGTATTGAATGACTCACATGAATTGGTATTCAATGAATAATCATTGTTAGGTTCTCACCTTCGTAAATAAGCGACAATAATAAAGTTCTTTAGCCTACCAAAACATGTCGAAAACCTCCCAGCATAAAAGCTGTAAAAGAAACTTCATTAATGGATTGATATTGCCTTATCTTTTTTATCCTTTAACAGCCCAAATAAATATCTAATGCTTTTATCTGCATCGAAATCTAATTTGAATCGTTTTCTCAGAATATCCTCAAAGATGTCATCAAAAAACTTTTTCTTGGAAATTGGGATTTTTAATAACTAAAAGTTATACAGTCTGAACATGCTGCAGTATATATTCATTCATAAATAAATATGTCACTCATTGAGCCATGTATAAAAATTACCTGGTTTTGGTTGTCATTTATTGATTTATAAATGTTTATACTTTATATCTACATAGCTCTAATACCTACTTTCAATTTAAACATAAGAGAGTGTAGCTATAAAATTTTACTGGAGCTATATGTTTGCTATTTTAAAAACCTAATTAATCTGAAAGGGCTATTTACACTTTAGCAGATTATTACTTGTTGTGAAGCGTGAATCTAATTTTACTTATAAAACTAAAAATTTAGGAATTATTTAGAGAGGAGAATAACTTTAGTTCGTTACCGACATTAAGTAACGAGTTATCGCTACAGTTGCTGAAAATTCAAAAGTAACTAAGTTATTCACAAATTACTTAAAAGTAACTTATACTCAGTTACTACCCAACACTGACTACCGCAAAGCATTAAGTTTCACTACATATTTAGAAAAGGCCATATCGTGCAATTAAACTTACACTTTACACTAACGTAGTTGTTTACAGTAGATCAAACCCGTTCTTAAAAGAGTTGACAGTTGCTGCTGATACCACATCCTCAGGAAGTGAATTCCAAGGGTGAAAAATTCCGTTTGAAAAAAAAATGTTGGCGAGCCCTGGTGTAAAATTTGTCCCTGGATAATTTTAAAGAGTTGACTTCTGAGCCGAGTATCTGTATTCATTTTAAATAAATTGCGAAGATTTATTGTAAATTTATTGTGTAGTCTTTATTAGATCTCCCGCTGTTCTTCCTTTCAGAGAAATAAGTTAGATTTAATATCTGGAAACAATCTGGGTACTCTGTGACGTATATCTGAAACAAGATGTATGTCGCACGCTTCTGAAAATTTTCCAATAAAATGATGTCCTTAAGCAGCTACGGGAACCCAGTTTTTTTTCTAGAAGCTTACGAGATTCTCTTGAGAAAGGTCTAATAAACCGAAACACGTGTAGAGAACATTCTATACAATTTATGGAAACATTTAAATACAACAGTGTTTCTTAAAACTGTTATATGCAATGTTTCTCAAGGAGTCTACCGCGACTTCAATCTTACCAGTAATTTTATGTTGTTTGTTTGTAAATACGCAATTGTTTTTCGTGCTGTATCGCTGAAGCATTATCTTGATGCAGGATCATTCTTTCATCGACGTTTTTCATGCATTTTTTCCAAGATCTTGGGCAAACAAACTGTTGTGTACCAAGCTGCAGAAATTGTTTTATGATGTTCAAGCACAATTGTAGCTATATAAGCAGACTTTACAAAGAAAACAATCATCTTTTTAGCAGCAATCCGTGATTTTCTGATCTTTGTAGCGTTTGGTTCATTTTCAAACACCCACTGAGTTGAGTGCCGTTGCTTTCGGGCTCTTACATATATATAGCCAACTCTCGTCTCCTGTTACAATATCGTACACATTGCAATTTCCAACGACAGCAAACCTTTCTGGCATTTAGGTGGTTATGCAAGATCTTTTCCACTTGACTCCGACTAATGCCTAAAAATGTCTGAATATCAGAATACATACAGTATTATTAAGATTTCGGATAAGTTCATTGAGAAAACAATACCTCACCAAATCTACAAGTAGTCCCGATCTTCTGGACTTTCTCCATAGAGTTCTTTTTATTTTAGAGCGACGAATAAACTGTTCTGTTATCCAAGGTTTTTGGCTGTTTGTCAAGATCTGCTTCACGCGAAGATTTCTCTAGACTATCGTCCAAGTTTCTTTTAAATTTACACCAGTTCGATGTCTTGTTCTAAACATAAAGCATTCCAATTAGTATTGTTTAAAAGATTGTGTAATTTAATATAATCAATTGTTTTAATCTGTCTAATGATATTTCTAGAATGATTATTGATTAGCTTGAGAATTTAGCCTCAATAACTGAGTCATCGGATTTACCAATAAGGGAATGGTAAGTTGTGTTCTTGGATATAAGATTTTGGTCATCAGTAATCCAATAATCAAGACAGTAAGGATTTTGACGAGTACGAAAACGTGTTGGTTCAGTAATCAATTGGGTTAGTGTTTAATAATAAATCTACAAACTGTGAAGCGGAATTGTTACTAGCTAGGGGTTGTGAGATAGGCCATTTTAAAGTGGGGTGATTGAAATCGCCAAATTATAGAAATTGTTGCATATAGTTTCGAGATTTTCGTATAAAATAATATTATCTGCAACAGGCATATCAGGCGGACGGGAAATGCATCCCAGAAGAGAGAAGTGAGTAAGTACATTTACGAAGTTACGAGAAAAGTGATTCCGCATTTTGAATACTAGTTTTAATGTCTGAAATTTCTACGACATTAAATATGGATTCCTTCAGAGATATGCACACCACACCTCCACCCCACCACCTCTTGTGTGATCTATCGCATCGATATAAAGTGTATTCTGGTAAGTCAATTTAAGAGTTAGGCATAGTAACAGTTAACGATGATTCGGATATTATATAAAATATAAGCTGGATCATGTTGAGAAATAGAAATAGATGGAAGAGATTAAGTTTAGGCATTAAAACAGCAATATTTGTGTAGAAGAACGAGAGTTCACTAATTTCGTTAGTTAATCTAAATTTTTGGAGAATTAACATCAACAACACAGCCTTGGTAGTGTAATGTCTAGCGTGCTGGACTTTCACCAAAGCGGTCCAGGTTCGATTCCTGTTACCGGCAGATCTGGTTAAGGTTTTCTGCAATTTTCCTTAGCTGCGACACAAATGTGGGATTTGTGCTGTTCCATCTGTAAATCGGCTGCAGCCGCACCTAGGGCCTACGTAATAATAATAATCGCCCCCTCCCTCCCGTACAAGCTTCTGGGGCCTGGTTTCCAGGTTATTGGTTGTAGCAATTATTATTATTAGTAGTAATGATAGGCGCTCCTCTAAGGTATTTTATAGTTTTTCCAACAATGCCATTATTGTTCAATTCCTTTAATTTTGTACAAAGGTCATTTAGATACGTATTGAAATTACTGTGGAGTCTTATCGTCCTGGAGTGTTACATTTTTAAAATGGGAAGTTTTCAACGAATATTTATTGTCTAAAATAGCCCGAATATCATTATTACTTGGGAATTTGATTTTTAATCCTGGGGTTTATTATTTTTTGCCTGTCCAAATCTCCTAGCTTCAATTGGGTTATAAGCAACACCATTGCCAATAGATCAAGCACTTCTTGGACAGTATCCTACGTCAGTGTTGGCGTCATTTGTAGCATTTTCTGGGACATTGAATAGGATGATGTTATTCGCACGGTTAATTTTGTCAGAATCTTCAGTTGTTAAATTGGTGACCTGATCTTAAATTTTATTTTCAATGGTGTCGATTTTATTTTCCAACTCCAAGAATTTATTGGATAGTTTTTCATCAAGAGCTTTAAGATTGTTTGAAACAAGATTAATCTTATCTTCTAAGCTACTACATTGATAATAAATTCTTAAGTTGTTGGTTCTGAGACGAGTAAACATTTGTAAATGTTCAGTGGGCAGCCCTAGATACTGCATGAATATTCAAATTACAACCGCTGCATTTAATGACAGGTTGATTCTTCGTAGCCTGGTTGCAGAAAGGAAACGGCATATTTGTGATCTTTTACTGCAGAACTAACTTGAGCTGTAACCACCTCTCGACTAGTGAAGGTGTACTAAATAAATATACAAGATATAATAACAGCTGACCGACCTGACGTCGATAATCGTTCACGTGGGATATATAATAGTCTATGTAAATTAAAAACGGTACTCACATCTTAACTCTGTTATCTAAGCATAAATTTTAACCAAACTCACACATATAACAGATTGCACTATATATACACTATGTGGTCCTAAATACAACTTTAAATTCGATAAACTACCAAGGGAAATGAGCACCTGTATAGGAGCAGAAAATAATAGTATTTATTCTTGATATCTGATACAGCGTGTAAGTAGTATAACTGCCATTATTTAAACAGGAGATAGGAGACATTGATACCAACAAAAAATACAAAAAATGTTTTCTTATTGACATTACTTTTCGCATTATTTGAATAAAACTGGTGAATTATATGGCAACAGTACACTCACTGAGATTTGTGGGATTAACCGTAACCCGATAAACACTTTCAGAACAAAAGAAACATCCTTTGTTAAAGAAGATATTTACTATGTTGATGTTGCAAGCTTTTCATTGATAAATGAAAAGTGTTTATACATTGTTACAATTTATAATAAATTAGAAATAAAAGCATCAAGACCTTTATAATATTAAACTTGTTGGGTTTCCCTAGCTTAAAATGCTCTTATGTGGCTTGCTTACAAAAAATGTATTTAGACTTTTTATTGTGATTGATAAGACATAACTGATGTTTAAATCTTACAGTCACAGTATGTTTAGTAAAGTGATAATGTGTCGAAGTTTGCAACTTTTTTTTGCAAAATCTGCAGAGGAATACCACGGCTTTCTAGACTTTTTTGTTTCTTTTGATTGTCTGCTACTACCTGCTTTAATAATGGCAGTTATACTCCTTACACGCTGTATAATAACTGGTCCTTCGAATTTATTTATCTGCGATTCGTTACTTAATTCATCCATGCCTTTTGACGGATCATTCGGATCCATCGGACATTTTGCACCATCCTTTGGAATTTTTTTGGTTCATCCAAGGTAGTGACATACGGTAGTCTTTTAACTATCAATTGTATCAGCACCTTCTTTCGTTGTCTAAAATAAAATATTGTTTAAAACGTCCAGTGAGTTTTCCGGTTCTTCTCGGAAGCAGTATACAAGAGTCCATAAGCTAGTATATAAGAAATGCTTCTAGATGCTCACTGATACTCCTTACCATTAGTAAAGAGGAACTGTCCTTCCTTTTCTCTAATTTAGCCTGACAGAACTTTTCCGTCACGAGCTTCCGACACCCATATATCTTACGTCATTAAATACGTTTAAATGAATTCCATAATCCTGGTAACACGAGTATTTTTCATATTCATCAGACGAAGATTAATGAATGAATTTTCCACTAGGGTTGACCCTCAGTTCTACACTGCTAAAATAATAAGATATCTGAAAGATTATGTCTCCTTCAATCGTCATATTATTATGGAATTATAAATGAAAGAAGAAGATTTTTTGGAAAGGTAACATGTCCATAAATAATTTCTCAATTTTTCTTCTATTATTTTGGTTCAGACTTTAGATTACAGACATACCTATATACATTATTGGCAGCTCGTGTAACGTTCTACATCCCTCTCATTCTATTATTTTGCAGAATAAGTACATAGGTATAACCAAATTAATTCATCAATTATGTTAATGAATTTCAATACCTTCAAACATCTAAGGCACACGCTAGCAAGCATTTCCCGAGATGCATTCTCCACATAATGCAATAACACTGACTAATTGACTAACCTCCACCCAACATCGTACGATATGGTTCTGCCGACATCAGAAAGGCCTATAAATGTGTAAGTTTCGGTTTATTTTCGTTTATAAACGTAATGTGAAATTACTTTTGCACACTTTTATTGTTAACACTTTTTTCTCTGAGGTCTTTTCTCAGGATCTCTGCCGAAGAGTAACATAATTATTTTGAATAAAAACTGAAATTACTATTTAAACATATGTTGATACCCTAAACAAGTGTCAACATTTTTTTTACTTACCGTGTTTAAATTCAACAAAAAACCAGAGAATTAAAAAAATAAATGTTAATAATAAAAAAGAGATTAACGAAATCGTTTTTGAAAGTACTCTTTGGCTCCTTCTTCAATTTTTATTTATTGTGGCATTTTTGATAAAACAATAATTTTATTTACAATATCAGTATTTGTTGTGCGAGTTTCTACTAATAATAGCAATGAAGATACCAATAAATATTTTTTTTAACAACTGAAGAATCTTTTGATTGCAAAAAATATCGTAAAAACAACACGAAGTAATTTTGGAAGTTATTTCTATAGAAGCTAATTTGCCAAATTGTTATAGCGAAATGCCGAAACGCCATACATTTTCTATACGATGACTCAAAATGGTATGTATACCTAGGTCGCTTATTTTTTGCGAGGGCGTTCAAGGTGACAGCTCAATACATTTGAAAGGATAACTAACATATTATATAATAGAAGTAATAAATTGAGATGTATATTGTAATTCTAACCCCCCCAAGATAAAAGTTTTTGAATGTCTAACTTAATCACTAAAAAATAAACATAAAAATGTTCCTAGCAAGAATACCCTGAATTAGATTTTTTCCCTATCTATTTGCGTAGGCGAAAAACCTCAGCCATCCATCTCCGTCTTTTGGCTGTTATTAAACTAATAAATCTCCAGTTCAGCATGAATGTTGGAAAAGGGTTATAGACATTTATAAATACACATCCACACACATTACATTAATAAATATTTCACCGCTGTTAGATATTTGAATTAAAATAACACAACACCTAAAGTCAACATTTCTTTTCATACTTGAGACATACTTTGTATAAAATTCTAGTAAACAGATTATTTTTAAATGTTGACTCTTCCGAATCAGCTGGTTATAGAGGTACTTAAATGATGAGTTCTTTACTGATGAAGCCTGCACACAGAGAGTTGACTTAAGAGAGACGATGGCATTTGGGTTGTTATAGTATCCGGACACACGATAACTGATCTCCACATCCTTTCAAGATACGATTGACCCACAAAACTAGCGACAAATAGTTTTGCGATTATTTATTGAACAGTTACACAACGAAGGGTTATTTTCACAGTGGAACTTGCACGCAAACGCTGTGCAATGTATATTTTATTTTAAATGATAAAGATAAGTATCTTTTAACATGGTATTTACTAAATATTGTCAAAACTAGAATTTTTCTTTGAAATATCATTTCTAACCTAAACGTGTCTTAAAAGACAACTGAAACTGACGTTCACGCACAACCTGTTAACCTTTTCGTTACTCAAATGACCCTAGTTTAAGCAGATCCTTAGCAACCAGATTCTTCCAAAAAGAAATGAAAAAGAAGAAAGATCCGTTATAATCCCATAGCTACTAAAAGCGACATTTCAGGTAATGTAGGCAAATGGAAAATCCCAAACCCAAGAATTACAATAGGTAGTAAAAAACCGTTTAGTATGTAAGTTTATGTTAGGAGTATTACTTTTTGGTTAATGATGCAACAATCCGGCGAAGATAGAATTTAGTGATTCCAATAAACGGGATAATTTGCATTTAATAATAGCAAAAGGGTTTTGGGTTTCATATGTATTTAGATTTCGGATAGAATCACGATTCTTTAAATTCGCGAAATAATGAGATGAAATTTATTTTGCACTGCTTGGTACCTATTTAAAGATACCTCAAGCTACCAAGAGAATTACTTTTGATCACCCTGTACAAATCACTACACCTTTGATAAATTTTTTGAAGTTCTATGATAAAGTAAAAGTATCTAGGGAACGTTCTGCGTGCCCGTCTGTCTGCTGTTTGTCCTCAATTAAAAACTTTTGACTTGGACAACTAAGTGGTTAGATGACAATGGTGACACGAGTTATTGACTTTGAAGGGTTTAATTTAGCAATCAGAATAAATGGTCGTAAAGTATAACCAGATATTGTCATTTAGCATCAGTATCGGATTGGCAGTATTAGAACCTACCGGGTAAACGGTCCAGGGGCCGTACTTTTTGTTATACATATAAGTTAACAACAATTTTATTGTTATTTGTTTAGAATGGTTAGTAGGAATAACATAATTTAGAAAAGTAAAGATACGTAGAAGATACACTTTTAATAAATGTAACGCATAGATTACACGATACTACATAGACAAATCAACATAAATATTTTGCAACATTTCGAGTTCCCAAAGTGTTCCATTTACCTTCAGTCAACAACGACAATCCGAATATTTGAAAACATATAGCAATATGAGAATGTAAAGACACGACTAGACAACTAATCTTTTGCTTAATCACTACACCATGAAAACGTTTAGCTATAAATTGTCCTACCGCCTTTGATTACAAAATGTATTTTTATACAAAATATACAATTAATTAAAAAAAACGCTGGTGAAGGTGAAAATAAAACTTTGTGTGTGGTATGCTTTGTAACTAATCTTTACTGAGCTCACTGGATTATGGAAGCTCGCCTCACAAGTTCTCCAGCTCGCCCGTAAAGATTTAATTGCAAAGCTTACCACGTAAATAATTATTCAAGTGCAACGAGAGACGGTTGTAATGTGCAGATGATCATCTTGTAGACTGATCTTTGATGAAAATAATCATCGTTAAAGTAATGCAAATCGCTATAATATAAACATAAAAATAGTATCGTTCGTTATGTTAATTTTCCTTAAATTTCAGATACGTCCCTAAAGATCCGCTTCATTTTCAGTAATAAAATCTTCTGAACTTTATTAAATGTTTAATAAAATTTCGAATATAAAACATAAAACAGTAATAAACTAAACCTTGAAATGAAATACACGACCTCATAAACCAACACACAACGGCTTTCGAAGCACTTTTTTTAACACTTGGGTTTCTGTCTTTATGAATTATTACACACTGGAATGACTGGCGATATAATATTTTATAGCGTCGTTTGACATAACATTTCGTGATAGATTGGTTTCGTTTCCTAGATACGAATCAGATCTCGACTTGATACAGTTATAAGAGCAAGAATGATAAGTGCTTTATCTTTTATAAAAAGGCACTACTTCACCTCTTATTAAATATGCATTCAACATATCAAACTGTGTTTTCTTCAGTGCAAGATTGATATGACACTAACGCATACCAACATACATCTATGTGTAGTTAGCTGTGCATTTGTACACATTTATGCTGCATCTTTTCTATTTCTACCATTCGAGTTTGTTGGAAGATCGGACGTTTATCAGACATTAAAATACGGTACATATTGGCATTATAGCATCATTCCGTTTTATCATTAATTAAATTCACTATAAAATTCAATTTGAAAGATAAGTTGGAAGATTTATTGATTGCTTATTACCAGTTTTACAGTTAGGTGATAAATGTGCACCTTGTTATTATAATGTATTTTAATTTTCAAGGTAAAACCAATCGCAGGAAACATCAATTAGATTTTAGAAAAATGTAGGTAAATACTTAAAACAACCTTAAAAGGTGAACATTATGCAAGTAAAAAGCAGTGAAGAATTTAAAAAAAAAGAACGAAGAAACAACTTACATTCTCGTAGTAATATGTACATACCTATTACCTAAAAACTAAATTATTAGGCCTTACATTAACAACATTGAAGAATTGCATACTCCATACTCTATTACATTATATTAGGGTCTCCGATTCAAAGCATATTGGTTTCAACACGGAGGGGCTCCTGTGCATACATGAAATCAGACATCCATATAACACATTGTCATAATACGCTCACAGAATAATTTTAATTACTCAAATTTAGGCAATTTCATATTTAGCCGATTTATGGATTGCATAACTTCAGTTTCAAAATTATTACTTTGAGTAATAAAAATATTATGAATAAAAATATAGGTAATTATAATTAACATGCACACTTGAACACTAGTCAGATAAAGGATATCTGGAAAACTCTTTTTCCATAGAATGTATAGTTAATCTTCCTTGTCCATTGACGATTTAGGTGACGTGAATCTAATTTTTCAATTTAATGAAATTTAGGCTAGCTTTAATGCGAGATTTAACCTAAAATAGACAAGCGGTGTATTGTTATGGGGAGGTATACAAGTATTTACTATCTTACCTTATCAATTAATAGTTAAAAATGTGTTTTCATGATAACGAGATACCACAGTTGCATAAGTTTCTTGTATTTCAGAATTTTAAAGCTTTCAGCTAAAGTATTGTGATGCAAATTTGTGAAGTAGCTGCTTAACCACATATTTCATACAATCTTAAATGTAAGGGCTGCTTTTTATTAATGATCAGATAAACAACATATAATTAATTATGTTGCGCTTTTGGAACGTTCAATGAATATTGTTATTTGGTTTTAATTTTCACGTTGTTGTTCCCTAAAATTATACAAATAATGTTTTTGAGTATATATTGGTTAAAATCCGTGAAGATAGGAAGGCGTGGAAAGGTATTTTTGGATAATTAAGTTAATAAAAGGTTTAAGGAGATAGGGATGTCATAGACATTAAGTTGTATGGTTAATTTTGGTTGTTCATACAAGTATTATGTATCATTGAATTCGAAATTTAATTTCCTATAAGACTATTCAATTAGTTTTTGTTTTAATAAAAATTTGTAAATAAGAATTTGGTTATTGTATTCATGTAAATGTTAACAGTCTTTGATTTTGTGCATATTTTTAGCATAGAGTGCTGTTGTTTAGCTAAATCATATCAATAGGCAGCCATTTTTTCAACAAGCGCACTTTCAATTTACATCTTGCAGAAAGTGCGCACGTCTTGTTCAGATTAATAAACGTTAAGGTTATGTTGATCTAATTTAGAAATGTGTAATTTTTGGGGTTAGATCAATTAATTTTTTTTTTGCTAATTTTGCTAACAAGACAAATTTATGGAAAATTCTTATTATTATAATGGATTTGGGCAATAACATTTAACATTAAGAAAATTTATGTACTTACCATTGATGAATAACAATACTTGGATTTGGAATTTCAACTTTTAAATCTCTTTTGCTTTGGATATATTTATGAATAGATTGTTGACACATATTTTTCTTCAATTCTTTATCAAGGTTAATGATAGTAGACAGTAATACCAGGGGTTTCAGCATATGAACTTGGTGTTTAAAAGACGTCAATTTTAAAGATTCAAAAGAAGGATTTACAATCCTTGTAATTAAAAACCGTGAGTTTTTCCGTAGTAATTAGTTTAATTATAAATAAGAAATTTTAATGATACCAAAAAGAGCATAAAAAATTATAAAGAAATTATTCTCTTTATTTCAAGAAATAATTTTTTAAAGTTAAACTAAAACAATTATTTCTGTCTTTTTATTTCATATAAAAGAAAATATTCCTTTGATGGTATCAATTTTCGTTTTGTTTATTGTTTCATTGTTAGTTGTCAATAAAAATAAAATTGTGTTACTATTATCTATGAGATCTATTTGTGTAAATGTGTTTTTATATTACTGTGGCTTTAAATATAAGAATTTAGCAATGGGATCCGACGACTCGGGAGGATCGTACATGAGAAATCCAGAAGCAATTCAAATTTCCGAATATAATAATTAAGCTGGCAGGGGCGATTTTATAACGAGATAACTACATATCTTGTAACCTGTAGTATTATTATTTTATTATTATTTAACAGCTGTAAATAACTATTCTTGACTTTTTGTAAAATATTAAAAATTTAAATGTATCCATATTGTATCAAGTGTGTGTTCTAGATTTTCGCGACTGGTATGTATTCAAGAATACAATCCTATTAGTAGCTCCTTAAAACGTTTCTACGATTGCCTAAATAAAGTTTGTATGTAAATAGTTACATTTATTTGGATACATTAATTCTCAGAAGATGGGTCCCCGAGAATGTAGATTATAGCCTTAAACAAACTGCTCATAAATAATTCTTATAACATAAAAGACAATAAGTGAGGTTAAGAATCCCGAAGTAATACTAATGAAGAGGTTAAAAATAAAAACAAAATAACAAAAGAAATATGTTACTAGCATACGATGATTATTGAAAGAGATTAAAGTACTCATATAGTAAATATAGAATACAAAAACACCTTATCTGCCACAATCTGTTATTAGGCAAAGCCATTCCAGAATACCAAACAGTTGCGTCTGGTAAAACACCTTTCGGTTTCACCTGATTTGTTTATTTACAACCACGGTGGTTTATAAATAAATTGTTGGATTTTTTATTTCGTGTCACGCACAATTTAATAGATCGTAGACGATAAGAAGTGCTTTGTATTTTAATGAATTTAAAGTTAGTCATGATCATGAAAAATACATCCGTTTATTTACCTCTTTTGATTAGTATGGGATTTATTGCTGGACGTTTGAAGGGTAATTCATCAAACATTGATCTTAGTAAGTTATCGCTATTAATAGAATAAGTACTAACTTGTGTCATAGAATTGCTGGAATCAGGTATCGCTCTGAACCCCCGATTCAAATATTTCTAACCATGCATTACTCGGTCAGCATAGCTCCTATAATACGTACTAAACAGATCACGACTGGCAGGTATAAATTCAAATTAATTATTTTATGCACAAGCTGTAACACTAAGGTAAGTTTAAGAATCGGATAGTTACTTAACAGAGTGATGCTGAAGCCTAAGATTGAAAACTATTCAAAGAAACAAAGTTTTAAAAACTAATCCAAATCTTTGATACCTTGTCCAGAAAATGTTGCAAGTACTTTCTTTATAACTACAGCAAAGTAACATTCAAACTGTTCAAACTAGTCCATCATATGTCCGCTTGAGTTGCCATAACTAGACACCTTCTCTACATACAGTTCTACGTACATTCTGACGATCAGTTTCACATATATGTCACTCAATGGTATTTTAATTTGACAGGTGGACAATTGGACATTTACGTCAGTCACAGCCACGCATTGTTTACTTTCTTTCTAAATATGCCATGAAGAACCATAATCGTTTCTATAGCTTTCAAATTAATATACATGAATTATCACTACCCGACCTTCAAATATCTATGTCAAAGATATTCTAAGATTGATATTCTGTGGTTGTAACGGCAATCATGCTAGAAATATCATCTACGTACACTATTTCCAGAATTTTGATATTTAAGCCACAAGCTGTTTGTTTGTTTGTTTTTGAGCGAGGAATCAGGATGGCGGAGCATCCTTCGTACCTCATGGCACCGATTGCTATGATCATTTGGCCGACCCTACTAGAATTTAGCCGAATCTGGGGGAGTTCCACCCCCAGTAGGGATTTTTAACGTGCCAAACATCGCATTGACACGGGACCTACAGTTTTACTTCCTATCCGAGAAGAAGGCATGTTTTCAATTTTTCTCCGCTATGAAAAATTACCAACTCGGCCGGGGATCGAACCTGCGATCCTTGGATTATGAAGCAAACATGCAAACCACTAATCCACCGAAGCTGGCTTAAGCCACAAGCTATAAGCTGGAATCCTTTGTATTTTACAGTATTGCAAGGAAAGAAAAAAGGCTATCTAGTTAGCCTAATTTCCAGGTATCGAATGTATGAACGTGTTATTGACAATATTGGCGCTGTATTTCTCGTATTGTGTTTGACAGCAAGAAATAGTTTTGACAGAGTTCATATGTAGTAGAATTAAATGGTTTTGCAGAAATGTTGTTGTTGCGTAAATTTAAGAAGAGGTTGCGAGATTATAGCAGGACTGACAATAGCGTTCGCTATTTATGATATGGTCAACATATCGCTAGTTTCGAAAGTATGGGTGATTGCTGTAACTGTAGCATTGTATGTAATCGTCATTGCAGCAGCTGGTGCATTCATTTTTGTTGTGGAAAACGGTTACATATACATAATTTATGTATACAGTTATGTTCATTTAGGATATGCCATAATATACCTAGCGTTAGCAAGTGTTATCGAAATAAAGAAAAGACCTATTATTCGACTTATGATGCTTGCTTCCAAATCGGAATCTGAGTGGGACCATATTATTCAATTTAGGACCGGTGTTTACTTTTTGTGGTTTATATTAAACTTGTATTTTGCATTTGTTGTGTATAGCCTTTACAAACAAGAGTTACAAATATTTTTAGAACAACAAGCAGAGTAATAGAAGAGATTGTATATACATTTTTCTAAATAAATAGTTAAGAAATAGTTTGAACTTTATCTAATGGCGCACATTGGTTCGAATTGTAATTCCAGCAGGACAAAATTCGGAAAAGGTATTTCAAATTCCCCTGGCTATCAATAGTTTTTAGATGATCTCGAAAATAACAATAAGGTGATCGAGAAAACCTGCCTTACAATTCAAGTTTTCTTCCACACTGGTAGATACAAAACTCCCAAACTATGTGGATGTAGAGTTCGAACGATCTCCATTGAAACTCCACTATATCCAGCAAAAATTGTATTTGGGCAGCTGTGCATAAGTCCAAGATTACGGGTTTTCTTTAAAAGGTAAATACTCGTATCGTACCTTATGGAACAATGGTTTTTATATGCGTAGACTTTGTGTTTGACTTTCAAGTTTTATAGGGTTATGTCAAATAGTCTGCATTCGACAGGTCTGCCAAAGTAAACAAGTACCGCGTTTTGCAAACAATGGAGAAAACTTAGGCACGCTCAGGGATAAAACACTTTCCACATTAAAGCGTTTATCTCCAATCGAAGTAAAAGCTAAACCGGATTCTACTTTATGCGAGTCTGCTCCATCGTAAAAACGTGGGTTGGACTCACCATTATACACCGACGACCAAGCAACAGTGGTCAGAAACAGACGAATCAGATTCGAAGATTTACCTCTTCATCGGCTGAAGAGATTATGGTGACGATATTTTGGGATGGAAAGGAAATTCGTTTGGTTGATTATTTTGAAAATGGAAAAACTATAAATGGGAGTACTATGCCAACTTACTTGACCATCTGTATTTGGAGAAACCGTGAAAAACGGCACGGCTTAGCGAAGAAAAAGTTCTGTTGCATCTGGATAACAATGCTCCATGTCACAAGTTTGTTTTTACGATGGCCCGATTCATCAATTGGGCTTAGAATTTTAAGTCATATTTCTCAATTTCTTTGCAAATTACTCGACAAAAGTAATAATACATTTTTAAAAACAAAAATTGATTTCCCACTAATTTGGAAATATTTTAATCAAAAGTTATTAAAGATTGACTGTACCAAAAGAGCCAATATTTAAATATCAAGACCAATCTGGTTAAGGTTTTCTGCAGTCTTTCCTTAGCTGTAACACAAATATGGGATTTGCAACATTATAAGTCGGCTGCAGCCGCACGACGGAAATTTAACATTTCATCCTAAAAATTTATTAATAACGAATAATTACTAGAAAAAAAAAGATACTTTTTTACATGTGGTCACAAAAGTTGTTCAAACGTATCACCTCCCACTTCAAGGCAAACTTTCACAGATTTATCATTGAAATCTTTATCTTTCAGAAAAATAAAGCCAACGAATTCAGGTCCGGATATCTAAGCGGCCATAGTCTTGGTCCATCTCTTCCAATCCATTTCTCAGGTAGATCTTCGTTGAGAAAATTTATTACTGGTATTCCATAATGTGCACCATCATGAGACTCAATCGAGTAAAGGCAGTGTTAAATTTTCATTTAGTGAAGATACAAGGCTGAATTAAGTCGGTCAGGTAAAATTTGTGGACCAATTATATTATTATTTAATAATCCAGTCCAAATGTTTATTGACCATCGTCTTTGACAAGACCTTTTGCGTATTAAGTGGTGGTTTTCATCTCTCCATTATGAGGCTATAAGTAGTTATGATACCTGTTTCAGTAAGTGCAGATTCCTCACTCCACAGAACCTTTTCAGTGAAATGTTCCCTGACCCCGTAACGTAAAACTTGAACATTTTCAGGCCTAAATGTATACAATACATTTCTCCTTAATACTCTGTGAACTGTATCTTTTTGGAAATGAGTTTGGGTTGAAAATTAAGAATTAGCACTTTTTGATAGACGTTTAGTGTAGGATAACGTCCTCCCATATTTTGCCTTGGATTTAAATTACCTGTTTCCAATAATCTTTGTTCTACCCTTCTTATAGTTTATGCGTCAGGATGCCGACGATTTGGAAACTTTCTGCATATGCCCTAGCCGGTCCAGTGGCATTGTCATTGCACGCACCTAATACTTTCAACATATCGACGTAATCTCGATTAGAGTAGTGTCGTTCCATTTTAAATACAAAAAACACAAATAATTGACACGTAAATGACTTTTTTAAAATGATTTTGTTTATCCATAGCAACATAATTAAATTATCCTGCAAAACAAATTTGGCCTACCTTGCGATAAAACGTATTATTTACATTTTTAGCGATAAAACGTATTATTTACATTTTTAGCGATAACTTGATAACCAAGAAAAAACGGAAAATTTTCCACTCCTAATTTTTGATTTGTTTTTGCCTTCTGAATCATATCCCAAACGCACTGGCGTCAATTCTGAGACACCCTGTATGAAAGGTCAGCTCATGTCTGCTGGACATCATGATAGACGTTAATTTGACATCATTTTTCAGGATATATTTTCCCTTTCATCACGCCGGTTTTTTAGAAATACATATGAAACTATTTGTACTTTTAAGGGCTGGATTTTATTTTATCGTATAGACCCTAAAGGGCAATTCTACACCGCACTCCTCTCGTCGAGCTAGTCAAGAAAGTTTATGGGGTATTACCCGCAGACCGTTTGTTCAAAGGATGTAGCAATTTCTATATCCCATGTTAAGTCTATAGTAACATGTTAAGTATATGGGTAGGTACACCTTAAGTACACCGCCCATGTCTATGGTTTTGGTCATGTTTTGCATTAGATCGTGCCACGGTAATAGGACACTGCATTTGATTGCTTGGCTAAGAAAGGGCGCCAATTTGTCGTGCGTTTAATAGTGTTATTGAGACGTCATTTGCTTTAGTTTCGATCCATTGGGTTCATGTCGCTAGGTTATGTTAGGTTAGGTTAAGTTAAGTTAGGTTAAGTTAGGTTAGGCTAGACTAGGTTAGATTAGGCTAAGTTAGATTAGCTACCTGGCATATAGAAAAATAATAATAGGGGGCAGGGATGCGAGGAAACGTTAAGAGTAAATTGTGGCGACCTCAGGGTTCAATATTGGACTCCATACTCTGGAATATATATACGACGTATAATATTCGAGTATTGCGAATACAGTATGAAGATGGGGCCAATGTAATAGGATTCGCCAATGACATAGCTATAGTAGTAACTACTAGAACAACGAAAAAAAATAGTAGCGAATGACACCATCGAAAAAATCTCAATTTAATTGGAAAGAAAAGGATTGAATCTAGCGCCCAAAAAGGAGAGCAGTAGGAAATGTCACATTTAAGGTAAGAATTGTGAGATAATACCTAAAGAACAAGTGCGTTACTTGAGAGTCGAAAAGGTACAAAAGTGTCACATATTGTAAACATATAGAGCAGATGACAGCCAAGGCAGCAAATAGTTTAGTTAATGCGTAATCTAGACGAGCCCAAAGCTAGCAAGAGGAGTGTTAGTAAACGTGGTAGATTCAACCGTACTGTAATATACGTTACGTTATAAAAAATATGTATATGCACTAAGAATCGTTCAAAGGCCTATGGCATTAAGAATAACGTTAGCGTACAGAACGGTATCAACTGAGTCATATCTACTGAGATTGTGGGTGTGAAACCCATAGAATTAAAAGCAGAAAAAAATGCATGGCGTACGAGAATAGAAGTACGATAGGGGCAAAGAAACAGGCCAAAGACCCCACAGACTTAAAGTGGCAATGGGAGTGGAATGCGATAACAGTCGGCATGAGTCGTATTAAGATATTTAGTAGAAAATGATGAGCATGCACTGCAGAGCATATCCTTTTTGAATGTTGCAAATGGGACAGCACGAGAGAAGAATTGTATGAAAAGATAAGAAGGTCACCTCCAGAGAATCTGGTAGACAAAATGCTAGAATTGGCAGAAAATTGGACAGTGATAACAAATACAATTACAGGGATATTGAAACGAAAGGAACAAGAAAAAATACAACAGCAATGATAGAGAAAGCGAAAATCAACAGCGTGGCAAGAAGGATTTGGATAGTGCGTATGTGCAAGTATTAGAGACATAAATAGCGGAAAAATTATGTGTTAAGTACAAATATTGTAATAAATCTCAAGTGTTGAATCAGTGTTATTGTTTAATGTTTTATAATGTTAATTGATATAATTATATGTAATATAATGTAGTAAATTGTAGCCAACAATGTGGTAACAGTTATGTTAAGTTAGGTTAGGTTAAGTTAGTTTAATAACCTAATCTAACCTAATGTCGTTAGGTTATGTTCTAGGTTAGGTTAGGTTATGTTATGTATTGTTAGGTTAAATAAGGTTCGGTTAGGCTAGGTTAGGTTATGTTATGTTAGATTTAATTCATTTTATTTGTTCCATTATAATCTGTATTTATCATTCTCTGTAGACTTTACATGTAAATTGGAAAAATCGAAAAATCAAACTGTAACAAAACTTTCATTAAAAGTAAAAGCAATGCATTTGCCACATATTAGCAGTAAACCATACTTTAACTTCTTAGAAGTCTTAATCACAAAATTGGATATGGATATAAATTCGAATAACCAAGAAATAAATGTTTCACAATTACCGCAATCACTGCAAAACCTTTATTATGATTTTTGTGTTTTTCGATCTTATAGCAATATTATGAACTGCTAAATATTTGTACATAAATATAAATAGGTAAATATTTACTTTTGCTGCAATAACCGTAGTAAATACAACAAGCCTTTTTTAATAGTCTTTTGTAATTCGAACATAATTACTTTTACAACATTACTTATTAACATACTTTTACGGAAACTGTAAAAACAATCCTCGCAATAACGCCAATATCAATAACCAATATCACATAACATACAATAACAAATACTGTTTCCTAATATTTAATTTTTGACTTTGGAAGCCCATAAAATATAAATAAAATCACGACAAATGAAAAAAAACGTCAATATGACGTGATATTAAAGTAACTTACTAGACGTCATTATGTCGTCGATTTTTGGTGTCTTTCTTACGGATACCCTCTGACAAGTTTCCTGTATCCTGTAATTCATGGTCGATTCGATTAATGAGGTAATTTAAACTTTTTGAAATGATAACCCTTTCTAGTGGATTACTTTTCAACTTAATCGGTAGTTCGTAGTGTCGGGTGTTACAAGAATGGTTCTTATTAAGATTTAATATTATAAATTAATATCAGTAAGTATTATTTCAAGTTCAAATTTATAAATTTCAAAATGTTAATGAATGTTATTATCTTAATTTCTTTGTATTGTATGTTAGTGGAAATTATAAAACCCCTTTTTTCTCATTTAGATTTTGATCTACAAACCACTGCCTGGCGTGACAGAAAGCAAAAGTTTCCAACTTGACATAATAATTATATTCTCTTGTCAATGTTCCCCTCTGTTTCATGATCGATGATGCATTAGCGTTTAGTCTGCTAATTGAAATGCCGACATTGGGCTCTTGACAGGTTGTTTTTTTCTTGGCAAAAACCCAAGAAGAAAAAGCATTCTTTTAAAGGTCAAACATCATATAGTTCCGAAAAGCTAACATACAAATCATATTAAGAGAAACGACAACCTAGTGGTTTATATTGGAATTTATCGACGTCTAATTCATATAATTTAAGTGAAAGTGATAATAGCAGGCTTTAGCTTAAAGGTTAGTAGTAATTGCATGGCAGGCGGTAGAATTTTCTGTCGATATCCTGCTGTAGATGTAGTATTAACAAATTGGTTCTGATTTATCTGCGCTGGATTATTATTTTGTTTTTCTCTTTTTTCTTTCTTTTGTGGATGCAACTCAATGCCGGATATGGTATCTTTTAAACACACAGTTACATTTCTTAGGAGATAAGTTGATTACTTGAATAGAAGAAATATTGTATGGTTTTGTAACGAAATATGGATTCCTTGGTACAACTTTTAATGAGGTCGTAGGAAAAGTTTCTGTAATTTCACAACATCGGAAAATATCACCAGAAGATGAATCAGTCGATTTATAAGGTATTGTGACTGTTGGGTTACTGTATTAATATTAATAATAATAAAGACATTAATTAAATACTAATGAAACGAAGAATACAACACAACCGCAGTTTTATTGGCATTATGCCTAAATTATGAGACTCCGATATATTAACCAAACGTTTTATGTCTTCGTTTATTAACTGCATAGCTAGTGCTGCATTATTATAGGAAAAACTAAAATGTAGTCAGCATAGAGATTATATTTCCAGTATTGTAAAGAACTACCAAAATCACATGCGTATATTGTATATAAAAGTGGGCCAAGAATAGACCTTTGCGGTACGGTACACCTGTGAAAACTGGAAGATTGGTTATTCAAAATAACTGATTGCGTCCAATTAAATAAATAAATTTCAATAAGAATAGTTTAGCATTAAATCCTGTCAAAAAATGAAGTGAATTATAGTGTCGAAAGTCTTTGAATAATTTAACACTATAACAACAGTCGTTTTATTATTATCAAAGGAAGTTAAGATATCATCTATTATATCAAATAGCGCTGTAGTATCTGGTCTAAAACCTGATTGAGTATCACGAATAATATTGTATTCGGAAAAATCTTTACTAATTTGTTGGGGTATGATTTGTTCAAAGACGTTTGAACACAGTAAGAATACTAACTATCTAGTATTTAAACCCCACGTTGGGCGCCAGAATTCTAACAAATCTTGCTTTGTTACCATAATTGCCTAAGTATGCCCCAAAATTGTAACGAATCATTTTTCTTCTTATTAGAAAAGGGAGGGAAGAATTTGTAATTTTTTTGAATCTTCTAAGTTTTTTTATTGGATGATTGATAAGACCTAGGAGGAATTGTTGGAACTATCTCAGTTTTGCCAAGAACGCTAAAAATACTGCGATTTCTCTTTTAGCTTAGGTTTATCTTAGGTTTAGCTTTATCTTGAGGTCTTCTCTGCAGAATTATTGCACAAACCAATTGAGGACCCTGGAACTGTTGCAATTCTATCTAGAAATCTTATTATTTCATAGACTTACAAAGCCCCAGCTACATCACACAAGTAAAAACTCGGTAAATATAAAGTGAGGGGTATGACATTTATAAAATAGGCAAACTACTGCTAAATGTAGAATTACAAAAAATCATTCTTTATTTGAAAATGCAACCAAATGAAAATATTATCTGAAGCCGTTTACCTTTTGAAGTTGAGACCATGTTTAGAATTTCATAAAGATGCATTATTGAATTTAGATAAATGCAATATCATATAAATAAAATTTCAACTTCAAATTTCACATATTCAAACTCAAATGTCGAAACGATACTCTTTTTGTCATTTTTGCATTATACATAAGTTATCAGAAGCGAGGGCGCCATTTGAAGCACGACGCGTGGGCGAAGTACTTTAAAATAGCGACTGAGAATTAACAGCGCGCGCATGTTGAACATTAATTTAGTTATTATTTAATTGTTTTTATTAATCAATTAGTAATTGGTAAATTACTTTTGTATTCGTTTCAATACGTGAATCAGATGTGATTCCAAAGAATCAAAGAAATCAGGGTAAATTTCGTTTTGATTTTCTAGGAATCAGAATCAGTGAATCCCGTACCTTATTCTATAAATCTCACACACTACACATTATTCTTTTAATTATTATACCGAGTTTTTACTTGTGTGGTGTTGCTGGGGACTTGCTAAAGTCTATGAAACAATGAGAGTTCTGGATAGTATTCCAATAGTTCTAGACTTCTCAATTGGTCCTATAAAAGAGTTCTGCCCAGAGAAGCTCAAAATGCGATAAAAGAATTTCCCGGCAAATTTAAGCTATGAAAAACTAAAAAAATCATAGAATTTTTAGCATTCTGGGAAAAACTGGTACAGTTCTGCGACTTAATAATCGTACCACAAAAAAAAAAAAAAACTACAGAAAAATTAAAAATCAAAAACGAATCTTAAATTCGCAGATATTTTGTCCATTTCTCATTGGACCGCAAGATTTCATAGAAATCTTTGATAGAATTCTTATATAGTTTGTTACCCGGAACGTTAGTCAGAACTCTCGAATTAAAACAAATCTAAAATCGGCAGTAAAGAACTCTGAAATATTGCTTATTGATTCGATCCTTATTTGGTGAAACTCATGAATTCAATCTTTTGATAATCTTTAGATAGCAAAGATCTATCCAAAATGTAAATAATCGAATTTAGTGTCGTTCAAAAGCTTTTGATATATTTACAGTGTCGATGCAACGACTACATATAGAAGCGACCACAAATCGGTAAACTAATTGAAAGAAATAAGTAAATGTGGAATCTTTAGAAAATTGCACCGAGGATCTAGCTTAAAAATCGATCACGTGGCCACCAAGAAGCATCAAATTTCGACATACGTAATTTTGCAAGCAGAAAGTGTCTGCAGACGGGTTAGAGATTTTTTTATATAACTAGCTCTAAAAGAAGTGGAAAAAGATAGAGAAGCAAAGAGAGGTAGAGTTGGCAAGCATGGTCCTTCATTCAACTTTATTTCATATGTACCAAAGGTAATGACATGGTAACTAGTACACAATGACCAATACCGGAAAGTCGTCTAGATGAGTGACACTAATTTTTGTAAACAAGGTTTTAACATAATCAGTCTCTCTTTCTCTATTTTTTCTTGTACTTTGCTTCTAGTTGAAGATTTTGCTGCTTTTGTTACTGAACGATGTTCATGTAACGATTTTATTGGATACCCCTTACTTGTTACTTCTCAGTTATTTAATAGTTTCGAAAGACACCACATTTGCTTATGTTGGACTTTTGCTGGCCTCCGGAGATCACATACATTTTCCAGGGGTTTGTGTAAGTGAGATTGATTTCATCTAACGGTTGCAAGAATCAAAAACTAGGTTGTCCGATGTCCTTTATTCAATGTAACTGTTTGGTTTGAACATTTGTTGAATATGATTTAAAACAATGATTTTGTGATCCGATTAGGCTGCGGTTACATTAGCTGCGTGGTCGCACGAATTCGTACGTATACGTACGGGTGGAACAAAAACACGAGTTAAGAATAAACGGTTACATTGCAGGCATACTGGTCGTACGAGTTCGCACGACTACATACGTAATCGTTTGTAATCGTACAAGTGATTCTAAAAAATGGATTTCGATAGACTAATCCAATTAGTTTTTGAAAGAAAACCCTTGCAGTATCAGTCGAAAAAAGTATTTTTTCCGCAGGCTTTAAACATTTGCGAAAATTTGAACGCTTTTTGTAATTTGTGCTTAACTCTTTCCAGAATATAACTGAATGTTTCTGGTTTCATTCTGGATATATCCATAAAATCTTTTTGAACTCCGCAAAATCTTTTTGAATCATTTAGCAACCCAAGAAAAGTTTAAATTCAAGTTCTTTGCGCGTTGCAAAAATATCATTGACTCAATACATCCTGGGTTGTTGTAACGCCAAAAAGGGTAAAAAATAATAATGAATTCTCTAATAGCATGTACTTATCAACGGCGTCCATTTATAATTTACCGAAGAACTGACGAACACGCAGCTAATGTAACCACATTACTTACACGCACGACAGACATATGTACGACTATTAGGTCGTACGACCACGCAGCCAATGTAACAGTAGCCTTAGAAGTAAGAATCATGATATTCAAAAAAATTATGGTGCCATTTTGAATCGCATGTACTATTGGTTTCATAATGATCTAGGACAACAAGGCTAATACTTATGATGCTATTTTTATTATTTTGTCCTATGCTTTTATACTGAAAAAATAGAATAAAATAGCATCATATTAGCCTTGACGTTCTAGATCATTATGAAATGAATAGTTCGAGTTGTAATTAAATTTGTTCATTGACAGTTTTAGATAGAGTTCTGCGTAGGAGTATTAAAGGTTTTTTGCGATCCGACAAGAAACGAGAAAAATATTTTGAAAACTGAAGTGTTATCTTATGCATCTCAGAGGATGGGATGCAAATAATTTTGTTCAATTTGACAGTTCCTGGAGGATTGAGAATTATGTCAAATGCTTTTCTAAATAACATGAATTGTATGAATTGTATTGATTAATTTGTAAGAAAATATTTGAGATTTTGAGGTGTAGTTTCGTTTTTTTTATGTTTCTGTAATTTGTCATTTTTTAAATCGAACTGCGTATTAATAAGATCGATACAGAACTGTAGAACTGTATCAGTTTTACCGAAAACTCTAAATTATTATGTTTGTTGTTTGTTTACCGTAGCCTAGATTTGGCGGGAAATTTGTTTACTATCGCAATTTGAGGTTTTTTCTGCAGAACTCTTTCAAGACCAACTGAGCATTCTAAAACTATTAGAATTCGAGCCTCGCTAATTTGTAACACAATTTAATTTTTATTTTAGATGGCAACACTACTATTAATTTTTTATTAATAGTCCCTGACTTTAAAAACGTCTTGCTCGTAAACTACTGAACCAAATTAAATATTTTAAAAACGACCAAATAGTAAAACTTATTTTTATATACAAGAATAAAATATTATATTTCTAAGTGGTATACTTTTGTTTTTATCGAACAATTATGTAATAAAGGGTACCCATTTTTAAGGACAATTTCATTAAAAGGAAGTTAAATATTTTTTCTCGGAAAGTATATGTCATATGTCTATGAGATTTTTGTAGGGGGTTAGAAAGAAACCTTGCGGTACTTATGCTATTAATTTTCAGACAAAAATCATAAAAAAATAGCGAACTAGGTTCTTGTTTATTAATAGAGTTAGAGTTAGAGTCAATATTTCTTCGCTAAATCAACACTTTTCATTAGTAGACATTATTTTCTTCAAATAAATTTTAACCACTGGCAATTATCGTATTAATGTAATGTAATTAATGTATTATATTTTTCTAATGTACATGGTTTTTCCCAGTGTGAGTAACACTTATATAATATAAACTTTGTTAGAATTTATTCCTGCGAGTGTGCCCGTTTAATTTGATTCACAAAGTATTATTCTTAAGTATTTTTTATATGTCCAAGTAGTGTCACAAACATTCAATTCGAGAATTCTACAGCGATAAAACCTTGCAGTTATAAATCTCTAAAAGGTATAATAAATCTTGAACCTTCACCTTTTAGGACGTTGAAATTCTCAATCGATAAATTTCTGAAACTCTGAGAAAGAGAACTTAAAAGAGAAAATTAAATATTTGAAAATGTAAGAATTTGAAACCTCCAACATACATAGTCAGAGGTTCAGAAATTGAGAACATAAGATACTTTATTATTATTATTATCAAACTTTGAAGTTTTGAAAATTTGTAGCATTTCAACAGTTTCAAAATACTTTGAAAGAAACAAATGAAAATAATCAAATAAATTAATAATGGATTGTAAGGACTGTGGTTTATCACAACACTAGATTTAACGGTGTCTCCTAACCACACATTGTATGTGACTAATTGCCAATACGTATTTCGGTAACAATGTTACCTTTTTCTCGGCATAAAATGCTGAGGAGACACCGTTAAAATTAGTGTTGATCAAATAAATTCTTTAAAAAAACCTAAACACTTAAAAAAACTAAACTTTTATTTTCAAAATTTAACGTCTAAAAACCTTAAATAATAAGCATCTGAGATTAGAATTTTGAAACTTGATGGAATGACTGGAACCTTTTAAGAGGTTAGAATTGTACAATTTTAAAAGCTAAGAAACTTTAAAACATTGATCTCTAAGGGTCATTTTCAGTCTTAAAGTGGTTAAGTTTAACAATATAAGTGCAACAACAAAAAAAACATTTTTTGACCAAATCGCTTGCTACCATAAATCGTTTTTTGTTACTGCATTTTTATTGTTAAGACTAGGAACATTTTTCGAAGAAAATAATGTTTACTAATGAAAAGTATTCACTTAGCGAAACGATATTTCTATTCTTAAACAAGAAAACCTGTTTCGCTATTTTTTCATATGAATCTTAATTGAAACCTTTTTTTTGTTTGAAAATTAATAGCATAAGAACCGCAAGGTTCCTTTCTAACCCCTACAAAAATCTAACACTACTTTCTAAGAAAAAAATGATTTAACTTACTTTTAATTAAATTGTCCCTAAAAGTGGATATCTTTTAATACGTATCGTCCGATAAAAACAAAAGTATACCACTTACATTGGAAATATTATATATTTTACTGTTGTATGTAGACATAGATTTACTATTTACTTGTTTTTAAAAATATTTCATTTGGTTCAGTACTTTCAGTAGATGTAGCGAATAATAATAATTGAAAGGCAACTGGAGATGAACTATCGAAATAAGAGATCGAAGATTTAATGTTAAACGATGATTTTTCCCACGATTTTGGTATTTCAACATCATACCGACTACGCTAATTGTATGTAGTTCGTATAGTGTGTACAATAAGAACAGAAATAAATGACCATATATGAGTAATAGCGAGTATAATTTATGGGCAACTATGTACCCTGGTCAGTTTTTCGGATTAATTCTACTCTCTTGTATACTACCATAAATGTTATAATTAATAAACATGTACGTAACAAGAGAAGTAATTAATTATTACAACCAGAATAAATCATCACACCTGCAGCCTCATTATCCCAAATATATGTTACAAAATATTTCTAGTATTACAAAAATCTTAATCTTACTTTAATTTCTTCTTTTTCGGTCTAATTTGCAAAACTTTTGCAAATAATTAATATAATTATTAACAACCAAGCGATCGCTTTAAACCATTCCTGTCAGAATCAACCTACTTTTAATAATAATAATGCCTTATACCGATAACCATATAATGTTTGTATGTATAATAACACGAGAGCAAAAGTGCTAAAACTAATTAACGTTAGCGTTCAATTTAGGAAAGTTTTACTAATAACCTATAACCTTTACACAAACTCATGTATAACAAACGCTATTAAACTCTAAAACAAATTAAAACTGTAATTTGAAAATACAAAAAAGATTTGAACAAAAAATTCGTTCGTTCAAACAAACAACAGAAGAACCATAGTGGAATAAGCACACAATTTACGATATTGCTCATTCGCATACCAAATAAACAAGGGGGTAAATTGTGTATATTTGTATAAATTTTCCGTTAACATGGGTTTACCATACTCATATTTTAAAGGGCTATTTAAATGCAAAAGTGCATGCACGTAAATGAGCCTTTTTATGTAAAAATACATAAAAATACTATACATTTTCGTGCAGATTTCCACATTCAGTATAAATTATTGCAACACACTTTTATACATTAAAATGTATTATAACTTTCCACAAAATGTTATTTTTATTTGTTTCGAGAGGAAATTGTTTGGATTGATGAAAACAACAGATTGGAATTTTGATGTGTTGCATAGGTTATTAATAAATCGGTATATAGTAACGCCAGAGGGCATTTACCTACTTTATTTTAATAGGGCTTTTGTTAATTGATGTGAGAGTTATGTTAGGAAATAAGTAATTACATGTTGGCTAGGCTGTATGATATGGCATATCGCAAACTGTACAAGTTTTTTTTAAATGAAACTTTTTTTTAAATGTAAAAACACTTTTCTGTCGGGCATGCCCTAGGGACGTAACAGTTCTATCATATGTACGAGTACATTAGGGTGGCCTAAGTTTTTGATGTATTTTTAATGTCTACCCTTAGAAAGACTACATTAAACAAAAGCAAAAATCATTCCTGAAGTTTGCACAACACATATTCGGTTATACATACATATATACATATTGTTGTGATTATAGGATTGTCAATAAGAAAAAAGAAATTAATTGCAGTGAATAATAAACCCTACAACACTTGATAAAATATGAAAGGTTATAAATTGCAAAATAAATTTGTTATTGTTGAAATTCACAAACACAAAATCATGGTAAAACAGTCTGAGAATATACACAACTAAATATCACTTACCTTTATGAAAAAAATTCTCCGGCTATAATTTCTAAACTGGAAAACAAGTTCCATAAATGCATGAGACAAAATCAGGCGGGTCGCTAATTAATTAGGAAGTTATTTAAATTATATCTGTAAAACGTTGTTAATAGACCAGACACAAATAAATTTCTTTTTAAAAATTTAAACGGATAATATCTTATTAACACAGAAAAAAAATAAAAATTTAAAATTCCATGAAGAGAAAAGAAAATAACTATTAAGATTCAAAATTAAAATTAAAGAAAATCAAATTAAATCTCGGGCTCAAATAGATTTAACAAAATAAGAATTAAGAGATCCTTCAAATGGATTTGTGATTTTTGAAGATAATTATGATTATTAAAGCTGCAACATGTATCTTCCATGACATGTATATCAAATAATTCGGTTATTTGCAACAAGATTCCATTACCTTCCTTTAATTCGTTCCATACAAAATAAAAATTCCAAACATTTCTCCAAATAATACTAAACTGTCTGAACATCAAATTTTAAAAACTGCACTTTTGCTTATTTCACTTTAAGTTCACTTTGATTGTTCATTTTAATTATTATTAATTAAATTATTAAGAACTTATAAAAAACAATTAAAAGCAAGATGACATTTGCCATAACTTCACTTTGTTGACATTTAAGTGGCATAGAATTCACCAACATAACCTAGAGATCTTATCAAAATAACGTACAAACTGACATGACTTCTGCTCCATATGAAAATTCAATAGAGAGTAACCAAATTTTCGTGCTGTTTTTATAATAATTGGAAAACAATTGCAAATTGCTACTGATTTTCCTAGTTCGGAACTAGATTAGTCTGGTTTCTAACTAGAAACAAAACAACATCTTTCCCACCAAAAACCTTTCTAACCAAATTGTTGATAAAAAATTAAATAAATGTTATAAAATGAAAAAGGAGGATTTTTCCTTCAATTTGGCACCTAACACGACTATTAAAAATGCAAATTTAAAGTTAAGATTCATTGACAACCATCTTGAATTTTCTAACAAACATTACTTCACAAAAATTCAAATAAAAACATTTTAACATTTTGCTACATCCTTTTCTTATCACAAAATTAATCCTAAGATCCTATCAAACAAAAATTACATAAATTTCGACACCAAAATTATGAATATAAACTAAATTTTAACATTCTAGCAGACCCTGCTGAAACGTTACAATTTTGGGATTTCAAAGGCCTAAACCTTCTCTGTACAAACTACCCCACTTTAACATTCTAGTGTCAAATGCACCCTAGAACCTGGTTAACAGGAAACTCAAGATTGAAAGAAAGCTCCGTTCGCTCTAGGTACTATACCTGGTTTTTCAGGTAGAACTGTAAGTCATTGGACAGCAGTAATAAGGAAAAATAGTACTTTTACACTAAGCAGTGCATTTGTATTCGCTTTGATAACTAGACTGTATTCAATGCAATCTATTTACGTAAAACAGGATCAGTTGTCATGAATGCAGAAATGTGAAGATGCTTTTCTATGTGATACAAAGGAAGTAAAGCTGATATAGATAGTAAGAAGTATTGGGGTAAAAACTATTTTATTTAGCCCTCCCTCCCTCAATTGAAGTCTGATTACCTACTGTAACTGCTTCGTAATTTGCTGAAAATGTAATAAATTGAGAACCTCTATTATATTCATAGATATCAGCATATAACAGTTGTTAGTCAGAGCTAGATATCGCCAGAGTTATCTTTGATCAAAAGTGAATATTTTCACTTTAAGCAATGGTATAATAACGGATACGCCAATAGAATTTGGGTCTCCGTCCATAATTTTGGATGCATTCCAAAAATCTTAACCAACCCCTGTTTATCAGAAACGAAAATTTTAAAAAGGACTTGACCTCAAGACCCACGATACAAATACACAATGTTCATACATAACGAACACAATCAAGCTCTAAATAGCAAACTATCCCACATGAATATCACCACAAAATTAAATATGATAAAATTCAGGAAAAAATCGGTCATAATTTTTGACTAACCAAAGACGATTCATTGGTATATAATCGATGTTCGGAATCATTCCCTAAATTGGAAAATGATGCCATGCCCTATTTTTGAATTAATTAAAGACTATATTTATTGTAGTCCAGTCAAATTAGAAAATATGGCGGAAAGTTGAGGTTTAAGTCCGTGGGTTGTTACATAACCCCCTAAAAGTCAACACCTGCAGATGGTGAGCTCGAAGAGATAATGAGAGTAAACCACGCCTCGTAACGGTTGTTGTCATTTTTTTCGGAAACTATTACATACTAACTATTAGCTACTTGATGACGAATATAAGACAACAAAAAGTTACGTCCGAAAGTTCCTTGAGCAAATTTACTGGTGCAAATTGCTGATCGATGTATGACATATCTTCTTTCTTAGCTAACACAAAACAAAGGCGAAGTACGCAGAAGTATTTGAAAATTTTTGGTAGGGATTTAAATAAGATTTATTTTACCTAACCTCCTTCATCTCGATAAACCTAATAGTTTCCGAGAAAAACGACAAAAATCGTTAGGGGGCGTGGTCATTATCACTTCGAGCTCACCACCTACTGGTGTTGACTTTTAGGGGATTATTTAACAACCCACAAGGAAGCCCTATGCAAAAATCAACTTTCGGCTATTCATGAAAATTTGTTCTAAATTAACTGGACTATTGGAACGTAATCCATTTTTGCAATCATCCTTGAATTGGATGATTTTTTTGAATTTCACAAGTTATATTGTGCATATAGCCCAGGAGCTTGCGACCAAAAAGTATAAGAGTTTTTGAGGGCTGGTATTTTAATATTGTTGTTTATTGTTTCCAGCCTTATTTTGTGGAACTCCATAATCATGAAATAAATAAAGATTATTAAAAGTTTCACATATATATATAATATTGTTTCGACAGCTATGCTGTCATTATCAAAGGTAATATAATTATAAACAAACACGTCGCTAAGGTAGATACAAAATAGGTAACTAGATAAAATAATAATAATAAAAATAAAAATTAGTAATAAAAATCATAATTAAACATCTAATACTTCCAGTAACAGAGAATTACTGAGCTCCAGTTGTTCATTCATTAAAGCTACCCTGAGTTTATGTTTGTATATCTCAAAGGCTTCTAAAATGTCTAATTTGCGTTTGTTATTACAAAAATGTAGGAATTTAATATTATTTTGAGGAGTCATTGTGTGATTTTGTTCTAAAAGGTGTTTGGCGTAATTCGATTTTTCAGGATGTTTATTTTTGTAATGACGTACGTGTTCTTTATATCTTATGTCAAAATTTCGAAGTGTTTGTCCAATATATACCGAACAACAAAAAGAACAATTTAAACAATCGGGCATTTACCGTTTAAATTGTTCTTTTTGTAGTTCGGTATATATTGGACAAACACTTCGAAATTTTGACATAAGATATAAAGAACACGTACGTCATTACAAAAATAAACATCCTGAAAAATCGAATTACGCCAAACACCTTTTAGAACAAAATCACACAATGACTCCTCAAAATAATATTAAATTCCTACATTTTTGTAATAACAAACGCAAATTAGACATTTTAGAAGCCTTTGAGATATACAAACATAAACTCAGGGTACCTTTAATGAATGAACAACTTGAGCTCAGTAATTCTCCGTTACTGGAAGTATTAGATGTTTAATTATGATTTTTATTACTAATTTTTATTATTATTATTATTATTTTATCTAGTTACCTATTTTGTATCTACCTTAGCGACGTGTTTGTTTATAATTATATTACCTTTGATAATGACAGCATAGCTGTCGAAACAATATTGTCAGGTATATTTTAATAAAACTGTGAAACTTTTAATAATCTTTATTTATTTCATTTTAATATTGGCTTATAATCCCCGTGTATAATGTCGTAAAATTAAAGATGACAGAAATCCGAAAGGAGCCGTTCTATAATTTTAGACTAATTAAATATGATTCATTGGTAGATAATACATTTTTCAAAGGATCCTTTAACTTGGTAAATCATCCACCACCTATGAATAATGTCACAAAATTAAATACCTAAAAATATGGAAAAACGGTGCCATTATTCAACTTGGAATTTCGATATTGGTATAACGAAAATCTACATGGGTAATATATTTTTAGAAAAAATGTTATCTTTCGTGTTATCTTCATTTTGGGATATTTTTCAGAGAATGATTGAATGAGCATTTGCCAGGAAGTTGGACTGGCAGGTAGTATACATATTAGTTTATTAGCTAGTTAACGTGGCTCGTTTTGATAAGATCACACTCTATATATTTTTTTGTTTTTGCTATTACTAACTATTATTAACATCAATTAACCACTACTTACCAGTTTCTCAATCTCTTCAACAGGTTACAATATTGGACTTTAAAACTGCTCAACTATACAATAATGCTGTAGTTTCTGGTAACTCACCTGCAACAAAGTTCGGTAAATTAATTATATGAAGATATAAACTTTTGGTACCAATGACAAAATAGAAATGGTATAAAACACAAGCGTGTAAAATAATTTCAATTGTATCGAATTTTTTCACATTGCAGAACTCTAGATATGAACTTAAAAGAAAGAGACTTTTATCGTCGATAAATTGTATCGGGCAGAACTATGGCCTTCGAGTTTGAAGGTTGAACTTATATTATCCAAACATAATTATTATGTATCATCAAAATAAGATAAGTATGTGTCAATCTATCTGAAACAATTTGTAATGCATAATAAAACAGTGCCAACATACATTACTACATAACCTTTAAATAATTTACCGATTATACAGAAATTTAAACAAGTAATAAAAATCCCACTGGTGAAAATTCAATTTTTTCATGTTTAATTGTTTTCAAGTATGAAATTCACAAAGTAAGATTTTTAACAATTAACATTAGTACTATCTTTACATACATATTATACTGATGTGCGTTGCAAATTTTGATTATTACTTCTTTTAAATTTTATCTAATTTATTTATCTGCAACCACATAATAAATTATTTTTTATCCTACACTATCAGAAAGTATAATTTTACCGGCTTCTCAGAGAGGAGAAAGTGGTCGTTTCTACGGCTAGACTGGCAAAATATACGATAAATGGCTAGCCGAGAAAATAATTAACAAATTTTGCCGCTAGATGGCGGACCAATAATTTGTGAATTATTTTGAATTGGAGTGATCGAAAAATTATACCGTACTTAATTACTAGTTTTCCCGTTTACATCCAACTATTTTATTTTAGCAAAAATACCAGTCACATTGCTCATACCATATAAAAATCGTTCTCACCGTGACATCACACGGCAATGGAAACCTGTTTTACCGACGCACGAAATGACAGATGAGAATAACGATTCACTTTGACGAAACGCGAAATTTGTGTTTGATTTGTGTAATTCAGTGTTGTTTTTGATAAATTAAGTGCCATGGAGGAAAATTTACAAAAAGAAATGGAGTATCTCACTCCGCCTGAAATAAGTGATAAGGCGAACCAGGTTGCACTTGATTTACTACCGGAAAAATCAAAAGCCAAATACAACCTTCAATACAACCAATTTATGCAGTGGTGTGCTTCCAAGAAAGTAAAAAGATACAGCGAAAGCGTCATTTTAACATATTTATCAGAGTTGTCACAAGAATTTAAATCTTCAACACTCTGGTCCATTCATTCAATGATAAAATCCACATTATTGGTGAAAGATAATGTAGATATTGGAAAGTACACGAAAGTTACAGCTTTTTTAAAAAAACAGTCAGTGGGGCACGTTGCCAAAAAATCAAGAATCTTCGAACAGCAAGAAATTGAGAATTTTCTCCGTTTGGCCCCTGATGAAATATATTTGTTGACAAAAGTAAACGGAGTATGTATTATTATTTAGAATTAATATACTATTGAAAGATTGTTTTAGGTGGTATTAATTATTGGAATTTCCGGTGCTTGTAAAACGGACGAACTCACAAGAATGACGATAGATGACGTCGTGGACAAGGACCATATCTTAATAATTCATGTACCAGATACAAAAACCTATAAGCGACGAACCTTTACTGTGTGTAACGTCGAGAAGGAAAATCTCGTTGATGTTGTATCAATGTGCAAAAAATACTTCAGCCTGCGTCCTCGTAATATGAATTTTCGACGATTATTTATGAAATATCACGTTGGAAAATGTGCAGCTCAAAACGTGGGACATCACACAATTGGGACAATGCCTTCTAAAATAGCCTCTTATTTGAACTTGCCTAAACCCAAAGAATATACAGGTCACACTTTTAGAAGGACATCAGCCACACTTCTTGCTAACTCAGGAGCAGATATCCTTGCATTGAAAAGGCATGGCGGATGGAAATCCTCCAGCACAGCGGAGGGCTACGTAGATGATTGTTTAAATAATAAAATAACCGTCGCCAAAAAACTTTTCGACAGTAACGTTATAGCCGCATCTACCAGTACAAGATCGGAAAATTTGTGTACAGTTAGGAGTGCGTTTACTGAAACACAATTGAACACTTTGCTTATGACTGTTGCGCACGACCAGGTACTGGATGAATCTAGTAGGAATGCTACATCTACTGAAATGCCAGTCGCCAACGAAACTACCCCTTTAATCTCCACAGAAAAATCATCTTCAGTTACTACAGTTGCAGAGCAATTAAATTTGTCAAATTTATCCAAACAAGGGACCTCTTTTCTTAACTGTACAATAATTAATCCAACATTTGTTATAAATAATAACAATAATTAAAAAATTAATTGTAGTTCATGTTCTAAAATAAAGTTCATAATGAAAATATAACCGGATGTTATTGAAAATAAATAAGGTGGTAATGTTGTGTAGGATAAAAAATCATGTGTAAACCATAGCGGTAAAATGGGTTTTCCAGGCCTCACGAAGTGGCCAGGCTCGGCTACGCCTCGCCTGTCCATGTGTTCTTCGGCCTGGAAAAATGCCATTTTACCGCCTAGGTCTACAATATACTATTTTCTACTCATGACATTGAAATCACTCATTTTGAAATCAATAACAATGGTTGAGATCGCATTTCAACCTCTAGAGGTTGAAATTATCGGACTACCGCGATTTTGAATTTCAACCTGTTCGACATTCAATTGCTGACAAGAGAAATGTCACTTTAATGTCATGTTTTGTCACTTAAATGTAATATTTCTTTCTAAAGTGCATTAATTTACTAGACATTCGAAGAAAAAATAGTGTATGGAACGCGTGGCTGATAAAATTCCAACGTCTCGAGTTACTTTTTTCAACTCGCTGTTGCTCGCTGAAAAAAAACACTCTCAACGTTGAAATTTGATTTCAACCACTTGTCCCATAATATATATTATGTAATTAGGAGATCAAGCTATACTTTAAATCCAAGAAGATGTATAACGCCGAGGCGCCAGCCGAGGCGTTATAACATCTTCGAGGATTTAAAAAAGCTTGATCTCCGTATTGCATAAGTTGTTTTATTTTATTTCGTATTTCAATCCTAATTTCTCCCTTTTAAAATCCATCCGAATTTATTGCATAAAGAAGCAAGTTGCCTTGTCGGTCATCATACGCGTAACTAAGGAGATAAAAAGCAGCATGCATGCATGCATGTGGCTATAATGCAACATCAAATTATTTACGTTGCCAACAACAACGGAGATCAAGAACGTCTTGAACTCCGGTGTCATTGACAACGGAGATCAAGATATACTTTATCTTACTAATTTTGGTATATAAACAATTGTTTGAAATACGAAATGAAATAATATACTATTATTTCATTTCGTATTTCAAACAATTGTTTATATACTACAATTAGTAAAATAAAGTATAACTTGATCTCCGTTGTCAATGACACCGGAGTTCAAGACGTTCTAGATCTCCGTTGTTGTTGGCAACGTAAAAATCATTTGATGTTGCATAACAGCCACACGTGACATGCTGCTTTTTATCTCCTTGGTTACGCGTATGATGACACAGACAAGGCAACTTGCTTCATTACACAATAAATTCTGATGAATTTTAAAAGGGAGAAATTAGGATTGAAATACGAAATAAAATAAAACAACTTATGCAATACCTAGATCAAGCTTCTTTAAATCCTCGAAAATGTTATAACGCCGAGGCGCCAGCCGAATACATCTCGGATTTAAAGTATCGCTTGATCTTCTAATCATATAATATATATTGAAAGATTTATCTCGGGTCGTCTTTATTAAAGTTGTGTATTAATTATGAGACAAATAATGAACTTTCTTATGGGTTCCTTTTGAGAATTCAATGTTTTGATGTGATGAGATTTTATATTATGATATTACTTCTTTTATAATATGCAATGTTAGATTTTATAAATGGGAAACTTGTTGTCACGCTTGTCAAATTTTCCTAGTGACATTTCATATTTTGAAGATATTTATCAGAAGGTTGGCAATCATGAAAATTGGTTTAATAAATTAAACTGTCAGTATGACAATTATATAAATCTGAAATTTGGTACAATTAATATTTTATTAGAAACTGTCGTAAAATTGATGTATATTAATAATAATTACTACAACCCATAACCTTAACCAAGGCCCCAGAAGCTATAAGCTTGTGCGGGAGGGAGGGGGCGATTATTATTATTATGTAGGCCCAATGTGCGGCTGCAGCCGACTTATAGATGGAACAGCGCAAATCCCACATTTGTGTTACAGCTAAGGGAAACTGCAGAAAACCTTAACCAGATCTGCCAGCGCCGGGAGTCGAACCCGGGCAGCTTGGGTGAAAGTCCGGCACGCCAGACATTACACTACCAAGGCTGTTAAAGTAGCTTATAGTAGTTTTAAAAATTCTCTACAAACAATAAATAAATGATAATGTGCACATTAAAAAATTTTACATGCATAAAAATAAACATGACAGCATAACCTAAAATTTATACCTGACAGCTGCTAAATGTTGTCACTAAAGTAAAAAAAGAGAAAAAAAGTATCTCTGTTTCAGACAGCTTAGTTTTGGCCTAGAAAGACATAGATTTTGACATCCGTGTCCTAACTCTAAAATAACACAGTTGAAGTTTTCATTTCGGAACTCTAGTTTATACCAATGCAATGTCAACTTTTACATTTGCTAAAACAAACATAACCTTACTCATGAAAATCACAAGTGAAGAAATATGATCAAGTGAGTTGGAATCGATATTTATTGATTTTGTATTGATAATTAAAATATGTATCTTTTTAGATTATGGGATGATTACTTACGGTTTTACAAACCACACTTGTTAAAATGATGGTAAGTTCATACGAAGTTTACTTGTAATTTGATTCACTTTCCTATATACATGTTTAAATACTGAGGAACACTAAGATATACCTTGATAAACACTTGTTTCTATTTCCACAAACCTGGCACACCAAGCTGCTTGGTGTCTGGTGGAACGCCCATCAAGAATCCGCCTACGGCTGCTGCGCTCCTAAACCGCTCTCTGCACTGGATACTCGTCGATACTGAAATGGTGAGATTAATTTTCCTTTATTTATTTATTCATCTTGGATAACATTTCTTCACTACTATTTAAAAAATAGTATTTATAACTCCTTCTTCTTGTTACAGATTTCTTCAAATACCAGTAAACCGTATGTATGATATTATTTAATAATTTAAGTTCTTCTCGTGTATTTCTTTTAATATTATTTTGACCAATAACTATACACTATTAAACCAGGATAACTTTTTATACTTTTATTTATTATTTTCTTTATACATGATAATATGTATGTATATTATTTAGTCGATTTTGGAGAATACCAAAACCAATTTTCAGTGGAGAAGTAGTATTGCGACTTTTGTCTCTTAATACTGTGATTACCTTAAAATAGCGACTATATTGATCTGTCCAAAAGCTAAAATTCCCCAGAAAAAAAAGAAAAGAAATAAGATTACCATTATTTATAGCACTACATATATGTATACTAATCAGCCAACCAAGGCATGAACTTGCCGATTGTGTAGTTATAAACACAATTCTGTGTACTCATACACATAAAATTCCCGATTACAAAATTACAAGATTGTGCACTGAACTGCAAAATTGACAAGGTCACGCCCGGGCTTGCAATCAACATTAGTTACGAACAGCCACAATACAAATGCATTAAGCGTAAAATTTTTATAATTGGCCATTTGTTGTCCCGGACAGATAGCAACAAAATGAAACGCATTTTTAACAATGAAAATGTTATTTATTTTAATTTTTGTTGTCTTTTTACCAAAAACAAACGTAAAATATAATTACGGAAAATTTCTCTTATTTTTTTTATTTAAAACCGGGAATCGTCATTCCGGGAACTGTCCCCGGTTCAGAAATTAAGTATATAATTCAATTTTATTTTGGTAATTTTGTCCAAAAGGCTATGATCAGTGTTTTTCTTCCGCTATAACTACGAAGAGATCACTTTAATATATATTTAAAAGGGAAGTAAAAAGTGACTTATTAGATATACACGTGTGAAGTAAGTCCTTTACATTTAGCATCATTCCGGGAACGTGCCATATTTTGATACGTGAGATCTTCATTTTTGCAGCTAAGAGCAGTACAGTGAATAAAATAGTACCAGCTTGATGTCAGTGTCAAGGTAAAAGCATGTTTCTATTTCATATTCTTGAGAAATAATTTATATTTAAATCTAATTTAGTAAAAATATTAAGTTAGGTTTAATAATAATCATTTCGTGAACGCTTCTAGTATTTTTAAAACTTTATTTACATATTTTTCGTTTGTTTCATCTTAACCTGTAATATATTGCTTCTGATTTGTTATGTAGATATGGCGCGAAATTAACTGATGTTTTGTCATTCCGGGAATGATTTAAAACTATCATTACGGGAACGCCTCAAGATTAATTATACGTTCCTGGAATGAGAAAATCGTTCCCGCTATGATTAAATTGCTCCGAAATAGTTGGAAAATTGATGGATGTTGATTTTTTCAGTTTTTGAGAATGGATAGGTTACAGCAGTGGAGGCTCGTGGCTTCCAGCAAGGTTAGGCTCGAAAAAGAACTTCTGCTGCAAAACCCAATTTAATCTGTGGGCGGTGCAATGTGTAAATAATGCTAAAGGTGCACCAGATCCAATTTCAGGCAGTTTAACTCTCCGACCATAACGCTAGCATATCATCGTAACATTGAGCAACTAATTTTTGTTTAAAATTAAAGATCAAATAGAATAATTCAGAGGACGCTTGAATCATTTAGGGAATGCAAGTATAACTTCAATTTTTACAAAAAATAAAGTGATAGGCAAGATTTCAAGCCTATATTTACACTCTTGTAACGTCTATGAACTAATTTGTGATAGTTTTTATAACGATATTACCTAAGATTAGTTGCATTTTGAAATTAGACTCATATTTAAAAAATATACTCGGATTGTCACATTCAATGGTTGGAAAATGTGAATACATTCTTAAAAGGGTGATGATCCATTTTTGTAATATATAGATTACCTTAATCTTACTATATAAACAAAAATACTCAAGATTTCTTAATCCATAATTTGTGAGTGCATGTAGTAAGAGCGTTCCCTAACCATGCTCCCTCTCGGTTTAATATAAAAAAGTATCAAAAAGTGGCTCTTCCTACTGATATCTTGTATTGCAATTTCGGCAGTTATTAGAAGTAAGTATAACAATGTGGAAAACGTTTAGATAGTTATGAAATTAGAACTTTTATTTTTTCCAATTTAAGTTTTCAAATAGCCAATTATAAAAATTTTACCCTTAAATGAAATGAAATTTTCATCAGTGGAAGATAATGGCGACATGTGTCCTGTAGACAGGGGCTTCTTAAGCGGGGGTGCAAGGGGCGATGGTTACTGAACTGATTTCTCAAATTTGAAGCCAACCAGTTGAGCATTTTAATTATGATTTGATCAAGGTTCCCAAAAATGTCATTAATTTGAAAAATAACAAACCTTGAGAGTTAAATCAATTTTTTTAAATTTCAAATCATACCATATTATATGTTCTTCGAAATCTCTACAACTATGGTCTAAATGGCTGAGGAAGCAGGTTAAAATTCGGTTTCTTTTTTATGAAAACGCAGTTTTTGTGTTTTTAAAAGGAACTAGGGAAACCTCGTCAAGACATGATGGTCAATAGCATTGAAGAATTTCCCTATGTACAATATTCGTTGTGTGATTACAGTCCTCGGGATTTTCGTAAGTGATTATTTAAATAAACGCAACCAAACATAACCAATTGAAAATTCTAAGCCTAGCACTCCTCTCTTCCAGCTTACCCTCTTATCTTCCGACATATCTTCCTCTTTGGTCTACCCCTCCCCTCCGGTTTATTCTGCATACAAACATACGAAATGATAAGAATAAAATCAAAAATCGATCTTGTTTAAAAAATTCTTGAAAACGTCTATTAGTACATATTTCAAAAACTTGACATAAGAAAAGTTGATTGCAAAAGTGGGTTCCGTGGAACCCTGGGGTTTAAACCTAATAATAAATTAACCGTTAACCGCAAGTGGTGCTTGCAGCAAAGTTTTATAATCGTGAATAGTTCTAAAACTTATCACCGTGGAAAGTGAGATGGCGCCTCAAGTGAATGTCCAATCCGGGCGTCTCAAATTAAACATTTTATATTTAATTAAATCAAAAAAATAAACATTAAGAAATATAAAAATGAAATATGTAGTGTTGACTGATCTACACAGCGAAAGCTTCAGTATAGAAAAAGAATTACGTAAATCGACCCAGTAGAACTCTCAAACGAACTGGAACAAAAATAAGCCTTGTGTTTTAAATATATAGATGAGTTTCCCATAGCATAAAATATATTTTATTTTTTCTCTAACGACGTGCGAAATCGCACCACCTACTTAGCCCTTTTCGTTTATAACAGATTATGGCTACTAGTTATACATACCTACATGGCTAGTCGTTCAATTTTTTGGATATTCAGATTAGGATATCTTCGTTGGTAAAGATTGGGACAATTTAGAAATTTCCAGACAGGAAAGTTTTGTATGTTAGCTTCTTGTAAAAAGATACAGTTTAAGTAATTACTGGTAGGGAAAAGTAGTCCAAATTGAGAGAATAATTTTTCTTGAAACTTACAAATATTTTTGATAAACGGCAACATCAGCAGCCAAGCTACTAGTATTTAGTATGACGTTGACTGAGTAGAGAGATGCATCATAATATACGATTTTAAACGCGGTAGAGTAACTTTTTCGACATTTTTATCTGCTTCTAGTTCGTTGCTCGCGCAATTAATTAAGTCTGTATGTATCTATGTCAACATTTTTGTTGTAGGTGTGTCAGGCTGTAGTTCTTGCGGCTGTTAAAAGTTTGTTTTAATAAAGCTATACCTATACATTTTATGTTACACTTGCTGTGGTATACAGTGAAACATTGTCTTTGTTGTTTGAGTGATTTTGAGTAGCCTCAGTTTTTTTTGTAAAAGAATAAAGCCTATTAAATATGGTAAGACCTAGGGAAAATCCAGAAAGATAAGTAAAACTTCAGCAGAAGGTATGGCAGCAGCAGTTAAGTTAGTTACACACCAAGATTTGTCTTTAAGAGAAGTAACTAAAGCCATTGGAATTTATTTCAAGCTCAAGGAACAAGAAAGTGATCTTACAGATTAACATCTCTTAACAAGCAAAACGGTCAAAGATTTTTTGATAACCATGAGCCAGCCCATCTTGAGATAATCTCCACAGTTATCAGATGGTTCACGAAAGGTTTATTTCCCATGTTATATTTTTTCCAGGAAAAGATTTAAGCACTACATGGTCACTGAAGCACCTACTGGTACCCTTGGTCTTGCGAGTCCGTCAGGTGGTGGTCGTGTAGGTGACAGCAGATAAAAGGCTCTGAAATAATACTTCTTTTGTTGACTGTATGACTAAAAGTGTGAAAAATGGGGGTTGTTGTGTGGCCTTAAAACTAATAAATACTAAAGGAATACCAGTACGGCCCTGGCAACTTAGTAAAATTCAATTGTGTCGGAACTGCAAATATTACATTAAGCTAATTAATGTTTCCTCCAAGTACAAAAGAGTCACCTCAAAACATATTCATAAGCAATATCTTATATTTTAGCAGAGTTTTTATTGATGCGAGTGTTTATTTTGAAGCGTTCTCATGCCAAACAAATGTTTATTTTCCGAGAAATAGACTGTTCCAGAATAAAAAAATTGTTTTTATTTCCGAGCTTATAAAGGCTAAAATCTAATATTGGTTTTAACAAAAATTTCCTTATGGTTAAAACGTATGAAAGTACAAATTCATAGCTTTGAAACATTCCCTTGTAAACAAAATGCCGTCAAACGGGACCCTCTAGAATAAAATTGAAAAGGGAATCCCCGTAAGTTTTCGTTGAGATTGTTCTCGAACAAATGATGGAAATTTCGCCCTCCTCAAAAAATTATACCACCGCGAAATAGTTTTAGTTTACAGTCAGTCGAAGATAGTTTAAGATAGGGGCTGGTTAAATTCACAACCGAGCGAAGTGGCGTTTGCCACGCGGGAGGCCTCGCGCCTTCTCCGTTCAGAGTTGTACGAGGGTTGATTGTCTTTGGCATTTCCCAATTTTTTAGTTGTGTGTTTAATTATTAATAAAAGTGCAGAAAGTTCAGTGATCAATTTAGAATCGCTTTTACCGAAATCTAGTAATTCATTCCGTATGAGTTATCGAATTAAAGACAAAGTGCAGTTAATATTTGGCGGCTATGTTTCAGCTTTGTTGATTGATTTTGTTTGATCGTAATACAGTTATTGTAATGAATAGTTATATTTATCGAATTTGACCTATCGTGAAGCAAGTTTTTAGAGGATTCCGTTTTAAAATAATTTAAAATCGTTTTAAAACAATACTTAAATAATACATTTAAGTGTGGCGTTATTTGTATTAAAAAAGAATATTTTTAATAAACAATTAATAATTGAACTAATTTCGGCTAATCTTTTAAGAAAATGAGAACATTATTAAACAATAGTTCTAATGAGAGACAGTTATTATGAACTTTAATTCCTAGGTTCAAATTCAGTAGCGGCGTCAGTAAGGTTGATTTCCAGATTCCTTCAGTTTCATCAAGCAGCCAAGCTTAGTGATTAGTGTTTGTTCTGATAAAAAAGGCAATTTTGTTTCAATTGCTTTGTAAGATGAAGTTGGATTGAACTATTTGAATAAGGTTATGTGACTTAATGGATTTTATTTTTGGGTAATGTTATTGTAAGTTGAACTATTATTTTTGTATCGAATATTTTTGACCACAATTTTTTGATGTGTATCGTTTCCCTGTCGTTAAGAACTCTTACGTTGGGTATCATTTTTTTATATATTTAAATTTGTAACGATGTTTTATTTGGAAACTTCCTATGTTTTTATTTTCATTTATCAATAAAAACTAAATTAAATTTAATTGAACTGAATATTACAGGACCATATATTTATGAAAGTCTTTAAATATTTTATTCAACCTAATTTTGATAACCATCATAACCGATTATGACTAATATTTGAATTAAATTTAATAGATCTGATGTCGATTTCTGTTTGCAAGTATCGGGTCATTATCTTTATAAAATTCCTGGACTTTCCTAAACAGATGGCGCTCAACAATATGCATTTTCCTGTGTCTTTAAACCTATAACCCATTTCTTTTATAATTTCTGAGCTGTGGAAACAGTACCTGCGACCTGAATTTTAATTTGTAGAAAGATATCTCAAGCCGAGAGGCAATCTTGAGTTGTACAGTAAGTATTAAATATTTTGTGTTGTACAGTTTGCGTAAGATTTTTGGAAGTTAAGGTAATCTGTTTTGTTTTGTTCCGGAACAATAACAAATGTTTCACTGCCGCCCACTTGCTACTTTTATCCAAACCTGTAACATCCAGTTAGAGCAGATAAAAGGTTCTGAAATAATGCTTCTTTTGTTGACTGTCTTATTAAAATGGTAAAAATGGGGGTTGTAGTGTGGCCTTGAGAGAATTTCTACTTTTATCCAAAACTAGAACATCTGGTTGCGTATCACAACTGTACCTATAATTTAGCACATAGTTCTCCATCATTCGAATTGATAGTAAAACGTACAAGAATTAGAGAGCACTCTAGTAGATTTTAGAGTATGCCTAACACTGCATAACACATTAAAATGGAAAAAATTTGCGGCATATATGTAATGGCAATGTAATAAACCGGACAATGTGATTAATGGTCGCCAAATTTCATAACGTAAAATTTCAAACTAACCGTAACCTATCCCAACCATGATTTATTAATTAAGTATTAATTGAGAGGCCTTAATTATTAATGGCTAAGCGTCACGGATGAGGTTAGGTTACTATTAGTTTGAAGTTTTACGTTACAACGCAACCATTAATCACATTGCATTGCCCGGTTTATTACATTACATTACCAATAGCATACAGTGCTATTAGATTTAAATGCAATATACTCGATATTGCATATTAAAATATTCACCTCATTGCATTTGCGCAATGATACATTCCACGCCGTTTCGACCAAAGTTGGCGCGGTACCCTCATAGATTTTTTTAATATTTTGTTCACGTAATACCCTATCCAAGCCTTATATAAAGATCAAATTGCTGCTCATAAATACACCGTTCGTGAGATATAGAGTAGGGTGGGCCGGGAAGCCTAAGTCCACGGGACGCAGTTGCGAGCTTTTTTTTTGCTAGTAAAGATAGTACTTTGTATATATTATATCAGGCGCGGATTAATGGCTTGGGGGAATGGGGAAAATTCTCCCTCCCTCAAAATTTATAAATAAATATACATAGGATAGAATCATATAATGTTTGTTTAATTATTATGTATTAAAATAATTATTTTTCCAAAAAATCACCCCCCTCCCCAAATAATTCTCTGAATCCGCCCCTGATTACGATAATGCAACGAATTATAATTATTACTACTTTTGCTTTAACAAATGAAACTGGAAACAATAATTTGAAAATGAATAAGAATTTCAATACCAACAGAAAGAGTAGACTGGAACTTTAGAGTTCCAGGAAGCCTTCTGGAGCTGATAAATCGCTGGTTCAAAAATTCTTCATGTGTTTCAAATTCAATTATAATTTTCAACAAAAGCTACCTTTTTTTAATATTTGGTTGAGTATTGGTTGATATTTGGTAAGTTTGTCAACATTTGGTTGATCTTTCGTATCGCTAAAGTTGTAGCTAAAACTTATGATTTTCAAATGATTGTTTCGAGTTTGATTTGTTAAAACAAAAGTGGTAATAATTATAATTCGTTGTATTATCATATAATATATACCTATAATAGCTTTGCTTGCAACTGCGTCCCGTGGACTTCAGATAATTATTGTTGCAGTGTGTACAGTGTTCGCACGACTATAGATAAAATGTCTCAACTTCCAATTTTATTGAGGTACCAAGTTGAAATTTTATTACAATGATAAGGACATATCATGCAATAGTTGTGATTTTTTTAGAGAAAATTTATGGAACATTTTGAGAGTTACATTCGCTGTTCATAGTACAAGCACATGTTTCAAAACATTTTGTTCGCACGACTATAGAAGAGAATTCATAACTTCTGATTCCATAGAGACACCAAATTGAGATTTTAAGGCAGTTATAAGAACATTGCATACAATAGTTGCAATGTTTTTGAAAAAAAATTAATGTAACCGATTTTGAAAAAAGTCGAAATTTGTTAAAAACTCAGATAATATACTATGTTACAAATGTTGGAAAGACGAACAAAAATTACCGTAGATAGTCCATTTCATTGTCTTTCAAATGCAGAAAACCCGATCTTCCTAACTAATAAGAAAGCCGAGTAAATAGCATTTGAATATAGGCATGTACGTTTAAAACTGAAAAAAATAAACCTCTATATCTCGCGAACGGTATATTTATGAGCAGTAATATTTGAACTTTATATAAGGCTTGAAAAGGGTATTACGTGAACAAAATATAAAAAAAATCTATGAGGGTACCGCGCCAACTTTGGTTGAATCGGCGTGGAATGTATCCAATGCGCTCGCCGTTTAACCTCTTTCGGAGGTAATTTAACACCAATGAGTTTGATTTATTATAAAATAAAAGATATAAAGGTGTATTTTTTATAACAAGCCACATCTATTTGTGTCAAAATGCCAATCTACTTACAAAAATTAAACAATTTAATCTAATACTTTTACTCGGTTATTTTCAAATGCAATATAAGGTAATAGAGTAAACTGCATTTTAATTTAATAGCACTGTATATAAACTTGAACTTTGTATGCAAAATATTAAGGTACTAATCATAAAATACACTTGTGTTAAATTGAATAACCTGAATTAAATATGCTGATGATATTTATTGTTTTTAATTAGAGGCAGTGGTCGCTGGTCAGGTTACGCAAATGATGCGCTGCTTTACCTAAAATTCTTTAGCCGCCAGAGCCGCCACTGATTATAAATTTGATTAACTGATATCATCAATATTATTCCTATAATACAATACAGGAAAACACACCGATACTATTTTGTATTAAACAGTTATATCTTAACAATTGAATTTGTGTAACATCATTAATAACCAGGATTGTATATGATTGAAATTGTATATGATAATATTAATAAAATGAGACAAATGCATATCCTACCAAGATACACAATATATATTTGCATTTTCTTTCCTGGTAAGACATGCACATATTTGTGTTTAGTTACACCATTTTAACTTGACATACAGTTTTAACCACACCCAGGGCATGGCCTTATCAATTGTGTAGTTAAGAGCAGACTTCCGTGTAATCGTACGTATAACATTATGAAGAGCGATTCATCACTCGCTGTTATTTTAATGGCACAACCGCATGGGATTACATACTGAACTACATAGTCGGCAAGGTCATGCCCGTTCCTGGTTACAACTTTCTGCGATAGTTTGAGGCGGTGAATTTTACTTAGTAGTAAAAATGCCTTGTTTGTATAAGATATCAAATACTGTGTTTATGTAATGATAGATAACTGATCTATCATTCAAAACGATTCTTAAATCACAAAGCTAGTTTTCGAGAAATATTACACTTTAAGGTAAATTGAAGAAAACGGTTTTACGGAAGACTAATTGACTATCGATATTTTCATGTATATCATAAATGTGTGTGCAATTAGAAAGGATAAATTAAGCATGATAAATTGATAATTAAAGCTGAAAAATACACATCCTATAAGAGGATATGCAACATTTGCATTTTCTTTCCGGCTAAATGTACATATGTAACTTCTAATTAAACAGTTTAGTTACATGAGCTTTACTTAATGTCCCTTGTTTTTGCACACATCCTCTTTGATTTATTTTATAGAACAGTTTTATTTTACAAAAGCTTTTAACGGTTTGTAAAAGTGGAAGCTGTGACATGGTATCTACGTATTATTGGTAAATAGTAAAAAATGGAGACATTATGTTGAAAATAATAAGAACTGATGTACAGTACAGTACATACACTACAGTAGGTGTGTACATACTCGTAGTAGAGTGTGGAAGAAACTTTCCATGAGCTAATAACAGCATGTAAAGAAGTACATTATATGAAAAAATTAATTAATTTTAAACAGTCTACATTCTTGTAGAAAAAATAGTATGTCCCACACACTTGCGGCAAGGGTCATTTGCAAAGCTATGAATGATCCAACTTTCGTGCTATACGGAATTCTTATAACACTGCCCATACCAATTGAAAATTCGCTCATTTTCGAGGTTTCAAAAAACTACAGAGCCTCATAAATGTCACCATTTTTACAGGGAAAACGCTTGATTTACACAGGGTGTTCAAAAATGGTACATAATTTCTCCAGTACATTGTAGGCACCTACAGGCGAATTCTTTTTCTTGGCGAATTCTTTGGCGAAAACATAATACCATTTTCAGCATTTACCTTTTTGACAAATAATGTATAGCTAACACTAACACGAAAAATACAGCCTTTAAAATTACGAATGTTTTGAGTTATTAGCTTCCATATTACTGGTTTTTAAATAAAAATTGACGGCTTAGAGTTTTTAAAATGGCGACTGAACGCCATTCGATTGGATAAACAATAGATAATTTGAGGTAATAAGCCGCCACCTTTGCTCGGGACATGGCAACTTCTTACAGCTTCTCTGGCAAAATTATTAAGTAATATAAAGTCTTTAAGATAAGATGTCACTGGACCCTGTACGTGTTTAAAAAAAAGTTCAAGATGGCGCTAGCCTCCAACAGACAGCTTGACCAAGCGGAAGGTGCGCTGGATTTCCTATTACAAAACTCGGGTTGGGGTAATATTCTTTAAAAATAATGTATAATAAACAATTTTTTTATAATTATAAAAAGGAATTTTTATTTTTAGAAATTAAAATTTCTATAAAAAGGAATAACTTATAATTAAATACTAATATGGTACATATTGTTATAATATATTTGAGGACTGTCTGGAAATAAAAGTTGGATCTACCTAAAAGTTGTACGATGATGATTGAAAATTGATAACTTGTTAAAACTGATTTTTAAAAATTAAGACTACAGAACGACACATAAAACAGACTTCAGTAAAAGCACTGTGAAGACATATACAAAATATAATCCACCTATCTTTACCATAAAAAAATGCACCGGCTAAAATAATTGTTGTGAACCTAAAATCTAGTCACAACTGAGACTCTACAAGGCGGTCGCTTCAATAGGGCAAAAATAAATATGGATCTACACAACATAATTACTCCAAACACACAAAATAAAATAATAAACCAGAAGTTACTTTAAAATTTAAATAACAAAATTTATTTCACATAACACAAGTAATAAACAAACAAAATTTAAATTAAACTACTAAAAATTAAAGAAAATAAGAAATTTTGATATCTTGAACAAAAGAAAGATTAATTCTAAGTTTATCTTAATCTATCTATTATTTATTATCTTATCTATTATCTTAAAAACTAATCAAAATTAAAACAAATACCTTAAATTATTTACAAATAATCAAAACTTTGGTGCCTTTTAAATTACCAAGTGAACTCAGTAACAAACTGCAAATTCTTTTATTTCCATATGGTTTTATAACAAAAATCAAATAAATTTATATAATAGAAATTGTTAACGACCAGCTATATTCTTGAGATAAGGTAAGTCCATTTAATTGTTAAATCGATAAATTTCCTTTTATCATCCAATTTTTAATGAAGGTTGATAATCTTATAACCCTTAAAAATCTTCTTTACAAAAAAATTTAAATCACTATTAAAATTCACAGCACTGTTAATTAAATTAATTAAAATTGTTAATTATTGAAACCACTAACTAAATTCAAAGAACTTTGACAAGTATAAAACACTTTGACGTTACATCAAAACATAACCTAAACTAACTTTGTTTACATTTTGAGGTCACAACATAACTTTTAAATTTAACATTTTGCTCTGGGAATATATGCACTGCTTGAAAAAACTAAAATTACAGAGAGATTGTTACTAAATTGCCTGCTGTATTTATATCTTTTCAAAAACAAAATACAAATATGGTTATTTTCTAGAGTGAAACAAATGCTAAAATAGAACTAAATTTACATAACCGTATAATTGTTTATAATCAAATAATCATTAATAATTGTTTAAACAAATTCTATAGTTAGATAGAAAAAAATCCTATTTTCAAAGATACTCAACACGTATACTAAAACACAATAATAAGATGGCTATTAAATGTCAACCGAATCTATTTTCACATGCATTCAATTATACAATAAAAAATTGAATTAATTATTTAAAACCGCCTAGTTACCGCCTTTTCTGATTACAAAATCCTTTCTTACATCCTATTGTACAATATTTACACAATTTCAGATATCCAAATTGTAAACTAACAACTAAATTACATAATTTCAGATTATCAAGGTTGAACGCAGAAATTTTTATATTCAAATCCATAGATCTTCTATAAGAAATCATCCCCTCGTCTACCTTTATGTCACAGTTGTGTGTGTTCAAGGAACTACTTGACAACAACATAATCAAATATTTGAGCCCACAAATTTTTTAGTCTTTAAAAACAACAAATTTATAATGAAACTACCAAATTGTATTCTTGTAATAGATCTTTTTATTAATTAAACCTGTAGGCAAGATAACTAATACTTGCATACATTCTCACAATTATGCACCTGTCTGCTTTAGGTCAAAACAAGCCTTGAAATGGCTTCAATACTTATTTATATACAAAATTTATGTAACGATAGCTTATCGTTGGCTAAACCATGAAGTATTTATCAGGATAGAAAGAACATTCAACTCCAAAACTTATCCTTTTTTCTATCTATTGTGTTATAGAATGTTTCTTTAACAAAATGAAACATTTTTTTTGGTTTCTTTAATAACACAGGCCAACAAAAAATTTGTGATTTGGATTTGTTCATTTTTTTGAAGTTTTGGTGGCTAATCTAATAAAGAATCAACATTTTTTTGTTTCCATCACGCACAATTTTTTAATAAATTTACTAGGTGTCATATTTATGGTTTTTTAAATATTTGCGAATAAAAATTAAATGACATTCTAAAAATTGCTACGCCACTGAGATTAAATTGTGTACAAATCAATAGAATAGTATAGGGCAATCCCCGAAAGCAAAATTTAATTGCTGGGATTCCCTGATTTGCAGTCAGACCGTCGGCGAATGAGATATAAATAGACGTCTTTGTGTAACAAGCGCATTTATTAGTCTGTTTGCGTTCGGTCTAGGCAGTCGTTGTTTAGTGAGTTTAGTGAGCTTTTTGCAGTTAAATTCGTGCTTAAAATGCCAAGACTTTGTCAAAATAATCCAGATACTTTTGCTATGTGTGAGGTTGTTTTGTGGTCAAGAAATTTAGACGTAAAATTACATCACTGTTGAAACACCAATACTACGAGTATTTTAAAGTACAGATTGGTGATCAAGACAAACATTGGGCACCACATGTTGTATGTAAGATATGTGAAGAGGGTTTAAGGCATTGGAGTAATGGAACAAGGAAATCCCTACCCTGTGGAATACTAATGATTTGGCGAGAGCCAATAAATCACCATGATGACTGTTATTTCTGTATGTGCAATGTACGTGGATATAACACAAAAAATTTAAAAAACATCATTTATTCGAACCTCAAGTCTGCAATTAGGCCAGTGCCACATGGTCCAGACGTGCCAATACCTGAGAAACCAACAAATTTAGAAGATGTTACAAGCAGTTCTGAACCTGAAGTTGATGAAAACAACTTTACCGATGCCAGTGAAATATCGAGCGTTTCTAAGCAACTGCAGTTATTTTCCAAGACCGAACTTAACGACTTAGTTAAAGACTTAGGTCTTGCAAAGGATCTTTCCGAAATTTTAGCACCCAGACTTCAAAGTAAAAATTTACGGGCAGAAGACGTTAAAATCTCGTATTTTAAGAAACGCGAGTCCGAGTATTCAGGCTATTTTGAAAAAGTGGTTGTATCGGTTATTGCACCGACGTTTCCAGTCTGATAAACAAACTTGGGGGCACATACAATCCCGATGATTGGAGGCTTTTTATTGATTCTTCCAAAAGAAGCCTTAAAGCTGTTCTCTTGCACAATGGGAATGTTTTTTCATCGGTACCGGTTGCCCATTCTGTGCAAATGACGGAAAACTACGAAAATCTTAAAGTAATGCTTGAAAAAATCAAATACAATGATCATATTTGGAAGATTTGTGGGGATTTGAAAATTGTGGGACTTCTACTAGGACAGCAGTCAGGGTATACAAAGTACCCATGTTTTTTGTGTGAGTGGGACAGTCGAAGTAGACATCAACATTGGAAGAGAAAGGACTGGATAAGAAGAGATAATTTAACTCCCGGATCAAAAAATGTTCTGCACGAAAGTCTTGTTGATCCACAAAAAATCTTGTTACCTCCACTGCATGTTAAACTAGGATTAATGAAACAATACGTTAAAGCTTTAAATAAAGATAGACACTGTTTCAAATACCTTTGTAGAAAATTTCCCGCTATCTTAGATGCAAAATTAAAGGAAGGAATTTTTGTCGGTCCTCAAATAAGGAGATTAACGAAAGATCAAGAATATGTTAATACCATGACCGAAACTGAGAAAAATGCATGGATTTCATTTGCTAATGTTATTGAAGGTTTTTTGGGAAACAACATACCATGACCGAAACTGAGAAAGATGCATGGATTTCATTTGCTAATGTTATTGAAGGTTTTTTGGGAAACAACAAGGATCCTAACTACAAGGAAATTGTGAAAAACATGCTACAGAAATTTATGGAATTGGGATGTAATATGAGCATAAAAGTTCACTTTTTACACTCGCATCTTGATTACTTCCCCGAAAATCTTGGTGATGTGAGTAAGGAGTAAGGTGAGAGATTCCACCAAGACATGAAAGAAATGGAACGCAGGTACCAAGGTCGGTGGAATGTTTCTGGAAAGAAAAGAAATTAAAGATTGTTTAAGACTTTTTTCAATTTAGTTTACTATTTGTAATTTGTTTTTGTCTCTGTATCAATAAAAGTAGCGTTTATTTTGACCAAATTTTTTATTAATTTATTTTCAACATTGATAAAATACCTTACGTGATAGGGCAAAATGACACTCGGATTTGAATTCAGCAGATCAAAATTATACAAAATTAGATGTCAGATCGAAATCAACTTTCAAAAAGTCAAAATTTGTTGGCCTGTGTAATTAAACTAATAATTAATTATTTCCCCTTAAAGTTATGCAACTCAACCAGCATGTTTGTAAATAGGTATGCCTATATTTTCTAATAGGCAAACCATATAACATGACAATATGTATAATAATTTATTTTTATTTAATATAAATATACATCGTTTATACAATGATTATTAAATAATTATACAAATAAACTATTTCAAAGACTCTTACGATAAAGAAATGTGTGTGTACAAACTACAGGCGATACCTCGATACAGACTGTTTTAAGATAGCTGTTAGATAAGCTGTTTTAAGCTTATTTGTTCTCACCAGTCGATGATGATCGCCCGCATTTGTACACACCATTCAGGGCACATCATTTAACATCAATACCAAAAAGTACAAATGGTAACATCTGTGAGGGACCACGCGCAAAAAACGATCAAAAGTGTGGTTTACTTCTTGTCTATCCTAGTCGTCTATCAAGTATTAAAACCAATGTGTGTGTACAAACCATAGATGATACATCAATACTGTCTGTTTTAAGCTTACTAGCTCTTATCAGTCGCGGATAATCGCCTGAAAATGTGTACACACCATTCAGGACACTTATATATTATAGGTATGTACCCTGAATTAACATCAATACTAAGTATTAATGGTGACACCTGTAAGGGACCACGCGCCACCATTTGTTTGTGGCAAGAGTCTTTGAAATAGTTTATTTATTTAATTATTACAATTAATCCCACTATAAATTTTTATTATTCATTTAATGACTATAAAATAAAGGGATAATTGTATGTAATTATCCTTTTTTATAAATATTATATTTATAAGAAAAGGTTTATATATAAAACAAACAATTCCTTAAAGAAACAAACAAAACAGAATGATAAATGAAAATGACAGCATGGCCGAGTGGTAGCGTCGCTGGATTTCAGACTACACAACAGGGTTTGTCCGGTTTGCTTAATTTTTTTAAATAAAATATTTAATATATTTCATAAACATTTTTTTTTAATTCTAGTATTTATAAAAAGAAATAACTTACAATTAAATACTAATATGGTAATGTATAATCAATTAGTTTTATTTTAAATTAACATGAATATTATAAATATGTATTGTTTCTGATATTACTGCCTGAAAAAGCTCAAAGTTTCTCGAGATTTATCCGCCTCCAAAAGTATTGTGTGGTGGGGGCCAAGTTTGAGAGGTTCCCCTATTGTTGTCCTTTTACCGCTGCCCCCCAGCAGATGGTTCAGGAGCCAGCAGATGGTTCAGGACTATTTGAATATAGTCTTAATGTGTGTTGCTCTTGTTTATTAATGCCATTTTTCAATTTAACTTTTTCTGGGATAAGTATCTAATCTGTTACCAACATTAGACTTCAGTTAACATTTCGTGGCCTACTGTTATGTATGGTTTGAATGATTATAATAAAGTGTTTTTTCATATTATATTCACTAATATAACTGATGCAATTACTGCATTATCTGCTTTTAAAAAAACTTAGACTACATGAAATCAAACGATTCAGTACAGTGCATTATGTGTTTTATTATGTAACACGTAATAAACTAACCTCAAATACGGAAATAATAATTAAGCACATACATACATATATAAACTTTATTTGTGTATAATTCATCTCTTAATTAACCTTCGAGAACTCAAATAGTAAATAGCAAACACATTTTCCGCTCTGATGTTTTGCTGTTTTTATTATTTTATTGTTGTTATTAAAAACCAATCTTAAAAACATAAAACACGATAGCGTTTGGCGGCTACCGTTCGGTTATATTTCAAAGAATTTATAGCTCAGGAAGTTGTGCAGACGCTGACTTCGTACATTGTTCAAAATAACTGCACACGCACTCATAATATACAATACAATATTTATAAAGAGATTTATTAATTTGAAGCATGATACAATTGTTAGGTCCAGTTCGAAAGCATATATTGTTTAGAAAATACTGACATTCTGCATACAAATTTTAAATAATTATCTTAGATAGTGTAGACTAAACACGGTGCATAATTTGCATAGTTAATATAATAAATAAATTTAGGAAACCTGAAATGACCGTTAAATATTGACCCAATAAATAACTTAAAAAGTAGAAATGGTTAAATTTAAGTATTGATACACAGCTGAAAAAGTTGTTTTTAGAAAGCAAATGTATATTATACAGGTATAATAATAACTGCAGGCTGAACGAGGCCTTGATAATTTATTTTTACCAACATGAATGTTCATAAACATTATGCATGGTGAAATTACGTAATTCTGCTAAAACAATTATACCCACCATTAGGATTATAATTTTATCCCATTATTATCTAAACATCTAGCAGGATGCGAATGCATCAGAAAAAACAACTCGGCTGGCTACCGGCTTCATGCAGTGGAACATGCGGTACATTTATTTTTCAATTAATCGAATATAATAAACTATGTTTAGTGGTAACTTTAAATTAATGTAACATAATGTTGTGAGAAATGACAACCTTTTGTAATTTATTTTAATACATTCAATCAGTGTGTATAATAATAAGTTTGTAAAACTTTCTGCACGTCCCTATACAGGGTGTTTCATAGGCCCTGCACCACAATTTATCAGCGCATTTCTGATGGCATTTGGAACAAAAATCATAATAAAGTTTTTTGATTAGAGAAAGTTCGAATTTTAAATAATTATGATCAACGTTTTTATAAAAGTACGTATAAAATTATAACGCGCTCATGCTGACATTGATATCATTAATAAAAGATAAAGTTAACTGTATATGTAAGTGCAAGGTTTGAAATTTTAAAGCCAGACAAACATGATAAGATCACATATTGCTGTGTATTTTTCTAGTCCAAACCCGACATTTTCAAGCGCCCAATTGTGTTACATTGTACGATTGCAAATTATATCGCTTCGCTTCGTTGACATAGTGGTTTTGCTTTACTAAAATGCACGTCTCAAATGATGACTAATTATAATACAAAATGTAAATATACAAAATTGTGCATTAAGCTTTTAATTTTTACAAGACGTCTACAACGGGATTTTAATTTTATTTAACCGTGACCTCGCATACCTTTTTACTGTAAAATTGGTTAAATCTAGTCTCACATTTCAATAGTAAAAATTGGGTAAGAGTTTTCCACATCGAATTCCAATCGCCTATGGAATTTACTAATTAGTGTTAATTAATGATGCTAACCTGAACAAGAAAATAAAGAATCTGGGTTACAAAGATTACCAGGGTAAAAGGGCAAAATTTAAAAACGTAATTTAATTACTGTAACATTAATTGAGTTAATTTTAAGAAGATAAGTAATATGAAATGAACATTGCCCCTATCCATATTTAGCCATATCGTACGTCGCTGACATTTTTAACAGCTTAGATAATATCAGTGTTTCTTGAAATCTGATCTCATTTCATCTGTTTTTACAAATGTTGATCACGCCTTAACCCGGATTCGCCATTTACTTGTTTATTAGGTTATAATATCCGTGATTCAATGAAGGGATTTCCCGATTTTGCAAATCATCTTCTTTTACAATGACTTGACCTGCACCAATATACATTTTTAATTATCTGCGTTCGTGTAATTATCATTTAAGTGACTGACCTCATAAAACTATAGAATAAAAACGACCATGTTGCAGAATCAGCAATGTAAACATAACAAACCATAAAACATCTTGTTTGAAGAAAATAACAAACACTACTGTATGTGCTAAAAACATTATACCCGTCTTTATTTGCATATTTTCTGAAAACTACTCTTCTGAGAAAAAAAAATTATAGGGATTTTTTTGTTTGTCTTATCGATGTCTATATACCTGTCGCGTTTGATGTCCTTGTTATGAGCCACCCTGTATGTACTATTCTCGATCACACGCACAAAATCTCGGCTAGACGTGTCGTCGCCACCAGAACCTGACCAGTATGCTCGATATAAACAAAAGTTCACACTTCTAGATCATAAATTACAACAAACTCTAAAATGATCAGTGCTGTGGCCACATTTATCGATCTCTTGCATTTGATTCCAATTTTTCCTTTAATGGACCACACTATAGTATAGTGTTAAACCCAATTAATTAAATTTTAATTTTATTTAAAACGCATTTCATTTATAGTAGGTATTTTAATTTTTCTTAATTACTGTGCTTATACCTTAAATTGTGTTTATAATTATACAAAGAAATAAATATCATTAGCGCCATAACATGTACACAAATCTCTTTGTTTAATTAATAAATCGTAAAAGAAACTTCTGTAATTAAGAAAAATTAAAATGTCATAAATAACATGCCATCACTCAAGGTTATGAATGATATTTGGGTATTTGATACGTCTTCTTTATAATAAAATAAATAAAAAAAACATATTAAAATTAAGAAATGATTAACACTAGGTATTATGTTCCCATTATTATATGTAGTTTTCATTTTTATAAAAGGGTTATTACAAAAAACATTCTTTTGTTAATTGCATCTCTCTGTTGTGCGGACAGTTTCTCCTGCACCGATAAAATTACAATATAGTTAGCGGACACTCTCTTGACCGGACACTCTTTTGGGAGGACAAAATATCCGGAACCGAGGCCGTCCGCTCAAGAGACATTCCACTGTATTCATTTAATTTTTACAAGAACAAATTACAGCAAATGCAAACTGATTACGGACCATCTAGCTGGATAATATCCGGGATGTCAACTTAGGATGACAACAGGAATGTCATCCGGATTGAAAAATGTGTGTTGCATTTTACAATACTGAAAAGTACTCTTGAAAACAAGTTCGAATATGTTGGAATAAAAAGATTATCCATTTAAAAAAAACGTCGTACATCATTTTTGAGTTTGTTGTAATTTGTAATCGCCAAACGTGAAATGTTATTTAAATCAGATAATCAATTTGTTTCGTGGTCATGCTCTATATAGAGAGGCAGACCCGCTTCTGGAATATACCGGGTGGTTTGCAACATTCGTTGCAAACTATTGGGATTTCAAAAACAATAAGATATAGGAGGTTGGTAAATGTGACAAAAGTTGCACAATTGCAAGGCCATCTCAAAACCAGTTTCAATATTTCAAAAATGAAATCATAGGTCACTACTCACTAGATATAAGCCAAAAAACGAAAATTTGTCACTATCTCCTTTTTTAATAACTTATTTCAAGAGTATGAAATTTTGCACATAAACTTGTCGTTCTGGTTGGCATGACCACCGCAGAAAAAATTCCAACCTACTATTTTCTGAAAAGTGAGAGCCTTTTTTTCTTATAAATACTGATGTACCACAAGCAGTATCATTTTCAGATCAAATAAGTAATTTGCATTTAATTTTATCGAATTATGAAAATTTGACATAATGTTTACAGAAAACAATATTATGTTGGTATTTGTAATTATGTCATTGTTATGACAAACGCAGTTTTAGGTTTTCAACTAGTCGCCTATGAAAAATTTGACAAAAAACAACAGCAATGTCTGAAATATGTAACTAATAATAATTATTAGACACAATTATCATAATTATGTCAAGTTTTCGTAGGTAACTAGTTAAAATAGTATATTAAAGAACAAGTTTTATACGACATGATTTATTGCACGAATGCTAGTTTAAAAAACGACCGCGTAGCGGGAGTTTTTTAAAGCATGAGTGCAATAAATGTCTTATAAAACGAGTTCTTTATACTATTTTTTGTACCTTGCACCTCTTTTTTACTAATTTTATCCGTTTTAAAATAAAAATTCGCACTTTTAAAATTTGGGGAATTTTATCGTGGTTGGTACCAACAATCGATAAATGTCAAATTTTGACATTTGAAAATTCAAATTTTAATTTAACAATGATTTCAATGACATTTCATTTGTCATGGTTCATGACTGACATCCTCGAAAAACTTAATGACACTAGTTCTAATTCGAAACTCAAATGAGCTAGTTCAGCACTACTTTCGGTTCTGAATGAGCGTTGATATAAACGCAAAGTACAAAAACGTATTTTTTGTACTTTGCACTTTCCCGCTACGCGGTCGTTTTTTAAACTAGCATTCGTGCAATAAATCATGTCGTATAAAACTTGTTCTTTAATATACTATTAAACGCAAATCACATATTTGACCTGAAGGTAATACTGCTCGTGATACAACATTGCATTTGTAATTTTGTTTTACTATCTGATGTAAAAATCCAATATGGTGTCCATAAGAAAAAAAAGTTGACTATAACTGCTCAAAAAATAGTGGGTTTATAATTTTTCTTAGGTGTTCATGACAACCAGAATGTCAAGTTATGGCTATGTGCAGTTTCATATTCTTGAACAGAGTTGTCAGATGTCCCGGGTTCTGCTTTAAAGCTTCTGTCTCGCGTCCCGTGATATAAACATATTGTATAGCAATTTTTCTTGTATATACATATACGAAGGGTTTCTGAAGAGAAGTGAGCCTAAGGTATTAAAACACAAAGGTGTGAGTTATTTTGTTTTTTATTTCTCAATATACCTAGTCCTCGTGAACATGAATGCAAAATTGACAGCGATTATACAGCAATTCTAACGCGTGTAAAAAGTAGTCAGAAGATTTTACTGCAAAATGTTCTTCAACGGCTGCTTTCATCATCATTGAAACATTAAAATTCTCTTCCACGTAACTCTTCTTTCAAATTTGGAAATAGATAGAAATTGCTTGAGGGGAAAGGTTTGGACTGTATGGTGGTTGGTTGGTTTCCTCAAACTCTGCATTGTTTACAGCATGGGCAACATAAGCCGTGTAGGAAGGCGCATTATCATGAAGCAGCACCACGCGGAGTCTTAACTTTCCTCTTCTTTTTTCTTTTAGTGTCGCTCGTAGTTGAACTAAGTGTTAAACTCGCATAATATTCGCCGGTCATCGTAGACCGTCTCGAGAGGAATTCAATAAGTAATATGTCGTTGCAGTCCCAGAAGATAAGCTTGATTGGCGTGAACATTCTTCTGACCGAAGTCGTTCGAACGCTGTTAACGTTCTGGGAACCCAGCGAACAGTTACCTTGTACGTATGTAAATGGTTGTGTAACATCTCTTCAACACTTTATTTGCTCATATTCAACTCCTCCGTTATCTGATGAATTCTAATTCACCGATCCTCCAACACCATTTTCCGATTTTCCTGATGTTCTCTTCAGTAACTATCGTGAAAGCTGGTTCAGGTGATCATCATTTTCAATAGAGTCTATCCGATACAATTTTCCGAAACACCTATTGGAGTTTTAAAAATATTTTTGGGATTAGAGGATAAGTTTTTAATAAATTGTTAAAAATATTTACTCGGGATTGGTGATTAGAGATTGATTTGAAAAGGGGAACATTTGGTCGCCATTGAGTTGCGAGAAAATAGGCGAGATAATTTATGCGTGCAGCTAGGCTATACGGAGTTGCATTCTTAGTTACACAACCGGCAACGAAATGCCTGGCCCTGGCTGATTACTAATCCATTAACCAATCATGAATAATAGATATTATTTAATTGTAATAATAGAGCTATTACAATTGTAATAGTCAGCACATCGCTATTCGATATTTATCTTCAGAAGTGAAGTAATAACAATTCATTCAGATGCTGACAAACTGTAAATGATGTAAAGCTATTATGTGAAGGATGTTTTTGGAAGATTAAGCTGAATCAGTTGCGACGTAATATGGCAGTTTAGCTTTGAAACTATACTAATTACATCCAGGTTTGTGTAATTCCCCAATGTTTGACAAGGATTAGTGAATGAATTTTTAAAAACATTTTATTCACAATCATATTGCAATATGTACATTTCATATGTTGTAAAAACCTTGGAAAGTAAGCTATTGCTATAGCACCACCAAAGTGGTTAACAATTTCTTTACATGTCTGTAAAACTGACATGTAAAGTTATGGCCAACTTTTTTTTCTGAATAATTTAAAACAGGATGTTTTATCCGATTTAAATTTAAGTTTTTATAAATATATTTAACGCTAAAAACATATTTTTTATTTAATATTAGTTTTATTTTTATTTTTCCGTATTTTATATTTAATAATTACAATGGAATTAATTAATTTCTAATTTTAAAATACCTAAGGTTGTATATAGGGAGGTTGGGACATCATGTTCAAGGTCATAGCCCCAAATATGGCCGCCGATGTTTTTTCAATTTATAATTGAATAAATTTCGTCTTTCACGCTCACGTATGGGAAATCGAAACAATCGGAAGCCCTTTGCAGCAGAATTACAGCAATTCTTGACGCAACAAGTCGGCATCTTCAATTTCAAATATTTGAAATTTTGCCTAACAGTTGTCACCTTATGACAATTGCTGCAATGCATCATGGGTGGGGCTAGGATGTCCCAACCTCCCTCTAAACAACCTTAAAAATACCGAGCGCATACATTGCCATCTAGCGGCGAAGAATGAAACCTTACTTAAAATTTTTTTTGGTCGATAGATGGCTCTGATTGAAATTATGACAGTATATAAAAAATTTATTTTAAAATTTAAAATTACTTTTTATTTTGATTATCTTAAGTCTAATTATTGTGAATAAAAGAGTATACATCTTCCGTTGGTAAAGTTTCCACGCCTCGCGATATTGTTTGACCGCGACGTACCGTCTCGGTCAAACAATTATCGCTTGGCTTGTAAAGATATCCTTTACCAACTCAACATGTAATATACTATTACGTTCGAATTTTACTGTTTACCAGGTAACAAGATTTATTACCTGGTGGTGACTATTTTGGCGTAATTTTTGTTCTTTGGCAATGAAAACCGACAACGCCGCAGCTTACTACCCGGTTACAGAAATCGTTACTCAATTGTTAAAAATTGACGCGTTTTAGCGTTACTACGTATACTAATCTACATCTAGTATTGTGTAATTCCACAATTTTTGACAAGCATTAGGAATTGGGTTTTTTTTAACATTTTACGCGGGAATTTTACTGTTTACCAGGAAACAAGATTTATTACCAGGTGGTGGTTATTTTGGCGTAATTTTTGTTCTTTGGCAAGAAAAATCGACAACGCCGTAGGTTACTACCTGGTTACAGAAATCGTTACTCAATTTTTAAGAATAGGGACGTTTTAGCGTTTACCAGGTAGATAGATAGATAAATATGCATGACTAGTCTCTCCTTAATGACCCCAGACTTAGACTCATCACAAAGAGATGAGGGCCCTAGACTAGTCTATTAATGAACAAGAGTCATAGTTGCCTCGTTTGCTATTTTTATTTATCGTTAAGTCGAGTCTGGGCACATTATTATACAACAGCCAATAGTAAACAATAGCCAAATTTATGTGCCAATCACCAAAACTAAAAAAACTGTAGAACCAGGAAGCATCAAAAAATAACCAAAATGAATCTAAATCGTCAAAATTGCCAACCCTGTTTATGTGTTGTATGTATGCTATTCTTCTATTGATGTCTTGCATCCGTGAGGTATAATCACTTCCTGAAAAAACCAATTTGAGTTACACTCATGAGGTACACACACGAATAACATTCGAAACAACAGCATTTGACCTGACCCGAAAACACCAACTGCAGATCGTGATCTTCACACCAAGAAACTTTAGAAAAACTACATATATGCATTTTTTTCTGTTGTACCGTGTAATTTTTACAAATTTGACAAAGTTTGCCATTTTTTTCGTTGTCATCCTGTTTTAAACTAACAATTGAAAATGAATACCTCTTGTTACGATTGATATTGTGTATTATTAATAAAATATGCTTATTCGAACTGATAGACACATTAAAACATATTTATTAAGCTCTTTTCAAAAGACCACTGACTGACCTCATGTTTTATTGTAATGCAATGGCTGCCAACAAAACGTGAAATTTGCAGTTACGGCAGTTCTTATCTAAAATGTTTTTTAAATTTCATCACAAACCCTCGTTTGTGCTAAAAATTGTAACATTTTTTTATTTGTCTTATCTATATCTAACTACATGCGTTTGATATAGGTGTTATAAAACAACTTGCATATTACACATTAAAGATTCCGTCGTCCCTGTGCCCTCCCACCTGTGTGCACCGAATTGGTACAGATCTGCAGAGATGAATCACTTTATCGGTATTCATGTAATCAAGCACCCGTTTAGGAAAACCCATCGTTCTATGTTGATAACAACAAAATAAAATAATTAATTAATTTGTAGGGATCGAATTAAATGACGTCCTAAACAGTGTTGGAGTAAGTACCCTTCACACCTATTTAGACAGGCATCTTGCGCGAAAAAGCAATCAATCGTCTGCAACTAAACGAATTAATTTTTATTAGTTGTAATACTTGGCAATTCATTTGGGTAAATGAAATAGCCTAATAGGCTTCGCGGTCAGTAATTGTTCTTTAACTACAGGAAGTGATTTCCATCATACAAACAAAAACCATTCGGATTTGCAAAGGCAAAAAATGTGAAACATGAGTTGGCTCTTATGAAGGTTATGCGTACCTGTAATAATAAAAATAATAAAAAACATTTTACTGTAACGAACTAATTTTACATCATCGGGTTAAAGTTTTGTTTCTTCACCAATATTTGTTTGACATAGCGCCATTATTAGTTTTTTTCAATGATAATCCCAATTTTTCAGCAAAGTTTGATTAAATCTCCGTACCAGTTAACTGATGATGTAAAAAAATAATATTAGTTTATACAATTTAAAAAAAACAAATTTTATTTTAATGACAGTAATCTTAAAATTCCAAATCAAAGTACATCAAAGCAGTACTTGCAAAACTAACAGACTTATCTCTGTATTTAAAATTAGTTTTTATCTTACAAACAAACAGTTATTTATGCTGCAAGTGCATAAAGAGAACTTTTGTTCATCAGAGGAAAAGTTTAGCGCACAGGGCGAAAGCCGCCTGTGAAAAACGTTCCCAAGTGAATAAAAGCTCTCTTCACGTATATCATACAACGTTTTATCCGACACCTCAATATTTAAGTTCAAATATTGAATTTGAATGTGACACTATAGCCCGATGACTAGATTTTAATAAGAATATTACCCAATGTAAGCTGGTGATTGGTTGCTATTATAGCCAGCAGTGGAGCCTTTTTACTTAAAGTATTGAATAAAAATATTTTCTAATTGCAAGTACAGTCCATCAAACGAAAAGGATGCGCAGTGGCACAACTGCCTTCTCAGTCCGGTAGCGCACTTCTTACTTGAACGTCGGTGCACTTCATGCATGACAGTCAGATCTGCACGTGTTTGAAAGATGTCGCGATGGAGTGCGAGAGATGCTGCATCTCTTCTACACCGCAGGTCGTCCATTTTCACCGCCTGCGCAACACACACGCAAGTCTTCGTTTGATGGATTGTAGTTGAAGATACCAAGTAAAAATAAAAAATATTTAGTGCATTGTTCAGCCACTAGTTTGTGGACCGATAGCCGGATATTTTTGTTGATTCGCGGAAAATAATAAAATTCAAAATTTTGAAATTCGTTTTCAAATATGCAGAATAATCTTTGTTTTGAAATGTACTAAGAATTTTGAAAATAATGAATATTTTGATATGATACACTTTCCTTTCTGGGTCGCGACAACTTTTTACATCCTTTACCGGACCGCGGATAAAAAATGTTAGAGAACCACTGATTCAGACCATCATGTACGGTTGTGTGGAGAATGAATGTTACCCTGTGATGAAAATTCCAAATTATTAAATAATATTGTTTTTCTATGAAGTTACTTTTACTCTGAATGGCTCAGTAAATTCTCATTGAGTACAAGAATTTCGCAGCCAATGCTAAAGTAAAGTAAATGTGTTGACTAGTGGGGAAAACCTGAACCTTCTTGGTAGGTTTTATTATTAAGGTTTGTTTTAACTGCTGCATTTATGGCTTTTGGGTTCCAGTTTCAAAATTATTTTGTATAATTTGTTTTAATTTTATGTGTATTTTTCTCAGAAACTTGTTCTATGGGCTATGTACCTTACTACTTTTTTACGTCAGCATTCAACTTCTGAGGAGATCTACGGAAATCTGGAAAAAAACCGGGGTTGTCAATTAAAAAAATTAATGATGATGTCATATGGCAGGGGTGGCGAACGTTCTTACGTTCGCGTGTCGAAAATTTCAAAAACAACATTCCTTGGTGGGCTGACGTGCCCGGTAGGTTCTTAACAGATAGGAAAAACAAACTTTTATTAAGAGAATAGCATTTATTAATTCTAATTACTTCTAACAAATTCTTATTATGTACCACCTCTGGCATGCATGTCATAGGTTCGCAATACCAGTCATAGAGCAAAAGCATTTTTAACATCAGGAAGGGTTTAAAAGTTTCCGTAGTTTCCGAGAAAAATGCAAATAAAGGGTATAATGTTTTTAGCATATACAGTAGGGTTTGTTATGTTCTACGAAACAAGACGTTTTATTGTTTTATGTTTTGTTATGTTTACGGTGCTGATACGGCAACCTGCAACCTGATCATGTATTATTTACAATACAATTTTATGAAGTCAGTTAGTTAAATGATAATTTCGAAAAGTCGCTTTACGAAAACGAATATTGGTTGCGGTATGGTCTTTGTAAACGATGATACCAATGATGTAAGCGTTTTTGTTATTATGTGAAAAATTCATAAAATGGTCCTTTAATTTAAGATTATTTTACATAATTTCCGTTTCTCATTATTCTTCTTCTTTAAGTGCCTTGACCGTTATCAGTCGTTGGCGATCATGTTGGCTACCATATTTGCTATTTTTATTTTGTCAGCCGCAGCTCTAAAAAGTTGTATTGTGGATTGTCCGTACCACTGCCTCAGATTTTTTTAACCATGAGGTTCTTCGTCTTCCTGGGTCTCTTTTGCTGTCTATTCTTCCTTGTATTATGAGGTGAAGCATATCATATTTTTCTTGATGCCTCATAATATGAGCAAAATATTCCAATTTTCTTTTATTCACAGTTTTAACGACCTCCAGTTCTTTATTGATTCTTCGTAATACTTCCTCATTCGTAGTCCTATCTACCCAAGAAATTCTGAGCAGTCTCCGGTAAATCCATATCTCAAAGGCTTTTAGCCGTTTAATTAATACTTCTGTTATTGTCCAGCTTTCTGCTCCATAATACAGTACTGTAAAAACGTATGATCTCTCACCATTCGGATTCTGAGGGTCAAGTTTATATCGCGATTGCATCCCAGATATATTGCTTTTTCTACTTTTTCCAGCTGTATTCCGTTTATTTGAATTCCAATGTCCTGTAGTAATTTGTTCTTACTTACTATCATATGTTTGGTTTTTGTCGTATTAAGTTTTAAGCCGTATTCTGTGCAGGTTCTGCCGACCCTTTCCATAAGTGCCTGCAGATCTTCATTGCTACTTGCGACAATCAAAGTGTATATCTAATATTATTTATCGTCTTCCCATTTACTATAATTCCCTCCTTCACCTCGTGCAGTGCTTCTTTAAATATCTCTTCGGACTATAAGTTGAAGAGAAGAGGCGACAGTATACACCCCTGACGTACTCCTCTTTCTATATATACTGCTTCTGTTAGTTGTTGTCTTACTCTAACCGTGGCTCTTTGGTGCCAATATAGGTTACCAATTATACGTAAGTCTTTCTCATCAATTCCTGGTTTTTTTTTTGAGAATTTGGATCATTTTATTATGACGCACCTTGTCGAAAGCCTTTTCAAAATCGATTAGGCATATATGTAGGGGAGAGTCTGAAAGAGTGGCCATGCAGGAACAGTGGCTACCTTCCCGCCATTTTCTTATTTATAAAGATTAGGTGCTCTCATCTAGCACAGAATGTACCAATAGGACACTGAGTATATTAACAAAGTTTTTCCATTTAAATCTCAAGATTTTTATTTTAAAACAAACTCAAACTGAAATTGTGTACTTGAAGTAAAATACAACAGGCAAGTGAAATAATTGTTAGTGGCTAAATAAAAAAACGTCGAAAGGAACTAGCGTTGACCGCTTATACCTACTACATGTAAATATTTATTGGTATAATAATATTTTGATTGTGTTGGGTAGTTATTGTTTTTTCCTACTTTTTTAAAAAGCATGTAGTTGATGGTACAGTGGCCATGTTAAATGTAGGTACAGTGGCCACTTCTTTGTTATATAGGTCAGTGTACTATTATTTAGTACAATATTTTATTTATTTCAGATATTATTCCCTAGATGTTCCTGATGATTTGTACATTATTTATCTCAACCTGTAAAAATAAGTGACACTACTAGAACAGCAAATCTGTTTTTTCCATTAATTTATCTAGGTATAATGTTTGTTAGCTTTTGACTGGTTTTTTAAATTTAAGTTGCCTTTTTTTTAATACAAACTATTTTTTACAAAATAAATCATTATTCTGTAAATGTCTATGTACTTGTTTTTACTATTCCCGTCTCCTACACAGTAGTGGCCACAGTACCATACTCTAATGGCCACTGTACCATCACTGTAGGTACAGTGGCCACTTTCTCTTTTTTAACCAATTTATCTTAAATTCTTCCAACTCCAAAATCTTTGTTATAATTTTATTTTTTCAGTTCTAGAATGTAATGGTGTAGAAGTAAAAACAGTGTTTATTATCTAATGGCAACAGATTCTATAAAAAAGGGTTAATTCTGGTTGTTATTGATGTTATTATAAAAAGGTAGCCACTGTTCCAGACTCTCCCCTACATCACAGTTGATATCTCGACAACGTTGTATCAGCACTTGCACTTGCACTTTCCTCTATTTTTTGATATATTCTAGCATGGATGACGCGTAAAAATATTTTCAGAAGGTGGCTCATTAAATCTATGGTACGATAGTCTTTACATTTAGTAGCTCTATTTTTCTTTGGGATCGTCATAAAAGTAGATTCTAACCATTCCTTTGGTAATATTTCTCATTATTAGAATGTTTCAATGTTCAATTATTAAATGTAGTCAAAACAAGGCATCATAATTACTATTGCAATATTACCGCATCGTATGGCAGATTGTTAGAATCCGTAATGTAATTTTCTTATAAAGCCGAATGGTTTTTATGTTTTTCCTCTCTAATCGCGTTTTAATCTAATTAACTTGCTTATTGGGAAATCAAATGTTCTCTTTAAATTCAGATAAGATATTCAAATATTCTCTTATAAATCAGATTTATTTTGAAGTTGTTATTAGACCTTCAATTTATTTCAAGATCAAGTCTCCATTCTTAGTATTATGTAGCATATACAAACACGCGGTTTATTTGCAAATTATTTTGTTTGGCTCTTAAATTTCAAAGCTGGTTTTACAATTACTAATGACATTACCATAAACGCGTTTAAAATTTTATATGTACTTTTCTAAAAACGTCGGTCAAAATTAATAAAAATTCCGACTTTCTTTAATCAAAAAAATTCAGTAAAATTTTTTGTTCCAAATGCTATCAGAAATGCACTGGCCAAGTTTGGTACAGGGTTATAAGACACCCTGTATATTCATGTGTTTTCAAGACATTTCTTTAGATTTTTTTAGTTTATTCATAATAATATGGAAATGCTGTTATACTCTTTTTGTAAAGAATGACTTTCTTTGCTATAAAATCAATAACAAAAAGGTTTTTCTTCTTGTAACCCCTGTTTACATATATAAATTACTGTAAGCTTAAAAAACTTTTAAAACTGCATTAAAATAATGAAAATCTAGTAAAAAAGTCTAGTAAAATCGAAACTGACTGCTTTCGGATTAAGATAGTTTTTAGAAGTACCCACCACCTTGTTTAAGCTTTCGCATTCGTTGCTTGGCCTGACGTAAGTTAGAGGTATTACAGATCATAGTTGCATGAAAGCGTTTAAATATTGTTCTGCTTTGACCGGCGGTACTTAACCAGTTTCTTAAGTATTTCGGTATTTTAACTAAATACGATAGATCCTTCTATTCGTAGGCGGTCTCGGTAATTTAATCGGCTTTGAAACAGCGACCCACCAAGGGGACTTCTGTCGGTGTTTCCTTTTATTTTTCAAAATTCTGTTTTACAATAAAAGAAAAATTGATAAAAGAGAATTCAATAAAGCAAGAAGCATCGCGAGACTGCCCCGCACTGTGCATACAAAGCTTAAAAAGCATCATATGCGCCAGTCACGGTCGTAAATTTCCGATAGGACGAAGAATTCGTTGAGTCCATTATAATGTTTAAAAAGTTTTGATTTTCGGCGTTTTGGACATTACCGAATTTGAAGCCGTATATCGAAAATCATTTTAGAATTTTTCGTAGTTGAAAATTCTAATCGTTTAAGCAACAGCTTTTAAAACAATGGATTGGATGATTGGGTATAATACTGTAATCTCAATAAGAGGAGATTGTAGTGATCAAGGTTTCATTTGAGCACACGGAAACTAAATTCTTTTTATTCCCTTAACACTTTTATAACCAATATTCTAATAAATTAACAAAACATGTTAAAACTTTATTAAAGAAATTTATTTAAGAAAACGCTCTATGCATTGTAGTAATTATGTTTAAATTGAGGTTCAAAAGGGTTAAACGATGTAAGAAAGCATTTTAGAAATTCAAAGTTACACTCGCTACTATTAAATTCCACATAGTTTCTAAATGATAACGTTAAACGTTTAAATTTAGGTATACATTAGGGTATTCTAATGTTCCCACTGCAGTTTCTAGCGATGGTAAGTTTCAGGGTGTATGTCTGAAGAAATAATGAGATCGTCGACGTTCAGTTAAGAAAACTATTGAATCTAGAGATGCTCGTGAAACACCTTATTAAATAGTTTTACGAAAAACCGTTGTGTTTAAAAGTTAAAAAAAAATTTTAAAAATGCTTTACATATTGTCATGATATTTGACGTATAAAAAAGGTAATTCACCCACTCTATAGGTTTAAGTAACCGACACGTTAGATTGGTTGCATATCTACAATTTCAAAATTATAATTTTGAGTTATTTGTCTTTTATCAAGTTGAATATGGTTAATTATAATTAACATGCACACTGGTACACTACAGTCAGATAAAGGATATCTGTAAAATAGAATTTCGTATATCTTCCTTTTCCATTAACGATGTGGGAGATAATTATTTAATTTTGCATTTAATATCAGTTTAGGCCGAAATTAATGTAAGATTTAACCTAAAACAGACAAGGGGTATTGTTATAGGGAGGTATACAAGCATTTACTACCTTGCCTGATCAATTAATAAAAGAAAAATGAGTTTTCAGTTAACGAGATATTACAATTGTACTAAATTTCTTCTATTTTAAAATTTTACAGCTCGTGGGTAAATAATTTTTGTGGTAAATTGTAAAGCTGCTTCATTACCACATAATTGTAACTATCTTAGTTGTAGGGACTGCTTTTTATGAATGATATCAGTTATACAACATATAATTATGTTGCGATTTTGGATCGTGCATTGAACTACTGTAATTGGTTGGAATTTTCATGTTGTTGATGTCTGAAATTATGCAAATAATGTTTGTTAGTATACAATGTTTAAATCTGTGAAGATAGAAAAGTGTGAAATCGTATTTTTATGTAAAGTTATAAGTATAAGTTGTTGTATCGACATTCAATGTAGGCCTTGTTGTGTAATAAAGACATAAGTGTTATATACCATTATATTGGTAACTTTTTATTTTTAAGTTTATTTAATCAGTTTTTGTGACAATTAAAATGTATAGGCAATAGCTTAATTTGGTTATGCTAAATTGACTTGTTAAATGTTTCATGCAAAAATGTATCACCTTCTTTTGTTTCGACAAAAAGATATGTAAAACCGGTCATTTTTGTAACAAATTCTCTTCTAAATTTTATCCGTCAAGAAGCCCATATCTGTCGTAGAAAAAATAAATTTATGGTTGTGTTAAGTTAAAAAAATGTAAACAAAGCAAATGTCAGAATTTTGAGGTTATTGTTACGTTTGTGAAACGCCAAAGTCTTTAAAAGTTTAAGAAAGTTCAGTAAATATAAGTTTTTTTAGCAAGTGCTTTAAATTAATTAATTTATTTTGCGATGAAAATTTTATATTTTGATATAAAGAAAAAATTATCAATTTTTTATGACTGAATCTTATAAATGGATGTAGACCCTAATTATAAAATTAATTTACTTGCTACTAATACACAAATAAATGGATTTAGATTTCAACTGGATAAAGCCCTTTATATGGTAATATTTGGAAGATGCCAATAACATACTTTATTGATTTCATTGTCGAGACGAATGAAAGCAGACGGAGGGATATTTGGGAATTTATAACAATACAGTTGGCAAGTTTGTGATGGAAATATTAAAAAAAATAAATATATATAAACGTGAGTTTTTCAACAGTATCTAGATTTGTTTGTAGTAAGTAAGAAATATGATGAAGCCAAAAGTATTAATCCCCAAATAAAGCATATTAAACTATTTTAGAATTATTTAATATAAAAAAAATTTGGTATCTAGTTTAAATTTCCTTTTGTTTCATATTTTGTATTAATTAAAATTATAAGACAAACATGTGTGGTTATTGTTGAATGATTGCTTTTATATCTGTTTTATATTACTGTGTTCCTAGATAAATTATAATTTAGTGTCCTATTGAAGCGACTCGCCTGAGAGTCTCAATTTGTAGAAAGTTAGACTTTTCACAACAATGTTATTTAACCGGAACAATTATTTTAATTAAAGGTAAGAAAGTAGTTAGTTGTGTTTTATGCATCTTTATTACGTGTACCCCCTGTGTCTGTCAATAAAAATTGTATAACAATATGTTCGGCTTGTCAAGCCTTTATCAAGAGCTTGCAAGAAGCAGACGGCTTATTACTAGTTATAGAAGCAATCTGCTTCTCGCGAGCTCTTGGTAAAGGGTAACTTACCTTTGGAAACATAAAATTATAAAATATTAAATCTATTGAAGCTTTTCTTCACAAATGTTTATTTTCGAGAAAATAAACAACTAAAAATCTCTGAGTTTATATTCCTGAATTTTAAAATTTCAGTTTACCGCTGTGATTACAGTAGCTTCACCAGTTTACGTAAAATAATTTAAAAGGAATTTAAATAATTCTTAAGTTACCGTATAGTAAATCTTCAATAAACAATAAATAACACATAATTAGATTTAAGAAGATGTAACAACTGTAAAAGGTAGAATCCTCACATAATCCATTCGCAATGATTAAGAGTAAACGGTTTATAAACAGTATATAACGTAATCATTTATTTATCTTCCTACAATAACTTCACATTCTAGAAAACAAATTACTACCTTAATTATTGTTAACAGTATTTACAAACGCAATTATAACCATAAACACTGTGGCATGTTTAATTTAATGGGAACATTTGCATGTGACTAAATACATACCGTGTAAATATTTGCATGGTTATAAAGATCACCGTCTAATCTGAACAGAAAGTAAAAGGTTAAAAATACCTAATGTAGAATTTATACATAAAGATTTTATTAATGTTGTGTCGCTGAAAGGCAGTTGTTTCTAGACGGTTTTGGTCTGGTATTAATTATCTCTTTAATGACGGTGTTGTGCAGAGAAACATTAAAAAGTTGAAACATAAATTGAAATCCATAGTAAATAAAAAAAATTCTCTTTGTATCGCTAAGTGTCTCCCCCCACCCCAATACAATTTTTCAATCAAGTCACTTCAAATCTCTACCAATTTGTTGCCAATGCGCGCTCTTAGACCTGTACATTTCCATACATCCAGGAAATCTTCCAAGTGTCAAACGAGTGAATAACTGACTACGGTTAAAAGTACTTGTATCCTACTGCGTTATGTTTTAACACTTTTCTAAGGGATTTTAAACGAATGTCAGGTGGTCTAAATCAGCGAGCAAAGCATCAGTAGGAGAAACAACACTGATGCTCATAGACTCATAATTTAACAAGCTTCAAAAGTTGTGGAAGACTGAAAATAAGAATGGCAAAAGCTAGTGATGAGTCTTCTAGCAATTGAGACATGTGAAAAATGCATGTTCTCTGGCGAAAAGAATTTTATTAAAACTAATTATGGTAAAATGATTTTCATGTAGGTTTGGAGGTTATAATTGACAAACTGCATCCCATGGGTAAAAGGTACCATCTCCTAAACACCTACCGTATATCGACGTTATTTTAATAGTCACTACATGACTACATCTAATGAACCATGCCATGCTAGTTGATCAAGCGTGGTCTTTAATAATGGACAAATTAAAATGGCATTTTACGTATTTGACATATTAGAGATTTGAACTTTCAGTATAAGAATTTTGTAGAAAAACCGTTTTAAACTAAACGTGGATTTGATTAAATTCAATACAGATAAAAATAATTAACCATTTCGAGCTTCTTTTGCCCCAATATCGTAATGGTGTGCGGTACTCTGATTCACCAGCATTGGATTAGATGTAGTGACTCTACATTACGTTAATTTCTGTTAAACAAACAGAATACAACCTTAAAACCGCAATGACGATCTATTGTGCCCTTAGTCTATCCTCATCAGAGGTATTTCACTCCTGGCTTGGTTTATACGTAATATTTACTGTGCCCCTAGATGTTATACAGGGTGATTCAGAAATAAAGGTAATCCTTTAAATGGTAGGTAGAGGGGAGGCAGTCGAGCTAATTTACCTGGACAAGTATAGGTCAAAAACGAATAGTTTTCCAGAAAATGAATTTTAAAGTTTAATGAATTTTCGATCCAAAATGATCCTAGGTCAGGGCCGCATCCAAAATTCAATAAAACTTTAAAATTTAAATTTTTGGTAAACTTCATTTTTGACCTATACTTGTCAAGGTAAATTAGCTCTACTGCTTCCTCTCTTCCTACCATTTAAAGGATTACCTTTATTTCTGAATCACCCTGTATATTCACTTCAACTTGCTTTCACTTAACAGTCACTTGAAATAAAAATCTTCCGTTGTGACTAATTTTTCTATGTAAAGTATGTGTATGTTATATCGTGGAGGAGTATGGAAGGATGCTGTGGAACTTTTAAATATACTGGAAAGTCTGCATTATGACGATGAATATCTTAGCAATCTGATCTTAGCAAGTAAATGAAGCCGATTGTCAGGTTACATTCCAGTTACTTTTAGACTAATGTGCATATTGGTAAACCAGCTCAGATACACACAGTTCTTTACGAAACACATTTGAGGATATACATAGATCCCTCCATTAGAAAGACAATAAATTGATCAAAAGCTGCGTTCGGTTTTCCAACTCTTTTGCTCTGAAAGCTCTACTGCTATAGTTACAATTATTTACAACAATAGATACTAGAAATCGAACTCTTCAAGTAAATAGATCTGCAATACCAAACGAGGCGAAAATAAAACTTCTAATAAGTCATCTGCATGACAAGCTTATCCAATCTGTTCAACCATTATACAAAGATTTTCGCTTCATGAGACTATGATACTATATAATGAGCATCATAGAATGAAGCAATTTATTCGTTATAGGCCAATGGTTCTAGTTACAATTTCTGGTGTTTGTCAACTTTTGATGGATATTTAGTAAGATGTGTTGCAGACTGTGTTAGAAGTAATTTCTCGGTATCAGTGTAACTGAGAAATACTACAAAAATTCTATTCGCCAAAGCATTGTTTTGTGAATACCTACTTCAATTTTTTGCGGCTATAAGAAACTCTGCAGCAAAATAATATCGTCTGTGTGAACACAATCAGAAGAGGTAGGATGAAGAACAGTGGCGGTTGCTGCATACGTCAAACTCGGGGCACACGACAAACTAGTGTATCGCTATCATTTTCGTACGCACATATTAAAGCAGTATATCATCATGTGTTGCACTACGAGTTCCCCGGGTTTACGTATGCAGCGACCGCCACTGATGAAGAGCACCAATTCCTGACTTAAAGAACTAATAAAGAGTTTTCAATGGAGCTGCAGATGAAACAGCTAGTTCTTTGACCTTGAAACCGATATTACTGTATACTAGCCGAGCCATTTTATTTAATAACGGGTGTTCATTTAAATTCGTAATCTAGCAACCTTTGGAATTTTAATGAAAGAAGGCAGAGCGACAGATATAATACGTCGCAGATTGAGACAGGCAATAATCCAAAGGTTGCTAGATTACGAATTTAAATGAACACCCATTATATCACACGTTAATAAATAATGGTAACCTTAAAGGACTACACTCTTTGAATATAGATTATGCTGGTCCAGTAGGCAGTGACAAAATTCTTTATTTTTATTACCAGGCTCTAGCGTTTACACTTTGTTTTACTAATAAGATTGTTATTGTATATCGTCTTTACCTCATTCTCAAATTCAATATTGAGAAAACTCATAACGCTTAGTTTAGTTAAATGACAGCCGGTAAATCTCGATCGGTAGATCGCAACTTCTTTTGGCAAACTCTTGACAGAAAATATGCTGGACGCTTTATTCATTATTTAATTTAATGTGATATGAAAATGACACATTACTTAATATGATTAAAACAATCATAGATATTTTTGAATTGGCGAGAGAGAATATGTAAAATAAATAAAACTCTTTGTATAATAAATTACTGTCCTAACACCGAAGTTTTAGTCAAAAGGGCAAGGAGAAATATACGAACAAAAATTCAGGTTTGGGTGAGAGATTAATAGATACCGAGTCTATACAGGAAAAACACACTGACAAAACATTTACCATGCCCGCTAACATAAACTACGCTACGTCCCCCAGATCCAGCCATTACACTTTTTTGCTCTATGCCGAGTCCAATCATATAGATGGTTTTGGGGTGGGACTTACGGGGACCGACTTTATAAAAGGACAAACACACTGACTAATAAATTCTGGATTTTATGTAACGAATACATCGAAGCATACTAAAGAAGTTGCTGAAAATGTTTAAACAATTTATAAGCTAAATACTTAATATTTTTGTGTAATAATCTTTTCTAAACACCCACTTAGGGTAAACTGAGCGTTTTAGAACAAAAATTTAAAAATTTTTGCTAAATTCTTGTAAACAGTCGATGAACAAGATTTTGACGGTTAGACACGCAATGATGTCAACCGATAACTAAGAGAAGGAAACAATCTGTTTCTGGACTCTAGAGAGAGAGAGGTGTAGAAAATTAATAATACCGGACGGATGCACAATGGCTATTTTCTCATCAAGTACGCTGTCACGTTAATTTTTAGGCTCGAGACCGAGATTCTTAAAGCACAACGAGTAAGTGAAATATTTTAAAAGAGGCCAAGAGCTTTAAAATTGACAGTTCACGCGATCGAACAATATCTTTTGTATTCGCTATGTGCATGGCGACTCGTGGCGACCTCTGGTCGTAGACTGAGAAATAACGACGGAAACCACAACACTGGCGTTTATGGACGGATATCGAAAGTGTGAAATAAATCAAATATAAAGACTATTTTTTGTTTACTTTTTACATGAACGTTTACAGTATTTATTTTTATGCGATTGAGAAGAATAAGCATGTAAGTAAATTGTATTTACTATACATATTTTCATGTTATTATTCGACTTTTTGGGGTTATGTCCATATATGCACATTTGAAAATTCAATAAATGGTAAAAAATGATACAAACTTGCACTTGCTATTTGAACCATTATTTTTGCAATTCACTACGCAACAAGTATTCCCACCCATTACATTTGCAAAGTTTACTGAAAGCGTCCGTCATTATTGCTCTATTGCTCCACCTAGCGCGCTTCGGGCGATTATCCCATCCCCTCCAAGCCGACGCACATAGCGAATACGTTTACTCAAAATTGTAAAAAGCATATAGGATTGTGAATTTTGAGGTTAAGGTTAATTTTGAGGTTGCCATTTGCCCGGCATCGGCATCGTCACAAAAACATGCATTCTTTGTACTAATTAAACAAATAACTATAGTTATATACCACTTTCTCGTTTATGTATCTGACAAAACGAATACAAAAAAACAATGTCTATAATATTTATGTTACCATGAAAACTAAGCAACTTTTCAAAACGAGTAACCAATCAAACTACATTCCATTCGCGCGCAGGAAGAGCAACTGTTAGGGTCTTTTGATTTGTAATGTTTTTAAGCATTTAAAATTAGCCATTTGAAACTTTTCGTTATTTTTTTGAAGTTGGCATTAGCATGGAGTTTGAAAATTTGAAAAACAAATGCTAATCAAACGTCAAACGAAATAAATCATGGTAAACTTTATATTTGTTTTGATGCTTGTTGATATTGACGTGCAGAACATAATATATATTATGTAATTAGGAGATCAGGCGATACTTTAAATCCAAGAAGATGTATAACGCCGAGGCGCCAGCCGAGGCGTTATAACATCTTCAAGGATTTAAAAAAGCTTGATCTCCGTATTGCATAAGTTGTTTTATTTTATTTCGTATTTCAATCCTAATTTCTCCCTTTTAAAATCCATCCGAATTTATTGCATAAAGAAGCAAGTTGCCTTGTCTGTGTCATCATACGCGTAACTAAGGAGATAAAAAGCATGCATGCATGTGGCTATAATGCAACATCAAATTATTTACGTTGCCAACAACAACAGAGATCAAGAACGTCTTGAACTCCGGCGTCATTGACAACGGAGATCAAGATATACTTTATATTACTAATTGTGGTATATAAACAATAGGGAGAAGAAGTGCATACGTCATACCGTGCCTGACGTCATAATTCTTTCCTCGCAACGCGCATGTTCGCATCGCTCTACTTCGCTGTAAACCGTTTGTTTGACAGTTTTGACACTGTTGACAGTTGGAAGAGAAAACATGACGCTACTTTGTGAGGTTAAAATAATAGATAGGTACTATCACAAATAAAATATTGAAACAACAATGGGTGAAAGCCATTGGGTAAGTGTTTTTATAGCTTGTAAACATCCTTTTTAACACTATCAATAATCAGAAATGAAAATATAATGTGCCTTATTGAAGTACATGCGCGTTGCGAGGAAAGAATTATGACGTCAGGCACGGTATGACGTATGCACTTCTTCTCCCTATTGTTTGAAATACGAAATGAAATAAAATATTTGAATTAATTGTAATTAAGACGCGCCAATAACTATAGATGGCGTTCTACACTAACAAAGTTAGACAAAATCACGTCGATATGCGATAGGGATCGTGCATACAACCAATGAGATGCATACTTTAGTTGTAACATAACCTTAAAAGTTTCCACTATGACAATTATTATACAGCCCAACACACATTTTGGTGCCAGGGTTTTTGTAACTGTTTCTATGTAAGTTTTGGGTGCAGAATCCAAAACTGTCCTCAAATTTGGTCTATCAGATCTAGTTTTTGAGATACTGTATATTGGCATTTTTTTAGAAAGAAATAGTCTAATTTTGCTCTCCTTGAATCATAACATTTCTTAAAGGCCAATTTCTGTTAACCCAGTGCTGATCCTTAGCTCTACTGTCCCAAAGACATAAAAAACAAGGATATTTTGTATATCCACTTTGCTGCCCAAGCAGGAAGTTCACAATTTTTAGGTCGACACAAATCACCCACTGATGTTCTTCGTACTTAATTTTTTTCAGGACTAGTGATCATGCCTCATATTCCTCCTACATGCTGGTAGAATGACCAATGGGTATTGAGCCATATTTATTACCATTGTGTAAAAGCACACATTTCAAACTACGTCTTGAACTGTCTATAAAAAGGTGCCATTCGTCTGGTGTGTATTCCGACAAACCCATTTTTTGTAAAAGTCCTCTTATATCGTTACAGAATACCAGGTTATTTTCCTCAGAGTAAATGGGCAGCAGATCCTTATCTCTTTTACGATAAAATGTAATATTGGTACCTGCCTGAAGTAGACTCTCCTCATTTAATCTGGAAGCGAGTAATTCAGAAGATTCCTTTGAAAGATTCAGGTCTCTAGCGAGATCGTTCAGTTCTTGTCGATTGAAACGTTGGGGACTTGCTAAATCTGCTTCAAAATCACTGTCGTTTTCTGATTCCATACATTGAATTTCATCAAACGTGGATAGTTCTGCATCATCTTCCGGGAACGTAGGCAGACTGCTGAATGATGGAATGGGTATTTCTTCACTATGCAGTACAGGCCTCTTTGCTGAATCTAGATCAGGATATGTCCATTTCTGTCTATTGTTCCGATTGATTCCTTTGATATTTATGAGACAAAAATAGCAGTCATCGTGATGGTTTCTTGGTTCTCTCCAAACCATTGGTACCCCAAACTTTAGGCATTTTCTCTTTCCAATTGTCCACTGACGCAAATGTTCAACACATGTTTTACATACGAAATGTGGAGCCCAAGATTTATCCTGGTCTCCCAAGTGAACACCAAAATAGGCCAGATAACTTCTTTTCACAAAGCCTAAATAGGTTTTCTACTTTCTTTAAAAGTGTACTCGCCACATACATAGCAAAAAACGTCTGGATAATTCACACAACTACGTTTGCTTCTGAATGCCATGGTTTTAATTAAATGTTTTATTACTGAACAATACAAACTGATACCACAACTTCACCTACGTAAACTAAATAGGTAAATGTACTTCGTAAAGCAGAGATACGAGTTAATATAGCTGCGTGTTAATTAGGTTTTGATGGGGGGTAACTATAAGAATGTTCCATTTTACACTAATGAATAATACCAAGTAACGCAAACAGGCTAATTTGATTCTAATTTCTTTATATAAACTGTACCTCGTAAAGCAGAGATATATATACGAGATAATACGACGTATTAATTAGTTTCTTATTGGTGTATAGGAATGTCGGGTTTTACAGTAATGAATAATACCAAGTAACTCAAACTAGCTCATTAGATTTTAATTATTTAGGTATGAAATTTCACTTTTGGCATCTAAAGATATCACTATTTCAATATTTTTGCGTTTTATCAGAACTAATATCAATTAGCCCGTATCTCAAAAACTGGAGCTGCTATGAAAAAAAGCCAGGTATTTTTGGAATCAGCACATCAAAAATATTCAAAATCAGTTCTTACTTTTCCGGCAGCAAGACAAAAATTTTATTTTGTTGGGCTGTGTTTTTTTTCTACCGCATAATAATAAATTTAATAAAATTCTGCTACAATGCAGGTCAATCTTTGGCGCGTCTAAAGTCAACTGGAGTACCTTCTATTGTCTGTGTAGTACAAGTCTGGTCATGGGCGCCATTTTGTGTCAGCGGGAAGTTTAAAGTTAGTGTTTTTAGACTTATCGCGCGACCCTGCTGTTGGCGACGCCTCATTCTTGCTGTTTACGAAATGTCAAACGTCAATTAGCTTATGTTCTCGTTTCAAAAATATTAAAATTATTATACATTAATGTATTGCGTTATTACGGATGTAACTCTAAAAAGAATTGTTTTTTATTGATGAAAGCAGGAATTAATAAAAAGCAACGGAGATTAAAGACCACAAACCACCTTTAAACAGAAAAATGAGGAAATAACAAATATGTCACAAATTGATAGTTGATATTTCGTAATAGCAAGAATGCAGTGCCGCCAACATAAGGATCGTCTGCTAAGTCTAAAAACCCCAAATTTAAATTTCCCGCCGACACAAAATGGCGCCCATGACCATACTTGTACTACATAGACAATAGAAAGTACTCCAGTTGACTTTATGGCGCGTCCAAAGTCCGTAAATATCTAAGCAAGCTGGCACTTGTTATAGGCTTTCATCATTTTAACATTAGACAAAAGTTTGGCAGAAAACAACATAACTTAGAAAATATTTTTCATGAGCTAGTTGCATGATTCACACTACAACAATTTTGCATTTGTTACACGATTTCCAAGTATTCTTTTACACTAGAAAAATCACTAAATGTGGTTGTTTTGGTTATGACCGGGTGCGAATAGATTATAACATCCTCTTTTATTGGTTTAACGTTTGGTCCTTAACTTTGAGAGACTTGTTTTCTTATATGATTTATTCTTATTACATTAGAATATAGTGTAATTATTTCTAGATTTGGTATTACTCGTTCAATTTCAAAATTTGTTTCCGTATATAAAAGTCATCATCAAATCAGAGTGATTTATAGCTAATTTAAAGCGTCCCATTATATTATGTGCATTTTACCCGTCGTAATAAATTACAACACATTTCCACCAGTTAATGGAATATTAGCTCTCCCACTGTAATAAAACACTAATTAAAAGCATTAATGTAATAAACAACAAATTACAGGAAGTCACTCTATAGCCGAAGCAATAATAATAGTTAAGTCGCAAAGCCTGTACAAATAAATTCCGATCTTTCCAGAAGATATTTTAACAAGACTTTCTAGGTAATGTCTAATAGTACAGTGCTTTTTATTGTTGTCAAGTTCATTTCCTGCGTGGTAGTAGATATACATAGATTTCTTACGTACCGGTTAACGGTACGGCACACCAGGTGAGGTAGGTAAATGTGGCCCAGAAGCGAAGTTGATCTGCAAACAATATTGTGTTGTTGTTCTTGTTGCTCTATTCACCGTTTCTATTAGTAATAGTGTGATCAGTTAAACTATTGCCACGGTGGCCTAGTGCATTTCCTGTAAAGTAACTGCAAATGCGACATATGCAATGCAATATTGCGCTTTTACAGAGATTTAACTGGCTACGAGATGCCTTTAATAGAACGCAATCAAACGACAACAACGTCGAGTTAAGCTGAGGAGGCACTTGAACTATTCTATAAATTGAACTAGTTTCAAGTTCAGCTCCATCAATCTAGATTAAATGGTACAGATCTTAGATATATATGGATGGCGGTCTGATGAGAAATTTGTTTTTGTAACTGTCTGATACAAAATAGAAATTTGAGGTTAGGATTCTGATCGTAATTAATTTGTTATTTTTTTAAAGTAATTTCAAGTTCAACTTAAAAAAATAAATAAACATTAAAGTCGTTGCAGTACATATCCGTTTCTAAATAGTACGAAAACAAACAATTAATACCTTTTAGCATACATTAGGAATTAAAATTTATGGTTAGTGGTGCGCGATTTGCATTGGTAAGCACTTTTAATTAGAATAGAACAGTTAGAATGCGCAGTTTTATTTGCACCTATTTCTGTCTTATTTGAACAAAATGATTAGATTACTTCTAATTAATATTAAAGTCAATTAAGTCTCCAAGTTTATATGTAATACTCCTAGTTGGGAGTTACCGAAGGGACCATCCCAGTATCACTACATTTTATAGACTACCTATAAACTGGCGCAAATAATAACACTAAAAATGATATGATTATGAAATATACTATTAACATCATAGGCCAGTAAAATAGCATCCGTTGGTGGAAATAAATGTTGGAAAGCGGGAGATCGATTCGATCGCTTCGTTTGACATCAAATATAAGTATCCTAGGTTTGCACGGTCCCTCGACTCGAGCTTACCTGAGGGCATCAAAAGAACCACGAAATCTTCGGAGCTTTATAGTTTTTCGCTTATAACTACAAAGCGGTGCTTTCCAACGAAAACTTCACTATTACAAGAATTAAAGACCGTTAACTTCTGCGTCGGACGAGTATCCAACACTTTAAATTCGGTCTAGTGGTAGACGGTCGAGAAACGACAATTTTACAAATTTTAGATTTTCCGTCAGACCGGACGACCAGAAGCTTTCCGTAGTCCGACATGTGAGCAATACAATCATTTTTACCGCAGGTCTCTAGGATCAACCGTTCTTGAGATATTAAGATTTACGTTTACATAAAAAAACTGCAAGCAACGTCGTGCACCACAAAACAAATATGGCTGCCATATTTCAATCAAATGGAATAAAAATAAAATGACAGTGGTTTTTAGATACCAATACTTAGGGGTGATAACACACAAAAAATTATCGTTTTTCGAAATGATCGAGCGACCAGTACTGCACTTCTTCATATGGATTTATCCTAATTGCTATGATGGTGGATGACAAAAAAATGGCCATTAATTTAATCCGGCAACCTCTATAATATCAAAGCTTAGATATTTCTCGACTTATATTAACAATCTGAATGAGTCCAACGGGTTTTTTTATACGGAAAGCCTCTGGGCGTCCGGTCTGACGGAAAATTGAAAATTTGTAAAATTGTCGTTTCTCGACCGTCGATTTCGACCATACCACTGGACCGAATTTAAAGTGTTGGATACTCGTCCGACGCAGAAGTTAACGGTCTTTAATTCTTGTAATAGTGAAGTTTTCGTTGTAAAGCACCGCTTTCGAGTTATAAGCGAAATACTAAGAAAGGACCGAAGATTTCGTGGTTCTTTTGATGCCCTCAGGTAAGCTCAAGTCGAGGGACCGTGCAAACCTAGGATACTTATATTTGTCGTCAAACGAAGCGATCGAAACCCTTTCCCGCTTTCCAACATTTATTTCCACCAATGGTCCACATCGGGTCTAATTTTACTGACCTATCAACATTATGCCAAACTATGTATAGTAACCAGTGGCGGCTCGTCGGGGTGGGTAATGTCCACCCTGACGTTAAACAACTGATTAATAGAAATAACTCTTTAAAATAATTAAAAAGAATTAAAATTTCTAAGATTAAATTAGTAGATTAATAATATTTAATAACCTCTTAAACAGCTTTTACCCCAGAATTTTTTCCATACGTTCAGTAGTACGAGAAAATTCGAATGTATTGTATCACTTCAACGCAACGCAATGGGCAAACCCGCTGCATCGCCGTAAAAAAAGACATACGTTCCGTTTTTAGTTAATGTAAATACAGAAAAGAACGCTCGGTGCAATTATCATGGCATGTCTGGTCGAGGGACGTGCCTTCTAGAATTCTGACTTCTAAACAAGCTGGATAAAAAAATAGAGTGCTTGAGTTTGTATTTATTTGTCTGAAGATATAAAACTATTGCCAAATAGTCGCAAAGTTCTCTCCATATTTGATAAAAATTCTCTTCAAACTACCAATACATTGAAATTCTATGGTGTTTTTGGGAGCAGTCTCAATTTAAGAAAATCGTCTCGTTCTTCCGCGTCTATATACAATTCCCAGCAGTATGAGCTACTTGAACATTTTAGGCATAATTCACGCCTACTACTCATTTCTCTATCCAGGTTGGAGAAGACCATCTAACACACAGACACAAACTATATAGTTTGTATCTACAACTGTACAGTTGTAGTAGTCAGAAATAGTTCCAGGGTTGAATTAGACCGCCGCGTTCAAACTCTTCTAAAATATCTTCATGTTGAATATTCTTCAGGCGTTAAAAAAGGCAAAAACATTTTAGATTCGAGCTTGGTTTCTCTACAAGGCATCAAATCCATTCAACTTATCTGATATGCCATGGACTGAACATATTTAGTATAACTCAGCTAGTCAGCGTTTATAGGATCGAACAACAATATCGAACAAACTGCAATAGCAGTTTGTGGTTACTTACTAGTTTCAGTAGCCAAGAGAACGACAATGATGAATAATGATACCGTTGGAATATACAGTGTGTTTCACTTAACTTTCGTATAAATCTAATGTGTGATGGTACTCCTCAATAGGAATAAAAAAATCTTCATGTCATTTTTGCGTTGCTAAAATGGCCAACTTTTGAGGACTGCTGGAAATAAAAGTCAAAATAAACTGTGGCATCACCTAACATCAGCTGCATCAATGTATAAGATGTCACGTAGAAAATGCAGTTAGGTACATCCAGTCCCAACTGTGATTCTTAAACTAGCGACCACCAACTCACTTTTCAAAAACAATTTTTTCTCGGTTATTATGAAAGCACTAATGATATTAAACTTTTTTTTGTTGCATTTTATGTGTACTATCACCTGTTCGAAGGATACGAATCTTAATGAAACACCCTGTATAATACTTCCATTTATTGTCATCTTTGTTTTATTTCTGTGCGTTGTTCTGTCATAATAAGTTGACAAAAGAAACGTTACAAAAGGAAAAAAATGTCACTAGTGCAGTTCATCTGCAAGTCGGCTGCAGATGCACGTTGGGCCTACGTAATAATAATAAGCGGCCCCTCCCTCCCGCACAAGCTTTATAGCTTCTAGGGGCTGGTATCCAGTTATAGGTTAAAGAAATTATTATTGTTAAAAAATATAGCAAGACAAGCCTGGCGATACATAAATCAACAACAGATATATAAGAAAATTAAATAACAACAATACAAGAAATAATGAAGCTTATAACATCACAGTTTTTAATTCTGCTATTCTTTTAGGCCTTCACCAAATCGAGGTAATTTCTGGCAAACATAAATGACATGAGCATCACATACAATTCATGATCTGTGTTTGTAAACCAAGTCACCAGTGCTATCCCATCATTACATCGGAATCATATTGTTGCAAATTCGGTTACGTTTTGTTTATATGGTGTGTTATATGTTTAGAAAAGATCATAATATATTGTAGTCTGTTTTCAGGCCATGGTAACAATAAACTATGCCTACTCGGACTATTGCTAAGGTCGGGCAGAACCAGTGCCCGCTCGACAGTGAAGACACTTCGCCAACGCATCTTTGGCGCCTGCGAGACTATTCGAAACACAACCGGAATCTTTGAAAGAGTGAGGAAGTCCATGATCAGAAGTGCCCATGCCTACATGGGAGAAATTTTGAGCACTTATTGCAAATTTTGAACGTTGATTTCATTGCTAATAAATGTTCACATAAAACATTTGTTCGGTGATACCCTGCAAACTAAGCGTTTGCGGATAAATGTCCATATGAATTTTTTGTAGGAAGTTTCCAAAGTTTCATGTCAACTCGAGTTCTTTATAAAAATGAAATTATCTCGAAAACGGTTAGGGTCATCGACTTTTAACAAGACTAACTTTTTTTGGTATTTTTGCATGTTAAAGATTATATTGTCAAAAATAAGAAAAAAAATAATGTAGAAGGTTAGTAGAAAACTGTACCTGATCCTCCCACTTGAGACGCCTCTGGTGCACTTATTAAAACGAAACCAGACTATAATCTGCCACCGTGATGAGTAAGTAATGAGTAAATTGTTTCGGTGTAGAGAACTCGCTACAAAGTATGGGCAAGCATTTTAGATACACCCTGATAATATAATGGCAATTATGACAAATCCTAGATACTTAACAAAATTCCGGCGATTTGGTGTGCAAGTGTTCAGTATTACCGGGGGGTGGGGGGGGGGCTTCTTAAAATGACCTCCGTAATATGTCTAGAAAATCTGTCTGTAGGTACGTACCCTGAGAACATCTTCTTGTTAAGTGAAACTATTTATGATTTTTATAAAAATATTAGGTGGGTTGTAATTTTTAATAGCTATTGTAGTAAAATATATCGTGGGGCAGTGATGTCAGACTCAAGCCGCTGTCGTTCCTTCCCCTGATCAGCTGTAGCTCCTGCCATGCCCTCGACGAGCTGCCTTCGGCAGCACTCGACCGACAGCGACAACGTTCGTTGAAGTACTTGCATTATCTTATCTCTCGCACGGAATTTTAAAAACCATTATAACTCAACAAATTACTTATGTTATAAAATTGAAAAAGAAGTAGAAAAATGAAATAAAATCAAAATTACAAAAGCTATTTACATTTAATATTAATTGCTATTTTCTATTTATGTATATTTAAACATTATTAAGAATTAACCGCCGTTGGCCGGTGCGGCCTAAGGGAGCGGAGTGGGAGCCTCAGCTGGTCAGGGGAAGCAACGGCAGCGGCTTGATTCTGACATGACTGCCGTGGGGAAAAACTGACTATATAAAATAACACTTAAGAAAAATTTGTTTTTGCGAAAATGGACGTTTAACGATACAAAACATTAACGTCCTAGTACAGGATGATCGGAAATGATTGAGGACGATTTGAATTTACCGCCACCTTAAGTTATTGTTGCGTTAAACTTACCTGACAATAAAATCGACTACAACCTGTAGTTCTGTTTACGCAATAAGAAAACAAGCGAAATAAAGTGAAAATGCAATACTTAAAAATCCGAAACAACGTGGCCAAGCACAGCGATGTAAACGAAAGTGATGAGTCGATGAGTGGACGCTGTAATTTGATACATTTCAATAGTAAAACACTGACAACTGAAATACACTAAAACCAACGGCACGAAACTAAAACCGTTCTCACTGATTTTGGATCCCACTGTATATTCTTGATAATAGCCATTGTTTTCGTCCTTCTACTTTGGAATCGTTGCAAATTTAGGCGATCGTTTTACCTAAATAATCCGTAACAAAATGGTATATAATGTTGTAACAGTTGCACTTGATCTTATATGTCTTCAAACCAGAAAAAAGAGATAGAGAGTGTTTACAACATTCGAATAAAAAGTTTAAGAAAGTTCTTCACCCTTATTTCCAATTTGGGTTTAAAAAGGCAATCCAACTGTTGCAAAAGCTTTCAGTGTGGATGTCCTGAAATCTTCCTAAATATCTTTCTAACACTGTAAACATTTCTTTTTAATGCAACTGTACTTGTATCTTCACCACCACTTTCGAAATCATCCGAATTTTACATTTACGATAATACATTGAGATAATATAAACTAAAAATAAAAATATAACACCTCAATAATTTTTCATTTACACGGTAGACTAACTCAGATCTGAATTGTTGGAGCATGAGTGCAATTCAATACAATTGTATATAAAAGTGAAGTTGATTCTTTTTAAGTTAGGTGAAACTCATAGGAGGTATGTATGATTTATTTCAATACTTGACGTTTGTTTACATAGAACATAAGGGAACATAACCCAACTTTGTATTGATAATTTCCTGCGTTAGGAGATGTAGTTTGAGCCCTTTGATTTTTAACTGACGGACGTTGTTTTTTCTTTTGCATACCTTTGGTTAAAAAACAATCAAAAAAGTAACTAACGAATTTCTTAAATCTATTTACATGAAAAGATAGCTGGTAAAAAGACGAATAAAACAATATAATACACTTATGGGTTAAAATAATCATTGACCAAGAAAATTATCAAAAACTGTGAGCTGTCACAAAACTAATTAAAACTTAATTACACCTAAACTATACAAACTCCAGCTAATCTAGTACATCGGATAGTTACCTCATAAGGCATGGCACCTTCCTCACATAAATCTACAATGATTACAACTAAATACTAATGAGAATCTCACAACATAAAATTGACCACTACGGCTTTGATCCCGATACCTTCCTTACATGAAACAGAAGATTATCCAGAAATAAACATAGGTAAGTTAATTGTAACATAATATATGTATTTCAAGATAATGATTTAGTTTAACTATTTTCAGTGAGACATCTACTCAAAACTGTGTTAGCTTTCTGGGAAATGGAAAAGTATTATCTGCGATACCCAACGATAGTTCACAAATCTAACATGAAGATAAAACATTCAAGAAAAGCTGAAATGATACCCTAATCTGGTAACATAAGCTACTTAAAGCATGTTTTATTATATGACAACTTATACTCTTATTCCTTCTTTAATATTTATTTATTTTTACTGAAGCAGAAGTATGCATGAAAAGATCGTACTATTTTATCCTACTTTATATTAATAATTCTATACATAATCTGGCATGTAACCCTTTAAATCAATAAAACTAGTGTCATAGCATGTCTATGGTTATCTGTATTACATGAGTGCTGTAAATAAACAGACTATCGGAGACTTTAGAAGTTCTATTATTATTATAATTGTTGAATTTTGAATATCGTGATTTTACATCACCGCAACATATTCAATTTTTGCCAAAGTTCGATGAATTTACCAAAAGAAATCGGTAGATCGGGAAAGAGTGTTTAATCACCATTACACACTACTAAGTATTTTGGAGAATTGTTAGAAGCAATATCAATCAGTTATGTAACACAAAGCTCCGACTGAAGACTTACATCGTTTCAATTTCAAATTCAGAATAAAGAATCTTACATTGGGAATAAACAATTTCAACTTCGAAAAAAGCAGTTCCAAATTGGGAATAAACAGTTTCAAGTTGGAAATAAAAAATTGGATATTGAGAAGTGCAATTGAAATAGTGTAATAATCTAACGTAAAATAATTCCATAGTATCAATAAACGAGTTAGATGATATTGTGCATACAACATGCTATCTAACATTCCAACGTAATGAACAACTGTAATTTTTTGAAATATTTCCCAAACAATATTTTCCAACCGAATCATAGACCGAATTATAGATCCTATCCAGTTTGCATAAAATTTGAACCCAGAATGAAAAGGGCTTTCACACGAGCTGTCACTCAATTCATTGTACCATTCAGAATTATCCCACTTTGGGTGTTACGGCATCGACACCACCGCGGCATATAAATCAGTTTTTCTATTTGTTCGTATACAGCAGAAATTTGCTTTTTAACGATAACAGTTTGCAAGGATACAATTTGTGACTTCACTGTTATGTTTCTACGGTTTAACTAGCATAGAGATATCAGTTTAAGATTGTTCATTTTTGTTTTCAATTGCAGATTATTAGTACTATTTTGAAATTGTTTATTCTCAATTTGAAGTTGAAGTACTAATAGCAAAATAAAAAATGATTAATAGTTAAGTAGTGGTAGGTGGATGGCTTTGGTAGTTTGCAACACTACCATTTATATGTTTGAAGTTGTAGAAGATTCAAAGTAACATTGCAAGGCAGTGAATAATGAATAATAATATAATAATAATCATTAATAATATCAGTAATTATGAATTATGCATTAATAGATATCAAAATTATTCTTCTGGTATAATTTCGAAAAGTGCATGCCGTATACAGACAAACTCCTTTTTATTTCCCAAGCAGCATTTTTAGTCATCGCTACGTACCAGCAACTACCAGTGAAACTAATAAGTTTTTATCAATAGTCACAAGCACGTAATTGCTACGGTTACGTGCCTGGAACCGAAACGGGTAACAGTTTTTGGGTAGCAGATACGGGGCGGTGTAGTAATTGTTACTTTCGTAGAACTTCTCTTCTCTTCTTCTTTTTGACACATAGTGTCGCTTCTCTCTCTTACTCTTGCAACTTAACAAATATTCTATCGTTTTCTATACTAATGCTGCGATCGTGTCACAAAATGGATTACTATTTTATTTGTAATACGTACTTAATAATACGAAGAACGATGAGTTGTTTGATTAGTTTGTCTTTCCAGTAAACCAAAATTATTAACTACTGCAACTTTTCTGTTGAATGTGATGATGATAAATAACAACGCGTCTTCTTTAAATATATTTTTTAATAGAAAATGCCTTTAATAAAATATGACAAAAATACTTCTACACATGATAAAAACCATTTTTTATTATTCCTGTTATGTACTTTTATGTGTTTAAATAAAAGATTCTCAATTATTGTCATGAATTAACTTTATTAATATTGAGTGAGCAGGGAGCATTACATACACTATGCATACACTGTACAAGATGTGTGTCCTGCAAGACGACTCTAATGGCACTGGCGGATGAGCTACGATTGGCTAGTTACATCACTACAAATAAATGTTGCCAACTTCAAATTACATACATAACAATTCCTAAGGCACAATTTGGCACCAATTTGTTATTTTTATTGAAGGTTATGTAGTAAAACATCTAATAACAATCATAACAAATTGCAAATTGATTAATGGCCTCCAACATTTTACAAGTAATTATGGAGATGGAGTAATTTACGAAAAATTACTTTAAAGTGATTCTCCTGGGTAGCAAGAACGTAAGTTTTACTTTCAATACTACTGTAAGGTTCAGTTACTTTACTCACATACAACGATATTGTCCAACAACGTTGTAGAGAAGATTTGATGATTGTTTAATTATCATAAAGAAGATAATAATAAGGATAAGGATGAATGGTCTCTAAGTAGTCGTATTTAAAACCAATGGACTTTTTTGTGTGGAGTACACACTGGGACAATCGAAGGATAGAAGATTTAATGGGTTGAATCATTAAAGGATGTTTCTGAGATGGAATGTAGCTCGTCTGCGAAATGACGTAGAATATATTTAAGACAGTAACCCTAACATTACTTTAATAAAGTTCCAACGTCGGTATTCATTGAGATCACTCTCTGTTATGATTAATTTTTTTAGAAAGGCCTAATTGAATAACTTAATCGATAGATCATTGGGCTAACAAAAAGGAAATATTATATCTACCTTACAATGCAGGTATTAAGACCTGCACATTTAATTTAATTTTCTACTACATCTGGAGCAAAAAGTAAACTTTCCTAGATAAAAATAAAACGCGCACCTTATTATTACAGTTACGCCCCTGCTCTCTCATGCCTACACAGGGAGGCGGCCAACACGACAACAGCGAAAGTTCCTATTGTGCACTTTTTTTTCCAAGAATTTATAAATCATTGCGATGCAAACCGTGCTTACGCATTGTTTAACATATTATGTAGTATTCGCTGCGGGCATTTAATAACGGTTATTTGTGACTCGTTTAATGCTCAACCGAATGGATCAATAAGGCCGCCTTTTTCGCTTTTTTTCTACTCTTCCTCTTGAAATACAAATTAATTCTTGTAGAAAGTAAAGAGAGAATCTTAAAAGGGAAAAGAAGAAACGGCACTCGCTGTCGTTTTATTACAGACAGGCTTAACTCTTCTACAGTATGCAGTGGCGCTACGTCATTACGTGATCAAAATAAATGTATAGGATTTTAAAGATGTGCATGCACACAACATATGCAGTTTTTTGTTGTTACGAAGTTAAATTGATGTCGAGGTGCTGCTCAGATGCATTTATCCTCATCAGCATATTATGTATATAAATTGCTGGCTAATTTTATAATTTAGTAGCGAATATATTAGTTCCTTCATTAAAGTTACAGGATGTGTTAGTTATGATTAGGGTGATCATTGATAACACTTTAAGCTATTTAATTGGCATCAAAATTGGCAAATTAAAACTGTTCTAGGTTTATCATGTAACGAAGGTGAATCTTAGGTGCATCTTCTGTTTCCGTCATTATTTAATTCTTCTTTTATGATAGAACATACAACATTAATTGATTATTCTCTCTTTTGGACGCTTCTGGAGTTGTGTCACAATACGCATATATTTATAGTGGACATAGGCCCTCCTATGGGTATCCTAGAAGTATCCCCAAGGAATCACAGGTTAGGTTAGTTAAGTTATGCTATGTAGGTCAGATTAGATAGGATTACCCTGAGCGACAACGAACAAGTGAAGGTGCACTCCTGTACAGCTCCCTATTATAGAGATAAACACTGAGGATGTTCCCGAAAGCAAGACGGGAGAAAGAGCAGGAACAAAGATGAAACCAAAGAAAGTTGCCCAACCTGATAGGATTAGCCTGAACGACAACGAACAAATGAAGGTGCAGAGGAGCTTTTTTCTAGGCACTTTGATACAGTAAGGGCAATTATAGACATAAACACTGACGATGTTCCCAAATGCAAGGCGAAAGAAAGAACAGGAAAAAAGATGAGACCCAAGAAAGTTTGCCGGACCTGATCGTATAGTACCCGGAATAGTAACTGAAGTTGCATAGGTTTAAAAAAAAAAGGTAATTTCACCAAGGCATGAAAATAGGATAGCCTTGATCGAAAAACCTAAAAGGAAGGAGGGAAAGCTAGCGCCCTTTATTAAATATATTTGAAAGATTGTACCAGTATGTCCTGAATAAGAGACTGATTGAGGAAAAAACCGGTTGACGCGAAATTTGGATTCAAAGAAAGCAGATCCACGGTGGATGCGATACAGAAAGTGATCACCATAGCAAAGGAGGCGGGCAGAATTAGAAAATATGCAGTGTTAGTCACCGTGGACGTTAAAAATAAATAAAACCGCTGGAAAAACGATAGGTATCATCCTACCCCAAAATAATAAGCATTTATCTTCAAGATCGCAAGATACAGGTAGGACGGGAAGCATGGCCCGATATGAAATGTGAAGTACCACAAGGATACATCCTGGGGCCAACGCTCTGGAACGATGTATACGACGATGTTTTCCAATCGGATTTCCCTGACGAATCTACATTGGTAGAATGTCCACAAGGTCTTGCATTAGTGGCGAAACAGGAAAGAACGAAATAGGAGAAGGCATAGAATGCTCCATGGGTAGAATACAGAGTTGGATGGAAAAAAATGGTCTCAAGCTTGCCCCGCAAAAAAAAATCAGAAATGGTAATATTAGCAGGAAAAAGAAGGTTAAAATTACCATAAAAGACAATTCGATAAGAAGTCCCATGTTAAATATTTGGGGATAACAATTGGGCGCAAACTAAACATAAGCGGCCATATAGAGCGGGTGACAAAAAAAGCTGAAAATAGTATTTCCACACTCAGTCGGCTAATGCCCAACATAAGAAGAGTAAGAACAAAAATCAGAAAAGTCCTATGCTCCATGGTTAGTCTATCATCCATGTTATATGGTACTCCAATATGGAGTAAAATCCCTACAAAATAGAGGTACACAGAAAGAAATGGAAAGGGTCCAAAGAAAAACAGCTAGAGGAGTAGCCTGTACTTACAGGACTACATCAACAAGAGCAATTCAAGTCGTAGCCGGGGTGATCCCAATAATCTATTAAACCACGAACAAACTTGTACTACAGATAGGTGCAAACACAAGGGCATAGAAAATGCAAGAAAGGAAAAAACTTAAAAAATGGCAACAAAAATGGAGGAGGGAAACTTATTAAAATGTTAAAGAATGGGTAACATGAAAGCACGGCGATGTGGTTTTTAACTAGCCATGGTTGTTTTGGTTGGTACTTACATCGATGAAGTTCTTAAATAACGAGATTTGCGCTTACTGCGAAAAAGTACTTAGATACAGTGCAACACACTGTTTTTGAATGTGGAAGAAGAAGAGAGATCAGAGAGAGAGGAGCTGGACGTATAGACAGCTTACAGCGAATAACAATAGCATACATGCTAAGCAGCAATGAAAACCGAAACAACATAGCAATAATAAAGGTAAATGAAATTATCCACACTAAAGAAGACGAAAGGACGAAACAACGCGTTACATACGCAGACGAGTCCGCTAAGTTGAAGCAATATCGAAAAATGGTCCCGACTTAAAGGCATGTAAGGAAGGGGGGTTAGTCGGTAGGCGAGGGTCTCCACACTGGAATCTGAAACGCCTAGACGGATTATCTGGGTGTGTAGACGATTCTTACCTACTTCTCTCAAGAAAAAATGAAGGTTAGGATAGGCTTTGTTATGCTAGGTTAGGTTAGGCTAGGCTAGGCTAAATTGAATAAATGATTCATTATAATCTCTTAGTGGAGCTTACATATCCAAGAGGAAGGGTTGATTAAATAAAAAATCCGTTAAGTCTTCTCCATTTAATAAATATTTAAAAAAAAGCTATTAACCGTTACCCGTCTACAGTTTCCGCTATGTTGTCATTTTCAAGGTAATTTTTATCATGTTTAAAATGTAAATCAATATAAATTCTTCAGGAGAAGAGCAAATAATAAATCTTAATTACTACATCATATGATTAAAAAGTATTTTGTTTAAATAGATATATTTTTGTCTATTGCATAGCAAGCTAGAGCAACTAAGCTCGAATAGCCTGCATAAATGTTAACAGACTATTTGGTCCAAATAACTTTTTAACGTTTATTAAATATATGAGGAGAAGACAAGAGATTTTTTTTTAAATTTAACCTACCTTTCCGCTAGGTTAGGTTAGGTTAGGTTAGAGGTTAGATTAGAGGTAAGAATAAAAGTCAGGTTAGAAGATAGTTTAGAGGAGAGGTTAGGTAGGTTTTTCACTTTAACGTTGCGCAATCTGTGACTATCTTGGAGATACTTGGGAGACCATATCTAGTAGAAATATATACGTGTTGTGTCTTAACTCCAAAAGTATCCAAAGAAAGAATAGCGCATTAACAGGTATTTTTGGATAGCTTGTAATGGTTAATTATTAGTATAATCTCGATTTAAAAAGAATATTTCAGGGTTCATTTGAGCCAAGAACGCAATTCTTATAGGCAGTTAACGTCGTTGGCTTTTTTTGTGTGGTTATTATTACTGATGGTTTTATGTTGAATTGTTTCTGACTTTTGATGCGTTGGCTAGTACCTAGATTCCGTATATGATCCTAGTCATTTATTTTAAGGTTTCTGATAGATTGATAGTGGTCAAACAACCATAAGGACCCCTAAACGACAGTAAAGAAACTATTATAAAGGTTCCTTATTGGCCAATGGCCGCTCTTGTTTCTAGAACTGCGAAATCAAGATTCAAATATTTTTGAGGTATGCTAAGTTACCTTTAATTTACCTTACCTATTAAAAACTAAATTATTGAAAGAAAAAATTAGTTTTCAAATAGTGTTGACCTTCAACTGAGCTTTAAAAAATACGTTTGGGTTAATGGAAGCTTACTTTAATTATGGCTCTTATTTTAATACTTGTGTCGTTTTTAAAGCTTAACACTCAAGGTATAGAAGAATGCATACAAATTTAAAATAGCTAGTACCGTATTCAATAATTGAGCATCTAATCATGAAATGAAATAATTAAGGGTGCGATTAGTTGATGCTTCTTAATAAACGAATGTATTTATTCTTTATTAGTTTTTCTTTATTGATTTGTTTGTTTTATACATTTGTTTTTGTTTTTTTTGGAGTTATTATTTGGAGTCCGTGAAATTTCTAAAGTGAATACATTAGGTAAAGAATTTCTCTAGAAACTCAGAATTTAAACACATTCTTCAGGAATATAATCTATGCTGTATAACAAATCAAAAAGTTATTTTCTAAATAAGTTTAAAATTTCCATAAAGCTACTTTATTTACTCTTTCTCTCTCTTTAAGATCATTTTTTTTTTACATCAAAATCCATCAAACTTCCTAAAACCTGCTTCGCACAACATAAAATTTAGATTAAAAAGTTTTTCCGTTTGAACAACCAAATTTCGCTTAAAAAGTAGTATTTAAAAGAAATTGGAATTGGTAAATACTTCAAATGTGTCATAAAAATTTGAATTTATTTCGGGCAGAAGTTTATTGAGAAGTTGGGCACATAAAATCGTCTACATAAGTCGACGAACGGCGTTTAAATAAGAGATTGAACGTTCTTGGGTAGTTCATCTGTGATCCTAAAAATTCCAAGCATGTTCCTTTTTAGTATGCACTTTTTATTTTCTTAAAGGAACAGGTCAAGTGGAAAACTTTAAAAGAAAAAAAATTCAGTTTTGGAGTTCATTTCTATATCTTTATGTTTTTTTATATTTAGATTTGCAAATGAAGTAGTATGTCGACAGTGCGCACGTATGGGTCATTCTGCAAAAGTTTGTAACATTATATACATTTTAAAGTTATAATAGAATACAATCCCCCACTGCGGCATTTTTTCATCGGGATGTTACTGTAAAGTCGCAAATCTGGAAAATGTACCCATTTACTGGTAGTAAATTAAAAAAGTTACATTAGGTGTATCTATCAAATATAATATTCAATTTTAAAGCATACTGGTAAATACTATAAGTAACCTAATATAAAATCCCAATGGTAACCTAACATTAGGTGAATGTTGGTATACAACTAATATTTGATAACATTTGCTGGTATTCGAAGATTTACAGTACTATTACCAGTTCTTCTCACTTTTATCAACACATTTGTAGAATGTGTTTAGATACTTGTGATTATAGATGTGATGGTTTAGAGATCAAAAGTAATACCTGCTCTTCTAATCTGCCTTATCAGTAAATTATTTGAAGCACGTAGGTTATAAAACGTTAGAATACGTTTTTGAGTTAAAGGGTTGGGTATTCAAGTTCAGCTTGACCTAGTTTTTGAGCATTAAAGTTGTGCATTAAAACATCTCACTAAATCCAAGCCTTTGATAATTGTGTCATCTTTGAACAGTTTGTCAGCTGTACGTTACCTGGTTACTTTGTTTTTCTTTTATTACTAACTTTGCTTGACCGTGACCCTGATAAGATACACCATGAGAGAACATAGTTCTACTCCTGCGGTGATTTGATCAACACACATGGGGTACTGAACAGCTTGGGCTCTGACAGTTAAGACGTGCATGTTTGGGAAAAAGAGAGTAATGATTGATTTATATGCACTTTGACATATTTCGAACGATTTTCGATTTTCTCGAAAACTAGCACGAATCGACGACATGTTGATAAGGAAAATATATTCTAAATCATTACAGTTACCCCCCATTACGAGGTTTCTAGCTATATTAGTTACACCCTGTATAGTCGAAGATAGATTCCAATGCTACCAAAGCGTCGTTATGCCCAAGTAAATATTGTCTAAAAAATACTTTTAACAGCACATAAACAAGTTAAATCCGGAAACACTGTGAGAATTCGAGTAGCACACCTTTGGATATTGTTCTTTGGCGAGAAAGATAAAATACATTTTGTAGAGTTATAAATATAATTACCATCACCTAGGGTGAAGCGGATGACAAGGTCGTTATTGGTTAATCCATGTACCTACTGTTCTACAATGCACAATGGGTCTATAACTTTTGCACACGTTGGAAATTCGAAATAAAAAATAGATAGATGAAAAAGATCAAAAATAAGTAATAAGCCTTTATATACTTTGTCTTTACGTCAAAAACAGTAACCCCCTCAAGCAATGAACAAATTTTGTGTAGTAAGAACCGACTTCTGAAGCAAAATAAGCTGAGGTATGTGCTTTTCGTGTCCAATAGCTATGTTCCAATAAAGCAATAATTTTATAACGGAATTGAAAGAAACCACAACAAGAGCGCAAAACCAACTACCGCCATTTCGCATACTAGTACGAATAAGAGCCATGGTAAAATTCCATACAAACGTTATGAACCATAGCTAAATTTTTGTAAAAGATATTGTTCTTTAGCAAGAAAGATAAAATATACTTTGTAGAATTATTGAATAATGTCCAATGTTTCCGCTGTAGGTTATATACAGGGTGTCCCAAATGTAACGAACAATACGTGAATAAGAGATAGTTGATGATGTTTAGAGAAATTTTTTTCTAAAATATTTGCTTTCCAAGTTATTTAAGGTTCAAGTTTTGAGTCTGGCCCTGTACGTTCTGCTCCACAGTCTCCTTCTGTCGCATAATGCGGAGGACTGTAATTTGCTGAACTTGACATTTGTCAATACAGCACAATTTGGTCTATGTCGCAAAATATCCGAATGAGATTGTTGATCTTAAAAAAATCATAAATAAAACACATGTCCTTTTTGCTTATGTTGCAGTTTGTTATTTTGAAATAAATTCAAGGTCGAATAACAGCTTAAAATATCTTATTTTTAAAGAGAACATTGATATTCTAATTAATTGAATTAAATTGTAATTTTTGTGTGTGTGCGCAGCGTTGAATTTAATTTAAAAAACATAAAAAGCATTGGGCTTTATACGAAAATTATGTTCAACAAACAAATGAAGAATCTAGGCCAGCGCGTAGTCACCACATGGTTAACACATAAAATAAGATCAGATTGCAAACAACACTTTAATCTTATCTAAGCTATTAAAAATGTCAGCGACGTGCGATATAACTGGATAGGGGCAACCTTTGGCAACAGATGTTCATTTTCATTACTGATTTTGCTACTCGTCTTATTTACAATTAAAAAGGGACCCTACTTGCTATTTTTCTTATCAATTAAATTACTTACATTGTCACCCTCGTGATTTATATGACTCAGATTCTTCATCAACGTACTCGTATAAGTAATTAATGATATATTGTGGGATGCATAACCCCGGAGGTATGTAAAGCGCAATTTGTTCCTGAAATGGCACTTAACTTCAAGGATCCAAGGTTACGTATTCGCTCGTTGTGAAAACTTTTTTCGTGTAGATTCCTTTAATAGAATGTTGTCAAGGGTTCTGGTCTGGTTTCAGGGCCGTCAGATTTTCAAAAAGTGTGTACTCGCTTTTTTAAACCTTTACCTGTGTCTGAGTAAAAGTAACTAAATTTATAGCTATTTGCCGTTTGAATTAGATTGGTACAGTTTTAGTACGGCATATCATGAATATGTATTATAGACAATCCACACGCTGATGGATGTTGTTGCCAAAAGTAACTCAAACATCAAGTTGTTTGTTAAAAGAAGAACAACATTTGATTTACCCAAACAATTTTTGGCCTTGTGTAGTTTTGCCAGTACCGTTTAACGTTTTTACCAGGGTTGCCACATGTTTGGCTTTAGGCCATACTTATTATACATAGCCGTTATTATACGTCCTTACAAAATAAATCTAAAGAATTGCCACAAAAATGGGATTTTTGCACTGGATAAAGACCGACTACTAAATATAGAGATAAAATAGATATAATTTCACTATGAAAAACTCTTCTTTTGTGAAAGGCAGTTATAATGGTTACATTGGGCAGTAAGACACTTGAATCACTCCCTGATCTACCTAAGAGAGGCTTTACTATACCCCACCATTCCATCGCTTAAGTTACACAAAAGTATTTTGTACATATCGCTGGCGATAGCTATCCCATAATAATTAATAAATAAAACCGCAAACTGCTACATATCTCTGGGGATATGTACTTAATCTAGTACACCAATTAAAAGCATTAGAAGTTCAATTTAAAAAGGTATTTGTAAAATACAAATCGTCACAAAAGTAAGGAATTGACAACAATCGTAAGTTACAGTAACATTTTCATTTATTTACCCAGTCTTAAAATAATTAATACTGTATACCTCTGGGGGCATATATCGCAGTAAAACGTGTTAAAGAAATGTTGTTTTTGCATGTTACCTTTTATGTACCATTCAAATGATTATACTGAATAAACTATAAATTTAGCTATCTACTGACACTATCTAAAAATGTATTTAATAGACTAATACGAACCCCTTCATATAGATGCAGTTTTCTATTTCCACTATGTAACCTTCACATGGTTAACAAATCTTTTTAACAAGCAAATTAAATTAAACAACATTTTATCTTAAAAATAAACTTTATATAGGCGGCCTACATACTACCAACAACAATTTGCAGAGGTTATTGTATCAAGATCGATCAGTTCCCCAGAAACACAATGATTTATACGCCAAGGAATTTTATAAATGTAAAGGCTAAAAAGACAGATAGACAATAATCTGATCAAATAAGGACATCGTTGAAATATTATTAAAGAAATATTTTAACCCAATTTCTTTCAACCTACACAAAAAGACAACACGTAATAACCTAGCACAGATTGTGATAATTGATTTCCAAATGATAAATTGATGATCCGAAACGAGCAGTTATAAAAGAGCTACTATTTACTATAATACCTGCTATAGATTATAGATACATACGATTCAGGCCATTAATTAATAATTACGTTCTAAAAGGTGGCAATAAAATTATTTCGAAATCCTTTTACACTATGCTTATACGCGCAGTATTATTATTATTTCATAAGCACTATTTGTGCTCCTAACAATTTCCTAACATTCGTGCATTACTAATAATGCCAAAAAATTTCGTCTATAAATAATTGATTCGGTTATGTTTGCTTGTTTGTTTTTTTAATCGAGGAATAAGCTATTACCAATTACTTTGATCATATGACCGACTCGACAAGAATTTAGACGAGGGAAATCCCACCCATAGTAAGGATTTTTATTGTGACAAAAGTTTGCATTGACACGGGGCTTACGTTTTACATCCTTATCCGGGACATGTTTTAATTTTTCACCGCTATGAAAAATTACCATCTGCGACCTATCGATAACGAGATAAACATGCTAACCACTAATCCACCGAAGCTTGTCTTTCTGTTATGTAAAATCATCATTAGATTGAAAACCAATAAAACAGAATAAAAGTAGGAATTAACAAGTAATTGCAATGCCTAAAGGGAAAAGGGATGATGAGCTCTACATTCCTGGATAATTTCTAAAATTGGATCAATCACAGTTGGGGGCAATAAGCCTGTGTGATTACAGGAAATAATCTCTGCTTTAACGTGTACAACGCTAGGAACAATTGCTAGAGAATGAAATAATCCCAGCATTCTATTGGAAATTATTGAATTTCTCTCAAATTGTCTTGCAGGAAGGGACAATGACAATGCATCCAACTATTGTTCCTTAATGCAAATTCATTATTCTTTTCTTTTTTTTTGTGAAAAGACATATAGGAGTGCTGCCGTTAACAACACCGTTTTATTGCAAAAGTGCCAACTTGCAACAAGGTATTAATGCATTGTTTAAGATTTTTTTTCGTTATCGTGGGGAGTTGAGAATTTACATAATGTTTTGTCTTTCTGCAAATCAAAATTAAGAGTCAGCAAGACGTGGTGTAAAGTCAACACGGATATTACGTAACAGTAATGGAGACAGACGAAAGAAAAAATGCTTAGGCATTATATTTACTGTTGAAGTCTAAAAAGTTTGTCAACGTAGGTATTCGTATTACTAAAGGCGGTATTCATTTATTCACTCTACACTGTAGAATTTAATCAGCTACGTATGAATTTTTAATTTTTTGGTTAAAACAATACCAATCAGAAATTATCTTAATTATTCAAAATTCGTATCTTAATTATTCAAATTTACCTCTCCAATTCGAAAGTTTTTTTCACTAATTCTACTATAACTATAAAAAATAGGACATGTAAAAAGAAGCAGCACTATGCTATCTTTTTTTAAACTCTATTATAAATACGAAAAATTCAGAAACTCCGCAACAGTTTTTATGTTAAATATAATTAAGAGTAGTATATGGCACACCTAGAGAAAGGAAAAAACGGTCGAAATTGGGATTGCAGAAAATACACTCTGTTTTCTTCCTGAAGTGCCAAAATCGTGAAGTGGACCACGTATTTATCAGTGGTGCAATATTTAATGTTAATATGAATTTTCCTGTGTAATTTAATGGTAGTAACTTAATCCTTAATTGATTTTATAAAATTCTTGATGTTTTAAAAGTTATTAACAATAACAGTTTTGTGCATCAGTTTATGGAAAATTCATTTTTGTAAGATACTAAAACATTAAATGAAAATTCTTCGGTAAATCTCTGCATAAGGGAATAAAGATTAAGAAAAAGTAAATATTTTTATCAAACATGATATTCTTATAAACTGTACAAGCGTTTTATAATAAACAAATTAAATTATTTATGACTTCTCTATCGAGTTGAAACATTCATATTCTGTTCCAATCCAAATTTTCTAGGAAATTGCTGTATTTTTTGACGCGTCAAGCAAGTACGCTAGCATCGTAACTGTGTATTCACAGTATTCCTCAATAAGATTTTACTGTTAGTGTTCAAACAACTGTGGCGCTCTTGTGTTTATGCTTGATTATTGTTGCTAAAATTCGCGGACACGACGCGCCAAACATTGCTGTATTTTCCTAGCAAATTTGAATCCGAAAATTTTTCTCAGTAATGCTTTGGTAAATGTATGCAAGACATAAATTGATTAAAAAATTGTTCCAAATGTTTATTATAAATTGCTTGTGGTTTATAAAAATATCATGTTTGATAAAACATATTTACTTCTTCTTAATCTTTATTCCCTTATACAGAGATTTGCCAAAGAATTTTGATTTTAATGTTTTAGTAGCTTAGAAAAATGAATTTTTCTTAGATTGTTGCATAAAAATATTATTGTTAATAACATGTTGAAAAAACCAGAATATTATAAAATCAATTAAGGATCGACGTAGGAAAATTTATATTAACGTTGAATATCGTACCACTGATAAATACATGATCCACTTCACGAATTTTGCCTTGCCAGTGATATCTAAAAAGGGCTAATTTTCAATGAATCTTAGCGAAAAGAGAAAATCAACTTTGTAGGTTTGAAGGTGTAGGTACTTTATTGATTTTGAGGCGTTTTGTAAATATAAAATATTGGATACGTCAATATATTTTTGAAATCTTTTTTAATCTTAAAAAATTTGAAAATTTGACCTTCCCTATTTCCCCTGTATATTTAAGATCTTTCGTTGGAGATAAATTCGTACTAATTATGTTACACCAAAATCAGAAAAATGGTTTGAGAGTTACTCCCTCGGCTGTTTGAGAAATAAGGCAACATACTCCAAATCTACTTTTTTTTTAATTTTTTATGTTGGTTCGAAAACGTTTTATCATCTATACTTCGATACTTTTATTTTCTATAATTTGCTTAAACAAGGTACTTCCAAAATGTATAGACAACCATCATAATGACGGTCAATGTAGTGAACAAACGGATTCAGGTTGCTTGATTTTTGGCCCACTAAAATCCTCGCGGTTCATTCTAAAATACACTATTATATTACAGTACAAGTGGAGAAACTGCAAGTTTTATTCACGCGTTGTCGAGGCGAAGCCGAGTATGAACGACACACAAGTGAGTGACTCAGTTTCCCACGAGTGCTGTAGAGCGTTTCGTTCAATCCTGCTATTAGAAATTAAAAAAATAAATAAATAAATTCAAATTTTTAGAATAATTGCAGCAAAATTAGGAGGCGGTTTTCATGGTTATGGTTCTCATCATTCGTCATAAAACAAACAATCAATTTGTCATTATTTGTCAACAAAGATCAATTCCCTGGTATTAATCAACCGATTTTTAACAATTGTAATGTTTACTTTCATATTTATAAGTAATTTTGTTGATATATGTTACTGTTATGAATAAAATTGCTTAAATGTTCAGCTTATAACTTTGCTTATCGGGAGTGAGTGAAGTTTTATTCACCCACTGCTTTCGCTCACCCGTTGCTATGTAAGTAGGTTGAATGGACAAAACAAACGCTTTCACCTTTGGTATCTAGGTAAGAAACAGTAATTTCAACGACAGGATTGAACAATAGTAGTTTGTGCAACAAGGGCGGATATGCTGCCTATCTCTTGAGAAATGCAACTTAAGAGTGGAGGGTTCCCACTTCGCCGTCGACGATTTGGATCACTCTGGGCATTCTAGCACAACCATGGATGAACGGGCCTCTGCTGTCGCGCAAGCTTTTGCCAGCTTTTGAATTATGGGATTTTATGCCTCCATAACCTCAGCTCTATGCGGCCAAAATAAGTACTACGTATATTTCTTACTTTGCTTTTAATGTAGAACATTACCATACACCAGCATTGGATTCTTCATAAAATTAATAAAACGAAATTGTTGATTTTGGAAATTTCCGATGAGGTTTGTGCGACACATGCAGCCATTCATCCGAATTGTTTGTATGATTGTGTTAGGGTTACTCTACCCTAACTGCATGCACAGAATGAGCCACATCAGCAGCGGCGAGGTTGGTACCCTCATCTCTTTAGTAATGGTCCTTCAGTACAATGAGTTTTTTCCAAAACAATTTCTATAAACTCGACGTGGGTTTGAAAAGTATCAATAAAACATCTGTACTTATCCATTCTTGTACAACATTTTTTTAACCATATCTTTCATTTCTTCATCGAGCTATTCGCGCGACGTTGCAGCTAGAACAACTCAGACATTGACTCATCATGCATTCATAATTCTCGATCTTACATGATAACAGTTCCTAGTATATATGTCCTAGTAACCGAGAGGAAAAGTTGGAAATGAATATGTTGATATGAATTAAGATTGCCGTAGGTATACATACAGGGTATCCTATTTAACAGTCTACATTTACTCATTCCACTACATAATTTCCATAAATTATGTAGAATACTCTACACGTGTTTCAGTTTATTAGACCTTCTTCAAAGAGCTACTTGTAAGCTTCTAATACGTGAGAAGCTTACGAGCAGCTCTGAAGGAGGTTTAACAAACCGAAGCACGTGTAGAGCATTCTATATAATTTATAGAAACATTTAAATACAACTGTTTTCTTAAGACTATTCTGGCAAAGCAGCAACAGCAAAGCAATGCAACTTAGTATATTTCGATCTCTATTTTACGAAATCAGTATTAGACTCTATTTTAGAACATGCGCTGGTAACGCGCATGACGTCATCGCAATTTTTTTAAATGACACCATTACGTGTTAATAGAGCTAGAACCATTTCTCTGTCCTGTTTAGCAGCCTACACTTAATCTTTCAAACAATTTTCTGGCATTAGCAGTGGAACTAAAGAAACTTTGTATATTTCGACCTTTAGTTTTGACATTTTAGAACATGTGCTGGTACCGCACACCGGTGACGTCATCGAGGTTTTTTTAAATGGAACCATTACGTTTCAAGTATGAAAACCGATAGCAATTGTTATTCAGAGAAAAGTATTGAGGTACCACTTAGTCCAGGCGACAGGGTAAAAAAAGTTACAAGACTTGATAACAGCAATTCTTTTTGTTTAGTAAATATGTAGGGGGGGGAGTAAGTCTACATTCAAGTTTTCGTATCAATCGGAGGCTGCGAAGTGTCCGCCATCTTGGAAAAAGAGGTTAAAGTGTTTTTTCAATTTATCTTGTTAACCGTAGGTCTGAGGAAAGAAGTAATTCATAACGTTTTTGTCAGAAATTTGATTCTCTACAACTTCCTCAATTCACTTCTTTGAGAAATGTTTGTAATAAAAAAGTTATAAACAAATAACCGTAAAGATTTAGGGGTTGCAAATCTTTGGGGTGAAATAACTATTGTATTTTTGGTCGTACGAGCAAAGTTGTTCTTACCTTTCTTCTAGACATTTAAAAAAAAAACAATCTAGTGCACTCACTTTTTTGGTTCCGTTCTTTGGTATAGTGGAAGGCAGCGGCCAAATGGAGGTAAGTCGAAAACGAGGCAGTAAGCGCGTATAATGTTCTTCCTACTGGTAAGCTATTTATCTCCTTAACCATACGTCTTAGTAAAAAATTTGTAACCAACATTTTTGTCGGCAATACGATTCTCTACAACTTCTTCAATACACTTCTTTGAGAAATGTTTGTAATAAAAAGGTTATAAACAAATAACCGTTAAAATCTAGGGATTGAAAGTCTTTGGGGTGAAGTAACTATTTCATTTTTGGTCGTACGAGAAAAATTGTTCTTACCTTTCTTGTAGACAATTTAAAAACGAACAATTTAGTGTACTCACTTTTTTGGTTCCGTTCTTTGCGTTTTTTATAGTGGAAGGCAGCGGTCAAATGGAGGTAAGTCGAAAACGAAGCAGGTAAGTCGTATAACGTTTTTCTTACTGGTAAGGTATTTATCTCCTTAACCGTACGTCTGAGTAAGAAAGTTGTCAGCACAACTTTTGTTGGAAATACGATTCTCTACAACTTTCATACTACACTTTTTTGTGCCATCTAAGTAGTTACAAAGTTATTAAAAATAAACTGCTAAGATATAGGGGGGTGGTCATTTGTATTGAACGTATGGGATGAAATAAGTATTTCATTTTTTGTCGCACGGAAAAAATTATTCTGGCCTTTCTTGTACACAATGTAAAGACGAGAATTTTGATATACTTACTTCTTTTTCACGTTCTTTGGTATAGTGGAAGGCAGGGGTTGAAAGTTTACCCATGGCATATAATACCGAATTTGTTGAACATATGCATTCTATACGCAATTATACAATGATTCGATAATAATTACATAGAATGTATTAGTAGGTGTACTTCTCTAGCGATTAAAATTCTGGTCGATGGGTGGGAGAATGGTCCTGTGCCTTTAATCACTCGAGGCGAACTGCACGGGCGCATGAAAGTCGTAGAATACACCATGAGTGCCATCCACTCAGGTCAGTCCCATGGGTCAGTCGGTTTTGTCTAGCCTAGTCGAAAACCGTTAAGATGAGCGTCTGCTTCGTGTGCAAAACTTCTTTACGTGAAGGTGAAGTTTGCGTTGTGAAGAAGAGAGGAGTAAAATGTTTGCTCCAAAGAAGCATTGAAAGAGGAGATGAGGAGCACGAAGAATTTCTAAGAGAAGCATTGACCTGAGTGGATGGCAGTCATTCTATATTCTACGACTTTCGTGCGCCTGTGCAGTTCGCCTCGAGTAGTTAAAGGCAACGGGCCATTCACCACCCGTCGACCAAAATTTGAATCGCTAAAGAAGTACATCTACTAATACATTTTATTTATTTATTTTATATTTATTTATTTATTTGATAAAAATTAATTATACATTGTGCCAGACAATGAAGCTAATAAAAGCTTGTGCTTGTTCTAGAGCACAATTTCACTATAAGGTCAAGTCCAATAAATATAAATATTTCAAAATAGGGTACATTCTATGTAATTATTATTGAATCATTGTTTAATTACGTATAGAATGCATATTGTAGTGAGGTTTATTTATAAAATATTTCTCTATATAAAAATTCTTATTTGTTCTTTGTTTTGAAAGAAATTACTTTATGATATCTCAGGGTCGCACAACTGAATTTATTTAATGTTCTTTCAACTCCTGCTTTCCACTATACCAAAGAACGTGATAAAGAAGTAAGTATATCAAAATTCCCGTCTTTACATTGTGTACAAGAAAGGTAAGAATAATTTCTTCCGTGCGACAAAAAATGAAATACTTGTTTCATCCCATACGTTCAATACAAATGACCACCTCCCTATATCTTAGCAGTTTATCTTTAATAACTTTGTAACTACTTACATGACACAAAAAAGTGTAGTATAAAAGTTGTAGAGAATCAAAGTTGTGCTGAGAACGTTTTTACTCAGACGTACGGTTAAGGAGATAAATAACTTACCAGTAGGAAAAATGTTATACGGCTAACCTGCTTTGTTTTCGACTTACCTCCATTTGACCGCTGCCTTCCACTATATCAAAGAACGGAACCAAAAAAGTGAGTACACTAAATTGTTCGTTTTTAAATTGTCTATAAGAAAGGTAAGAACAATTTTTCTCGTACGACCAAAAATGAAATAGATACTTCAACCCAAAGACTTTCAACCCCTACATTTTAACGGTTATTTGTTTATAATTTTTTTATTACAAACATTTCTCAAAGACGTGTATTGAGGAAGTTGTAGAGAATCGTGTTGCCAACAAAAATGGTGGTAACAAATTTTTTACTAAGACGTATGGTTAAGGAGATAAATAACTTACCAGTAGGAAGAACATTATACGCGCTTACTGCCTCGTTTTCGACTTACCTCCATTCGGCCGCTGCCTTCCACTATACCAAAGAACGGAACCAAAAAAGTGAGTGCACTAAATTATTCGTTTTTAGATTGCCTACCAGAAAGGTGAGAACAATTTTGCTCGTACGACCAAAAATGAAATGGTTATTTCACCCCAAAGATTTGCAACCCCTAATTTTTTACGGTTATTTGTTTATAACTTTTTTATTACAAACATTTCTCAAAGAAGTGAATCGAGGAAGTTTTTCTTTTGAATGTCAATAACAGTGACAGAAATAGTAATCTGATTATCCGGGTGCAGTTTTCGTAAACGCCTATAGTGTAGGAGATGACAACGTTACTTTAAGCATCATGACAATAAAAAATACAATATACTCGATTATACAGTACACTGTACGTCTATAGTCACTATTAGCCACTGCAAACATGGAACTAGCAACGTTTTGACAATTAAATTAATGGTTGAATTGGGTGCATCTGGTAGCATTACTTTCTATAAGTCTACTGGTGACGGACAGACTGACAGCACAAATATTAGTATTAGACACATGAAGGAGTGGAAATTCTGTGCATGTAGAAATGTAGAAATAAAATGTTTGTTAAAACTTTTAAATGAAATTTGAGAATTTAATTCAATTTTAAGAAGAATTTTATTTAACAAACATCGTTTCCAGTGTTCTATGCGTGATTGAAGGTTTTTATTTACTTTACTTATTCCAATCTAATTCAATTACTTAAGTTTATTAGAAAAAATATGTTGATTTATTTTGATCTAAAAAAACATTAGCGCTATTTTAGATTAGGATCGTGTGGTACTTAAACAAAATAAAATTTTTATAAAAACAGTTGATATTGCAGTTAACTGCGCGGAGACCGGGCGACTGGAACCCGGGGCTACATCGAGCATATATGTGTGAAATTCTGGTACATCCTCTCAGCATGTCCAGGAATGCACTTTACAATTTTTAATAGTATAAGAATACAGTAATCTAGATATCTCTAAAAATTCTACTATTACTACAAAATGGTAATAAAACGGGCACTCTTTTCAAAATAATGTACTACTGCTATAAGTGCATTATCTATCTCAGTAAATTTCATTATAATACTTACTACTTAATACTACTACTACTTAACAGGTTCAAGTTCAACTTGGACATGATTGATGCAACTATCTTATGGTAAACCTTACTTTTTCCAATAGTAAGAAGTTTGCCACTGCTATTTCTTACCTGTAACAAAATTTATTAAATTAATTTCTTGAAAAATAATCTTAAGATATGAACTTAATTAAAATATCAGACCCAAATAAATACATAAGTTCTTCCTATTAGTTTTTGTATTATACCTACGTAGATGGTATTGTTCTGTTAATTTCGCACTAGGTTAATTGGTAAATCTCGTAGCTAAAATGACAAATGTTACTTACATCAGCAGCAATCAGTCATAGATAAAATATTAAGTTAGTTAAATGAGGTCTAAATTTAATGAATATTTGCAAGGTAATTAATATAAAATTTAGAGTGAAATAAAATAGATCTCACATAAAATAGAATAGGATAGGACTATACACTAGATTACACTATTTGAGACACTCACTAGATTAGTATTCTTGTACGATCCAGTGGAGGAACATGAAAGGAAATCTTGTGCTTCATTTTTTAGATTTCTTAAAACATACAGAACAACACGACAATTACAAAAAACGTTTAAAATGTAATCCATTGGTTCTGCCATTTAAATTTTCGAATACATGAATCAGCGTTTCATCTTTTATATTTCTACTTCAATTTTTTAAATGACTTCTGGAGATCATGTTAAATACTTACCGCTTACGAATTATTACACTAGAACGTAACACAATAATTACTTTCGGCAACAGTTTTTAGTATCACTTAATTTATTAATTAAATTAGAAAAAATATATATCAAATGCTCAATACTGTATACCAAGTTGTTAAATTAGGCTAGTTGTTACGTTAGGTTTTTGTTTCAATTGAAGAGAGTAAGTCAAATCCGCGTTGAATTAGGCCACGCCCCTTTAGGGTAATACCCTTACCAAAATGTTAACGTTTTGCTTACCCGAATTTTGCTTGTTACTGTACAAGTGAATAGATATGCCCATTTACTGAATAAAAAACTGAATTGACAGTATCCGGAAACGCTTTGTATACAGTTTACTTTGTTTTATTTAGTATTTTTATAAAAAATTCTGTTATGTCCAATACGTTTCTATTTTATACATATATATTCTATTATTAAAATATCCATCTTTCATTTATAGTAATCTTCTGAAAGGAGTTTTCATTTTATATTCATTCTTGACTACTTTCATTTAATTATTCTATTCATCATGAGTGTTTGTAATGTTAATGATTGCAGCAAGACATGTTAATGTAATTATATACTTAATTGTGATTTAGGGATTGTTCTTTTAAATATTTATAGACGCTTTCCTTCAAACGACGCTTAATCAATGGTCAATTATACTTCAAGAAATTAATGAATTTATGTACATTAGTAGGCACTGATTAAAATTGATTTAATGTGCGAACACTTACTATGTTCATGCAAGAAGACAATGTGAAATATGATTATTGTTATTGTTTACTAATGGAATTACAAATAATAGAATTAGGAAGTAATATAACTAGTTAACATGACCTAGAGCTTAACTATACATGAGAAACCAAAAGCAATATATGTTATAACGATTGCAAATCATAATTCAGAAACACTTGCATTCTTCGCTAATGTGCATATGATGTTGAACAATAATAATCATTCTAAATACTAAATGGATTTATTAACCCTATGATTGTATCTATAGTTGATGTACACAGTATTACTTTATTTCTTAATAAAATGTTACTGCAGGTACATTTCTGTAAACCATTTGTGTAGTAAATTCCGTTGCTATTATATCTTTTTAAATAATACTAAAAATGCTGTTTTAATCGTCTATTAACAAAATAAAATTATTACTAACACTAATTACAAACACTATAATTATAAACTGTAACGAACTTAGACTAGACTATTTACAGACTATTTATTTACAATATTTATCTTTGACATTTCTCTTGTACTACACATTTATATTCGACCAATTTACGATGCGCGTATTCATTTAACTCGTTGACTAATCCTCCCGTCTTGCTTTGCGGCCCGTTATATATCCGTACGTCCAAGCTCTAGAACAATCCGCCGTCCGTCTCAAACATTGTAGATGTGTCGGGAACCTTTTCGCATGTTCGCTGCCCGTGTATAGGGATTTTTCATCAATTCTTTACAATATACATTATACAATCATCCTATAATAATGTATACACATTATTTTTATTATTGTCAGTACTAATCATAATTATTTACCATTTGTAAAACTGTTCATATAGGGGTATACAAACTAAGAGCGCGCCCCCCCTTGGGGGCTGTAACAGATATTATGTGGGCTGCAATTGTAGTTTAAATTACTATAAGACATGTATTATTACTATCTACTTCGTTTTATTTTACAAAATTCTTTTTAATTGTTATTCATTCTTTTTCTGCAATTCTTATTTTAAAATGTCATATTTTACTTTGTTCCTATTATATGTTTGTTAAAACAGCCATATCTCTCAGAAGCCACGCCTTGGTAAAAATATACGAGCCGTAGAAGGGGGCCCGAGACTGTATCTGGACAAAAAGTGGGACTCGACAGGAAAAGTTTGCGCATGTAGCAGTAACATTTTCTATTTATTTTTAAATAATTTCAGGTCCTTTTAAATGTCGGTGCTGTAGAAAAACGTCAATCGAAAAGTCAACAAAAGCACTGAGAATCAGCATTGCTTACGAAGAAAAGTTTCTATTGAATAATGGCCGGGACCCGAACCGTGCAGTATAATATGCTTAGCTTATATTTTAAATCGGCGTTGATTTAGGATATGCAACAATTCTTCCAATTTTTGCTTTTTGACTTCACGAATAAACTTTCGAGAAAATTGACGGACATCATTTATTAAAAAGTTCCCTATTTAGTCCGTAGAGACCATATAGGGACCTTACCTGGAAAGATTCATGGTAGTTCTGGAAATAGACTTTCGGATCGCTGAATCCGAATTTTTAACTTTCTACCAAAAATCCCTCCCCCACAACACCCCAATTTTTAAAAAACCCGACATCGTTTTTTTGTTTTTGAAAAGAAATTCGGAAAATAGACAAAATTTGCAACAAAAACGGTCCTCTGACATTTTATAGGACAAACAGGGATGGCGCTAACATGCGCCGAGGGCCTGCATGCGCTAAGTTACACAACTCCGCTTAAGCACTCACGTCTTTTACGATCGCTCTCCCGTCTCACCCTTAATCTTTTTCTTCGAAACTCTCCCTCCTTCCTCATTCTTCCTCTTTTTCAGCATCTGAAAGTCTCCAACCTCCTACCTCCTTTCTATTGTAAAAACCCTGGAAACAGGGCGTTTCTTCAGTCAAAGTTAAAGGTTGAAATTTTGAAATTTACGAAAAAACCTAGAAAATACATACATGCAAGAATGTTACAAGGCAGTTGAAACACGATTTAATAGTTTTAAGCCTGGTTTTTTTGCCTAAGTCTAACTGAAAACGAGAAAAAAAGAGAACATAGATGCATTTGTTGTTCGTATTATTTATTTAATTAATTTGTACAGGTCAGGACCCCTATTTTCGGGAAAGCTGAAAAATTTTTTCTCTTAGTATTAGGAACCTACGACAAAAACAAAGCTGAATTTATAATTATTACGTCATAGATTGGAAAATATAAACTCTCCCCTACTAATGAAAAGATTTTGAAAAAAAGTGGGTTTCACCCAAAGTCAGTCAAGCTGAAAATTAAGTTCATGCGTGACAAAGATATAATTTATTTAAAGTCCCATTTTAAAAGTGGATTGTTTGATAAATCGATCGACAAACCAATCGATTTTAATGATTGCATAGGTCCTAAATCTTGCCGGAAAAAAGCAAAAATTAGTTGAATTATGTTATGGAAAATGTTTAATTTTCGACCAAACCTGGCAACTTTGATAAATTTGTTTGTCTAATAGAGAAAGGGGTAGAAAAAAAAGGAGGTAAAAAACGACTAACCTGACAATTTGTCTGTGTTTTCGGGCTCTGTACAAGCTGGATCTCCAGGTTCACATGATTCCTCCAAAATACTCTCAAAACCTCGATCAATCTTTTCAGTCAACAGTTCGAGTTCAAATTCTTGTGAATCATCTTCATCTAGATATGATATCTTCTGGGACATTCTCGCATGAATTGTTGCACTCGAGACACACGATGGAACATTTCAACCCGGTTTTCTTGCAGCCACACACGCCGTGGCAGTCTTTTTTATACCTGCAGGAGATAAGCTTTAAAAGCTACGGTGGTGCGGGCGGTTTCAAAGTAGTGACAGGAGATAGTCCATAGCTGATTTTTTCCGACCCCATTTTTCTGGTGCCATAACATTTCCTCGCCAAAGTCGGACTTGGTACTATGTGCTGAATGAGTGTTGCTCAGCAGCACCTTCAGTTGGGAGCAAAGAGGCAACGTCGTGTTTACTGTTGTACGCGATCTTGATGTAACACTGATGTTTCACAAGACCGTTCAAAAGTTTTGTTTTTATCCTTTCAACCACACAAACGAAGTAAAAATTGATTCCCAGATTTTACGATAACTTGTAGGTTTGCTTTTGGAGTCTGGAACAGCTGAACTAAGGGAGGAAAATCTGGGTTTTGGACGAGGACTTTGTTAAATTTTTGTACAGAAATTGCAGATGTAGAATCATAGCCGCTAAGGCGCAGGTTCCGAAGCGCACTACCGCACACACTACCGCACACCCCCCGTTCCTATGTCAAAATGTCATAGGATCTTTTTTGTTGCAAATTCTACTTTCCGAGTTTCTAGGTGGTTTTCCCAAAAACAAAACAAAACAATTTTTTAGGATTTTTCTAAATTGGTGGGAATTTAAAAATTCGAATTCAGTGACCCAAAAAACATAAAGTGAGTCTATTTTCAGAACTACCAGGAGTTTTTCCAGGTAAAATCCCCTATTGCCTGGACTAACTATATTTCTTGCAAAAATCAACGTTTTTCCCACGTTCGTCACTGTTTTGCAGCAAAAAAGACGTTATCATCTCGAAGAGCGATATCCGGATTCAGTGTGACATACTTCATTCATATTCAGAATGGACAGATCTACCGATTTTGCACGGAAAGCAATAACGTATAAGTTGACAAGTGAGGGAAATATATTTCTCGTAAGAGCGACAGAGATGGCAAAACTATCAGCTTCTAAAAGTGAACTACAAAAAACAATTTACCGCGTGGCTTTGTAGATTTTAAATATAAGTTAGAGATATGAACCCAGCAACAAAAACGACTGCAGCTCCCATTTCTGTCGCTCTTACGAGAAATATATTTTTCTCACTTACTCACCTTAGAAATTCAATATTTAATTTATACAATTCCCACTTTCCGTAAAAAGTTCGTTGGTCTGTACATAGGTTTGTCCTTGTTATTGCTGATAAAAGCATTTCCTTGTTAGTAGTAAAACAAAACCTAATGACGTTTAATGGCACCTCTTGTTTAAAATAATAATATTCAAGAGCAGGTTGGTCAAGTTCGTTATCCAACTCTGAAGGCCACAAGGTCCCAGTACAGGTCATATCAAGGAGAAAAGATTAAAGGCTACCACTACCAATTGGGTCCAATTCTGAAAGGTTTGATGAGCACAGTTCGGTGATGCAATCCTTAGTTCATTAGAGGACAATGAAATGTAAAAGATTGGAGATTGTAATATCAAAGCAGTCTCAAAAGTTACGTCAAATGGACGACAGAAACAACCTCTTTAACTATATTTCAAATAAACTACAGCAATCCAACATCCACATCCACACATCAAATAAATTATTACTGTTATTATTATTATAACAGCCTTGGTAGTGTAATGTCTAGAGTGCTGGACTTTCACCCAAGCAGCCCGAGGTCGATTCCCGGTGTCGGCAGATCTGGTGAAGGTTTTCTGCAGTTTTCCTTAGCTGTGACACAAATGTGGGATTTGCGCTGTTCCATCTGTAAGTCGGCTGCAGCCGCACTTAGGGCCTACGTAATAGTAATAATCGCCCCCTCCCTCCCGCACAAGCTTATAGCTTCTGGGGCCTGGTTTCCAGGCTATGGGTTATAGCAATTATTATTATTATTATTCTTTTCTCTCAGTTTTTGCAACTGGGTCTACCCGATTTTTAGGGTCTCTTTAAATAAATGTTACAGTATTTTCCTTAATATATGTGCTGTGCCATTTAATGCTATCTGTTGTACGAAATTGATGTTTATTGATCGTGGTATCTTGTTTATATATTTAGTGTGCTTGTTGAGACTGTTCCCAAGGCTCCGACTATTATTGGAACGATTTCTACTTTTAAGTGCCACATTCTGGCTATTTCTATGCTCAAGTCTTTATATTTGAGCAGCTTTTCTGCTTCTTTTGCCACTACATTGCTGTCACACGGCACGGCAACATCGATCATAGTGCATGTGTTGTTCGTAGTGTTTCGTATTATTATATCTGGTTTATTGGCAGGTACCGTTCTGTCCGTGTGTATATGTTGATCGTACAGTATTGTGACATTGTTTATGTTTGCTACATCCTGGGGTTGGTGTTTGTACCATGCTTCGTTGTAGTTTATTCCGTAGCTCTTACCTATTGCCCAGTGTAGACAGCGGCATATGTTGTATTTTTCATTCTTTTATTATTAATTAAAAACTGTTAACATCGAATAAAAAAAAATAATTTCAATATTGTGCCATTTTATTCAATAATTACCTTTGTAGATAGCGAACTATATACCTGGCTCCGCAGTTTACATGCGATCGTACCACTGCCCGCGCTATATCTCGAGACCGGTTGATCATACGACAAAATGTATGAAATAAAAATTGTAGGTAATTTTATGATCTAAAAGTTTTATAATAATCTTAAATAATAATAACTATGTTAATAACTACTACAACCCATAACCTAAACCAAGGCCCCAGAAGCTATAAGCTTGTGCGGGAGGGAGGGGGCGATTATTATTATTATGTAGGCCCAATGTGCGGCTGCAGCCAACTTACAGATGGAACAGCGCAAATCCCATGTTTGTGTCACAGCTAAGGAAAACCTTAACCAGATCTGCCGGCGCCGGGAGTCGATCGCGGGCCGCTTGGGAGAAAGTCCGGCACGCCAAACATTACACCACCAAGGCAATAACGCATAGAAAACGAGAAAATTGCGAAAAACCGATTTTCGTGACCTTTGACCTTTAATATCTTGTGACGCGGACACGGGATTATAGGAGACTTTTCGCCAGTCTTCAGAACGTCAAAACATAGGGTCATGCAAAAATACAGCTTTCTTAGTTTCATTCCGAGGTTGAATCCTTATTTTACTGGAGTAGTAGTCCGAATTCCATTCTGATGTTATTGCTGAATTCATGGACTGTTGTTATTAAACTGTGTAGTACTTCTTCGTTCCTAACAAACAATTTGAGATTGTCCATGTAAAACATATGCAAGATAGCATTTGCGTTCGTGGATTTATACCTTTTCCCTGTTTTATTTAGTTCTTGAGTGAGAGGTATGAGACACATAGAGAAAAGTAATGGCGAGAGCGAATCTCCCTGAAATATCCCACGTTTTATATTAATATTTCCTGTTATTATTGCTTCGTTTGGAGTTATTAATAATATCTTCGTCTGCCACTGCTTCATGGAGATGCAACAGAAATTGACAATATCTGGGTCTAGATGATATAGTTTCAGCGTTTGTTCAATTCATCTGTGGGGTACACTATCGAACGCTTTTCTGTAGTCAATCCAAGCTACAGGCATGTTCTTCTTTCTTGTTTTACATTCATCTGTGATGAGCTTATTGAGAAGTAGTAGTTCCTTGCAACCATATGATTCTTTTGCACAACCTCTCTGTTCATCTGAGTATAAATTATTTCCAACTAGGTGCTAGTAAATCTGCTTTGTTAGGATAGATGTGATCATCTTATAGATTGCGGACAGGCAGGTTATGGGCCTGTAATTGTTGGGATCGTTCGTTGTTGCGTTTTTGGGAAGCAGGTAAGTGATTCCCCGTGTCAGCCATTCTGGCATTTCCTCTGGATTTTTTATCAGCTTGTTGATTGTTGTTGCTAATACTGGATGAAGGACTATTAGTTTTTTTAACCAGAACTTTGTGATTTTGTCAGGTCCACCAGCTTTCCAATTTGCAATTTTCTTCAGTGTATTCGTAATATCTATTTCCTGAACGTCTTTGTATTGCATGAATTGTATTCTTTGGGTGCGTTTTTATCCAGCTTGCATTCGTGTCATGTGTGACTTTGGTTCCCCATAAGTTCCCCCAATAATCTGTTATTTTTTCTTTAGAAGGTGTTCCGTTCCATTAATTTTTTTTTCTTTCTATGTTTCTATAGATTCGTTTAGGGTCTGTTTTAAACGGCCTGTTATGGTGATAGAAATTGTTTCTTCTGGTATATCTTCTAATTCGTTGACTATATGCTAATATTTGTTGTTTGAGTGTTTCTGTGGTTTTTATAGCTTCAGTTTCGTTTTTAATGTTGTATATGAAGTTTATTTTTCGGAGTTTTCCCTGATATTGTTGGTTGTGATTATGTCTGTGTCTTTCCGAAAGTATAGAAACTCTTTCTAGTAATTTCTTTATTTTATGCTACATCAGGAAAGATACATCCTTTTCTTCCATTGTGGTTCTTCGTCTCTTTTTCTCCTGTTCTAGAACTGGACTTTAAGTTGATAAGCTTTCTAGTTGCTATTGAGGCTGTGGCGTATATTATGTGATTTAGTTTGGTAATTGTGATTACAGTGTAGCCTTCCAGTATTTTCTGGAGAGCGCGATTAAGTTTTTCCAATAATTCGTTTGCTCTTTTATTCTCTTTTATTTTGGACAGCCTTTCCCGTTCGTGACCCCGCAGTTGTAGGGTTTTAGATACCTCATTTCTATCTCTAACTCTCTCTTTAGTCTGCCTTCTTCATTACCTAATAGAGGTCTTTTATTGACATTTTCCTCTGTTTGTATCTCTCATGGCTGCTCGATATTTGTTTCAGTGATTTCTATTATTTGTTCTATTACATCGTCGGAAGCTTGGGTTTCGCCTTGAGTGTCTGGACTTTGTTGACCGTTGATGCTTCTTATTACATGGTCTCTAATCAAGTCTAATTCCAAAGATGTTAATTTTCGGTTATTTATTATGTACCTGCGTTGGTTTGCTAGTCTCTTTGAGTCTATGTTTGGTCTGATTGCTGGGTTTCTGTTTCTCCATATTCTGTAGGTTTCTTTTTCTGTCGCATTGTGCGTAGTAGTAACACCATATTATTTCTGAGTTTTCAGCTTTAGTCCACTCTGTTCTTTGTTTATCTCCTTCTTTGTCATTATTTGTGGAAAGATGTTAAGTATGATGAGGTTCCCTTTAAGATTGCTCGATGAGATAACCGTCACCCTCTGGTTGGTAGCTGAGTGTATTGCCGTTATTTCTGGTTTGCTGTGCCAAGACGTTGCTCCCCCCTCCCCCAGATCCCGTGGGGCAGACCGCCGGAGTGGTGCAGGATTCTGAAGATGACTGACTTCTACCTGTCTGGGGTGTTACTTCCGTAATACTATTATTATTATTATGATTTATAAAAGTATAAGTATTTATACCAACTTTTACACTAAAATATTCCATTAAAATCCAACTCTATGAATGATTTCTATTTGAAATAATCTAATAAAAAATAATGATATGAGATTTAACGCGATGTCCGCGAACTAGCAGTATACTTTTCCCGACGAATTCAAAATAAAATCAAAAAAATACCATTACCAAAATGCAGTACAAGTTCTTGTAGTTGAGTTCTCACCTTCAACTTACCTTTCAAACAAAATTTCTTTTTCGCTTGTTAGGAACGATACCGCTGTATCGGTACCATGTTAATGGTACCGAACTTCAGGCAAACACCTTGTATATCATGAAACGCATCTGTCACGTATTTCACTTTATGTACGCTGTATGCTTGCCTGGAATTACTTCGATTTGTTGAAGATTTATTAACTTGCTAATTTTATATTTATTTTAGATCAAAAATTTCAAAACCATTTTTTACCTATTAGGTTATACTATTAACATGGAATGCACGACAGTTCAATTTATACTACATCGAGAAGATTTTATGATCTATACAGCAATATAAAAGATTGTTCCATAACTTTCTGTTCAAATTAATTCCGTTGTTACCTAAGTAGCACAACGTATTAGACGAACGCTGTGTCAATATATAATATGAGCAAAAAGTAACTCCATCAAAGGTGCCTTTGGAATTTTTAACGCATGTGTATTATAATACCAGAAAATTATAACAACCGTGACTGTCAAAGGACTCTGATTATTTTGTATAATTTTCTGATGTTATAATACACATAAGTTCAAAATTTCAAAGGCAGCTTTGATGGAGTTATTTTTTGCTCATACTCTTTATTATAAACATGATATATTGGCTATATGTTTTACCATTCTGACAATAACTATTGCCATATTCGTTTATATATGAAAAATATATTGGATATGTGTTTACAAACCTACAAAAAGGGCCACCCTTGAGGGTATTGCCAAAACAATGTTGGCTAAAGACTGGCAATCAATACCTGACCAACATAGTCAAGGGTTAACACTTTGAACATTTCACCAAGTAGGTGTACTACAGAGGAAGCAGACAGAGAAACCTTTATACATTTCTGTATGCACTTTGTATTGACTTATTGGGCAATCATTTGCAAGTACGCAAAGTGTCTTCATTGCCGGTATCGTACTCCGTAGACCAAGATCAGGAACAGTGTTATGGTGAATGGTGTCACTCCATACCCAAGTTTCAGTCAGACAAATCTGCTAGGAAGTCAGCCAGGTGAAAAAAAAAATTAAAATCGGTATCGGAAAACGAATGCTCGATGTTGTGTTCGGTAAGAAAACATGGTATGGTAATGGTATACGGAAACTTGTCCGTTTCAGGTTCTTGAAATTAAAGGCTAGATTCGTGGGTCCTTCACCACGATGCATCTAACTATGCATTTGCACCTAGAACTGCAGCTGCTACAGACTATTTAATGAAAAGGAGGGAGCGGGGAATTAATTAATTTTTCATTCTCCCCTTTACGAAAGTGTAACTTTCTATCTTGATAAGGAAACCGAAAGCGAAAGTAAAACATGCGAGGTGGTTGCTAGGTATGAAAAACTTTCGGTCCCTAGACAACGAAGCAAAACTGTCAATTTTTTTAAAATATAATATTATAAGGTGGCTGTTGTCAACATTACCTTGGTAACAATACTTAATGTAACTAATAGTTATTTACATTACAAGCTGCGAAAGTTTACTTTTAGGTGCAAGGTGTATTTGATTGGCCGAGGCGAAGCGTAAGTGGAGCCGAGGTTAGTTAAAAACACCCAGCCCCTGAAAGGGCTTTCGCAGCGTGTAATGTATTAAACTTTTCATTCTCCCCCTTGACATTGATTAACAAACATAAATAAATAAATAAAATGAAGATTCAGTGATATAATAACATATAATGTTTGTACATATTATATATACAACAGTATTGTTACCAAGGTAATGTTGACAACAGCCACCTTATAATATTATATTTTAAAAAAGTTGACAGCTTTACTTCGTTGTCCAGGGACCTAAAGTTTTTCATACCTAGCAACCACTTGGCATGTTTTACTTTCACTTTCGGTTGCCTTATCAAGATAGAAAGTTACACTTTCGTAAAGGGGCGAATGAAAATAACTATTTAGATAATATTATCCACCCACAGCCTCGATCTTTACAATTAGTTACTTATGTCAAAACTCAGTAACAAGGGTGCAAATTCAAGAATGACGGCCAGTTTTGAAAAGGAATGCAGTTTTTTAGCAAATGAAAAATGAGAAGTGTATTGAGAAAAACGGTAAGTACTACTAAAAAATATAAATTACATCTCACTTGCGACAAGACTTATATGGAACAACCTTTGTAGGTTATATAGTAGATTGCTTCGTATTGACAACACAATAATTTTTTTACGCTTTAATTCAATTTTTGTAAAAAAATACTTAGAAATAGTAAAAAATGGATTTCTTAATTTTATTGAACTTTGGGATTTTTTGCAATAAAAAAGTTTTAGCATAATTCACCTAAAAATCAAAAAAATCTTTTGGTGTCAAGGATCTAAAAATGATCTTTTAAAGACTTTAAAAGCAGTCTATGAGAAATAATAAATAATATTTTATGTGTTTAATAAATCATTCCTTTAAAGCAAAAGGCTTTATGGTAATTTGAAGTCGTAAAGTTCCTAGACAAGTTAATTTTAAAGAAAAAAGTGGGATTCTAATTACCTGCGGAAGATTTTAAAGCAAAAGTCACTATATTCTTTAACCTTTTTGTAATAAATAAACGTTAACATTAGGTAGGGGTATTTATCGTTGTTCGTCCAAAATATAAGCATATATACAACTCTTAATTAAATATTATTAGTTAAACCATTAAATGTCTATAATAAATTTTCTTACTAATTGTTATTACTTATACTACATCTAATATTCATTTTTTAAATTGATTCTGATGCCTTCTATTAATTAATGTTAATTGGTTAATTTTATTGTTACCATGTCCAAAAATTTTTAGAAAACAGGCTAAAGATGTATTTTCCGAAATGGTTAGGTGTAGATTTTGGGTGTATAATAGCTCTTAGGAAACCTAGATTATTGTTTTATTTAAATTTGGATGTTTCTGTTATAAACAAGGTGATCGAGTGAGCTAGTTGTGATAACTGTGAAAAAAGTGTTTTGTTAAACTTGGATTTTAATGACAATTGGAAGCACAAAATAGTTATTTACCTTACAAGCTGCGAAAGTTTACTTTTAGGTGCAAGGTGTTATTGATTGACCGAAGCGCAAGCGTAGCCGAGGTTAGTTAAAAACACCGAGCACCTGAAAGGGCTTTCGTAGCGTGTAATGTATTAAACTTTTCATTCTCCACTTGACATTTATTAACCACCGTAAATAAATAAATAAAATGATGATTCAGTGATGATTCAACAGTATTGTTACCAAGGTAATGTTCACAACAGCCACCTTATAATATTATACCGGGTGGGGCAATAGTGTGGGGAAGTCCGATAGCTCCTAAACGGTAACAACTAGAAAAATCGTTCTAATACGAATGTAACCAGTGGATAGATGCGCATCTAGAGAAATTATTTTCAAATATACAGGGTGTTTCAAAAAAGTGTGGCACGCTTAAGATAGTTTTTTTTAAATAGAATGCCCCCAATATTTTTGCATATTTAACACCTCTCTTGGCAGGTTTATTCATATCTAAAATTTTAGCGCCATCTAATGACCGGTTTAGAAGGTATAATTTTTTTCAAAAAAATTGAGTTTTACATTATTCCACTTAACAGTTTACCGCTTTCACGGCCCCAACTGTGAAGACGAATTTAAGTAGGGATTTTGTTGCAGGGGCTTGTAGGGTGCTCTTCTGTAAAAGAAAATGGACCCACCATGTACAGGGTATTCAAAATTAATTTTTAAATTTAGAGAACTTCAAAGCTAAAATTCACAACTTTTTCAAATCGAACACCCTGTATGTTTTGCACCTTTGTGATGCAGAATTAAAAAACGAACATTTTTTGTATGTACGTCCCTATAGCTAACTGTAACCACTTTTGATTTATTGAGAAAAAACTGCAAGAAGTACACAATTAAAAAATCGCACTTATCAAGATAGAAAGTTACACTTTCGTAAAGGGGAGAATGAAAAAACTTTTGCGGTCTATACAGTAAAAGTGACACTTATGTTTTGCCGATTTTACATGAGAAAAAAAATCGATATAAAATTATTTTAATAAAGTCTGTAATGTATGCAAGTTATTCTCTAGAACTGAGCGTAGAAGTTTAATACTTACGTTACACTTACAGTTGATTAACACAGCTAAACTACTCAAAGTCGGTAAGAAACAAGTTCTCATTAAAATTATTTTTGGGCGTGGAAAAATTGAAAGGGTGGCTGATTCTAAATGAACTACGCTTGCTGCATGAGCGCCACCTTGTTTGAAAATAATTTTGACGATTCTGTAATTTATCATTAAGTTTAGGTATCGACCGGTCAATTTCAAATTAAAACAAGGAAATTTTCGAAAGAAACAATTAATAAAACATAAATAAACAACGCATTCATAAAAAAACATACAAAGATAATTTTCGTATATTTATTTCACAGAAAAAAGTCATGGAATAATAAAACAACAATTAAAACTGTTTATTTAAATGCTGTTGATGGGATAGACGGAATACACGTATTGTTTTTCCAAACACGTAGATTATATAAACAAATAAAAAGAAATGTATAGAAGGCCTTCAGATGTAATATCATAAAAGTGAAACTCCGTTTCAGAACTGAATGAAATTTAAACTAATTTATCGTATTTCGACTCCACTATGGGGATTATAATAAGGATTAAACTAAATTATTTAAATGTTTCAAATAACTTTCAAACTTTAAATAAATCTACTACACTTAAAATTTAGCTGGCAATTAAAATACTTGTATAATGTTAATTGTAATTAACATTGCCAAACCGCTGAAGTACTATTAACCTTGAATTTTATGACAGAATAATGTCTTTTTTTATAATCTTCAATTCTTTAAACTATCTTATTTTAAGTTTCTTTACACTATAAAGGTTGAACCTAAATTTGTCACTTACAGTTTATCCTTCAGCAGATAATAAAACCTTGAATAAATACTGAAAATAAGTTCTCGTTTATCGTTGCATATCTAACTTGGTAGTTTTTCTAATTTAAGTCTCAAGAGTTTTTTAGATTTTCATTCCGTCCAATTCCAAACCAGGTTAATCCAACTTGCAAACGATCCAATTACGCTCAGCGCATGGAGAGAACTTTTAATAAATGAATTTAAATTAGATTATTAAATAAACAGATACGCTAAAAACTTTTTTAATGTGAAAAGTAGATGAATAGGTAAAAAAAGAAATAGAAAATAGGACATTCCATTAATTCACCAATAATCCTCTAAATAATGCGATAAATATATTCAAAACAATCATCAACCACCACAACAAGTTCAGCTAAATCATTAACATTTTTTGCAATAATTTTCTCTTTTACAATATTTTTTACAGAAAACCACTCCTGAAGAAATGTCTTCTAGCGAGTTGTCTGAGAGAAAGATGAATCATCCAGTTAACATCGACGGGAGTGGGAGATAATAAGTTTAAATTCAAATTAATTTGGCGCCAAGAAATTGTTATGGCTTGTCTACCTAACTAATGCAAGTTTAAAGATTGAATTAAAAAATAATACATTGAACAAAGGTTTTATTAAAAATAAAAGTACATTAACAATATATATACAAGTACGAGAACGGATTTGTATGCATTCGAATAAGCGAAGTGTTATTAATATAAATAGGTTCACTAATGAATTTTAATTGCGAGCAATATTAAATGGATAGCTTAAGCAATAAAAATCGCTACGTTGTGGCTCTTACTTTCATTGCCTAGGCAAAATGGTAAAGAAACAAAGTAAATGCAAAATAAAACTGGCATTTTACTGCCTAGAATAATCAGAATGAATGCGCAAAAATCAAAAGAATTGGATATAAGAAAAGGGGTAATACAAGGAGATAGTCTAAGCGCCGGTGTCCACATGCGGGAAACTCCCGTTGCGAGCTCGCAACGAGCTCGCTGAGGACCCGTTTTATTTTGTGTGTTTGTATACTTTCTTAATAAACATTGTCTTAAATTATAAACGTATTATTTAATTATACAAAACCTTCGACAATTATCTTTAACCACAAAATAAACATTTTGTAGATAATATAAGCAAATACAACTCGTTTTCTGCAATATACATCTATTTCTGATGGCAGTAGATTGTTTATTCACAATCATATTGCAATATGTACATTTCATATGTTGTAAAAACCTTGGAAAGTAAGCTATTGCTATAGCAACACCAAAGTGGTTAACAATTTCTTTTATTTCCCCCTTCTATGTAAATGCCATTTTACAGGCCTTTATGTAACTAAGTAAATGAGTAATTACAGCCACAGACCTGTAAAACTTTACGTGCTCCTAAAAGAGACCTGTAAAATTTCACAATGCTCATCAACAAAAAGCTATGGAAACTAATGTGTTGCTTAACCACAACACCATGGCAACGCCTAAAATTATAAATTGTGCTACCGCCTTTGATTCCAAAATGTCTTTTCATAAAAAATGTACAATGCATAAAAAAATGCTGGTGAATGTGGAAATAAAAGTTTGTACGCGACACGCTTTGCAATTAATCGTTACTGGGCTCGCTGGATTATGGAGGCTCGCTCCTTCGTCACTCGCCCCACAAACTTTCCAGCTCTCCCGTAAAGATTAATTTACAAAGCTTGGCACGTAAATAACTATTATTCACAATCATATTGCAATATGTACATTTCATATGTTGTAAAAACCTTGGAAAGTAAGCTATTGCTATAGCAACACCAGAGTGGTTAACAATTTCCTTTACATGTCTGTAAAACTGACATGTAAAGTTATGGCCAACTTTTTTTCTGAATAATTTAAAACAGGACGTTTTATCCGATTTAAATTTAAGTTTTTATAAATATATTTAACGCTAAAAACATATTTTTTATTTAATATTAGTTTTATTTTTATTTTTCCGTATTTTATATTTAATAATTACAATGGAATTAATTAATTTCTAATTTTAAAATACTGAGCGCATACATCGCCATCTAGCGGCGAAGAATGAGACTTTACTTAAAATTTCTTTTGGTCGATAGATGGCTCTGATTGAAATTATGACAGTTTATAAAAAATTTATTTTAAAATTTAAAATTACTTTTTATTTTGATTATCTTAAGTTTAATTATTGTGAATAAAATAGTATACATGTTTCGTTGGTAAAGTTTCCACGCCTCGCGATAATTGTTTGACCTCGACGTACCGTCTCGGTCAAACAATTATCGCTTGGCTTGTAAAGATATCCTTTACCAACTCAACATGTAATATACTATTACATGTCTGTAAAACTGACCTGTAAAGTTATGGCCAACTATTTTTTCTGAATAATTTAAAACAGGATGTTTTATCCCATTTAAATTTAAGTTTTTATAAATATATTTAACGCTAAAAACATATTTTTTATTTAATATTAGTTTTATTTTTATTTTTCCATATTTTATAGTTAATAATTACAATGGAATTAATTAATTTCTAATTTTAAAATACTGAGCGCATACATCGCCATCTAGCGGCGAAGAATGAAACCTTACTTAAAATTTCTTTTGGTCGATAGATGGCTCTGATTGAAATTATGACAGTTCATAAAAAATTTATTTTAAAATTTAAAATTACTTTTTATTTTGATTATCTTAAGTCTAATTATTGTGAATAAAATAGTACACATGTTTCGTTGGTAAAGTTTCCACGCCTCGCGATATTGTTTGACCTCGACGTACGGTCTCGGTCAAACAATTATCGCTTGGCTTGTAAAGATATCCTTTACCAACTCAACATGTAATATACTATTACTGTGCGTCATTTCACCGTGTAGTGTGAACTGATTTTTGCGGGCCCGCAGCGAGCCCGTTGCGAGCTCGCAACGGGAGTTTCCCGCATATGGACACCGGCGATAAGCCCCACACTTTTAACTTGATCATTCCGGGGCGTTTTTACTGAATTGTGCAGTGTAATATTGGCCAATAACCGTCTTTCCTATTTCGATGATCAATCAGCAAAATTCCTTTTACGTCCCGAAATACTGATGCTAACACTTTCTAACTAATTGAGTGGTCTTTGTTTTCTTCGGAACTAATTTACGGTGTATAATCAATTGCTTTGATTGCATTTTAATGTCTGGTGTGTAATGATGAATCCGAATCTCATGCATGGTCACAAATTGCCATTTGAAATTTGTTGGATTCCCCTTAAACATCTTTCAGACCCAAATCTAAAACTTTTTAGACCCAATTCATTAAAATACGTTGTAAAATACGAACTACTCGATCATAAGAGACGCCCACAGCTTCTTCAATTTGACGCACTTGCATTTGGCAATCTGCCAAAACCATGTTATAGACTTTATCCGCTATCTCTGGTGTGGTTGCTGTTTTCGGGCGTTCTAAAAGTGATTCATCATGAAAATTGAAAATAACGAATCCCCAAGGACAGCGAAACTTGCAGTTCTTCCTTCCAAATTAAAAAAATTGATGACCGTCCGAACTTAGTTTTTATCCATAATTGAAAACGAGCAAAGTTGTTTTGAATGTTTCTCAAAAATAAACTATTTGATTGGATCGATTTAATAACAACAGTCAATTAACAACCGCATAAAAATATATGAAGAAAAGTAACCCGCTAGTGGGTTACTTTTCCGGGAACTTATCCAATTTATCCTCGTACAAAAAAAGATAGAAAATTGGGAGCATACATGGAACTACTAGATGGAACACCACTCTAATACGTAGAAAAATATGAATACCTATGAACGATTATAAAGAATAACGTGCGAATAGATGAAGAAATCAACAAGAAAGCAAACCAAATAAATTATACTACCAAATAAACAATAATATCATAGTAAAAGAAGGTCTAAGCACCAGAGCAAAAATGCGTCTGCATACAACAATATTTACCCCTACATTACTATATGGATCGGAGATTTGGGCCATGATAGATAAACAAATGCCGATTAAAAATAACCCCCGTCAATTTGTAGAATACAAAACTAGTCTTTTATTTTTCAAAAACAAAAACCAAAAGAAACTTATCAGTAAAATCACTGAGCTGTCAAGAAGGGCGCCAGCATGACTGATTTAAACAAATAAAATATTAGCAGTAATGCTCCACAATAACTGAGTTTTAGATCTTAACGTGAATCAATCTCAATCATGCAAGAACCGAATTCTGTCACAAAAAAACTAGACAATAAATAACATAAATAATATTATTTATTTATTTATTCACACATAAAAATCGTTATCGAAACATTGGGTTGATAATAAACTGAAGACGGCCAGTCGTTAATTATATCATGTTCATAATATCATGGATATTCATTAAATTGTAACTTTAACAACATTCTAATACATAAATCGAATAATTCACTCTTAAATTTTGATACAACGAACTAAGTGACCCTTCCACATGCAAAATAAGATACCAAGAACCCACCACGTTCTTTCAATAAAATAAATTAAATTTATCCACGTTGCTTCGGGTGATTCGTAGTAGATGACCACCAGGATGTTAAGACCCTTTGGAGAAGGTTCCGAGATATTACGAGTAGGTCCTCAACATTTTGCGGAATACAAGGGATACTAAACTTAACTTAGACCAAATTAAATTGAAGTGCACGAATTTCTCTATAAAGAATCATTATTTTTTAGAATAAACGCTTATTGATCACATCAATAAAACAAGAGAAAACTTTAATTAAATATAAGTTTTACCTTTCAAATTCGAAGGAAAAATTCAAGATGGTAGCTAAGACATCAATTCTCCTCACAAGAAATACCTGGTTTCGTTATATTCTACAACTTCCAAGTAGAAAATATTAGTTTCATTTTTTCACAAAACTAATTTGTGCATTAATTACACAATAATTATCTCAACAAAAGGGAAGTTTCACCAAGAAATCGAAAAATTAAACCATGTACCAAATTCACGAGATTACGCCGCGAAACGTCTGCAAAATGAGGGAGGGAAATAAGTTTATTTCTAACAAAAAGCCAAGCGTGGGTCTCGTGACCAACACGCGGACTTTTAATTGGTTCAATCCAAGCATGGGTCTGATCATCCCAGAGATTTATTATTGATTAACAAAAAAGGAAAACCAAAAGGATGTTAAACTTAATTAATAGACGAGAAAAATAAAATAAGAATTAACTTATCAAAAAGAAAAAAGAAATCGATAATTTGCAGTCCAGGATACCAAACCTAGATGGCGCTCCAAATAAACACTAAATAAATCGAATTTTATAATATACACTATAGAGGGTGTCTTCGAAACTCAATAATATTTTTATCAATATACAAGGTGATATTTAAACAAAAATATAGACAGAAAAAGTTGTCTGTTACAACGGTTAGAAAACGAAGTAAGGCCATTGAAGAGGTTAAGAGAATGACGAGAGAGATAAGCAGCTATAGAAAATGCTTTGAGGACCCAACGCCGTGAGGCATAACAAGAGGCGAACAAGAAGAAGAATACGTAGGTAAATATGAGTTCTAGTTTTCTCGTTACAATAAGGTGTGCAACTTTTGCAGCACCCAAAATTGATTAATGAAGGAAAAAAACGTGTCTATTACTATAATTGAATAATTGACTTTGAAGTAACATTTTATCAGAACGTAATTAACCTTTTAATGGTAAGATTAACCAGAGTGATACTATATATTAAAACCATATTAATAGATAAGATATAAGAAATAAATAGATAAGATCAATATTATCAAGTAGTTAGAGTATGGAATTATTCATGTATAATTTGAGCGTTCGCTCTTGAGTGTTACTTTTGAAGGTTCTTATAATAATAAGCAAATGTCTCAAGAGCAACCAGAACAAGTGTGCAAACTGTGAAAAATTTCTATTAACTTTCATTTTTATTTGAAGCAAGCCTAATGAATTCTATAATAAAGTTCTTCACATTCTCAAATACCCACTGATTATTCATTTATAATAATTAAAGATGTTGATAACATGAATGCATTCCTTTCTGTACATTTTCACACAATATAAGGACATGACTCAGCAAGCAAACGGTCGGTGTAAGAAAGGAAAAAAGAATTATCGCCATGTACACATCCACAAACATACAACACACAATAGTCCAACATCAAAGAATCCATATATAAAAGGGAAGTCAAAGCAAACCCACTAAAGACTTCTCGTATCCGGTTGTCGCCGTACACTTAGTTGCCATGGAAATGTCTCGCTAACGAGACGAGCGACAACAGAAGAGCAGCACAAACCAATCACACCAATTGACAACGAGAACATCAATTCCGCTCAGATAGGTATGAATTCAATTAATTATGTCGAAAGGATCTCCTTTTTTTTCAGTTAATAATATCGGTAACGTTATTATCGCTTATCGTACTGTTCGTTTTATTAGTGTTTAATTTAGATATCGAATCGTGACTAACTATGGGTAATAATAAAAGACTCATACAACCAAGTAACGTAAGCAGTTCGAGATTGATTTCATGGAATTATAATTTAATTGATTAAATGTGTTTAGTTCTGTTCTTCTTTAATAAAAAATGATATTAATGTTTCTAAAAAAAAAACTTAAATTGTGCTACTAATAGGTACCAATTTACATATTTAATGCCTTATGAAAAATGGTTTATGTCCAAGCTTATCTCGGATATCACCAATCACCTCGTAATCTCTATCCAACTTTGGCCCAGGCATCATCGATCATCTCGAGATAAACTATTCGAATAGGTTTTGGCGTTTTATGAAAACATCCTAACAAAATGCAGCTTTTCAATAAAGCGCTTTACGAATCTGCATCTGTGTAGGTGTTAGTTACGACTTATTGGGGTTGGAGATGGAAACTCATATCAATATAAAAATAAAGAAAAGTTTTTATAAAAGTAATTGTAAAATCTCATCATCATTCCCTAGATTGTTTCCGAGAGATTTATTCTAATAAGAAAGATGTTCCAAGTTCAATGTGACCATATCTTCATTCCCCAGAATCAGGGCATAAATTCTTTATTAAAAATATTTAATGTTTAAAAATTTCATGTGAATATTTCAGATTTTAAAAATGAATATTTTTAAGATAAATTTGTAATTTTGCATTAAATCATATCATAACCGCAATTCCATATAGAAAAATTATCACGCTGACAGGGGATCGAAAAAATCTAGATTAGTTTTGATAGTTGAAGTGTTGTCGGCGAACTGTTGATCCATTAACTTGATGGAGCAATTATATCTAGTACGCTTTGTATGTTTACTATCAGGGCCGGCGTAAGCTTTTGCGGGGCAGGGTTCAACAAAGCACTTGGCTTAAAAAATTCTAAATAAATTATTTATTGTAAACACATTATTACATACTCGTGTATTAAGGTAGAATCATAGAGCTCGTTATAGTTATTTAAGCACGAGCGACGAAGAAGCGAGTGATTCATTTGTGCGAATGTGTCGAAGATCGACTTCTCGCATCGGGTTTTTGCACAACATTTCTTGAAAGGAACTTCAATAATAAACATAACAACCAAAAACTGTAATACTTTATCGAATTCATAGTAAACATAAAACCAAGTACATGCCAATAGATGGCGTTCGCACATTTGTCAGTGTAGAGTCACTGCATCTAGTTACTCTGGCCAGCTGGTCGACCAGAGTACCGCAAACCGCCGCCATATTGGGGCAAACGAAGCACGAAATTGTTCATTATTTGTTCTGTATTGAATTTAATCAAATCCACATTTACTTTAAAAGGTTTTTCTTATTCTGAAAGATCAAACCTCTAATATTTCAAACACGTAAAACGTGGTTTTAATTTGTCCATTATTAAAAATTACCCTTCTCTGCCCCAATATGGCGGTTTGCGTTACTCGTTAGGTGACTAGATGCAGTGACACTATGTCAGTGTGCAGACACTATATCTAGTCACCTAGGTCGTGCTGGTCGATCAGAATACCACAAAACGCCGCCATTTTGAGACAGAGAAAGGGTGATCTTTAATAATGGACAAATTTAAACTACATTTTACGTATTTGATATATTAGAGGTTTGAACTTTCAGAATAAGAAAAACTTTTGGATTTGATTAAATTCAATATAGCTTAAAATAATAAATAATTTCGTGCTTTTTTTCCTTAGTATGGCGGCGTTTTGCGGATTGCAAAGGTGACTAGATGTAGTGACTCTATGTCAGTGGATTATTAGCAATTACCAGGACCAATCACATGGTTGCTGAATGGGTAGTTAAGTGCACAATTTATTGTAGTCGAATGTATAGGTATTAAATTACGAAAGGTTACGGTACGGTTAGGTATACCTTCGACTACACGAAATTGTGCACTTAACATTCAGCAACCGTGTGATTGGCCCTGTCAATTACTAATATTTTGTGATTTCTAATACCCAAATGGAAAAAGTGGTATTTTCTAAATTAAATTTTAGGTATAATTAAACTTCCTCACCGAACATTCTTTGATCAAGCTGATGTCATTTTAACGAAGTTTTATGCTGATTCTAAATATGTACATCATTTTTGGGGCAAACACCCCAAAGGCACCAAACTTGGGATCAAAAGTAAAAAAATGCTTAAGCTCCATGACAATCAATAATAATAATTATATTAAGTTACTATGATTGCCAAATTGTGTAATTTACAGTTACACAATTTAGTTAGGTTAAGTTAGATTAGGTTTAGGTTAGGTTAGGTTAGGCTAAATTAGGTGAGGTTGAGAAAATTCGAATTTGTGTTTGCATAGCGATTTAGTTAGGTAGTGGCGTATTTGTGAAGGTTAGGTTGGTAGCAACCAATTTTGGAGGCTTAGGGGCGTTTGTCCTAAAAATTATTTACATATTCGGAATCAGCATAAATTAGTTTTTGTTGTAAAGCTTTTTAATTATGTCATCAAAATTTACGTGGTTTGAATGGTGGGAGTTTGCTTTGCCAGTCGTTAAGTGACACGGAAACATCGATGTGACTATAGCAGTAGAGAAAGCGCGCGTATTTGTAAGTTGTAACCCGGAGCCATATAAAACCCGTGCCGTCTAAAACGTGCGGCCGTCTAAATCGCGGGGCCGGATTCTGGGGAACGCGCTGAACCCGCCTCGCGCCGGCCCTGTTTAGTATTATCTAGTGTGTATAGAAAATTTGTCATTTTCCTGTAGGTTACCCTGGTAGCTTCTTGGTTAGAGCCCCGCCTTATAGCCCGTAGAATCTGTGTTCGATACCTAGTCAGGGTGATAATAATTTTTCTATACTGATTTGCATTTGCGGTATAATTTAATGGATACTGGAAACACATTTTCTCTGTTTTGGTGCCATGCTAAAATGCCATGCAAAAGCATCAAAATAGAATACACTAAATATATGATTTCAACAAGGGACAAAATCGGCGAAATATGTAGTTTTAGCGGGGTGAATGTACCTTTGTTGCAGACTTCACTTACATTTTTGCCGTAAATGGATAGGGTGGCTGATTATTTTTGCTAAAATTTATATAACCCCACTCAACGCAAATACCCATAAAAATCTCAATTCAAAAACTTCTTTTTGATGGTAAGTAGTTGGTTATAAAATTGCTCTCTGACTTTGCTTGACACAAATATCATACTACAATCAGTCATGCAAACTTGTATTTATTAATGGGTCAGCGCGGTGGTACCCAACCAACACATACGTGAAAACGGTTTATTCAGTACAGAGGTGTTAAAGTCCTGCTAAAATCAATACCAATGGTCACGTTATCGCCACCATGTCTCTTGATTTATTAAAACCGTTAGGCTGCTGGAAACTTTGTGTATGATGTTGGCATACTACCGATTTAGATATTGCCTTTTCTATGTGCGACAGTTCTAAAATTCGTTATTCACTACAAATCAATAGTAGATGTAACCAACCCTTCCTATTCTTTCTTCTACACGGTTCGATGAATTAACCAAGAGATAGCTTCTTCTTGTGAAATTTCCAAAAAAGCCGTGTGTGACGTGTTGTCATAGTTTAAATAACCCCCTTCTTCCTAATTTTCTTCCATCATGTGTCCATAAACAGGGCAGGAATTTATGAGTAAAAGCTACACGTTTCCATTCTCCTCGACACTGCCGTCTTTCCTGACACCATGTCAGTGTTACATATCTATGATTTGGCATTAGAAATAACTTTAATAAAGAACGATAACCGTGGGAACTCCGGTATCATTTAGTTGTAAACTGCACAGACAAAACCACACTGGAGCTGTTCTTACGTTCCTTCTTGATTGATAAATGAATAAAGCTCGTTTTGTCTTTGTCTTGAAAAGCGTCAGCCAACCAGTATTACATGTTGATTGGAAACGTTAGAATTACTAGAGAACTTGATTATGGGGAAATTAAGTAGGAGATTAGCAAAAAGTTGCTGACACATCTTGTGTATGCAGGATAATTGTATAATAGTTATTTACATAGCAAGACCGTTACTTAGAACTGTACGTGCGAGCACGGTACCTAATAAGCGAGCGGTCAGCGAGCTTGTTATTCGTGCAAGCACGTAGGGTTCGTGGAACGATCGAGCATTGTACAACGTTTTATGGTATACTAACTCATAAATCTTTAATAAATAATTATTTCATTTACTGAAGCAGTACAGCACAATACGTCAAGTATATATGAATGTTTTAAATAAATATGTATGTTGCTATGGTATTGATGATAAAGAGACATAACGGGCTAGCCCGTAAAAAGAATCTTCACCCCTAGAGACGGAGCTCAATAAACAGATATTAACGAGTCAGTATACCATAAAACACTGAAATTAATTTGAAAATGGTTTTACACTCTTAAATCGCGTACGCTTACTAAACCAGGGAACTGAATTGTTGCAAATGGTTCGAACGTAGCTTGCTAAATATGAGATAATTTTACCATGTTGTTTACCACTTCAAAATCATTCGAGTAACTCTTTCAATACAACAATTTTCTTTTATTACTTGATTTTAATGACCTAAACCTGTCTAAGGTTTATCTTGAAATGTTAAGGAACTTAGTTGGTTTAAACCATCGAAAATTTTATACTAATCAGCCTTTTTCATTTCTATATAACTATCTGAAATTTAATTTGGAGAAATAAATGAATAGTATATTGTACAACTAGTGTTACAATGACGATGTTTGTAATACGAGTTAAGCAATATACGAGTATTACAAAAAGGAATTGTAACACGTGTTTTACATACAACTTTGTCTATTTCGCTTTAATTTACAATTTACTTTAAAGAAATGGGAAAATGTACACGCGGGTATTTTTGATGTGGTAATGTTGGTAATAACTGATAACGCATGCAATGACATCCACTGTCATTTTGAAAAAATCACGTAGGCAGGAAAAAATTCAAGTTAAAAAAAAGCGACAGCTTAGTTGTTTCTTCTGATATAAGATAAAAAAATGTTTATTGTAATAGAAACAGTAAAACCTTGATTGAGTACATGATTGTCTTAGCAAAATAATTATTTATAATAAAAATAAGTATGTTTCATTATTCTCGCTGTTATTTCTGAGCATCATAACATTAAAATTTTCAAAACGGCGCCAGTTAATGAATACTTATTAGTACCTATCACAGACAGACTGACAGAGTAGGCTGGCAGCAAAATTTACTTACTGCCAGCCTTACAAATAAAAAAATTACTACTTCCAGTGTCACAAAGTAACCTTTGTATACGCGAAATAGACAAAATTATTTGTTGTTTTATTGTAATAATTTATCGTTATAATGGACATTGCTTATTTGGCTCTTCGATCTGAGTTCAACGGAATCTAAATTAATATTTTGTATACAATCATTGTTTGATATTAACCTGAATTAAAAATATTGTTGAACCCAGTGGAGCTCAACAAGCATTTCCGCCTTATTCTGCAAAGTCCTTTTCAATGATACAGATTTTAACACTAGAGTTGGGCAAGCAAACATTCTAGTTTTAAAAAGTCTGCTAGAAAAATCCCTCAAAACACCAGGAAGGAATTCCTCCTTTTTGAAGATTACTGATTATGTACTATGTCTTACTTATAATAGATTTAGAAATGTAGATAATAAGCCAAAACTCTTCAAAATTCGAGAAAAACATGATGCTTTACGTATCACTCGAGAAGTTTTGGATACAGTTTTTTTTCGTAAGCTTTTTCATTCTCTTTTCTTATGTGTCAAACAAAGCTGAATATGTTATTTAAAGTGTTAAGGAAACTTTGATAGTATCGCGCACTTGCTCAATACGCAGAGACCTGACATTCAGTGCATTCTTAAATGCTTTTCAAAAATTTACAAGATGGCCTCATAACTCAGAGAGATCTACTTGCTAAATGTTGCCTGACTGAAGTTAATGGTTCTGCAGTCATTAGATATTACCACCATACGGGGATCGATGTAAAAATTTGTATATTATTCATAATAAATATGCAACAAAAAAAATTAAAAGATTGTATTCAAACGTCGAAGGTATACTCCTTAACCAGTTTGAATTATTTCCACATGGGCTTAATTTTTATTGTAGTGAGAATAAATTTTATATCCACAAAGTTGGGACTCTCTCAGGTCGGGTCGCTTTGAAGATCTCTTAGTTCTTATTTTTAAAGACAAATAAAAAAATGCCAACACACAAATAACTGTTCATATAATAATTTTTATTTTTATCAACACAAATAAACACAATAACAAAACAAATTGATACCATTTTGAATCTTTTTCTTTAGGTCCAAAAAGACTGATATTTCACCTTAAATAAAATTGAATTATTAATTTGTTAATTACCTTTAATGTCATAAACACGAATCTGACTTTTGACTTCTTATTTGAATTAATCAATCCCAAAATTCTCTATTTGGGGATTCATGTGATAAACAACTTTATAATTTTTAACTATAAAAAAGTTATTTTAACTTATAATTTGTTTATAATTATTCTTTTATATTGGTATCTTGCAATTTTAATATTAATCAGTTCTAAATACGTACAAAATATTGTTACATAATTGAATTCCAATACCAGATATTATTTATTAACAATAAAGTCTTAACAAGTCCAGAGTTCCAATAATTTCTATTAATTGCCATCAGTTTTATCAATTAATAAAATCTTCCCTTCTTTAAGAAACAACGTTCGATGTTATTATAATTTTTATTTACACTTTTAAACAAATTCACTTGCACACTTTGTTTATATTGGATTAATCACTTTTTTATTTGACATTTAAATTATAACCTTAATTTTTTTTAACTGACCTAAGATTATTTCATTTATTTTTCTTTCTAACATAACCTGACAAAAATCTGATTTGAAGCGCTCTAGAGGTGCATGTTCCCCTTTCGATGGTTTATAGCTACTCAATTATGAAAAAAATGGCTTCCAATATATACTTTTTCAAAAAACAATGGAATTTTAAATATAAAACAATGAAATATGACTTCTCGAAATGTCCACTAACACTAATATATTTACAAATTTACATTTACAGAAAAACTATTTACTCCATCTTGTAGAACACAAAATTGCGAAACTACCAACATACAACATTTGGCATAAATAATAGATCATTCATCTATTTTTTATATTCATTTTATGATCATATTTGAATATTTTTCTAGATATTGCAAAACATTATGCAGCCCAAATTACATAAAACTATTATACTTTACAAAAGTGTACCCTGTCAAACACGTTTTTCACATATTATATTAAAACGAACCTATCTTTATATGATAATGTGTATCAATTATGTGAGAAAGATGCTACTCTTCTCATTTCCAATAAAATATTTTATCAAAAACCTTTAAAGATATCAAACTCAAATGTTACTCAATGGTACTACACAAACAAAATACCTCCTTAAAATGCAACACAAATTTCAGTAATAAATTCTACAGGAGAGTAGTTACATACTTGCATACATCTTAAATACAACATGTTCTGTCTGTTTCAGATACATTTTGACTTTGAAAAAGCACCAAATCTTCATTATGTCTTAAAAAGTGTTAACGATTATATAGTAATCAATGCTTTCTACAAGCTTTCAGTATTCAAAGTTAACCTCTGAACTTTACTACCCACTCTTAAATTAATTAATTAATTTAATTACCTAATAAACCGCATACACAAACATACTATTTCCCTAGTAACAACTATTTTCAGAAATTATCCTAATAAAGATACCAGTAGCGCTTTGAAAGCATAAATTACCCGGTCAGACAGCAGAAAATTTGGGTTGGTAGCTTACACCACACGTCTCTACGTATTTAGTGTAATTTATGGACTTGCAGTGCTAACAAAATTTAGTCAATTAAACTTTTCAAAAATAATTTATGTCGTTATAATAGTCGCGCAGAGAAAATAGATAAGATCTTATTATGAGTAGGCACAAAATGTATGTGTAAAACGTTTCAGTTGACTGTTAATTTTATAGAGGTTAGATAGCACCTTGAATATTAACTAATGATAAAAGGCCAGCGTTTATGAACTTCCTGATTTAACACCCTTTAGATACATCATTTAAATTCGTGTTTAGAAAAAAACCTAAAAAGTAAAAACTGTAACTCGAAGAGTTTTTTTAGGAAAACTGAGATGCTATCTACACCCTGTTCCAATCTTTGATCCAATCCTTCTCTCACGGTTGTTCATTTTTTTGATGATAGCAATTAATTTTTTGTGTTTGTACAAAGTTGATAGTGGATTACAAAGTTAATTAAAAGATAGAATAGGGTCATGACACATCCCTATAGCTTATTCGACAATCGCGATTGCTTTCTCAATCGGTTCATCTGTTATTTTCCATGGTAATTCGTTTGTTATCTGTGATTGTCTGTTCATAAATATGTGTAATTTCTTAGTTTGTATTTTATCTATTGACCATCTCTCATACAAAACTACATAACATGTACACTTTTAACATTACATTTAAATATTCTTAGCTTTCTTCCTTAAATTTGAAGACCACAGTTTCCTTAAGACATTAAACACTCGTTGTTTTAACGCACGTTAAAATTAATACATTAAAAATCCATCCTTCTCATGTGGGCTTTACCTATTTTACAGATTTTACTTTCGTTTGATAATAAGTGTGATTGGCATAGTATAAATGTCGCTACGGTTCTTTGTTGTAATTAAAGTTAATTCCGCGTTTGTATTTAAGCCCAAATAAAGCATGGGATAAAAAGCGGTACATTTTGAAGATTTTGTGGATATCGGGACATAGGAAGCAAAAGCGAGACGTCTGGTCACCTTACCCTATCAATTCTTTCGCCTTGACTTACTAAACTTCCTAAGGAACATCATTCTTCTACCTCCTCTTTTCGTCTTCTATATTTATTTGATTTCTCTAGACTTTCCTAGGCATGTTTGTTTGTAATTTAGTTTTGCTTGAGTTAATTCCTAGACATACCTTTTTGTAGTTTTATTTAAATTTGTTAGCATCTCATTAGGAGATTCAAGATCTTCTAATTTTTCCAACCTTCTTGGAAGTAAATATCATCTGTGACGTCGTCGTGAAGGATATCCCCAGAATGCTGTAAGCTTTTTTCAGTAGCGTGCTGTCCTATACATATAGTTAATATGCACGTTGGCACTTTATTTTAGCACACCACTGCTACACTATTATGAGTGCACCAAACAATAGGGTCTCTACCTGTCGGTTCTAGGAATTCGAAATCCCCTTTCCGCCAACGGAATTAGTACGGGCTATATTTTCTTTGTTTATAAATGGATTTTAAGGAAATTTGGTATGGTAAAATGTAGTAGAATTTTGAAAAATTCAGTATATGTTCTTAGAAATCATCTTTTCGGCTTTAACATAGATAATAATTCAAATAAATCATAAACAGTTTTTTTTTTGTTTTGTCCGCTAAATTAACAACTTCTATGACCTCGTTTTAGTAGTTTAGTTTTTGTAGCTAGCAATAAGTTTAATTTATTTTAGTTTCTTTAGTTTATCAAGCATTGTAATTTATTTTATCATAGATTCAATAAGTTAGTAAGTACATATTGTTACCTTAATTGTAGTTATTTTAGAAATATTGTATAGTTTCCTTTTAATTTTGTCAATTTAATTGTCTGGAATTTAATGTTTATCCATTTTCTTATTTTATGTTTTCCTGCGTCTTCTGGCAAACTAGCATGTAACTAGTCAGGCGTTCAATAAAGAACTATGTATATATTAATTTCTTGACGTACAGATTCACGATGGTCGACTTCCGATTTTGCCGCGAATGACCCTAAATCTCGACCTTTGAATGGAACACCCTGTATATTTTTGCATATTTGGAATTTGCGGTTCGAAATTAGTATGACCATGTAATCACACTTAAATTGTGTTCACAAAACATACAAATTGAGCAGTAGCTCCTATTGATTTTTTTATTTGATGTATTGATAAGAGTTGAAGCAAAGTACGCTTTTATGTATAAAAATTTAATTTTCCATTTAATGGTGCATGTGACACGTATTGTTCCCATTTAAGAAAATCAAGTCGTGGGTGAGTATTCTAAAAATATTTCAATTTTTATTACATTAACCGTAGTTTATAGAACTGGAGAAATAGCATATTTAGGCGACTTTGCAATTATTTCATAACATTTCACACTCTTCTCGGCTTTCAAAGATTAAAAAAAATAAAAAGAATTTTGAAAATAAATTAAATTTGGCAACATGTTTCTACTAATTTTTCACTAATTGGTGGTTTAACTAATTTAATTTAAAATTAGGGGGAGTTCGATTCCTACAGGTAATTCCATTCAAAGACTAAAATCTGGAGTCGTTTCCTGCGAAACCGAAAGTTGCCCAGTTGGATAAGTAAGTCAGAAAATCTGGATTTACGTCTAATATATCCATAACAAATTTCATCAAAATCCATTTATAAACAAAGAAAACAATAGGTTTTGCTGTGCCCCCTGTGTCACCCGGTATACAAGCTAGTTCTTATTTGGGAATTCGATAATCATCCCTTACAACTTCTGTCAGAATGTTATTATTTGAGTCACTGTTGATATTTCCATATATGCTTTTATCCATTTCTAAAGTAGTCAATCCTAGCAGGTTCTCCATTTTTAGACTAGGAATTGCTTTCTTGATCCCCTTTCTTGAAAATTCTGTTTCTGTAATATTCTAATAATTTGTTGTATGCTGTTTATTTATTTCTTTCTCTTCATACATTTCTGTGAAATATTCTATAGATCTATTGTTTGTTTCTTCCTCACCTCTGTACAGATTTTCCTTTTCTCTAAGAGTCTTATTGTTTGAACACAAATTTTGTCAGTGAGTTTTCTTGTTATTTCGTATAGTATATTTTTCGTATACCTTTCCGTAGACCTGCTAAGGTCTTCTTTAAGGTATTCGTTGTTTTGTTTGAAGAATTTTCAGTTTTAGTTGTCCAGTTTTAGTTAGTTGTCTTCCTTATGGAATTTCGAACTATAATTAGTTTTTCAGTTTTTTTAGCGCGATAATCTTCTGCAGTCGTTTTCTTCCACGAACATTTTCGTTTAATTATTCTAAATTCTCTATTTCTTCTTTTAATTTATTCTGATTCATTCTGGTTGTTTTTATATTAACTCTCTGTGTTAAATTTGACTATCGTTTCTTGTCTAACGTCTTCTAATGAATTCTTAGACTGATCTTCATTTTTAGTCTGACTATAGTGCATCTGCTTCTCTCATCGACCGGAAATCTTGTAGTAAATTCCACCACTTGCTCTCAATGAGTAATTTGATTCTTACATCTTCCGCCTGTTGACGACCAGGTTGTTTTTTGTCTGACTTTATGCTTAAAGGGTGTTTCCATCTACTTTTATATACCAGTTTCCAATTAGAATTTGTATGTCTCTTTTGAATTTCTTTTTATCTGTTCATAAAAAATAGTCTTACCACTTAACTCAAGATCTTTTTGTTTTGGTATCGATCATAATTGCAACGCCTCTTCTCCTTCTTTTTTTAGGTATAACAGTAAGTTTCCTCATTCAACTAAATTAACTCTACTCTTGACCTTTTATTTCATTAATAACTAAAACATTAATTTCGTGTGTATTCATTATACACAAATATCAGTATTACAAGTATTTCATACTTAGGAACGGAGCAAGTATTTAGGGCACAGTCTTCATTATTAACTTTTGCTTTTCATCATTATTTTTGTTATCATTGTATTTTATTTAACGAGTAGATAACGGGATCACTTGGGGGAAATCTCCAAAATTTCTAGCTTTGAGGACTTAGTGAATGTGTGACATCCCATACTCATTATATCGTTGTAAAAATAATTAAGAAACCCGATGTCTGTAAATTGTTAGAGTTATCTAAGCAAACAAATAACTAAAGAAGAGATGGCCCCAGTTGCGAAAACTCTAATTTGGTACGTATGCTTTGACAGTAGGTAGCCCATGGATACAATAGCCCAACGTAAAACAGTTTAGGGAACAGGCCCTTTGGGTCCAAGTTAAGGGATTCTAAAATTATTTTTATTTCTGAACCCAAAGCTTTCATTCTTTCTTTTTGTACTACCCATTACCTGGCAAATCGGGCACCAGAAGCTATGAAGCTTGAGAGGGAGGAAGCTGCGAATATTATTATTATTATTACGCAGGCTTATAAATTTTATTTCTCTCGGCCCCACTTGGATAGAATTCTGATCGATATCTAGATAATTACTGGCAGATATCTTGATATTCATTTCTCGCTAAAACCTGAGGTAGGTACTAACACTTTGGACCAAAACACAAGATTCTACTTTCTCCAGCATCAGTCAGTCAGTGGGAATTCATTTACATTGCATGTCTAGAAGTTACTGGTTGATGGAAGTCTCACTATACAAAAACCATTGAATTATCGCTGGATCCTATGTACTTGTACATGGATGAAAACAGAATTCTACCTTTTTAATATCAATTGGCATGAATCCATTCTTATTGCATCTCTGGAGTTTACTGATGACTACTAAATAGTACTATCGTCCTAATAAGATCATCCTAGGGTCAAAGCTTGACCTGGGATGCTTCCTAGTTGACCAGACAAACAAAGTTACACTTTTTCTGTCTGTCCCTTTTTGAAGGAATTCATGAATAGTAGATTACTGATGTTCACCAATCTCTACTAGTAGTAAACCAATGTATAGAGAAGTTCAATCCTGAGGTACCTCCGGATGTATGTAATTCGTCTGAACTTGAAAAAATAACTTTCAAGCGTTTTTTTTTTTTTTTTTTTTTTTTTTTTTTTTTTTTTTTTTTTTTGTTTATTGTTTCCAGCCTTATTTTGTGGAACTCCATAATCATGAAATAAATAAAGATTATTAAAAGTTTCACAGTTTAAAACTTTCAAGCGGTTCTATTCGGCCTCTAGTGGCCCTTAACCTTTTACAGGTAGTTTCAGTAAGCAGGAGCAGGAAGTGCGAGTTTCAGGGAATTGAGTGTGCCAATTTTATTGGCAGATTGTACCTTATATTGCAAGCATCCTTCTGGACTTTTCTTTATTGATTTAAATTATGGATTTAAGATAAAAAAATCGAATATGCTTTAATTCTATTTAACGCAACTTCTCATTCCTTTCTGCCAGCGAATGAAATTCTGAATCACAATAAAAACAAACAGTTAGACCAGTTCAATTCTCACTAATTTCTGCTTTAATTAATTGCACAACGTAAACTCTCGTGTTGATCTTTCCAACACGTTCTGCAACTACCTGATGTGCTAAATACCTAAAGAATTTTCTTAATGATCATGATCACCACACACAACACTTTGATTTCCAGCATTAGTCACGCTTTAGTGTTGAAATAACTGAAAAATCATTACACTAAGCAGCTTTTGCTTCGGGTTATAATAGAGAAACGCTTGTCAATTCCTTCGACCACACCAGGCCTTCGATTAATTTGCATCAAACACTAATATTTTTCAATGTTTATTATGCACCGCGCGAGATATTTGTTATAAATAAATTACCTATGAATATTTAATGGTGCATTTGGTAATAATACCTGGAAGATTTTGGACGACCGCAACCGCAAGGTGTATGCCCTTAGCAGAGATGTCTTCGCCTTGTGCAGCACCATTCGTGCAGGAATCCTCTGCTGATGTCATTATTTACCTTTGACAATAATCATATCTCAAATATTTTTACGGCTTTCAGTTTCATTTGCGGCGTATGGTATGTACACGACAATATAATAATAACAATGATACTTCGCATTTATAACATACACTAACAATGATGGTGTTAGACAGGTCTATTTGTAACGTAATCTGAACTCTTGTTCCCTTAGCTTGGGATAAATGTGTCACTGTCTGGACGGTGACATATGTGTCCGTACTCTGCTGGAAAATAAACGGAAAAGCAAATAAACAATGGTATATTTATGTAGAAGTAGAGATTTTTAAGATCTCGTTTAAGACAAGAATTTAAAGATACTTTGTATTGGCATTCGCATTGCGACTTTAAATATCTTTATCTACGACCACTATAGAGAGTTACACATTTCGCACAATCTAATAACCGTGAAAACGACGAACTGCACACAATCTCCAAACTGAACGGTAATGGCCGTGAGAAATGATTTCTCACGATCAGAGTTCTATTAAAACACCATAGGTGTCAGCACTTGCAATATTAGAATATTATTAATTATTTGAAAAAATGTTATAAACTTTAGATAAAGGTTAATTTATGTTGTTTATCTACGATCATACAAACAGTGACTACTTTTTACACTAATTTTCGTGTAAAAAGTTAACGTTTTTTGAGCTAGAGTTATAAAATTTTTATTACACGCTAATGTCAACAAAAGATGTATGATAAGAGTATTATACATTATTAGCAAGGTAAACCTGTTTTGTAAAAAATATGTAAGTTATTTTTCCTACATTTAACTCTCCGGTCTGCAAGTAGTAGTCCTACACTCCAAACTTACGGCTCAGTCAGAACTGAGCCTACATGTGCATTTTTTTGTTAGAAAATGGTCATTTATATTTTATAGTTGGATTTAATTTCTTAATTAATGTATTAAATAAAAAAATGAAAAACTAAAGTCATATTTTCGTTCAGCCTCTCTCTGCCTTTTTACAAGTGAAGGGGATTACGAAAAATTAACATTTTTAAAAGAGGGTCACGGTCCACGAAGGTTTGGAAATACCTGAACTAACTAATAACTTCGTGTTAATGTTAAAGCCTGTTAAAAAATAAGCTTTGGCGTAGTCTAGATAAAACACAATCTAAACTCAGCAATGCAAAGTAAAATCGTAAAAACTTGGCAACACTGCAAATTTCGAAGTTTTTTAATATTTTAAGGTTAAGATTAGGTTACCAGACTACTAGTGCATTTGGCCTATTCTACATATTACCCATCCTCACACTTTCCAATAAATCTCTGGCCTGATCATACCTTCCTACTCTTCTTCTTATTATTATCTGATCCATTCCCGCTCACTACCAGCCCCATGAAGTTAACGATAGTGATTTTTAGTCAGAAAACCTGAATACACTACTCCTCGGTTCTTGACATCCAACTGACAATGAGTGTAGGTCCAACCATGACCAACTACTATTAAATGTAAACATTATGGCCATCTCAAACGGTCTAGAGTCACTCTATATTACTTATAAGAGTTGGGCCAACGCGGGAATTGATGCTGATTGGTTGGATCCATTTGCACTAATGCCAATTTAAAAACACGAAATTTGACAGAATTATGTAATTTGGGACAGCTCTTTTCACTTCCTCATAAATTTATGAGGAAGCTAATTGCTATGGTTACAATTGTATCTGTGACAATTAACCGCCAAATAAAGTTACAAGGAGGTGAAAACATCGGCCTTAATTTGACAAATAAACTGATGTTTAGTAAATCGAAGAATTTTATGTATTTCTCTTGAAGTTTTTAATAAATATTAATTGTAATTGAAGGGTTGATGTCAAAAACAGCATTTGTCAAAAAAACCACAACCTTTAAGAGAACCAAAAACTAACTGCAAGGTCAAAATTTGTGTTATTTGTAACTATGTGCAATTTATGCAACATTCTCATAAACATAATCCAAAAATCTGTGGTTTTTGACGAAAACGAATTTGTTATTTTTTTTATTAAACATAAGATACATATATTTTAATTAAAAAATTAGAATACATCGGTCTGCCAGATTTAAAAAAATTTAAAAAAAGATTCATATCTCTAGCATGAAAGAAAAAAATCTTCGTAAGCACTGCTGTTATCATCCTCAACAATGTCACCTGGGTCTTCATTAGTGTCCAGAATATCATAAAAACCACGGTGTTTTCGATTGGATAATACTTCACAAAGAGCTTGAAGATCTTTTAGCTTTGCATGATTGATCTCAATAGGACCATAGGTACAAGTTGTAATTCACTAGTAAAATGGAGTCTTGCTTCTGATTGTGCATTGCCTCCACGTTCCAGAATAGCTATCTCTTACTTCTATAAATTTATTTATTTAACACAAAAATGCTATTACGTGAATGTATGCGATACATTCGCGAAGACTTTAGTGGAATAGGTGGTCGAGGATTCTTTACAAAAAACTTATCAGTCCACAATTTGAAGTTAAAAATATCTTTCTTAGTCGGCCCATTTGATAAAATGTGTAAAATATGTTACCGAGTAATAACTCTGAAATAAAACGATTAAATAAAAGCAAAATATTTTCCCTTTTTAAATTATTATTATGGAAATAATTAAAACGGAAATTGACTTACTAGAGCACAAGAGACATTAACAGTTTTTGTTGTAGCTACGGGGGACTCAACTGAGGAGACGAAACGAGTCAAATAAAGCGTCCCCGACCTTGAACGTTAATTCAAGTTTTAACGTTACTTCTAGATGGCGCTACGATTCTGGACAACGCTGACAGTGTTGACAGATTATGCGATTTATCGCAAATTTTATCGCAAATCTGGCTAATTTTTATGAAACATTGCGACCCATATGGCACTCCAGCGAACTGTCAACAATGGCCAGCGTGGTCTGAGCGTTGTCAAGGACCGAAGCGCCCTCTAACGAAAATTTTTTAAAATACAGGCCATTGGGTACGCAAATGTTTGGAACGCCCATTGCCGATTCGTCTCCTCAGTTGAGTCCCCCGTAGTTGTAGCTGAGAGTAGTTTCTTGTTTCTTCTTTTCTCAATTTTGCAGATAAAATATAAATATATTACTCTATTTAAGAAATTTATTATATTAATCAATTCAAATGAGCCATTTAATTTAATCAGTTCATTATGGTAAATTATAATGAAATAAATGTCAGGTTATGAAACATTTGACATTTGCCAAGTAAACATAACCAATAATTCTTTCAACGTATATTTTGGATCCATAATGGCGGTTTGATATTCGCGTTGGCTCAACTCTTATAAGTAATATAGAGTGACTCTAAAACGGTCCGGACCGTGGCGCCCCCGGTCGATACATTTTCAAGCTTAGATTTTTTTATATACCGCCAAAATTCAAAAAAATCAAGCAGCTGCACTGGATATCGTATTTATTGGACTTGATACTTGTGGATCTGCTACGATGTTTCTTTCATACGTCTTTAACTCTAGATGTTTTCCACTCGTTAACAATGCAGGTATTGAAGCTTTTAACCGAGTGTGTGTTTAGTTACTTGATATTGATAACAGACAGTTTTTCATCCAATACTATTTATTAGGCTTTTTAACTTCTAAGTGGCAGGATTTCAATCAGAATCTACATTGAACATGCTTTCTTTCGCCTTTACGTTCTCTCTAACTGTTACTACTTCAAAATCTTTGAGAAATCCGGCGATAGAAAACATGGAACGTTGAGGCTTCGGTTCTATAGCTATGTCATATGGCTGAATGTTACCTTATTATACCTTGTTACAAAACAAATACTCAAAACAACTATTAGACCAGTAGTATAGAATAAACAGACACCGTAAAAAAAGCTTTATGATACATAGTACATATAAGCTCTTAGCAGTACAGTCTTAAAAACGCAACTCTACCTTACTATACTTTTTTGTTTACAGATTTGTAGAAAATAAAAATTTAAAGATTATTTAATAACCGTTGTTAAACTTGCGCTTAAACTTAACTTATTGCATTCACTGCTCTTCTTCGTTTTCTTCTGACATGGCTCATTCGCTCTGCTACAATAACCTCAACGACAAAGTGACAATTCTAAATTTTTAAATACATGTCAAGACCAAAGGTTCTAGAGTCCCTCTATAATAATATTAAATAATAAGAATATAACCTATTATTATTATACAGGAACTCTAAAAGGTTCTAAGCTGAGATAAATCTGAGAGAGGACGCCACGGTCCGGACCCTTTGAGATGGCCATCATGTTTACATTTAATAGTAGTTGGTCATGGTCCAACGATAGTATAGTGTGTCAGACAATCGACCCTCCCACAATCCCCATCTGTAATGTTTCCTTCGCCATAAGATCGAATTCAAACTTCAAAGTTGAGTTAAGTTAAGGTGTGATATGAAGTTTTAGGCACAATTCTAAAGGCGAAGTAAACGTTATATATTGGGGTTGTGGAGCACATTATGGAACACATTACTATGTATACGAGGTTTGTCCCATAAATACGTATAAAATAATTATGCAGGAGGTGGGGCGATTAGACAGTGAGCGTCCCCCTCCACTAACAATCCAAGCAAGTCTGAGTTAGTTGGGGGGCGCTGCACGTGTCTTCACTAATTCTCTACAAACAGTTGATCCGACCCCTTTCTTAGTGTCTCGTCGGCATGGAAATCTCTCTGACCGATCAGCAGCGTATCAATATCAAATAAATTTCTTGCTAAACTCGGCAAGAACGCCCGGGAAATTCATGAAGCATTGGTGACGGTGTACGGAGAAGATGCCTTGAAGGAACCAACGGTCCACAGATGGTTCCAAGCTCGGGTTGCTCGAGTTCGCCCGAAATTGGCTCGCGAGAAGCGTTGGATCCTCCATCACGACAATGCCCCTTCGCACACGCCGTTGGTTGTGCGCGGGTTCTTGGCGCGCAGCTCCATCACCGTCACTGACCACCTGCCATATTCACCCGATTTGGCACCATCTGACTTTTTTTTGTTCCCCAAATGCAAAATGTTGCTTCGGGGGCGCCTTTTAGCGACGACGAGGCAGCTGAAGAGCCTTAAAGAAGAGGACTTTAAAGGATGTTTTCAACAATGGAAACGGCGTTGGGCCATGCGTTTTATAAGGGGGGAGGGTACTTTGAGGGAGACAAAGTTGTATTAGATGATTAGATATAAAATAAAAAGTTTATGAACTTTTCATACGTATTTTTTGGGACAAACCTCGTACATATACTATACACTAATTTGGGCGCGGGAACTTCAGCCCCGCAAAAACATGTGTTGCCTTTTAATTAGACTAGGAAATGATTTGTCTATGTAAAAATGAGCCCACCCGTAATGCAGACCTTCACAAAGAATATGCTTTCATAAACACATTTTTTGATGTATTTAGATCGTGCTTTTTTAAAGTTGAAAGATTTTGGTTGGGTTACCCTTATGGGGCAGATATTGTCTTCATCCGCAATTTAGAATACTTTCTAAGATTTGTAGAGTAACAGAGAAGATTTGAAGTTATTGAAACTTTAAGTTTTCAAATTAAATCTAAAAGAATTATAAACTGAGCGACTTAGAAAGCTAATAAATAAAAGCATACATTACATTACATTATGGTAAGAGATTATGGTAGGAGATTTGCAACTCGAGATTATTTCAGATTTACGTAGAATACCAAGGGTGCACGAATTGATCTATTATAAAAGTCACGAAGCTTCGAAAATATACAATTATAAAATGTAACAACTCCAAGTAGTTGCCAATTCGCAGAATTCGGTATATCTGACCCATTGACACTTTGAAACTGGAAAATCAGTCGTTTTAAATCTAAAACTTCTGTATTTTCGTTTGGCTCAGTTCTAGACAGGTTGGAAGTAAACAGCTGGTAGGTTGGAATATATGCTATGAGGGAGTATAAGAGTAACAAATCAGCCAAGAAGGCTAGGAAACAGGATGCTAGAAGCTATTTTAAGTAAAATCTGGTTGAATGTAATCCGTAATGGTGGTTACTAATTACACATTTAGCACAGCCTGGTATCCATGAGAATGACTCATGGCTCTCAATCTCTAAACTGAAACTAAAACAAAACTAAAACTAAACTGAACGGAAATGACCATAGGAAATGATATCGCACGATCTAGTATCGTGTATAGACTATATCGAGTAGTTGTATTAAAACGCCATAGATGTCAGCAAATGCAATATTATTTGAAATATAAAAGTTATAAATTTTTGATAAAAGTTAATTTATTTCTGTTCAATTATTGTTTTACATTAAATTATATTTCGAATGCAAATCCATATACAAAGATTATCACTCCGGTGGGGAATCGAACCTTGAGCCGTTCGCTTGCTCACTGAGGTCTCTACCGTTGACATATCGAGGCGACTTACCATAATTTATTTATTATTACTATTATAAAAGTATTATAAAATTGTTGTTAAATTAACGTAAAGTTGATTAATTTTTAACATTATATAATTGTTAATATATATTAATAATATATATTATTGCTCAATTACAATAAATAAATTACAATAAAAACAAGTGCAAGCGCGATGGGTACACTTCAAGCTTTCTTTCGTTGTCACCCACAATACCTGCAATGCATGCCAGAATATATTTAATTTACTTTATATAAAAGATAGCGGTATGCAGATGTAGATGACAGAAATAGATGGCACGTTTTGTTTAACTATACAGCATGTCTCAAAAATAACGGACAATACGTGAATACGATATAGTTGATGATGTGTAGAGAAAGTTTTTCCCATAACTTTTTTTTCTAAAATATTTACTTTCAGAGTTATTTAAGGTTCAAGTTTTGAGTCCGGTCCTGCACGTTCTGCTCCACAATCTCCTGGTGTCGCATAATGCAGAGGACTGTAGTTTGTTGAACTTTACAGCATTTGTCAATACAGCACAATTTTGTCAATGCCGCAAAATACCCGAATGAATTGAACTTGAAGAAACTCGTAAATAAGACACGTTCCGTTTCGCTCATGATGCAGTTTGTTTATTTTAAAATAAATTCAAGGTCTAATAACAGCTTAAAACATCTCATTTTTAAAGAGAGCATCTGATATCATATTTCAATAAGTTAAAGGGAATTCTTTATGTGTGGCGGCGTTGAACGTAATTTAAAAAACATAAAAAGTGTTGGGCTTTAATAATAAAATTACATTACTAGTTCTTCTAATCTGCGATGCTAATACATTTTACTAGAATCTGAAGCATTAATATTTAAAACTAATAGTAAACCTTTTCATTAAAACTGAAATAAAATTTTACAAAAATGATCTTGGGCTCGAAATTTCTCAATGAACGCAAGTCAATAATTAAAAACTCTCTTTGTTATAAACATCCCCGTTCGCAGACTTTCCTTATTTATAGCAATTCTTTCTTTCGTATTCTGTGCTTGTAAATAAAGTTTTGGACTAAACATTCCGCAAAAATACACATAGTGAAATTTGATCTATGTAAAATAAACAAAACGCAATTTAAAAAAAGGATACAAAACATAAATATATTTTTACGTTCTGTAATAACATTCGAAAATAAACAGAAGATAAATTAAACTTTTAAAAAGAACATTTTCATAATTAGGGCGCCGCCAGGTTGAATTTGCGGCCCGATTGTGGTTTACTCAAAAAACTACAAGGGTCGCAATTTATTAAATAAGAGCAATTTTTACCATTAATCTATTTTATTTAAAACGGAAAACACCTTCAAATAAACTCTTGATAATAAAAATTATTAGTTTGATGAACTATCATCAAACGTTTGGGACTTTTTTGCAACTATGCAGTTTATAACAAAACGCTTATTACGGTGATATGTCATGGTGTTTATAAAGACGTAACCTTGACCAATATACGTGTTTTTAAATCGACTTCTCCGAATTTTTGCTTAACTCTACACATATCGCTTTACAATGTTTTGACTATCCCAATGCTGGATGACTTATTATTTATTATCAAATTGATGCAAAATATAACAGGACCGTATTAGCAAAAAGTATTGCAAACAATTTTTAACAAATTTACAAAAAAAATTTTTTGAAGGTAGAGTTTTTTCTTCTTTAGGTTTAGATTCTACCTCGGACGCTTTTTAACCCTCTGCGTTATTGTTTATTTTTGAGACACCCTGTATTAGTTATAGCGCTATTTTGTTTGCTTTAAAAATAACATTAGAAATTGAATTGTGATTGAATTTATCATGAGCGAATTCGATGATGGGAAAATGAAGTATACACCTCCAAACATCGAAGCGAACACAGAAGCATTACATTACATCTGTTAATTTATTGCCAGATATTTTATGTAAAAAAATGTAAATGCGAGTATAAATTTTAGGTTAAATATTTTTCTTAGCTTTTGGTGTTTTATTACTTTTTTTGTGCTCGTAGATAAAGTATAGTGTGTAACACGTGCAAAAACGCCAATTACCCCTCGAAGAAGTTGTCACTTTTTGTACTTGTAACACAATTTACCATTTTAAGGCAGCACTGGACTTTTTACTTATATTATCCACAATAGTAAAATAGTTGCTTGGTTTCAAGAAAGAAAAAGCGTTGCTTACAAACTCATCCATAATGTGTAAGATGTGTGGGTATATTGTATTTTTCTTAAAACACAACTGTCGATTTCATAGCACACTGTCATTAATAACTTTACACATTCATGGAACAACTTAGAGCATTGTAAATGCATTTTCAGTAGGCTGATATTTGAAAATAATTCAGTCCATAATAATACGATTTCTAGACGTACATACTACATAAGCAGAGTTACAGATTACTGTAGCTGTCAGTTAAACAGGTCGTGTTATTAGATTTTGTGTAAACATTAAAGGTTATTCTGATATGGGTGTTTGTAGGAAGGCTTATATTACTATTAAACATTTCTTGTTTATTTATACTTAGGTATTATCTCTATCTGCGTTCTACATCCAAATGAAGATTCTTGGCGTGTTTCGACCTCTACAAACGTGAAGATGAGCTTCACTTCACTTTAATAATTTAATTAGCGTTTTTAAATAAAATGATATCAATTCCTATTATTATTCCAAATACTGTATTTGCCTCAAATTGATAGTATTTCACAGCGGCGTGCGGTGAGAGTTTAGGCTAGGGAAACAACCACGATTTTAATTTTAATATACCAAGGTACAGACGCGGATTAACGGCGGGGGTGGAATCTCCCACCCCAAATTTAGAAATAAGTATACATAGAATAGAAACAAATAATGTTTGTTTAATTATTATTTATTAAAACAATTATTTTTCCAAAACTTTCCCCTCAAAATAATTCTCTGGATCCGCCCCTGCTAGGTACAATAAAAAAACAGTTTTATAATTATTAAGCTTAAAAGTTTTTTAAAGAAGAACTTATAAACTTTATACTTATGGAATTTGTTGACTAGTATTCTTTATTTATAAAAACTACTACTCTGTATTTATTCTGCAACTCGATTTTCCGGTCTTTCTTAGCAAAATACCGATGCAGGTTTTAATCTTTGTTGTTAAATTTGAAAGTTCTGGTTTTGATCTGCCTTTCTTAATAATTTGTAATCTCTCACCAAAACTGTATGCAGAAAATTATTAATAATTTACAAACTGAACAAAAAATCGTCCCGAATCGGATGTATCGGAAGTACTCGAACCTTCCACCGAAGCAGCTGAATTTGCAGTCGTGACGATAATGCAATTTTAAATTTGTATACAGAGCAAACTAAATACAATTATTTGTCTTAAAAAATCCAACTTATATAAATTGAAATAATAAAATGTGACAAAATACAGTCTCATTCGCAGACTTACATTACTTAAGTAACATTAAATTTAACAAACACTAAAGCGAACAAATAACCAAATTATAATAAATAAACATTTGGACATGAAGCACACTAAAAATAACGGTCAAACAATGCTAACAGCATCGTCTGTATCATCACGTCCGCTGATCCACGCCATCGCCAAGGCTAAGAGAAGAGCAGTTATAAGAAACGAAATCAGTGCTTATATGCAGTGTATGTAACACATTTGAATCGGTATTACCTTTCCGTGCATGTTTAATGAGCCTAATTTAAAATAGTACTCTAAATAATTATGCTTTTTGCTGTACGGAATTGATATTGAGCTTTAAGTTGATTAAATATTACAAATTTAAATAAACGATAACCATAATTTTATAAAAATATTTTTGTTAGCATTGGTTTTTATTTTTAATAAATTTTCAAGGGAAGCATGGCTTCCATTGCTTACATGGACCGCACGCCACTGGTATTTCATAACCTGACAATCTAGTAATGTATCTCAAGAAAATTATTACCCACAATTTATTTAAATGTCATTACTAATGGTTGCCCTTGTAATTCTGTCCTCTAGTAACGGATTATATAAGTGGAGGCAAATCCGTATATTGAACTAGATTGTGGGTTACAGTATAGCGTGATTTGAGCTCGTATTTCACCGGTTACAGGATCTGCAGGACTCCAGGAGCCGGAAGTGTACACAGGATATATGATAGTATTAACTTGTTGGAAGTTGTTGACTTGTTTGAGGCGTGGTAGCGTAATTGCAAATGCTTCACCTTTAAATCACACTCTTTTATATACTATAAATTTTTGGTTTTAGTTAGGCGAGTTGTTGCATCTTTTTAAATGCTAGCCACGACGATTCACGTACAAACAATAAAAAATGCAGAGCTATCAATTTTAAATTTAAATAATGTGGCTGCGATTTAAAAAATAACAACGCCTGTCGGTCGGCATTTGTTTGTGAAGGAAGAATTTACTGATAAAATAACAATTCAGCCTTGGTTTGAAATATAAATGACTACTCTTTATTGGCGCATTTCTTTATCTGAATTCTCGGACTGTTTTGTCGCGAATGATATCTAAATGGAATTAGTAATAGCAACACAAGGCAGTTGAAGTGTAAACAATTGACGCCGGTAAGTCATTCATATCTGTTTAAGATTATTATTCTTAGAAAAAAAATTAGTTCGTTGTTCCCTTAGTACAGACCATGCGAATATACAAAACTGTAATCCTCTGTTATTTTCAGGTTGGAACAAAAGACCACTGAAAAGATTGAAAATAGGCTATATCTGATTATTTCCTGGCGTTGAGAGATGCGATAAAGAAAAAACAGTTGTGCTCTAAAGTAAATACGAGTAAGGCGTGTGCTGAAAAAGAGTCGCGACCATAGCGCCTCCACACGCGAGTTGGTCCTGATTACTAGATTAGCCGCGTACCGCACCGCAGTGACGCGTTAGCTGCCGCTACTGATGGTTGTTGTTTGTTCGTTACATAGTAACATAGTTTCATTACACCTTTTTCGTACGATGATAATATCCACACGACGAAGTCCCGTACTAGTCTACAATGATAATCTTATTCTGGAAGTCTCAAGCCACGGAATTCTAAAAATAGAAAACTTTGGTGCTTTAGAAAATTTCTTATTGCTGAACAAGAATCAAACGATTTAGAAGTATCTTTACATCTACCGAATTCATTTATCAATAAACTGCTGTACCATATCACATTTTAACTGTGTTACTTGGAGCTGTACTATGCCGTGAGACGGTTTATTAGCATCCACTTTCGCAACTACCAATTACTTTTCCCAATAAACTGTTTACCAGTTTTCTTTGTAAACTGTTGTTCCTGGGCATCTAATCTACCTCGTTCTAACTTCTAGACCTTTCTTCTTGACCTTTCAAAATCGTGAAAATCGTACGTTCAAATATTCTGAAACTTATGAAGTGCTGAAACCTTAGATCATTAGAACCTCGATAAACCACACATGGAAACACATGAAACTCTGAAATTTAAAAACTTGATACCGAATCTGCAACTCGCTCATGTTTTAATTCCTTCAAGTATCGAAACTGTGCGTCTCAAACTTTGAATCTCCATACCTCTCAATTCTGAAAGATTAAAATCCAGTAAGATAAAATCTTGATAGTTCTACGACTTACCAGGTTAGAATTTTTAACGTTGACATTTTACAAACTTTACTTTGAGAATACATAAAACTTAAAGTCCTAGATATAGCATAACCTTAAATTTTACAATTTTAAAGCTATTGTTTAAGTATAGTTTGAACTCTCCAGATTTTGTAACTTTGGAACTCTGAATTTAATCAACTATTGTATTTCGAAGTTTGTATATGATTAAAATTTTATAGTTTTAAGACTATAAGATTCTAGACTGTCACATGGTGGAGTTAAGTTAATTATTCTAGTGTTTGAAACTTCAAACTATGGAATTGTACAGCATTGAAGCTATAAAGAATTTAAAAAACAGATCTTTGCACACCATTTCTAAAATTTCATAGTTGAATATTAACATGAATATTTTAGAAATTTAAAAATGAATTGTTAAACAAATTGGTTACTATGCCAATTTCTTGGCGAAGGCCCATCCTTTCTTCGTTTGAGAGCACTTTGAAAACTTTATCAATCTCAAAGATAACGATCTCTTCGCGTGAGAAGAATATAATTCAACCAGGCGGAATCGGCGGCTGAAGCACGTTTTATCACGCAGTGTGCACAAACACACGGACAGAGAGTCACGCCATTTTTATGGGCAATGCCCAAAAGTCGATCATTGTGCAGAAAGACTTGTATGCAACAGCTTCTTCGGTATTGTTATGGATTTGTTATGCTCTGAAATGATAAAATTTTGAATTCAAGAGCATTGACAAATTGATTGCCTGAAACAACTATTTAGTTCACTAGTTTCAGCGTTTGGGTGGTTAAATGGTCAAGAATAAAATTTGCAAATCTGAAACTGAACGTTGGAATTATTGAGTTAACTTTCTTAATCTTTTTCATCTACCGTATTAGAACAATCGATGGCTTAAAACATTACAACTCTAGATTCTCCAGGCTCCAAATTTTCAACATTAAAAAAAGGTTCGTTTCAATAAGCTCGGCAGAGGTTCGAAAAAGTCTCTCACTTTTTCAAGCTGGTCTCTCAGTCTACGGATTCTTAGTTTACCTTCATAGAATTTGCATTTTTGTTTCACAAAAGTAGAAAATGTAGACACCACTTTTCCAACTACATACCGATTAGTCTTCTTTCAACTTTATCAAAGCTTCAAAAGTACTATGGTCAAGACTAAATGAACAAATTACCAATCAGAACATCATACTAACATACCAATTTGGCTTCAGGAGCGGCCATTTCACTTCTCATCAACTTTAAAAGGCTGTTTAATCTCATTGAGACAGGATTCGAGCGGAACCAAATGCACAGCAGTATTATTCTGCGTGTCTGGCACATCGGCTTCAAATACAAGATCCTCTACCTAATAATCCCTGAATACCTTCTCGCAGGAAGCAATTCTCATTTCCTTTCTTGTTAACCGCACCTTCGCCGTTAAAGTTCATGACTCCCTTTCTGCAATGCAAACAAATTCATGCTGATGGACTACAAGGCAGCGTTATAGATCCCATGCTCTTCAACATCTACATACACGATAGTCCATCCATTTAGGACAATATAGCTATATTTTCGCCTCTTCTGGCTCAAAACGAAGATCTGAAGCAATAGTTCAGCTCCAGCAAACGATTCCTAGAGTAGTTTTCAAAATCGAACCTTAAACTAAATCAAGCCAAATGTGTAGCTAAATTAACGGAACAGCCATACTGTAGAATTCAAAAGATGAACCGGTATAAAAGAAGGTATACAAGAAAATACCTTGGCGTCTACCTCGACACAAAATTAACATGGAAAAATTACATTCTGAAGAAACCCAATGAGCTGTTTCCTTATAAATAAAAAATCCAATCTTAAAACGGATTGTACGCTACTCCTATACAAATTGCTTATTCGATGTATGATAATGTATTCATGTATGGTTTGGACAAACACTACGAAGATGAGCCTAAAGAAAATAGAAGAAAGAATAGCAATTGGCGCACGCTGGTTTATCAGCAATAATGATCATCATAAACTTGAAATGGACTTGGTTCAGCAATATATCAAGAAAGTTGTAATTAAATTTCACAACAACCTCCAAAATTGTTCATGCGTCATTCACTACGACCTAGATCAATATAACGTCCACACTAGACTAAAGTGTCAGCTACCCCAAGATATATACCTGTCTAACAGGGATAGTGAAAATGCTTTAAAATCCAGAAGTATCCCATAGAGGTGCCCTCAAAGTTATGTTAACTTGTATACATAGTAATCTTATAACACAGCCGTGTATATATAACATTGTATTTGTTGCGCTGGTTTACTAGAAAAACAAACGATTTGCAATTTCATGCATTTTTACGAGAAAAACTTCCATGGCCAAACATTACCAAAATGATAAGTAACATATACTGTGTAAATATTTGTTGTTCTTCATTGAGTAAAAGACGGATTGTTCTTTAAAAGCTTTATTATTTTAATGTTATAGAGGAGAGAGTGAATGTTTGACTTGACTTGTTAATAGATTGATCTCCGTCTCTTGTTTACATTTGTTGCCTTGAATACTAAATCTTATCCAAGGCATGGTGATCATCACATTTATCCCCCCCTTGTTGCTGAAAGTTTTTCTATTCAATCAGAAGAAGTCTCCATCAAGTTGGTATGAGAACTGGTGATTGTAAGCATAAGGCACAGCTGTAATTGTAAAGCAAACTTGATAAGATACGTAAAAAACTGCATTTTCTTCTTTGAATGGTTTTACAATTGGTGATTAAAACTAGGACAGGGGTCTTAATGTTAATGTTCGGTACAATTATAAGAACTTAACCTATATAATTGAACTAATGATCTTAAGGTAAAAATGAATTATTCTTCTTTTTCCTTATACCCTTTCAGGTGTTGGATAAAAAATGAATTCAGAGAATTAAAAATGCTTAAAACTAAGACAGCGGATTTATAACTTTAGGGCTTTTTAGAAAATGTGAATAACCAAAAACTACAGAACTTAACCTAAGAGGAGCGTGTGATGCTTCTGTTGGACTTGTACATTGTTGGATCATGGTATATGCAACCTAAAAGGAAATTGGTAAATAAATATGTGTACACAAGAATGTCTAACAGGTTATAAAATGGGATTGCGAATGTTCTATTCGCTATGTGCGTCGGCTTGGAGGGGATGTGATAATCGCCCGAAGCGCGCTAGGTGGAGCAATAGAGCAATAACGACGGACGATTTCAGTAAACTTTGCAAATATAATGGGTGGAAATATTTGTTGCGTAGTGAACTGTAAAAATAATGGTTCAAATAGCAAGTGCAAGTTTATATTATTTTTACCATTTATTGAATTTTCAAATGTGCATATATGGATATAACCTCAAAAAGTCAAATAATAACATGAAAATATGTATAGTATTAAATACAATTTATCCAACACCTCTATATAAATATCATGTTTACTATGGTCATTTTATATAAGGAAAGTGATTGTTTACTCTTATGTTACATTATAACCTACGTTGCCCCTAGCAACGTGGGTTAATACAATTTACTTACATGCTTATTCTTCTCAATCGCATAAAAATAAATACTGTACGCGCTCATGTAGAAAGTAAACAAAAAATAGTCTTTATATTTGATTTATTTCACATTTTCGATATCCGTTCATAAACGCCAATGTTATGGTTTCCGTCCTTATTTCTCAGTCTACGACCAGAGGTCGCCACGAGGCGCCATGCACATAGCGAATACATATAAGATAAGAAGGATTTGTAAGAGGCTGCGCATCCGAGTTTCTCTGCTTAATTCTCCGATGTTCATCACACGAAGTAACGAATCTTTTGTACGACTGTTTATTGAAGTTCATAAAAAACCGATTTGTACTTATAGGTTTTGCGACGCACTGTTGTGTTTGGTTCTTGTAGGGTTGCGAAACTTTTGCTGGAATTAGTAATTTGTGCGAATGTAATAGCAGCATATCAGCTTCAGGATTAGATCGACGATCATAAGATATGCCAACGAAATGGCGTAATTCTTTCTGCATTCTAGGAATTGGAAAGTTATTAATAGCTTCTACTTTTGAAACTTGTTGCTTAACCCCATCACTGTTTACTGTGTGGCCGAGGAAAGTTAATTATTTGGCTTCAAAGATTAGCTTTTTGAAATTTGATAGTAAACTATAGTGATATCGGTGTTGCAATACACTTTTCAAATGTTGTAGATGGTCTGTTTTAAAGGTAGAGAAATTTAGAATGTCATTGACGTATTAAGATACATTGTACAACCGAGACTTCAGATATATCATGACTTCAGCGATGAAACGGCTCGATGTACTGGTATCTATGGTGCTGAGGGAGTATTGATGCTCTACTGGAGTTATGCTATTAGTTGATTTCTCAACTTCTGCTTCGCAAATAGGAATCTTGCAGTAGGCTTTCTTAAAATCTAGTCTGGTAAAGATGGTAGAATCAGCGAGTTTGTAGTTACAGCTTTGTACGAACGGTAATCCACAATTGCCCGGAACAGTGACAGAGTTAAGTTGACGGTAATCTCGAAAGCACCCATCTGGTTTTTTACCAATGTTAAAGAGCTTGTCTAGGCACTTCCCGAAACCTCAATGAGTCCCTCTTTAGTTAGATCCTGAATGTGATTAGCGTTAGCAGTGAAATGTGTGTTAAGAGCTTTTTGTTGTAAAAGAAATGTTGAATGAAGTTTGTTCGGAGATAGCTTAAGAAATACTTGAGGTGTAGAAAGAAGTGTTTGATGAAGAAGAGCTTCATTATCTTGCTTTGATGTGTGGCTTGTGGAGAGGATGTGTTTGTGATTGTTGTAGAGAAATTAGTGTTGGATTATATTTGTTCGGAGGTGAATGTGAGGTTAGAAGAATTGTTTGTTGTTATGAATTGAGGGTGTATGTGGTTTCCTGTGTAGGAGAGTTTGTGTTGTAGAAGAAATTATAGTGTTTTGCGGTGAGTATGAGTTTGTCTCCTTTGCGAAAGAATAAGTGTTAGATGATGTCGGTTCTGAGTCAGACAAATACTGAAGACCTGGGTTGAATGAAGATGAGATTTGGGATGAACAAGGAAGTGTATTTGAATGATTGTTTTGAAGGAGAAATGTGTTTGTCTGTTCTAAGTCAGACAAAGTCTGCAGAACTGTTGAAGAAGATGAAATAACAGATGTATGAGGAGGTATATTTGAATGATTGTTTGCTGGGCCTGCTTGTGCTGCAAAGGAATGGGTGCTGAATGAAGTGTGGCTAGTTTGCGTAGTATTATTTAATGAATGAGGAGGTGTGTTTGGATGATGCGTATCTGCTATATACGCCAAACTCGTGGTGTTATCGCGCGCAGTGTTGAAATTTGCAGAGGTGCTCGTTGCATTTGAGGTTAAAATCTTGTTAGAAAGCAGTTTTTGGCGTAGGTAGCAGAAAAGCGGCATAGCTGGATGCAGTTTCTGGCACGATTGCCGAAGTGCCGATGATAAAAGCAAACGTCAGCATCCTTTGTTTGTGATTTTTCGAATAAAAACCGTTTTCGGTTTTCAATGTTGTAGAGAGGAGAGTGAATGTTTGACGTGACTTGTTAATAGATTGAGCTCTAACTCTTGTTTACATTTGTTTACATTTTTTTACATGATGATCATCACAGTACATAGATGTTCTGCATATGACAATACAATTAACTTCAGACCTTCGCAGATTCAAAATTGGTCAAAAATTACTGACATCGATCAAAACAACTTATTGTGTCAGTTTCAATTATGAACTTAATGTTAATGTTATTCTCCTATCGGTCAAACAGTAATACGTACAGCATTTTGTGAAAGGATAAGCACACCCAACTTTTCCTAAAATAGATTATACTTATGGTACAATAGTCTCCGAGAGACAGTTCCATCTATGCTTTGACTGTTTTGTTTTAGATAGAACATCATACTACGCTGTTTAATATAATCCTTCGAAAACAATATAGATAAGTTTTTCTAAATATTTGTTTACCGTTTTTAGTAATAATAATAACAACCTTATCGTTCGTAATGGTCATAATTCCGTTTTCTTAAATAGCGAATGAAGAGTAAAAAATGAAGGCAAAAAACAATGAAATCAGTACAGAACAATAGGCTACAAAAATCTTATTTATTTGACAAAAAATTTAAAAAAATTGCTATGCTATCACGACAACTTTATTTTGGAACTATTGAAGATTAGTGAAGGTCGTCGCTATTAAAATATTCGTAAAGCAGACTGAGATAATAAAAGCCCTGTTATGAAAACGCCCAGAAACAACTAAAACTGTTTCTCATGCACAATAATTAAAATAATATGCAAAATACAAAGCAACATTACATTTTCATCAATAAAATTTCTCAGCCTCTTAAACTCCTACAGATGTAAACAGCGATGTGGGTAATGGTAATAATAATTTTTAAAAGCTTCATTTTGAAATTCTTTTCATCATGTATAGGTATGTATTTACTTATTCTTCATTCATTTAATAAACTATTTCGCTCTTGTTTTAGCTTTCATTTTTAATTTAATATAGATGTAAATTAACATTAATAACAACTAGCTACAATAATGCCATCTATGTGATGCCAAATGTGCTATACAGGATGCAACTAATATAACTATTAGAAACCTCGTAATTGGGGGTAGCTGTAATGATTTACAATCTATTTTCCTGATCAACATGTGGTCGCTCGCTTCCTGCTAATTTTGGAGAAAATAGCGTTATTAATTGTAAGGACGACCATTGCACTTACATTACATTAAAAAATAGTACAAAACAAGCAAAAAAAAAGTTTTTTTTTGCAAATAATTTTATATTCGCTAGTGCCGCACGTCTCGTTATTTTGACATTGTCTTACGTTTTTGAGGTTATACTTCTTTATTTTGTGATTTTCAGATAATCAATCAATATTTTAATGCCTGTATTGAAGACAAGGAATTGAATTTTGAGCATTTATTATAATTTAATAATTTGAGATTTATTCTGTAGTTGTTTTATTCAAATATCAGATTTTTGTATCCCAACGTTTATTCTTAGTGACGCCAATGAATTTTTATTGGCCACTTTGTTGAAGGACTGACAACAATCTATTACTCTGATCTCACTGTATGTAATATGTACTTTTTAGATGAAGTTAATTTTTATTAAGTTGCATAATGATTTTACATTAAATAATAATTTGAATGCAAATTCATATAGAAAAATTCATTATGTAATATGTACTACATACAGCGTGGAAATAAATGATTTTCATCAAGTTCCCTTTGGAATTTTTTCACATGTAAATTTTTCTGTACCGCTCTACTCTTTTTGATTTAGTACTAAATTAGTTCTGTCAATAAATGAAATCAATCTGTCAAATTTATATGTATATATCTGTCAAATGTATATTTTGAGGTTATGGTACTGCCTTCTCTATTTTCGTAGAGCGGTACGTCGTGCTTTTACATGGGGAATGCAATGGTAACTTGATGAAAATCATTTATTTCCACCCTGTATAACGTGTATTGTATGTAATATGATCAAATTTGCAGCTAAAATGTCTTATACTTAGCTGTATAAACCTGTCTGTGTCAGTTACTCCTCCTAATTTTGAGACAAGGCATAGTTAAATTAGAAATTACTACCATCTTTTAAAATTAACAAAGCTTGAACATCACGTTATATCAGAAAATCTAGAAGCCATAAAATTAGATACAACTATCAGAGCTAGCGATCGAAGAAAGATAAGGCGTATTGGGCAAGCGCAGCTCACTTAACTTTAAGTAGGGATAACTACAGTCAATGCATTTTCTGCAAGATTGGTCTCCATGATGATTTTTTCCCCCAATACAGTTAAACATAAATAAGTAGATTGTTGTAAACAAACATTATAGCTAAAGTAACTTAGGATGATGGCCTGAACGTTTTCTAGAATAAGGCCGAGAACTGCTTTTATATATACAAAAATCTTTTGCGCCTACGCTGAAAGGTAAAGTTGAATATAATGCTCTTCTAAGCTGTACTGATAGGTTTGGAAAGTAGGAGGATAATTGAGAAAAACTTTTGCATTTTTAATCTGGTTAAGCATGACCTTCTTAACCTGCTTGGTGTAGCAGAATATTTTATTGTAAATAAAACTGTTTTAAATAAAACCTCTGCGGAACACTAAAAGCATTCTTAAAGATACTGAGTGTACAATATAATTGTTAAAACAAAACGATAATTCGTAAGTCAACTATTTAAGTATAAAAGGTATACTGGCATTGTAACTCATAACTCAGAAGTAACTCATTCTGGTATACCATTTTTGGCAGGCCCCGAGCAAATCTTCTTACCTAAAACGCTTTTTAAAGATATGTAATCACTCACAATATATTTCGACAGCGTTCTTCGACCTAATACGGAGCTTTGCAAATAAAATAAATGTAAATAGTCAGATTCGATCACTGTTTCACAAGAAAGCAAGCCTTTATAATGAGAACATCGACACATGATGTGTATGTAGTAAGAGCGTTGAACTATGGTTACCCATTTTGCAAATTACAAATCTGAAACTGAGTCTTACGACTATTTCAAGTAAAAAAGGTTGCTCTTGGTCCTATTAGATTCTAAAAATAATCTGTTGGTCTGTTTCTGTATATATCTTCACAAATCGCTCTAAGCATTATTAAAATTATTTAAGTTGGAATGTAATACATTCCAAACACGAGAAGAAGCTGATACACATCCATAAATAAATCCAAATACTTGTCTGGAAGTTACTGCAATATTACGTGCCCTTCGAGTGGCTTAAAATGCGATCACGCGCTTAGAGCATGGTACTGATCATAAGATGGTGTATTTAAGTAGAGTTTCTCAAATATAGTAAACTAATTTTGAATTGAAATAAAAGAAACATCGAACAAATTTTATTAAAAAATAAAAAAAAGAACATAAATTTAAAGAAATTTATATCTTGTTAATTTTTAAAGATAACATAACACAAGATTAAACATCTTGCAAGTGCCCACCACTAACTATACAATGTTGTTTATCTCTTCTACTTCATCCTTTAAATGCTAGATCGTTACAGGCGTTTTTTTTAGAAAAACTCGCTCTTTTAAGTAGTCCACAAGAAGAAATCTGCGGCTATTAAACGTGGTGACCGTGGAGGCCAGGAAATGTTTCCATTTCGCAAAATTAGCCCAGAAGAAAACAATTTGCTTAAAAGACTTACGGTCTCTCGGGCCGTACCACACGTTGAGCCGTCTTGCTGGAATCATAAGTTTGGACTATTGCCTTAATGTTAGCCTTTGGAAGGTGTCCTAGCCATGCGACGGTATTTTGCTCCTGTAAGTATAACTTACTGTGACGTTTTCATCATCAAACGAAAATGGACCGATAACTCCATTTACGGTATTCAACTCTTACAATGCATTGTGAGTATTGGAAAATCTATCTAAATAAAAATGGATTCATTACTCATTATCAAGATCGAATTAAATTGGCCGTCTAAACTGACGTGAGCAATTGTTGGTGTCTGTTGTGATCATTTGCCTTTTTTTTGTGGAAAACAATTTAAGTCCTTTTTCAAACGCTTTCAAAAGTTGAATCAGTCATTCCAAGCTCATCTGATCATTTTTAAATATTACTGAAGACTTTGCATAACATTTTCCTGTACAAGATGAATAATATCAGAGCTACCTGATCTCGAGTGACCCCGTATACATAAATCCTACAATGCATCAGTGCCTCTACATCTGGTTACCCACCTTCGCTTAGCTTGGTCAGTTGCAGCTATTCTAACACTTCGCTGACGTCTAAGCTCTGTCGTAGCTAACACAAAGGTATGTATATATTTTTATATCTTTTACCTTTTTTTCTAGTCCCTAGTCGTATTGGTTATAATGTGACATTTATTTATGCTGACCTAGTCTTAACACCTTGAATTTCGTAGAAATCTCATGGAGCAACTGTGACAAAGTCGCGGAACAGTGGTCAAGAACCACTGTATTAAAATAATTGTAGCTGTAGAGTTGTTATGGCATTTAGCATTAACCAAGCGATTATCCTTAAATCTAAAAGCTTCTTTTTCTGACTTAGATGGCGAAGTCTGAAAAACGATGACGTCATATTTAAAACCCATATTCTGTCATGTTTCCAGGACTGCAAATTCCGAGCATATTCATAAATATACCTAAGTTATAATCTTTAATTACTTTTATCTCTTTATTAGTCTTTTCTTACAGGGACTTGAATTTCTTTAAAGAGTGAAGGATGTAGCCAAGTGTCTTTACTTTTGTTAATTATTTTTGGCGTAAGAGTGAATATGCTTATCATCTGTGCGATCTGTAGCCGTTCGGATAAACCACCGACTCAAGCAAGATCACGCGTCCCTTCCCTAACCATTTATTTTGCGCGCGCCGCTCCATTTCACTCCTACCATTTACCCCACGCTCCGAGAGCACCTACATAAGAAGGTACGCAAGCCAATTTATTCAGTTCCTTTCCGCAACTCGAAACCAACTGGACCAACCAGCCAGCCGACCTAGAAGGACCAGCCAGGCAGACCGCGCCGCCAGGGAATATAAGAGTAAGTCCTCTTACCGTAGTTCCAATTCCCTTTCCGTCGGATCTCTTTCGTCGTCCCTTACCGTACCCTTTCCGAAACTTCATTGTGCGTAGCCAGGGGGCTCATCCTTGCATCCTCTACCGTACACTTTCCGAGACTTCACTGTGCGCAGCCTGGAGGTCTCATCCCTTACCCCTTTTCCGAGACTTCACTGTGCGCAATCGGGAAGTCTCATCCATTCATTCCTTACTTCCTTTTCCGAGACTTCATTGTGCGTAGCCTGGAGGTCTCGTTCTTTTCCGTTCCCTTGTCCGACACCAAACTTAACGGTACCGTTCGCATGCTTGCTTATTACCGTACAATGTAGTGCACCATGTAGATATTAGGTTTACTGATTTTATTTGTACCTTAACACCTTCCAGTATTAACACCTTCTTGTTTTGTGAAAGCTTTAGGAACAGGTATAAAGTGATCCAGACAGGGCCGACCTCAGCGACCCCAGCAGTTGCCTGGATTACCTTTTCGCCACTAGCAGTTAACCGGATCCGTGGAGCATACCACGTTAAAATAACCGAGACTTACCGCCGACACCGAAACCCAGCGCCATATTGTAAGCAACTTGGCCGCCCGTTACTTTATCGGCCCGTACAAGTTTGAAGCACAAGCTGGGACCCGCCTACCAACTCAGCGCCTGAGCCAAGTAACCCCCTTAATCTAACCCCATACTTAAGTAACCCCCTAATCTTTATGTAACTAAAACTTTAACGTATTAGGAATTATTTAAAATAATTAGTATTAATTTGGTATTAATTTTAATAATAATTAGCCAAAATTCTAAATAAAATTATTTCCTAAAATATATCAAAAAGAGTTTACTGTCTCCAGCCTTACTACCATAATCATAAAATATAATTTTATTTTATGATGTGCTTGTGTTTGTTTATCAATCTTATCTACCTGATAATGACATTTAATGTCAAAACAATTGTAAGGTTAATAATTTATTAAAAACTTGCGAAACTTTAACTAATCTTTTGATTTTTATTATATTTTATATCAAAAATAGCTTTAGGCATTGCAATAATTTGATTTACATGACTGTGTATGAAAGATTTACAGTAATTTAAATGCCTTCTCGACAAATTTTGATATTAGCCTACTTTATTTTTGTTTAGCATTTTGCGTAAACTGGAGTTTAGTCTTTAGATCGAGTCCCTCCTGCCTCTTCTTATTCCTACCAATAAGACTTGCAGACGTACAACTAAATAACAGAAATCTTTACCGTATTTAAAAACCCGTCCGTCATTCACACACACAGAATAACTTGCTGATCATTTGTCGACTTTTATGGTTACAATAAATTAATGTATAAGGTTAATAATCCGAAAGTACTGATTAGAAGATGACTAGAAATATTGCTGATCGTATCACGATAAAGGCTGACTTTTAAATTTTCTATTCCTCCAACACGTCATGTTAGTTTTATAGATAGTGTGAGGTTACGTCGAGGTTAAATCTGTATGCAATTTATTTTATAACAGGAATTTTGCACATAACATGATAAAAAAGCAAAAGTAATACAAAAAATCTATTCAGTCGTCTATTTTACGCTAGTTTAAACCAAATTCATCTTAATAGATACTGATTATCATGTCTTTTATTATGCTTCTCTACTATAGTAATACCAATTTAATAAAACGTAAAACATGGAGGTAAAAAATTCTTATATTGTAGAGTTATACAAAAACGTATCGCCTTTGTGTTGCAAGACGAACGGTTTTTATATGTAGACAGTATATTCCTTTACTTTAGCAATGCTTTAGCTAAACCACGTAATTCTGAACGGTTTATTTCTGGTGTGGGAAATAGGCGTCTCGGGAAACATTACCTAAGGATGGGCATAGCAAGCAGCAATAGTGAGGTTAGAGGATTAGTATTGCTTGTCAGAGTTGTAGTTCTGCATTATTAAATGTGTGTTGTAATCCTTACTTCCTACAATATATATTAAATCTACAGACCGCATCCAACTATTGTCGTAAAATTAATTTTTTACCGAACAAATGGAAACCTTCAGAAGTGAATTACGGGCTGCGTGTAAAAAAAGAGGCTGTTTAAACGTACCAAACGAAAGCGAATCTGTATCTGGAAGGGATTTTCCAATATTAAGTAAACGTAAATTGTATTTAGTAGCTTCTACAATCTACATAGATAAGCTAGTATAATATAGGACTAGTATTTTGAGTTTGTAGGCTATTATGAGGAGTGTAAAACAATTGTATAAGCGCGGATAATATTTGCAGTATAATATTTACCTGTCTACTGAACTAAGCTGAGCTAAAAATAAACCATTTGGAAGAAAATCTAAGCTTACTAAGAAAGCTAGAAATCATCAGCATCCATCAGGTGGATTCATAGATTTCTCAATAATGATTGAGGATGACTATGATAATCAACCCTGATCAGAATTAGTAGTACATCTTATTATTCCGATTAATATTATTATGTGATAATTACGATTTTCTAAGAATTTAAAACGGAATGGAACTGACTAGTTATCTATCTACAGACTTTTCAAAATATAGAGACTTAACTGACTCAAGATCCTAGTAAAGGAATAGATGCTAGATTTCCCGCTCCATCACCAGGTCATCCAACCTTCCAACAAAAGAAGTGTGTAACGAACCAAAGACGGTGTTGACATAATTCAGAAACACGGTGGAAAGGTCCTTACGCTATCAAACACTATTTCTCCAAGCCAGACAACAAATGTAACTCTGTATATTAGAACCCTGGTTTAGGTTGGCCAGTTTCTCCGGTTAAACAAAGCATAATCATTTTACCCCGTAAATGAGATCTGAGAGGACACATAAAAAATGTCCATTTGGGGTAAGATTTTCGAAGCTAAGTGCAAAAGGGCACTCTGACCTAAATAATGTTTAAAACACCCAACTGGGATCATACAGTGACGTTCTGTGCAAAGATCTTTGCATGCAGCAGCTTGTTACCAACAAAATGGGGACTGCTTATTGGGAAACGGTAACAACCTTTTTTGTACGACTATGCTATTTCGGATTGTTTACCATACTTGGTTTTAGAACAGTAGGTTATATTTACTGGTTGCTAAGCAAAAACGCGTGGGTAAGTAATTACTTACCGTTCAGTTCTGTCAACAACAGAACGGTAAGTAAATTATATGTAATTTATAAAATAAATGCCGTATCTTTAGATGTCTCTTTCGTAAAAAATCATTATTTTTTAAATAATTGGACTATTTTAAAAAATTATGTTTTTTATTTAAATTTACTGTGAAAAAATACCCAATAAATAATAGTAATTACAAACGTATCCATGGTAACGATAAAAATATCGTGACATTAAAAATAAAATTACAAACGTATCCATGGTAACCACAAAACCTACTTAATAGAAGGTAGTGAATGCGGTTTGTGCTGGTTGACCGTGATCTATGGTGCGCCGGCTGTCTGCAACGCGATCTTTACAAATTTGCCCTGCCAAAACTATTAAAACGTCCAGCTTGCCATTTTTGCATTAAATACAGAAATGTTCAAAGAATCTGTACAATTTTTTTCAGATTTTTAAAAATGTGACCACACCGATTTTTCTGCATTTTTAAAATATTTCGTTTAGAAAAAAATAAAAATACGTTTGATAACAAAAAAATTATTAGGCTGTCCAAAAAGCCCGTTTTCTAGTGAGCAATATACAAAAAAATATTTGTTCTAGGGTAAATACTTTTCGAGATATTTATATTTCTTTAAAGGCGTGCAAGCAGTTTTGATAATTTTTTCAATTTGAATATTTCCGAAGTTCTGCGTAATTTAGCAAATTGATGAATGAAAGTTATGTTCTTTAGTTGATTGCTACCTCATAAGTGATTTTCATTGAAATCCGTGAGATCAACCCATTTTAGGGATCGATTTCGCATGGAATGAAGCGAACATTGTCGTCGATCGGTAAACTGTCCTTACTGTTCTTGATACTTAGGGCCGATCTATTCACCTCCCTGTAACTTTATCTGCTAGTTAATTGTCATGGATACCATTGTGGAAACAATTGTAACTATAGCAACAAGCTTCCAGATAAATTTAAAAGGAGGTGAATAGATCGGCCCTTAATATACTATAACCGCAGTTAAATCTGTCGGCTGCCAGCTAACTAGCGTGAGGTCGTGAGTCTCACTAAAGGTCTTCTGTAATGGGTGCCAAAAATCGTCTAAAATAGCTTTAGTATTTGCCGACAAAATTTGAAAAGAACAACACATTTGCGACTACTACCAATGTGGTCGACTTTTCCCCATATTGGCTCCTCGATAGCTGAAAATATAAACTCCAAATACCCCACATATAAATAATAAGTCTTCAAGTAAGAAATACACAGTGCTTTATTATTAAATAAACAAATTATCAGGTAGATCAATTAAAATAAGTCAATAAAGTATGGTTATAGCCTTGGTAAAAATTAAATGCAAGTTATTGATTTCTATATACAAATTTGAGCGGAATGAGGATTAATGCGATCGAGACTATTTACTCTAAAATTAACTTCAAGTCTCAATAATGTAACTAGCACGGTAAATTAACACGAATACCTGTGATGTAGAGTCCGCAATCGTTAACCTCAGATTTTAATTGTTTGCCCAATTCATTACGGAGCAAAGTCATACGTATTCACTCGCAAATATTCCTAACAAAGTAATAGAATAAGTAATATGTGACAAAATTATATATATGAAATAGATACCTAGATATAAGTGCTACACGCACACTGGGGAAAAACCATTTAAAACATACAATTATAATATACAAATATACAGAAATGCTTTATATACAATAAGGGTTGTCGAACGTTATTGTTGTTGTAAATAGTTGCTACAATATAACTGACTCACGATACAGATGTACATATGTTCTTCGAACTGAAAAGACGTCACCAACCAGGTCGAACGTAGCGTGATCCAACGAGACAATGGCAACCAAGTGTAACTGTACGTCAGCAAGCTCAGAGAAGTGGTGTTTTAACAACTCAAATATACAACGAAGTGTATTGGGGTAAGAATAAAGATAATAATGTAAACCGGAGAGAAAAAGCTCTGTAACAAACAAAACCAAGTTACCAGAATGCACCAAGAAAACATTTCATAAATACCTTTGATAAAAGGTGACCTTCTGAAAGAGTTATACCGCTCCCAAATCCGGCTAACGTTGACTATATATCAAATCCTGTCAAAGAATTATAGTATAAGAGACTGGATGTAAAGAAAAGTTAATCTATAAACTTACGAGATCGTGCTCCTAACCTTCAAAAAAGAACTAGTGGAAAACCCATACGGTTCCAACAAAAACTTGGAAATCACACCAAAAATTAATCATAGATCTGCACAAATGCAATTCCCATATCACAACATAAAGGAAAAACTAATTTAACGGTGATGCCACTAAAATATTCTTTTTAAAGAAGTAGCTCCACAATCGAACGAAAACGAAGTGAAGTCTCCTATCAACAACAGGAAATTCCAAACAAAACGGCAACTAAAAGGAGAGAAAATGCGAAAATCCCTAAACGCTATACAAACTAACACAAAAGCATAGCTATACAGGGTGCTACGAAATTAGCACGTAACAAGCTGCAGAAATGAAACCGCAACTTTAAAGTAATCGAGGATGTTACAGAAACCTCTTGCTAAAAGAAATGAAGAGGGCATGAAATTTGAAAGTAACAATAAACAGTGAGATATGATTCGAATGCGTTTTACTTCGACATATAGTGCCATGGTGAGTTATACCAAAAAGCGACGATAGAAAAGTCAATTTTACCAGTTATTACAGGAATTATATAAACACCATGTAACAAAGATCTTCCAGAATATCTCTGCCCGGAGAATGAAGATGTCATATCAAAAAGTTATTTTACTTTCATTTAAATGAAAGAATGATGTCTAAATAAAGCTTTCAGCGTACGAAAAGAATCTATGAGGTGAAAGTGAATAGAGATTGTTCTATTAAAGTTCTATCACGCCTCTAGATCATTCTCAGGCGCTGAGAAGCGGAGTAATCAGAATTAAAGGCGTCGTCATGAAGCCCTTCTCCAAAAATTTTGAAATTATCCTTGCTGAAAAGTAGAATATTCAGAAAGTCATGTTAAAGATCCCAGACGTGCCTGGGTATGCCTCAATGTGGCAGATGAGAAGTCCGCACGCCGGACTAAGGGTATAAAGACCGCAACGGGTGAGCACAGGCACTGGAAGCGCTAAAAAAAGTCAGTAACGCGCTAATTGAGTGTATCTCAATCCCCCATCCATACGGGCGAGCGTGGTAATCAAGCTTAAAACTACGACTGTCACTAATATATTGTAGGTAAATAAGTAACCAAGCCATCCACTGCTTCCTGTATTATCTAGCGATTTCTAATAGCCTCCAGTAAAAGTCCAGTCACTTGGAAATCAACACAGCAAAAAAAAATTATTCTCATGTTGGGAGGTCAAATAATAATAATAATAATAATTGCTACAACCCATAACCTGGAAACCAGGCCCCAGAAGCTATAAGCTTGTGCGGGAGGGAGGGGGCGATTATTATTATTACGTAGGCCCTATGTGCGGCTGCAGCCGACTTACAGATGGAACAGCGCAAATCCCACGTTTGTGTCACAGCTAAGGAAAACTGCAGAAAACCTTAACCAGATCTGCCGGCACCGGAGTCGACTCCGGGCCGCCCGGGTGAAAGTCCGGCAAATAGGACCACGGATTTGTGTTCGGCAGGTGGATTATTCCTAGTCCCACTGTCAGTACATGCTCAAGTGCATGTTAAAGAGCAGAATCTGTACCTGACGTTTGGCAGAATCTGTACCTGACCTTTGGCAAAATCTAATTCCAGAATTAAACTCTCCATGGTCGTTTGCTTCTAATTCCACTATCAATACACATAAAGTGGCAAAAACGGGAGACTGACAAAGGTCCAAGATCAAGTCGCAGATCAAATTTGCTTTCAGAATTCAATATTCCAAGGAAATTACTTCTGCAACCGTCATTGTCTGACCACTTATCCCAGTCAAAGTTTTTAATGCGGACCAACGAATACGACGCCAGAGCTATAGATGTTCCGTAGATATTTTAATATAAACGCTTAATAAGTAAAGCTCTCACAGATTTGTCAGTTGAAAGGCTTTTATCAGAACTAAACAAATTTAAATTAGATGCAAGAAGTGATGAGTAGTTGCGCATTTCAGTTGCTCGTAATGCTTTCCATATTTGTTTTTTATATAAAATTACAAGCTACAAAAAATTAAAAATGTCGTACAAAAATTAAAACAATGTTTTCTTATAGGATTCGACCCAAGACATTCGCAAAAAACATTACCAACACTTGCATTCGGTCATACAGACTACAGTGAGCGTCGTTTTTAAGAGAGTTTTGAGTCTCACTTTGACAAAAGTGTAATCAAAGGTCCCTGACGGCCTAATCAAGTTGAAGCGATATCGGTGCGCATTTTTACTTTAGATCGCATCTCCAACACACCAAAAATGCGACATAATAATTCTCGTGTAACGTTAATGGGACATGCAAATATACACGCGAATGCGTCCACATTTGAAGTGCTGCATTACCTGGACGCATTCATTACAAAGTGGCATAATAGAATTACTACCTCTGACTTGATCTTAAAAGACAGGTATCTATTATCACACGAGGTAAAAACTTAATATGACATCACGCTATTTCCTTGCCATACACATTATGTGATATCAAATAACAAATACACTTATTAAAAACACCGAAAAACTCGCATTGATCCGGCTCTGAAGGACCATATAAATCATCACTGAAACTAATTAAATATCTCTCATTAAATCGTATTTATCAGTACTATGTATAGAGCTTTTTAATCGAGAAACCCTACAAACTCTATAATCTGTTCTATCGATTTCACTTTTCAAGAAAATGTCGCGAATATTACAAGTCGCGCACTTAAAAAATAAAAGAACAAAACTAAATAAATTACAAGTCATTCCTTCCAGCATTCACGGTCTAGTAATATAGAAATCTATTTCCCCTCTCTACAGCGTAGTGTTGTACGTGTTGGATAACAATAACTAAGAAAGATTGTTACTGCTTGCAAACGCGGAGATATTTATTCAAATTAAACTTTGTTGCTATTGCCGTATATCAAGTAAATGGTATACTATTTGTCATTTTGATTCACTTCTGTCCTGCACAGCCTGTAAGCAGTGGCGGATTTAACACTTGAGGGGCCTGAAGCGCTACAAATTTTTGGGGCCCCCAAGGATTAACATAAATTAAGGTATATAAAACAAAAAATAATAAACTATAAAAAAATAAACAATTTACCAAAATCGAAAACTTTTTATTAACATTATAATAAATTATACTTATATGGATACTGTATTGTACAAATCAACAAGTGCAGAAAGGTAACATTATTTCCATAATATCAATGTCAAATCAAATATTAATGAAAAAATATATAAAGTACTAACAAAATAATTCAAAATATCTGAACGCAACAAAAACACACGCACAAAATATAAACAAGAAGAGAAGTGAGGCTGATTAAAATACTACTAAAACAATGGTGGATTCACGCATGCTTATATAAATTTGGATTGGCGGGACCAGGCGAGCTTCGCATCTGTAAAGTATAATCTGTGGTCAAATCCGGCAAATAATTATCTGCCTACTATCCATAAAGCGTATTACTCGGGAACTGCTGAACCAAATTAAATATTTTAAAAACTAGCAAATAGTAAATTTATTTCTACATATAATAGTACAATATTATATTTCTAACTGGTATACTTTTGTTTTGATCGGACGATACGCAATAAAAGGTACCCATTTTTAGGGACAATTTCATTGAAAGTGAGTTAGCTAATTTTTTTCTCAGAAAGTATACGTCATGTATCTATGAGATTTTTGTAGGGGCTAGAAAGAAACCTTGCGGTTGTTATGCTATTAATTTTCGGGCGAAAAAGTGTTTTATTTAAGATTTATATGAAAAAATAGCGAACTATGCGTTCTTGTTTATTAATGGAGATAGCCTCAAATTTTTTTCGCTAAATTAACACTTTTCATATGTAGACATTACCTTCTTTAAAAAAGTGTTCCGAATTTTAACAATAAAAGTGCAATAACAAAAAAAAACGTTTTTTGTCGAAACCGCTTGTCATCAAAAATCGTTTTTTTAGATGAAAAGTGTTGATTTAGCGGAAAAACTTTGACGCTATCTCTATTAATAAATAAGAATGCATAGTTCACTATTTCTTAGCATAAATCTTAAATAAAACGCTTCTTTGTCTGAAAATTAATAACATAAGAACCGCAAGGTTTTTTTCTAACCCCTACAAAAATTTCATAGATATATGACGTATACTTTCTGAGAAAAAATTAGTTAACTTGCTTTCAATGAAATTGTTCCTAAAAATAGGTACCTTTTATTGCGTATCGTCCGATAAAAACAAAAGTATACCAGTTAGAAATATAATATTTTATTGTTGTATGTAGAAATAAATTTACTATTTGCTCGTTTTTAGAATAGTTAATTTGGTTAAGTAGTTCCCGAGAAATACGCTTTCAAAGTGGAAAAAATGGATAGTAGTCATTTACTAAGTGACGGGACAGACAGTAAAACGAGAATAAATCTATACGATTTTGCTTCATGCCTAGGCATGAAGAGGGTTCATTGAATGAAGGTTACTAAATGCCGTTGTTTAGAACAGGCAGTTAGTAAATGACTTCATGTGCTGTGGGCAAATAAGGTAATAACATGCACATTTTTTTGCAGAACATTCTTTAGGCAAGGTAAAGATTTTCCAAGTGTTCATCTAAAAAAATGTTCTACGAAGAAATGTGCATGTTATTACCTAATTTGCCGACAGCACATTAAGCCATTTACTAACTGCCTGTTCTAATTTAGTAAATTTAGTTTAATTTAGTAAATACCTAGGCATATAACAAAATCAAAAGGAATATAGATTTATGTTCGATTTACTATCTGCCTCGTCACTGAGTAAATGACTAGGTAGCTAGTTAGTTTTCCGGATTTGACTATCTTCCTGCGACATATGTACTGTTCTGACAGGAAAATCTCGCACGATTTTTATCAAGTAGGCTGATTTTTCTTAAATTTTAGACGAGTAACAAAGACTTTTCATGACATGACACAATATCATAGACGCGTCAAAAATAACTATTTCAATAGAAATAAAATAATATTGGCTGATTTTATTATTAATATAAAAAATAATTTATATCAAGACACATCATTTTGATTTAGAAACTACGTATTTTATTAAATTGTACTTTATGACATATGTCATTAAAAGAAAAATAACAATTTGACATAAGTAAAACTTGCCACTGGATGTAAGACCGTTTACAAAATGAAGAAAATCGAGTGAAATTTTTCTGCCGGCATAGTACTTAATCGTATAAATTTAGGTTTTTGGTATAACTGATTTATTATTCGTTAATTAACATTATACGCACTAATAAATATTAAATAATAGCTATTTATGTAACAAGTACATAATGTAGAACTTTATAGATGAGCTCAGTTTATGGCCGAGCGTGCGAAGCGAGCGAGGCCTATAAAAAGGGCGAGTCTATAAAGTTCGATTATGTAAGAGTTGCATACAAAGCTTTATGTCCGACTCCTAAAATTGGGTTATTATTAAAAAAAATCAGTTTATAAATTTGACATCTATTCTTGACAGAAGAAAATTTGACATGTAATATACAGTTGCCATTGGAAAACTGAATATACTACACTTTATTTTACAACTACCACTTTATTTTACGAGTACAATAATAAACCAGTTTACTGCCGCAAAACAATACAATAAACAGTACTTTATAATGCAATAGGACATAATAGCTATTTATGTAACAAGTACATAATGTAGGACTTTATAGACAAGCCTCGTTTATGGCCGAGCGAGCGAAGCGAGCAAGGCCTATAAAAAGGGTGCGTCTATAAGGTCCGATTATGTAAGAGTTGCATACAAAGCTATATGTTCGATGATAAAATTGGCTAATTATCAAAAAAAAAATCAGTTTATAAATTTGACATCTATTCTTGACAGAAGAAAATTTGACATGTAATATACAGTTGTCATACTTTATTTTACTACTATATACTTTATTTTACTACTACCACTTTATTTTACGAGTACAATAATAAGCCAGTTTACTGGCGCAATACAATACAATAAACAGTACTTTATAATGCAATCGGACATAAATACATTTATTTTACAATCAGTTATTTTACAATGGAACTTTTCTACTTTTACTATACCAAAAACAATTGACAAAAGTCATTCAGGAATTTTACCCGTTGAAAAGCGTTGTAAAATTCCCCTTCACCGAACGTCTTATCAGAAACCATTAATTCAAGAAATTATAGTCATCATAGTAGTCTGATGACCGCGCTGATGCTGATTGTGCGAGAAAGCAAGTGTTCGGAGCGACAGAGATAATACATTCCTCGCAAGTCTGTTGTGAAACAGTATACTCCGTTACAATATTTTACTTATGCTTGCCTTTTCGTAGAAAACTATAATGTGTCAACCGATATGAATGATATAAACCGTTTTTGTTTCACTTTTCGCGAGAAAGTGAATTCCACGCCAATAATTGTTATTTATCGCGTGTCCAGTGCGGTCCTTGGCAGGAGGCCTCGGCGGGGCCCCCTGACTTGCGGGGCCTGAAGCGGCCGCTTCAAGCGCTTGTGCCTAAATCCGCCACTGCCTGTAAGAATTCACTTCCTCATCGGGTTCTTGTTACTACTTACAAATATGGTGCTTGCAAATATACACAAGTTTATATTTTTATTTTTGAGAATCCTGAGAAGAACGTTTCGATTTTTTTTTACGACGAAGTAAGTTTCTATACTGATTTTACTACAATAAGTTGGTAATAGTTCCCCCTACAAATAATGGCTGAATTATTAATTAAGGTGACGGATATTCATTTTGGTTATTAGCTTCGACGTTCAACAAGAACGGTGTGCTTATCTTCAGCGAAATGTTAATGAGGAGTTAATAATATTATTAGTTTATGCAACTTGTAATTTATCCCACTACCCCCTTAAGGGCTATGACGTTATCAAAATAATAGTCTACCATTTTTCAGTAGAATCGAAAAGTACCCTTTTCGGAGTTCCGCAATACTCCATATTGGGGGGTTCTAAAATAAATGGTTCACCTACAAAATATGCCGGTCTGCACATGCAGCAAATTATTTTTCGCTTCTTGCCACTTTTCTAAGCAGATAGACATCTGCGATGATTTTCAGATAATCTTAAATCATTAAACAACAACATTACCAGTATTGGGTATCAAAAAGATAATGTGCCACCACATTTTGTAGTACCTCACGGACAATATCTAAAGTATTCTAAGATGAATTAACAGACGTTGATCTCTGAAATGGTCAGCTTGGTCACAATAAAACAGATAAAAACAAAAAAAAGTAAAAAAACAAAGACTTACTTTTTGTTCAATATGTAGGTAAGTATGAGGATGACTGAAAAATAATTGTTTTAAACAAAAGTTATGTACCCGTATTTCTTATTGCATTTCTCAAAAAAAAGCATATGTAGTAAAAAATAAATAATTATCTTTGTTTATGCTACTGTGCATTACCAAATCGAATAGAGAAGGACACTTGAGTGCAATCGACAGTGCATTCGGCGCGCCGGTCTATTAGAAATTGATACGAAGAAACATAAAAAGCGGTCCAAGTGTGTCACTATAAAATATAAGCGACGATATTATTTTAATGTTATATGGACGATTGTAATACATACACACACAGATAGATGTAGACATTATACACGTCGACTGCAAATCTAGAATTCGACAATGATAGTGGGTTAGTCCACAGTTTAGATAGTTAGGTTAGATATTGAGTTAGCACCGAAGAGAACTGAGATGGACAATGTAGCTTTTACTTTCAACATCTTTTACGTATTTTAAAACTATTTAATTATTATTAATCCGATCAATCGATTAGTCGATTTAATCGATTTTCGATTGATTTCGATTATCGCACAGCCCTAGTCACGACGCGGTACGTGTGGCCTAATAATGTGTGGTGAATTTTATAACTTTGTGTAAAATCATGACTGTAGCGAATTATTTATTTATTATTTTGTTACTCCTAGTAATAACCTAATTGCGTACCACTAGGTTTGACAAATAAAAAACACTGTTTTGCACTAACTATTTCTTATTCCAAAACAAGTGAAAACTGAGGACATTAATAATAATTAATAATGCTTAACTAATGTAATGTGGTGCATTAGAACCACCCGCTTGTTAAGATGTTTTGCTGCGTTGTGAGGCTGGCGTGTTAGTGTTAATGACTTTATTTAAAAAAAAACTATACCTATAGCATTCAACAGACGAAAAACTTATCAGGAATAAGTTCGTTTTTTTATGTTGCATTCTGTTAATATGAATACCAAATATTAATACCACAGAATCTGTATTTATATTACGTTCACGTTTTATTATTGTTTTAAATGTTAATATGCCAATAAAAGAAAATAAGAAAAAGTCAACTATTTATTTTGTCATAAGAGAGGGGCGTCACCTTGCTGAATGTATAGTTAGTGTTCAGTTTTGTGCGATCGCATGTACAAAATCTCGAAGAGCGACTATTACTACATAACTACCCATTTAGCAAGGTCTGCTTCGATCTGGTCATAAAACTTGGCGAATAATTTTTTCAAGTATCCCGAATCTACGAAAAAACAATCTGAAAACCAACCCTAGACTAACAGTTTAGGTTATCGTAGGTTATGTAGAAGTTAGGTTAAGTTATGAAAATGAAGAAGAATTGCCGCTAGGGAGCGTTACGCAATCGGCGACTGCACCGACGGCCTCTGAGAACTTCTTAACATAGGTCACATGCACCTTTGTAGGAAAAGTTTGTCTGCGTATGCCCACAGGTCAGTTTTCTGAAAGTCTTAGGTCATTAGGTTATTCTGATGCGTTAAACGTTTTGCTTATGCCCGGTACCACCATCAACACGATCCTGCACTGTCTAGTTAATTTAGGTAATAATTTTAATTATGAGACTGCTATCTATATATTCTAATGGGACACCGATTTGAATTTATAATTTTTAAACTAGGTATGTAAGTATGCACTTTTCAAATATGTAAAATGCCTTCTCCAGTGATTTTTTTATCAAATCGACTAAAAATCAAATTTTCGGTATTTTAAATATTGTACTGTTAGGTATATTGTGTTTCTACAATTTTTGATAACCGATTGGAGTTGTTGTTTTTCATTCACCTATAGGTTCCATGATGCCAAGATCTTACAAAAGAACAGTAAAAGCGAAATGTACCGAAGGCGATTTGGGAGAGGCCCTTTTTTTATTGAAAATGGAGGAAAAACTCGAGAGGCTGCAAGACGACTCGATATTCCATACGGATCTTTGCAGAGGAGAAAAGAGAAGTGGCGGGACCTCCAAGAATGGGACGCCCATCAGTTTTGTCACCTGAAGAGGAAGAGGCTTTAGCAAATCATCTGAAGTTATTTGCTAAATTGTTTTATGGTTTAACGCCACAACAACTCAGGTAGTTAGTTTTCGAATATGCCGAGCAGAATGGAATCAAAAATAGTTTCAATCAAACGACGAAATCCCACCATTTCTGTTCGTAAGCCCGAAACTACCAGCATCAATCGGGTAACAGCCTTCAATAGAGAAGAAGTTAACGTGTTTTTTGAAAACACTTCAAGCAGTCATGATGAAGTACCACTTCCAACCTAGTCAGATCTTCAACGTGGATGAAACGGACATATCAAACGTCCAACAGTCTGAAACAGTTTTGGCCGACAAAAGTCAAAAAAGGGTAGGTGCTGCTACAAGCTGAAAACGGGAAGACAATTACCGTAATATGTTGTTTTTATGCGTCAGGCGCATACATTCCTCCGATGTTTATCTATCCACGTACTAGAATGTCGTTGCAACTTCAAAGAGGTGGCCCGCCAGATTCAACTTATCATATTTCAAATAATTGTTGGAGTTTTTTTGGTTTAGCTTAAATATTTCGCTCAGCACGTAAAACTATCTATCAAGGATCGTATATTGCTCATTCTCGACAATCACGACAGTCACATTTTCTTGGCAATACTTACTTTTTGCAGAGAAAAGGGAATTATTATGTTGTCCATCCCTCCCCATTCATACCACAGAATACAGCCACTAGATGTTGCTTATGGGCCACTCAACAAAGCCTACAGGCATCAGTGTGATTTATTTATGAAAATAAATCATTTCGCGAAAATCACTCATTAGGCTTTAGCATCAATTTTCAACAAAGCGTATTCATCTGTGGCAGTAATTAATAGCGCTGTTAATAGGTTCAGCGCTACAGGAATATACCTCATTAATTCTCAGATTTTTGGCGATGAAGATTTCCTTCCAGCAGACCATTTATTGGGATTTCAACAAGCGAACAGCGGCACTAACGATATGCAAAATGTCGATGCCGATGATCAAGATGTTGATGATGATCAAAAGGATGGTGATGAATTGATGCTTATGCCACACCTAAATCATAAATATGCTCAAATGACAATGATAGCTTATTAGAAGATCCCCAACCAGGAACCTCTCAAAGCAGTCAGAAAGAATTATCAATTGAAGAACTCTCACCCATTCCTGTTGCTGCCAAAGTCAGTAAAGTTACAAAAGGACAATCTAAAGCACCGTCACGTCTGAAAAGAAAAACAGCTTCATCTGTTAAATCAGCCGTGGTGCAAAAGAGTAAAAAATAGAATATCAAGAAGCCTATTCGATTTGATTCTGACACCTCTTCATACTCAGAAAACGAAGACGTCAGTAATCTCTGTGATGATGAGAGCGATGATATAATATGAGCGCTGACGACGAAGATAAAAATTTGTGTAAAATTTGCGAAGAATTTGGCAAAGATGCTGTATTATGGTTTCGATGCATCGTATGTGGACTCATAAGGAATGCACTGGTGTGGATTCTGCGATAGGCTACTGTTGTGATTTCTGCTCTCAACACACACCCTTGCATTTTCTTCTAATAAATAAATATCATTTATAGTTGTTATTACACAGCCCCACAAAAACAAAATGTTCTGTTCTGGGATCGAGACTATCGTATGCAGTTTTCGCCGCTGAATCCGAATCTGACCTCAAAAAAGCAAATATACCCTCAAAATCTTGCGCTAGAGCCAAAAACAAACCCCAAATGGAGTAAAACACTCCTGACATATGATGACAATAAATACATGCAAAAATGGTTGAAAACCGCAAATGTCTTGTATTTGGAAATAAACCACTGGTATACGGCTAAGAACCCCCATCCGTGAGGGGGTTAAACCACTCCAAAATGGGTCAAAACCACCCCTTAGATCAAAATACAATAAATACATCCAAAAAATGATTGAAAACCGCAAATGCTTTGTATTTGCAAATAGACTTCTGGTATATGGCCAAGAACCCTTCTCCCTGAGGGGGTTAAACCACCCCAAAATGGGTCAAAACCACCTCTTAGATGAAAATACACTAAATACATGCAAAAGATGATTAAAAACCGCAAATGTGTTGTTTTTGGAAATAGACCTCTGGTATATGACCAACAGCCCCCTTGAAAGGGTAAAATCACCCCAATGAGGTATAACCACCCCTTACATAAGAATTACAATAAATAAACGAACGCAAAAAATACATGCAAACAAATACATGCTAAAAAATAAATTCAATAAAACCCCGTTAATCCTCTAGCCTCTCGATTTATGATATCTCTTCCTTTTATTTTTAAACGATTGGCGTACTGGCTGCCTTTTATGTACTTCATCTATTTACTGTAACCCTGATGTAAGGGGTGGTTATACCCCATTTTGGGGTGGTTTAAAGGGGTATCCTTTAAAGAGGGGTGGTGTTGGTCATATACCAGAGGTATATTTCCAAAAACAAAACATTTGCGGTTTTCAATCATCTTTTGCATGTATTTATTGTATTTTGATCTAAGGGGTGGCTTTGACCTATTTTGGGGTGGTTTAACACCCTCAGAAAGGAGGGTTGTTGGCCATATACCAACGGTCTATTTCCAAAAACAAAACATTTGCGGTTTTCAATCGTTTTTTGCATTTAATTATTGTATTTTGATTTAAGGGGCGGTTTTGACCCATTTTGGGGTAGTTTAACCCCCTTACGGATGGGGGTTCTTGGTCATATACCGAAGGTTTATTTCCAAATACAAGACATTTGCGGTTTTCAACCATTTTTTGCATGTATTTATTGTCATCATATGTCAGGAGTGTTTTACTCCATTTGGGGTTTGTTTTTGGCTCTAGCGCAAGATTTTGAGGGTGTATTTGCTTTTTTGAGGTCGGATTCGGCGTCGAAAACTGCATCCGAATACCATAGTCTCGATCCCAGAGCAGAACATTATTTTTTTGTGGGGCTGTGTTATTAATACCTACCAATTCAAATATGACTGGTTGCGATTACCCACCTCATGGTCGTTATTACCTCGGTAGACGGGCAATCACGATCAAACGCAAAGGTCCAAATTTTATTTTTTTTTCCAATAAAATCAATGATAATTTTAAATCTAGAATGAGGCACAATTAAGCTAGATATAGTTCAGCTTTTAATTTAAACCACTTAAAACTCTTGAATCTTGTATATGAACACTGACGAGCCATTTCGCTTAGATGGTCGTCATTCCCCCACCAGTGTCGGATTGGCTAGCGGGGATACCGGTAAAATCCCCGGTGAGCCGCTCGGCCGCCTTCACAAAAAAATATATCTACATTTAAAATTATAAAATTTCGTAAAACGGAAGTTCGCTAAAAAAAGTTCCACGGTAAATAAAAAATAAAAAACTTTTCAATTTAAAAAATATAAGCGCTTCGGGTCGATGAAGTTATGTGTTTTAGCCAATTTTAAAAACATAGTGTAACGTTCTTTCTAAAAATAATAACACAAGTGCTGTTTAAATCGTCTATTCACAAACAAATATTTATTTCTATACACTAATTAATACACTATAAATTAACGCTATGATTATAAACCATTAAAAACTATTATTTACAGACTATGAATTTCTAATACAACATTTATATTCACTATTTATTTTGTAATACACAGTTAATGACTTGCTATTCACGGTCCCTTTCTCCGCGACGCCGACTTTATACCATCCTATAAACGTTCCAGAAGCCGGTAGAAACTACCATGTATTTCTAGAAGGTGCTAGATAAACAGTGCCTCGTTTACATTGTTGGTGCTATGCGTCATTCTCTCGAATGCCACCGAATACTCCATCCGCTGCTCGAGAAGGGGTTCTTTCTTTTTCTCTCTTGTTACACTGCCCCCCTCTTCAAGTCTGTTCTGTCCCAGAACAGGTTTTATGATCTGGTTCCTGTAGAACGGGTCATGACGATATCGACAGTCTTCACCTCGACTACACGTTCCATTACGGTAGAAGTAGCAGTCTACACTCTTCGTTGGCCTTGATGCGGGCTGTGGGTCAAAACTGCAGACGAAGATCTTGACGTCCGTACCTCTAAAGATAACTTCCAGCATGTTTCTAACGATTCTCCAATCCAGCTGGTCCCGCCCACAGCCGAGTTTGGGAACTGCCAATTTGTTAATTCCCCTGGTAAGCAACTCGATTCTCAAATTCCATAGTGCCCTCCACAAGTCGGCGTAACTCGGTTTCTGGTAGTAAAACTGCTTGGTTACCAAGTAGTAAATGGATCGGTCATGATCAGGCAAGCGTAAGGATTTACCAACAGAGGGATTTTGTTCTCGAAGTTCATTCAGCCGTCCAAATTTATTTCTAAACACCACTGCGATCCCCCTGGACATACGAAGATCCTCGGAGACACAGTGGGCAATGGAATAATCACCAGGGACCCGGAAGAGATCTTGTTGCATCTCAGTCGTGACTCCGAATCGCGCTTTTCTAGTTCCAGAAAACGCAGCCATAAATTCTCTAAAGGTTGGCTGATCATCTTCAGGCCTTACGATATTGATAGCCACCTCGGCCTCATCTTTCCGATCCGGGACTACGTCATTATTTCCCTCATAGTGCGCCAGACGATTGGAGTGTACCACCTTTGGTTTCCCCCTTGGCAATTTCTGGATGCGATAAATCAAGTCATTTATTCGTTTCTTCACCTGGTATGGACCCTCCCAATTTCGCTGTAACTTTGGAGAATAGCCACGACGTCTTTGCGGGTTGTATAACCAGACAAGCTCTCCAGGTTGAAACCCTCCTTCTTGGGCTCTCACATCGTACGTAGCCTTCATCCGGTCACTCGCGATTCGACTATTATTTCGGGTTCGGTCGTGAATATCCTCCAACTTCTTCTTTAAGTTGATGACATAATCATTCCCGGCTACCTCCTGCTCTATAGGTGGAGACCCAAATTCTAGATCACACGGTAACCGTAACTCGCGTCCAAACATCACAGACGCTGGTGACTGACCGGTTGTTTCGTGGACCGATGCACGATAAGCCATCAGGAACAGATGCAGGTATTGGTCCCAGTCTCGTTGATGATCGGAGACGACCTTGGCCAAATATTTGCCCATTGTTCGATTCATGCGTTCTACCATTCCATCGGACTGCGGATGTAACGGTGTGGTCCGAGTCTTGCGAATGCCCAACAATCGACAGACTTCTCCAAAGAGTACAGACTCGAAATTGCGGCCTTGATCCGAATGCAGCTCCATGGGCACTCCGAAGCGACTGAAAAACTCTTTGACTAGTACGTCAGCAACAGTGGCAGCTTCCTGGTTTGGTAGGGCATATGCTTCTGGCCATTTGGTAAAATAGTCCATTGCCACTAATATGTATTTATTCCCATCGTCGGTTTCGGGAAATGGTCCGGCAATATCTATGGCTATTCTTTCCAGAGGACTACCCACATTGTACTGCCTCATAGGTGCTCTTCGTTTCCCCAAGGGTCCGTTACCAGTGGCACATAGTTCACATTTCCGGCACCACTCCTTCACGTCTTCTTTACAGTTGACCCAATAAAAACGCTCCCTAACTTTCTCCAAAGTCTTTTTCACACCGAAGTGTCCTCCTGAGGCACCGTCATGGAGATGTCGCAATACTGTAGCCACTCGGCTTCTTGGAACCACGAACTGAGACCTAATGGTGGTGCCATCTTCACTCTCCAGTACTCGCTTCAGGAGATCGTCTTCCACCTTCAAGGACTCCCATTGGGCCCAATATGCTTTGATCGTTCTGTTGAAAGGGCTGACGGCCTCCCAGGCAGGCCTTTCTCCCACGCGCTTCCATTCCAGTACCATTTTTAGTTCGGGATCAGCCTTCTGCTGTCGTTGCAATTCTTCCGGCAACCAATTGTCGTTGACGATGGTAGTCCTTAATACTTGGCAAACCCTCTCTTCCAAACGAGAGCAATGACGGCAATCCGTTGGACAAGGTCTTCTTGAAAGAGCATCGGCATTTCGATGACTAGTGCCCGCTCGATGTTCGGTGTCAAAGTCGTATCCTTGTAGTCGTTCGATCCACCTTGCGACCTGGCCTTCAGGATTACGGAATTGTAACAGCCATTTCAACGCTGCATGGTCCGTCCTCAATAAAAACTTCCGTCCGTACAAGTATTTGTAGAAGTGCTCAACGGACTTCACGACGGCCAATAGTTCTTTTCTGGTCACACAATAATTCCTTTCGGCTTTCGACAAAACCTTACTAAAATAGCCGATGACCTTTTCTTGTCCATCCTGTATCTGAGAAAGTACCCCCCCAATGGCCAGATTACTTGCATCTGTGTCAAGTATGAATTTCCCTTCTGTCCGTGGATAGCTCAATATTGGTGCTGTTATCAGGGCACGCTTCAGCTGTTGGAAAGCTGTTTCACACTCTCCGCTCCAAACATACTCGCGCCCATCTTCAGTTAACCTTGTCAGAGGTTTCGCTATATTGGCAAACCCAGGAACGAAACGCCTGTAGTAGGTACATAACCCAAGAAAACTACGAACTTGGTGTTTATCTTTCGGTGTTGGCCACTCTTGAACTGCACGAATCTTATCGGGGTCGGCTGCCACTCCATTTTGTGATACGACGTGCCCGAGATATTTCACTTCCCTTCTGAATATGTGGCACTTTTTCGGACTCAGTTTCAAATTGGCTCCACGTAGTCTTCGGAACACTTCCTCTAGGTTTTTCAAATGTTCGTTGAATGATTTTCCGACTACAATCACATCATCTAGGTATACCAGGCAGGTCTTCCACGACAGCCCTCTCAGGATGGTCTCCATTAGACGCTCAAAGGTGGCCGGAGCGTTACATAGACCAAAAGGCATAACCGTAAACTGCCATAGTCCGGAACCAATAGTGAACGCGGTCTTCTCCCGGTCTTCAGGTTCCATTTCAACTTGCCAATAACCACTCTTCAAGTCCAAAGTCGAAAACCATCGTGAACCAGACAGGGTATCTAACGTGTCGTCGATGCGTGGTAAGGGATAGCTGTCTTTCTTGGTCACGTCATTAAGCTGCCGATAGTCCACACAAAATCTCGTTGACCCGTCCTTCTTACTGACCAGGACCACCGGTGATGCCCATGGACTGCTGGATGGCTCGATGACCCCTTGTTCTTCCATATCAGTAATAATCTTTTCGGCTTCTGCTCGCCTTGCTAGAGGTAGACGCCTCGGCTGCTGACGGACAGGCATAGAGTTGCCTGTATTGATTTTATGTTTTACTATATTTGTTCGTCCCTTCTGGCTATCGTCAAGAGCGAAGATATCTTGGTATCGGTGAACCAAACCCTGTACCTCTTTCACTTCCGTTCTGTTAAGGTCTTCGCACGAACTAGTAACCATACCCACTAATTTTCCACCATGGTCTTTGGGCACTGGTTTTGGAACATCAGCCATACACCTGGCTACTCGAAATACTGGCACACACTGTCCCACAAGGGTACTCTTCTTCAATGTCACCGGATCCACATTAACATTCATAATTCTCACCGGTACTCTCTTTCCAACCTTGATCAGCGCTTTTCCCAACAGTATGCCACTATGGATCTTCTTATCACAAACAGGCTCCATCATTCGCACACATCCTACCCGAAGATCTCCATCCAAACCCGCCTCGACAACCATCTCGCTTTGACCCGGCAATATCACATCTTCAGTCAGCAAAACCCTTACAACCGGATCTTCTCGTGGGTGCAACGGAAGTTCTTCGTTACCGACCTTCAAAACACCCTCTTTCAAATCCAACGTAAAACCAAATTTTCTCAGGAGGTCCATTCCCAAGATGAAGTCATCAGTGATATCGGCTACCAGCACCTCATGATCACGTTCTTCACTTCCAATGCCAATCTTCATCTTCACCACTCCGCGTGTTGGTATCACTTCACCTGTTGCTGTACGGAGTTGAGTAGTTGTTGGTAACAGCTTCATACTTGTTCGTAGAACGTTAGGGCGTATGATGGACTTTGTCGCCCCCGTATCAATGAGTAGTGGAACAGTACGATTAGCAATTTTCCCATCTACGAACAAACTGCTGGTACTATTGTTTGATGTTACGGCATGGATGGTGATCTTCGGGGCATCTCTACTCAAGGTCAACGTTCGCCCCCACTCGTCGACCTTCTTTAGTTTTCCGACTGCTGAACCTGTTTTGGTTTAGGGCAACGACGTCGTATGTGACCTTGTTCGCCGCAATTCCAACAACGAGGCCCTCGAACTTCTTGATGATTCTTCTTACGGCTTTCTTCCTTCCGAAGAACTCTCAGTACTAACTCCTCTAGGTGATCTTTAGAACCTTCTTCTTCCCCCACAACGGCCCGAACACGCCCGTGACCTCGGGACGCTTGTTTTGCAGCTTCAAATTCTAAGGCGTGAGCAAGCGCATCATCAGTTGTTCTTGGTCGTGCTAGCCTCAATGATTGTTGTGTTTCCCCGTCTCTTAACCCATCAATGAAGGTCTGCACAGCGAGCTGTCCCAGAAATGAATCGGGTGCCGTAGGGTACGCCAATCGGACAAGCCGCGCAACATCGGCTTCAAACTCCTGCAGGCTTTCTCCATTCTTCTGGATACGATTCTTCACTTGCGCGTGATACACTTGTTGAAGATGCGCGTCTCCATATCTCATCTCCAATCTAGACACTAACAATTGATAATCATTTTCCTGTCCTGCTGGGATTGTTTGCAGGACGTTCAACGCGTCTCCACGCAAAGCCACAGTTAAAGAAACGGCCTTTTCCTTGCCTGTCCATCCGTTGGCCCCAGCGGCCGCCTCAAATTGTTTGTAGTAGGTGGACCAAGGTATCTTTCCATCGAACGTGGGTGGTTTTACTTTTATCCCTACGGCAGGAACCTTTTCTTCTTTAATTTGTTTCTTTACTTCATTAAACGGCCACTCAGAAGTTGAGGGAAACCGTAGTTGCCTCATTCTATCTTCCAGCATTTCGGCCATATCGTCTTTCTTAGTTGTTGGTGGTAATTGCATTTGGGCTATTTTCTCTTCTACCATCTTTATTACCCTATCTTGTTCCGCCAATCTACCTTCCAATAGTCCTAACGCACTGGCATTCTCCAAAAATTCTTCGAAAACTTTATCTTCCAACGCTTTGACATTTTCCAACAATTCTCCTTTAAGCCTTCTAGAACTTTCTTCAGACTTTTCTAATAATTCTTCTTTAAGCGTTCTAGAGTTTTTCAGTAAATCTTCTTTAAGCATTTTAACATTTTCTTCCAGTGCTTTAGTATTTTCAAGTAATTCTTGTTTAAGCATTCTAACATTTTCTTCGGACTTTCTAGAATTCTCTTCTGACTTTTCCAGTAATTCCTCTTTTAACATTCTAGAATTCTCTTCAGACTTTCTAGAATTCTCTTCGGACTTTTCCAATAATTCTTCTTTAAGCATTCTAGAATTCTCTTCCGACTTTTCCAGTAATTCCTCTTTTAACATTCTAGAATTCTCTTCGGACTTTTCCAATAATTCTTCTTTAAGCATTCTAGAATTCTCTTCCGACTTTTCCAGTAATTCCTCTTTTAACATTCTAGAATTCTCTTCTATTTTACTTAATAACAAATTAGTATCCATTACGGGTCCAGGTATTTCGAAGAGGAAACTTTCAGGGTCTTCTTGCTGCTCCAAAAGCCATTCTCTTAGCCGATTTATTAACACACTTTTAAGGCCCGTTGTATCTAAATCTCGTTCTTCAAGTTCATGTTTCAAGTCTATTACTTTGAGATCTTTTAACAGTTTCGTCACCATTTTAATCGTTTGTTGAAATTATGTTTTAACACCAAAACTTTTATTCTCACAGCACTTTAATTAATTATTACGCGATTTTATTTATTTTAAAATCCCACACCTGACACCACTGTAACGTTCTTTCTAAAAATAATAACACAAGTGCTGTTTAAATCGTCTATTCACAAACAAATATTTATTTCTATACACTAATTAATACACTATAAATTAACGCTATGATTATAAACCATTAAAAACTATTATTTACAGACTATGAATTTCTAATACAACATTTATATTCACTATTTATTTTGTAATACACAGTTAATGACTTGCTATTCACTGGTCCCTTTCTCCGCGACGCCGACTTTATACCATCCTATAAACGTTCCAGAAGCCGGTAGAAACTACCATGTATTTCTAGAAGGTGCTAGATAAACAGTGCCTCGTTTACATTGTTGGTGCTATGCGTCATTCTCTCGAATGCCACCGAATACTCCATCCGCTGCTCGAGAAGGGGTTCTTTCTTTTTCTCTCTTGTTACAATAGGTTAGTTGATTGATATTTTGCAGGGATTGATCGCTTTTACGAAGGGCCGCGGCTCAAACACGGCCTCCGGACGCGCGCAGTGGCCAGTGCCGAATATAAGATCCCATACAAGTTTACTTGTATCCAGTGCGAGTTCGAGAAAACGCTTCTAGTCTCAGATTGCTCCTTCGAGCTCGATTGAGCTTTATCCTTTGATGAAGTGCGCTTAAATTAGTTTAATTAGATTTCGTGGTGTGTACGGTTACATATGCAAAAGAAAAATGCCAGTGAAATTATTATTAAACACGTTTTGATTTTAGTCGTTTTTTTGCGGTCGATGCTAAACGGGCAGTGATTCTTTGGAGGGAACTTGTGATCCCTCCTTCTCCTTCCAGTTAGACATAAATGGCCAATAACAATAGGAAAAATTGAAGAGTGCAGCGGAAAAATTGAGAAAGAAGAAACGTAACCCAGTGAGCAGACTGATGTCATTTTAACGTCGAGTATTGATCAGTCATTACGTCATTTTTACCTTTGAAATGACGTTATAATGATGTTAAGAAGACGGGTAAATGTCACAGCCCAAAGACGTCATTTTACGACGTGAAAAAGACGTTGTTTTATGACATTAAAAAACGTCATATAATGATTTAAATGACGTTTTATTGACGTTTTAATGACCTATTTATTTCTACTTCTGCAAATAAAACGCATTAATTTGAAAAACGAGATTTATTATTTAAAATTCTGAAACATAAATATAATCACTATTATTCTACTTATATGGCGGCCATAAAACGTCTGTTGTTTTCGAGGCGTCAGCCAATACGTGTATACTTCCTCCGTCATTTTCGGTGAATTGTATGAGATACCGGTCACGTGATGCTAGAACACTCGGAGTTTGAATTTTTGAAACGTATGCACCACATCCGTTTATTTTGTTTATAAAAATCATTGAGCCTGCAACAATAATAAACCCAAATATCAAGTAATATTTTAGCGCGTGTGTAAGATATTTTTAGGCTTATTTTGTTTCTTCAAATGCAATGAATATACGTATTAACTGTAAATTTATTGTAAAAATTTCGTAAGAAATTTCCAGAAAAATTCTGGTTAAAATCTCGACAATTCTCGTATATGTTAAACGGATCTTACTTACATTCTTTAAGGAAATTTTTCGACGTCATTGAGACTTCATAACTATACATTCGTCATTATAACGTTATAATTGGGCATTTGTCATGAGCGACCAAACATATATAAAAAATCACGTGAATAATACGACACTCTGCCTACTGAGAAATTATTAGAAAGTAGCGCTGCCAAGTATCCGAAAATCAGGGATATTTTTTCTTTCTAAAGTGGAATTGGACGTTGATCCTTAATCTACCAAGGAAACTAACAAGGCCGCTGTTTCAGATGATCATGATTCGGGGAATACTACTGAATATGAAACAGAAAGAACTTTTATAAAAGAATATACTGCAACAACTCAAATACCTAAAGAAAATTTTGAGGAAAAAATTGCCTGTGATGATCAACCAACCGGATGAAACTCTACTTGCGGAAGCGAAAGATTATTCCGATTATTTTCATTTTTCTGTTCTGATAGAAATCATTTTCATCAAAGAATTCAGGATCACGAAAAATCTAAGTCGTACGGATCAAGTGCCCAGGCATGTTTATTGTATTTGAAAAAAGTTGCTGGCAGTCAAGTGTCCCTGAAGTTTGAGCAAGTGAAAAAAAGGATAGAAGTAATGGAGCGAATTATTCACATCCTGAAATTAATTGCGAGATGTTTAAGTTACCATGGAATAGCTGAATAAACTTACACCTTAGAAAATGAAATTTTTTTCGGTTACCTACAGTCAATGAAACGTTTTGTTTTTTCAAAATTAAATTTGAAGGGATTCGATTTAAAAGTACTAAAAATTGCGTCTTAGGGAAGCCAAATTTCCGAAATTTTGCAAGGAAGGTCCCCAACCACCCTCTCTTGGGGGTGTCCTTCCCAGGCCCCTCAGTGGGGCCGGTACCAACTCTTCTTCCCCGGTAAATTTTTACGTCCCAACCCGACCCTGTCCCCCACTCTACCCTAATATACACTGTGAGATGCAGAAATATTGGATTAAAAACAAAAGGTGAATCATTTTAAAATATTGTGTAACCTGGAAATCGCATTTTTTTCCAGTTTTTACTCAAAATCTGTTTTTGTTCAGATTAGATATCGATTAGATATAAATCATATATAGCTTGCAGAAGTATCGCTAATTAATTTCTCAAACTAAGATTAACTAATTAATTAGATGCATGTCAAGCGTTACAATTTCCGTACACACCAAAATCTAAAATCGGAGCACACCTCTACTATACCATAGTTTATACATATTATATTAGTGTTCTAGTTTGCCACGTAAATTTATTAATGAGTAGGTATGGATTATCGACATGGGACACAATTTTAATTAAACAAATTAGTTGTCGAGAATTTCGTGAATCGAATTTGCATATTTATGTTTTGCGGCAGATATAATTCGAGGCTTTAATGTTAAGGAGATGATGGGAATGGCCGCGTATCAAACAAGACCGAAAGAAAGAGACAGAAAGCATAACCAGAAAACCAAGAAAGGAAGCTGTACGGCCTTCGCACTTCCGCCGATCAATAATAAATATACACTTGCCATTGACCGCAGTTTAAACTATCAATACAAATTTAGCTACCTGTGTTTCCCATTTCTTTTTTCCCCTTGAGTATGTTACAATTTGTTTTATTATCATTACCAACATTACCCAAGTAAATTATTGGTGGAAGTCGTCGAAGGAATTCTCATTTATTTTGTACGTGTGTATTGTGTGTGTGTGTGTGTGTGTGTGTGTGTGTGTGTGTGTGTGTGTGTAAACAATTTGCGGTTTTAACTAAAAAACAAAAACCGAATGAGAAAAAACAAGAAGAAAAATACGGCAACATGCACACGCATAATTGAGAAATTCTTTACATTCTATTCCGCGTAAAACTGTATAGGGTTTTTTGCGAGCCGATGTTGCATAATGAAAATATGTTGTTCGTTGTATTGAAACCATAATTTTGCTTTTCTTTTGTTTTTGTGTACAAATTGTTCTTGCCTTTTGATTAGAAGAAATTGCAATGGGTAATTTTGTGATCTATACAATAGAGGAGGCAGTATGGGAAAGACAAAATTACTTAATTGGGTTTACAGTTTTGAAATGCTCTATTAAAGCGGAAAGACTCGGTAATATTTGAGTTCATTCTGTATTGTTTGAATATTACAGATTTTTGAAGATATTTCAAGTCATAAAAAGAAATGCTTTTAAAATGTAGTCAACGAACTACAACAATGATTTTGATCGTGGATACCGTTATGTAGGTATCTACATCTACGAGATAAATAAAATAAAATAAAATGGAAGTTCACCGATTGGGGTTTCAAGCTCGTCGGGCATTGAAAAGCTCTAAAAGAAAAATGGTGAGAATCCAGAAGTCCACGGTCGTCTAAAGGTGAACATTAGAATGTTAACCTACAGAACTTTCAGTACATCTCTCTTGAGAATAACTAGGTGTGAGGTAAGATCGAGGGTGCAACATTGACGATCCAAAATCAGTAAAATATCTACTAGTTCTTTTCTGGCTGCAACGCATCCTGTATTGCTTCCAAGAGATTACTTCGGATATTAGTCATGATAACATTCGTAGGAATGTAATACTATTTGTTTATAAACGCAGTCATTATTGACAAGATTTATACAAAATCGATATAGAATCACTAAAGCATGGAAGAGTGTATCCAGTGGATAACAAGTTTCATATGACCGCCTTTTCCCTCGCGAGTTCTTGAAGGCACAGCCTTGTGTTTGTGGGGACTTCTCAATACAAATCTTCAGAACATTTTCTGTTTTGATACACCTTATTTGAGCAGACCCCAAAGGAATAAGTCACATGGATTAGTTCATATGACTATATTGCAATACAATTTCTTCCCAACGTTTGGTAACAGGTGTATCATTCAGGTTCATACAGAATGGTGCACGTCGACTTACTGCCAACCGCGTTCTTGTATTACTTCATTACGGAAAATTTAATCTTCATGTAATGTCGAATAGGTTTACCACATATCACAAAATGTGAAAGTTAGCAGAAAGTATCTGCCACACAGCCTGGAAATTAATCCAAGTAATTTTTTAGCTTTATCTGAAAAGTAGTCACCAACGAACGTTGCGTCTCTAGAGAGTAGCGAGATAAAAGAGCTGATATTCAATTTGTTACCCATTAAAGGCGCAGGCTTTTGTGATTCATTCTATGTATGTATATCAATAACGTGTCAATCTTAGAATACGTTAGTCACCATTCTCTATGTACAGAAAGCAAAAAGAGATGTGATACACCAAACTCAAATATAATAAGATGCGCTGTATTTTTTCTCGAGCAATTAATTGCTTTGTCATTTTATTTACTACCTTCCTACAATTTTAATTTTACATTTTACGCACAACTTTTTAATGCGACGATTTTCCCAGAGAGTATGTATTTCGAATAAAACCTTCCAGTAGTGCATTTCAACCCAGTTTTATACCTCAGGCTGAAAGGTATATCAAGAGCTATATCTCGTCCACGGCTGTAAACTTTCTCTTGCGGCCCTCTACATTTCAGTAACTGTAATTTACAACTGACTCCATTCTAAATATTATTTTTTAGGTTTGTGTATAAATTAGTTGTTCGAATAATTATTCACTACGATTGAAATTAATTTTTTTTAACTATATTCATGAAAAACTATTAAGCACGCCTATGGTGCAGATATAGTACATTACATACCGAGGCCGAAAGTACTCCATTCCTGTCGAGAGAACAATATAGTTTACCGAGAGGCGATAGCCTCGAGGTGAACTAGTTCTCGAGACACAGGAATGGTACTTTTGCCGAGGTTTGTATACTATTTTATTCGCAATCGTCCTTTAAATACCGAATTATCTAAAATTCTTGACAGATGCAAAATGTCATCGGTTGGGATTGGCATAACGTATGTCGTCACTTACATCATCAAATTCGATCGCATAATATTTCGAGGATTTTATTGAATAGGAGTATTTATAAATTAATAATAATACCTGGGTACTCGTTCTTTAGCAGCCAAGGTCCGCAACATTACCAAACATGATTTATACAACCATTTATACACCGCATTTGGCGATGTAATTTTCTGCGCGCCACCTAGTAGCTGAATCTAAAGACACGTAGAGGTGCGAAAATAGGTCGTTTCGGACCATGAGAATGTCAAAGTTACAAACAATGATGCATTTTCGGACCTCTAAATGGTCAGGAATGGACTCATTACCAATACGATTGCGAATAAAAATTATTACTATACATTCATTCATTTTCACTTAAATACTTCTTTCATCTTCTCTTTGATGGTGGCGGGCTACGTAATTGTTGAGCTATTTATGGTAATAAGAGTGCTTCTCATTTTAACGGCGAAGGAAATTTTGAGATTAAAGAAAGCTGTCTTGAAAAAATTGTCTAATAAAACACATGACCAATTAATCGCAATTGTGTTCCAATTTGATCGCTTCTAAGGCAAGTATCACGACTGAATTTGATGACTATAGTCAGAATTATGCGTGACCTTGCTAATTGTGTAATAATTGTATAATTAAATCTGTACGCAATACTGTGCAGTCATGGTTATAAAATTACAACGAATGATGATCGTATGAATTATTATCTGAACGATGTAATTATGCTACCAACTTGTAACTAAATATGTTCGACTTAATTCAGTAGAAATTAAGATGTGACAGTCCAAGCAGTAAAAGGATAATACTATGCAGCAAGGGGTAAGTCTATGACCGATTGTAGAATTAATTGGACAAGTTATATACCTTTGATTGTCAGACAAATGCTTACCTGCATGCAGAGCCAATAGCAGCCTATAGATTCTCAAATTGGACAATATGTTGGATAGATCAACCCAAACAGCGTGAATTACTACGAGAATCTTACGAGTTCAAAGCGTTCGAAAAATTCTCGAACTACCAAGAAGCAACTGCTCGAGTCTTAATTGAAGCTTAATTGAGCTACCCAAGAAATCGCAAACCGCATATAATGTACTGTTCGAAATATAGCACAAAAATCTGACCTCCCTCTAGAGGCCGTATTTGAAGTCGATGTTTGCTTGTGGTGAATTGTTCTACGCTGCATCTTTAATGCGTACCCATCAATTAATAAATAAATTAAGAATGGTCTGTTGGGTCGATTATTTTGCCTCTACTCACTACATGGAGATAAAATAAACAACGTGGGTTATGAGGAAAAAGGATGACGTACAGTCCAAATAAATCTAGGACAATTAGTATTCCATAGTATAAATGTTGCTTTTTCTTTTCCTTGATGTTTAATAAATAGTATGTAGTTACCTATGAAAATATAATTTAAAGCCTGGTTCACACATTGTTAAAAAACGCAAAAATTACTCTCAAGATTGGTACTCGATTTATTTGAAATTAGCGGTACTCCATCAACTTGTTTTTGTTTTCTTTATTTTCTTTTATGTCAACGTTATATCTGGGTCGATGTTGATATGGTTTTCTATATATAAAGGGAATGACATCCCAAATAGATAGCGAGAAAGAGACGGATATAAAGGCGCAATTACACCGAAGCAAAATTTAAACAACATGCGGCAATGACGCATGCTATACTGAGTCTTTCAATCGAAGCAACATGAAGTGACATAAACCGTGCGTCTTGTCGCATGCCACACGTTGATTGTCTTTGCCCGTCACATGCGTCAGCAACACTAGACGGCATGTGACATGTCGCCTAGTGTTATAACGCTTACTGTTTTACACAACACAAAAAAATTACTTTAACTTTCAAAAATTCTTACGCAAACTGCGCCACACAAAACATTTAACATTTACTGCATAATTCAAAATTGCCTCGGCTTGAGATCTTATCTTTACAAATTTAAATTTTAGGTCGTAGGTATTGTTTCCAATAGCTTCAAATTGTAAAAGAATAGATAAAGGCTTAAGACACAAGAAAATGCATATAATTGGGCGCCATCTGATTATAAAAGTTGATAATGACCTGATACCATTAACCAGAAAATGGAGTCAGATCCAATAAATTTAATTCAACTTGCTAGTCATATTCGGTAATGTTAAAGTTAGGTTGGATAGAATATAAATAAAGACTTTCATAATTATTAAGATTATGTTTATTCATGAACCAAAAAGTTGAAAAGATAACAACTAGTCATTGAAAAAATCATTAAGTAAAGGCACAATACCCTGCATAAGAGCTCTTAGCAAATGGGAACGGTTTATATAATATATAATATAACGTATATAATATAATATAACTATATAATATATTATATAGATATAACGAATATTGCCCTTTACAAACTCAGACATAAACAGTTGTCACTGAACTGTAGAAACTGGAAAACTTCATTAAATTCTGCAATCACTTATAAACTGGAATTACGAAAATTAAAATTCTCAATACTGTACTTCTAGCGAAATACTCATTAGTAAATTAGTAAACCGATACAGCCAAATAACTTGAATAAAATTACTTGTTTAAAAAATTTGTAGGAAGAAGAACTGCCTTTATTAACAGTCACGTCCGCTGAAACGTACGATTTAAATTTTATTTAGTTTTAACGTTATCCGATTTCAAAGTATATCCGGACACGATTTTATAAAAACTTAATTCATTAAGAATTCAATTAGGCGACGATAATCATTCATATTATAACTGTATCCCTTAACGAGATCCTTTACGAACTAAATTACGACCACCAAAACACTGATTACACTCTATTATTTTTATCGGAAAACTGTACGGTATTAAACTTTAGGTTTCGGTAAAAATTGATTCTCCGCAATCACTGTATTTACTGTACGTTAACATTAACTAAAACGCCACAAAAATATTCTGAAAATGCCCTCCGCAATTGACTTTAAAAATACTAATTCATGGCGCGGGATCAGTAACCCGGCCTAACATGTGAAAGCTTCTCGCCCTGTGTGTCTTCTCTTCTTGCTTTATTAAACCCTGACTGTAAACTGACTATAAAAACTAAAAGTATTTCGACGGTAGACGGGATTTTAAGAGGTGTAAGCTTTCAAATAGACCAACGAGAAGGTAAGAAAAATGGGTTGTAGTATTAGTTAGCAGACAAGGAAGCAGTTCGTTGACTATCGAGTTAAGGGGGCTGTGCAGTAACCTCCACTTATTCCTTATGACGTCTCTGTTAGATATTGCATCAAACAGAACCAGTATAAAGCGATATAGTACAAGCGACTACACAAAAGATTCTTGATGAATGTGCGATACATTATTTACTAAATGTATGAATTTTAGAAATTTTGGCTGTGTTGCAAGATTTTCAAAATGAAAAGGACTTACAATAATCTTACCTTTGCAGGGTTGTTAGATTTGTAGAAACTCCAGAAAACTGTCCATAACTTATTTCTACTAGCTTATTCTTTAGTATTTGGCTGCAGATAGCTTCGATGTGGGGCTACTGGTGGAGTAAAATACCGCAAACGACGCGATATTGGGTCAAATAAATCACGTAACTTAATAATGGGTAAATTAAAAAAAATATGAGTATTTGGCTTTAGGGTTTCCAAAATAAAGACTATGCAGAAAAACGTAGGTGATGGCATTGATCCAAATCTTGCTTTCGTAGACTTAACTAAAAGTAATATAGTATAGAAAAACACTAACCTAAACAGGCACTGTATGAAACTACTGTACTGAAGGATAAATCGCTCTGGTATGTTCATTCATAGTCGATATCCACCTCTACCGCAACCGTGGCCTCCACCGTGAGCAGCATGAGAGTCTAAAAGAGTATGAAATATAATATAAATACAAAGATTAGTTAAAGTTTCACAAGTTTTATTAATATCTTAACCTGACAATATTGTTTCGACACTTTGTGCCATTATCAAAGGTAGATAAGATTGATAAACAAACACGTTGCTAAGGATAAATACATACAGAAAATAGGTAACTAGATACAATACATAACAAAAACTAAATATCTAACACTTCTAATAAAGGAGAATTACTAAGCTCAGTTTGTTCATTCATTAAAGGTACTATGCGTTTATGTCTGTATATTTCAAAAGCTTCTAAAATGTCTAGTACCTTTAATGAATGAACAAACTGAGCTTAGTAATTCTCCTTTATTAGAAGTGTTAGATATTTAGTTTTTGTTATGTATTGTATCTAGTTACCTATTTTCTGTATGTATTTATCCTTAGCAACGTGTTTGTTTATCAATCTTATCTACCTTTGATAATGACACAAAGTGTCGAAACAATATTGTCAGGTTAAGATATTAATAAAACTTGTGAAACTTTAACTAATCTTTGTATTTATATTATATTTCATGATTATGGAGTTCCACAAAGTAAGGCTGGAGACAGTAAACTCTAAAAGAGTAGCTGAACTTATCGACCTTTGAAGGTAACCAATAGAGTTAGTATGTAGTCTCCTGCTAATAACAAAAGTCAGTGTTAGTTAATCATATATAATATGCAGATCTCGACTTTTGTTATTAATCCTAGGACCAGGAAGTCTTGACGAATAAACCGAAATTTTTACGCTTACCATTCATACCAATGGGACATTTCAGAGCAACTGAACTTTTCCAATCAATTGGGTTTTTAGGACTGAGGACCATGAATATTGCATGCCAATTCAGTATTGAAAAATTGATACCTTGTTGCTCAATACATAAGGACGTTTCGAGACTGTGAGACGGTTCCGATCAAACGGTCAGTTCAAATCAATGCAATTTACGCGGACTGAGAACTTTTCATTGCACATATTTCTGTTTTGGGAGGCTTTTTGGGTCAGTGCGATTTCGAATCACTTCCGTCTATTGGTGTATTTGCGGCTGATCGAGTTTTTTCAGATATGTACCTTCTTTAGTTAATTATTTCATAAAACTTGAGATACGAACAAGCTCTGATGTAAAAAGTGAAGGAATTCGCACTTGTCTACTGGTTTACATGGAGTCTGCTTCGCTAATAGAAAATCTTTACTTGTAGCATGTACCTTTACACGTTTTATCGATTTTTGTACTTGTTATCATCCTACAAACCAATTTCGTCGTTTTAACTTCTTTTTGACAAATAAGGTTATTGAGTTCGAATCAAGTTTTCGTTTCGATTAAGTTTACTTTTCCTTTCCAACGAGAATACAATATCAATATCAGACACGTCTTTTGATTGCCCTCGTAAATTCAACCTGTCAGTAACCTTTATATGCCGTATTTTTTACACGCAGGTATTTTTCCCAAAGCACCCACGAGACTTAGAAATTCACCAAGAGAATAATGGAACGGTAACCTTCGAAAGAACAGCGACACCGTATGCGATGGGGGTCATAGTCTACTTAATACACAGTATTATGCAAAGTTAATAACATTTTGGCACACGACATTATACTTTCTTTCGTTTCATATAAATATTTCAGCCATGCGTTGGAAAAGGACGAGGGAATATTGGCGTTTTTAATACGTCAAGTGTTATATAAAAGTCTGTGGGCGATCCTGAACTATTATTCTACTATAGCTAGACTCAACTTAGGGCGTGTGCATTTATGACTCTATAAAATACAATATTATTTTTCCTTTTTTCTATCCGATCATGGTTGTGTTTGTGTGAATATACGCGTACAGTGTTTAGGAGTGGATAGGCTAACAAGAAAAGGTATATAAGATAAGAAAACACGTATCTGAAATCGAACTTGTTATTTCAGCACGAAATGAATTACATTTCCAGCCACCTGCGGGATGTCCTTGTAGGAAAGAATGAAATACTACATTATAAGTACATACATATTTCGAATGAATCGAATTTAAAATAGATGCGGAATGGAATAACTTACATAACATTAAAATGCCTTTTTATAAATGCGTGTTTTATCGATCTTACTGAATTCATTCATTAAAATGTTTCCTTTCTAGAGAGAGATTGCATAAAATTTAGATAAAATGAAATACGCACGTGTTAAATGGTAATTTTGGTGATTGAGAGAAATTTCTGGAATTTTTATACACATTTTTAGCACATTTCTGTCAGTATTACATTGATAATAATTGGAGAAAGCTAATGCAGACCATTTCGTTTTCATCAGCTTTCTTTGGTTTGCGAAACCGTTTCTTGTAGTTCTGTTGCATAAATTCCCAGAGTGCGTAGGAATCAGGAGGAATTTCGTATAAAATTGCTAAAATAAGCTACGTAGTAATGTTTACCGAGCACCACTGTGTTTGTGATACCTTTGGGCGATCATGGAAGCCTAACAAAAGATCGATTAAGTAAAATATATATTTTTCTTCTTTCTCCTTTCACTCCTATGGAGCATCCATCCCTTTTTGGGATGTTTCAAAAGCTTTTTGATTGTCGATAGCAGAGTCGCTACTCCTGCGTATAGAATATATACAGGGTGTTTTGGACAAGATGCCTTTCCCGTTAAAGGGCAATAGAGAAACATGTGTAGAGTAACATCTTACTAACAATTTCCTGAAATGCCCCTTTGAAATGATAACCCCCTTATAAAAATAATAGGCACGCCACTGCAAAGCAGTAGATAAAATTGTATGAAAATTATGCCTATTAAATAGTACATACTTTTAAAAGTCATCAAAAAATAATCATAATAAACCCAAACCGGATAAATGAATTGTCAGCAACACAAAACATTAGGACGTGCTTTTAAAACGTTTTAGATAAATAATAAACAAGTCATTTTGACCATCTGTAAATAACTGTTAATGACTCAGATCTTTGAAGCTTGTAATTTGCAGTATGCAGTTTGTTGTCAACTTTCTTTGTGTTAAGGTAGTCGTGAACTTGAGTTTCGATTACGTATTAATACCCTTTTTAGAATTAATAACCTGAGTGAGGTGATGTTAAGTAGTTTAATTAATCGTAGTTAGTGTTTAAATTATGGCAGAACCAAACACGCCTGCGGGCGGGTGTTTTTAATTCACACAACAGCCACATAAGACCTTTTATTCTGCTACAACGATGACTGGCGCCTACATTTTCAGGTCAATGAAGTGTTCGACGGACCACTATTGAGCACCACTACACTTTGCTCGACAGGTACGGGAGTTTTTGAACACATGTTATGAAGATTGTTTGCATCTAAACGGTAATTATGTAGGACATACACGGTCTTCCCCGACGACGTCAGCGAAAACGTCGACGACGACGTCGGGGACAAGGTCGAGATAATGAGGTAATGTTTTATATTTACTGTAATTTATAGCTGGACTGTATATAATAAAATTATGAGTATCGTATGTCTTTAAAACATCAAAATGAAAGAAAGCATTATTGATAATAATCAAGACGTATTTCGAAATAGCTTATGCAATTAACAAAAGTCTTCATAAACGTAATAACCTTGACGTCACCCATCCGTGGAATTACAAATCAATCTTTTATTATGAAACGAAAACTTTAGTTTTTTTTATTTCATTGTTAATTTAGTTCAAAAATGGATATAATTAGTTAACGCAGGATTTAGGATTCCGAGTTCCAGTGTGCAAACGATCTACAATTTTCCGAAACCAAAAGGAAGATTATCACTTACCAAAGAACAATGGTAAAAATCTGCTGATTTTTATCATATCTGTCATCTTTTATTAATAGTAGTAACAGCATTTGCTACATTTTATTCACATGAATCATAATGCTGATTCTGGTAAAATAAATGTTTTGTCACATCTATTAAATACGTCCGTTTACCTTCCAAGGTTAACAGGTTATGACCCATATTGTAAACATGATTTGTAAAATTAAGAATCAGTTTACATCAAATTCGGTTGAATTTATTAAACGGTCTCTACAAATGCAACAAAATATTTATTTTACTAGAATCAGCACATTCTTGATGAATAACACGAACAAAATGATATTTGATACCTAATAATTTGTCCATTGACCTCTCCTATACCAAAATCAGCAGATTTTTACCCCAGTGTTTTTTTACGGAAAGTTCTTTATAGGAAATTATTGTACATCGTTTGCGCAGCAGAACTCAGAATCCTAAATCCTGCGTTAATTATATCCATTTTTAAACTAAATTAAGAATGAAATAAACAAAAAACAAGAGTTTTCGTTTCCTAATAAAGAGTTGATTTGTAATTCTACCGATGAATATCAATATTATCCCGCTTATGAAAAGTTTTGTTAGTTGCATAAGCTATTTTGAAATACTTTAAAGAAAGAGATTCAGTACGCATTTTATTATGCTCAAAAATGCTTTCTTTCAGTTTAATGCATTAAAGAAATAGGATATTCATAATTTTATATAATTTTATTATAGTCCAGCTTGGAAGTAGAAGTTGTTTATGCATTAAATTACAGTAAATGTAAACATTACCTCATTATTTCGACCTTGTCGCCGACGTTGTCGGGGAAGACCGCGTATGTCCTACATTTAAGTTTTACTCATTTTGTTAAAATGACATTCGTAAAATGAAAAACAGGCAATGTTTCCATCACAATTAGGTCAACGAACGTATGTTACATTTTATTTACCGACCTTAATAAATGATCAAGTCATCAAGGTAGCGAGTCACTCGGCAACCGCTGTTGAAATTCAATTCTGTTGTTTCTGTAAATTGATACGTACGTAGCGCAGGTCAGTTATTAATTTAGTACTGCATATGTGAGATCATTGTTTGCTTTATCAGTAATTCAGGGTCATAATCTTGCAAACAATCCATAGTCGACTCGTGACTTGTAAAAAATACGGAAAAATCCGAAATTTTTTTTTTATTTTTATTTTATGAGTTTTGGGGTCTCTATATGGTCACCTTTCACCCCCTTAAAGCATTGCATATTTATCCGGAACACCCTGTATATTAGATACAGTTAAATTGTTAATTTAAGGGCCAAGTTCTTATTTAAAATTGTTGATAATAAACCCCATGTCCGCTTTCTTTAATTTAAAGCAATTGCGTTTGGATAATTTTCAGAAGACACTAGGATAGTATGCGAAGCGACGACACTCCATGATAGTATGGTCTGGAACTGCTAGCCATCTTGACAGAATTAATATGAATGGTCCAAGCAGGAATAAAAACACTTCCCGAATATTCAAGGATTTCGTTCTTCTTCTTGGAGTGCCGTGTACTATTTAGGTTGTTGCTATTCCTTTCCTATACTCATGTTGTGCGGTTTCAGTGAACACAAGTACAGGGTTATCCTACAGTTTTAGATGGGTTCCATACTATATTTCAGCGGTTTACCATTGCCATCCTAAAACTGAAATTGAACCTGTGACGTTGGCTTAGCAGCCTGCTGCTAAACTGTATGAGCACGATTGCTATATTTCCTGCAAGAAGAAATTACATTTTGACCATTTTCGTAATTATAGTTTTTATGAAATATTAAATCACGTCCGTAAAGCTAGCAGACTCGAGCAACAGAAACGGTTCTAACTATATTCATGATTAAAGGCTATTTAATGCCCAAAAATTAATTTTTATGCTATATTAATTTTTTTATAAGTTCTGCCAACTTGAACCAAGGTAGGAGCACCCACTAAAGATAATGGAGCTTAACAGTCTTGAAACGAAATATTTCTGAGAGAATAAGTAAAGGCTCTTTAAAAGCTGTTTAAATACCCAACTATTCATTCCTAGACTCTATTATATTTTTATTTTACTTATATAGTCAATCGTTTCATCTCCACATAACTTTATCTGTCAGATAATTGTCATAGATCGATTGTAGAAACCATTGTAACCATCACAATGTTACAACAGATAAATTTATAGGAAGATGGAAAAACCTCACCCTACTCTCACAAATATTGGATTGCTTATTTTCTGGTTTTGGTTTTTTCTGAATTTCTCAGAAAGCGATGGCCACAGGAAATAATTTATTTAATATGAATAAGAAATGAAAAATCGCGGAACCTTCAAGTAGCCTTTAATTAGTATGTAATAAACTTGTAATTTAAAAAATACCTACCTAAAAAATATTTTTTGTGCATTCAAATAGCCACTAAAAGGCTTTCAATTATTCCTTAATAAAGATTTCGTTTAAAGGTTTTTAAGTTCGGTACACTTTAGTGAGTTCTGCAACTTTTTAAAAATATAGTAGAATCCGAAAAACATAACATGGTCTAAACATTAACTTTTGGGGTTTCAAATAGAGCCTTCTACTATTCTGTAACAAACATTTTGTTTTAAGACTGTTAAGCTCCGGTTTCTTTCTTGGGTACTTTTAAAAACCAGCCTACCAGCCAACCAGGTACTTTTAATTTAGAAAAATAGAACCTAGAAATTAATTTTTGGATATTTAAATAGCCTTTTAACTATTTTGTAATACACCTTTCGTTTCAAGGTTGTTAAGCTCCGTTTCCGTTAGTCAGTGTTGGTAACTTTAAAAAAAATAATAGTCTAGGAATAATTAATATTTGGGTATTTAAATAGCTTTCAAAAACCCTTAATTATTGTGTAATAAACATTTTGTTTCAAAGCTGTTCTTTCATTATTGGGTGCTGCTAACTTTCTTAAAGTTAGCAGAACCCGTAATTAAAAAAAGAATATAGTCTAGGGGTTAAATTTTGGGTATTTATATAGCTTTTAAATAACCTTTAATTGTTCTGTATTAAACATTCGTTTCAAGGCTGTTAAGCTTCGTCTTTGCTAGTGGCTGCTGCTAATTTTTTTAAAGCAATCAGAACCCGCAATTTAAAAAAATACAGTCTAGGAATTAATTTTGAGTACTTAAATAGTCTTTAAAGAGCCATTAATTATTCTGCAATAAACATTTCGTTTCAAAGCTGTTCACTCCCGTCATTGCTGTGTGCTGCTAACTTTCTTAAATCTACAGACCCCACCCCCACCCCGAGAATTTAAAAATATTATGAAATAGTGTAACTATTTTTGAAATTTTTGTTCGGATCATAACGTGAGCACTACAGAATAACTTTAAATAAATTTCAAAATCTTAGGGGGCTAATAATCGAATTAGCCTCTTTAAATTTGTGACAAATAAATAGTCTAAGAAGTATTTTTTTAAATTTTGGTTTGAGCGGCACATTTGCTTCACAACGTGAGTACTATACGATGCAGTCTGTAAGTAGGTAAGTTTTAGGGGGCTAATATCCAAATTAGCTCCTTCAAACTTGCACCGCCAAAAAATTCGCCCACGCATTGATTTCGATTTTTTTGTTTGATCGGCACAATGCTGCACAACTCGAGCACTAAATTTTGCAGTCGTTAAATCGGCAAATTTCGAAATTTTAGGGGAACTGCCAGTCGACTTAGTTCCTCTGGATAAAAATGGAAAAAGCCGCTTTTAATATAATATAAATATGCAGCACATTCCAAAATCTAATCAGCCTTGAGGCACATCGTTGTCACAAGAGTACAAGCCATTTCTATCTTTCTTATGGTTATTTATAGGAGGACCAGCTCGACAAACCTCTGTTTTCTTAGTGACTTTGTTCAACATTCATAGCTTTACGAGTATTGGACAGCAGGCAGTTTGTTATATGACGATAGTTAAATTTTCAGGCAATGAATTGTTTTCCTCCGGTTTTTTTAGAGGAATACGTAAGTTTAGTTGATTTACTACGATGTTACTAAACGCATCCCAATCATCATTCTTACTTGACATTGTAGAGGATATAGTTGGTATAATGATAGTTCTAGAATCGACCCAATTCTTAGGTACTTAACACAGTAACAGAGAAACCAAATACATTTGATACCTAATGTCCGTCAATTGTCCAATAAGTTAGCTGACCTGTAGAAATTGTTGTAGCTTATTGCTTATTGCATTTCGTCGGTTGATAAATTTGTCTGCTCGTGGTGTATATCTATCTAGGGGCACTAATAGTAGTGCCCCAATAGAAAATACAAAGACACAATGATGATAGATTTAAAAATTTGCAGACGAGAATATTCTCGATGTAGTAGAACGGAGAACAGAGATGCTAAGAGAGGAAAAAGAAATAATAATAATAAATATAATTGTTGATGAGTCATGGGGTTATAAATTCAATAAGTTCACACAGGAACGACCATATTACGGATATGCAATTAACAATCCGCTCTCAAAGCAGATAATTAAAATCTTATTAGAAATCAAATCCAGAAAAACAAATCCATAGGCAGGTAAAAAATATTGTTGCAAAAAGAATCCGCTGGATAGTTTGGAAAGACGCTACTCTACAGCAATATGCACCTTTTCCCTACAGTCAATAATATTCTCCATCTCCCTAATCAGAACTTAATTGACAGAGTTCAAGCTATGGTCTTTAAATTTTGGACGTTTACTGTCAACCATTTCTGGGTCGCTTTTCTTTGATATGTTGGTGTTAAATTATATTGAAATCCCAAGAAATTCGTTGCAAACAGGATGTCACTTAAGGATTCCATATTATACCGTACAGAATATCTTCTCAATATATTACATATATCCAAAGGTTTCACAGCTATATTACAAAAGTGATGGACTATTTCACCGGTCTAAATCCATCCAGACCAGATAGATCTTTCAATCTTTGCAGCCACACAGTTTAGAACTGTAATTGTTTTTCCTAAAATTCTTTAACAGAGAACAAGTTTTTTAGCGATGGCCTACGAATGCCGCTGAAAAAAGACTTCACTTACTTTTCTTTCTGGATTTAGACTGTGCCGAACGATGTCCTGGTCTCGATTAATACGCTACGGGCTTCCTTGTATCGCTTCATGCACAGATGCACACTGATAATACACTGATGATCTCTTCAGGGTTTTCTATCCCGAAATACAATCGATGCATGTTTTGGCAATTCTTCTCTATTAAAAATATTTTATAAAAAAAATCATGTAGATGTTCCCCAAAGCATTGAGAGTTACCGAAATTTTGTAAAAGTTCCTTAAGACGTTCGTAAATTGTAATCGAAGGAATATTTGTAAGGATGTAACATGTTTGGGACAAGGAAGTCCGAGAAAGCTGATGAATGTTTCATCATGAAAATATCTTATTAAGTACCACATTAAGCCTTAATGTCAAAATTCAGGCCCATATAGCTGTAAACAAAAATCCATAGAATATAAAAGGTAAGGGCAGTACAGTCGAGTTAAGCGAGATGGTCGCAGGCGCGATATCGCTGATATATGGGAAAAAGGAACCAAAATGCGGTTATGTATTACTAATATTTGTTTAATGTATGAATTTGATTGTGATGTGATAATTAGGCACTGATGAATATCGTTGTTTATCATTATTATTACGTATTGATTATAGAAGTGTGTAATGATATATTTAAGTCCAGCATGACTTGGCGTTGGACTCGACTTGCGCGACAGTATGCTCACATCAATCCTTCGGCCGATATCACCAGGGTGTCCAAGTATTTGCGTAGACCTCTCCTGAAAGACGCCCGATGTGGCAAGCAGCTGTTTCAGGCGCCCCTAATTTGAAACCCACTGAAGATATTCACTCTCAAAAGCTCAATCACCCAGAAGCTGGATAACTGGTAATATGTGAAGCTGTGATATTTTACGCTTGTGTAAGTTAAGTTTTATGGGATGGCTAGTGTACTGTTTGAGCTTTTATTGAAACTTCGTACTAACGAAACACTGGTAATGCCTATGTTAGGTATTGGCAACCTGCGGTCCCTCGAATGGTTTTATGCGGCCCTTCACATGATTTCAAATGGCCGTCGGCACCAAGTAGACTGACTCTCCAATTAATTTCATCGGTTATAGGTATGAGCGTTTGATTGCTGTCTTAATTTTACTTTGACGCTAGAATTTTGAATATTCTTAGCTCAACATTGTGGCCTGCCAAAAGAATTGTTGAAGGTTGCCGACCCCTTGTCTATATTATGATTAACTATTTTTTAATAGCTGCTATTGATTACTACCATTTATCTGCCAAGTAAACGAAGGGTTTCTAATTTTACGTAACCATAAAGGTATCTAACTGGAAGGTTGCTGTTTTTATCCATAGTAACATATAGTTCCAATTACGACCTAAAAACTATATAGCACTTTTATTCGTATAGTTATGTAAAAACAAAAAACCCGAACATACTACATTAATATTAAGTACTGTTAGCAACAGTGCCATTCTTAATTTATTCTAAGAGCACGAAGAGATTCAAGTTTAAATCGCTAGGGAGTAGGAACGAATACTTTATTATGGTTCACTTAAGTTCAACTAGATATGTTCCATAAAAGGTCCGAGCTAGACGAGATATTTCTGCGCAAATAAAGCATAATATCTGAAACGTGTAAAAGTTCCTTATTTATAGAACCTACGGTAATTACTTGCCTTTTAACAGTGAACTTGACCTCTCTCTGCTCTGCTGTGTCCGTTTCTCTTTCCCTCTCTATCACGTAAAGTAGTGTGTAGTAATCTCGTGTATATGGTGTGCGCTTATTTACTTTCAATCATTGCAAATATCGGGAGTAATTACAACTGAAACGGTAAATTCCATTTTACTGGAGAGAGAGAAATGATTTAAGAGAGGCAATAAAAACATACGTAATACGCCCAATTCTTAAAATCACTCCAACAAATCCAACGCCCACATCTTTTATAGGTACATACTTTCTAAATGCATTGTAATAACAGCAAATCGTGCACACTAGAACGAACTATAGCATATTAATCATTTATGGTTTAACACTATTAAAAAATGAAGTAATATCAGAGAGTATTATACAAACATTGAAAAGGAAAATACTTAATCTTCTCAGAGTTTCTTCGAAGAGTTCTAAACCTTTCACATCTTAATTAGCAATCATTTTAAAAGAGTTCCTACCTTAAAAGAGTTCTGAAAAGGTTAAACCATAAGTTGACAGTTAAACTACTGGAATTGTTCGTGAACAATTTTTCATTTCAGCAAGATGGTGCTCTTCCATATTATTATGGTAGCAATATTAGGATGATTTTGGATTAAACGTTTACTGTGGGTAGACATGCAGTACATCGAATACATCGATGATATAGAATCTCCTTGTCCAACATTGATTTACCCAGAAACTGCTCTCAATTCTTCTTTTATCTTTGTCAGTATCGAAGATTAACCCCAGTACGCAAAAAAAAATTCCCTCCAAAACCTAAATCCGCAGTGCAATGGTACCACGAAATGAATATTTAATAAGAACTTCATGACAGTAAACATGTAAAATCTTCTTAAAATATATATTCTTCATGTATCTTAACCTTGGACCCACATGGTAAGGTACTTCATTTTTAAATAAGCCGTTTTATTATATTTGAAGACTCCAAGTAATCTGTTAGCACTTTTTAAGGTTTGCTTTAATTACCGTACGTGTAGGTTTTAAGCGCCACTTTCACTTTGGGATAATATAAGGAATCTGAAGGCTGACACTACTACCGTTTTGGAAGAATGTGTAGGCTTTTTCTTCTATGTGCATCACCGCCTAAACGCAATAAAAAATACAATTCTTCACAATTGAGGTCCGAAACCGTATCCCCGTGATTTGCGAATTCTTTTATAAAATGAATTAAGTTCTTTTAAACTTTATACTATGTAGCTATTATTATTGCAGATATTTCCGTAGCTGATATTACTGTTGGCAAAATTCCAAAGCTTTAGTAATTAAAACAGTTGAAGATCGATAACAAACATTAATGCCGCAACGTTATGGAGTTTAATGCATTTAACAGTAGGAAAATGTGTTGGTAGAGATAAAACGCGATATATGTAGGTATTTCCAATAATACAGGATGTTTAGTGAACTTCAGCATAAATTTGTTGTGTGATAGTAGTGATCAGTAGGAACAAAAGGTCCTTATACCAGTTTTGATTTTACACACATCAAAATAATTTAGTATTTACTCCGGACCAGCTTTAGTCTATAACTAGAAATAAATAAACTTTCTAAAACAATTCAATTTCTAGGAATAACATTAAGCAAAGTCTTTCATTTCCTGAATAACTGTTAATTATCCCTTGCGTTAGGTACACTCAGTGGCGTGCGGTCCATGGAAGCAATGCTTGCCTTGAGAATTTATTAAAAATAAAAACAATGCTAACAAAAATACTTTTGTAAAATTATGGTTATCGTTTATTTAAATTGAAATATTTATCAAATTAAAGCTCAATATCAACTCTGTACAGCAAAAAGTATAATTATTTAGAGTACTATTTTAAATTAGGCTAATTAAACTTGCACGGAAAGGTAATACCGATTCAAATGTGATACATACACTTCATATAAGCACTGCTTACAAATGCTCTTCTGTTAGCCTTGGCGTGAATCAGCGAGCGTGGGGTGTTATAGTAGACGGATACTGTTTGGCTGGTTAACATTGTTTGGTCGTTATTTTTATTGTGCTTCGTTCCCAAATGTTTATTTATTATAATTTAATTATTTGTTCGATTTAGTGTTACTTAAGTAGTATAAATCTGCGATTGAGACTGTATTTTGTCGCATTTTATTATTTTAATTTATAAGTTGGATTTTTTAAAGACAAATAGTTCTATTTAGTTTGCCTGTATGCAAATTTAAAATTGCATTATCGTCACTACTGCAAATTCAAATGCTTCGGTGAAAGGTTCGAGTACCTTCGATATAGCCGAATCGGGACGATTTTTTGTTTAGTTTGTAAATTATTAATAAGGAATTTTTCGCATACAGTTTTGGAGAGAAATTACAAATTATTAAGAAAGGCAGATCAACACCAGATCTTTCAAATTTAACAACAAAGATTAAAACATTTTGCTAAGAAAGACCGGAGAATTGATACTAGTAGTAGTTTTTTTTTAAATAAAGAATGATAGTCAACCAATTCCATAAGTATAAAGTGTAAAAGTGCTTATTTGAAAAACTTTTAAGCTTAATAATTATAACACTGTTTTTTATTGTACCTAGCAGGGGCGGATCCAGAGAAGTATTTTGAGGGGGAAATCTTTGGAAAAATAATTGTTTTAATAAATAATAATTAAACAAACATTATTTGTTTCTATTCTATGTAAACTTATTTCTAAATTGGGGGGGGGGATTATTTCCTCCCCGTTAATCCGCGCCTGTACCTAGGTGTATTATAATTAAAATCGTGGTTGCTTCCCTAGCCTAAATTCTCACCGCACGCCACTGGGTACACTACTTTCAACATGGAGAATAATCAATTCATGATAATAACAACAATTCGGAAACAATACTGTAAAATCTACTTCTTAGAAGCTCGATGTGATGAACACGTTTGAAGTTAACTTCAACTGACATTAAGTTTGGGTCTTCATATGTTAAATAGGACGAAACGAAAATACTAGTCAAAACAAACTGTGACATCACCTACCAATACATCAATGTATCGTTTAAAAATTCAGTGTAGATATATCCAGCTCCAACTGTGATTCTGAAACCAGTGATCACAAAACCTACTTTCCAAAAACTATTTTTATCTTGGTAAGTATGAAATATAGGCAGTAACGATGTTGAGTTTTCTTGTGGGATTTTATGTGTTTTATCACCTGTTGAAACGATGCTGAACTGGAATGAAACATCCTGTATTATAGAATATTATTCAGATTGGGGTTTTGGAATTGGGCATTATTTCAGTGTCTTCTACAGAATATATCGCCTTTAAGAATATATTGGATGTACAATCTTTTATAAAAGAGTGTTGTCACAAACAGAATAAAACAAAATGCCTAACTTCTGAATATAAATGCGCTTTGGAGAGATCTTAATTTTCTTAAGAAATAAAATAATTTCCTAAAATTTACAAATCTACTTAAGTACCTAAGATTAATTATTTTTTTTATTAATGGAAATTTACTATTCAAAAATAAATAAATGAAATAATTTGACTGTTAATATTGGTGAATAGAATGCAAAATGGAAAATAAGATTAAAAAAGCTACCTTCTTCAAGGACCCTCCCCTAAATAGTATATAAAACAAGTTCATCCTCTGTGATTTTCACTGATTTTCACAGATGTAGCCTACAACCAATCTTTGTGTCTATAGTTTGTGAAAGTTCTTGTTCTACGTACTATGAAGTGGTGTTATCCTGCCAGTACCAGTTGGAAATTTTACCAATAGCGTAAGAGATCTTGTAAAACATATTTTTACAACACATTGGTACAGTTTTCCCAATTTGTTATTAAGATATTGCATATTTGGTTTGGATGTTAGTCGGCAGCAGCCGGACGATGGTCCTGCAAAATAATAATAATCGCCCCGTCCTCCCGCACAAGCTTTTAGCTCCTGGGTCCTGGAAGTGCTAATATCTTTGTTCTTAGAATACCAAGAAATGTTATAACAAAAACTATAGGCTTATTACATCTTCATCTTACATAATTTTTGTACAGCGTGGTTTATAAAAGTGGAGCAACAAGTGATAAGATTTATTTTCTTTGGATCACTCTGCATTTTTGATATTCTGATATGATACTGAAACACCCTGTATACAAATTCATAGAGAAATGTATGTTTTCTTTTTTTTTGAAAAGCGCGATTAGGAACAGTTATTGCTGAATGTACTTACCTTTCCCAGTTCTAGATCATTACTAACAGTAAAATATATTTTTAGGCAAAGGGAATTTCTTAGCAGTTTGTAATAAAAAATGGATGGGTGCAACTTTGTAGGGGCTATTTAAAGAAATTAATTATTATATTAGCTTAGGTATTCTTCTTTACGTATGTATACAGTCTATCTGTAACCACTAGTGCCAGATCTACGTAAAAAAGGTAAAAATTAATCAAAAGAACAGAATAAGCACATTACAAATGAGTCTGGTTTTGAGTAAGTTGTTTATTTTAATAGATAAACTGATTGTTGCTTTAAATACATTTATTTTAAATTTATTTTTTAATCGTCTTATTCAACTTTTCTTTACTTAAACCATAAAAACATTTTAAGCGTTCTATTTTAAGTTTGGTTTAGGTTTGAAAAAAATTAAAAGAGCTAATCCCAGTTTTAAATGAACAATGTCACAATTATTAAAGCTATTAATGTAAGAAGGTGTTGTTGACTCACTTTTTTTCTTGTGAAAACTGCAATAAATTGAAAGACATTGGGAAGCATTTATGCAATATTTTATTAGCCTAAAATTAACATTCGAGAGGAATAACTCAATATTCAATTTAGGTTTAAAGTAACTGTAATTGATAACTAATATTTCGGTTAGGCCAACAATTAACACCTTGCACTTACATATAGCCTCAATATAGGATTAAGAATAAAAAATAGTTTTTAATTGTACCATCGAATGCAAAAGTTCTGAACCCCGAGTTTGAATGCGTATAGCAAAAAACTAACAGCTCAGAGTAATTCAAACAAAAACAGTTAGATAGACAATTTATTTATGTATTAAATAGTGAATTTGTAAAAATTATCTAATTTTAGATTTTTAATTTTCGCGAATTATATTACAAAAAGTTTTTTTGGGGAGCTTCGACGTAAAGCGTGTCTTTAATAAATAATTAATTTATAATGCATTCTGGTGTTCTGGTGCTTTAATCAAAATCTTTTTTGTTTACAAAATAAAGTACATATTTTAATAAATACGTTAATAAATTTTGAAAATATTCACGAATTAATAAATAAGTAATTCTTTAAAGAATTATTTTTAAACTAATTTGTGTAAAAAAAAGATCGGACCAGAATGCATTACACTCTAAAAAATACCGGTAAATTTACCCTCAAAAATGGAGGCAACTATGTTACCTCCATTTTTTGGGGTAAATTTCAATATTAGGTCAATATTAGGTAAAGTTATAACTTTACGCAGGTGTTTTAATGTTAAAATATAAGATTGCATTGAGATCGTAATTTTAATCGTTAAATTTATTTAAAAAGAAAACATGACAATGCAAATTTAACCTAATATTGAAATTTCCCACTTCCTATGAAAATTACACTTTGAAGTAAATTTACCCCAAAAAATGGAGGTAACATAGTTGCCTCCATTTTTTAGGGTAAATTGAAGGGGAATTTTTTAGAGTGTACCCTCTATTTTATAAAATAACTTACGAAATAATACAGATATCAAATTACAAAATTTCCACATTAGTATACCTACAACTATAAAATACTGTTAGCTACTTTCATACAGCATGTCTCAAAAATAACGGACAATACGTGAATACGAGATAGTTGATGTGTAGAGAAAGTTTTTCCCATAACTTTTTTTTCTAAAATATTTACTTTCAGAGTTATTTAAGGTTCAAGTTTTGAGTCCGGTCCTGCACGTTCTGCTCCACAATCTCCTGATGTCGCATAATGCTGAGGACTGTAGTTTGTTGAACTTTACAGCATTTGTCAATACAGCACAATTTTGTCAATGCCGCAAAATACCCAAATGAGTTGATCTTGAAAACACTCGTAAATAAGACACGTTCCGTTTTGCCATGTTATGGTTTGTTTATTTTAAAATAAATTCAAGGTCTAATAACAGCTTAAAACATCTTACTTTAAAGAGAGCATCTGATATCATATTTCAATAAGTTAAATAAGTTAAAGTTATGTGTGGCGGCGTTGAACGTAATTTAAAAAATGCGATGCTAATACATTTTACTAGAGTCTGAAGCATTAATATTTAAAACTAATAGTAAACCTTTTCATTAAAACTGAAATAAAATTTTACAAAAATGATCTTGGGCTCGAAATTTCTCAATGAACGTAAGTCAATAATCAAAAACTCTCTTTGTTATAAACATCCCCTTTCGCAGACTTTCCTTATTTATAGCAATTCTTTCTTTCGTATTCTGTGCTTGTAAATAAAATTTTGGACTAAACATTCCGCAAAAATACACATAGTGAAATTTGATCTATGTAAAATAAACAAAACGCAATTTAAAAAAAGGATACAAAACATAAATATATTTTTACGTTCTGTAATAACATTCGAAAATAAACAGAAGATAAATTAAGCTTTTAAAAAGAACACTTTCATAATTAGGGAGCCGCCAGGTTGAATTTGCGGCCCGATTGTGGTTTACTCAAAAAACTACAAGGGTCGCAATTTATTAAATAAGAGCAATTTTTACCATTAATCTATTTTATTTAAAACGGAAAACACCTTCAAATAAACTCTTGATAATTAAAATTATTAGTTTGATGAACTATCATCAAACGTTTGGGACTTTTTTGCAACTATGCAGTTTAGAACAAAAACGCTTATTACGGTGATATGTCATGGTGTTTATAAAGACGTAACCTTGACCAATATACGTGTTTTTAAATCGACTTCTCCGAATATTTGCTTAACTCTACACATATCGCTTTACAATGTTTTGACTATCCCAATGCTGGATGACTTATTATTTATTATCAAATTGATGCAAAATATAACAGGACCGTATTAGCAAAAAGTATTGCAAACAATTTTTAACAAATTTACAAAAAAAAATTTTTGAAGGTAGAGTTTTTTTTTCTTTAGTTTTAGATTCTACCTCGGACGCTTTTTAACCCTCTGCGTTATTGTTCGTTATTTTTGAGACACCCTGTATAAAATTGCATTCAATTCTGTCGAGTAGTTATCGAAATACTAATTGAATCGGTGAGTGAAAGAGTGTAAAGACGGTTAGAGTCCGTAATTAAGTTAATAATATTTAAGTTTTAAGTTATGTTAAATAATTGGAAGACCTGAAGTAGATTTTACAGTAGTTGTACAACACATAATTTTCTATTTTCCTGATTTGTAACGTTTTTAGAATGAATTTTTATTTAAAAAAACATAATGGATACATCAATACATCGTGTTAGGTTAATGGAACTTTGTAAATTTAAGTTTAAAATAAAATCTTGACAAAATATATAAAATGAGTGAAAAAGGGTGTAAGTCCAGAAACTGTGTTTGATCCTAACTTTGTTTTTTGTAATGTTACAAAAATTTGGTTATGTAGCTAACGAGCCAGGAAGTGTATCCCTAATACCGCTGTGACGTAGTTACAGTGGATGATCGGATTGAATTATTCACACTGCATGAAAACCGGCAGACTAGGGAAGCCTCCGAAATGTTATACCTTTGATGCAAGACAAAGGTTTTGTAATAATTTGTGGTCATTTTATAATTATTTACCTAATGCAATGTTGTTATTAATACCTAATGTTGAAAGATGAGCTAATCAAGGGTTTTTCAAGCAAGGTCACCTAAAATGCACGTCTCTACGAATAATTAATAAGTATCTCATAACACAGTATCAGTACGATTTGAAACGTTCTACTTATTAATTACTCTAAAGAAAAAATTACATAAAACTTCAAAGAAAATAATACGCCCAAAACAAGAAAGGTCACAAATTTTCCAAAGATATTACCAAAATAGTTGAATCTAATAAAATAGATAGAAACTCAAGAGTTATAATTTTAATTTATGTAGATCGCCTTTGTATTTAATTGTTGTGTTTTAAATTTTATTTTATTTATAAAATATGTTTGGTAAATGTTATCACTTCAATATGTATGTAATGTATGTTGATGTTGTTATTATGATACTTAGGGGTAAAGATTGTTGTTGCTTTTTCATTATTTTTACTAAAGTGTTTCTTTTAGTGTATTTTTTTAGTTTCTGTTAAGGCATTTCTATTTGTTAAGCTATTAAATATGTAATATAACAGTATAAAAAAATATTTTTGTATTGTTCGACAATAACTAAATAAATAACTTTTAAATTATGACAACTAATTATTTCGTATGTTCTTTGCATGACACTTTTAGTATATACAAATAAAGCAGTCGTTTAATGATTAATCATTGTTAAAATCGATATTAATTGATATTATTTATTAAATAGATAAGAGTAGTTTCTTTTTTTTTAATTTGGCTGTTACTATATATTCATGTTCATTTTTATGTCTACGTTTATAGAGTGTCTGCCATAAAGTTGGATCCATATGAAATTTTTTTTCAATATTCTGCTTGGAAAAAACTTGGTGGGGCAATAACTTCTGCTTTCAAAAATACTTGAAATACGCCATGTCAATATTGACAAGTTTGCCATTGTTTTTTAAAACTGGCGAAAAATTACTTTTTTATTAAAATATGGAGAAATTTTATTAGGAAAAAATGTTTCTAATGACACTTTCACTCATATACCGAGTTTGAACGAGATATTCGGACATAAGGAAAATGTTGTTTAAATTTGTTAATCTTTTTTTATTACGCCACGTTTAAATAATACAAAAATTGTTGTAATCATAACTTAACACAGAACATCTACAAGCCACATCAATAGCTATAGAAGATCATCTGGGAATACTAAATATATCGGCCATTTACTGTCCGCCAAGATATAACAACAAGAAAGACGATTATGATCACTACTTGAAAACTTTGGGCAATAAATTTATAACTGCTGGGGACTGGAATGCAAAACATCAGCATTGGGGCTCGCGTATAACCTTAACTAAAGGTAGAGAATTACTTGCAGCACTTAAAGCGAATAATCTAGTTGCTATATCGTCTGGTGAACCCACCTATTGGCTAACCGACAGAAGAAAACTTCCAGATCTACTAGATTTCGGAATAGTAAAAGGCATTAACACCAGGCAAATAAAAGTAGAGTCTTGTTTCGATCTCTCGTATGACCACTCACCAATTATAATTACACTCCATACTCACATATTACAAAAACAGAAACAACCAACGCTTTATAGTAGTTACACGAATTGGGAATCATACAGAAGAACCATAGATGAGCAAATGAATCTGAATATTCCCTTAAAAACACCCGCGGAACTGTATACTGCAGTAATCGACCTCACTGAAGCAATACAAAGAGCGGCCTGGTCAGCGACACCAGATCATAATAGTACAACTGTTAACGAAAAATGTCCGTTAATACCAATGCACCAATACAAAACATCACTCTCGCTGAAGTTACAGACACCATTAGTCGGCACATCAACCCCAAGAAAGCTCCAGGGTATGACCTGATCAATGGGAAAGTACTACAGGAACTCCCTCCCAAAAGGTATAAGGCCATACAACAACTTTTCAACGCAATTTTCAGAATTGGCTATTTTCCTAGCCCCTGGAAAATAGCACAAGTGATACTACTATTAAAACCTGGAAAAAATCAAAATGACACAACATCCTACCGCCCCATAAGCTTGTTACCCATCTTTTCTAAAGTTTTTGAGAAAATATTCTTGCAAAGATTAAAACCGATCTTAGATAACAACGAACTTATACCCCGATCACCAGTTCGGCTTTCGAAGCCAGCACGGAACTATCGAACAAGTTCACCGAATAACAAATATTATTCATAACGCCTTTGAAGCGAAAATGTACTGCTCAGCAGCATTCTTGGACATCAGCCAGGCTTTTGATAAAGTCTGGCATGAAGGTCTACAATATAAAATTAAAAAGAATCTACCACATGGTTACGTCATCATCCTTCAATGCTATCTAATGGGAAGACACTTTTTCGTAAAATATCAAGATGAATCTACAGACCTGTTATCAATAAAGTCCGGTGTACCACAATGCAGTGTCTTAGGACCTCTGCTCTACCTCCTGTACACGGCTGATCTCCCAACCACCAACACTACTACAGTTGCCACATATGCAGATGATACTGCTATACTTGCAGTACATCAAGACACAATAGTTGCATCTCAGTATCTACAGGAACACTTAAACGTACTCCAAACTTGGCTGAGTAAGTGGAAAATCAAAGCCAATGAATTAAAATCAATACATGTCACCTACACATTAAATCGAAACACTTGCCCACCGGTTACCCTAAATGGTCAACAACTTACACAAGCAGACGACACCAAATATCTTGGACTCCATATAGACCGATGTTTAACTTGGAGGAAGCACATCTTCACGAAACGGAAGCAACTCGGTCTGAAACTACGCCAGATGTACTGGTTGTTTGGGAAGCAATCCCAACTCACACTTGAAAACAAACTACTGCTGTACAAGATCATTCTCAGACCCATATGGAGTTATGGGATCCAGCTGTCGGGTACAGCGAGTAATTCTAATCTGGAGATCTTACAGCGCTTCCAGAATAAAGTACTGCGATTAGTAGTCGACGCCCCATGGTATGTTCCGAACACCAGAATAGCAGAAGACTTGCACATACCTACCATTAAAGAAGAAATTCAGCGATTTAGTGTTAATTACTGTGCTAGAACTGAAGTGCACCCCAATGTGCTTGCGCGAACATTATTTGAACCCACTGGTGTAGTGCAACGGCTAAAGAGATTCAAGCCTAAAGACCTAATGGCCAGATTTAATTAGGTTTACTTAATGTCAATTAAATTCAGTGTGTATTTAATCTATGTTTCTACAGTATCCTCATTGGGATAATATATATTAAAGGAGTATCTTCACTGGAAGCATCTCCTGCATGTCATTTATTGTATGGATATTCTGTAATTAACTGTCCAACCACTTACTTATTGTCCAATGGACAGTTTGTAAATATCATGTGTTTAAAAAAAAACTTAACACGAAACTATTACTTAAAAACTTAATAAAAAAAGATTAACAAAATGATGCGTTATTTTCCTGGAAATTGAAAAATAGTGCAGAAAGTACCATTTCGTTTCTTTGATAATTTTAATATTCGTCAAAAATACCTACATCATCCAATATTATTAGAAAAACTCATTTAAAGCGTTTTTAATGATTTCAAAATAATCAGTTACCGGGGCGTATCAAAAAATGTTAAAAAGCAAAACTTTCCCTATGACATTTTTTCTTAATAAAATTTATATAGCTAAGTTCGGCACTTACATCTACTAATCTGATAACTCCAGTAACTATAGTTAGTAACCATTATTAAGACAATCGCCACTATAGTTACTCTAGCAATCAGATTAATTTGATGCAATTTCGGAACACGCCTTATATTTCAACAAATAAAGCCATTTTTCGCCGATTTTAAAAAACAATGGTGATTTGACAGATACTTAATGTCACCTGTCAACTTTGACATGGCGTATCTCAAGTATTTTTAAAAAGAGAGAAGCCATTGCCTCACAAAGTTTTTTTCCAAACAGAATATTAGTAAAATTACCCATATCAATCCAAATTTATGCGTCTGACACTGTATATACAATGTTATTTATTTTTTTGTAAAAATCAGCTAAAGTAAATAATAAGTTCCTAAAAAAAGGCTTTGTTTTGATACATTTTCTGGCGTATCGTAAGGCGATTCGACACTTCCTGCATATGAATCTAAATAACGCATACCTTTTAACACGACAGGAAATAGGCATTCCTATTATTTTTCGTTTTAGAAGAAATTTAATTCTGTATAGTTTTGTTTCAATACATTTTTTCACATCTGTCATGGATTTCACAGTTTTGTGAAACCATTCGTGGCGCCTCCCAAACGCTGCTGAAATTTCATCCACTATCGTGACGTCATCGTCATCCGTTGCAGTTCCAGGCTTGTTAGTTATAGAAGGCTCTGCTCAGACCCATAGGTATAACTTATCTGCGGAGACTAATGCGTATTCGAAGTAGTTTTCAAATTAATCAGTTATATACGTTTCCTGAAAATTATAAATTTTGATTTAAAAACCCTTCATCCACGCATCGTTTCATTATTAAAGACACTCTTTTCGTCAAAACTACTAAAAAACCCGACTTTTTGTAACAATTCGCGAAAATTTAAAAACCTAAAATCAAATACTTTTACAAACTTACTATTTTAAATCAAAAATTTTTTATCTAGCCAACTGTTTTTGTTTGAATATTAATTTGAGCGATTAGTTTTTTTTGCTGTGCGCATTCAAATTTAGGGGTCAGAATATTTGCATTCGATAGTATATTTAAACGTTTTTTATTTTTTATGATAACAAACAAATCTTTTTATTTATTAGAAGTTTCGCCGGAACTTTCTTATGGCAAACTTTTTTTAAAAAATATATTACTTAAAAAATTAAACCTCCGGAGTTATTACAATATCTTCCGAGAAAAATTATGTAGAATATGACATTACCTGGACTAGCCATTTAAGTTGGGTTAGATTAGCTTCCAATTAGTGAGGTTATGATGAGTAGTTGCTAAATTCTTTGGCACATTTTTAAAGCATTTATAGGTATTCTTTTGCTTTTATAGGTGATGTATAGCTTCAAGTAATTGTAATTAGACGATTTGTTGTTGAATCAAACAAACAATTTAATTACATAAATTTGAATTAAATTAAAAGTTGTTGAGCTATGTGTGCTCTCTATTCTCAAAATATGTGTGTAACATAAGACTAATAAAGAATAAACACAATCTTGTTTAAATATTTATAGTTTATATTTATTTTCAAGTTAAACAATAGAAATGTAAAATACTGAAAATATAAAGCTGGAAATTAATAATTAGCATTTGCACAACTGCACTTAATTTAAGATTGAGTTGCAACTTTGCAGATAAATCGATAAGCGTTTATTATTAGGTTCTCCGGAGAGGATTGAGTGTCTCAACAAATATATCGATAGAAATTAATCTCTACTTAAAATTAAGTGAAGTTGGTAAAAATTATCATCAAATGTTTAATTCTAAGATACAGGTTAGGGATGTATTGTTTTATATTAAGACAGTAGCACAAACAAATAGAGGATTCAGACAACTATTTTTATGGTCCATTCACTTGGCCAAAATGGGCAAGAATCGAATTCTTGTTAGCAATGACTTATAAAAAAATAACAAAAATTAAAAATCACAATTTATCTTATACCAATACAAAGAAGTAACCAGAGACTTATTTTAGGACTGCTGAAGAATGATCATGATATGCACAACATTTTATGTAAGTACGTCAGTAAAGAAAGGATTAGAGGATTTGAGTAGGTACTTACATACTAATCATGTCGTGGACACGATTACCTCCCCTTTCACTCCACAAATTCCCTAAACTTCCTAATCCCCTACAATAGCGGATCCATAACTCCTACCCTGTACACGATAAATAGTTTTTTAGCCCTGCCATACTTATACTACGGGAAATTGCACGCGTATTAACCCATTTTCATCCAAATGGCAGAATGACCAATTAAGTCATACCCTTCTCCTTGTTGAAAGACAGTTGTTGACTGTTGGAAAAGAGAAGACACCTAACGAGGCCCCACAGCCAGTAATGTATTGTTGTATGTTAATTAGATCAACAGATATATCTATACAATCCATGTTGGAATACACTGTACATTACATGAGAGAATTGTTTTTGAAGAGTGCAAAGGTAAAAATGGATTTTAAATTGGACAAAATGGGTCAAAATTAAAAAAACTATTATTTTACTTAGTCACAGTTTGTAAATTTTAACAATTTTGTTTGTTCAAAAAGATAAAATGCTAGATAACACAGAACAAAATATGTTCCTGCTAGGTGTTAATTATTACCAGAGCTAGGCATGACCATACAGATTACGTATAAAATTACGAAGGCGATTCCGGGTTTTTAATTTATAATTTACTTATATTTTGAACCACTCTCAACTCTTCACCATAGTGAATGTGTTCCAGTTCTCTGCTTAAAAGCACAACGACAAGCTAACTAATACGAAGAACATCAGCTGATTATGACTGGCTGAAGGAACTAGTTAGGCAATATTTTGATACCATTTCAAATGAATCTGGGGAGACTATGGATACTGAATGTTGAAACTGTAAAAAAGATGTTCTTAAGAACTTATCTACATAAATGCAGTTCTGAAATTTATTTCTCCGAATCTAAAATAGTGATGTAGTAGATGGAGATGTAGTGATGTAGTAGAAACCGAAAAAAAAATCATGTTCAACTGAGAAAATAATTATTTGAATTATCGACAGTTCCTGATTCGGTGACGGGTATTCGTGAGACCATACGACGTTCACCCATAAAACTGGCGGTCTTCTACCCTACCCCTGTAAAGGGCAATGGATGAAGCTGTCAGATTAAGTGTGTGGTAGAGAAATTCATGAGAATTCTCGACGATAACTCATACCGATCAGGGGGAGCCCTGGTAGATGAGACCGGTGTGGGCGGATTCGAATCTCGCCTGGGATAAGGTCATTTATGGTCACCAAGGAACCCGCTGCTTGACCGAGGTTATTTATGGTCACCAATGGAACCCGCTACTTGACCGAGGTCATTTATGGTGACCAACGGAACCCGCTACTTGGCCGAGGTCATTTATGGTTACCAACGGAACCCGCTGCTTAACCGAGGTCATTTATGGGCACCAAAGGAACCCGCTGTTTGACTGAATCTCAAGTGCGGAGAATCGAAGTGAGGTTTACCCTGCTTTTGGGCTAATGGGAAACTGCAGGCCGCCAGGTAAATGTGCTTAGGAGCTATCCCGACCACCCTAAGATTCGGACTGCAGCTAGGTACAGTGATTGGGAGAAGCTCTGAAAGCCATTACACTTAAGGAGAGTTGAAGCTAATACATAGCCTCTCACAATCAAGACAACTTCACCAAATACGGGTACACACCGGGAGTCTATAACGTGTAGACTTAAACGAAGCTCTGTCGAGGACCCACCAAGCCTAAAATTGGTGGATCGGGGTGGCAAAACCATTAAAAAACCAAGTCCCGCCACAATTGAGGTTGGATTCGATCGGGCAGTGGTCCCACTTTGCAACAGCGTATAGCTGGGGAATAGTCCTATTGCTGGACGAGGTACTACGGTACCGGCGGGTGAGCAACGTGTTAAGTCAATTGCTCCGGCACTAGACCTGAGTTAGCTAGTAGAGGGTGGATAGGCAACCTCGCTCCGACCAGTGAGCTGATCTGGTAGCAATTGCTGTACTGCATGTTATGCAACTTGCGCGCTGATTGGGCGTATCCCAATCACTTCCTTCTGGAAGGGAACGTTGGGGTAAGTTCACACAGGTACCCCACGTAAAACAACCATGACATTCGAGTTCCTGATTCATGAGTGTCAAAGTGAGACCTCCAAGTCGCCATTACATTCCTGCCAAATTCAACCAAAAATTTCAATCATCTAATAAAACTAGTAACTAAATCAGCAGTCATTAAGTAGATCTTCTTTCATGCAAAACATTTTCCTTCTTGCAACCTACGTTCTAACCAGGCTAACCAAACCTTATCATATGATAAGAGTGTTTACGTCTACGGTACACCCCGCCAAACAGACAAAAGGTAATTAGAGAATTAGTAGATAAAAATAGTATCATGTGTATACAAACATTTCTGAAAAATTGATTTTTTTCAGATATCAAGATCAAGATAGCCATGAAAATGGTATGATTGAAAGATAACTGAAGTAATATTTATTAATACGGAAATATACAGGGTGAGGATTTTAAAGTGAAAATGACTTTGAATATTAGGTCATTGGTAGGAAGGGCGGCACCTTTTGATGTAGGTTTTCAATTTTTACCTCCTCTTATTTTTAAGAGATTAGGGGTAACTTCGGAAATTTACTAATGATACATTTTTTCTTTTTGAAATTTGAATCTAAATAGAAAGCTACGCACGTATACAAAATATCATTAAATTTACCCCACTTATTGCAGAGATAATAATTAGATTAGTAAATATTTTAAAAAATTAAAAAAGGGTTGAATGACCTTTGAATTTTTTAAGAAACCGAGTTGCCTCAATTATTAAACATAAATCTTGGCATGTGGTTTCAGCAGGATAGGGCACCACCTCATTGAGCAAGGTAGGCCCGCAATTATTTAATTGATGTGTTGAGGTGGATTGGTCGAGCTAGCCCGATTTGACCCCCCCCCCCGACTCTTTCCTATGGGGTTTTATAAAAGAAAAAGTTATGGCGACTCTAAGAGAAAATATTAAAAATCGTATCCGACATGCTTTCCAACTAGTGACAACCTGAAATGTTACACGGAGTACGAAATCCATTTAGAAAAAGGGTGGAAAAGTGGGTAGAAGATGTAGGAGGAAATTTTGGACACCTTCTGAAGCACGATCGGCGTTAAATAAATTGAAATAATAATAATAATTAGAAAAGGAACCCAGGTCCCAGAAGCTTTGTAGCTTCCCACCCTTTAAAAAAGGGAGGGAATAAAAATTTAAAAGTTACATCAAAATGTATCCCCCTTCCTACCAATTCCTGTTTCAAATTGCATTCAGATAGTCCAAGTCATGTTTGAGATATCGCCGTGTTTTTTGTCAAAAAACTCATTTCTGATTCAAGTTTGTACTTCTTCCAAAACATTAGAAAAGTTGAAAAAAAAATTCACCCTGCAATTATGATATCCGAGGCAATTTGAAAAACTAAAATCCACCAAGAATAAACTGCCCTTAAATTTAAAAATTGAGGAAAATGAAGAAAACTTATACTTATTTAATTTAATTATACTTATAAAATTTTTTCCCCGAATTTCATTTTTTTTTTCAATTTAGGTACTGTATTTATAAACGCACTATTTGTAGCACACGTTATTCAAATCCCACCAAATGTAGAACCAGACACTAAAATGAATTCGTGAAAACGATTCATTCATTTTACCACTTCATTATTTTTCCTAATAAGTTTTTCTAAAGTCTGACATACGAGCCCCGTCTCAGTGAAGTTCGCACACTTCTATTTCTGTTAAACGGCGGCCCGCAATTTTCACTCTAGATTTTTTTTGGTTTTTTTGAAGTAGCTATTTCTTCTTGCCATAGTAAAGTACTGACCTCCTATATTATAAGTGATGTTGTTTTATTGTTATATGTCATTGTGTATTTATCTTTTATATTTTAAAACAAAGTACACCCCAAAATTTCCTTTGGGCTTCAAAGTAACTGTTCCTTATTGTTAAAATAAAGTATTACTTCTGCACTTACTCCATGTCACGTTTTTTAAAATTTTACTAAGGCAGGGATCCCTCTTACCGCCTCTTTGCGTCCGCGTTCGGAATTGATTGGCGGCGTGAGGAAATTCCATAGAATTTCATGAAACTTAACATGGAATAAGTGCAAAGACAGTACTTCACTCTAACAACAAGAAACAGCTATTATGTATATCAGGAAAAAAATACGGAGCATCCTTTAAATAACAAAAATAGAGTGTGCGAATAGTGCTACAATTTTTTTAATTTAATTGCTTCAAATTATGTAATTGATACTATACAGCAGGTAAATTCAAAAATATTGAAAATGAAAACAAAATACTTTTCTAGGTCGGATCTTGATTATTGAAAAATTTGAGGATAAAATATTATAAGTGTTTTATATAAAATTTTTTGGTATATTTATATTTAAGGGTAGTTTACACTTGGAGCGACTTCAGTTTTTTTAACCTCCTATACAGAATCTTAATAAATAAATACTTTGCGCACTGTGTGTATATCAGTTTAGCATTCCTCTATAAATCCCCATTATTTGAGTACTAATATGTATTTTGACCAAGACTAAGACCACCATGGGCACCATGGTAAAATTCTTACAACCCTGTCTCAAATCCCACAGAAGTCCCACAATAAAAGCTGACATACTTATTTCGAATGGTATAAGCAAACTGCAGTCTTGTTTTATGGCACGAATATTAAATTTGTAATGAACATGAGTTCCATAAAACAACTTGAGACACGAATTGCACCCAATATTTTGGGCAAGAGTAACATATTAATCAAAAACTGAAACAAATTTTATTAAATCTTACATTTAAAAACTTAACTGTAATACAATTATTGTCAAAATCAAATAAATTTTGGTATTTAGATCTTATAGATACTCCTACTAGCTGCAAAAAAGTAATGATGCACCGAGGCGGATTTTGGCCGAATCATTTGGCCCAATAATTAATTGACCATTGGTGTCTGAGAAATACGTTTTCTACGCAATTTGCTTTAATAAAATATGTAATACAAAATGTACTTAAAACAAAATAAATAAAAAAACAAACAGGTTATAAAAAATACAGGACTATAAAATATTTATGTATTGCGATTCTAGGAATCTCTCATTAAATAACAATCTCTCTTGGTTAACCCCTAAATAATGAGTTTCGCAGTTAAAATGCATTCAAATAAAGTCAGATTGCGACAAAAAGAAAATCCTCTTCGGCCGGCCGAAAAACAAACTTTCGCGCTGATTCGGCCAAAATCGAATCTGTAAAAACTAACCGAATGAAAAAATCTAAGCTTCGGTGCATCTTTACAAACAAAAGCAACAAATGGCATAGCAATTTGTAATCATTTCAACTAAATAAAACTCGTAGTTTCACTTAACACAATGGCTATAGATGTTATCTGGTGGGTAAAATTTTACTTTATGCACTATTTTAGAAAGCATGCATAAAACACAACTTTACACATCGTGCTCCAAAAAATACATTTTATCCTATCTTTCCTACAGTTCTAAAAGTTGTTCAAATGATATAAGTTTTTTTAACACTATTTTGCAAAAATAACAGTTACACTATTAAAAAGTTTTGAGATCTTTTTTAATAACCTCCAATACATCCCTAATTCGATACAAATTATCGGCATATCCTAACTACACTGCACCAAACCTACTTAGACTTTAGTATTAAAAATCTCGTGAAACTATCTGCACATTATAACTAATAAGTCATCCACCAAAGCAAAAGCAATTTATTAACCTCTTATTAACTACATATTATTACTTATAGTCCAGCCAATTTAGAAAAAAATTTCATGAATAGCGGATAGTACGTGGAGTTTTGCATATGGCTTCCTTGTGGGTTGTTAAATAACCCCCTAAAAGTAAACACCTATAGGTGGTGAGCTCAAAGAGATAATGAGGGTAAACCACGCACCCTAACGGTTTTTGTCGTTTTTCTCGGAAACTATTAGGTTTATCGAGATGAAGGAGGTTAGGTAAATACAGCTTATTTTAAATCCCCACCAATAATGTCCAAATTCTTTTTCGTACCTCGGCTTTTTTTCTGCACCAGTAAATTTACTGAAGGATCTTTCTGGCGTAACTTTTTGTTGTCTCATATTCGTCATGAAGTAGCGAACAAGCGATATTATCGTTATTCTTGGTGCCAATCGGATGAAAATTTCGTATTGGCAAGTTAATTCTTAGGAGAGCACACTGTACTAGTAAATTTTTTTATTCAACCGTCGATTCAACCCATTACGTACAGGGGTTTCGCTTTTTTTCAAATCCCAATTACCTCTATTTACAAGACCTGGGCATCGAGTAAATTTTTTTTTCTTGGATGATTTTTGCTGTAAAATTGAAATATACAATTTAAAACGAAACTGTTGCCTTGTGGCGCCCGTACAATTTAAAGCAAGTCAGGAATTAAATCGTGTATTTCAATTTTACATCAAAAATCATTCCAGAAAAAAATTTGCTCGATACCAAGGCGTTATAAATAAAGAAAATTAGGATTTCAAAAAAGCGAAACACTCTCCTAAGAATTAATTTGCCAATATGATTTTTTTCAGGCACCACGAATATCGACATCGCCTGATGGATTTTGCCAAAGAGATGCCAAGGTAAAAGATCACTGGACCACGATTGCTTCCGGCTCTCAACGAATTTTTCTTAGCTACTTCATGATGAATATGAAACCACAAAAAGTCACGCCTTAAAGTTCCCTGAACAAATTTACTGATGCAAATTGCTGATCCATGTATGACATATTTTCTTTCTTCGATAACACAAAAAGAAGGCGAGGTACGAAAAAGCATTTAGACATTTTTGGTAGGAATTTAAATAAGCTTTATTTTACCTAACGTCCTTCATCTCGATAAACCTAATAGTTTCCAAAAAAAAAAACCACGAAAACCGTTAGTGGGCGTGTTTTACCCTCATCATTTCTTCGAGCTCATCACCTACAGGTGTTGCATTTTAGAGGGTTATTCAACAACCCACATGGATACCCTATGCAAAAATCCACAGACTTACCTCAATTTTCCGTTATTTTTTCTAATTGAACTGGGCTATTAACCTTACACCGCTAAAACGATCGTTTGAAACTTCAATCACCAAATTGCTCTCCAAAGCCAATTGATTTTCCTAAACCTATATGATAATAAATCGCCGACTCTAATATCTTATAAATAAAATGACCAAAAAAATTTAATGCAAGTAAATAATGTGTGAATTGTAAAGCGCAAACTAAAATCAAGCTAGGCATGGTTCAGTGCATAACAAAATAAAAACAAAGTGCATTATAAAAAAGTAATAATATAAAACAGGCTACAATCAGGCAAAACAGCAGACACAGGCAGCAAATGATATGTAGGGATGCAATCACACCCCCCTAGACATACCACTACGTCACATCACACGATTTTTCAAAATCCATTCGTGGTAATGTAACGTAGTGGCGTGACCTGGGAAGCAAACACCATAACCATAACAAACCAAATCACCAATGTGATCACCAACACCAAAAATAAAAAATGTAAACGTGCTTGTGCTATAACAAAAAATCTCAAACACCAAATAATATGAAAATTCTGGTCTCATTTTAATATCCACCATCAAATCTATAGGGACTCGAAGCCCCTTCAAAAAAGTATGGCTTCTAAAATACAAGTTGAACCAATTTTTTCAATAATATTGCTGATGTTGCAAATAAAGAACTTACCCCATAATAACAGTGGTGCATATTAAAATAAGACAAACTATAGGTCAGTATATTGTAAGTAAAAAAAAAGGTATACATACCAGCAATGACAATTACATGTTCACCTCCACCAGAGTGTATGTTGTGTATGTATGAACGTGAGCTGGAGATATAAAGAAATAAAAGATATTATTTCTTTATACCTTTTAGCTGGACATTGGCGTGAGTTATGACTTGATTATAAAACTACCATAGTGCTGCGTATACAACTTTGCTGCAATGACACACAGGAAACTGGTTTCATGTTGCACACATGCTATTGTTTAAAAATTGCAATGACTTGGCGAATAATAATATTAAAATAAACGACACACACACTTTATTATGTCTTCTGCAAAATGCTATATTTAAAAGTATTTAGTTGCAACACTCTAGACTGCACACGTATCAATTACTATTTAACATTATAATAAATTATGACTGTTGGGTGTCGTTACCATTCTGATTTTGAAAAATTAAAAACGTAAGAGTAAACAATGCAGTTAGGATATTTATTAAATGAAACCCAAGTAAAATAAAGTTTAAAAATAATAAGGCATGGGAGGGTTAAATAAGTTTAGTAAAAGGAATGCCACCAATAGATGGCAGGCGTGGATTTTTGGTACTTTTAAGAGTCCTCTGCTAATACAACTGATGCTGTCTTCCTTATCTCAACTAAGTTTCGATTTCTTTATGTTTTTCCATTCTCTGTACACGTACTTACAATATCTTCTCCAACACTATTTCCACGGCATTGATCTTAGATTTAAATCATTTGTGAAGTCCCATGTTTCGATCCATAGGTCAGTATACTCCCTAGTATTATTTATATGTATATAATGTGTCGCAAATTAGGCCGAATCGCCCTTACATAGAACACATAAGATAGAACACATTATGCTCTACTTGTGACCAAAATATAATTCGTCCCTTTCAAATGCAAAACCACCTGCGATACCAAAATCTACGGAAAAATTAAAAAATATATTTTTTTATCAGAAAATTTTACCAACAAAAATTGTCCAGAATTGCACAAAAAGCTTAAATCTAAAAACAAAGTCCAGTAAGTTTAAAAACAATTTCTCAAAAGTTGGCCATCAATTTTGTTATTTGAAAGCAGCATTTTAATTGCAGACAACTTGAGAAACACAAATGTTTTTTCCACCAATGGCGAAACACAGAATTAAAAACGGGTCTACCTTTTTTACTTCTGAATATTGGCTAACCTTACTGATCTAATTACTTTAGTTTAGCAACTTATAATCCCAAAACCCCGGATATGATCAAACATCATATATAAACAAAAAGTACCTAAACATAACCTCTGATTGATAAGACGTTTTGTGAGCCCTAAAGCAACAAATGAAAAGTTAGTATGATAATAGACTTTTAAAACGTCTTTTAAAGTAAGATCTAAACTTTCATCTGGCGATATCAACACTAAAAATAATAACGGTATTTACTTTTGAGGTTTTTTTACCTTCGGGATACTTGTTACAGTATGACCAATAGAACCACAAGAAATATTCCAGATTTACTACCAATATTAAAAACAAAATAGTAGACCGGCGATGGTAGCGCTCGTTTGATGAAAAGGTCAATTAGAAAGATGTTAGATTTGTTAGTTATTTTTTTTTTGTTTTTATTCATGAAAATCCATACCAAACTTCTGAGAAGATTTACTGGATCTTTTGCAGAAGTTTTTAAAATTTTTTTGTTTTTAATTATGCTTTTTTGGCAATTCTGAACAACTTTTGTTAATAAAATCTTCCGATAAAAAATGTCATGTTTTTATTTAAAAAACGTGTTTTATCTTTAAGGAAAATTTGGTACAAATTGGAACGGTAGCAATGGAGTGATGCAGGCTAACTTGCGACACACTGTATACAGTAACAGAGGACCAAACAGTTTTTTATTACTAGCTTTAGCAAAAAGTTTTATTGCAGAAAGTTGGTCTTATAACTTAAGACTTAAAAATTAGACATGCCCGGGCTCCAAGTTTTAACGTACATAGTAGGACAAAAAGTATGGTATTTACTTAAAAGTGCCTTTTTTTAAAGAGATACAAAAAAATTACAAGAGAAAGTTATTTAAAAATAATTGAGCTAAGCCTAATAGAAGAAATCTTTGTAGCCTTCTTCAACAATTTTAATAATTTCTGTCTTATAACTTGTCTCAAAACAAAAAATTGCAAAAAAAACGGCTACAAATTCATATCTGGGTTTATCCTGGTTTTCAACAACTTTTTCCTTATAAGATGTTTTCGTCACTTTATTCAAGATACTTGATTCTTGTGCAAATATAACATTTTCTGCCCCATCTTGTACGCTCTGCATGTATGCATGCAAACTTGGAGCTCATTGATGTTCAAAAAGTTTGAAGACATACACACATAGGTATCGCTGATTTCAAATAAATCTAGGACAGGCACTAAACCATAGAGTAAATGTTGGTTTTTCTTTATTTTATGTAGTTACCTATGAAAATATAATTTAAGCCCGGTTCACACGTTGTTAAAAACGCAAAAATTACTGCCTAGACTTGTCCTAGATTTATTTGAAATTAGCTGTACACCGACTTTTCACGATAAAAGTTGGTATTGTATAATTTTTGGTCCTCGCTGTTTTCTTGCCTTTGCCATTTTAATGCTGATTAAAATATCGAGTTTTGATTTTCTTGTGCATTTTCTGGATTATTCCAACCTGTTTTTTATTTCTTCTCCATTCCTTTATCTCTCCGTTTCCTTCTTTTGTTGTTAAGTATACCGATTTGTACGTCCACAAAGTTGGTGCCTCCACCGTATCAAACTCAAAGAGTTTCTATTAGCTCTACATTATGAAGTAATTATAACCTAATTTTGAGCTATAAGTAAAAATTTTAAGCTGTCGTATTATACCTGGAAATGAAATCTTTTAAGTGAGGTCAATTCGACACCCCCATAATATACATATCAATCAAAATTTAAATAAATTTATGTAACTACATGAGAATTAGGAGCTAGTTTTGAGCTGCATAAATATTTTAAATTGGGGCATGGGGGGCTACTTGGCGTCAGTGCGGCACCACCACTGAACAAATTTCAATCAAAATTCAAATTGACCTACATAAGAATTATTATAAGAATTATGAACTAACTAAGAAATCTTGAGCTGCAATATTACAGTCAGAAATGAAATCTTTTAAATGGGAATTTTAACCTGTTACGTTAAATCAGCACTGCCAATTTCAATCAAAAATCAAATGTAACTACATGAGAATTATGAGCTAATCCAGAAACATCAGATCAAAATTTAAGAATTTTTTGGAAATTGGCTGTAGTGTTGTCGTCAGTTTCATGGTGACGATTTCGTTGCAATGCGTTTAGAATATGCAGAAGTTGATTATTATGAAAATAATATCAACAAATTAGGTCAAATAATTTTGCACGAACTATTTTGTTTAACTTGAGATATTCCCATGATAAACAGCTCAAAACATCATTAAACTGAGCGAAAACACCCAAGGACAAATTACTTAATCAAAGTGATCACGCTATGTAAGAATACGTACATGTTTACATATCAAATTAAAATAAAAAGGTTTAAACGTTTGACAAAAATGCACAATAGCACTGGCCTTTTGGCTAAGATCCACGGTAATACGTATTCGTACCAATTTTTCGAACACCTTTCTTGGAAATGTATATTATATGCTTCCTGTCCATGTGTCCATTTTTCTCCGTCATGTGGCTCTATGAAACATGTCCCTTAATATCCAGATTAGTTTCTCCGAACTGTATTATAGTATATTAAGTATCAAGAACAGTAAGGACAGTTTACTGATCGACGACAATGTTTCGCTTCGCTCAGTCGCCAATATTGGAGGAGATCGGTAAACTCCTTACTGTTTGAGATGCTTATACTATTTTTTGTACGACCATTATGAATACAAAGGTATTAACTAAGGAAATATCCCCGAAAAAAATAGATTTAAGATAATTAATTTTTGCCCTGTATATCCACCAAACATTAAGTAGGTTTTGTCGTTACCATGGATACGTTTGTAATTACTATTATTTTTGAATGTCACGATATTTGTCAAACTCGTGAGAATGAGTGAATCTGAAAACGAATATAATTGGGATATTGAAGAGGCCTGAGCAAATTTAAATAAACAACATACATTTTTTTAAATAGTCCAATTATTTAGAAAATAAATGATTTCTCGCGAAGGAGACATCTAAAGATCATGCATTTATTTTATAAATTACATATAATTTACTTACCGTTCTGTTTTTGACAGAACTGAACGGTAAGTAATTACTTACCGACGCGTTTTTGCTTAGCAACCAGTAAATATAACCTACTGTTCTAAAACCAAGTATGGTAAACAAATCGAAATAGCATTGTCGTGCAAAAAATTAATTTATTCATTGACGATCCCTCCTAGCCTCGTTGATTTGTTTTTAGCGACTTTATGACCTCCTTTACCCCTTCAACGTGTACTTCTATTTGCATGTATGTTACCAATATACAATAGTATTGGGTATTGGTATTGATATCGATGTTCTGTTCTACTTCATCATTCCCGAGTTGGAGAAGAAACGGTTGGCTGTTCTCTGTTAATATTAAGTTTCATATAATAATTTTTCCACCCCATCTCCTGTATACAGTCTGTTTGATTTAAAGCGTCCCGCTTTGTAGCAACTTTATTTTCGGTCAGAAATAGCATAAACCATATATATGATTAAATGATATATTTACTAAATCACGTGAACGTGATGACGTCATTGAGCTTTTTTAAATTACGTGATAGGTATCTTTTTACTGAAATTGATAAGAGTAAATTCCCCCAAGAAAAAATATAAATACGCCACTGAAACAACTAAAGTTTCATTATTTACCTAAGCTTGCTAGATAATTATGGTTCATTAATTGGAGAACCAGAAATCAAAGTCTACTAGTCATAAATCATTTTTTACGTTTTTCTTGAAAATTTTCTGATGTAAGAGTATGAATATTTATTATTGTTGAAAAGAGAACACATTTCAGTAAAAAATACCTATCATGTAATTTAAAAAATGTTTGATGACGTCATTACGCTCCGCCGATTTAGTAAATGCAAAATCTTCTAAACCAGAACATAGAGAATTTTATGCCATTTAATAACATACAATATGGTTTATACCGTTTCTGACCGAAAATAAAGTTCCTACAAAATGGGGCGCTTCAAATCAAAGAAACTGTGCAACTTTCCAACAAGAAACTTTGCATTTGTTTTTCTTTCTTTATCCGCGTTTTTCTTCTCTGCTATTTATTCCTTCTCTGTCTTTTTCTTCCTCGTTTGTTTTGGTTTTTTTTGTCATTCTGTGCCCTGGGAAATACAGGGTGTTCATGGATGGCGTTACAAAGAGGAAAAACTTTTTTAATATGCGTTTTAAAGAAAAAAGTTATTCTTTATAAAAAAATTCTGCTTTCCTCAAAACGTCCAAAAACATATTTAAATTTGACTACAGGCATACACTTACTTATAAATTCAATATTATTGCAGCTAATACTTTTATTTTTCAACTAAACAACAATCAGTTTTTGAAATAAACAACTTAATAACTAAGTACTATTTACTGGTATTGTTTGGTAATTCAGTGGATTCATGGGCAATAACTTGTAAGTTAGCCATTTTACGGAGATTTATTTTCTTGTAACATTGAATGATTTAATACGCTAACAGTCACTAGTAGTATTTATCTAGCCAATGTCAAACCAGGTATGTTTGATAAAGCTACTTAAGAGTTATGCGTATTGACAAACAGTAGTTTTCGGGCCTAGCAACAGAGAAGTTCACTCTTTTTGTAGATGCACATACATGAGATGAAAGCATAAAATGGAGGCACCGGGATACTTGATTTGACATTGGTCAGATAAATGTTACTAAAGCTGTGGCTGGACACTATGTTATTGCTCATTATTTAGGTGTAATATGCAGGGTGTCGTCAGACTGAGGGAGAATACAGACATAATTTATTTTGTTTAATAGCAAACTACGATTTAATACTTTTTGGATCACGCGTTACTAATGGATTGAACAACTTTATCATTTCTGTCAAAGTAACCATCATAACTGCCAGTTTGATAACAACATTGTTGCTACTGTTCATTTAGTAGAAAATGACCGGTTTCACAAAGCTTGATAAAATTCTGATTAACTTTATTGTGATTAAATTCGAAATGTAGAAATATAATTGGATAAAATTTAGAGGTCTCTTAAATCTCAGCCAATGAAATTTCTGAATTTTGAATTTAATGACAATTAAGTTAATCAGAACTTAATCAAGCTGTGAAACCAGCCATCGGAGACACTATACCGCCGTATTCTGTGACGTCATTACCGTCCGTGAAGATATTCAATTCATTTATATAAAGATTTCTGGTTTTTCTGTGACTGTTGTTTATTAAAAAGTCTAATTATCCTTATATGTTATTCTTAATTTAACCATGTAGACACTGCACTAGACCAAATAGTATTTTTTCCTAATTAAAAAAACGTCTACTACCTAAGAACCTACGCATTGTATATGATGCAAGGCCAGCAAATATAATAACATAGTTTTATTGTCCAATTTACATCTCAAGCAGAACACTAATACCCAAAAAACACTTACTTACCTGAAGACTTAAGATAATCCTCCTACTTCTCTAACGTTAATACTTTTCATGCAGGGAAAGAACGCTCTCTCTTTGTCTGTACGACTCGCAATTACCTGAAAGGGAACAAAAATATAGTTCTGTGTAAGTCAAACAAATTAACATTTTAATGGTGATTACTTAAGAAAGCACGTAAGTGTTAATTGATGCCCACAAATTCAATCAAAGAAGTTTTCAGTTAAACTTTTTCTCTTTACAGATTTTAAAATTTTAGAATTCCACAGTTTTTAAACTCCCTGTAACTATCAAAATCTATTGATATGTTATAATCTCTTTGAAGTTTTGAGAAAGCTCGAATCATTCCAACACTTAAAAACATTAAAAATCCAACTTCTCAGATAAGATTTTCCTTCAACAATGGTCTGCTAAAAGTTTTGCCCAAAACACCAGTTTGCGCTTCTATGGTTAGTGGTTACCAACTATATTAGCCGTCTAGCCTTCAACCATTTAGTTAGAAGTTACTATAAAAAGCAAAGTTGGTGGAACAAACATTTTCTTAAAAATACTGTCATGGACATAATGAAAATTTGAAGAGATTAAAGTAACTTCGACATTTTAGTCACAATCAGGTCATTTAAAGACGTATGCCAAATCTGATCAGGATTATCAATATTGACTGGTACTTCTATATCGTTTTCCTCGATGGGATTGGTTAGCACAGGAAACCAGGACACCAAGGTCCCATATTAACTGTACAACAATAAGTACGCATTAATACATAGAATGCTTGTGAAATTCCTAGCTGTCAACTAAGTTCAAAGTTCTAATACGATTTTAACTGAAAAATCTTGAGTGCTATTCAAAACCATAGCATAGTGCTGACATGAAACGTAGAAGAGGTGGACTTGACTTAACGCCTCTCATATCGCATAGTTTATTTTACAGGTATAAACCGGGTTTCTTGGATCACGGATTATAATGCCTTGCTATCTACATGTACATAAGTTATTGAAAAATGTATGCTTCTAACAAACGCCAATGAGGTTAATTTTTAATGTTATCCTTGTAAATTTCTGGAAACGTAACAATAGCGATAAAGATCTTTTTGAAACGAACCATATCTAAAGATTTCTTTTTTGCACTATAACTTGATATCAGAAGAAATTTTGATTCCATGTTTGATCAAAATATTGTTCTGATAAAAGAATGTAGAAGGCCGTCGCAAAATAAATTTATGAGTTAAATCTACAGTTTACTTTTTTCAGTAACTAAAATCACAATTTTTATTGTGAAGTCCCTCCTGCGCTTTCGACCAAACGAATTTAACATTATCCAATTTGAAATCCAGCAAGACAAACAAGAAACTGGTTGAATCCAAAAGCAGAGTAGTTAATGGGAAATTGCAGGTAATTACTGAAAAACTCGATTCTAGATTGATTTTATAACTCTAAGAATCACAGATAGGATATAATACTAGGTCTGGAGAGCACTCCGGAAATACACAGCAACATAGATTCTACGAGTGATACATCTTCCAACTGATCTAGTAGGGTAAACTAAGAATATAATACAGAATAGCAAATCAACACAAGCAAAAGCTACAATGGTTTCAGTTTCCCATCGACTCGCCGTAAAATACAAGAGTCTAGATAACATTTCTACAAATTTAATTTTATGATGTTAAAATCTCGTATTACAGGCACAAACCTCCAGTTTCTAAACTTTTGTTTACAAATATTAAATTCAATTTTACTAAAAACACCCGCATTTCTGATATGCTCTAAAAACTTTCATGAGCACGACTTTACTTATTACTCGTGACGTTACAACTGAAGTAAAATACACGTATACGGGTGTATTTTACAGTTTACACAGTTACACACAATTTGTATAATTTTCTAAACAAGAACCGTTCCACATTTTCATATTATATTAAAGATTCAAAAAATTCTATGTGTATGTTAAGTTCTGCGAAAAGCATACAGTACAAGTTGTATCTATTTAGAATTAGAGAAGATTAGACAAGGCAGAATTCCCGTAGGTGTCTTCTGTAAACTGATAATAACCTAACAACAATAATTTCAAAACAATACGAACATTAATTATGTTGAATTCTCCGGAACAGTAAGAGTAGTAGTTTAATGACCTTTCAATGTGAAACAATACTAACCTACTGCTATTTAAACAATTTAATAGAAGTTTTAAAATTATTTCACTGGAACAGTAACATTTTGTGTTAGGTTTGGTGATTTAAATTTTTAATTTCCTAGAAGTTGGTTATTGGGTTCCAATATTAAACCAGAGTCTAGACTCGTTGGACATTTTTTTTAGTAGAAAATTAGAACGGCGGGGATGTGAAGAATTAGGATACTCTTTTAAAAGCAGTAAATGGCTAGGACTTATAGACTTTAGCTTTAGACCTTTAGACTTTATAGAATAGGGTAATATGATTAATTCCACCAGAACGACGGAAATGCCCACGGCTTACTGCAATCAATTATATTACCAGTTACAGCAAGGATATTTCATGGGTAGTTACTAATTATCCTGTTCAAATATATGGAAATGTCATTTTGAATTCAAATTACAAAAACAAAACTGAAAGTTTTAAAACTAGTATTTTAAAAACTGCCAAAAAGAAAATACATTCAGTTACCTTTTTTGAAAAAAAAATCATTAAAATTAGTAGAATCTACTTTTAAAGTGGAGAGAAATTCCATAGGTCAGTTAGTCAGAGCGGGGTGATAAACCCAAGCCGTGGCCGCCCCACATTCGATTTTAGCCGGTAGACAACTTATTTTTTTTTACAAAACAACATTTCAAATCACAGTTTTTCTCTACGAAAATGTTTATTTTTCGTATAAGTTTAATAATATGCATTTTCAAAATGGTAATTCCGATCCATAATACAGCACACGACTAACTAACTAAATAATGAAAGAAATAGCTGCCAACTGATTTGTGGTTATTATGCCGCTCTGTCTAACTGAGCTATGAAGTAATGTCGCCTCTCCAGTGCACACTTATTCTAAAAGTTGATTGTGCCAATTTAAATGATTATTCTTTTAAAAAAAAGGGATTAAACGTAATTCTTTTTCGACCATTTTCAGAATATTAGTACTGTTTAAACTAAACAGAATGGTAAAAATAAATAATACCTTCATTTAGTTGGGGATATTTTACAAACGGTTCTTTAAAAGCACAAGTCAATCCTTATTATCGATTGCCAAATGAGGCATACGGTATGCTAATACCCTACACAAGTGCCAACTCTTTAATTTTCAAACTTAACCAAGTTTCGCACTATTATAACTAAAAATTTACCGTTTTTCATGCCATCTGCAAACTAATTAATGTTTTAATTGTATAACTCCATGACTGATTAAGGTATTCGAACAGAATTTGGGATGGTGAAGAAAGGTATGTTTATAATCTGAAGATTTTCCTAGAAAAGATATCTTGTGACGTCACTGTATATCTTAAATGAAGTAATTTTTACCTTAAACACAATTTGTTTATAAAAATTAATGTTTTGAATCAATGTGTCTGAAAGTCAGAGATTTGAAAAAAAATAAATGTTATTAATCAGAAAGAGATTGCATCTTTTCAAATCGACGTGGTTCTTCGGTTCTTCTCCCGTTCCCCGATATTCCGGGGACTCGGTTGACTTTCCCTTTATCATTATTTATTTCTTGTGATATTCTGTTCATTTTTGATAAAACCGTAATTTTATATACAGTATCGCCAGGTGGTATGCAAGTCTTGTGTCAAAATATTTTATTTCTGTTATTAACGGCAACGGAAATATCAATTAGCAGCATTTGTTTTTTAATATCTAAAAAACTTCCTTTTTGCGAAAATATTGCCAACATCGAAAATAATTTTTATATTAGGTACAATTCCTTCAAAATTTTCATCAAATCTTTACATTCTATATTAAAACAGTACATAGGGAAGAGTCGCCCAAATTGAACCGCCTCCTAAATTGAACCAGTCGATTATCTTTTTAAAGACTATATTGCTATGGCATCTATCGTTGAAAATAGTAACAGGAGGACTACAGAATGGTGTAGTTTCAACATGAGTATGGTGTTCCTGCGAATATCGATGTAATTGCAAATTGTATGTTTATGCCTTCATTTATGTAATTTTCTCCGTATGTTTCGTAAACTACTACTCTCCCTACTACTCTCCCCTATGTGCTATGTGAAGAAATGGTTTACCTCGCCCGCCTAGCTTTTTTCGATGAGCCCTCAAAGAGACGACTCAAATTATTTGAAATCGATAATAATGTCGGAATTCTCCAGAGATTTGATATTCAAAAGTTTTGTGATCTAGAGCAGCGTTACGCAACCTTTTTTAATTAGCGAGCCAAAAATATCAATAAAATTACAAGGCGACCCATACGAGAGGGAGAGGAGGGGGGTTATTTAAAATTACAGGACCTTGCATACTTATATTTTTAACATGAGCCTAAATGATATAATAAAAATAAATATTTATGCAATTCTGGGTCGCGATTCTATGGTTGCGGTTTGCTGATCTAGAGGGTACTGATGTCTTCTTCAAACTAGAGTCACTGCACCTAGGCCAGCTTGTCGGCCAGAGTACCGCAAACCGCCGCCATATTGGAGCAAACGAAGCACGAAATTGTTCATTATTTGTTCTGTATTGAATTTAATCAAATCCACGTTTACTTTAAAAGGTTTTTCTTATTCTGAAAGATCAAACCTCTAATATGTCAAACACGTAAAACGTGGTTTTAATTTGCCCATTATTAAAAATCACCCTTCTCTGCCCCAATATGGCGGCGGTTTGCGTTACTCTGATCGACCAGCTGGCCTAGGTGACTAGATGCAGTGACTCTACTTCAAACACGTGTTTGAAGATTTCCCACAGATACCCACCTCTGCTACACATTGCAAACATAACCAAGATTTTTCCCAATTTCAAAATGTCAGAGATTCCCAGGCCTACTATATATTATGTCTGCAAGGTTGACTTAGACTTTTGCGATTTCTAAAATTTGCAAGTGTTAATGGCAACTAAAGACCCAAAGACCTGTTAAAACTTTTGGAATTATTAGTAAAATAATGTAAATTAAAATTAATTGAGGTTAATGCTTGAAAGGGTAAGTTTAATATTACATTATTCGATCAACAGTACAAGAAGTTAATTATTATAAAATTTCTATTCTGATGTTTGCAATTAAAACGCCCATAAAGGAGGACACTAATCGGCCTTGTTAATTAATTACGAAAAATAATTAGGCAAAATAAACAAATTAAAGATTAACTGAAACAATTGTACTTGTATACTACATATTTAGAGCATTATTCAGTAAGTAAATTAAAAAGCATAAACATTCTGATTGTGTATCGCCGCTAAGATTAATAATTTTAAAAAGTGGAAAAAGATTTTTTTTAAATAAAATTAAAAGTACTAGTGACGTGTACAAAATATTGTAAACAAATTCCAAATAAGTGGGACAAAGAAAAAAGATCAATCATCTTATTAGTGCAAAAATGATATTATTGTGACACACCAGTTGAAAGTCACACCATTTTAGATTCAATAGGTATTTCCTGCTCGAGTTGAATCTTGAACCAAATGGATTTCGGCAAGGATAGAGATGCCCTAATATAATGTTTGGTTCAAACAAGACTCTTTATATTCAAGGCCCTTGACAGTACACCAACTAGATGTTCTTTTTGTGCTTCTATATTTTTTTATTTTTATTTTCTATGTAAATGGCACCCCATTGTAAGCATAAGTAAATGAGTAGTTACAGCTACAGGCCTGTAAAACTTGTAAGAGACTTGTAAATTTCTGCAATGCTAATCAACAAAAAGCTAATGGAAACTAATTTGTGGCTTATTCATAAGTTTCTACGCTGCACCCTTTGCGATTACTCTTTACTGGGCTCACTGGATCATGAAGGCTCGCTCATACGTCGATCGCCCCACAAACTTTTCAGCTCGCCCGTAAAGATTCATTTCCAAAGCTTGCCACGTAAATAACTATTACGATGCAATTTTTACAAAATAAAAGAAAAAAATATTTTTAATTTCGTATATAAATTAATATTTGAAATATAAGTGTATAAATATGAGTGTATAAAATATACGTACTCTCTTATTTTAAAATTTATTTTCCTTCTGCAAAAATAAAAAATTGGAAAGTATGAATTTGATCCATCGTATTTAGAGAAAATACACTTTTTAGTGGTGTTAAATAAAACCCATATTATTATTTAGAAAATCAACTTAGCCTTGCATCTTAAAAAATAATGAAAATAAAAAGTAGGGAGAGAGGAGGGAAAAATAGTGTGGAGCTCAAGAGACTCCAAAGGCAGTGCAGAATTTAAAAAGGTGGCAATATATTGAGGTGTTATAGATTTCACCGTTTTTGAAAATTTCATCGAGAGATGTTCGGAAACGTTAAAATGAATATTTTATCGGTTTTTAACTCAATAGAGGGGCATGTTATGTCTTGGCCACATAATTAATAAAGACTATAGTTTGGAGCTTAGTTAGATTCATCAATGTTTAAAATAAAAACTTATGATTAAAGATTTCGTGCAAATATAACCTTACTTTCCTAATATTTCATGCATAAATAAATAAATCACATTTATAAATAAAATAATTTAGCTAGACTGTGTTATCACAATCATGTATAGGCAACCTAAGTTACACTTTAGGTCAGGTTCCCACTTGCCAGGGAAAATCATTTCCATATTTAAGATTTTCAGTTACGATGATTCAGCGTTAAGCATATTTTTTGATATTCTTAGAGGCCAGATCAAGTTTACATGGTTATTTTCCTGTAAATAGATTAAGTAGATTAATCTTGTTATGATTGATAAAACATAATTAAATTTTGAATTCATTTAATAGAATTCTGGTCATTTCAATTACAGGAGGTATTTGAAATCCTCTTGGTTCGCGAAAATGACTTTTGTAACTTTTATGCTGGTTTTTATTGTCATTGTTTTTAAGTGAGCTCTTAGTGCATTGTAGACTGGACATTTTGTGCACAATTTGATTAACGTAGAACTTATTTTCAAGCTGGGGTTTGTGTAAGCATCTTTTGGTGTACATCGATGTTTGTACTATAAGAAAAACATGTTTATATTGATTTGTAAAGATATTTTTATGTATAAAACAATTGTATCACACGCATTGTGTATCCATATAGCTAATTTGTAAGAGATGAACTCTTGTTTTGTTAATTTTGCATATGTAATTATCTGTAACGAGAATCTTCATTGTCAAGTGTTTTTCGTCCGTACCTTCTTTATTATTCATTTTGGGACTATACATGTATTATATGTTTTTAATCAGCGTTAAAAGATCTACAAGTTTATCACATCAGATCTGGGATCAGTGTTAATCCGAATCACATGTTTTTGGATAATGACGTCACACGCATTTTGATTGTCGTTTGTTTTTGAAAAACTGTCATGGAGTTCATTTGTTTTGGCAGAATATATAAAAACTGCTGCATTTTGAAACAAATTTAGTCGATAAATTGCGTTGAAAGAATCCACGCTCGGCTCCAGATTAAAATCTGTAAAAATTTGAGGTTATATGTATAACCAGATGTTTGACAAGTGTCAATATTGTAAACAAAGTTGTTGAAGCTAAAATTAAAGGTGTTTACCTGAATCATCTTCAAGAGTTTAATGAAGATTTAATTATTATTGTGCTACGAATAAATAAAAGTAAAAGTGTTTTTGGTTTTTAATTAAATTCAAGTGAATTGAATTTGTGTTTATCGATCTACGCATCGATATTTTTATGAACAACAATCAGCTGTTTGGTTGTACAGCAGTCTTGCCAAAAGGATTATTTTTATAGGGAATATTATTCCATAACATACCAGGTTGGTTAAGAAAATAATTGATTCTCATAAATAAAAAGAATTATAACTTGATTTGTAAAGTTCATCTTAGGGTATTTAAATCTATTTGTCTTAACTCATTAATTTCTTTTTAAGAATTCATTTAATTTTCAAATAAAGAAAACAATAATCAAATTTCTTTAATAAAGATTTATTTATTTTGAATAACATTTTTAGTTACATTTAAATAATTATTTGTGTTGGTTTGTTCAAACGAATAACTGTATTTAATCCTATGTCATATAATACGACTTTTCTAAACGTTTGAGCAAGCTTGAGGATTTATTCACAATTTCCAATTGTAAATTATATTTTCTTTTTCTTTGACTTTTCTTTTCTGAATATAATTTTGTTTCTGAATAAAGTCTTTGTATTTTTAATTAACGTATGTGTTTAATTGATGCTAATACAAGCATACAGAATCATTCTCTTACAAATTCAGATTACAGTTACAGGTGTCCAGCTTGCAGAAGCATAAGTGCTTACAGTTTAAGTTTTTTCTTGTTTCCAGGCATAAAAGAATATAAGAGTCTCGAAATTCAAATAATTTATGTTTTACCGAACAAACCTGAGCTAGCTGAGAGAAATAAAGAATATGTGTGGTGTATATTAATCATAATCCATCGTATATAATTTATACAGAACGGATATTTTATTTAAGTATTTTTATATTTTTATAGGATCACCGCAATATAATTGTATGTATCTTTTTGAATGATCATCTGAAAGGATGATGTAGAACACAATGATACTGCTACAAGACACTAACAGAAATGACATAATCTTGATTAAATTAGATTTAAGATATCAAGAATGAACTTAAATGTGTTTGTTATAAAGTCATGTGCGTGTGCCAACGAAAAAGAGGAATGAGAAGAAAATGTAGATGATAAAGAAAAGATCTTCTCGATGATGGATGAAAGATAACTAAAGAAACACAAAAATCAGGACAAAAGTATACACAAAAGGTAGGAGAATGATGGATCAATTAAAATGCCAGAAAATCGAGACACTTGAAAGAAACCATGATGAATTTAACATGTATCCCAAGAAAAAGGCAGTAGCGCAAATCTATAGAAATCCTATCAAGTAGATTCAAAGATAATACAGGAAATGAGATTATCGATATCATTGAGAATACAAACCTGGAAAAGATAATCGAATAACTTCTTACAGCTTACCGACCCAACACACATATTGTACGAGACGCATATATGAGCCGGGGCGTATAATCTGCAATAACAATAAAAAATGGAATAAGCACAACAAAAACTGGTAATTAAGCAGCAGGTTCAGACGAAGTACGAACTGAGGTGAGTTAAGTGAAGTGAGTTAATGGTATAAAAGCAATTTACCAAGTTGTACACCGTTTATACTTATCTCGTGACTGGCTTAAGACAACTTTCCTTTCTATACCTAAAAGTAACGTCAATAAGATTGTAAAAATTATAGATTTGCAATCAGTTTAACTAGTTGCAGTCGAAAAATATTTCTGAAGATTATAAATCAGATTTTCGGAAAATGCTTTAGGGAGAAAAGAAGCACTATTTTCGTTAATTATACTGAGGTAAGAGATCTCATGAGGCGGAGATGTAAACATTGCTGGTCGTGCATAAGTGTACAATGTGTTCAACGCCCCTACTCTTCAATATACAGGGTATACATACCAAAGTGTACTTAAAATATTTCAAATATAAAATGAGGAACTTATTTAGACTCGAAAAGTTTATAAACATAATTATGTCCTTAATATAACCTTTATTGAATTATTGATTAATTAAGAATTGGATTAAGCCAATACATTAATTAAAAAAATATTGCAGGAGTTTTATAATTCTTTTCAAATAGTGATCGTACTCATTGTGTTCGATACAGAGAAAGTGTATGTCATAAAAGTGATTGGGATTTTTAATTACTCCAGAAACTCTATTAAGAACTTAATAATCACTATTACGACGTATACTGAACATAATAGTAATAATTTTAACGGTTAATGTTTTAGTATGTTGAGCACATTTGTATAAATAAAACATTAAACTGTTTCATTTTTTTTTATTTAATATGTTCTCTTTAACTCAACTCATGAAAATTATGAAATATTCAATAAATCAATAACGGGTTTTTTCGATAATTTTTTCGAATATAGATAAGCTACTCACTTGGTATTTAAATATTTTAAAAACATTTTGAGACAGCCTGTATACCCTGAAGACATTTTTTAAAGAAGGTGGTTAAAACGGTACTTATTAGTAATATACTGGTTGCAAGGTATTATTAATAACACAAGATAAGCTAATGGTACTAATGGCTAGTACTGAAATACACACAATATTATAATTGAATTGAATATAAACAAAATTATATATTATAATAAATAAGTATAATATACCACCAACATTAAGAAATAAAAACAACATTCAAATAGAACGAGTACATACTAGGTACACGTATAATAAAAGAAAGTAGACGAGAATAATAGTAACAGTCAATAGAAATTTAATGCAGGATAGAAAAAGTCAAATAAAAAGAGTTACAACGGGAAGACATCTGAGGTTTCAGATGAAGATAAGACTTTTAAAATTGTATGTTTTCTCAACACTGTTGAAATGTTGATATACCGTAGAGCAGGGGTGGCCAACAAGTCGATCGCGGTCGACCGGTCGATCGCGAGGCCAATTTTGGTCGATCGTCGATCGCTCGCAATGTCTGGGGTGGAATTCCGTGTACCATGGACTTTGAAGCGATTGTAGAAGACAAAACTTTCCAGTAATAGTTTAATCATTAAAAGGCATTAGAAAATGAAATTATAATTTTACAAACTGACTTAATCTTACAAGCCAGAAAATCTGAAGAAGATTTTTAGAAATATGCCAACCGAGAAAAATATCCCAGTATCATCAAATGTAGCGAATATATCTATTCTTTTTTCGGATCTACATACCTATGCGAATCGGCATTTTCATACTTGAAGCTAACGAAGACTAAACAACGTTCTGTCCTGACTGATTCTCATACTGAAGACTCATTATTATTATATTTGTCCGGATATACACCTAATTATGATTCCTTGGTTAGAGACATGCAAACTCAGTCTTCCCATTAATGTTAAGGCAACAAAGTAAATTCTAAATCTGTCTTTATCTGGAATTAATAAATATTGTTAATAATTATCCATGTTCTTTTAATTCCCCTGGACGTGAGTTTTTTGGCCCTTTAAATAATTATTGTTGTTGTTTTTTACGTAGGTAGACAAGCCGTATATCTATATTTCAGTACGAACTATTGATAGATTAGCTAAAAGTAAGTCATATTATTCTTTCATGATAAATTTTCCTGGCCCAAAAAAAAACGCGAAAGTGAAATATTGAAATCAAATTATCAGCCATACTGTGCATTTTTATAACAACTTTTTCATATTTACGAATAAATAGTTGATAAAAAAATTAAATTGCATTTTAAGTTGGTAAAAATCTATCTTGAAAAAGTGTCAGAAAATCGGATTTTTTAGGTACCGCATGTACGGAATGCTGCTATCAAAAGTTGGGTCTAGAAATTTATTTTCTTTATGAGCCTATATCTCGAAAACTTTATAAGTGATTTAAAAAATAAAAAATAGTTTTGAACATATATTTTACTTATCTACCCATACCTCGCTGGAATGCACCTTATATTGAAACATAGTGTATAAACATAGTATGCATTTCACACCCCTTCTTCCCCCTTAGACTACGCCTATGACAACAAGATAAAAAGTAGATCTTATATATAGAAGAGTTGGCCACCCCTGCCGTAGAGTATTAAGGGTATCAGAGACAGAACACATTACTTACATGTAAATACCCTAGCAAGACGTTTCCTTAGCTGTGTCACAAATGTGGGATTTGCACTGTTCCATCTGTAAGTCGGCTGCAGCCGCACTTAGGGCCTACGTAATAATAATAATCGCCCCCTCCCTACCGCACAAGCTTATAGCTTCTGGGGCCTGGTTTCCAGGCTATGGGTTGTAGCAATTATTATTATTATTATAAGACTAGGTAAAGAGTTGAAAATAAATCGAGTTGAAGAACTACGTACAGTAAAATCCAAAAATTGGAATATCTTGGGTATGCGGGGTATGGCACAAGACATCAACTGTAACCGTATACCGTAAATATACAGATATAATAATCTTCCAAGCTAAATTACATTAGTACATATTTTGTTAATCACTTACTCTTTGCCTCAAATTATCGAATTGTTTCGATTATGCGGAAACTTAATTTGTAGTTGGATGTTTTGCATAATTGGGACGCGCCAAAGATTGGCCTGCATTCTGTCAGAATGTTATTAAATCTAATTATACTGTAGGGTAACTGTGAGATTGGAAGGTTTCAAGGTTATGTTACAACTTAAGCATTCATCTCATTGGTTGCATGTACGATCACCTACCGCATATCGACGTCATTTTGTCTAATTTTTTGCTTTCATTGCCTTCTATATTTATTGGCGCGTTCCAAGCAATTATGTAAAAAATCCAACCATAAATCAAGTTTTCAGTTAATTGAAGAGTAGATTTACTTTCAACAGTATTGTAACAGCGAGAACTTGGTTAGAAACCACACAAATACTGAAAATTAGGTAAATGAGCAATATCATTAATTTGCATAGGCATGCTCCGAGGATTTTATAGAAAACCAGTATTCAAAGATGTTATATATTATAGTCGTCAGTACTAATCCCCTAGACGAGTGCTTTTCAAAGTGTGGGCCGCGGTCATTTTGGAAGGGGGCGTGAAACTTCGTAAATTGAGTCGGTGAGATTGTAAAAAGAAAGTGAATTAGTGTGTGTGTGTGTGTGCATTGAATTTATTTAATTATTCAAAGGTGAGTTATCTCACGGGTATTTTTCTATTACTATGAGTGAATGCTGATCAAATGTATATTATGTGCATTATTATGAAATGCTAAATATGACTTCGAGTTGATTTTATTGCTTTATATGAACCAAGAGGGCTCAAAGAATTATTACACATTGTAAAGTTTGATTTGTTTTGGTAAAGCGGGATTCGCCTTTGAAGCAACCCGCAGTATTTATTGATATTGTTTATATAATGATTTGATTATTATGTGATACCGATGTATAATGGTGATATCTCGTTGCTTAATTGTATTACATTATTATATGCACTTATTTAAATTACGATTAATTAATTGATTCAAGGTACGCCGAGGTTATGCATGATAACTGCTTATAAGTTGATTAGAGTAAATTAGTAGTTTGACTTGACCGACTGAGTTCATCGAATCTTCGAATCTTGGAATCTTCGGATCTTCGTATCTTCGAATCTTCGGTGATCTAGGTGAGGTATCTGTGCCTGTGGACCCATTTTATACTTCTTCGGAGGTCTAGGTGAGATACCTGCGCTAGTGGATCCATTATGTTATGGCTATATTGACGAATGCCTTATGTTATTGTTATATCGACGAATCAACGAATGTATTATGTTATTGTTCTATTCATGAAGCAACAGTGGCTTATGAATATGATGTTAATGAAATGATATCACTCTTCGAATTGACTGTTGACGTTTGAAGTAGAGTAGCTTAGTAGTAGCAGTAGTTCAGCATAAACAGAAGCAGAACAAATTCTTATTGGTTATTGTTATCTTATGAATATTACGATTATTTGTATTATTTTGGTTATATGAGTTAATGATATGAAGTGATGAAATGTTTGACATGTAAACGAGTGTAGAAAATACTCAGGTGGCTTTCTCTATTTGTTTGCAGCTTCCCCTGAGGAGTTAAACTAGAACAGCAACGGGCATCATCATGATCATCATCATAGTTACTTAATTGTAGGCTAATTGCAAATACGATTAGAACAAAAAAAATGGATATAAAATTAATAAAGTTGTTTAATCGCCCATTGGTTTTTATTCATTCGACGAGCTATCCTGACAAGTGAAAAATTTTTGTGTGATCACAATACTCTCTTTAACAATGGAATAATAAATAGTTCTAAATTTTTTTGGTTGGGGATTGCAAGTTTTGAAATATTTCCAAGGGGGAGCAGCCTTGCCCGACAAAAGTTTGAAAAGCACTGCTCTAGACATAAACTTAGATTCTCCCGAGTTTGAATGAACCCTCGTTGATAAAATCATGCCCGTTATTAAAGTTGTTATTTTCCAAACAAAAATTCACCGTTCAAATTTAATTACTCGTGGTTTTTTAACGTAACTAATTTATTTATTCCATAACGAGCATTTCCATAGTAAAGCAAAAAATATTTCCTGATTGTTCATTTGTTCATCGAGGAAGTTTCCTTTTAAAATATAATTTTTACTAGTTTCTCATAACTGTTCACTTTTTATATATTGTATCAAAAAATTACACTAATTAACATTATTATGATTTCTTATTAATTATTAAAGAGTATCCATTATAAAATGGGATCATTCGAAGGCAAAGAAAAAAACAATTAATCTTGTTCTAAAAATATGCTGAGTAACAAAGCAAATAATTAATAACAAAAAGTTCTGTTAATAATAAATAAAAAATAAAACGTAACAGAACCACACAGAACAACACAACAACGTGAGCGTGAGCATGAGCGCAAGCAAGCGTGAAAGTCAAAATATTCTTCGTCTAATTAATGAAAACTGAAACTCAAACTGACAACAACATAAATTATTTTGTTGCACTTTGAATTTAAATAAAACAATGAATATTAGGTAGGTTTCAAACTAGATACAGTTATTATTATTTAGTCTGTGTCGTCCTTTACACGAGAGGATTAGTATAGTCACGGAGTTTAATTATAGACAATTAAATTAGCTAAAAGCCATCCTTTTATAGAGAGATTTAAGTTAGCAATAATTAATAAATTAATTGGATTATTAATGTATACAAATGTAATCCTTTTGAAATAAAATGGTATATTCCACTAATATAAACAAACGACACTAATCAAAATACAGGGTGTCTCAATACCAATGAAAAACAGGTCTTGGTTAATAAATCGTTCCCAAACGTTAACTATTAAAATAAAGTGTCTATTTTCAATTTAAAAGCGTGATTCATATTGATGAATCACGCATTTTGATTGGAAATCATCAGTTTATTGTAATGGTTAATTATATTCGAATTTATGTATTTCATCAACATACAATGTCTACAAAAAAGTCCTTAAGAGCAGTGTAGAATAAAGAAACTAAAAAAATGCAGATGCCTAATTGTTACTATTTATTTTGTGTGTGATAACTATTGTTTCTGATATGGCAACGTGAGGTGTTGCTTTTATGGTGGCTACAGCTGAATATTGTTGTTATGTTATATGTTAACAATTTGGGAAGTTGATGTTTGTATGTGTGATCAACGACCTGAGCAAAAAGAATAACCGCACAGTGCACTGTTTGCTTGGAGACAACGTTCGCCGTGGCTTGTTAGTCGACATTAACCTGGGTAATATAGATGTAGCCAAATGATGCGTATTAACTGACCGTGCCACCCATAAAGGACCAGGTTAGGATTAACCTTTGATTTGTGAAAATTATAAATCTTTATAATATGCCGAAATAAAGTTTTAATAAAGTTTACGATTAAATTATGACGTTTTCTACTCCCCTACAAATAGACCAAAACAAGATTCAAATAAACTATCATTGCACTGTTAAAAACTATTAAAAATCCACTTCTTTTCCACTTTTTTTTTAACTGGCAACTGCAGTTGTACGCAACCTAAAGCTTGTATGCAACAGATCTAATCTTAACGAGAATGGACATGTACATAAGTATATAATAACGTTACCCTAATGAAGACATTTAAAAACAATCGTACAAAAATTCTACTGATATTTCTATACAATAAAATTAAGACCTATTCATATTGGCTTTCTATTAACACGAAAATAACTGTAATTTAAACAGCCTAAAAGTCTTCACTATTGCACATAGCACGTAATGCATGTACTTATACAGAGTATCTTTTTTCTCTTCATGTACAAGTAAATTTCTCTTTCGATCAGCTAAGCAATTTAGCACTTGTGGAAGTGTTTCATTATTAACAAAAGAATCAGAAACGCATTTGGTTTTATCTACTACTATTACTACTAGCTTTAACAGCCACGATCTCTCTACTATTCTGCAATGAAACACGAGCAAATAATAATAAATTCCCATTCCTAAATCGATATAAATCAACATACACGTTTACAGGAAATGTAAGCAATGGAAACATGTATTATGTAACAAATAGCCAAGTGCACTTACTTACTCCACCTTTGGTTCACGGCTAGTGCATTAAGAAAAAGGGCCGATATATTTGCTTGAAAGCATATCAGTGCTAAAATGATACAGGATTAAAATGATTTGTAAATCGATTAGCCAATCAATTAACAAATCCATCAAGTATTTTTGAAATACTTAGTACTGCATTTTGGACGACTATCCTCGAAGACGTCAATTTGATTTTCTTCTTGTGCACATTTTGATTTAAGATTTTTATAGCTGGTGTTGGCTATTTAGCCAACGAATATGACGTCATCGATGCTTATTTTAAATAGCAACACTATTGTGACTGAATCTTGTAGTAGATCTGATCTTGCTTGATTGTGACGATATGGTAGATATATGCCAGCATAAATATAAAGATGAATATGCCATGCATAAATAATTATTAATAGTGAATAATCTAGGATCGAAAGAGCTATTACACTAAAAACGACGTGAACTATAACTAAAGCTGACAGTAAATTCTATTGTATCCATCGTCATGATGTCAGTCATTTTAGCGAATAAAGATGTTAACCGAAAAAAAAGAAATGTTAATTATCACTAATTGCGAAAACCCCAACACACACCGAAGTTTGTCTTCTGTCTGGATAAGAAGAAGAACGTAAGTTAGAATACAGTGAGCAAAATTGAAAAGAAAGGGCACAGTTAAAGATATTCCGTGAACTGGGTGTAGATCAATGAAAATTCGCTTTCGATAAAGCGAAGACTTGCAGATGAACATGGCATCTCTAAATTTTTCAGTTCGCAAAATTCTAAAAAGCAACAAGTTTTATCCAATCAAAGTCAAGTTTATGCAAGAATTAAGCGAGGATGATCCAGATAAGACGGATTCAGTTCTGTCAAGAAAATATTGCAGATAATAACTAAGTATATACAATGAACCCACATTCTTTACGTATCTCTTATTTTATTCTCGGACGAAACGACTCCTACTTTGAATGACATTATGAATACATAGAGCTATAGATATTGGGATAGTGGAAGGCAAAACTGGACAATTGATGCCCACACTCAATATCCAGAAAAGTTTAACTGTATGAGATGGCATCGTAGAAGGTAGTAATTTGAAACCATAGTTTTTTGAGGGAACTTTGTCTGAATTTACTGAGATTTCCTCCACGAATACTAAGTCCTACTAACACTTTCTGTATTATTTCACAATCCTGATGATCCAGACATTCCGGCCAATGAAATCTGGTTTCAGCAGAACGGCGGGGCACCCTCACATTATGCCGCGAAATGTCCAGCAATATCTGAACAAAGTGTTTCCAGGATGGTGGGTTGGTAGTAGAGAACGGCCGAATGACCACTGCGATCGCCAGATTTACACCCATTTGTTATTTTTCTTTTGGGATATTTGAAGGAATACTTTTGGAATAAATTTGATAAATTAAAGGAATGAATACGGCACTACACACGAGAAATGTGTAAGAATGTATTAAATAATGCGTGGTTGGAAACATTCAACCGTTTAGAGCTTTAATGCTTAAGAGAGGGCAATCGACAATTTGAACATTTAATTGAAGTTTACAGTTGTGGGGCAATCATGTGTTTCCACGTTTTCTATACACGGTAACCCACTAAGAAAGAGTCAGACTGTGCCAGTGGTTAAACAATAATTATTAAAGAAAGAAAATTCTTATGTATATACCATTTTTCTCGTACTATTCATGAGCGGGAGGAATGGGGAAAATACTCCCCCGTCAAACATTTTTGCACTTTTGAAAAAAATTTAAAAAAATTAAATCAGTTAAAAGATTGATTAGATTCCTCGAAATGCCAAAGAGAAGTCGATGATTTGGTAGGTTTTTTAGAATGTTCCCGTACGTTAATAAAACTAGACTCAGGCAGGCGGATTTTGAAATTTCCTCCACCCATACAAATGTCACACAAACAAGCAATAGAATCCGCCCACTAATGCTTTTCAGATGGCGATACTATCGCATGCACACTATTCCCACTTTTCTCAGACGGAGATTCTAGAAAATCTCTTAAAACAAAACATTCCATCGCCAACATTGTTACGTACGTATAAAAAGAAGTAAAAACTGTTTACCAAGTGTTAATTAATAATTGCCGGAGTACAACTGTATGTTACTTATATTCTGTATTTTATATTATTTTTTCACCCCCCCCCCTAAATAATTTATAGATCCGCCACTGTCAAATTAATGATAATTAATTGGATCAGTTATCATTGGATGTTATTTCTGCCTGCGATCCCCACTAGAACACAGGGAGAAATCCCCCTGGATTGTGGAACTTTGTTTTGACCACATTATTCCTAGAAAGTTTCATGTTGTTTCAACAAGATCCAAAACGGAATGCGCGCGTCTGCATTAGGTCACAATCTTTATTGTTCTAATTCAAAGGATGTCACGTTTTGTACTGATGGTGTCAATTTCTACAGAGTTTGCATTTAATTCTATTAGACTGAACACTGACCTGCACCTATCATATGAACTTTTTTAAAAACGTGGTATAACATTTTCAAATTCCATTCAATCAAAAAATATTACTAATGTTTGTAACGGGTACATTTTCCACCAGCATTTAGTATATAGAATTTTGTATTGATTCTTGTTAAAAATCCTAAGTTCGGCTCTGCAAATTTCCATTCTTTTTAATATATATAAGTGTTTAACAAAAATGGGGGCCGAAGCTTATGCAGTTTTAGAGAAAAGATCGATATTAGCTTTTTTAGATGCCGTGCGATAATTGGTTAAGTAAAAACATGCGACTTGTGATTGGTTACTTAAAAATCGATCGATATTTAGTTGTGAGTGAGACCTCGCGATTGGTTGATATTCCTACACGGAAATAAGAATGTATTTTCATGCGGAGCAACGTTGAGCAGAGTTAATATAAGCGCGAGATGATGTGAAGACGAAGCCTGTCTTCCAAAATCGCACGCCGAGAGCGTACGTTCGATCTTGTGTTAAAAATGCCATTTTGTTGTAGTAAAATGGAGTTTGAAAGAAAACTCTAAATTCAGTTTTTCATATTGTTTGAACAATTACCGACTTTCGGATGGTCGGTGCATTTAATTAAAATCAACATGTAATAGTTATCGTTTAAATAAGTGTTCGGAAATTAACCAATAATTCGTGGTTAACAAAAGTTAGTTATTCCGTTAAATATTTTCGCGGACGTTTGTGCTTCAGAAAAGTGGGAAATTCAGTTTCCCTTATTACTGTGTAACAAAGTTACGACAGCCTACAGTACCGTACTCTCGTCTAAATAATTATTGTACAGAAATAAGTTAATATTTACAGACGCTTTCTCTGTAATCTAAATTTCGGCTAAATAATAATTCGTGCTGTGTGCCTTCTAAATTCAGTTCAGAATTAATGGTTATGTGTATTGTTTTATTGAAAACAATGAAATTATAAAATGGTTATCAAAACTAATAGCCAAATCTTTTATGGAACTCTTTGGTTGCATTTTGTTACTGCCGTTTGGGGTGAATTTGCAAATTATAATTCGCCATATCCAGTTTCTACGAGGGTTATCTCGTACATCTTTAATGTATGAAAGAAAAATCCCAATATTCCAGTTTCCATTTGCTGTGACGTTGTCGTCAAATTTTATGCAGTTTATCGTTGATTTTGGTTTGTGACTTACCAAAAATAAAAGGTATTGTGACTATTGTTTTTAGTGTTATTCATTTAGGTAAATTTCTTGCTTGAATTTGCAGTCATTTTTGTTATTGTTTCTCAATTATTAGAAGTTCATTATAAATTTTTGCTCATTAAATTCTATTATCAATAGAACTCTTGTCAGTTGTTAAAAAGCTTTAAACTTTAATGTAATTACAAATCATTTGTATTGATACTGTCGAATTGATTTAATTTGTCTAATCTCATTTAGATATTTGTGTATAAATTTTTGTCCAGAAAAAGACCAGTCAATATAAATTTTAATATTTGTGTTAATGCTTTTGAACATTGTTTGTGGTCGATTTAATCAAATCTTTTTGAGTAATTTTCATAATTTAATGAAGAGTTCTAGGTGAATTTTTATTGATTAATTTTGGTATAATTATAACCTAATAAATTTAGGTTGGACTTGTAATAAATATACGAGGTGTGTTTTATTTTTATCTATGCAAGGTTGTGTTTTAATTATTTTCCTGTTAATAAATGTTATTAATTCAAAACTGAATGATCTAAAAAACGGAACCATATTGGTTATGAATGCTTAAGTTCATTTCTTCAACAATTTTAAGTAAACAAAATTTTGTTTTAACTAAATATTCTATTCATTTTCTGGTTAATGAATTTAATAAATTTTAATGCTTATTCAATCAACATCTTTGAATGGTTAATAAATCATTAACTAAGCTCAGAACCAGATGGCGCCCTTTTAAGTTTTTATTTGTGTTGAACCCTTATCTATTCCTTTTTCACAATTTATACAGCTGTGGAACCAATACCTACGACTTGATTAATTAATTTGTAAGAGAGTTTAAATCTCAAGCTGTGGCAGATATTTTTGAGTTTTCAGTTACAGTAAGTATGATGTATTTTTATAGCTTTTATAGTTATTTTTGTTGTTTTATCTTGGACAAAAAAACCTTTGTTTCATTGGCGCCCAATCGCGGGGCCTAGTTTTGTTTGTGAGTAATTTAGTTAGTTTATTGTCATTTAGTCTGGCGAAAAAACTCTTGTTTCAGGTTTTCTGTTTCTAATGACCTAACAAGCACACCCTCAAAGTCGGATCATTGGCCATTAAATCACCGTTTATATTTCTTTTTCGATTGTTATTTGCAGTTTTAGTTTAGATTTTGCCCCCAAGCATGCACATTGACATAATTATCATCAGAAATAATATCTCGTCTACGGAAGTTCTTCATTCCTAGCCCAACCACTGTACAGTCGAGTCCATTTCGACCATCCTTCGACAGTGTCCAGTTCGATTATACCTAAAGTAGAGACCTGGCATGTACCGCTTAAAGTGAATTCTAGGATAAACATTGATAGTGGGGCTAGGGGCGATCAGAGACCCTGCCGAGCTCAATTCCATGCTGCGATTTGACTCCGATATCAGGAGTATAGAATGCCTTGGCACTTTTCGGTGATGGGCCTTCCCAATTTTTTTTATTCTATTCACTTCGATTACTTTTGATGTAGGCGATAGTAGATTTACAGAATAAAAATTCAATTGTTCTGGAACTAAATCACTCTGTACTAAAAGAATGAATAGCACGACTAACATTGTTACAATTTCTTGTTTGGTGTTTCCTCCTTATTAAACGATGAATAAAATTATGCCAAGTTGTAGTACTTGATGCCTACTTTGATATGACTAATAATAAATTATGTTAAAACAACTCAAGCGAATCGGTTCCTACAAGTAACAAGAAGAGTTATTTTATCTCGTGTAATGAAATGTAATGCGATAAAGTTAAGGTGGTTAAGGATAGTAAAACTAACAGGAATAAGGAAATAATGTTTTGAGAAGTTGTTCAAAAGACATCCGTGCTGTTACCGCATTACTAAGTTTATCCAATAAAAAGATGAGTTTTTCGTTCTTTTTTACGACTTTAAAAGAAGGTATAATAGACAGTTTTATGACATTTATATGGCGTCATTTTAGGGAAAACGTTATGGTTACGTGACTGAAATGGTGGCGCTACGAATATACACTTATAAACTCAATGTTTGCTACGCGTTTTACGATTGTGATAATGTCAAAAAATATATATATTTTTTTCCATATTTTCTTCTCTGTTCGATATGGGACACTGCTGTAGAAAACACGAAAAGGTATAGAGGTGTTATTAAATTTTATAATTTAAATGATATTAATGTTAGTTATAAAAGGGTTTTTTAGTGGTAACTCTGATATTATCTAAGAGAAGTACTTTTTGCTTTAATTAAAGTCCGAATGAGTTTAACAGAACAAATAATTGTTTTGTCTCTTTATTTTAAAAACTTGCCATGGCCGCCTACATTTGAAGCATGAAAACAATACCGTCTCTCCATTTTAGAGCAAATCGAAAATCTACTAAAAACTGAACGACATCATTCACTACTAATAATGTTGAAAGAGTCCTAAAAAGATATTATGTATCAAGGATCACATAATAAAGCTTTACATCCATACAACATGACATCAGCCTGAAAGGTTAGTGTAAAAATGAGTTGGTGTTGCAAAAATTAGGTTGCTGACGGAAAATGGCGCAAGGCAACCGGAATACCTATTCTTTTCCAAGGTGAAGCTACATTTTGCCTTATGGACTTTGATTTTTGTAGATCATTACATCCACATAATTAACATTATTGGTCTGACCTACACGCATGGGATGACAAGAATTAAACATTCAATATTTTCCAAAAATAATAATTTAGGCATTAGATATTAAAAGCCATATCCGTTTTTAGCGAGATAACTTTATGATAATAACCTCTACTTTATGATAATTATATGGAAAAGCTTTCAGATTTGTAGACAAACAAAAAAATCTTTTGGATTTTTGGCAATATTTAAAATTTACAGGGTGTTTCACTGAAGATTCGTATTGTCTTGTCAGGTGATAGAACTCGTCAATAGGAACAAAAATCCTTATGCCATTTTTGATTTTATGCACATCGAAAAACATTTGCTAAAAAGGTCAACTTTTGGGAACTGCTGGAACTAACAGTCAAAACAAACTGTGACATCACCTAGCATCAGCTGCATTAATGTATCAGATATCACGTTAAAAATGCATTTAGGTACATCCAGATCCAACTGATATTCTTAAACCAGTGATCATCAACTCACTTTTCAAAAACAACTGTCCAGAGGATAAGAATTTTAAGTAAAACACCCTTTACAGTATAAGATGAAAGCCGACCTATGCTTTTGCATATTGTGGTTAGATTTAAACATTTTGATTATTGTTGTTTATGGACCGATTTTGATTACATTTTTCCGTTTTCTTCCGTGTTAAACGTGAGAAGGGAAACCCTTAAGAGCAGAAAGAATGACCTTCTGATCCGATAAAGTCGACATTATATACAATAATTTTGTTATTATTAGTCAATTTATCTTTTATTGAATCTTTTTTAGTGCATTTTAACCCTTTTACTCGCTAGTATTCTGGCTATGATCCCAAACCATCCGACTCTTTGTGATCGTACGACTTGTGTAATACTGGGATTCCTATATATCATGTCTAATACCTCGCTATTGGTTCTCCTTCTTTTTATCCATTCTTACTTGAATACTTTTATCCTCTGTCCTTTTTTTTTCTTTCCCATACTTCGAGCTTGGTCTCTTGTTCATTGTCCACTTTAACTTCAATTTTTGCTGATCTTGATACATGTTTTACTTTTAGAGCTCTTGATAACATTCCGGTCGGTTTACGGTTACTTCCTCTGGTCAGCGTTGTGTCTAATTGTTTACCTTCATCCCCTTTACTCGTCAGTATTACTCCTAAATAAAAAATTCTCAATTTTTGCACCTTCTATTTCCCCTAGAATCTATTATTATTCAATTGCCCTCTTGTTAAGGTCATCACATCCACATGAAGAGTACGAACCATTCTGGAGAGAGAGAAAGTTTAGAACGTTTTAGAGTTCAAGTTACTTTTAGGCCTAATCATAAGTGTCGAAATTCGCCGAAATATTTTTGGCATGGTTGCAGTCACCACTCACATTTTCTCGTTAATAAACTGGGGAGGTGGCTAATTATCTTTACTACAGGTTCTGTAACTCTCTCAACATAAATACCAGTAAAAATCCCAGTTCAAGAATTTAACATATTTTGTTTGTTTATTTAGAAGACATAGCTTGACACAGACAGCATACTACAAACACACCGTCATGTAAACTTTATTAACGAACAGTACAACGGCACGGAATGGTACAAGATACAGTGTGTTCTCCCAGATGCCGTTCAAAAGAAGAAAAACTTTTTTGTTATTGATTTTAGAACAAAAGTCATTTTTTTTAATGTTGGCATGATTCAAAACTATTAAAAAGTATAATAGAATTCCAATGAATTCCTGAAGCCTGTGGATATATTGCAATCTGTGTGCAGATACAAGAACTCAAGTGCCAGTACTAAAATTGTAAATGATTCAAGTATTAGTTGCTGGTATGGACTTATGCATGAAAATACATTTTTCGGCTCATATTCAAGTGAATCGAGTTCACAACTGGCTATAATTAAGCTCCTAGTGATGATATACGCGGGAAATGACTTAAGCCTTTCTTTGACAGGAAACAACCAGGAGACTTCAGGCCTTTCCTTAAGTCGTTCCACGCGTTACATACAACAATTCCATCAATTTTGCGATTTGCAGTATTTTTCCAGCTCAAAACCTCGATTTAGTCTATACCTTCATACAACATTTTGTTTTGATGACAATTTATTATATTCAAGAAAATTCATTTCATTTTTTCCACGCCGTTATATTTGCATCAAATTCTATGCTAATGTGAACTTGCGAAACGCCGTTAAAAATATTTTCCAAAAACTAATTCCTGTATTTTATGTGCAAACAAATGAATGAATACTGAAAAAAATGTATACTAGAAAACAATGAACAAAACGAATTCCTTCAAACAACTTCCTACATTTTTGTGCAAATTGAAAAATTCGATTCTCACTCTACTTTTGAGCCATTGTATTTGACAAAATGCTCCACAATTATGCAATACCACTAACACACTGACTCTGTCACCTCATCCGAGGTACATTAAAAAAAATTACAAACACTAATAATACGTTTGGAAAAAACGGCGAAAACTTTTAGAGCATGAACACTGTATAATAGTATACTTGATTGTCCTTGTTACATTTTAAAATAACCACAAACAAACAACCGTGTAAACATTTCGTTTACTTCTCTCAATTAAGATTGACTGAACTTGAGTACTTGAGAGAACGATGTTGTGAACAAATTGAATAATATAATACGATTTCTAAATTGGTTTATGAAAGAAAGAACAAGCAGAGAATTTTAAGATTGCATCTTAAAAAGCAAAGCAATTATTTTAGGTTTTATCGAAAGAACACTCACAATGGTTGAAGCTGGAAGATATCGTTACAATTCAGATGAGATAGTGGGAAGCAGATATAATCAAATTATGTACTGCATTATATTCTGGATTAGAATTACAGTTAGTGTACCAGGAATGAACGAACTGTTAGTCTATTGAGATCAAAAGTTCAGTATGCACACAATCGAAGAAGTGTACTTTGAAGAATAATGGTGCACAAACAATACTTCGTTCGGTTGATGTTGGATTAATAGTGTTCTTTTAATGCACAATTAAAGAAGGATGAGATAACAATCGAGTAAAACGATGCAACGACTTTAGATTTGTTACAACTTAACATACAATGAGTAATTAGATTAATGAGCTAGCACACTTTTTTTTGTTATTGCCAAGATCGAAGATTTAACTAAAAGTAAAAGACCATGCAGAAACTCCATTTACAATTTATCTACATTTCTTTTTAATTTTTTATAGAAACGTTAAAAGTAATCCTAGAGTACCAATCCTTACGAGGGGAGTTTTTTAAGTTATCTACCTAGCTATGAAAACAACGAATTAGAGAACAGATACAATTTTATTTTTCAACATAAGAACCATTAACACTAACACATTTATTCCAGCGTTTTTCTAATAACGCTATGCCTTCGAAAAAAACTCTTTTGGTAATTCTGCAAAATATAATCCACAGCGTTTTCCAACTCATCATTCGATAAAAAGCGACGCCCTCTTAAAGTGTTTTTTGAGTTTTGGAAAAAGATAATAGTCAGAGGGGGTGAGATCGGGACTGTAAGATGGATATTACCTCTTAAACAATTCGTGCTTTATGCACCCTGCAGTTGTCGTGCAGAAGCAGAGTTTTCTGAGCATAAATGTGGGGTATTTTTCGCGTATAGCCGCTTTCAAGTTCCTAATTGTGTCTTTGTAGACATTTTCCGTTACTGTAGTCCCTTTTGGCATGTACTCAATTAAGAGAATCCCCTCAGAGTCCCAGAAAACTTTGGCCATCACTTTCCCTGCAGAAAATTGCGTCTTCGCCTTCTTGGGTAGTGGAAAGCCCTTATGAATCCATTGCATGGACTCTTGTTTCGTAGGAGGGTCCCAGTGGTATACCCAGGTCTCATCCCCGGTTCGGGGATTCATCTACACAGTTTTTGTTCGGGACTGAGCAGCCTGGGAATCTATCGTGCCGACACTTCTCTCATTCCCAAATCTTCGTGCAGAATTTTAAAAACACTCGTTTCTGATATTCCCACTTCTCTAGCAATAACTGAAACTTTTACTCGGCGGTCAGTCAACATCAAATCTTCAACTTTGTGTATGATTTCTTCAGTTTGTGCTTCCAGAGGTCTTCCACACTTTGGGTCATCATGAATGGATTCCCTGTCCCATTTAAACTGCTTGCACCAATATTTGACTTGGAAATAGGGCGATCTATTTTCTCCATACACTGCCACCATTCTCTCATGGATATTCTTCGGGCTACTGCCTTCTTACGTTAGAAATTTCATGACGCTTCTGTGTTCAAGCTTCAAATCACTCATTTTCGCTTCTTTAAACTGATATATAAATGACAAATGTTAAGCGATTGGAATCAAACTTGGAAATGACACTATAAAATGTCACAGCAACTGGACATAAGAAAATTGTCGCGGTAGTATATTGTTTTCATAGCTAGGTAAAATAACTTAAAAAATCCCCCTCGTAGAATAATTTTGTGCCCCGTTGAAGTGCAGTGTTTATTTCAAATATCTGTAAAATATAATTTTTTAAGATAATTCGATTCTTCATTTGGTGACGGAAAACCATTGTAACATACATTTTCTTGTACCTACTTTTTCCTTGCTGACTATAGCAACTAACTATGTAGGCATGTTTAAGATATCTTTGCGAGATTTTTGTAAAAGAACTCAACCCATCCTGTGCTGCATCGTTGAAAAGCATGCATCAATTGATGAAAAGGTTTTCCTTGTGGTGGTTAGGTTTTTTGTTCGAGATTAAGCTTACCGAAACAAACAAGTCTAAAGTTGTGGATTAATTGTGCAGATTAATAAAGTTTAAGATTGCCGCTTTAGACTAATCTGCCCTTTATCTTGGGAGGAAAAATATCGTTTACTATAGAATCAAGATCAAACAGCTAACTTTGCTGAGAATTGACAGATGAGTAGTACGACAAACAATTTTGCGCAGGGTCAAGGTGGGGGCCTGTGCATGTATAATCTCCTGTGGTTACCGAAGTTTATCAAAATGATTTCAGTACCATACGTGTGTAACATCGAACGCATTGGAAGTGCAGTTTCCAAATGGTATAGATATATCTACGGATATTTGTTCAAACCGTGACATTCAGGAACAAGGGCTGTTTTTGCATTTTCCATACTCTTTTAACAGGGTAGAACGGCCTTTTTGACCCTGAAAGTCGCAGTATTTGAAACAATATCTGAAGATACGTACATTTTTGAAATTTGCTGTTCAAACGCCCCTGAATATTACGTTTCTGCTCCTGAAAGTCACGTTTTTGACCCAAGACCACAAGGTATGCACATTTCTGGTATCTATTCTTTAAATGTTTTCGACTGTTATACAGGGTATAAGGATTTACTACGTGTCGATGTGAAGGGGTAATAGAAGACATGAAAAGTAACAAAGACTTCTTAATAAATTTTTTCCATCTTAATTAATTTTCGAGTAATTTAGAAAAAATTATTGCCATATAAAGAATAGCATTTCGCAGCTGAAGCCCCCAACCTTGTTTCTGAATTCAAATCGTAATCTAAACAAATCGATCAGCTTTGTATATCGTTTTGCAGTTATTAACTTGCTGTAAGTAAGTCTGTCTCCCGTAATTTTAATGGGAATTATCGATTGTATTTCTAATAATTTTAAAACATAATCCGTTTCGAAGTACACTGCAAAAGATAATAAAACCATAAAACAAAAAGGGACAAACTGTTTAGGACATCGTATTATATTAAAGACGTTGCAGGGTTACCATGTTTCTCGAGTAAAACGAGGTTTTAAATGTAAAAATAATCCAATTTTGCGCGTAAACGATTGATCATACGAAATAATATTATTAAAGGTTTTTTGTTGTGCTAGATGAGATGCATCTTTTGACAAAATCCCATAATTAAACTACTATTATTAACGCGGCAAAATGTTTCCAACTTTATTATATTTTTCTGAGAAAGTGGTACGTTCTAGAACATAGTTGTACCAGACCTATTTGTTCCTTTTGATGTCTTCTATCACCCCATAAAATTAACGCCTAGTAACTCCTTTACACGACTATAGTAGTGCGATATTGTTTTGGTTAACTTTGCGACACGAGGGGTTACACATGACACGCTCCATATAACCCCGTACAAAATTTGGAGCTAGGGAAGTCGTTTGTTCGTTGTTTCAACGAAATTGATCGAATAATGTTCATTATATAAACGAAGATGTGCGTTGATTCTTGCCGTTTATTTAACTAAGTAAGATGGACGTGATCAATTCATAAATTGGATTTTATTGTTTTATTACGATTAAATTATTTACGAATGTAAGTCGTACTTTTGATGTAGTTACTGTGTTGATAAAATCTGTTATTTACTAATAAAAGAGATATAAAAAAATGGGCACAGCAGTCATTTTTTTTCACTGAACCACTAAATAAGAGCTCGATAAAAGAAAAAAAACTTAAGAGGTATGCTAAAAACAAAGAACGGCTATTCTTTAGTATGCTTGATTATTTGGCGTTTGTTTGTTTAACTTCACATTCCAGGTTTCGAGGAGCTTAGATTAACACCAAGGGATAACACGATTTACAATTTAATTTTTTAATTCAGTCAGTGTTGAATATCGACAGGCATCAGGGCTCAACAAACTTTCTAACGTCATTCTAATCGTACATTTCTACACTTTCCACTGTTTGTGGAAATGAGGATAAGATCGATTACTTTGCATACCTCCAGCAATAGTTGCATTGACTGATTAAGTGTAAAGGATATGGGCGCTATTCCAAGAATGTTATGACCGGTTGAATTTTGATGGAACTTGCTGGAGTTGTAGCCAGAGTAAAAATAAAAAACCTTTGTTTAGACACTTGTCTTCGAAAGGCCCCTGTCGTACTTAAGTCACGCCAAAGGTCAAGCTATTGAAAGATCAATGGAATTATTAATGGAAATAGTATTTCGTAAAGAAAGTGCTGTTAATAACTGTTAATAACTAAGTTTAATAACCAAAAATCGCTGTAGTTTCGCAAACGTAATGAAAGACGTTCGATGTTCCTGGGAACTGCAGGTCGTAGACGCATCGTATAAGCTATGCATCGTAGAGCCTGGAAAGGTGGAGAGCAAATGTTGTCCCCCAGCATATTTGCTGGCTAGGCCGCTGGTAGCTCCATAGCTGGTGTCATGTTGAGTTGATTAGAAAAATCTGTAGATTAAGTATTGGGTAAGGATTCAGGTCAAATTAAGAACAGCATCTTCCTCCTTCAAAGTTATTGTTAGGATTATTAAAGCGGTTACCCGAATTTAGGAATCAATTTAGCGCCGTCATCATGTGGGAGATCTCTTTCACCAGCGTTCACGGTAGCAGTTAAAATGTTTGTTCTTGAATAACCCATCGAAGGAATCAAAGATGGATCACTAACTCACCTATCTCCGACCGTCAAATAACTACGCACCTTGTATCTTTCAAAAGGAAATAAACAAAGAAACAAATAAAAAAAGATTAAGTAAGTGACCTTAAAACTTCTTTAATAAGCTCTTCCACTTATCCCTTTATTCGATAACAATATAAAGACAAAAAAATCGACTTTTACTCTGTTTCTACCAAGTCGATTTATTTCATAAGTGTAGTTGATAGACGCTATTGTTAACAACATTACTGATCCAACCGGTTTCCGGTTGTGTTATTACACAACCGCAAACAATCCGAGATGAATGATGATCGTCAGTGATGGAGAATCCATACGAATTGCGAGATAAAAAGTGAGATCTTGAGATTTCGTGTCAGCATTTTGTTTTGAGTGGTGAAACTTTTGAATTTATATATATTTTTTTAATTCTACATAGTGTCATGTATTATACATGCATAGGAAAATTTAGGCCTTCAGCATCCCGAAATACATATATGTTGATTTGGTTGCCTAACCTCCCAGACGACAGATTTGGAAATCATTTAAGTTAGATTACATGTAATTAAAAACTGTTGATTTTGATTTTCCTCTTAAAATTGATGATTTTTCTTAGTAAAACGACGTTGCACTGCCGTTGATGGTTTTAGTTTTCCAAATTTGTGAAGTTAAGTAAATGTTTCATTATTTTGTTTTGTGCCAAGTTGAATTAATCTGTAAGAGCATATATTTTATTATATTATTGTTAAGTAGGTTCTAGAGCACATTTGAGACATAAATGTTCATATTTGTAACATGTCCTAGAGAAGATCTATGGGATTAAAGTTCACTTTTGGCTGCGGATTTACACAGTAATCTAAAAGTATGAAATTTAATGTTATTTGGTAGTTTTGATACCTAAAAAGTTGTAAATATTGTGCTATAGATTCTAAGCAAGGATTCAATATGCAAAGACAGATGTAATTAACTATTTTAGTTAATTACAATTTAGTTAATAATTAATGCAATTGTTTCTGGTGGAAACCACTAAGTTTGTGTCCGTTAATTCTCTTGTTTCTTCAAAAGGTATAAAAGATCAAAATCTGATCACTTTCTTTGTAATTTTCCATTGTCAATCCAGTATGTACATTCACGGAGCAAATTTAAAAAATTAGGTTAAGCGCGAAAATTTAAAACCCTAGTGAGTGACAATAATAATAAACAATTTGAATTTAATTATTTAAACAATGTGGTGAATTTTAACTTGGACTTAAAAATTTATTTTGAAAAACAAATATTACCTGCAGTTATAAATGTTTTTAAGTTGGTGTTTGGAGAATTTAATCTGTTTCTCAGTTTCTTTTAATGGCTGTACCAAATGGAATAAAGCATCTGCTGTTATTAATAATGGATTGGTCAAGCATCACAAATAATTTTACTTTATCAAAAGACAACAAATTTTGGAACTTTGCGGCCATGTTGTAAACAAGCTAATGACAGCTACCATTTTTACACCCACCTACTAGCAGCACAGGCCGGTAATTAAAATAGGCGCCAAAACTAAGTAAGTTTGAATTTAAGTAAGGTAATTTTGTTTGTTGTCTTTAGTTTAAAAAAAATATTTAGCTAATAACAGAAAGAGAAATTGACAAGACAAAGAATTAAACTGTTTTTTAATTCATTCTCTTTTAATTTAGTTAATTGTAGAATTTATTAGTTTGATGTTTTCTATTTAATTATGAGAATTTTGTTAAAAATTTTACTTGGTTTGTTTCTTTCTTTTGAGTTGTGTGTTGATAAATAAATTTATTTATTTGAATTTTCTTTGTAAACTTTGATTTTTTATTTATTTGTTTGTATATGGTCAGTTAATAATGTTTTGCAGATGTAATTTAAGTAGTGCCTCATTTATAGCGACCCGCATGAAAGAGTCTCAAGTTAATTATGGAACTTGCTTTCCAATTTAAAAAAAGAATTTTGAATTTTTGAATTTATTTTTCTTCAATGATAAAGGTAGGTGATAAAGGTACCGTTTGTTTACTTTGTCGGATGTCTGTTCCATGTGTTAAGGAGCATCAATAATTAAAAATCAATTTTGAAATTTTTAATCTGTTACCTTTCGTCATCGAGTTATTTGGGATTTTCCCAAGTTATTTACTAATTAGCCCATATAAGCAACTCAAATGTCTCCACAACGTGGGGCTTTTCCCAAACTGTTTCTTATTATTAACATAAATGCCAAGAACATAAATACTATCTCAATAGATAAATACTATATATATTTCTCAAAAGTATGTCGTCTCGCATCTCATGAACCTCAAATCATCAGAGCTACAATAACTGCAAGAGCATATGGGAGAAGCATCTTCATGGAAAAAATCCCAAGCAAGTGTTTCTCAAATTAGATCACTATATGAGATCAATTAAACATGTAATCAGCTAGTAAGTGGTTACTAGTGGTTACCAGCTACTAGTGGTTATAGAATCAGAAGAATGGGAGAATTTTTGGATGATGGTTTTTTAGGTTGGTTGGATGTAGTTATTTTAACTACAGAAATGAATTGAAATTCGAAAATAAAGAAAAATGCCACCAACAGCGTGTTTCTATAATTATCCATTACCGAGTTATGGCCATTTTTGAAAATTCCAAGATGGCGGCCGTGTTTTCAAAATTTAAGGGTGTTCCCCAGTCCGGATTTTTTGCGATTTTTCTGGGGAAGTACAGGGTGACATAAAGAATATATTTCAGAAGGGATTCGCTTTCTAACAATTTTTTCCGTCTTCGATCTTATTTTACCTGTACTATATCGCCTGCTCCAAATAAAAACCTATGTTAATGAAAAGCAACCGTTAAAAGGAACGATTTAAAGTTTTGATAATATCAAAGTGATAACGAGTAAGAGGAAGAACATTATTCTATGGCAGTAGGAAATTCTTAATATAGCCAGCGTATGCAATATTTGCCTGAACTTGAGGCTTAAATGAGTCTTGAAAATGAGAGTCATAGGTCATAGCTGATTGAAATAATGCAAATAATATCTAGATCTGCTTTCATAGGGTAACTGTTGGACCCTTGATTCTGAGCGATTCCGTAAAAACAAAATAATGTTTGTACAAAACAAAGTTCAAAAAATCACTGAGTGATGTAGACACACGTTCATAACTTGGGAATAATTAAACAATTGCTTCTCACAGAATTATGAACTCTGGTATAATTAAATCGCCCACCGTTTTGTCGGTTCGCGTATTAAAAATATCAGTCTCTATTATTACTTACAAACGAAATAATTACACCATAAGCAAGTTGCGTTTAAGAACACTTAAATCTTGTTCGTTATTCGTAAAACGCTAATAATAAAATACATATTGGAATGCGAAATAGTTGCTACTATTGGACAACATTTCGAAATGGAATGCGTTCGGAATCATTTCGAATTAAGTTATAAAGCAAACAGCGTGTCCCATTAATAATAATAAACATGGGTATTTTCAATTCCATTTTTCACGCTAATACTCCCGTTTATTGACAGTTGAGAGGAGATTCTTGTGCTGAAGCAAGAAAACACTTCCCGTGTAGCTTTTTTATTGCAGTTCATAGGTATAATATAGGTGGGATAATTTTATTTTTACCCTTTTACGTCTTATATTTAAGGATATAGTTGCAGTGTATATGTTGGCGTTGTATAACGCAATTTCTCATGGTTTAAAATGGAAATAATCTTGAAATTATAGTGGGTTGACATTACACACTGCATATCCAACAGGTTTTGCGGCTTTGTGAGTCACAACACGATCTGCAAACATGCAATAAGAAGAACAGAAAAAAAAACATATTTCACATATGCTTAAACAGATAAGATCGTATAATAAATAAAAAAGATTAAATGCGAAAATCTGATGAGATAATATTTTGAATGATATAACGTAATAATCTTCGAGAAAGGATGATGTTCTCCAATTCTCTGTCTCTGTAAGTGTCTCAAAGAAAATCTCAAAATCTACAATGTCATTAAATCTACTAACTATAAGTAAATTTGGTATCGATTATGTGAGATAATGTTCTATAGGTAGCTGTTCAAGCAATAAAAGTATGTTACCATCATTTATCTTCTCTGTAGTCATTCTTCAAATTGATCCATCAGATTAATAAGACAGTAATCAGCAGCAAATATTCCAAATAAAGACTATTCCAAGCAATTTTGTCACTGAAGCATTAATCTGAAGTTCATAAATAAAAATGGGGGGAAAAGTCGAAGGTTGTAGATCATACACGTGTTGCCAGGTACGACCAGTCGACAATGGCCTGAGCATTGTGTCGAAACGGTTGCAATAACAGTGGTGCTAAAAATGAATAAAATATATTTAAGAATAGATTTGGCAATACTGGAACGTTATCACTCTACGCTGGTCTATAATGTAGGCGATTCCAGGATCTATCAGCAGAATTAGATGGAATAGTTTGCAGTACACAAAATCATCAAAAGAAACGTAAAAACGTCTTTAATTTTAACTACTGAAACACATATTCTCTACATATAATCATGATGTAAATTAAATTAAATTTAAGGCTGTAGATGGGTAGCTAAAAGGTGAAAAAGTTTTACAAAAATAACTTACTTCGAATATACCACCTACTATCAAGAAATATGTTCCATTTCACAAAAGTTTCATCCAATCTTTTATTCAAAACATTTTTAGGCTTTTTTGCAAGGTGGGCGATCTACCTGATTGCAAGTTTTTAGCAATGTTGATGCCACATTATTGATTTGCGATGCGACCAAAGCAATAACGTAACTCATAATAATATTCTTCTCGTTGCGGTTTCTCTTTATTAGAGCTTGAAAGTATGATGTGTTGGTTAAAGCATAAGTTGGCATTTTAAAATATGAAATAAAAGTTTTATAATACCACTTAGGCGTGGCATAAATAGCCACGTTTTATGTGCATTTAACTTGAAAACTGATGTCATAAGGTGAAGAAAATTGCCCTATAAAATGAAAATAGTGAACTCGCCTAGATAATATCAGATTTACGAGTACTATATGTAGCCATCTAATTAGAAGCATACAGGGTGTTGCATGAACATGTGGTTAATCATATCCGGCAGTTTAAATCGACAAATTAAAGCTTTGGTATAAAACTTACAAGGGGACCTAACAGCTGCGTAGTCGACAATGTCAGTAACCCTTTTATTGAGTGGGAGTAGAGCTAATATAAACATGCGGCTTATTTTCAGAGATAAGTCTTAAGTTATAACGCACCGTATAAGCTGAAACAGCAAGTCAGTCGGTGGTTCATTGAAACAACGATGGGTTTGCAGCTGCAGCTAGCATGCTCGGATTCGGTTCCCACTGGCGGAACTTGTTTTTATTAACCTAATCTACATCAACTAAATACATATATCCTTGTTTAAAGTTGAATTGTGTTTCTACCTTTAAATAATTGAATAAAAAAAGAGCATTTAAGGTTACTATTTCTCGGAAAAAATCATGCATTGTGAAAATTACCTTTCAAGTCGAAATGTACTACAAACAAAATGAGAGTAAGTGGAATGATACAGTTTTAATAAAAAATAGTAAGGAACCAGTCGTGGTAATAGTTTATTTATATATAGTTTATTAATAATTCACATACATTGTATTATTTGTTACATTTTAAATTATTTGTGAAAGTAAACCAAAAACCATAAACCTACTTTATAAGAAATAATGTTACACACAGACAAAACACTAATTTTATCGAAATAAGTTTATAACAAAAAACCAACTGTAAATAAACATGTATTTTTACTAACACTAAATAAATAAAAAGTGCCGCCAGTGAGAACCGAACTAGATCGTATTGGTTGCAAAGTAATCGCTGTACCACTGAACCACGGGCTAGCTTGCAGAGCTTTGTTGTTTCGATATTATACAGTGCACTATAAGTTGTTACCTCTGAAAATAAACCACATTAGGTCACATGCATAGACACGCGTTATTTCTAACAAAAAAAAATGACAACGGGCCGAACTAAAAAAGTCCCAACATCCCCGAGTCGTTGGAAAATCGCAGAAAAATGTATAGAAAATGGGGAATTCTTATTTGTACATTTCCAGGTGACATATCAATCAAATCAAGCATTCGTAAGATCAAACTCTCCGTGAAAATGTACCTTCATTCATGTGTATATATTTGTAGGTCTGCTCGAGTATTACAGAGGTAATTAGTCGAAATCATTTGGAAATTTTTGGAAATACATAGTCCAAAACATAGACACAACAGAAAAAGATTTACTGACAAATATTTTTTTACAATTTGATACATCCTCTACAACTGAAAATCTGATCTTATACGACAATTACGTTACGTGTTGTAACATCACGTTTTTTTGAAACCAATAAATACTAAAGGAATCTCAGTACGACCCTGGTAGTTTAGTAAAATTCAATTATGTCGGAACCACAAATATTAAATTAACCTAAATAATGTTTCCCCAAGTACAAAAAAGTCATATCGAAATATATTTGTAAGCAGTATTTTATATTTCTGCAGAATTCTTAATGATGCGAGTGTTTATTTTAAGGCGTTCCCACGTCGACCAAATGTTTCTTCTTGGAGAAAATGGATTGATGAGAAAGTTGAACCATTATTTTTGTATCGAATATTTCTTACCAATTTTTGATGTGTATCGTTCTGTCGTTAAGAATTCTTTATATATGTAAAACGATTTGTAACGATGTTTTATTTGAAAACTTCATTTTTTATTTTCATTTATCAATAAAAAAAACTATAATAAAATTAATCAAACTGAGTATTACACGATCATGACTAAACAAAAATTAAATTAAATTTATTAGATCTGATTCTAGTTTCTGGTTACTGGTGTCGAGTCAATACTTTTATACAAATTATTGCACTTTCCTAATCAGATGGCGCCCAAATATATGTATTTTCTTGTGTCTTAAACCTTTATCTATTCCTTTTATAATTTGTGAGCTGTGAAAACAATACCTGCGACCTGAATTTAAATTTGTAGAAAGATATCTCAAGCCGAGGCAATCTTTGAGTTGTACAGCAAGTATTAAATATTTTGTGTCGTAGGTACAGTTTGTGCAAGATTTTTTGAAGTTAAAGTAATCTGCTGTTTTGTTCCGGAAAAATAACGTTCGTTTCAGTGTACTTCGTCTTGGGTTTGCATGTTTATGTGTGAGCAATGAAAACATAGCAAATAGCAATACATCTGAAAAAAGACAAATATTTATTGCCTATTAGCCATACCTTTTCGCTTGGTAAAATATTATACTTAAAACTAATGGACATTCGTCATTCTGACATGAAAGCTTAGCAAAGATGCGAGATGTCTCCCTCTCTTTCTCAGATGTATTGCTATTCACTATCTTTCTTTTTCTCACACATGGAAATTTACATGAAAATGTTTACTTTCATCTAAGTGAAAGTTGCTATGGATACAATTAAACAATTAATAGTTTTCCCACGTGCAGTATTTTTCATTTAGTTTGTTTTGATTATAACTAAAAATCAATTTGTATTTTGTATTTAATGTTCTATGATTATAATCCAGAAAAAATAGCACTTACGATTCGAGATGGAAGTTCGTTCATTTTTAGTTCATGAAATTTTCATCACACGAGATAAGAAACACAGATATTTCATATCTTGTTGTAGAATATATTTTTATAAATAGCAAGATTAATTTTGTGTTAGTTCTTATCACAATGCAGGTATCCACTTTGATAGACTAACTACAGTGGCGTAGATACGGAATGGTGGTCCGCCGCAGTTGACACCAATTAAAAATTAATTTAAGGTCGCTTTAATGATTTAAAACATAATTATTGTCCTTATCAACATGTGGTCGATTCCTGCTAGTTTTCAAGAAAATCGCATTTGAAATTTTAACTACGACCATTGTACTCACATTACATTAAAAATACTAAATCAGCAAAAAATGTGTAAATTTTTTATGTCCGGTCGGGCGATTGTGACCTATTAGCACCCTTGTTTCTGCCATCTCCATAGTAATAATAGTATATTACGTATCGAGGGCTTAATTGAGTGTCTTAGAGCCCGTAGAGTCAGTTAGACTAAGACGATAATTTAATAATGATTTAAAATAAAAATAATTTGAAAAATGCAAAATTTCAAGTAGGTAGGTGCAGTGGTCTATAATTACTTTTATTACTATGGAGACGGCGTAAACAAGGGTAGTACAAGGGAGTAGTAAATTTAGCAATTTACGCTCTAAAAACAGGCCGTTAAATAGGTCATAATCGCCCGAGCGGATATAAATGTAATTATAGACCACTGCACCTTAAACTTAAACCGGACATAAACTAACGTATGCATTTCGGGCTTAATTAGTGTTTTAGAACCCTTTATCGTCTGACTCTACTCTACGGGTTCTAAGACACTCAATCAAGCCCTTAATACATAATATACTATTATTTTCAATTTTTAATAAAAACATTTATAGACTTCTATAATTTAAACCTTTATATTCGATTAAAGCTTGGGGGGGGTGACACCATCAATATTGTCCCAGGTGACACCAACTCTAGCTACGCCACTGACTAACTATATCATTATTATTATATCTATTTCCGTAAGTTTTAGCTGCAACTATTTGCCACTTTAGGATTGGCCTATTTTTCAAAGATTAAAACGCATCAGATGGTATACACGTTATTACATAATATATACAATATATACATACATATGCGCTGCTATCTCAGTCAAGCTGTAAATGTTTGATTATTTATATCGATATTTGCAGTTTCCCGCAGTGAAAATAAATGGTTTATATTTATTCAACTATATCATTAATTTTTATTTCACAGATCATTGTCCCACTGTGTGTCGCAGCATGTCGATCACTGAAATGAGAGATAGCAACAGAAATGGACCACTTACGTATTAATCGGGTACTCTACTATCAGTGACACTTTACGTGGGGCCTTCGTGCGTATACACGGTGATTCACTACCTATTGATCGGACTTTGAGGATAAGCTTCTCTGATCATTAGAAACATACAGCCTTAGTAACATTTTTTGATTGAATGAATTTGAAAATTTCGAAGATTTTGCCCGACGTTTTCAGAAAAGTACGTATAATTGATACAGGCCAGTGTTAAGTTAAAACAACTTAAAACGTTCTATTAATCCGGGGGTTTCCCCTGTGTTCTAATAGTAGGAAACGCATGCAGAAACAACATAATTTTAATACTGACCTATTTAATGATATCATTAAATTTGATTTGTTATTCTTTAATAAACAGATATTAGTTAATTAAGTAAAGACATGTTTCAAGATAATGTAATCTATCCATCAACAGGTATTGTTATTTTTTATTGGAATTCTAAAAAGTTCATTTAGTAAAACCTTTATTATTTTTGTTTTGATAGAAAGACCCTGATGGATGGTAATTTGTTTACATAGTCACAAAATAATGCGTCAAAAATAAGTACTGTTATTGTTTCATTACTAAAAACTGCGGTATAAGGAGTTTGCAATTTGTTATTATTTGAGAAACCAAATAGTATTGTTTATCTTCTTGAACTTCAAAATATGTTTCACTATTATAATTTTTTATTCATAAACCTGCAGATTTGTATTACACATAAGGGTTAATGGTTATTAAAAGAATTTGAAATTGTCTTTAACAAATCAGAAATCACAAAACAAAAATACTGTTTTTGAAACATATTATCAAACGAGAGGTCGTTTCCCAACATGCTTTGTTTATTTAAATCTGTTTATCTGTTGTTATTCTACGAAACACTTGCCCAAGATAAAGACGGGTTGATTATTTTATTACGCTACCTCGCACATTCTAGAAAACAACCGGTATTGTTTATCTGCTTGAACTTCAAAATACATATGTGTCATGGGCATTCTTACTATTCAATTTGAAAACTTCGATGCCGTTTTTCTCCAAAACTATAGAAGTACGAGAAAAAAGGTATATAGGAATTTTCTTTCTTTAATGATTATCTAACCACCCCCCAAAGTGCGACTGTTCCGTAATGGGACACCGTGTATTATAGAAGTAGGTAATTAATTCTTCAATTTTCGATGGGTTGTTGCTCTGTGACCCACTGAGCGATGCGAGCACCCACCCAATTTTCACAAGGAATTAATTCGAGTTTTTATTGACTATAATACTATAAGATTCATGGTATTAAAATTTAGGAGATTGTTAATTGTGAAAAGGGGATTAATTTATTCTGGTATGACAGCTGTTGAAATAAATTTTTGTTGTGTGTAGCAGGGAAAAATTCTTACATACATAAATATTCTTCGACCCATCGGTTGAGAAGTACTGATTTAATGAACGTACTTGCGTTAGTTAATCCCTTATATGAAACGACGTCAAATAATTTTTCAAATAATAAATGCCAGTTGTACCTTGTATCCTGTAATGACTATACTGATGAAATGCAAGATATACTATATGCGAATGAAATTTATTGAATACAGATACGAACGGTTTGCCATCACTTTATAACGACAAATTTAACCGTTTCCAATATACTGCAAAAGCCTAGTTTTCCATAATAATCCTATCCCCTAAACTAAATGCACAACAGAATAATCTATTTTGGGAAATACTAGAAATCCAGTATCGGGTTAAAACAACATGGTACCATTCGATCTCACTTAACTGAAAACCCTAATTAAATTCGGGCCACTAGTAATTATTCATGGTAGTGCTGCGCTAAATATGTTTTGTGGCGATGACAAAATTGATAACATTGATTTGAGTTCAAAACTAATTAATGATGTAAATTTAATGTATACAGGATTTAATATGTTTGAGAATTCGAATTGTAATGGGATTTGAAGTTTCCAGACGTAATAGAACGGTTGCATTAGATAGTAATAGGAATAGTGATAGACTCATAAAATTTTAAAAATTGTATTCTGAAGCGGTATGTAAATCTAAATAAAATATGCACTCCCAATAGACTGTATCATTTTTTAAATTAAATTTGTTGTATGTATAGTGAGTTACTGCAGCTATGAAAACTTGAAGCCGGACGGACCAGTAACCGATGAATAAATAAATTATCTGATACAAGCACATACGACCCTTTTCATGACGAAAATCATGTTAAAATCAAGACATTTTAGAAAAAAATATTAATAATCAGTTAACAAAGGGCATGCATACGAGGTGTGTAAATTAAGTAATGAGACTGGCAACGTAGCGTTCGATCTGGCGACACTTGGGACGCGGGACTTGGAGGAGCGGCAGGTGAACATGTGATACGCCTTCAGTACGAGTTTGAGATCGCTAAAGTCATTTGGTTGTTGGCAGCGATTTTTTTTGTGAAACAGTTTTTTTAGTGCGTTCTAAAAATGAGTGACATCAATCTCGAGTAACGGTGTGCTATCAGGTTTTGCTTCAGACTTGGGCACAGTGCAACGGAAACTTTTGCAAAACTTCAGCAAGCCTACGGAGACAATGTTTTGTCAAGGGCCAAGGTTTTTCGGTGGTTTAAGGCATTTTCAGAAGGAAGAGAGTCGATTGAAGATCGAAAAGCGGAAGGTCTTCATCTTCAAGAACCGATGAAAATGTCAACAGAATCCGGGATCTTGTGCGTTCAGATCGTCGGTTGACAGTCGGAATGATCGGGGAAGAGTTGGATTTGACTCACACCACCATCAATCAAATTTTGACCAATGAATTGGGGACGAGAGAAATTTCCGCAAAAATGGTTCCAAAAAAACCTTTCGCAAGACCAAAAGGACATCAGGAGGGAAAGGTGCCTTGACTTTTTGGAATCGATTGAAAATGATTCCCATTTTCTGGAACGTGTCATTACTGGTGACGAGTCTTGGGTGTTTGAGTACGACCCGGAAACAAAGCGCCAGAGCATGGAGTGGCACACTTCAACCTCTCCAAGAGCCAAAAAAGCAAGAATGAGCAAGTAGAAGATCAAATGCATGCTGATTTGTTTTTTCGATAGCCAGGGAATCGTCCACAAAGAATTTGTGCCTCAAGGCCGATCAATCAACACTTTTACCGAGCGGTTCTTGAAAAACTTCGAAAAAGGGTCATTCGTGTGAGACCAAACATCAAGAACAACTGGGTGTTGCATCACGATAATGCACCTTGTCACACAGCAATTTCAATAAACGAGTTTTTGGCCAGTAAAAACATTCCTGTGGCTCATCAGCCTCCTTATTCGACTGACTTGAGTCCTTGTGACTTTTTCCTCTTCCCGAGATTGAAAAATCACCTCAAGGGAACTCATTTTGAGACACTCGAAAATATTCAAACGGCTGTAACCAACCAGCTGAAGGCTATTCCATTATCCGAGTTCCAGCACTGCTATGAGGATTGGAAGAACCGTCTCCAGTGCTGTGTGGCTTCCCAAGGAAGTTATTTTGAGGGAGGCAATATTGAATTGTAATTCTATTCGAATAAAAAAATTGAAAAAATCAGTCTCATTACTTAATTTACACACCTCGTATCTTCCAAGCACGTGCAGTACTACACAATACAACACCGGCTCTTCCATTCCTCGGTTCTCTTGGGACACGGTTGACTATCTTTTTTTAAATAATGTATAAATTAATTCAAACATCTTAAAATATCAAAATACAATGTTTATTGCCATTATTACTAATTAACCTTGCAAAATATATCATCTAAACAGTTTAATGTTTCCGTTTGCTGAAGGTTTTAGAGCAATGCGTGTTTGTGTAGGCGTGATTTGTTTAACGGATAGTGCATAGTTGCAAGTCATTAAAGCAACATTGTATAAAATTATTTGTTGTTGAAACGAAGTGGTTTTGAATCCGACTGCCTTATTTGCTTCTTGGGGTTGGAAGGTCAAACTATTATTAATAATACAGGCTAGGTATATAAAACGTTATGTTAATATAAATAAACGCAAAAGGTTATAAAAATAACATTGTCGCTTTTATTCTCTTCTTCTTACCATCTTGCATGCATCTGGGTAGGCTATGTATTAGTTAATGATGTATTGTTTATTAATAACTACATTCATCGCGTTCAAGTATATTCCAACAATTACGATGCGTGTTCTTCTGAACGGTGCATCTTGAAATTCACTACAATATAATACGAAGTAATATAAATAATATACGAGGAGCATTTTAAAACTAAGGGCCGATCGGTTATAAAGAGCGATTGGTACCACTGACTAATTCGGGTAGTAGCCACAACTGGTCCTTTGAGCATGTAACGATCATATTGTTGCCAGTCCATAGTTGTTTTGCCTTGCGTGACAGTGAGTTACGATGAATGCAAAAATAAACACTCCGCCAATTGGGAAGTCCGATCAATGATTAGCTTTATAAACGCAAGAGGATATAGGACTGCTGAAACTCACCGCCAATTGTGTGACACATGAGAAGGAAAAATCAGGTAAGGGTGTCGTGAGTTTATTGAAGGCCGTTCAAATATTCATGTCAACACGAGCTGTCGGCACAATCGAAACAATTAAAAAATTGAAATTTTTGATCATCTACGTTAAGTGCTGACTTCGCGTCCACTGACTAGCTCTTCCTACACCTCAAGAGCTTGCAGTTCAACGATTCGAACAAACTGAAAAGTTGAAAATATCAAGTGCAAAACTGCCTGAAATTACAGACGGTGGAATTTTATATAGAGGATTCATATTGAAAGTGCTTGGACAGAAGTGGTGACTTTATAATCACATATTACCTGTTACCGTTTTTTAAGTGAAGGTCACATTTACATGAACTTAATCAATACGTTCTAACCGATAGTGTACTATATACTATAAATAAATACCCAGTCGCTTGCCTACATGCGTTGCATTAAAATTGCACGTTTGTATTGCTCTCAAATTTGCTGTATTAGAACAACAGTTTCACTTATCTTGCATACTTGATTGCTGAACTATCGCAAGCGCGTTAATTTGTACTTTTCTAAAATCGTCAACTAAAATTACTAAAAATTATTTTGCACTCTAAAGGGCCCTACACACGGACATATAGTCGTACATGACTTAATACAAATGCGTACGTGCAATAAAATTTTAATACAGGCGCACGAACTTTAATTTTGGCTAAGCTGTGGCGGCAGTTTTAAGATGTTGTTCATAGAATACGATTAATTCCACTTCTTCGACTTCCATTGTGGCACTGACGTAATTAATCTGTAATAACGAATTATGATACATAAAACGCCGCGTGAAGCACTTGCGTGTATTCGCTCCAGTATTTTTCGCAACGCGTGTTCAACCTTCATGTGTACAGGCTCTTAAGGGCCCTACACACGAACGTACATGACTTAATACAAGTAGTACGTATGTGCGCCAACGCGCACGCAATAACGTCGGTGTGTATGCAAAATAACGTCAAGTTTTTTTTAATACACCGTCCGTAAGTACGTCGCGTTAACTTTATCACTTTTCTGCTGAAATCTTCAACGCACGTGAACCGTCGCGCAAGCAAGTCTCAAAGTGTGGGAGTAAAATCGCCCGTTTTACCACAGTGTTTATCAGTAGCGTCAGTATATTAATTCTTTCAAATAATTAATACAAATTTTGAATAAGTATCGTCGTCCATCTTGAGATAATTACATTAATAATCTCTCAATTCTGGTTCTAATCTCAGTTGTTCCAATAAGTTAATACAATGTGAAAATGTTTGCCGTTTTAAAAGCTTTCCTTTCGACCACACGAGACGACGATTTTTCATTTTCTTTTTTGATTTTTCTTTGAGCACATATGCGCACGCCACTGCCATATATAACCAATAAATCCTCTTTTATAAACATTTTAATGCCGAGGTTACACGGCGCGTAGTTCGCAAAGTCGCGAACCAGGCGAGCGCGGCTCAACGCATTCACATTGATAATAATTGATTGTTTCTCAGCTTTCTCGTTAATGTTTAAACGACAATGAAAATATTTTTATAAAGTGATTTAAAACATCTTGATGTGAAGTTTTAATTAATGAGATAAAGAATCAATATTTTTAAAAATGTGCAATAATCTAAATATTTTTATTTAGATTATTGCGGTTTTTTTTGTGCAAATGTGGCAACTATTTTGGAACAGAGGGACTAATCAATCTGCAAGAGTTGTGCTGCAGTATACCCTTGTTTGATACCCTGTTTTGATTTGTTTTCATCAAGAAATTTTAATTGATTATGTACGTTAGCATAATGCCGCTTAATATTTCAAGTTAATAGATTTCCTTTTAAATTCTTTTCACCCTCTAAACAAGGGGAAGTATTTGTTTCATTGTCATAGTTAATATTTTTGGTTAAATTAAATTGTTTGTGTCGGCCCGTATTGTATGAAGTTGGTTAATGATTTTATATAAATAAAACGACGTCGGGTACGTGGTCCGGAAAATGACGCAATATTTCATTCATTGCATAAACAAGTTGGTTGGGCTTCGAGCTGGTTTGTATAATATTAAATTATAAGTATCGTATTTCGTTAAACATTTTTATCACAATGAAAGACATTATTGATTGCATAATACGAAATACTTCTAATTAAAGAACGAGATTTCAGTAGACATTTTATTATGAACTCAAAAATGATTTCTTTCATTTTGGTACACACGTGTTCAAGAATTAAGATACTTATAATTTTATTATACAAACCAGCTCTAAGTCCAACTTGTTTATGCAATAAATTACAGCAAATGTAAACATTCACGAATGGAATTTTTTTAAACAGTTGATTTTGCATTCGTTCGCGAACGAATAAAATTTTTGTTAAAATTTAATTCTTGAAAGAACGAATCATTTTGTAATTATAAAATTCGTTCACAAACGATAAAATAAGAATAGAATCGAATTTTTTTCATTCACGAGTGATAATTTCCTTATACTGATCAATTCCCTTGACTCGTGCATTTTTACCGACTCTTGAAGGAACCTGCGATCTACAAACCGCAAGCCATAGCGAACCGTTTATGCTACACTGAGCGGTGCTCGTGATTCGTCGAGCCGGATTCCGAAAACCATGCGCCGTGTAAAAATGTTACAGGTTATAACGTCGAAATTCACAATCCATTGTTTGTTTGATGGTCACTGTTTAAAACCAAGCTTCTCCGTTGTTTGGTTGTCACTGGTTTTCCCTTTCTTTCTTTTTAACGTAAAGTCATACCTGCGCGGTTAAGCGCTCTCTCGATAGTGCCGTTGATAGAACAAAATGGCTGGTTTTGGTACTAGAAGTTGAATGTTCGAGATATGTTAGAAAATTGATTTTGGATATTAATTCGCTTTAGCGGAATAAATCTCGCATACAACAGAATGATCGCTTGATTAGTTATATGCGATCAATCGTCAAATTAGACGGATTACGTTCTGGTTCTAACCATTTAGGTAATATTATTTCCTTAGCCGTCACCTTGAGGGAATTGTATTGTAAAAGACCTTTCAGTTTATAGAAAGGTCTTTTTTTTTGTTTTGGGTTTTGTTGTTCGTTGTCGTTTATTCTTGTTCCTGTCTCTCTGATCGTGGGTTCATTTACAAGGTCCTTCCCCTTTGGGTCCGTACCTACATCTGTACATGTACCGGGTCGAACAAAACAACAGATATCGAAGGGTGAAGCGAAAACCCCTAAGCAAGGCTTTAAATAAAACAGCCGTGGGTCTTCGAATGGTGGGATGTTTGTCTAAATTTGTATGTATTCTGTGTCATTTTATTTATGTATATATATATTTATTCAATGTGTTTACAATTTATTCATGCATGTTAATTTTAAGAGCAACACGAGATCTCGAGTAGTGGAATTGTCTTAGGGTAGTTTTAAGCCAACTGTGATACAAATCACCATTCACCGTTTTTTTTATTAAACATTAAAATTTCTGATCTGCACAATAGACAATAGTTACAATTAAAATAAAGCCCAGCCCTACTTAGAAAGTTTACATTTCACTACGTGTGTTTTATTTATTTATTATTTATTTATTTGTATGATTTTAATATTGCTTTCCAGTTCGTCATTTGTAAGTATATATGTACGGTACGACCAAAATTGTGGAAGTTGCCCATATTTTAGTAGAAGATCTATTTCTTCGTTTGTCTGATAAGCTTTAGTAATAAGCATTGTTTTTAAACGAAGTGGCGCTTGTTTTTTTATTATTTTATATCTTGTATTACCCCGCCCCTCTCCGACTTATTGGGGGTTAGCCGGCAAAAACTAAAGCAGTGTTATTTGGATCAAGCTGATACTTCCAGCACAACTACATTTTGGTAGGTTAAGTATTTATTTATATAAAAATAGCCTTTGTGTTTCTGTAGGTTATAAGGTTATTACCTGCGCGATGATGCACGCACGTACGTACATGTATTAAGTCATGTACGTCCGTGCTTAAGACCCTTACGTAATCGCAAACCCGCGTAACAAAACGTTTCATGTATAGAGCGTGTAAATGATAGATAAGAAGTGTTTTACATATTACAAGTCCTGAATCAGAAGATAGCCGTAACGTTTTTCATTGGGGATATTCTCCAGATCTCCACCCTCGCTGTTCAAAACTAAATATAAAGAAACTTAAATAAAAGGTTGCGAATGAAAACAATATATCCTGAAAAAGATCAAAAAATAAATGCTACAGTGAAAAAGAACCTGAATTTATCACCAGCATCTACTGGCAAATCTAAATAAACTGAATCAGATTGAGATCAAATGATCGAAAAAACATCATATGAGACGTCAAGCTCGAATACTGAAGATTCCAGCCAAATTGCGGTTGTATGACAAAATAGCTCAAGCTTTTGGAGCATCTGATTTTACGCATCCTAAAGCAAAAAAACTTTGTTTTTGACACTGGAATTTTTAACATATCTAAATCCAAAATGTAGAAAACTTCTGGCAGAAGAAACAACAAAGGGGGGGTTTCAGTAACTATGGTTTGGCCTCATAAGTTGAGGAAAAAGATCTTAAAAGCAAATTTTAATATAAAGCGGTTTTTTACAGTGAACCGTTAACAAAATCTTTTTGCTTTTGAACAGTGACGTTGTACGTGTTAACAGTTGCTGCCATTCATAACTGGCTTAGGATAGCGCTGCTTAATAAGAGGATGAATAAAACGTTAGTAAGTTGGTGGTGTTTTTGTGCGTTTTCGAATTAGTACAACCTCAAAGTGTACTTGTCAAAATCAAGTGCAGTTTATAGTTAAGATTAAGTTTGGTGGGGAGGGGGTTGCGATCTCACCATACATACATGTATTTAAAAAATACATTTTTGTATTCCAACCGCTGATGTGACAATATTGCACCGTTTTGGTTTAAAAACATTAAGCGCAAAAAACAACATTAGGTAATGTTAAGTACTTAATGTATATTAATCAAAGTCAAAAATAATTGCATAATGATATTCACGAGCTGACTGAAAGTATATCTATCTCTTTCTTTCCAGGCGACTCTAATGGCGTAAGTGTTGAACCCATTTTTTAATATTTTCATAGTGTACGTAGCTCTATTATAAAATTTCCCTATGTATAAAAGTGTATGTGCCGCGATTCATGGAACACACGGTATAAATGGATGCAAATCAGCAAATACAGTACAGAGTCTTATAGTTTAACTTGTTTTGGTAATGAAACCAATATTCATATATCTTTTTATTAATGTAATTTGTTAATGTCATCAAAGAGGAAATTTCCATTTTTATTTTTGTATGTGAACAATTCTTGGACTGCTGCGATAACGGGACAAATCACAGCCACCTTAATAATAGCTTTAATTCAGAAAGTTAATCCATTATTACTTTTTATACTTAAAATCGTATTTTTTGCGTTATTCGCGTATTTTTGGGAAAAATATTGCTATTATTCAGTAAATATTTTAGTAAATTAAATGTTGTACAGAAAAAGTAGTTTTTATACACGCAAGCTTGTCATTAAGGTATTATACATCAAACATCATCAGAACTTTGTTGTGGATAATTTAGGGTTACGAACACTTGGAAGTCAACCTGTACCTTTACCAGTGCCGTTTTAAAGAAGGTTTAATATAGGAAAAACGCGAATTGTTGTGATGTGGAAAAACCACCATAATTATATTTAAATGGAGGCCCATCCAGTGTGACAAATTTAGATCTTGAAGCGTTGAAAGATTAAAAATGTTTACGTTACGTAAACTTAGGTTTACGTAACGGAAAATGTTTACTTACGAAGAACCATCACGAAGGCAATATTGATATTGATTGTTAAGAAATTCACGCGATTGCCCTGAGAGCTGGTTTGACAGATTGTAAGGCAATTAAGAATGATCCAGCAGCAACATCCACTAAATGTTGTACAACCACTTTATTCCACTAAATTAACCACATCGTTATTTCAAAATATAAGACCTCTGAAGTTCTGCGACCATTTGAATAGCCTACAAACTGAAATTCTAAATTCAGAACGTCTAAGATAAATATGAAAGGTTTGAAAAATGGCGTTCAACTCTTAGCACTACAAACGCTTTGAAAATATGAATATTCGAAACTTTTAAAGCATTCAAATTCTAAAACTTCCATATTCGTTTGAAGCTCATAGTCTCTGCAAGCTGGAAGACTCCAAATCTGGCACTTATACATAGCGATCTCGAAGACGATGTACTCTTGAAGCTATGAACCTCTCACAAACTAACGTTTTGAAACTTTTTCAGTTTTGTATATGTAACATATATCTCCATAGTGGATATTCTGCACACTCGAATTTCGACTTCCTAGATAGCAACGTCACGTGAAAAACTGGTCAGTGGTGACTGAGAAAAAATATAGTTGGGGAAATTAAATTTTAGTTAAACATTTAGTTAGCAAAACTAAAATTTTATTTGATTTAACTAAATATTTAGTTGAATTAAATAAATTTTATCTGGGCCGAGTAAACTTTTTCCAGTGTGAATGTAGTCGGTTGTATGACGTAAATATGACGTGGTAATGACCTCCTAATGTCTCAGACTAATAACGTCATATGCTACATGTTAATTTGACGTCTTTTTCGAGTTATATTTGGTACACCCCCTTCCCTCAGATTTTTAGAAATACATAGGAAGCTACTAGTACTTTTTAAGATTATAACTATATTGAAAAATATACAAAAATATAACAGATATTGAAAGGTTATACACTAAAAAAATTTTAATAATTACAAACAAGAATTTGCTTATTAAAATTAAAGATAACATACTTCACAGTCAAGTTTCATTGACCATTTCTCAGTTCTAATTAATGAATGGCATCTAAGTTACAATGTTGCCTTTGAAAACTTCAACGATAAATCAAATATATGTAATAGGCATCGCCACAAAACCTCTAAGCCAAACCAACGCATTTGCCAAATATTTCTGTAATAGGCCAATTTAAATTCCTACCAAAGTCTTTCACCACAAAAATGCTCAGTTCTTAAACTTTTAAATCAAAAATGGCGGAGGATACTAACTCCACATAAATGACAGAACAAAGACGGCTACTGACAATCAAGATGGACTGCGCGCACTCCTCCAGTAAGGGATGCCTACTCCAATTGGTTCAAAGTTTGTAAGTAGCGCCATCGTATTGCATATCATAAATTACTGTTGGAATTTACCAAATATTAAAAATGCACTAAAAATAATATTTGTATGAAAATAATACAGATAAATAATGTTTGTCTTCGCCTTAATAACACGCTTTAAACACAATGGGCCTTTGCAATAGGTTTACTGAAACATATACCATTATGGTGAATATAACACAAACTGAAAAAAATATATAAAATATCTTCGAAATAATGCTAATATTTCTACGATACTTAGTTTTTGACTATGTAAACCAGTAAAATAATAATCTACAAATAAATCCGTATAAGTAATTATATTACCTAAACAAGACGACAATTTGACGTAATATGTGTCACGTCAGTTTAATGTCATTTACTGGACGTCATTATGTCGTCGACTTTTGGTCCACTGACGTCTTATGATGAGTAATCACCACATGTTGACCTCATTACCTTTGCTACTTGGGTTACTAAAATCTTTGACAATTGATGAAGTATAAAATGTTAGAAATCTTAAAACAATAAAATCTTTAATAATAAGGCTTTAAAATTCTGGATTCAGAAAAGCTATTAAACTAAACTGTCATCATCAACTGAAATTGAAGTGCTTCGCACGTCAAAACATTGTCAATTTAGAATTCTAAAACACCATTGGAACTCTTGACAACTAATTTAAATCCCTGAACTTTAGAAAATATGAACTATAAATGTCTGAGATTCTGTAAAACTCCAAAACCTTGAATTTTGTGCATCCTAGACCACAATAATACGACTACACTATACTAGTTTAAGAATTTTAAGTTTCAAATTCTAAACTCTGAGCTTCAAGAAGTAGCCCATGAAACGTTGACACAATGATGTGTATCAAACAATAGAGATAAGGAATTTAATTGGCCATGTTGTTTGTTTTTATCACTCTGTTTATGTGCTAAATTTAAATATTTATGTTTGAATGACTATTATTACAACATGTGTAGAGTTTTTGCATTAAGTTTTACGACTTAATTATTTGATAAATGTTAATGAAAATTTGATTCCATGTCAGTTTATCGTGCGAAACTTCATTGTAGTCACTCAATTGCATATAGGGATTTTCGAAAAAGGCTGGAAGAAGTTATCGCCTAAACAAGAAGCATCAATTTCAATCTTTTGGAGGTACAGGAGGTGGAGGTTTTGGTATAGATGGTGGAAGGGTATGGACATTTTTTGGTATATTCACCACTTTGATCAGGTATCAAGTGGAAGATAAAGTATCGCTTGATGTTTCTAGAACTAAGTATACAGGTGTTGCTTATCCAGACTTTGCCATAGATGTCATTTGATGCTCTCAAGTCAAACTCGAATTGACTCAATTGGAAAAATTACTAGATCAAGAAAACGAAGATGTTCTTCAGCCTTTTGTGGATTATTTTGAAGTCACATGCTTGTACGATCGAATCGACGAGAGGACAAAGTATCCAATTACTCCATTAGAAATGTGAAACCAACACGACCTATCAAAGGATTGTCAAAGACAAACACTTATATCGAAGAATATCAAAGAAATGTTTCATCAGTCATTGAATGTTATCAGGTGTCAGAAAGCTTGAATGAATTGTTGACAGTTATACAGCGTAACCAATTGCCTGGTTATTTTCGTGGTTTTCTATTCGTATTTAGCGCTTGCTGTATTGCCCAAAAAGACTAGTTTTTGGTATAGTTATTTTGTATTTTACGATTACTCGTGAATCATGCTCCGAATTTATATAAATCTAGCCAAAACGCCTAGACGACGAACTGACGAATGATTAAATTTCGCACTACCAATTGTCATACACGATAGAATAAAACTGGCAAAAGATAAACGCGATGTGGTGACTCAGAACATTATTTGTAAACCGCTCATGGAACATTAGTGTTCCGCGGAACAGCAATTAAGAACCACTAGTAAAAATTTTCAGAATTTTTCAATAATCAATTTCAAGTTGCACACTTTTGATTTTGACACTTTCATTTGATCAAACTGTGTAAGTTTTGAATAATTTTTAATCTAATAGAACAATCAAATTTTATTTTTAAAATAATAACCTCTTTTATTAATGTTTTCACAAATATTTTGTATTATTTTTTAAGGTAACCTCGAGAAATCCCACACAAATTTTTATTTATACTGTCGATTTGCAAATACTGTTAGTGTTACCAATTCTGCTAATCAATAATCCCAACGGAACTACATTATTTATTGCTATTCACACAGGCGACTGACCAACCAACCAATCGTGTTAGTATTTTTTAAATGTTTTTTTAATCTTAGATAAAATGCAGTCGAATAAATCTTTCAATAACAATAAATTACAACAAATGTGAAATTAATTATTGTTGATATATATTTTTATCTGAAATGATTTTTTTTCTTTTTCTCTTATATATGCACACGAATTCAAATTCATAAAACCTATTAGTAACCCACTTTCACTTTGTTATTAATTATATGCATGTATATGAATGTGTGCCTACCTAAAAATGTGAACTTTAGTTCTTTTAATAATAGTAACAGATTCGAGATATTTGGTTTGAGTGCCTGTGTTGTGTCACACCTTCCAGTTAAAATTAAGATTGGGTTTTAGACATTCACTAAATTCATTCAAGCAATGTGCAAAAATGCATTAATGCGAGGTAAAATGCAAAGAAGGACGTTCTTTATCTTTCTGGTTAAAAAGTGGAATTAAGTAATAACAGAACGCAGTAGCAGAGATTAAAGAGTTATCGTTATCATACTGTGTAATTAGGGACTATTTAATTAAAAGTGGATTTTGGAAATTAAAATTCCATTTTTAGAATATTATAAAACGCTTCTAGATACCTATAAACAGCATGTGGGACGATGCAAATAGTTTTGACATTTTAATTTAAACATGCGTTTTCCATTAGGTCTGTGTTTATTTTGCTTTATATCATAAGAGCAGTAATGAGTAAGCAGTGCTCTTATCCGTATTTTAAGAATATGTAAAAAGATGCACATAGTATGCATTATGGAATTTAGTTGTAACAGCAGAGGATTTGGTTAGAAAGTAGAGTCGGCAATATTGAGAATTAGGTGAAATGAGAAATGACTGCAGCATTGACGCTCGTTAAGGGTCTACATTGCGTAGGAATTTATGATCGTTAAGATGCTTTTCGCGCTATATATACTCTTCCCATTCAGTTATTTCTTAAAAAATTCTCACACCCGACTTGAACAAAACTAAAGAAGACAGACCATTCTGTCCCCCCGAGCTTTTTCAGATTTGAGGAAAAATGTATTTTTCATGGGAAAAAAAACTCGATTTATTAAAAAAATCCTAAGCTAAGCGTAATTCTGAAAAAAAAAGACAAAAACACCAGAGTAGACGTCAATAAAGTTAGCACCCCCACTTTTTTTTTTCAAAAATTTTAGTATCATAATTTTGGACTAATTATGGACTAATTTTGGACCAATTCAAAAAATTTTGGACCAACCCCTATTCATCAGAAATGAAGATTTTAGAGTGGGGGTGCTGACTTGAGCTCAAGCTAGCACCCCCACCATATAAATATAAATGATAAATCAATTTAAACTAGGCTATAATTTTGGACTAATTAAAGACTATTCATTAGCATATAATACATTTTCGAAATCAACCCCACAGTAATAATAACACAAAATTAAAAATGATAAATTTCAGGAAAACACCATATCATAATTTTGGACTAATTAAAGACTATTCATTGTCGCATAACCCATTTTTGAAATCATCCCATAAAATTGGTAAATCGCCCCTTGCGAGTAAAACCAAGAAATCAAATGAAACAAATCGTGCTGATAAAACCTATAACTTCGGGTTGATTAAGGACTACTGATTGATAGATAACTCATTTTTGAAATCAACCCCTAAATTGATAAAATCCCCTTTCCCATAAATAACGTCGCGATTTAAAGATAATTAAATAAACCCTACCATAGTTTTGGTCTAATTATGGATTAATCTTGGACCAATGCAAAAAATTCTAGTCCAACCCCTATTCATCAGATATGGAGATTTTAGAGCGACAGTGCTGACTTGAGCTCAAGCTAGTACCACCACCATATAAATATAAATGATAAATCTAGATTTAGATTAGCCTATAATCTTGGACTAATTAAAGACTATTCAATAGCGTATAATACATTTTCGAAATTAGCCCCTAAATAGAAAACTACCCCACATGAATAATACCACAAAATTAAGAAAAGATAAAATTGAAGGAAAAATACATATCATAATTTTGGACTGTTCATTGATGTATAACCCATTTTTGGAAACATTCCCTAAATAGGTAAATCGTCCATTGTGAGTAAAACCATGAAATCAAATGAAACAAACCGTGCCATCAAAGGTGATAACAAGCAGGAAAAAAAACCGTGCCACCATAATTTTGGACAAATTCAAAAAATTTTGGTCTCCAACCCCTATTCATCTGGTTCTAGGTTCTGGTGGATAGGGGTTGGTCCAGAATTTTTTGAATTAGTCCGAAATTAGTCCATAATTAGTCCAAAATTATGGCAGGGTTTTTTATCATCGTTAAATCGCGACATTATTCATGGGAAGAGGGATTTTATCAATTTATGAGTTGATTTCAAAAATGAGTTATCTGTCAATCAGTAGTCCTTAATAAACCCGAAGTTATAGGTTTTATCAGCAAGGTTTGTTATGTGATTTCATGGTTTTATTCACAAAGGACGATTTACTAATTTAGGGGATGATTCCAAAAACGGGTTATGCGTCAATGAATAGTCCTTAATTAGTCTAAAATTATGATATGGTGTTTTCCCTGAATTTCATCATTTTTAATTTTGTAGTATTATTCATGTGGGGCAGTTTTATATTTAGGGTTGATTTCGAAAATGTACTACATACTAATGAATAGTCTTTAATTAGTCCAAAATAATAGCCTGGTTTAAACCGATTTGTAATTTATATTTATATGGCGGAGGTTCTAGCTTGAGCTTCAGCACCCCCACTCTAAAATCTTATTTCTGATGAATAGGGGTTAACCAAAATTTTTTTGAATTGGTCAAAAATTAGTACATAATTGGTTCAAAATTATGGCAGGGTTTTTGAAATTTTAACATCTTTAAATAGCGACATTATATATGGAAAAGGGGATTTTATCAATTTAGGGGTTGATTTAAAAAATGAGTATCTGTCAATCAGTAGTCCTTAATCAACCTGAGGTTATAGGTTTTATCAGCACGGTTTGTTAAGTGATTTCATGGTTTTATTCACAAGGGACGATTTACCAATCGTCATTATGCGATAATGAATAGTCCTTAATTAGTCCAAAATTATGATATGGTGTTTTCCCGAATTTCATCGTTTTTAATTTTGTGGTATTATTCATGTGGGGTAATGTTCTATTTAGGGGTTGATTTCGAAAATGCATTATATGTTAATGAATAGTCTTTAATTAGTCCAAAATTATAGCCTAGTTTAAATTAATTTATCATTTATATTTATATGGTGGGGGTGCTAGCTTGAGCTCAAGTCAGCACCTCCACTCTAAAATCTTCATTTCTGATGAATAGGGGTTAGTCCAAAATCTTTTGAATTGGTCCAAAATCTTTTGAATTGGTCCAAAATTAGTCCAAAACTATGGCACTAAAATTTTTGAAATTTGACAAAGTGGGGGTGCTAACTTTATTGACGTCCAGAGTAGTTTATTAAACGTACTTCATTTTGCCTTTTTGTTTTATTTTTATAGATGAATTAATAAGATCAGGAGACGAATAATAATTGGAAAATTAATTTTCTGTCGATTTTTAGTTATATTGGCGTCAAAATCGGGCATTTGCAGAGTTCACTCGATTTGCTAAAACCAAAGTTGGTTTCGAACAGTAATACCAGAAACAAGCCGCGAGAATACAGCGTCCCTTTTCCACTCATTTTCCCTCTTTGTCACACAATTCCAACACCGCAATGATTGAGATTTTAGATTTCAGAGGATATTTTACAGGCGTAAGTAAATGAATATTCATTGTTGATTAATATTAATCGATTAATAAGTTAATGTACTGTAACTAGTAATTCTAAAAAATTAATAATAAAAAAGAAACAACCAAGAAAACATGATAAATGACATTCATTAAAGAAGCAAAACAGGTCATCAGCCATCATAGTTTCCACATTTACAATTACAAAATACGGCGCCGGTTCTAATCTCGGTTGGGTTAACTTTCTTTTTAATAAAATATTTAATAGGTATACTTTATAAATATATTTATAAAAAGAAATTGTTACATACAATTATTGCTTAATTGTATAATCATTGTTTATGTTAATTTATTGTTAGTCATTGATGTTAATTAAAAATAAAACTAAATGATTAGACATACCGTATTAGCATTCAATGGTAAATCATACCATTTAATAAATATATTGTTAGAATTTTTTTTTATAAAATATAATCAATAATTTTTTTATAAAAAGACACCACATCCGGGAACAGAACCCGCGTTATGTAAAGATAAATCTATAGTTCAACCAAAGTTACAAGAAATGTGTCATTTTCGTAATCACACTGGAATAAACAAATACGACCCGAGGTGAGATAAGATAAGAGTGCAAATTTTACGTTGCTAAGAATTCAGTGATGTACGCTAGAACCAACAGATTTTCTTTGCTTCATTCACATTTATTTTTAATTAAAAAGGGGTTTGTTCCACTACTTAATCTTTCTAACTAGCTCATTTATTGTTTATTTCAGCATTTAGATTACAGCGCACTGTGGGACCAAATACCCCAAAAGCTGGTCAAAATTATTTTTCTAATATATATCTCAAAATAAGGTTGATTTTAAAATAAAAACACAAAAAGGTACATTGTTAAGTACTAATATGCATTTATTTAATTTACAAATTATTGATCACTTTGATAGTACATATTTACTCGATCGATATTCACATAAACCATATTTTTGTATTTTCATTAAGAATATAGATATTAATATGTTAAATCATCGAAAAACAAGAAATAAATTCAAAGTTGGCACTTACTACCCCAAATATTATATTCAAAAAGTGTGGCACTAGTGTTGGGTTCGCGATACCACCCGCGTATCACGACACTTGCGAATCGAAACCATTAGCCGTGTGAAGTGTCGACTCCTTCACGACTCTTTAACGATACTTCGCATTTACACATCATGCATGCGCTAGTTCATATAATATAATTGAAACGAGCAGTCAAGATTCATAGCTAATACGTAAATCATAAACTAGGGATTAAAAAACAATTAGGTTTATCAGTAAATTCTGTTATGGTTATATATTTATGCATTAAGTACATTAAAAGACATTAAATTATTTATACACCGCATTCGTTCTAACATTTGCTATAGAAAATTAGTATGGGAAATCTGAAATATGCCAAATAGTTCGTTCTCGAATAAAAGTCGGTGAGATTAATAGTTGCAAAACAATTTAAATAATTTGTTATTATTCTTTTATTCGAAAAACGTACAAGAAATAATACATTACAAATAAAAAATAAAGATACCCAATTAATAAGACAATGTCTTATTAATTGGGTATCTTTATTTTTTATTTGTAATGTATTATTTCTTGTACGTTTTTCGAATAAAAGAATAATAACAAATAAAATTTAAAAAAAAGTTATGCTTGTAACGGGGTTCGATCGTCCATTCCACCAGCCCGTGCAGTTTAGCAAGCCACGGTTTGCCATCGAACCACGGAGGCGTTGCGTCAACTTTTCAGGTTTCGGCTTTTAAATTAATGTTTTGCAAATAATTCATGAATTTATAATTTTAACTAAAAAATCTACAACAAAATAGTTTATGTACGTCTTATTCAATGATTGTTGGCCAGTTCAACAAATCTGCCTTTAATTTCTTTGTAAGAATGATCAAGCAACTTCGAATTACACTCTAATAAGAGCGATACTGTTCGACACGAAGTGTCGCGACACTTCAAGTGTCACGACCACGAACAGTATCACGACACTCGACACCCAAGTTCCCATCACTATGTGGCACGCAAGATTCGGCAGTTATTAGGTATTGAGAATTCATATACGTAAAATTAAGTAAATAACTAATGGTACGGCAAAGTACGGCAGCTAAATTTTATATATGCTATAATTTAGAGTTTTAACTAAAAAATATCGTAAAAATAGGATCTAGAGCTTGTCCAACTAATTTTGTATCTCAAGTTAAATATAAGCTTCGTCAAAGGTTTACAAAAATTAGTAGCGTTGTTTATAGTTTATAGATTTTAAAAACGAATATACGTATTACATAAAAAAATAATGTTTATAATATCAAGTACTTACTTATATTTAATGATCCATCGCTAATTTGACCAAAAAATATATAGAAAAGTTTACACAATCGATTTATAGTCACTAACTCAATCAGTAGCATTCAACACTACGACGAAAATGTGCAACCTCATACAATGTGCAGAAATTTATCCTTCTTCCTAATAACGTACCCCGTTATAAAGCCCAAACATTCTTCTTTCAATGTGTAATGGTCTTAGGTTAATTCTGAGAAGACGAATTTTTTCAATTTTGACCAGCATTACAGGTAGTTTGTCCCTCTGTGCAGCGTGGCCTTCGCGTAATTATAAGCATTTTACATTTTCGCCCACGCGTTTGTGATGACTCATTTCTTGTAACTTTGGTTGAACTACAGCACGCCTTCCATTCGGTCATCCTGGCTGTTCGTGTCTTGGTTTTTTAGTAAATGTCATGTCAAATAATGTTTTTTATTATCAATTACTTTTAATGTTTTTTTAAATAATATTACTAACTACAGTACATTAACAAAACAAAAGTACATTCAAAAGCAACACGTTACTCTGCTTGCATAACCTCAACTTTCAAAATAATAATTTTGAGTAATTTTTCTTTAATGAAGTAAAATATGGTTATTTATGTTTAACATGCACCCTTGTACACCATAGTCATATAAAGGATATCTGGAAAACTGATTTTTCCATAGAATTTAGTTAATGGTGATGTAGGAAAAATTTTTAATGAGTCGTTTTTATTGTTAAAATAAAATTAATTTTTATCAATTGACAGAATTAAAGAAAAAGTGATTTTTCTAATAAGAATCATATATTAGAGAAATCATATCCATCAAACAATTATACAAAATGAAATAACAAAAATCAAGTGGTGTGCTTAATTCCACCACAAACTTGGGAATAAACAATTTTTAAACATATCACAATCCTATAAAAATTTCTAATTATATTATCAACTGAAGAAGGATTTAAGGAGGATACAGCGAAATGTAAAAATGTAGAGAATGACGTGAAATTTAAACCTCGAGTTCTTTGACACTTATTCTATTCGATAGCTTTTTTTTATAATTTTCTTGTGTACCATTACCGAGAAAAATGGAAAATAAAATCCAGAATTTAACATGGGCTCTTATGGAGACCGTCTAACCTTTAGCAGTTTTTACTAAAAATTCTGATGAAGAAATGTAGAGAATCTGATAAAAAACTAAAATGACATACTTTGATATTCGAAGAACAATGCTGCACAATATTTTTGAAATCTTGTGTCTAGTTAATACACAATAATAATTTAAAGTAAACAAAACAAGAATTTTTCACTACATATGTGGAAAGACAGTAGAGATGTGACAACACCTCATAGCGCGCGAATTCAAATAACAGAACAGAATGATGACATATAATGACTGTTATAATAATCTATATTTTATTGTATTAACTAATAATCATATATTTTATTAATCAGATTATGTTGAACAATTCAGTCTTCTGCGTTAATAATCAGAATACAAATGTTAATTCGACGGAAATATTGCAAAATGTAAAATTATATTTTGCAAGGTGATGAATACAATTTATCATCACAATCAGAATCTTCACGAAATCAGTAATACAAACATACTAATTTTAAAAATATATGTATTAAACTTTAACAACTTTTTATATATTTCTTGTATCTGCTTAGCAGATTGTACTCTTTAGACTATACAAAAGTTAAAAAATAGAATATTTCCATCTGGAATTGCATACAAAATTACAAAACATTCAAAATGTTTCCACTAATATTTTGGGATTGACTTTTGGAGGTTAGGATGTCAACTCAATCGAAAGCTGAAACCTAACATTGCTACCAACAAAATCGATTGATTTCTTTGAGGTGTTGCCACGATTCTTAACCTATTTACATTTATTTTTACACTTTCAACAGTTAAACAAATGCACTCCAATCGACTTAAATTATTTTAATATATACAAATAATTAATAAATGCATTATAGGCATTCATAATAAAATGATTTTGTTCAGTTTTAAGAATGTTAATTTATTTTTTCATCGATTGGTATTTCTTGCTAGAGCCTATGTAAAAGCATAGGAGATATCCCCTTGCCCTTCACCCCGCAAAGATCCGCTGTAACCTCCTTAATAAATCCGAAATGATCATATTAAAAAACTGATTTGAAACGTTTTAATTTTATTTTAACAATAAAAACGACTCATTAAAAAAATTTCCTACATCACCATTAACAAAAAACAACGTCGTTATTAAAATTTAAAAAAAAATTTAAACAATTTAGTTAATTTTCCTTGTCCATGAACGATATGGGAGTCGATTATCTAATTTTTAATTTAATGAAGTTTACGTCAATTTAAATGTAAGATTTCACCTGAAACAGACATGGTGTACTGTAATAGGGAGGTATACAAGTATCTACTATCTTTATCAATTAATAGTTAAAAAGGTGTTTTCATGAACGAGATTTTTCAGTTGTGTAAGTTCCTTGTATTTCAAAATTTTAGAGTTGTTGGTTAAATTATTTTGTTGGGAGGTTTGTAAAGGTGTTTCATTACCACATAATTGTCACTACCTTAAATGTAGAGGTTGCTTTTTATTAATGATATTAGTTAAACAACATAGAATTTTGTTGCTATTTTAAAACGTTCAATAAATATTGTTAATCGGCTTGAATTTTCATGTTTTTGATGCCTGAATTTATTCAAATAATGTTTAAATCTGTGAAGATAAGATGTAAAAAGGTATATATTTAATTAATAACAACATTATTTAGTTTTTAAGGAGATTTCTCAAAGATATTTATTTAGAAAGTTATGTTGTTTGTTGATAAGAGTGTTATATACCATTAGATTGGAAATTTCTTTATCTATTAGATTATCCAATTACTATTAAGATTAATTGAAAGTTATAAACAATAATCTGGTTATGTTAAAATGATTTGTCAAAGTTTCAGTTGTTTCAAATTGCATTTCATTAAATTGTTTCAACCAAATCATATAAAAAAGGACGTTTTTCCATAATTCTCTTCCAATTTCAACTTTCAAGAAGTGCGCAACCTTTTGGAGAACATAAAATAATTAAAGGTTATATTATGAGTTAAAATGTAAACAAATCAATGTCAAGATTTTGAAATAAATGATATTTTTGTGAAACGTCAAAGTGTTTGAAATTTAAGAATAGAAGAATATAAATCAAATTTTACTTAACAATGGTTTTAAAAAAATTAAATGAATTTGGAATTTCAATTGGTAAAACACCTTTTAATTAGAAATATTTAAAAGAGGTAGTTGACATCTATTTTTTAAATTTTTTATGAAGACTAATAAAAGCAGGCACACACGGGAGTTAATTATAAAAATAAACTAGGTATCCTTGTGGCGCCAATTTTTTAAAAAGAAAAGGATTGTAATCTTAATAAATAAAAACGTGAGTTTCTCATAGTAAGTTAGTTTTGTTTTTAGTAATTAAGAAATATCATGATACGAAAAGTCAATAAAAAAATATAAACAATTTATAATCCTTAAATATAATTTTTTTTATTATCAAACAAAATAAAATATGTGTTCAAAAGCAAATTATTAATCTTCAAATAAAGAAAACTGAACTATTTTGGGATTAATACAAAATTAATGATAATAATCTAAGGGCATTTTTTTAATCTAAATGTAAACCCTAACATAAAAAGTATTACATCAGATGTAAAATATAAAGTAGATAATTCTAGAATTTGTTTTACACAATTAAAAAATGAGATTATAGAGATACTATTGTAATACTTCTTAATAGTAATTGTAAAGTTAATTTTTTTTAAAGCAACGTTTTGTACTGGTACTGGTAAACAATAAATGTAAATAATCTTCTGTTTATTGTTGAGATTATCTTTATTTAATGTAATGTAGATCAGGAGCAGAAAGATGAAAAAATCACGTTTTGTATTTATTAATTACCAGCGGTGTAAATCTTAATTTAAATTGTAGAGTCTATATTTATCATTAAGCTGCTACCATAAGTAGTTTTCTAAAAACGTTGTGTTAAATTTTCCGAATTTTTCAATTAATTTAATTGAAAAATATTAAAGAGCCTAAGAGTTGACAACGCTTTGGTATCTCGGCAGGCGCATTACTTCTTGAGAAGACACTTTTAGGCTTGCGAAAAGAATTGAATTTCCGGTCGGGTCCTCTAGCTGCATTTTACCCTCAACGGCAAAGAAGGTACGTTCAATATTTTTCTAAAAATAAGGCCATCTTGTTTCCAATATTGTTAGAAAAATTAAAATAATGTAGTAATCCTATTTTTAATATTGCTACTGCATTGATCGAAATATACTTTACCATGATTTTGGAATAAAATGTAGTCAAGAAAGTCAACTTTGCCAGTAAAATCCATCCAAGATCTACTCCTTCAAAATTTGAGGCGTGAGAATTTTGGTCAGTAAAAATCGAGGGAGATCCACCTAGGAAATCACTGGTGCACTTTGACCAAGTGATATTCAATAATGCATTAAATATTTGGGCATTAGCTAGGAATATTCAGCAATACATAGCAATACTTGGTAATACCTAGTAATATGCGCTAATACTTTAGAAATAGCAAATAATATTTTAACGAAGAAGACTTCTAAGGCTGAAGCCAACATCCGATCATACTATTTGTGGTCTAAGTGCTCTTTGTGGACAAAACACAAGTAAGTACAGTAGAGCCATGAGCCAGTTTAGTTAGTCATCACTTTATTACATAGACTAATGGGTACTATGGACTGTGGACTATTTCGAATCTCGCGGTTAGGATAATCAAAATAAAAGATATTTTTAAACTGTTTTATTCTACTCGCCTTGTATCATGTCCTCAAATATTCCAATTCAATTCTTCAAGAACATGCCCGAATTATGAAAATATCAACATCCACGAATGCATATACGAATATGGATATGGATGATTTATAAGAGTATCCACAGATACGGATATTCATAACAAGCACGAAGACTGCGGATAGGGCTTGGGAAGATTTTTTACTCCTACATTGGAACGCGACCTGCAACCTGAAATTTACCCACTTCCAATTAAACTAAAAGACAGATATTTTTAGGGCATGCGTAAACCCTATAACAATGCACTTTTTTTTGTTTTTCTTATACAGGGTGTTCCAGACAAATATGCAATGCTTTAAGGGGGTGAAAGGTGACCATATAGAGACCCCAAAACTCATAAAATAAAAATAAAAAAGAAATTTCGGATTTTTCCGTATTTTTTACAAGTCACGAGTCGACTATGGATTGTTTGTAAGATGTTGACCCTGAATTACTGATAAAGCAAACAATAGTAACTGACCTCCGCTACGTACGTATCAATTTACAGAAACAACAGAATTTCAGCAGCGATTGCCTAGTGACTCACTACCTTGATGACTTGATCATTTATTAAGGTCGGTAAATAAAATGTAACATACGTTCGTTGACCTAATTGTGATGGAAACATTGCCTGTTTTTCATTTTACGAATGTCATTTTAACAAAATGAGTAAAAACTCCCGTACCTGTCGAAAGTCAAAGTGTAGTGGTGCTCAATAGTGGGAGTCCGTCAAACACTTCATTGACCAGAAAATGTAGGCGTGTAAACACCCGCCCGAGTAAAACATTTGTGCAAACTAGGGATTTTCCTGTTTGCGTTCCAATAGCCATTGACAAAATTGCACTCGCGGTATATGGAGTGTACTTTTTGAAAATGGTTGATTTGAAAAGTTCCGTACATTCAGCAGGCGTGTTTATTTCTGCCATAATCTAAACAGTAACTAACTACGATTAATTAAACACGTAACACCACCTCACTCAAGTTATTAATTCTAAAGTGGGTATTCCACACGATGTTTTGCCACGTGGGAAGAGGTTCAGTTTCCCCAGCAGGGAAGCAGCCGGGGAAGATTTTTAATAAATTTGCTATTCCACATGTTGTTGTTTTGTTTGTTGTTTTGTTGTATTGTTTTAGCCGCATCTTCTCTCCCAGTTTTCCTACAGCTCTTATTATTATACTTATAATACATATTTTGTTTAGTAGGAGTAGCCGCCTTAGTGAGTAGTAACAACATAGACGATCATTTAATGTTTCTGTTTTTATAATCACTACTCTTGACTTTCCATAAGCACAGAAAGCCTTTATACATTTCAATAACTTCAGTTATAAAATGTTTAGAATAATAACGTGAATCAGATATCTTGATTATTATTAGTTTATTTATCAACTCGATTAAAAAGATCTGTAAATGAATTTTAAAACCAATAACCTCTTTCTAAACTAATATAAACTGTAATGTAACCAACAATTCGTTAGGTAGCTTTTCTTGAGTTTCCCCGCCGTTTTGTCCTAAATGGGGAAACTGCGCGGCAAAACATCGTGTGGAATACCCACTTAAAACGTGTATTAATACGTAATCGAAACTCAAGTTCAAGACCACCATAACACAAAGAAAGTTGACAACAAACTGCATACTGCAAATTACAAGCTTTAAAGATCTGAGTCATCAAGAGTTATTTACAGATGGTCAAAATGACTTGTTTATTATTTAGCTAAAACGTTTTAAAACCACGTCCTAATCCTTTGTTTTGCTTGCAATTTCGAAGAATGCATTTATCCGGCTTGGGTTTAATATGATTATTTTTTTGATGACTTTTAAAAGTATGTACTATTTAATAGGCATAATTTTCATACAAAATTTTATCTACTATGTTGCAATGGCGTGCCTATTATTTTTATAAGGGGGGTTGTCATTTCAAAGGGGCATTTCAGGAAATTGTTAGTAAGATGTTACTCTACACATGTTTCTCTATTGCCCTTTAACGGGAAAGGCATCTTTTCCAAAACACCCTGTATAGTATTTTTATTGTAATAAAATTTGAAATACGATTTTCTCGAAAACTAGCAGGTAGCAACAAAGTTGATAAGGAAAATATGTTCTAAATCATTACAGCTACCCTCCTCCACCATTACGAGGTTTGTACTCATAATATAGTTACACTATGTACAGTTGCGACCGAAAAATTTTCAACAGTCTATTGCGACTGTGTAATTTCGACTTTTCTCATAAGAGACGCCACTTTTAATCAGTCATGTGAATATCAGAAAAATGTGCTAACTTGATAAATTACCGTTGAAAATTTTTCGGCTGCAACTGTACATACAGGGTGTATTTAGTATAACTGCCATTATTAAAACAGGTGATAGAGGACATCAAAACAAACAAAAAAGTCTTATAAAGTAGTGGTCTACCTCTGCAGGTTTATGCAAAAAAAATTAGTAAAGTTGCAAACTTCGATGCCACATTATCACGTTATTAAGTATACTGTGATTGTCAGATTTTGAGAGAAGGTATATCTCATCAATCACAATAAAAAATCTAAATACAATTTTTTTGTAAACATGATAGTTTAAGCAAAATTACAAATTTTATAAATCACATTCTGTTACACAATCGATTTGACAACCCTGCAATTGGGTGCAACTTTTAACCCACTTAGAAAGTTCATTCAAGTTCAAATTTACACATTTATTGTCATAATTACAGTATTTATTATATTTAGGGTATCGACCTTTTCCAGTGGTATTATTTGGACAAAAGACAGATGGTTGTCTGCAATTTACCTAATTTTTAAAGGGTAATAAAGAATAAACAAGAATGTGTGCGTATTATTTTATGGGCTTATTTATTATTTAAGAATTACTATTAATTATGGTTACAACGAGTACATGATTACAATAATATGCAAATGCATTCAATTATTAGCTGTTAACACCATAAATCAGTAGCATATCATGCATTTCCCGAATACTAAACCGGTCCATGGTTAGCAGTAGATCGCACCTTTACCGAAATAAATAACACAAGAACAACACAAAGAATAAGGACAAAGAACAACACAAATTAATAAAACCAACAGTAGATAACAGGAGCAAATAGTAAATAATAACAATAACAACACAAACACAACAAGATAGTAACAAATCGACAAACTGAACAAGGGAACACTATGTACGAATGACGCAGAAAATGTCTGGTGGTGCACACAAAGTTCAATTTTAAAATTTCGTTAGAAATAATCATAGAACATCATAAATCCAGGTACAACCCCTTTGTGTACACTGAATGGAATATCTAGGTATGTATTGTAAGTTTGCAATTTAATCCTTTGTTCAGGTAAACAAACAGATTATAAAAGAAATAAGACATAACGGTACTAAATCTTCATTATCTTCAATTCAGGTAATGCAATCATATGCATTTAATGCAAACAAATACAAAAATTATAGAATTATCAATTTCTGGCCGGTTTCCACTTATTTGAAACCTGTGATAACTTTTCTGATTAATATTAGTTTACAGACTAGTTTTATCAGTATTGTAATTTCTACTTCAACTATTTACCAACATGCAATTTCATGCTGAAAAAATGGATACAACACCCTACCTAATCAAATAATACAAACTTTCTTGCTTCTTCTTTTTTCATTCATTATTTAGTACAAGTACATTACCCTTCAAGAATTAGGTGAACTACAGACAACCATCTGTGTTTTTGTTCAAACAATAATATCACTGGAAAAGGTCGATACCCTAGAGATAATAAATTCTCATAATATTTGAAACTTGCATTTTAAGCTAGGGAAACCCAACAAGTTTAAAGTTTTTGATGCTTTTATTTCCAATGTATTACCAATTCTTTTATAAGAAACTCAAAACTGTTTTAGACGTTCTGGAATCTGTCACCTTTTTTGCTGTTTTATTGTTTAGCAGTAGTAAAATTGTCTGAGAAACCAACTGTTAAATAGTCATATTGTAAGGCTCCCAAAACAATACAATACCCACCACCACCACAATGTGTATGTAAACAAACTTCTTCATTTGTCAATGAAAAACACAGTAAATACCTTGTTTATTTTTTTTTATGGTCAATCCAATGATTTTCAGTGAGTGCACTGTTGCCATTTCATTCGCCAGTTTTATTCAAATAACGCGAAAAGTAATGTTGTTAGGAAAAAATTTGTTTGGAGTTTTTTGTTGGCATTAATGTCACCTATCACCTGTTTTAATAATGGCAGTTATACTAAATACACCCTGTATAGTAGACAGTTGCTAACAGTTCGGTATACAAAAAAATGTTATTAAAATTTTCAGGCTTGACGTACAATTGTTCGATGAACTTGAAAATTTTTACCTTTGCTTCTATTTAAAAACACATACTCAACACATTCCTTAAACACATATACATACAATTCCTAACTGCATTTAATTTCAATCCATCATTATTTAATATATTGACACGTAGAAACCGATGCAATACAAGTAAAGAGCCGTTGCAGCAGACGTATTATTAATCGTTTTACTGTTAGGGAGAGGAGACCAAAACAGAACTATTCAAATTAATAATAGCAATGCAAATTCATTACGTAATATTCCTTTTTACACCTGATCAGATGACGGAAATAATTAGAGAAACTTTCGTTAACCGTAAACATTTCATTTCGTTTTTTTTCTCTCCTACGCTTTTCAACTGTTTTTCTTTGATTATAATCAACGAAAGTTAATATTTCTGGGTGAAAAGCTAAAAAATGCGTTTTTATGTAATTTTTTTTTAAATAGGGCCTTGTTAAATTGTTTACTGGTTAAACATCCTTGAAATGAAGTGGAAAATAAACTCGGATGGACTTTTTCGAAATTCTTTGTAGGTATTTGTTCGTAAAATATTTAGTTTTTTTAAATAAACTGAACACCAAGAAATTTGTACTTTCGTAATTACCTCTTTTTACTTTTTTGTTTTTTTTGGACTTTTTATCATTGGCACTATTCATTTTATATTTAGAACGCTTACCGACTCGGGACAATCCACTTATGACTGATACTACAAGTGGAGCAATTTGAGACCTTTGATCAGGAAGTCTATGCTTTATTTATTAGTTAAGACTCAAAATATATTAATTAAGTTACAGCTTTACAACTGAAGTATTATGAAAAAGAATAGTGTGCTTGCAAATTAATCGAGTGGACAATTCTCACCTTGTGCCACAACAAGGACCTACAACAAAGAAAGGAATTCGTGAAGGTAGAATTAAAGCAGAACGATATTCCTATTAAACATATCATTGGCAATGTACATATGAAATATTATAAATAAGTAGAACTGATTGCAAGTGTTTAGCAACCAAAGTAACAACATGAAAATATACAGATTGCCTAAAACTTCGTGGAACAGGGTATATTTCGTGAGAGTAAACAATGTGTGCATCAATATATTCAAGATAATCGATCGTACGATGGACAATCCTTACTATTTTGTAAGCAATTGACGATAATTCCATGTTAATAATGGTATGCACCTAATATATCTCCTTCCGAAGATTTTTTGGCGACCCGTATTATTTTTTAGGGTGAAGTTCCAGGCAGTCGGGCATGGATTCACTAGTATCCGAGACTAGCCCAGTATGACAGAGGACTGGGCAGTCGTTTGAGGTGTCGGACAAGACTATAGTTCAACCAAAAATACAAGAAATGGGTCATCACATATTACGTGGTCGAGAATGTAAGATGCATATAGAATTACGTGAAGGCCACTCTGTAATCTAAAGGATAAAATAAACAATAAATGAGCTAGAAAGATTCAGTAGCGGAACAAACTGATTTTAATCAAAAATAAATGTAAAATCAGCAATGAAAATCTGTTGGTTCTAGCATACGTCACGTGAAACTTGCACTATTCTCTCGCCCCGGGGCGTATTCGTTTATTCGTGTGTGATTACGAAAATGACTCATTCCTTGTTTTTACGGTTGAATTATAGTAGCCTGAGTGCACACCACACGGCGTTCTCCCTGAACTGGCTGCTGTCTACCCCATCCCAGATTTGTCTGGGCAACGGATGACGTATTCAGAAAGTAATGTTACGTAGAGTTACAAGCTAGTGTTTCTCGACGAAGACTCATAAACGTTGCAGAGGAAGCTCTGCTAACATGAGGTACCGGTTTGGGTGGATTTGATTCTTACCTGACGTCGGGGTCTGATATGGTGCTAGTTAGCAGCTGCCTAACCTAGACGAATGGAGAAGATTCAAACCGAGGTTTATCCCGGCCAGGGGGTCGCCTGCCGACCTTTGGAAAACTGCATGCCACCGGGTAGTGTGTCAGAGATGAAAGTATGGGGATCAGACTTCGGCTGTGCAGTACCAGTCGTCTGATCCTCAGAAATCGTCTTAGAACACTATGCTTAAGTGACGTTAATGCGAATATATAAAGCATCTCGCGTTCAAGACAACTTCAGCTTAATGGGTACATACCGGGATTCTATTGCGGTAGACCTCAAAACGAAGCTCTGTCAGGAGCACACCAGGCCTATAACTGGGAGATCGGGTAACGCTTCGTGGGGATTAAGTCTAATGACAGATGCCCCACGTAAATCATTTTTCTTTGGGACCCATATTGTTGTACAATGGTACCAAAATAAAATGTACTTGACTCTACCTACCAAATTAAGAAGACTACAATAAATAATTTTGCGAGCACAATTATTTCTTTGGTATCAGGTATCATCAATATCAAAATAAGAAAGAATCGCGATGTCATTTACAAAAGATTTTTTTTAAATTTAAAAAGCTGTTGATCATTTCCATGGAGTGCCTGATGCTCACAATAAACTTCAAGATACGCACAACTTTTTATTTTTACTTATATATTTATAAAAATATCTTGTCCCTGTAGCAATGTTACAGACCACCTCGGTAATCGATTTTATTGAACGTACCCGGTGTCCAAGGTTCTGGAGCGTTCTCGTCGGAATAGTATAGTTGTAATGCTACGGAACTCTACCATGTTCAAAAACATTCTCAGAATGTCTTTCTGGTTGCAATGTTACTTTGTATAAAAAGGCCTGATGACGCGACGATGTAGCAGTAAAGTTTATAATGCTGGTGGGCAATAGAACAGCGAAACTCCGGTAAATATTCTGAGATCATTGGCGAAAGTGTTGTGTTATTATTTAGTTGTTAAATAAATTCGGAATAGGGTTCTCACTTATGCATAGAATTCCCATATAAACTCAATTGTTCAATCAAGTTTTCTATAGAAATCTGAAAGTAAAGTAAAAACCTGTTAGACCATAGGTAGGGCTGGAACAACCAAATAAAAACTACTTTATAATTTTTTGCTATTTATTTGCTAATTAGTTGCCACAATACTGATTTTATTGCCACTTATTTAAAAAAAACATGGTTGTGCCAGCTTTATATCAAGCTAGCACAACCACACGGTATATTTTTATACGAAGTGACGGATATTACGTCATTAAACATTACATTTTTTGATATTTATTTGCTAATTAATTGTCACAATACTGATACTATTAACACTTGTTTAAAAAACCATGGTTGTGCTAGCTTAATATCAAACCGTTTTTTAACAATCGGTAATAGTATCAGTATTGTAGCAATTAATTAGCAAATAAATAGCAAAAAATTATATAGTTTTCATTTGGTTGCACCAGCTTTATTCACCTCAGAGGTAACCTAAAAGCCTGTTATACATCTGTCTCAGCAAGGTCTCAACGATTCAAGTCCAGTCAATGCTCAATCAGAGATTTAAAGACTGACTCGTAATTGATAAAATATACCTCGGAATGTAATCGGAAAACGTTAAAACATATTTACTACATCAATACACTAAATTGTTTTGATATTTCAATAATAAAAAATCCCACACGCAATCATCTTTTTCAAAGTTCAAATTAATTAAGATGAAATAGAATATTGCGATGAATATATTGTAGGCGGATGTGTGTATCCATCGTTGTCTGTCATGTTGCACCTGTTGTTGTTACTATTAACAAATTTATGCTAAAATTTAGCGTGGGTTACAATGTTATTAAACTTTGAAATATTTTGTATAAGAAAATGATCTTTCCTTTTTAATGTAGTCAACGAACTATTTCTAAATTGGTCGTTAAGAATTATTTAAGGTATTATTAAATTGCACCATTGTTGGAACAGCAGTTGCAAGTAGAGCAATGTTCTAAAATAGGTAACGAGCAACTAATAGTGGCGTCACAACATTATAGATTCTACAAACATCAATAATATAGCAAGATTGTCCAGTCAGTAGGGACCAAAAATAAGGCATTCCCTTACAAAAGGTGGGAGTAGAAACGATTTTGATATATGCTGTTTAGGTTAGAACCCTAAGCAGGGGGGAGGCGCAAGTCCACCTTGGATGAAAGGTGTAAAAGAGAAAAAGACTTTTTCAAAATAATTACTCCATGGTTGATTCTACAAAATTAATGCCTCTGAAAAACTTGAAAAGATATAGTTCCCAACGCTTTCTCATTGCGTTGTATGATGGCGACATGGAAAGGGAAACCTTGGAAGAAGTTCGCTATCATCGTTTTGCAAAATCGACAACAAAAGCAAATTAAATCTTGCCTCATTGAAACCAACGATGGATGCTACAGTGCTATACAGTATCATGCTTTTAGGACGTACCACTAAGTATAAAAATGATACGGAATCTAAAAGAATCCAGAAAACTAGGGGTTGGAAACAGGAAACTAAGGGCACCAATGGGCTCGCTTCAGTAACAATGACCGAGAAATCAGCACCCGAGACCTTATTGAATTTCATTTCATGCAATTGCAAAAAAGGATGCGGCGGAGCATGTGGCTGCAGGAAAGCTGAGTTGACGTGTTCTATTGTGTGTGGATTATGTAGTGGTCAATAATGAAGACGTTAACATCAACCGACCCGAAACGTCAAAAAGGAAAAAAATAAAATGACCGCAAACATAGATTCCCAAATCTTTCCTCTGCTGTAACTCGGTAAAAATTAGACAAAAGAAGTGCTTATACAAAAAATGCTCCAACGTTATACAATAAAATGAACTTTGAAGTGAAAAAACTCGGGGGGGGGGGATTTAACCACGCGAGACCCCCGGCTACGTGCCTGACTGGAAGACCAGATTCTCAACAGCATAGACAATGAGTTAGAGATAGCATTGAGGCCTAACACTATATTGAAGCCTTCAACATCGATTTTTTTCAAACTGCATCTTTTTCGAAGGTTCAATTTGAACGTTTGTAATTATTACGTTGAGTAATTGTTTTGAAATAACCCATTTTTAAAAGATTCTGATTTAAAACTTCGTCAAAGTCGAACGGGAAAGAAAAAACCCATATTGGGTATGTGACACGATCTCAATGTAGTATGCTCCAGAAAAGCAGGTCGGTTACAACAAAATTACATTTGTATTACTGTCACATCACTTTAGCAAGTTTAATAAAGCATTTAAAATCAGTTAAAGCTTTTACGGATAACCAAAACCGGTCTAAAACAAACTAATTTTTGAAACAGTCGAGAAATTAATGGTGAATGGTTTTTTTGGCCGGAAGAAATCTTTTCTATATTGGAATCCTTAAACAAAATCCTTCTTTACTAATGTAACTTCCATTTTTGTGAAAGCTGTTGGTAAAAGATGGATTATCGTGCCAATATTTTTTCTAAGGTAACGACTCGTATCTAATAATAACTATTGATAGCTGTATGACTATGGACATTACTCGTGTGAACTTAGCACGCTTAATTTCTTGAAACCAAAAAATCCTTAAGAGTTCTGAATAAATAAAGTAGAGTTCTAAGAGTTCCTTACAATATTAACAATAGTTAATATTGTAGTTAATAATTTTAAGCACGGAAATCAAAAAAATGGTTTTAGGGTGCTAACTTTACGCAGCACCCTTATATTCGCAAAAAAGAGTTTTGATAGCATTTTTCGGCATAATTGTAAGAGTTCTAGAGTTCCTTATAATATTAACGATAGTTCTGGTATTTTAAGCCTAGATTAATTTTAGGGTGCTAGCTTCACGCGGCACCCATATTTTCACAAAAAATAGTTCTGATGGCATTTTTCGGCATAACTGTAAAAGTTCTAGAGTTCCTGATAAAAAATTTGAATAGTTCCGCTTAATTAACAAATACTATATAAACAATTAAAAAAATTTACTATAAAATTAAATTTGTCAAAATGACGGTTCTGAGCAGAGTTCTGAGTAGCGCCCGAAAAGTTCTGTACAAACTATTATTAGAACTCCTAACTAAACAATATTTTTAATTGTTATAAACAAATTAAGAGCGCCACTAAAGAAAAATCGTTTCGGACCGGTGGAAATGTAATTTGACCAGCTCGACGATACTTCTGAGCAGAGTTCTGAGTAGTCCTCGAAGAGTTCTGTACAGAACTGTTAACAGTACTCCATAATTAACAATATTTGTAACTGTTATAAACAATTTAAAGTTTGTACTTATGAAACACGTAATTTACTGAACTCGAACAATAGTTCTGAGTAGCCCTCGAAAAGTTCTGTACAGAAATGTTAACAGAACTCCTTAATCAACAATAGTTTAATTGTTATAAACAATTTAAACATTGTAATTAAGAAACACGTGATTTATTGAACTCGAACAATAGTTCTGAGCAGGTTTCTGAGTAACCCTCAAAGAGTTCTGTACAGAACTATTAACAGAACTCTATAATTAACAATAGTTTAATTCTTATAAACAATTTAAAATTCGTAATTTAGAAAAAGATTTATTAAACTCGAACAATAGTTCCGAGCAGAGTTCTGAATAGCCCTCGAAGAGTTCTGTACAGAACTGTTAACAAAACTCCATAATTAATAATAGTTTAATTGTTATAAACAATTTAAAATTCATAATTAAGAAACACGTGATTTATTGAACTCGAACAATAGTTCTGAGCAGAGTTCTGAGTAGCCCTCGAAGAGTTCTGTACAGAACTGTTAACAGAACTCCATAATTAACTCTAGAGGGTTAGAAATCTCGTTTCCGTGTATGGAAAAGGTTGTATCACAACGAATTGCGGCAAACGTATTTTCAGCAGGATGGAGCACAAGTTCACAGTACCCCAAAGAACCTAAAATTTTTTAACAGGAACTTCTATATCCTGTGATTTGACTCTCTGTAGTTTTTTTATAGTAATATCTAAGGAATTAAATATATATATTACAATTTCCGTTGTTGATATGAAGGACCTCAGGGAGATAATAACATAGTATAAAATTCAAGAAAGGCGAATGTGATCACATAACCCATCTCGTTTACTTTATACGAGTTTATTTAAATATTTATGCTTTTATATTTTATTTGCTATTTTGTAAAACTAAGCTTTTTTATAAATAAAAATCACCTGTTTATTTAAATAAAATTATAAATTAGATTTCTCAGAAAACTCACAGTTCAAAGGTTATACAAATAGTCCTAATGTTCCAAATGTAATCAAACACATAACTGGCCTTGTCTCCCGGCCTACTCTGATGGAAGTTTTTTTAATTACCTGATACTATATTTAGTGTACAATAGTTGCTGGGTGTAACTTTACAGATGAAGAAAAGCTAATGTATCATTATTATTTTTATTACGTTCCATCCAGATAAAATACAAACAACAAACACACAAAGATCAATAACTGTCCTCGTTTCCAATGTCAAAATAATTTCCTTGATGTAATACAAAAACGGATGCACAGTGATATACGAGTATAAAAAATGTATGTAGAGCTAATTACCCTCAATTATTCCTCATAGTATAAACTTCCAAACATCATATGCAAATTTATCTTTTGCGACACATCCATCAGATGTTTCCTCATTATGTGTGGAAACCGTCAAAAAAACGTTGGTCATTAATTTTTTTAAATTTCAGCAGGCACTGACCGTTCTGAACCCAGAGTTAAATACATTATACGTTTTTTTGTAAATTAGGCACAATTAATTCAATGTAATATTGCAATACAAAAATATGTTACACAATTTTACATACAAATTCTGCTAGATTTTATAAAGTTGCTTAAAATAGTTATTTGTGGATAACTATTTGTATAAAATCAACCATTATTGCTGCATCAACTTTAAATTGATGTTAAATATTTCTTTTCAGATGTAGAACATTTAATAAACTATGCATAACGGAAAAAATAATTAAAGATAACTTGATTATGTAAATGGTAAATCTAAATAAACAAAAATACCTGAAAGATGGTTCCCTTCAATATGAACTTTAGCAATAGTCTTTGATACTTAATTTATCTTTACAGTAAGTTATTTTTGCAATGGTTACACTTGGCACGAATTTTTTGAGGTTTAATAGCATCTTTAATAAAATTGTTAAAAAATGCTGCCATATAAAGGCGCTTTCGTCGACCCGATATCATGAATATATGTACTATATAATGCGACTGATTTTTTATTTACTAATGCTGCATTCTTTTTAGAGGTCTGAAGGTGTATTTAAAAATAATAATGACCCTTATATTTATAAATTACAATTTGCAAGGTGTCGACTTGACAATATTTAATACTTTTGTTTTGGCGAGGATTGAAGTAATTTTTTTTATTGTTTTCTTGAAAATTCCTATTACTCTTTCTAGGAAGTAAAATTAAAAAAGTGATGCTAAAACCTTTTGTTATTGATTCAGACAAGCATAATCGTGAATAATAAGAATATCTCTCTTGGAACCTTTCACTAAAATGTCCCAAGATCATTTTCAATAAAAACATGTTTAATTTAAAAAAAATAACTGTTTTGTTTTTTTCACTCCCTCCATTTTGTACAAAATAATTTGATATTATAGTGCCATTTCGGTCAAATGACAGTTTACCGGACTCGGTCCGATAAAGTAGAAATTTAATTTTTTTATACATATGTAGGTACAGCACAACATATTATGCATGCGAGTTGCTTTTTAAACAAACAATTCATGTCGTTGTACATTTAAGTCGGATAGTTTGCGTTTTAAATCACAACAAAACATGAACAAACAGTAATAATTAAATAAAGCAAATTAAAATCGTTAATTTTTATCTGTACTTATTTGAGTTGTTAAATTTAGCCGCTGGAGAAATATTGTACGCAACATGTCCGGAAAGTTATTACCAGACTCACAGGCGAGTTATTTTCGATAATCTATCCGAACCTGAAACTATAATTTTGAAATTCCAAAAAGACGGACAGACTTCTTGTTGACTAACTTAAAAGTTCTTTACTGATATCCTTAAGTCCGTTCATCCCGGGCGTTCGTCTATCTAATCGAAAAGTCAGTCGCTCCGTCCGTCCATGCGACTCTTTTGGAATTTCAAAAGTTTTATTTCTAATTTGGATAGAGCATCAAAATGTAGATACAATTTTTACCGAAATTACCGGTAAAAAAATCGGAATTAACGATAAATTTACCGGCGCGATTTTTCGCTATTTACCGGTAAAACGTTAATGCAATCAGCAGTTCCTTACATTTTCCCTACTACAGGCAGTTATACGGCTATAACACATCAATAGATTCATCGAAACGTAATCGACATTTGATTATATATAGTATATTTTTTAAGTTACACTTGCACATTATTTGTTCTTTATACCTGTGATATGAACTATATCACCAAGTCCATAACAACGAAGGCATTATAAGCGGGCAATATCGTTTATAACGCCCGCTCGCTGGTTACATGCAATTGGAGTCCAAATTACTATTACGTTCAATAGTAATTTGGATCATTAGGTCAGAAACTAAATGTTTGCGTACGAGCGTGTTGCAACATAACAAATAACATGAGTATAGGCAACGAACGAATTCTTTAGTTAAAAAAAATATATATTATTTAGATGACATGTGCTATTAGGGTTTTATTTGTTTTCATGTTGGTGACGACCAACAACAAATTTTGAATATAAAATTTCGTATCTGTGTTTGACTTTTGCAAATTTAATCAAGGTTTTTACCATACGACATAACATAAAAATTTCTAGTTTTATAAATATAAACAACGTTCCTGGCAACGCCAACAATTATAAATTAAAATTGATTTTCTACTTGTACATATTCTCGTGAAAAATAGAATCTTGTATGCACCACGAGTGTTACTAGTTGATAATGCCCATCGGGCGACTTCCATCTCTCAGTCTGGAACATCGTCGCGCTCCTAGCATTATCATTATCACCATCATCATAATAACGCCCCTAGTACATAAATAACTATTATGTCTCTCTTTAATAAGGTACTTACGTGCCTAGGTCGAAAATGCTAGTTTTTCGACCTATATAAAGACTTTTTTTTCCTAACCAAAAAGTTTTCAAAACGTAAGTTACTGGGTGATGTGTTATACCTTAATTTTAACCAAGCCTCACTAACAATAAATGGAAAACCAAAATATAACAATAAAGAATCATTTTATAATAAGTTATTCATTTTCAAGTGGAATGATTCTACAAAAGAAAACCGCAAACAATCTCATTCAATTAAAATAAACTTTACGGAAAATACTTTATATCTATATCGCATCTCATTAATTTGAGGTTATTTCATTAAAAATTATTTTGCGATCTATATCGAAACGAATTCATAACAGTATAATTAAGTCTTTAAAAATAAACTCTACCAATACGCAAAATCGCCATACAATTAGGTTATTGAATAAATTACGTGGGCAGAAAGAAAGAACATTGATTAACCAAGGTAAATTCGATTAAAATATATTTTGAATACATTTTCCGAGTTGCTTTTACTGGAAGACCTTTAAAAATAAATCTCAATGCATAACAATGCAAATAAAAGCGAAAAACATTTTTAAAATAACACGAGATGCATGATGTCGCATATTTTCAATTGATTAGGTACTACAAGAATATGAAAGAAACATCAAATTTATTGGTTCTGTTAACAAAAGTCTGCAATATTTAAATACTATTGAATTCTCATTGATTAACATTTTCCTTGACATTAAGGTGACGTTATTTAACAAATTAATTTGTTTAGAAAACTTAATTTAAAACTCTACTCCTATTTGGTGATATCCCGAGAAATTTAAATGAACATAATGTACTGGAAATCACAGCCAAACTTACGTATTTAACTTAAACATTTTATCGTTACCTTGTAATTAAAACTAAATTATCTTGTGCGATTTAAAACAGAATCTTTAGAAGGTTTAGAATCCAGCTTCGAAAAGGTAAATATGGCAACTTAAATTGGTTGGATTCTTAAAACAGTATTTAATTAAGACTTAAATAAAGGGCCCGAATAGCCTAGTGGTGAAGATCCACACAAGCAGTACTCTTAATAAAAGTACATAAATTGTTATGGTTTACTTTTCCGTTAATGGAAAAGACAAATTATGGATTATTATAAAAATACAGTGACTGGCAGAAGGTATATGGGAAACTTTTTTGTTTTCGATTTCGAAAAACTTTATTCTTGATAAAAGCGTCTGCCTCTTCTAGAACATTAGGAAATGTCAACAAAATTGATCCGTCTATTATGGTACCTACCTATTACTTTATGGAATTTGAGCAGATTATTTTAGCTTATTTTCCCAGCTAAAGTAGTACTACAGTATTTAATTCAACGGTTTCGAATTATTCACTAATTTTGAAAGAAATTGAAAATAAAAAAGTTTCCCATATGGTGCATGCTTTTGCCGGTCACTGTATGTACATATAAATTATATAAATATTCAGAAAAAAACTTGGGCACCTCAAAAGAAACTTTTTGCCAAATCAAAAGCTTTCATTCTATCTTTACTATCATTTTTTTTTCTAGAGACCGCTGACTGAAAGAGTATTGTTCGGAAACTACTGAACCAAATGAAATGTTTAAAAGACGAGCAAATAGTAAATTTATTTCGACTTACGTATAACTGTAAAATATTATATTTCCAAGTGCTGTACTTTTGTTTTTACTTTGCTTGTACTTTATTGTACTTGTGTTTTGCTTGTACTTTATGTAATAAAAGGTACACATTTTAGGGGCAATTTCATTATGATTAGATTAAATCATTTTTTATGTCTTTTTTTTTCCAATTTGAATCAAATTTTCCTCAAAGATAAGAACAAATTGTGCTCTACTTATGACCAAAAACAATTCGACCCCCTCAAAATTTCATTAAAAACAAAATATTTTAAAAATTTATCTAAAAAATTCAGTAAATTTAAAAACAATGTTCTCAGAAGTTGGCCATGGATTTTCATGAATAAAAACGAAAACAAATATTAACAAATCACCTGTTAGATTGTGTTTCTCAAGTTGTGTGCAATTAAAATGTTGCTAAAAGTTGTTAAAAGTACAGCATAATGTGTTGTATGTTTGAGGAAAATTTTGTTCAAATTCAATCAAAAATAAAAAAGGATATAAGGGTGGTGTCGCCTAATTTGCGACACGCTGTATATGCCATATACATATATCTATAATAAACTCTAGGAGAGAAGGCTATGGTAAATACAAAAAATATATCGGACGGGCGATTTTCGGCTTTTTTTGGAAATGTACATATTTTCAAAATGAGTTGATATAATTTAATACAATTTTATATTTTTCTTTTAGTCTACATGAAAGCTCTATGCCTGTGTCACATTTTATCAAAATCTGACAGGGTGAGGTAAAATTTTAATTTAAGGTGGGTCCATTTGAAGCAGAACTACCCCTAAGTATCCAGATCTGAGACACTACATGGAATGTCTCAACAAATATTTAATATTTTCACTTATAAAACCAAGAAGACCGTTCAATTCTAACATAAAAAACTGAATTCTAAAGGCTGTGAATTCAGGATGTTGTGGGCCTACAACTTTCATTACCTCCTCATATCTGTTCATGCGCCCCAATTTTAATCTGTTAGAACAGTATAGTGATATTTTTACATGCCATTAGTGATTGTTTTACCTGTATCTAGATGTAGTTTTTTAAATTCAAAATCAGATTTGTCGAATATTCACCTCAAGTTGAGTTATTTGGGCACAAGACGTTTTTCAAAATGAATTTCTGTGTCTATAATGACGCTAAAAAGTTGAAAGTAAGTTTTCCAATGTGTTTTTTCATGAATGTGACTACACCCAAGTCTTTTTTAAAGTTGAAAAAATATTTTAGACTTTACGAATATTAGGCTTTTGCGGTTCAAAGGATGTGCAAAAGCAAAAACTACATACCTTTATTCATTTACCAGGGCGTTGAAAAAAATAAACTACATTATATCATAAATTATAAAAGCATGTAACTATGTTACTGTCGATTTACCGGAAGTTTGTTCATTAAGATAGTTACGGTTAGCCGCATCGTCCGAAGTTAATAAACCAAACAAGGTCAATGTCAATAGTATACTAAACGTTGATATGTAAATTTTTAACACCAAAGTATTTTAGCGAAAAATTTCCAGGCAGGAGAAAATCCGGTGCAAATGGTCAAAGAACGGAAAAACAACCAGACAAGATAAATGCTCAAGTTTTATTTTATTATTTTTCCGGGCAATAAATTTTCCGGTATTGAATCAAAATTTCTCAATAACGACCTTTTTTCAAAACTAATAATAGTATATTTAATATATAGTTTTTTTTTCAAAACCAATGAGTGGTTACTTTTGAGAAATTTTGACAAAACATCGACAGCAAAAAAATAAATTTTAAAATTTCGCAGATTTTGTATCAAAGCCTAAAAACAAATTCTTCGTCTTTTTAAAACACCAATACCAATACCAAAAGCAATATTCATTACACGTCTCCTCCTACAATTATGATTATATTTTAAGCTACTTAATGAAAATAATGCCCAAACTGTTCGTCCACGGATTTAGATTCCAAAATCAGGAAATTTCCGAAGAAGAAATCTCGACAGAAAGAATAATGTTCGACTTACTACTACTGGATATAACCTCTCAAACATAACCCCTGTAATCACAATTCCCATTCTTCGAATCTACGGCCTATTTATCATAGTATATCATATCGTATTCAGATATCGTTTGCTCAAGTGAACAAAACAAACTTTTGTATGGGAAAAAAGTGAAATTTAACTACATAGATCTCAATTTTGACATACTATAAAGATTCGGGAGCAAAATTAAATTTCTGATCGGCAAACGTGGACAGAAGAAAGTCAACAGACAATTGACCCGAGTTTGGTTATAAAAAGATCTATTGATGCTGTCGCATGAAATTAATGTATTATTGTTCGTTGGGCAAAACAAAATTTCTTGTGCTATAGATTGGACACCCCAGATCCGAATATGAGTACACAAAATACTGGGATATAACTTGCTCACATTAGTAAGAACCACTCCGACTGGCTGAAAACACAGAAGTCTTCTGAAATTCAAACCAATTTACATGCAGCAATACCAATATGGCTTAGAAGATCTCGACCTTGAATAATTCGAGAGGCAAGGTCAAGCAGTAGGGATGTTGATTGGAAACCATGACAATAGATTTTACAAAGCAACCAATAAAAGGTGAATAAAATTGAAAACAGAAAATAAGGAAAAGTAAAAAATTATCAGCAATTAATTAGTCAAGTATTGTTCCAAAGGAACCCTCATCATTACCGATTAATATGCCACCATAACACAATTTTGAACACCCAAAACATTCCAAACAGAATAAAAACAGGACATGGCGGATTTTATGGTACCATTGTACCAGATCTAAATATTCCTGGAAAATACACCCACTTTAAGAAAAAGGGAACAAAAGAATTATGTTCAATTAAATATCATTTTTACTACTGGTACAGCAGTTGCCGTTTCCGATTGGTTGATAAATTAATGAATTAATTAAACGTAATAAGATACTAATTAAATAAAGCTATCAACAAGCAAGAACGCAGCATTTCCTTCCCTTAATTAGAAGATAGTTGTATAATAGTAGGCATTTAGTAGTAAAAATCGAAAGTGAACTGTTTTGAAGAAAAAGAAAAATGAAGATTGAAGTGGAAGGAAGTTCACTCTTTAGTCTCTTTAATCCAGTGGGAAGATTATGCAATCACTTTCTTCATTATGAATAATCTTCGATTCTTCAAGAACGGTGTTATTTCTCTCATGGATTATTTCTACATTAGTTCAGATTGATGAGGTTATACAAAGTCTAGATGATACATACGAAGAATTTGATATGGAATTTCATTTGACATATCCAAACGGTGTGGTAACAAACAGATGTTAAAACATAACAGTACTTGAATAGATGCTTCTTCTTCACGTAGCACATTCAGAAAAGTTTGCCGGTTTTGAATGATACCCAATGACCTACCTGATAGAATAACTTCCCAATTTATCATTTGCCATCTAAATTGTACAAAAATAGAAAAACCGGCTCGAAGGACCAAAAATACATAAAACAGTTTTTCGAGTGCGACACCTCAACAACATTAATTTGAAGTTAATTTTTAACCTATGCTCTTTATCAAGTTGAAAAAGAAGAAACAAACATGCACCCGCACATAGTATGTATACTACATAACGATTAACCAAAAACCAAGGGATCCTTACCTTATGCACTCCAGGATAATTGAAAATCAAAAGAGGTGTCTGCTGTTGCAACTTGTAAATGTTGTGGCCCTCTCCTATAAAAACACAAAGTATTGTCAGTATTCTTCTTCCAATATGGAATTAGATTATATAAAACAAAGGCACACTTTTTTCCGATGTACAACACAACACTTCTCGAGAATCGCGTAACTGATCAAATCTCTTTAAAAACCAGTCGAAGTACCGCTATGATAGCACAAGAGATCCCGTACATTCGAACGTCCGCGAAGAACTGATGGTCGATTTTTCGCCGGCTATGAACGCGAGGTGTTCGGCGCTTCAGGTGGGTCCGCCGCGAGTCCCTCACGAGAGCGTATTTTATTGTTGGGTATAGTTTATTGTTGTGGAGCAATTGTTTTACAGAACAACTCATTTTGGTCAATTGGTGGCAATCAATAACAAATCTGTAAAAACAATTGGGAAATTGATAAAACTTAAATCAGTTCTTAGAGAGCATTTGAAGATTTACACAATTTCTTTTACAACGCGGTAACATTTTAACATTTAACCAATACAAGATAGCTAGTTTTTTTCATACCTTTAGCAGTCTCTGAGATCTAATAAACAAATAATGAAATAAATAAAGATTAATAAAAGGTTTCACAGTTTTTAAATTTTCAATAATTACAATTCGAACATGATTGACACTTTAGTTAAACAAAAAGATTATAGGTTAGCTATTAAAAGAATATACCCCATTGACAATCAAACAGAATACACACATTACTCCTCTATACCATATTTTGGCAAAATATCAGAAAAAGTTGCACATTTACTAAGAAAAACCAACAATTATAAAATAGCGTTTAAAACCAACACTTTTTCATTTTTATTAAATGCTAAAGACAAAACACATGATATCATGAAATCGGGCATTTACCGTTTAAATTGTTCTTTCTGTAGTTCAATATACTATATTGGACAAACACTTCGAAATTTTGACATAAGCTATAAAGAACAATAAAATAAAGTAGGCCACAATTTTGCCCAAGTTGTGCCCAGTTTTGACCAATAGTTGTTTTATTTTGCCCAGCCCCTCTTAACTCGTGAGTCAAAAGCAGAATTTCATTGGTGTAGCACCCCCATAAGCGATTGCAATAAAATAAATTAGGCCATAATTTTGCCCAAGTTATGCTCAATTTTGCCCAACCTTATTTTTTACATAAACCAAACCAGATCGTTACGAATGCAGGGTTCTAAACGCATCACAGGGTATCTATAACGCATTACACACGTCTTAAACAATATCTGATCTTGGGATTAACTTTTGACTCACTACCTAACAATTCTAAACCTCATAGAGGTCATCTAAAGGGTTTTCAAGTTTTTCCCAGCCTTATTTCTTAACTTAAACCCGGTGACACATTCATAAATGTAAAGTTCAATATCTCTAATTCTGCCTGAAAGTCGTAGAAGTAATTCTGATCTTGGGCAAAACTTTAGACTCACTAACAATTCTTAACCTTATAGAGGGCATTCAAAGGGTTTTCAAGTTTTGCCCAACCTTATTTCTTGATCTAAACACGGCGACTCATTCATAAATCTAAAGTTTAATATCTCGGATTCTGTTTGAAAGTGGTAGAAGTAATTCTGATCTTGGGCAAAACTTTGGACTCACTAACTTACAATTCTAAGCCTAGTAGAGGTCATTCAAAGGGTTTTCAAGTTTTGCCCAACCTTATTTCTTGATCTAAACCCGGTGGCTCATTCATAAATGTAAAGTTCAATATCTCTAATTCTGTCTGAAAGTCGTACAAGTAATTCTGATCGTTAGGTAGTGAGTCAAAAGTTAATAGATATCCTGTAATGCGTTTAGAACCCAGCATTCGTGAAGATCTGGTTTATTTATGTAAAAAAATAAGGTTGGGCAAAATTGGGCATAACTTGGGCAAAATTATGGCTTACTTTATTTTATTGCAATCGCTTATGGGGGTGCCACACCAAGGGGCTGGGCAAAATAAAACAAATATTGGTCAAAACTGGGCATAACTTGGGCAAAATTATGCAATAGCTTTTTTCTCTAAATTCTTATATGGGGGTGCCAAAAACTTACACCATAGAAATTCAGCTTTTGACTCACGAGTTAAGGGGGGCTGGGCAAAATAAAACAACTATTGGTCGAAACTGGGCATAACTTGGGCAAAATTATGCAATAGTTTTTTTCTCGAAATTCTTATATGGGGGTACCAAAAACTTACACCATAGAAATTCAGCTTTTGACTCACGAGTTAAGGGGGGCTGGGAAAAATAAAACAACTATTGGTCGAAACTGGGCATTACTTGGGCAAAATTATGGCCTAATTTATTTTATTGCAATCGCTTATGGGGTTGCCACACCATAGCAATTCGGCTTTTGACTCACCAGTTAAGGGGGGCTGGGCAAAATAAAACAACTATTGGTCAAAACTGGGCATAACTTGGGTAAAATTATGCAATAGTTTTTTCTCGAAATTCTTATATGGGGGTGCCAACTTGACGCAGGTCAGTAATTCTCCGTTACTGGAAGTGTTAGATATTTAATTCTGATTATTTTTAACTTTTTATTTAGTTATCTATTTTTCTGTTTACCTTAGCGACGTGTTTATTTATAGTATTTATATTACCTTTGTTGATGACAGCTTGGCTGTCGAAACAATATTGTCAGGTTATATTTTAATAAAAACTGTGACACTTTTTATTAATCTTTATTTATTAATTATTATTTCATGATATGGAGTTTCACAAAGTAAGGCTGGAAACAATAAACAAGAATCAATAAGCCCGTTCATGTTGTATTGACTACCAATTATACGAAGGGATGTCCATAAATTCGCGAAATAAAGGGAAAATAAGAAATGTTCAAAATTTCTACTAATAAGTAATCGAGTAACCCAATCTTTATGACGCACGTAGTATGAGAACTATCATTTGTTTTAGTTAAACAATTGCCATTTATTTAAATTTAAGTGTGACGCCACTTCATTTGTAATTTTTAAACATGGATAAAATTGAGTAGGTATAGAGCGATGATTAAATTTTTCACAAAACAAGGTAAAAGTCCTGATATAAGTCAATAATAGTAGATTACTTACCGAGGCGGGAAGTAGAACATTACGCGGAGAGCAATGCTGCTGCCCGAGGCGCGAAGCGCCATAGGCAGCAATTGCTCGACGCGTAATGTCTTCCCGCCGAGGTATGTATACTATTTTATTCACAATCGTACATAATTATGTTCTTACATTCATACCTTATACTTGATATATGTAGGATACAACACCAGCGTTTTTATTCAGGTGGCGATAAAATGACAATTGCTGCAACAATTGTCAAAGTAAATTCGTGTCACTACTAAACCAAATTTAATTACATTGCTCCTAATTGCAATTTACACGATTTAAAAGCCTGATAGTGAAACTGATGTAAGTTGCACACCACCAGAATAGCGAGAAGTTGCTAAAACAGTGACTGACTGTTTGTTACCTGCTAAAAGTAAAGATAGATACGAAAACTTCTGCCATCTGTTGAGAATACTTAGAACGAGCAAAAGGTAAGTAATGGATATTACTAACCAAGAGAACTCATTACTAACCAAGAGAACTTATTATTGACTCTGATGTATAATAAACTACTTTCTAACTTTTTAAACGTCAGTAATGAACACATTATGTATCGATTGTGAATAAACTATTTTACATTCAATTCATTCAAAAAAAATAGTGAATCTCTCCAACTAACTCAAAAAACCTATATGTTTAAAACAATATTAATGCAACTTATTGTTCATATAATCAGCAGAGCTCAATACTAAGGTATGCATTTTTATTTTGACATCGTAGTTGACGATTAATAAAAAGTCCACTTTGTCACATTATATTAATAATTCGTAAAACAAATTGTACATTGATATAAATTTATTTTCTAACACATTATTATCCTTGTTTATTAGTAGTTCAAATGATGTTTTTATTTTGGGCAAAGTTGTGGCAAGACTTGTGATTTAGTGGACTATTAGCAGAAAATGATAAATAGGGCAATATCTATACACGCTTATTCGTTGATAGATGGTTACTTCGGTATAATTTTAATTCGTTAGCATCCTAGAAGCTGATATTAGATAGAAATTATTATTATTTATCAAAATATTTACGTGACTTAGCAGACATGCAGTTAACACACGCACTCGCGAATGCATCCGTTCTTGCACTGATAACTCGAACTTTTGATTTTAACTCCAAAATTATACCGTGAATCAAAGCACTAATTATGCGTCATCCAACCTGTTATAGTTTCGCATTTGGTAGCTTTACCTTTTTATTCAGATGACACAACTTAAATTTTGTGACACACGGAAAAATATAAGGACAATGTTTAATTATACATAAAATGAAATTGGAATAAAATATGATTTAGATATTTGGTGAATCATAAAAACAACAAGTGTAAATACAGGTAGTTTAGTTATTTACTCTTTATTAAGACCGTTATTTTTCTAGGACTGTTTTGATCATGAAGTATATCGGTGGACATGGATGGATTCTGTATAGCAGCACGAAAAAAATGCCCCTTTTTCATTTGTTAGCATAATTTTTTTTATCAGTAGTCTCAAATGAGTTTGGTATATCTATACTATTAATGTGTATACGATAAATAATATAAACTTGAATGCTTTAGGTGCAAAACCAGCAAAAGTCACAAATTATAAAAAATGAGTTATACATAGCCCCTACACCAGACTTTACCAGCGTATTTCTGATGGCATTTGGAACAAAAAATATTAAGAAAGTTTTTTGATTAGAGAAAGTCGAAATTTTTAATAATTTTGGCCGACGTTTTTATAAAAGTACGTACAAAATTATAACGCGCTCATGGTGAGATTGATATCATTAATAAAAAATAAAGTTGACTGCATAAGTAAGTGCAAGGTTTGAAATTTTAAAGCCAGACAAACATAAGAGATCACATATTACTGTGTATTTTTCTAGTCCAAACTCACCAGTTTCAATCGCCCAATTGTGTTACATTGTACTTTTACAAATTAAATCGCTTCGCTTCGTTGGCATAGTGGTTTTGCTTTATTAAAATGCACGTCACAAATGATGACTAATTATAAAACAAAACGTAAATATACAAAATTGTGCATTAAGCTTTTAATTTTTACAAGACGTTTGTCTACAACGGTATTTTAATTTTATTTAAGGTCCAAGTGTACCCACAAAACGTGTTTTGTTTGTTTCATAAATAATATAATAATGTGATAACTTTGGTTTTAAGTTAATAGTCTAGAAATGTTAAAAAGTTGCTTACCCAACTTGTTTTGGAAAAAAAAATTTTATTTAAATTATTTCACACGTTATACGTGAAAAATTTACTATAGAGAAACTGTACATTCAAAATTAACCAAAATAATACTTATATTTCATAATATTAGAACTATTTTCCCAAAATTTTAAGAAAATCGTATGTCTAGCTACTAAATTATTGCCAAAAAACCTGCTTTTTACAAAAAAAAACTGCTTTTTTGGCAAAAAGGTGGTAATAGTTTAGTCCCTAGACATACAACTTTCTTGAAATTTTGGGAAAATAGTTCAAATACTATGAAACTTAAGTGGTATTATTTTGATTAATTTTGAATGTACAGATTCTCTAAAATTAATTTTTCACGTATAACATGTGAAATAATTTAACTGAAAAAAAATTTTCCAAAATAAGTTAGGTAAGCAAGTTTTTAACATCCCTAGACTATTAACTTGAAACCAAAGTTATCACATTATTATATTATTTATGAAACCAACAACACACGTTTTTTGGGTACACTTGGACCTTAATCGTGACCACGCATATCTTTTTACTGTAAAATTAATTAAATCTAGTCTCCACTTTTAATAGTAAAAAATTGGGTAAGAGCTTTGCACATCGAATTCCAATCGCCTATGGAATTTACTAATTAGTGTTAATTAATGATGCTAACCTATACAAGAAAATGAAGAATCTGGGTCACAAAAATTACCAGGGTAAAAGGGCAAAATTTAAAAATGTAATTTAATTACAGTAACATTAATTTGGTTAATTTTAAGAAGGGAAGTAAAATGAAAATGAATATCTATTGCCCCTATCCATATTTAGTCATATCGTACGTCGCTGACACTTTTAACAGCTTAGATAATATCAGTGTTGCTTGAAATCTGATCTCTTTTTATCTGTTTACACAAGTGTTGATCATGCGTTGACCCAGATTCTCCATTTACTTGTTTATTAGGTTATAATATTCGTGATTCAATGGGGGGATTCCCAGATTTTGCGAATCATCATCGTTTACAATAACTTGACCTACACCAATATCATTTTCTAAATCATCTGCATTCGCGGAATTATCATTTAAGTGACTGACCTCATAAAATTGTATAATAAAACGATCATGTTGCAGAATCAGCAATGTAAACATAACAAACTATAAAACATTTTGCTTGAAGAAAATAACAAACACATTAACATTTAAAACATTCAGAACATTACTTACAAACTTACACTTACAAATACTACTTCATGTGCAACAAAAACATCTTTATTTGCATTTTTTCCGAAAACTACGCTTCTGAGAAAAAAATGTAATAGGGATTTTTGTTTGTTTTATCGATGTCTATTTACCTGCTGCGTTTGATATCTTTGTTATGAGCCACCCTGTATAGGTCAACAGATTTGTCTTTTAGTCACGAATAATATAAAAACTATTTTACTTCTAAAACCGACATTTGCTATAGTAAAACGCTCTATGAAGTTTGCGTTCAGCTATAGTTTACAGCAATTTAGAATTTCTGTAATTTCTGAAACAGTTGTCTACTGTGACTTGGAAGGTTTTGCATCTAAAGCCCTCAAATTATGTATTGCAATTCCAATTATTAATACATTTACTGGGAGACACAATGAGATTTCGAGTGGCGATAAAATAGTTTTCATTCATTCAAAATATCGTGTCAAGGCTTCTCGTGAGTTTATCAAGTTATATGGTGATGATCCAGCTAGCGTTCTCAACAGAATTGTAACTGGAGACGAAACTAGGATTCATTATTATGTCCCTGAATCGAAACAGGAATCCATGGGGTGGCACAAAGTACAGCTCCGCCAAAAAAAACTAAAGTCACATCTGTCGGTAAGATAATTGCAACCATATTCTGGGACTCCGCAGGAATTCTGCTTTTGGATTTCAAAGAAGACAAAGGATCTATTACGGGATGCCCGTAAAGCTAGAAAGCATTTAACGGAAGAACTAAATGCAAAATATTCTATAATTATCGGATATTTAAATGCCCAAAATTTAATTCCTTTGCAGTAATAATTTTTTATTTTTATGTACACACACATACACCTTCGTAATTTCAGAATTTCGCTTGGATTGGTTAAATTGCGTTATTCCAGTGCTTTTTGTCTTTAAGCATTGGACTATAAGCAGTATCCATTTATAAGTGTTACCTACTGAGACAAAAATCGTGAAGTGGGACACATATTTATCAGTGGTACGATATTTAATGTTAATGTCAATTTTCCGAAGTGTCCCGCGGCAAAACGGCCGCGCGCAAATGTCTAGCTCCGATAATTATCGGCTATTTAAATTCTCAAAATTTAATTTTTCTCCTGCAATAATTTTTTTAATATAAGGTTCTGATGGCTTCAACGTAAATTTAGCAGAGTCATACGTGCTCGAAAATGCACATTCCTTAGTCAATAAAACGTCAGCAAAGCGGTGGATTTCAGGCTGGTACGAAAACAGTGGGTACAAGACGCCACTTGGGCGCCAATTGGCGATTTGCAATGATCTTGTAGCTCGAGGCCAAGGTATCCACTCTTGTACAAAAACAAAAATCCCGTACATTTCGCCTCGAACTAAAAATCCACCCGTCGGAAATCGTCACTTTCCGCACTTGTTGCACAATATACTATTGTTCTTACGCGTGCAAAGCCCGAGTGTCGTATTGTGCGCACAAATGCGAACAAAATTTATTACGCACACTGCACAAGCATAGAAATACCTTAGTACATTGTGCAACTGGGGAGGCAAAGTGATTGCCAACGAGTGTTAGTTGACAGACATTCCACGAGTTGTCAATCACTTTGCCTCTCAAGTTGCACACTATATTTTTTCCAACAAGTGCAAGGAAAGTGGTACTTTTCGTACATGTTGTACTAGAAAACTACCACTTTTCCAGTATGTGTTGGGAAAATACTATCTTAATGCTTGTGCAACGCGCGCAGTGGGTTATGTTGCACACGGATGAACGGCCTTGTATAAAATAATACTATTAAGTTAGATTGTGCTAGCTTTACCGTAATGTTAGCAGAACTTTATAATAAAAAAAATATATTGCAGGAGAAAAATCAAATGTTGGGTATTTTTAGATAACCGATAATTATTGCGATTTTTTATATTTCTGTGTGGTTAAGCTAACTTTACGGTAAAGCTAGCAAAACCTTATGCTTAAAAAAAGTATGCAGCAAAATAATTAAATTTTGGGCATTTAAATAGTCGATAAAAACCCTACAATTGTTGCATATTTTGCATTCAGTTCTGCCGTTAAGTGCTTTGTATCTTTACCGACAGTATTACAGGCGAATACTATTCAAATCTATTACGGCAGGACAAATCTATTACGGGAAAATAAGGAAAAGTGCGTTGCTCATTCACGACAACGCTCCTGTTCACAAATCTCGCGTGGGAATGGAAACTTTATCTGCTTGTGACTTCGAAGAAATTGGTCATCCGGCTTATAGCCCAGACTTATTGTAGAGATAATCTTAATAGAAATGATCTTAAAAAGGATCTTTAAGGACATCGATTTGGACATAATAACCAGTTAAAAGCCGCAGGTGTAGATCAATTTGAAACAAAAAGTAACGATTATTATTTCGTAGGCTTAGAAAAGTCGGTCTAGGACATTTGGCTCGGCCGTTTAGGCGCGGACATCTCGGCGCGGCCATGTTTCGGCGCGAGGACAGTTTGCCGCCGGACAGTTCGGCGCAAGATCACTTCGGTGCAGGCACACTTCGGTGCCGGGACACTTAGGCGCAGACACACTTCGACGCATAGACAGTTCGGCGCATGTAAATTTTTCCGCGACAAATTAGGGTAAAACCTTCGGAGATCTTTAAACAAAACGTTTTTTTGAACTATTAGTCTAATTTTTTGGGGCAAGCTACCCTATTATCAGGGTAACTTTTTTTATTTATATGTATACACGTACCCCTTCTTAATTCCAGAGTTTCGCTTGGATTAGTTAAATTGCGTTATTCCAGCTTTGTCTTTAAGCACTGGACTATAAGCACTAAGTGAGACAAAATGCATGAAGTGGGACACGTACATATTTATCAGTGGTACGATATTCAATGTTAATATCAATTTTCCTATGTCATTGTTAATGTCTATATTAATTGATTTTATAAAATTTTTGATTTTTTAAAATTTCTTAACATGATTATCAAACATGATACTATTCTTATAAACAATAAGGGATTTATTATTAAAAAAATAAATTCTTATTACAAATTATTTCCTTATGCAGAGATTTGCAGAATTTTGATTTTAATGTTTTAGTAGCTTAGAAAAATGCATTTTTCTTCAATCTAGCAGTACATACGAGATTTTGTGATTGGCAAATATTAAATTTTTTTCTCATTATACATGTATTCATCGAATTCTGTATTTCATCGATCATACTGTATTTATTACCTGTAAGTAGCTACCAAGTTTGTTCATTACAATAATGGTAGACAATTTTTCGCGCCGAAGTTTCCCTGCCCTAAGTGGTCCGCGCCGAAGTGTCCCTGCGCCGAAGTGTCCTCGCGCCGGATTGCCCCGGGCCGAAATGGCCGCACCTAAACGGTCGCATCCAAATGTCCGGCTCCGTAGAAAAGTTAATATATAATTATGTTTATTGTTAAATAAAACACGAAAAACACTTAAGTTTTTATTAATAAGCGAGAAATGTTGTAAGTTACAAATGTTTACGTATAAAGAACTCTAACAGAACTAAAAATGAATTTTGTCTTTCTAATATTTAATAACTTTTTGTTAATTAAATGTCAATTACAACAAGGTTTTTGGAAAATAACAATAGAATGTTGAAAACACATTAATAAAAATGAAAGTTACTGTTGAAAACACATTAATATAAATGAAAGTTACTGTTGAAAATACATTAACTATTAAGAGAGAAATGATTTGAAAAAGTTACACTTGTTTATGTTTTTATTAAGTATTTAATTATTTAATGGATATTAGTGATTCTGAGATTATTGAGTTATCTGAAGGTGATCTCATAATTCTTCCCCCTTAAGTCTGAACGTCCTCGTTCAGGGATGGGTATAAGTCTGCATGGTGTCCCTTGGTTAAGTCTTGTAGTTGGTATAGTTGACCTGGTTGATTGTTGCTTCTTTTTATCTTAAGGATCTTTCTGGGCTTGAGAAATAGTTCACACAAGCGGCTTTTAAATTTGATAACTAGAACAATTATAAGTACAATAACTATTAGGAAGAAAACAGTAAGAGAATAGTGGATAAAATGAACTACAGGCTGCAGGTGAATTGCAGTTTCTTGAATTTGCTGAGCTTCGATATACACGGTGATTCAGTACTCAATGATCGGACTTTGAGGATAAGCTTCTCTGGTTATTAGAAACATAAAACCTTAGTAACTTTTTTTGATTAAATGAACCTGAAAATTTCGAAAATTTTGACCGACGTTTTCAGAAAAGTACGTATAATTGATGCAGGTCAGTGTAGTTAAGTCGAATAGAAATAAATGCAAGATCTTTAGAAATTGACACCATCAGTAAAAACGTGACATCTGTTTAAACAAGCACAAGGATGCAAACGACGCGCATTCCATTTTTTAGATGTTAAAACAAAACGATCTATTAATCCGGGGGATTCCCCTTTATTCTAATAGTAAACGCAGACAGAAATGACATCATTTTAATACTGACCCATTTAATGTATAATTAAATTCGATGTGTATGCGTTAATAAACAGATATTAGTTTTAATTAAGTAAAGACATGTTTAGCTAATTTGATCTATCCATCAATAGGTATTGTTATTTTTATTGGAATTCTAGAATGTTTCATTATTAAAACCTTATTATTTTTTATGTTTTAATTCAACGACCCTGAATGATTGATGGATTTGTTTACATAGTCAAGTACAAGTACTGTCATACGTTTTATTACTAAAAGCTGCAGTGTAAGGGGTTTGCAGTTTGTTATCATTTGAGAAACCAAATAGTATCGGGTATCTCCTTGATCTTGACCTCAAAAGATGTGTCCCTATCACGAGTACTATAATTTTTTATTCACAAACCTGCAGTATTGTATTACACATAGGGGTTAATGTGTCTATTAAAAGAATTTGAAATTGTCTTAGTCATCAGAAACAACACAAAACAAAAATACCATTTTTGAAACAATATCCATCGAGAGGTCGTTCTCAACATGCTTTGTTTATTTAATTCTGTTTATCTGTTGTTATTCTACGAAACACTTGGCCAAAATAAAGACGTTTTTATTACTTTACGCTATCCTTGCACATTCTAGTAGTATTGAATATCTGCTTGAACTAAAATATGTGTCATGTGCATTCATACTATTAAATTTGAAAACATTCGGCTGAACTTCGATGCCGTTTTTCTCCAAAAATATAGAAATACGAGAAAAATGGTATATAGGAATTTTCTTTCTTTAATGGTTATCTAACCACTGGCAAAGTCTGAGTATGTCTTAATGGGTCACGGTGTATAGTTCTTTGGGGTTGTGAAGGTGTTTCAATTTTAGAGTTTCCTTGTGTGCCTTCAGGGTTTGCAGCGAGATAGTGGATATTGTAATCTCTAGGGTCGGAGTGGTGTGGTCGTAAACGTTATTTCCTATGATGATGCGGCATGCGGAACTTAGGAGATTAGTTCCTTTGATAGATTTCCTCCACAATTCACCATTACATTCTTCGATTATTTCTTCTTGTTGCTTGAATGCCACTAGTAGCTGCTGATTGCGTAGCAATATGGAGATTTTGTAGTTGTTTGAGATTTTGGCAGCGGTGCATTCACCAGTGGATTGTAGAGTACAGTTGTCAGATGATAGTTGCCTGTTTGTGCAAATATAATTATGGTCGATAAGTTTGCAGTCTTCATTGGTCCAGTATGCACTTCCATTGAATTCCAGATAGTACCTTTTTGGAGGAATAATTACAACTTCTTGGTGGTTTGGCAAAGGGTAAATTTGGGAGTAGTATGAAAGGAACCTTTTAATAATAGGGATTTCTAGGATATAAGTGATTGCTGTATTTGATCCTATAACTATTAGTTTAGAAGATTCTAGTAATTTAAATATATGAATTTTATCCAAGGGAATTAATTGATTTGAATTATAAGTTTTTTCTAAATGTTTCGAAATTGCCATTAGTTCTGAAAGTGTTACTAATTCTAAATTTGGTATTTCTTTCCATGCCAAACTAATTGTTCTTTCAATGATTTGGAGGGTTTTTAGTAAATTTTAAGCTTGGTATATCTCTGTTTGTATTAAAAATTTAATTTCACTAGTGTTGGCTAATTTTACGAGAAGATTCTGAGTATTATTAATATTTTCGAAAAGAGTATTTAAACCATCAGAATACCGTTTTGACAAATGGTTTGCAAATGATGTTAGACGATCGATTTTTTCAATTTCGGCTTTTTCGTTGGCATACAATTTATCAATATTTGTATTAATGCTTTGAAGGTCATCGTCATCAAGATTTCCCGTAATGAATTTAATTGCGCTTCCTAAAACATTTATAAGGGCTCTTTTTGTTAAGTGATGATTAAATTTACTAAGAATTCCTTCTATTTCTGAGCAAGAAATTTCAAGTTGTTGATAAATTTTGTGAGTGATTTCGTCTGTTGAACTTTTAGTTTCTAAAACTGCTAAGTTAGAGAGTAATCGTTTATAACTAGTTTCTATTTTGCTAATGTTAATAAAAAATAGGAAATTATGATAATGGTCGACTAGGCGAGCTTGTCCTAGAGGTTCTTGGAAGTAACCATTAGATGTTAGTTGGGTTGTTTGGAGTGTGTGGCTGTAGATTGGGAGGGTCCAAAGCGTGATGATCCTGTAAAAAAATGTTCGTTTTAATGTTGTTGGTCTGTTTTTTCTTGTTTTTCCGATTATCTTGTTATTGATTTGTTTTGAGACTGCGATTTTTCTCAAAGGGTGGGTCCATTTTTCGGGGTCTGTTTCTCTGTATGAATATGTCGTGGTTGTCTAGGTCTGGGGGTTTTTGTCGGTTTTTGTTTATTTTGTCTAGTGATTGTGAGGCTTTAGTTTGATTTTTTAAATAGACTGCATCATAAAATGGCAGTATTTCTTGCTTACGTTTTTCGTTGTATTGTTCGTAGAACGTTAAGTCTAAGTCTATGCTAGGAAGTTTGTCGTAAGGGCCGTATAATAAATGAAAAGGGGAGTAGCCGGTGGCAGAATGGATTGACTGGTTATAGATCAATATTGCTGTGATCATGAGGTTTTCGGGTAGTTCGTTTGGGTTTTTTAATTTAATAGTTCTTAACATTTCAATTATTGTAGAATGGAATCTTTCGATAGGGGAGTTGGAGTTGGGATTGTTTACTGTAGTAAAATGAAGTTCTATGGTATTAAATTTGCAGAATTCCCTAAATGTGTTGTTTTGAAATTCTTTACCTTCATCGCAGACAATTTTGTGTGGGGTGTTATGATGGGAAAGATAATTGCGAATTTTGTTTAAAACCGTTATTCCTGTACAATCTTTAATTAGGTAAGCTTGTGCGTATCGCGAAAATAAATCTATAACTGTTAAGAATTTTGCTCCTGAAAGAAAAGGTATCTAAATGTAGAATTTCGAATGGTCTTTTTGCTAAAAGAGGACCTGATAGTTTTAACTGGTATAAAAGTTCTCTTCTGCAGAAGATTCTGCAGCGGATAATGCGTTAAGATCAATTTGAGAGGTTTCTATTGATGAGTCCATTATTATTCGTTCAATATCTTCATCTGTGATATCAGGGATTTCGTCGCAATTGGGGATGATAGAATCATTGTCAGAAGTTGGTGCGGTAATTTCGACTCGAGAAAGAGCATCTGCAACTTGATTTTCTTTACCGTTTTTATAAATTATGGTAAAATCAAACTCGTCCAACATCAATTTCCATCGGATGAGTCTGGAGTTGGGCTCTTTGATTTTGTATAACCAGACTAATGGGTTGTGGTCTGTCTCGATTACGAAGTGTTGGCCAAATAAGTATGGTCGAAAATGTTTTGTAGTATCTAAAATGGCTAGGAGTTCTTTTTCGATTGTTGAATAGTTACGCTCTGCTGAATTGAGAGTTCTGGAATAGTACGCAATGGGTCGAATGGATTGAGATAAAACTCCGCCTATGGCGACATTTGATGCATCTGTAATTAAATGAAATTGTTGCGAAAAATCTGAATAAGCCAAAATCGGGGCATTAGAAAGCAACTCTTTGCAAAGTTCGAAGGCTGAAACGTACTCGGAGTTGGTAGGATTTATTTTTGAACCTTTCTTGAGACATTTTGTGAGAGGTGAAACGATTTTAGCAAAATTGGAAAAAAAGCGTCTGTAGTAGCCTACGAGACCTAGAAATGATTTGATTTCTTTTGTTGTTTTGGGGATGGGGTAATTTTGTACTGCAAAAATTCTAGAGGGGTTAGGTTTAATTCCTTCAGGGGTAATAACATGTCCTAAAAATGCTACATCTTTTTTTAGAAATTCTGATTTATCCAACTGTATTTTTAGATTGAAATGGCGCAATTTCTGGAATACTAGCTTTAGATGATTAATATGTTCCTGAAGGGATTTGGAAAAGATTACGACATCATCCATATATACAAAATAAAATTTATGAAGATATTCCTTCAGAACATTGTCCATTACACGTTGGAACGTGCTCGGGGCGTTTTTTAAGCCGAAAGGCATTCTGACGTAGTCATAATGTCCGTTGTTAACGGTAAAGGCTGTTTTTTCGACTGAGTTAGGATACATTTCGACCTGATGGAAGCCTTGGGCAAGATCTAAAGTGGAATAATAAGAAGATTTTCCTAAATTATCAAGAATTTCCTCAATTCTAGGAAGGGGATATTTATCTTCTACAGTTTTTTCGTTTAGCTTCCTGAAATCGAGAACCATCCTAAATTTACGTTTCCCTGAGGCATCTACCTTTTTGGGCACTATCCAAACAGGTGCGCTATAAGGTGAAATAGATGGCCTAATGATCTTATTATCTAACAGATTTTGAATTTGGCTTTGGATTTCTTTCTTTATACTATGGGGGTGGCGATAAGATTTAACAAAGACGGGTACGTTGTCTTCAGTCCTAATTTCATGTTTAACGGCGTTAGTAAATGACAAGTCGCAATCTTCTTTATAAAACACGTCTTTAAATTGTCTACAGAGTTTTAATATCTCTTTTCGTTCTTCATTATTTAAGTGTTGAGTTCTTATGGTATCAGAGATATTTAATTGCGAATTATCATTTGTCGGGGGTCTGATGATTTCTTCGTTAATTAATGGTTTAACTTGAATTCTTTCTAGAAAATTTATTTCAGTACCGGCTATTTCTATTGGGAGAGTGCAGTAACCGTGGCGAGCAACTCCGATCGATTCTGGGATGACAATATCGTGATCGATAGGAGTTTCAGGGATGATGATTTCACCGTTTTCTATGCTAACTGGAATTTTTACTAAATTGTGAAGAGAAGAGGGTTGAGGTTTGACTTCTCGTGAAGTATATTCGAAAAAAAATGGAATCTTGATATGTTTGATTTGAAGGGTGTTAGATTTATAGTCGATTTTTGCTCCTAACTTGGCAAAATCGTCACTTCCTATAAGAGCATCGAAATTGGGGTGCCAATCTAAAACGTGCATATGTATTTTGTCGGAGATTCCTACTTCATTAAGTATCTGATAGCAGATATTGTAATCAGCTCGGATGTGCTTAAACAGTCCACTAACAACAAAAGGTTTTTTATAAAAATGATTAGAGAATTTTGCGAAAGCAGGTTTTCTATTAATTATGGAATTTGATGCGCCGGAGTTAATCAGAATTTTTAAGTCTAATTGGGGTAGATAGAAAGTAGCTTCGGTTTGGACTGAATGGTGTTTAGATCTATGTTTATGTTTGATAGTTCTGGGCCTAATGTTTGAAAATCCTGATGTTCGTCCCAAGACTCGTCGAGATTTTGTTCGGCAGAAAGTTCGACTTCGGGATCGCCATAAGTAGCCAAAAGTTGTTAATCTTCAACTGATTCTACATTAAAGAGTTCTTCTGTGACAAAATGGGGTTTATTGTGAGAATTTTGCATGGGCATTTGATGGGTATACATCCTTGAGTGTACAGACATCGGCGTGGGCCGTGTTCCTGTCCTGTTTCCATCGAAGTGGTGGAAATTGGTTTAGAATTATTATTAAAAGCGGGTGTGTGTTGACTGTTGGAAAATTTGGGGGTTTGGACGGCAGTTGGCTTGACTGGCCTCTGGAATGATCGGAGTTGTATAGGGATCTGAGCTGTCCTATCAGAGAAATTATTAAACTGTGGGCGAGGGGTTTGATTTTGGTTGAATAAATGATTACGTGAATGATGTGGTTGGTTGTGCGGTGTATTTGTAGTGTTATGCTGAGTAGGTCGTAATGGTTTCCTATGGGAGTCATGGGATCGACCAATAAATTCGCAGTAGTCCCACTCTTGTTTTCTGTTGTCGTAAAAATGGCATTTATTTAAGCATTCTTCAATGGAATGCATGCCGAAATGACTTAAATAGCTAAAAATAAAATACTCTCTATGTTGTATTAATTTTAAATATTTGAAAAGAATTTTACCTTACGATCAGCTGAAAGGTCTTTTATTAAATCATTTCTTCTAGGTAAATGATATAGACTTGTTACCTAAAATAGAATACGATTTTAATGAGATTTAAACACATGGTGGAAAATAATAAAAAAAAGGTTTACCTAAATGGTTAACACTAGAGTCTAATCCGTCTAGTCGACGATCGATCAAATATAACCTTTCAAATGATCGATATGATGGCCGCGAGATTTTCCAATCTCGTGGCCATTTGGTATAATTATACCAAACCAATTTCTTATTACATCTCATATTAACCATCCTCTAATGAAAGCCCACCATTTTGTTATTTACGCACCATTGCCAATGCGCTTGACTGCGCTAGCGCGAATTTACGATAAAGAGAGGGACACCAGCGAAACCAAAACTAACGGAGAAGCTTGGCTTTAAACAGTGACCGTAAAACAATTAATGGATTATGAATTTCAACGTTATAAGAAATAAGCTCAGAATGATCTCCAGAATATTAGCAAGGCATAGATAAAGACGTTCTTCAAACTATCTTCTAATATTCTGATTTCTGATTTGATATTCCTACATTCTTCTACGCTTTGAGGCGTGCCTCATAAATTATTTACTTTAGATGACCATATAAAAAGAAATCTAAGCTAGTCAAATCAGAAGATCGGGCAGAACATTCAGTTGAACCTCATCTGCCAATCCAATGGCCTCTATATATGTGATTCAACTATCTCTCACTGGCAATACATAATGAGGAAGGGCTCCATCTTGTTGGAAAGACAATCCATTTTCATCTATTAGTCGAATATTGTCTCCATGCAGTTGATTTTGTGGACTGAGGGGCTCAATAAGAACCTGTAGGAATTGTAGCTATATTTCTCCTAGGTAGGCATATTTAAGTTTTATGCAATGAAAATGGAACCTATAATAAGCATTGCTCAGAATTCCTGCCACAATAGTAATTTTTACGTATGTTGTGTATGAACTTCTCGAAAATGAAAATTAACTACTCCATTTAAGTAAAATATACCCTCACTACTGAAGCAAATGCTTTTTTACACTTTTTTTTGTTACCTACTAAAAACAAACATTGGCGAATCCGGGCGACTTTTTATGAACCTTGTCATTTTGGCTTATTAAGGGTGGATATTTTTCAAACACACACCCTGTATAATTGTATACAAATTGAAGATGAAGAACTATCTAAGAAATACAATATGCCAGAAGGGATTAAATTATTTACATTTAATTGCAATTGAAACAAAAGAGTTTGAAAAATTAGAATTATAAATAATTCTACTATGTCTTTGTGGCTTTAAAATTAGGTAATGACTAATAATATTTACGTTGTTTAAAAAATATTTTGTAAATAACTTCTGGAATATTGCGTTAATTGTGTTTGGTACGGATGCGCTGTCAATTTTCAGTCTCTTGGTCTCTTTTCCCCCCACTCCTACCCCCACTCCCCTACTTAGGCTTCCCACTTAGGCCCCCCACTTAAGCCCCACTCCTGAAAAAGCTGAAATTCCATCTATGTACGAATCTTTACGTTGAGTTTAATCATAGTGTTTTTTATGGCAACACGGTGATGATATGTTATGACCAGTGGAAGATAACGGTAAAAGACCACGAATTTCAAAAGATCATGCATCTAGCACCGCTTATTAACCAACATGCTCGTGTATTACGTCATCTTAATTTCTCGTACTTCTACTAGGCAAGTGTAGAGAATACAGCTGAAGGAGTGAGATGTCAGAATAACGTGTCAAACGAATCGATTTTATTCTCAGCCGAATTGTCGTGCGGTAAATACTCGACGTTAAATTTAAAAGATCGCGGTGGATTGAACTCGCTCATTTTATTAGAGATAATAAAACTTTATCCATCAAAATTTATCAATGTCGTACACAATCAGTTACAACCCAATCAGCAAGCACCGGCAGCTTCATGGCCAGCAAGTCACGAGACATCAGCAGATGTACCATAAGAAGCTGAGGATGATTGAATATAGAAATAGGTTAGAAAATTATATAAACGCTTTTATACAGGGTTATGATAATGTAATGCACAAAATTCATAAAACGTACAACGATTATTATGAAACTTACGTTTATTTCGTTTTTTATTCATTTTCTCGTTTTTTTTTCTTATGTGAGCCCTACTGCAACTATTGTTCCCTAGTGTAACAAAACAAGCTTTCTCCAATAATGTAATAAAAATCTTAGCTTCCCATTAAAAAAATATGTTAATGACGTCATAACTTTGACAAATTTGACGTGTTATTTTTGTAACTTATGTCAAAAGATGCGGAATAAAAAAAAACATTTGACGTGTTTTTGCATTTTGTTCCAAAGTGATCGTTGTACGTTTTATGAATTTTGTGCATTACATTATCATAACCCTGTATGTATTACGAAATGAAATAAAATCGTATTGTGTATTGAATAAGTTATATAAGAAATTTTCACGATTTTCTATTAGAAATGTATTTAATAAAGAATAAACGTATAAAAAATTATTTGTGTTTTACTACCACTAGCAATAGTATGAGACAGTAAGTTTTCGCAGAGTATAAATAGAGATGCATCTGATCTCTTATCTCAGTACGTGATGTTGACTCACCAGGATAACAGTGTTGTTAACAAGCTCATTGACAGGCTCCCGATCGAACTACACCTGCCTTCTTACCAATATTGCAGACCCGGTACTAAATTATCTAAAAGATTAGAAAGAGGAGATAAAGGCATAAACCCCTTGGATCAGGCGTGTATGCAGCACGATATTTCGTACGCTCAAAGTTCAGACTTGGATAGTAACATAAGGCAGATCGTGTTTTAGAAGAAGCTGCCTGGAGACGTGTTAAAGCTAAAGACTCTAAGTTAGGGGAAAAGGCTTCAGCTCTGCTTGTAACCGGTATAATGAAGGTTAAACGAAAGTTAGGAATGGGTGTGAATAGGAAGACTAGTAGGAGAAAGACAAAGAAGATTGCAAATACAAAGAAAATTGTCACTTTTAAAGGAGGTATTTTAAAGAAGCTTGTAAGTACGGTAAATCGAGCAAGTAAGACCCTCACGGGAAAGGATTTAATACACCATGCGATGAATGCCGCTAGAAGAATCATTAAAAACGTAGGAGGTAGGAAAAACGTTAAAGTACCTCGAATTATTCCGGTACCTACAGCTACAGGGGGTATTTTACCACTCATACCAATTTTTGCTGGCCTCTCGGCTCTCGGTGCAATTATAGGAGGCGCTTCGGGCGTAGCAAATGCTGTTAACACTGCTAATAGTAATAAGAGACAGCTAGAAGAAACTAAACGACATAATAAAAGTATGGAGGCTATCGCAATAGATAGAAAGAGCGGAAACGCTCTTTACCTGAAACCTTATAAAGCAGGCGGTACAGCATTGTATCTGAAACCCTACAGGTCAAACAACTGAATAACCTGCCTCGGAGACCACTTACAAACCTAGATTTAATAAAACATGCTAAAGACATACCCTTTTTCAGAGGTGTCTATATGAGAACAAGTCTACCAAATAAACCTTTACGATTTGAAAGAGCTATTGTTAATCTCGATGATGCTGGAGGACCCGGTACGCATTGGGTAGCTTATAGAAAGGATCGAAATGTTGTTTTGTATTTTGACCCCTTCGGAGACCTAAGACCACCGGTTGAACTTGTGAAATATTTCGGTCCTCGTTGCAATGTATACTATAATGTTGCTCGAGAACAAAAGTTCAATACATACAACTGTGGACACTTGTGCCTGAGATTTTTGTATAAAAGAGAAGTGTATGTATAATTCGAACAAGTATGGCTAGAACCATCACTGTGTACGGTAATGGAAATATCCTCTCTACCGGTAGTATTTATCCGAATATACAACTAGATAGTGAGCAATACAGATACTCCATTGGATTAGTTGGCCTATATACAAGTCATACGATACGGAATATATTTCCAGGGAAAAATAAATTTTATTACCGAGATCAAGAGATAACTATCACAATCGGTAGTTACGAATTGTCAGAAATCGCTAACTATATAAAGAATCAAATTAATACGAGCGATCCTGAAGAAGGAGATTTACTACTACAAATCAAGGCTAACACTAATACAGGAAAGTGTGAGATTGAATCTGCCTCAGCCGTTATAGATTTTAGCAAACCGAACAGTATAGGCTCTCTATTAGGATTTAACAATCGTATATTACTACCCGGTATCAGACACGTATCAGATCGAATTGTCGATATACTCTCTACCCCGAACATCTTTGTAGACACGAATATTACAGGGGGCGCTTATAGAAATAATCAACCGTGTCATACAATCTTTGAATTTGGTCTCTGCGTACCACCTGGATACCTGATTGAGAAGGAACCAACACACGTGATTTACTTTCCTGTCACTGTCAGTGAAATTGATAATATTACCATTCGATTAGTAGACTCGAGTGGAAAACTGGTAAATTTTTCTGAAGATACCTTCACAAGTATAAGACTAGAACTTAAACGTGAAAAATGGGAATAAACTTTAACCATAAAAACCATACCTCGCATCATTCGAGGGTCATTCGTCTTCGTACACCGACTAGTGCGGACCTCTTACGTATAAAGTTATCTAAAGAGAATCGGCTGTTTCTTGAATCTCTAGGTTTTAAAGTACAACATCAACATGTCGAAAAGAAGTAAATTGCATATTAACACAGAAATCATCTTTGCTAATGATATATTAAATATATTTCAAAAACCTCGTGTCGATACAGATATAATAAAAGAGGACTTCTATACCTATTTGCCGTTTACGTTAAACGTAAATCATTCAGACATCATTAGAATCACCATACAAAATTCGGATAATGTTTTAGCTTTGTACGATAGCTACATTTTTGTTAAAGGTACTATGACTCGAAAAGTCAACGTAGAATTCCTACCGGTAAACAATTTTGCCTACTTTCTGTTTGACGAAATTCAACTAATATTAGGTACGAATCAAATCATCGATGTGTGTAAACATCCTGGCATTACAAGTACTATAAAAGGTCTCGTTTCACACGGTGCCGAGGATCGGTCTTTATCCAGTAGTGCATGGGGAATCGAACTCGAAAACGGAAATGGCCTGTTACATAATGCGGGGAATAACGTGTTCAATTTCACGTGTAGAATTCCTTTAAAGGATATCTTCGGGTTTGCAGATGATTACAAGAAAGTTATTCCTCATATGAGCTGTCAGTTAGTTTTGATACGTTCTAAGAATGATTTTAATTGCTATAAAAGTGCCGCCGGAGATTCAGGTACTGATGTAGAAATCAAGATTGATAGACTGTCTTGGGAGGTTCCTCACATACTATTGTCGGATGAAAGCAAGTTGAACTTAGTTGAAAGTTTGAGAGATAATTCTTCTATTATCATTCCATTTAGGCGTTGGGAATTACACGAACTACCCTCGCTGGGAACTACTAAAAATCAGGTTTGGCGTATAAAGAATTCAAATGAATTGGAAAAACCGCGTTGGGTTCTTGTAGTTTTACAAGACGAGCGTCAGCTGGGTATAAGAACCGGTAACCCTACTACATTTACTCATTCGAACCTAGTTGATATTAAACTGTATTTAAATTCGCAAGTGTTTCCGCAGCAACGTTTAAATCTCGATTTCAGTAGTAAGGATTACATTCCAGCATATTTAAATTATACACGCTTTCGCGAGAATTACTATGATATAGGTAGAGGATCGACTGATAGCTGTTTAATCGATTATTCAAAATTTGAAACATACCCTGTTTTTGTAATTGATTGTTCGAGACAGGTAGAAAGTTTTAAGGATTCCACGGTCGATATTAGATTAGAACTTGAATCTTCCGCTGCATTTACCAATACGAGGGGAACTAGAATAATTATCTACCTAGCCATGACTGAAACAACTGACAATCTTCAGCGTTTAATGTCAAATAGTGGCAAGTCTTTTATAATTGTATCTGAAGTTTCAGTGAAATTGACCTGTTACTTTTTGTTTTGTGCGCGATTAGTTGACAAAAAATGAGTGTTTTGAAATTGGAGCATAGGAGTGTGATTAAGTTTCTCACAAAAGAAGGCAATGGTCCAAAATTTATAAGAGAACGTATGATTGCCGTATATGGAGATGATGCCCCATCATATTTTAGGATTAAGTTTTGGTCAAAACAGTTTCGTTGGGGACGTGAATCCATAGAGGATGACCCTAGAAGTGGAAGGCCACTTGAGGCAACCAACAGTGAAATGTGTGACAAAGTGGAAGCTATGGTTCTTGAGGATCGCCGCATGAAGGTCTCCACCATTGCTACTGCTCTGGGAATATCAGAACCTAGCGTTTTGACCATATTGCACGAAAAGTTAGGCATGAATAAAGTCTCAGCGAGGTGGGTTCTCAGGTTGTTGACTCCAGAGCAAAAGACGCGAAGACAGCAAATTTGTCAAAACAATTGAGATCTTTTGGAAGCTGATGCTGAATTCCTAACGAGGATAGTGACTGGAGACGAGATCTGGGTACATCACTGGGACCCTGAGACAAAGCTGGAATCTATGCAATGGATTCATAAGGGTTCTCCACCCCCAAAGAAAGCTCGCACACAGCCCTCAGCCGGAAAACTTATGGCAACAATTTTCTGGGATTTGCATGGAGTTCTTCTGATCGAATATATGCCTAAGGGCACTACAATAAATGCAGAGGTTTACGGTAATACGCTCAAAAAGTTACATTCGGAAATTACCAAAAAACGTCCCCACTTGAGGCATAAAAATGTGCTCCTTCTTCATGACAATGCGTCGGTTCATAAAGCCGCCAAAGTTCGTCCAATTCTGAACGAATGTAACTTTGTAGAGTTAGACCACCCACCTTACAGCCCAGATCTGGCACCCTCGGACTTCTACTTATTCCGAAATCTGAAAAAACATTTGAGAGGCCGCCATTTTGAAAGTGATGACCATTTGAAACGAACCATCAATGACTATTTTGGCAATCAGGAAGAATCATTTTTTTTAATGGTATGAATTCATTGCAAGACAAATGGCGAAAGTGCGTTGAAGTTGGGGGAGATTATATTGAAAAATAAAATTGTTTAAAAAATCATGCGTCTTTTGTTTCATGCTTAGGTAGATAATTTATCTAGTTTCCCTCCTGAATTGCTAATATATTAGTAAATAACATGTTTTGTTGATATATAAACCGTACAACAAAGGCATATTGTTTGATCCTGCACGACTTCTTGATAGAATATAACCCGTTCACTGAAACCGTGACTAAACACGTACGCATACCATAATGAAAACTGTTAAACAATAGAAAACGCTAAACATATTTAATTTAGACAGCGATGTATCTCTACAATCTGGCGATGATAGAAAACATGGTGACTTATTACCTACGTCATGTCGAGCAATTCTGAGCGGTCCTTGTTCCTGCGGTAAAACTAATGTTGTTAGGTCTACTGATTAGTGAAAACGGATTAAAATTTGAAAATATCTACCTGTTTGCCAAAACCTTATTTCAACCGAAATACGAATTCTTAAGGGAAGTTATGAAACCTATTAAAAACATTGGTTATCAAGAGTTTAGTGAAAACGATGACATAATCAGTCCTAGCAACATCAAACCTAATTCAGTATTCATTTTCGACGATATTGTCTGTGACAAACAAGAAAAAATTAGAGAATATTTTAGTATCGGTAGACATAAGGGTGTTGACTCGTTTTATTTAGGTCAGACATATGCAAAGATACCGGAACATTTGATAAGGGATAACGCAAACTTGATTATTCTTTTCAAACAGGACGAATTAAATTTAAAGCACGTGTATAGGGATCATGTTGTAGGAGATGTTAGCTACGAGGACTTCATTTGTCGTATGTGTTGGAAGGATCCGTATGATTTCCTAGTTATTAATAAAGATTGTTCCCTAAACAGCGGTAGATATCGGAAAGTTTTTGATACATATATAAGTTTATAATTAGATTCAATTCGCTTAGTCGTCTTTTAGAGTAGTCAACATGTCGAGCTCATACGATATGAGTTTAAAACGTAAAATAATAAACGCACGCAAGGCTATATGTAGAAAATTTGCTTACTTTCGTCGTGATAAATCTGAAGCAGAACGTATTTATCGTGATACCCATAAACAGGTTATATCTCCTTTGGAAACTATTGCCGAATCAGTTAACGTTCCCCTATTGAAAATTAAAACACAACCATCTGCTGCTACTACTACTACTACTGCTAGTTATATTCCCCTGTTGGAAGTTAAAAAACAACCTGTTGCATCAGCATCATCATCATCGGAAGCATATGAAGAAGAAGAATCTTATAAAACTCAGGATCTCCCTACTCATTACGGTATGCAAATAGCTAGGGGTGGTAGCAACATAGATAGAACTAGATTCGGTATTAGATATAAAATTAATCGAGACGCGTGGACATTTGCATCTTCACCTGTGACTATACGTGATACAAACATCATAATTAAAAACAACGCTTTCGAAGCAACACCCGGTCTGTTTGACTTACTCACGTTTAGAGAATTAGAGTCTACACCATCGCAAGCTGATATCAATAATTATATGCAGATAATAGCCCTTACTAATGCGCATAAGAAATCCTATAGACCACAGGGTAAACTAACAGCTGTTAAACATTGGAAGTATGATTATATAATTAAAACGAACTTATCCAGAATCAAAGGTTTAGGCATTAGACTATCATCATCATTGTCAAATTTTAAAAAATTAAGCGATTGCAAAGTCGAATACGTCTACTGGAATAAAGCTAACGAACTTGTCGACCGACTTCGTTTGTTATTTGCTGTAAAATAAGCCGGTAACAGTAGTCCTCTGAATGAAAACGAAATAATTTCAATTATTTCCGAGTTAAAAGAAGAAGGTATTATAGAATAAAAGATTTCATCACGAACGTAAGTAGTCAGTTCGTTACCATTAGCAGTATGAATGCTACTATAGATTTGTTCGGACGTTCAATAGTTGGAGGTGCTGTAACGGTTCCAGGTCCTCCCGGGGTAGGATTTAAGCTAACAGAGCATCAGAATTTCGAATTACAAACGCAGGCTACGCTATTAATGATTCGGATCTGGTAACAAAGAAACATACTTTAATACTAGAAAATAAAACTATTGAATGTAAGAAACGAAGATTAATCAATTTAGCGGACCCCGTAGATGCAGAGGATGCAGTTACAAAATGGTATATGGATAGCGAGATATCTAACAACAGTCACGACACGCTACGCGATAGTATTAAAACTCTGACCTCGCTTTGTATAGAACTGTCTAAGGCAACTTTATGGCTTCTAGCTAAAACAGATTCTAGATCTAAAAATTTTGATAGATCACCGCTCGTAGACCTACAAAATTTGTTAATTACTCAAAGAACCCCGCAATAGTCGTAGGATATATTACTTTACATTCTATTTAATAGTTCAGTCTTACATAACTTATAATTTGAGTATCTGCAGTTATTAACAGAGATGAACACAAAACAAACCGTTGTCGATGAAATACATAGATCTGCTAGAAAAGATTTTCAAAGACGTAGTACTATAATAAAGGCATATGATGATTTGTTTCAAATAGATTTAGCGGAGTTTATTCCCTACGCTAACGTAAATAAGGGTTATCGTTACATACTGATGATGATAAACTGCTATTCGAAATACTTGTATGTACGTCCGTTGAAAACTAAGACCGGAGAAGAGGTGACAAAGCAGGTCCGTAGTATCTTTAAGGATTCAGTCATACCTAAAAATTTACAGTCTAATCTCGGAAAAGAGTTTTATAATAACCATTTTAAAAAGTTAATGAATGAATACAACATAAATCATTACTCTACGTATTCCGTGATTAAGGCTTCAATAGTCGAACGAGTTATTCGTACAATTAAGCAAAAGCTGTATAAGGAGTTTAGCTACAGAGGGAAATTTAAATGGGTCGATATATTACAACGAGTAGTTGATAGCTATAATAATAGAAAACATAGAACAATAGGGATGCCTCCTGCATCTGTTAAACCTACGACACAGCTGTCAGTGTATAACACTAATGTAAAAACTATCAGTAAACGTAGGTTGGATTTGAATGACATCGTACGTATAAGCAAATTCTTTTCCAAGGGATATACACCTAACTGGTCAACAGAATTATTCAAAGTAGTTAAAGTTCAATTTACAAAACCTATCACATACTTGTTGGAAGATCTACACGGAGTAGCCGTTCGAGGTGCTTTCTACGAGTTCGAGCTGCAGAAAACCAATCAACCTGATGATACCTAGTTGAAAAAATACTTAAACGCCGTAGCAATGGTGACATTTACGTGAAATGGCTCGGCTTAAATGAAAAGTCCTGGATAAAGAAGGAAGATCTACTCACTCACTAGCTCCTTTATAGTATTATTATTATTAGTATACTTATGTATTATTTTAGATATAAATTAGTATTATATATCAGCATGAAATGTATTTTCTTCTAGATATAATTTAGTATTATATATCAATATGAACTGTATTTTCTTCTTTCAATAAAAGTTCTTGTATAAAACATTTGTTTTTTATGTTTACCTTAAATTACAGAAATAAAAAAGACAAGAAATAAATCATATTACATCTATTATTTACGAATAATATAATACATGTTATAACATTACAAAATAATTGATAACATAATACATGAAAAAGACAATTTAAAATATCAATTCTATAATTCTATAAAACATCTGAATTTCATGTAAAGAAAAATACAAGATTGAAACATATTTAGTTGTAAAAGATATGACGTTAAAGAACTGTCAAAAATTCTTAACAGATACTATTATATACAATACAAAACTAATATACAAAGTGATAATAAAATATATGCACATTACAGACTACAATCGTAAAATATACATAGATGACTGTGAAAATAAAATATATACACATTACAAACTATAATCGTAAAATTTCCTAAATATATATATATACATAGAGTTTAAATATTTACATGCGAGCTTGTTTCTTGTACCCATATGGGACGGAATCAAAATCTTCTATACGACGTCGCTTGCCGAACGTTATTCTATAGGCCTTTGATTCGGTCCTGGTGACGAGTCAACCACCTTTACGACCACGTGTACTAGACCCGTGGCCGGACAATATACCTTATAGGCGTAATTCTTGGGACCCCCCTGATACAAATTCTATAATGTATGCCCCTGGTCCGTAATCCTCGAGTTCATCCGTGAGATCGCCCAGGAAGTTGCCGGTTGGTAGATCTTCTTCTCCGGGCCTGGACACATATATTACAGAATCTGTAACAAAAAACATACTTAGTAGTTATCAAATTATAAGAGAAAAATGAATAATTGTTACCTGTATCATAGTACAGCACTCTCTCGCCTAGCTGATCCAGAAAGTTATACAACTTAAGTCGAGCCTGTGCAGTGACAAATGCCGCGATGACCACGTTGACTGACGATAGAAGATCTGCTGCTTCCTCCTTATGTTGCCAGTTAACCACGATCACCTCGTAATTTATCTCCTGCACGTTGTTGACTTCTACGCTAGGGTTGGAAAGTAAATCGAAAAACTCCTTGGGTTCATTGATAATCGAAGTTTTTGGTTGGTTTTCACGTTGACCAAATTTCCCTAGAATACAATTATTATTAAGTAAAGAAAACTACGTAAGACTATTGTACGACTTACCCCAAAATGAATTTAACATCAACTTGGCCAGCGATCTCAATCCTGGATTCTTCACGATTTTCGACGATTCCAGGAGGACTCCTTCGTTCAAGACATACTCATCAACGTAGGCTTGTTTTCGGACTTCATCAGCTGCAGCGTTATCGAAGCATGTTGTAGAGGGCCATCCGCTAACTTCCTGCTTCATTTTCAGGAACTTATCTATGAACCCCGAAAACAAACCGCCGTCCATCGACTTCCTGTCATACTGGGTTACATCGTATGACCATCGTATGATCTCCTGTACATCTTGTATGATGTAACCCTTTCGTACCGCTGTAGCCACCTCATCTACGACCCATGTTCCGCTAATGACTCGTTCGGCAACGGAATGATGACATTCTGCTTGGTTGAGGTCTTCAGTACAGGAGCGACATAGAGGGAACAGCAGCTTTTGATGCATTTTGACGGGCAAGACCGGATGATACAGATCTTGCGGCGGTAACACGGTACATTTTATCACGCCCTTGATGTTTTCTATACCCCCTTTATCCTTAATAAACTGTTGACATTCTTCCCTACCGACGTAGACTTTAGGATGTCCAATGTGGAACTTTCCATATTTATATACCCATGGATAAAAAGAGCATACGTCGACATACCGGATCTTTTCCCCGTCTTTTGCAACCCTCTTTAATTTTGCAGCTCCTGTACGTCCGCCGTAAAAAGCATCACGCGGATTTAGCGGTGTGTTTAAGAGTATTGGATGCTTCTCTAGCTGTTTCATCTCAGGTGTTGTCTTCTTCCTGAAGTCGCACTCCCATTGTTCGGTAACATCGTAACCCATGGATTTGAATTTTTCCGTTGTAGCCTTGAGTTTTCTCATAACGCATATTCATAGTATCAGCAGGGTCGTTATGTAGAGGTTCATCACGCCTAGTGATGTAGCAAGTAGGACAGCCGTGATAGAAGCAACCATGGAATTGGAATATTTGTCTTTCATACAGCCCGTCTACCTTTTGACCGCCCACGATAACTTCTCGTTGCCTGCCTGCATGTTGAATTTGTACACAGCGCTGCTGTTCCTCCCACAGCAACCATTGTAGAGCTATTCCGGAGTGACTGTCTGCTCGGCGGTAACCACCTCTCGGAATGATCCCTATGGTACTTTCTTTAAGGAATTTCCTCCGGTACATGAGGTTGCAGGCAGAGGCTATAGTGATGGCTTCCGTGAACGGATCAACATCGCATTCTTTAATAAAGAGATTCCTAAAGTGGATACAGGCTCTCTTCAGAATATCAACGTCGGTTCTGCAATACTCGACTAGGTCACGTTGCATATCGAACTTTGTGTCCCTGTTTGCATCGTACCACTTTAGGAACTCTTCACGAGCTTTTGGTTTCATAGTATCCGGGCTGTAGAATTTGACGTCGGGTAACGGGCCGATATAGTTGGCGTTGGCTTCGATGTTGAATAGGTGCGGGAAGTATCCTTTGGGAGCCGGTAGATCGAAGGCTTTAGGTAACTCTGCCAGAGCCATAGGAAAAAAGTTCAGCGAATCTATGAATTTCAGGTTATCTAATTCAAGTAGGAGAATTTTTGTACAGCGCATGATGAGTTCTGGTTTTATTGAAGTGTTTGTAATAACGTGGTTTAAAATGAATTGGGTGTCAAAAGCTTGCCCGTTATGAGCAATTGCTACAACCTTTTTGAATTTTTTCCTTACCTCTAACAGATACGTCATAAAACCCTCTATACATTTATCTTTTAGGATTTCTTCCCGCACACCGCATCTTTTACATATCAACATACCCGGAGAATCATAGCATTCAGGGCAAACCTGCTGGAAAACGCATAAATTTGCTTTGTGTAGTTTCACATCGGGTGCAATTTCTTTTTCTTGACGGGTCTCCAAGTCAAAGAACACGAATAGAACGTCTTGCTCCCCAACCATTTTACCCGATGGTCGTATGTAGCAAAAATGATTCTCCGGCATATGGCTTTGGCACATCTTACAGTAGATTTCTCCGCATACATGAGCTTCTGTTCTGGTTTTGAGGTTTATAATCCTAAAACAGTCTTCACACTTTTTAACGCTCTGACACATTTTACCTCTGTGTTTGTCAAAACATTGTTGACTTTTGAAATCACGTCTGCAGTCCTGACACCTGATCATTTGGGCATGTCTTACACAAGGCGGAGAGCTACCGCAACCTATACAGGACTTCTCGCACCTATGCTCGTTTTTATGATCGTGCGGGGCGTGACAATGCTCGCAAAAGTATCTGCATACAAAGGCTGAGGTCAGAGAAGTGATGACGTTGTAATGATGTTCGTGGTACAGGAGATTTATCTTCTTCTCAGCATCAACAGCACCTTCGAAGATCACATCGCGACCTTTGTACCGTAGTTGTACACAGTGATCTTGTAGTTAGGGGCCAAGAGCTGTTGGAAGAGTTTTAACTCGTTGACCCCGGCTCCCTCTGCTGTAATAAATGCTACTCCGGCCTCCTGCATCAATTTTTCTGCAGCAACCTTTTGAGCACCTTGGTTTTGTCGAAAGGTATTGTAATTAGGAAGTTTATCTATGCGAGCCTTAGCAACGACCAAAGCCCTGGGTAGGCAGAGGTTGTCTTTATTGTTAATAACTACTATTCCTCGTCTCTGCTTACATTCTTCAGCGAAGGAGCTATAAATACCATCACGACTGCCTCCCTGCCCTGCAGGTGGTGTCACGATCGTGGCTATTAATCTAAACGTATCAGAACTGAGCGCTTCGGGATCGGACTGTAGGATGCTCTCTAGTATGTCCCAGACATCGTTAAATGTGATTTCATCGGCTCTTTTGAAGCTCATGTAGCCTGGCAGTTTTTGTTTGAAGCTATCGAATTCAAATGTAGCCCCAATCTTATCTGAAGACTGTGCTCGATTTAATAAATTCGATAAAATTTGGTTAACGGCCGATTTAAAAAAAATCCAAATGGTTTTCGCCGTCCGGTGCATCGTTGACTTTAAATACCACTCTGTGTTTCTGTGTACCAAATTTCTTTATAGTGGACACACTTTCGTTGATTACTTTGTAGAGAGAAGACATTCTGGATAAGATGTATGTATATAGGAAATGTAGCCAATCTGAAACAAATTTCAAAAATAATAAATGTAGTCTCATTAGGGAGGCTTACAGAATATTAGGTATAGAAGGGAAACAGGAATGAACACAGGGTGTGCGGTCTCACACACCGTATTTTAGACCTTGTCCGCTTGGTTCGGATAGGTAAGTACTCCCTGGGCACAAGGTATAGAGGTAGAAATATAGTTAAAACATAAATAACTTACCAATTGAATTTCAGAAGAAATAAGGGAATAATATTTCTTATTAATATGGAATTCTAGACTATCTAAAAAGTTCAAAATGATTAGTTTTCATAAAATAATTAAAAATTAAAACACTCACATGATTGATTTCAAATAAACAAATTATATTTCTTAGGAACTGTAGACGGTCTAAATGGAAGTTAATCTATAAACAATCGTAAATCAACAGTTTTAAAATATAAGCAAAAATAAAATATACCTGATTTTAATATTGCACTAGATGTAACTATCTTGATGATTCGAAGAACACTTTTGGAATGATTGGGAAACAGGAATTTCGGGGTTTTTATACTAGTTTTCGACGTTTGCGTAATTAGTACGTCATGAACATTATTATTTTTAAAATGACACAAAGAAATCTGTTAGTTATTATAAAAACACTTTGTCTTAAGTAACAATAATAATAATAAATTATTGTTTTAAAAAGTTAATGAAGCGTACATCAAATCTGTCTACATTCCTAAGAGATATGTAAGAAATCTGTTATTATAAAAACCTGTCCAAATAGTACTCGGCGTTTTTTCTCTGCAAAATAATAAACGGACTTAAAATTCCTAGAGCTCGTAACAATGAATCATTACACTAGAGTGTTAAATGTTATTGTTTGTATTTTTAAATAGATTTCTTGATATTAATAATCTTTTAAACGTAATAATAGGGAAAGAATGTTTATCTTTTAATCGTTTTGGTTCATATAGCCCTGAATATTAGAATATTTAACGAAACACGATTGGCTCATATAAGGTTAATAATTGTCTCATCTCAATGACTCATGATAAGATGGCCTAAGTAGGGGAGTGGGGGGAAAAGGGTGGGGGTCAGCTCAGGTGGCGGAATACCTACTTCCGTTACTGGAAGCATTACAATTTAATTCTTATTATTTTTATCTTTTTATCTAGTTATCTAATTTTTGTATTTACCTTAGCGACGTGTTTATTTATATTTATATTACCTACCTTTCATAATGTCAGCTTAGCTGTTGAAACAATTGTCAGGGTATAATTTAATACATATAGTGAAATTTTGTATTAACCTTTATCTATTTCATGAAAATAAGATTTTTTTTAAATTCTTACTGTTATTTATTAGTTTTTCAGTTTTATCTACTTTATTCCATAATAAAATATTAAAAAATATAAAAGCTATTACTAACTAGATAGCTATAAAATTTTCATTGTCACGGTTTTGCAGTTATATGATTACCAAACTTACTAACCTTACAATTTGTGATGTCTCGTTTCACCAATTTTTATAGCAGTATCAAAATATGTTGAATATTTAAAAAGACGTGAAACATTGGAATCTATAAATATTAGACTTAATAAAACATTAATTGATCTGCTCATTTACTTTAATATTCTTATCTAAATTGACAGAATGAAAAAGAAATTTTAGTTTTTCAATAAGAACACATATTAGAAAATTATATTTCAGATCAAAATAATTAAAAAATATTATATTTAATATTATATTTAATTATATTACCTTTGATAATGACAGCATAGCTGTCGAAACAATGTTGTCAGGTTATATTTTAATAAAACTGTGAAACTTTTACTAATCTTTATTTATTTCAGTATATTACATGTTGATTTGGTAAAGGACATCTTTACAAGCCAAGCGATATTGGCGTACAGACTCGGTACAAGAATATCGTGAGGCTTGGAAACTTTACCAGCAAAACATGTATACTATTTTCTATTCACAATCATTAGACTTAAATAATCAAAATAAAAAGTAATCATAAATTTGAAAATAAATTTTCTGTAAATTTTATTATTTTTGTTTAATTATTATTAATGTAATTTCAACTGAAGAAGGATATATTAATTTAAAATTTTCCGAAATGATCATATTGAAAACAAATTAATATTTTTAATTATTAACAATAGAAAACTCATTAAAAATGTTCCTGCATCAGCTTTAACATGTTATAAAATAAAACTCGTTATTAAATTTAATTTTTTTTATTAAAATCTTAAAGAATAAAACATGTTTATTATAACATTTTAATAATATGAAATTCGGTCATAATTTTTTTAAAAAATTTTAATTTATTTTGCTAGCGATGATTGCTATCTGAAAAGAGTAATACACCAATTCTCTGCAGTATGAGGCCCTAATGTCCACCTCAATCATCTTGCATGCCATGTAGTCCTAGAAATAGTTATCACTGAGATTGAATCAAAACTGTTAAGATTAGGTTCGGACCACACTTACCAATCATCAATCTTGTAGTGACGATTTCGTTCAAAATATAAATCTATGTGAAGGCAAACCCCCGAGTTCTCAATTTGCATCATCTGGCGTTGAACTGCAGAGGCTTGCTCATTTGAAGGGTTGCTAATTTGCTCACTGGTAGGGGTAGGTGGTGATTGTGCCTGCAACACAGTACTTCTCGACCCATAATGTTCACACCGCTTTGGCGTTTAACGATATGTCAGTTGGGCAATAAAATAAGTATTTTGCATAGTTTTATTATAAGTATTAAATAATTAAAATTTTTGTTTAATATTAATAATGTTGCTACTGTCTTGTGGAAAAATGCCAAAGTGTTGGTAGCGATTTTAACATTATTTTATTAGTTTAACCGAAACTTGGTGTGTTCACCTCTATAGTACTGTTAGACGATCAGATTTTCATTATCCTAACAAACAAATTCAACAATTAAATTAAAATTAGATTAAATTTTCGTATCATAGCAACACTTTCTTAATAATAGAACATTTAAGGCGTCAGAATGCTCTAAAAGTCCAAAGTGCTCCTATGCAGAATTTCAAGGCTCTTCCTGCGAATATTGTCGTCTTTTTATAGTTATTTACGTGGAAAGCTTTGTAAATGAATCTTTACGGGCGAGCAAAAAAGTTTGTGAGGCGAGCGACGAAGGAACGAGCTACCATAATCCTAGTGAGCCCAGTAAAGGTTAGTTACAAAGCGTGTCGGGTACAAACTTTTAGTTCCACCTTCACACAACTTTTTTTTATTAATTTATTGTTTATTTTTTATAAAAACATATTTTGTTATAAAAGGAGGTATGAAAATTTATAGACGTTATCATAATGTTGGATTAATCAACAAATTAGTTTCCATTAGCTTTTTGTTAATGAACATGGTAAAATTTTACAGGTCTCTTTTAGAAGCCTCCAAATTTTTACAAGGCTATGGCTGTTACTAATCTTCCTTACCATGAACGCCTATAAAGTGTCATCCTATATAGAAGGTGGAAATAAAAATATATAATGCAAATTAATTGATTTTGTTTTATTACCAAAATTTAAAAAGCGGCTTTTTACACTTCTTAGTGACAAATTCTTGCACAATATCATATATCGAATTTTGAAGTTCGTCACTTTCTAACGTCAATACACAAAGTGTTGTTAATCCTTTTGGTTTCTTCTGGAGTTAAGACATAACACACATATATTTATACTGCACATAACCTCCAAGCATATACAATGTTCGAAAAAAGTGGTTCTTTTCTGGCCGTGTAGGCAGTTTGCAGGGCGAGCCATGCTATTATGCTTCTAGCCGTAATATATACAGATATAGAAAAACAGGTAGGAAGTACGTACAAGACCATATGTATGATAAGGAACGCGCTAATAAAATAAAGAAGGGTTTATATCGGGTCACGCCTTTGCTCTTCTTATTTTGTTAGTGGGGGAACATTCCAGCATTAATGTTGTTTAGTAAACCACAAACCGAGCGTTGGTGTAGTTGTCTGTAATTTAAAGAGAATTTCATGATATTAAATTTTCCCAGAATTAAAAAAATGATTTGGCAAATTAGAAACAAATAATCTCTTGCTTTTTAAGTAGCTTGAAATTTTCTGCTCGATTAAAATAAATTAATAATTCTAAATACTAATTGAAATTAATAATTATTCAAAAAAACCTAATGAACTTGCATTTCTTTATTTTGTCGTTCCTCATTCATCGAGCGTGTGGTTGGTTCATCTGGTGGTTGGCATTTTTTACAGAAATTGTTAATACATCTAAATTTTTCGAATTTTTGATTAATTTTAATAATTGCGATGAAGTTGGTATCGGACGATTTTCAAATGCTACAATAAATAAATTTATTATATCTTGAGTGCTATGGCTTCCAAAATACCATTTTAAAATTTGGATTTTTTCCTCATTTGTATAAATAGCCGGCATGATAACGAAAGTGCAAAGTACAACAACCACACCACTGCTCGGTTTGTAGTTTACTAAACAACTTTAATGCTTGAATATTCCCCAACTCCACTAACACAAACTAAATAAGAAGAGCAAAGGCGGGGCCCGATATAAACCATTCTTTATTTTACTAGCGCGTCCCTTATCATACACAAATATGGTTTCGCAAATAGTTCCAAGTTGTTTTCCCACACCTGTATAGTGTAGGCCTCTTACATGTTCAACTATGACGCAACCGAGTTTGAACATTTTGGCACCTGTAGAAGCCTGCCGAGCCGAGAATTTATGGCGCTTACCTCATATATTATACATAAAATAATTATTATAATCGATAATAATCGATGAAATCGCATTATTTACCGCTGCGCTGAATCATATAAACGCGAGCGCAGTGTCGATTCTGACGTCATCCTGGATGGCACTTTTTCGCTAATATGAACCGTCCTAGAAAAGAAAAAACATCGAATTTTGGGCTCGAACTGTCATAGCCTATTTACTTAGATCATTATCAAATCAATAGTACTTTATTTTCCTGCTGCCGTCAAAGATCCAAATATTTAATAATGCAATAGATTTTTCAACAAAGAGCGTTGACGAAAACGAAGAGCATGGCAATAATATGAGAAATACTATTAAAAGCCTGAGTGGACAATTATGTTGAAAAGACACTGAAATGGTCAAGAGCTACCATAAAAGAAGGGTAGGTATATATTTTAAATCTGTAGGTAAGAGGTTCCATTTTTTTCAATTTTTTATAAATGTAAGTTTTGACAAGCATGGGTTCATGTGTCTGAATACAGCGATTGGTTGCGTTCAGTTCCCATCAATGAATTTAAAGGAAAGTGTTTGTTTTGTAAAACTAATTCGTGGCTAATGTCCTGAGAATGCTCTTCTTTTGAGACCAGAAACGCTTATCCATCATTATGCGGATTATGCCCTCTTTTAGACAATTTAGATTGGCTTCATGACCACGGTACTAAATAATTAATTGATGATGAGTGGCGTTTTTTGCCAAATTATATCTTAACCTTTGAATGTATGTTGATAATGAGTACACAAATATATTGCTGGGAAAACTCAACTTTTAAAAGCGAAAGTGGGCATTTTGTGTCTAGAAATCTAGACATATTTATTTTAAACATTCTCTCAGTCCTCCATTCAAACATTCTCTCAGTCCTCCATTCAAACAGAATTGTGCAAAGGGAGAAGTGAAAGGTATCCAGATCTCAGGTGACGTCCTTAGGGGAACGCCAAAAGGCTACTCTGACAAATACCTAAGTAAGAAATAATACCCTTGCACGTTCCTGCATACAAATACGGCAAACTATGAATCTCTAGCATAAAGATAGATTCCATTAAAACAAAATATAATATTAGAATTTAGATTATAATATAAATTAATTTAATCGAAATCGATTAATCACAAAACGATGAACAGTGTATTAATATTAGGCAAATAATACCTAAGTAAGCTTTATAAGAAGGAAAAATGTGTAAATCTCGGTGTAAATGAATGACGACCAATCAATTATGATATAAATATATAAGTTAAACAAAATACAACTTATCCTGTATTTTTTAAATCCTCCACCACTCCAGCACCCTGGTACGGTAATGAAGACTCACATACAATTATTTGAAAGTGCTAGTATGATAATTCAATTGTGAAAAGTTAGCAACTCGAAAAACTACATTCTGTCCCTTGAAATTGTCACAGGTAATACATATAAAAAGTATACTGCAAGTATTACCACAAAATGGATGGGTGGTCGTGGATTAAATCTGGATCCAGTAAGAAAGACTTAAGAAGACTTGGTGGTCGCGGATTAGATCTGGATCCGGTAAGAAAGACTTAGGAAGACCATGTTAATAGGTAGTGGGCCGGTATAAACAAAACGGTGAACATCATGACTTACCTCGAGTACCTAGACATGGTCTTTTACCTCCGTCATCTGAAAATTCCTCAACATGTAGAGATGTGGGAAGCGGAACCCCTGCTCATAGGGTCCGCCACTCGTTACTCATCGAACAATAACAACTTCGGACGTTTATGACGATAAGGTACGCCGATGTCTTAGTCTCATCGCACTGATTAGCGGATTTGGTTGACCCGCAAGCCAGTTGTAGAACTGCACGGCTGACTCTCTGATATAGTCCTTGATGGAGGCGATCTGGACGTCCTTGTGCAACGACGAGTTGCGGACGAACCACTGAGCGGCGAAGGCCATCCTAAGCGCCTTGTTCAGACCACCTGAAGCGACCTTACGTGCGTTTTGGCGGCGTAGCCCCACACAATCGCTTAATGCGACATCGTCAGTCTGACTACCGCTTTGTATAGCCTTAGCTTGTTAACGGAACTATGCTTTGCTCTCCGGTTACAAAGCGGATACTGCTGGGCTTGTACCGCCTTGGCACGATTCGCGCAGTGCACAATGTGCGGACGCCAGGTTAGGCGCCTATCAAGTAACACTCCGAGATATTGGCTTCGCGCTTCCGTGGGATCTCGCAATCAAACATGGAGATGTTGCCCTCGGGGCAATGTCTCCGTGTGGTCATATAGATCGCCGAGCTCTTTTCGGAATTGATTTCAATACGCCAGATACGAAACCATTCCTCGAGCTCATCCATCGCAGTTTGCAGTCTCCGATCTACGAGCGCTGGAGATAGCAAACTGGTCAACACTACCATGTCATCGGCGTACAGTACAGTCTTAGTGCCCGGTAGCATCGAGGGAAGGACCCTCACGCAAATGCTATAGTGTGCCGAGGAAAGAAGAGAAACTTGCGGTACACCCGCGGTAATCCTCCTCCCCGTCGACCTGGAACCGTTCAGCTTCCGGCTGAACGAACGCACTAGATATTCCAGCTACCAGCATTTTTGTGAAGTAGTCCCTCTGCCAAAAATCAAAACGGTAAATCTGCTACTGTGGACTTTACTAGTTTCCTCGGAGGCTCGGACTTCCCGGGGCGGGGTTTGCGGTGCAAGGAATAAGGAATCCGCCCAACCGCATGCGAGTTTGATGTCTTTCAGAATGTATACTAGTACGGCAAAGCTGAGTAAGGCTATCTCGGATACGTAGCCGCGAGAACATATAGCCTCTCACATCTAAGACAACTCCGTTTCCTCGCGGTAACCGCTGTGACTCCAGCCCATACTTTGGTTGGATTCGATAGGGCAGTGATTTGTTCACTTGTTGTGCTAGGTACTCTCAAAGGCGAGCACTTTAATAGCTCCGGCACTAATCTGGAAAGCTAGGAGAGGGAGGGTAGCCGGGGTCCATTAACTTTTATAGGTTACCTAAGTAAAGAAGTTGGTGAAATCCTCTTTGAGACGGAAGGGACGAAGAAGATACGTTGCAGGACGACATGTTTACCTATTTGTTTTCACTTGCACTCACTGATGTGTTAAACGTCATGTCTACTGCATTTATTAATTAATTCCCTAGCATCTTGTTGTTTTTCAGCGAAATCATGAATTTTATTTGCCGCATCTAATTTGTAGTATAAGTTTTCAATTTCACAGTTTGTACTATTACACAAAGCTTTTACTTAATATTGTTTTGTTTTATAGCATTATTCTTAGAGAAAGATGTACCACAGGCGACATAAAATGCTGACAAGTCTTGATAGCGATTTTAACGTTATTTTGATGTACTGGCTGAATGGCTGTGATTTCCAAAGTTAAAAAACATAAAAAAAAAACATTATTTTGTTAGTTTAAACGAAGCTTCGTGTGTTCATCTCTATAGCAATATTTAATTTACAAATTTAACGTTAATATGTTATTAACAAATTTAACAATCACATTAAAATTAGTTTAAACTTCTGTATCATAGCAGCACTTTCTTAAAACCCTCATTTATATTAGAACATTTAAGGCGTCTGCATTTTTTATGTCGCCGGTGATGCATTTGTTGTTTAAGACTAAAATTTAATATATAAAAACAAAATTAGAAAATCCACGCTTGTTTGAATAAAGAAAATATAAAAAACTGAGATGTTCTTCAGTTAATTTGTTCAGCAAGTGAAGCAATGACCTCGAAGCTTGAAGTTCAAAATTTTGCTTTTTATTAATGCTAATATTATGTGTGTTGTATTAACAAAACAAAATAATAAAAGCATCGTATTATTCGTAGTATTAACTTTTGGTTGTAGAGATAAACCATTTTCGAATAATTAATAATGTCCTTCTTATTTAAAAAAAATGGAATAACGTTAGTGGCTATTTCTACATAACTAGGTGAATAAATGGGGATTTTTTGCCTAATTAGCAATAGGTTTAAATCTGCTAAATAAATATTGAGTTAATACATAATAATATGAGTTAATAAGAAATTACTTTGTTATATACAGGGTGTCCCAAAAATAACGAACAATACGTGATAACGAGATTGATGAAGATGTGTAGAGAAACTTTTTTTTTCTAAGCTATTTGCTTTCCAAGTTATTTAAGGTTCAAGTTTTGAATTCGATCCTGCACGTTCTGCTCCACACTCTCCTTCTGTTGCATAAATGCTGAGGACTGTAGTTTGTTGAACTTGAAAGTCAATACAGCACAATTTTGTCTATGTCGCAAAATATCCGAATGAGAAAAGGACACATGTCCTTTTTGCTTGACACAAAATACAACTTATCCTGTATTTTAATTTTTTAAATCCTCCACCACCCCAGCACCCTGGTACGGTAATGAAGACTCACATACAATTATTTGAAAGTGCTAGTATGATAATTCAATTGTGAAAAGTTAGCAACTCGAAAAACTACATTCTGTTCCTTGAAATTGTCACAGGTAATACATACAAAAAGTATACTGCAAGTATTACCACAAAATGGATGGGTGGTCGTGGATTAAATCTGGATCCAGTAAGAAAGACTTAAGAAGACTTGGTGGTCGCGGATTAGATCTGGATCCGGTAAGAAAGACTTAGGAAGACCATGTTAATAGGTAGTAGGCTGGTATAAACAAAACGGTGAACATCATGACTTACCTCGAGTACCTAGACATGGTCTTTTACCTCCGTCATCTGAAAATTCCTCAACATGTAGAGATGTGGGAAGCGGAACCCCTGCTCATAGGGTCCGCCACTCGTTACTCATCGAACAATAACAACTTCGGACGTTTATGACGATAAGGTACGCCGATGTCTTAGTCTCATCGCACTGATTAGCGGATTTGGTTGACCCGCAAGCCAGTTGTAGAACTGCACGGCTGACTCTCTGATATAGTCCTTGATGGAGGCGATCTGGACGTCCTTGTGCAACGACGAGTTGCGGACGAACCACTGAGCGGCGAAGGCCATCCTAAGCGCCTTGTTCAGACCACCTGAAGCGACCTTACGTGCGTTTTGGCGGCGTAGCCCCACACAATCGCTTAATGCGACATCGTCAGTCTGACTACCGCTTTGTATAGCCTTAGCTTGTTAACGGAACTATGCTTTGCTCTCCGGTTACAAAGCGGATACTGCTGGGCTTGTACCGCCTTGGCACGATTCGCGCAGTGCACAATGTGCGGACGCCAGGTTAGGCGCCTATCAAGTAACACTCCGAGATATTGGCTTCGCGCTTCCGTGGGATCTCGCAATCAAACATGGAGATATTGCCCTCGGGGCAATGTCTCCGTGTGGTCATATAGATCGCCGAGCTCTTTTCGGAATTGATTTCAATACGCCAGATACGAAACCATTCCTCGAGCTCATCCATCGCAGTTTGCAGTCTCCGATCTACGAGCGCTGGAGATAGCAAACTGGTCAACACTACCATGTCATCGGCGTACAGTACAGTCTTAGTGCCCGGTGGCATCGAGGGAAGGACCCTCACGCAAATGCTATAGTGTGCCGAGGAAAGAAGAGAAATTTGCGGTACACCCGCGGTAATCCTCCTCCCCGTCGACCTGGAACCGTTCAGCTTCCGGCTGAACGAACGCACTAGATATTCCAGCTACCAGCATTTTTGTGAAGTAGTCCCTCTGCCAAAAATCAAAACGGTAAATCTGCTACTGTGGACTTTACTAGTTTCCTCGGAGGCTCGGACTCCCCGGGGCGGGGTTTGCGGTGCAAGGAATAAGGAATCCGCCCAACCGCATGCGAGTTTGATGTCTTTCAGAATGTATACTAGTACGGCAAAGCTGAGTAAGGCTATCTCGGATACGTAGCCGCGAGAACATATAGCCTCTCACATCTAAGACAACTCCGTTTCCTCGCGGTAACCGCTGTGACTCCAGCCCATACTTTGGTTGGATTCGATAGGGCAGTGATTTGTTCACTTGTTGTGCTAGGTACTCTCAAAGGCGAGCACTTTAATAGCTCCGGCACTAATCTGGAGAGCTAGGAGAGGGAGGGTAGCCGGGGTCCATTAACTTTTATAGGTTACCTAAGTAAAGAAGTTGGTGAAATCCTCTTTGAGACGGAAGGGACGAAGAAGATACGTTGCAGGACGACATGTTTACCTATTTGTTTTCACTTGCACTCACTGATGTGTCAAACGTCATGTCTACTGCATTTATTAATTAATTCCCTAGCATCTTGTTGTTTTTCAGCGAAATCATGAATTTTATTTGCCGCATCTAATTTGTAGTATAAGTTTTCAATTTCACAGTTTGTACTATTACACAAAGCTTTTACTTAATATTGTTTTGTTTTATAGCATTATTCTTAGAGAAAGATGTACCACAGGCGACATAAAATGCTGACAAGTCTTGATAGCGATTTTAACGTTATTTTGATGTACTGGCTGAATGGCTGTGGTTTCCAAAGTTAAAAAACATCCAAAAAAACCATTATTTTGTTAGTTTAAACGAAGCTTCGTGTGTTCATCTCTATAGCAATATTTAATTTACAAATTTAACGTTAATATGTTATTAACAAATTTAACAATCACATTAAAATTAGTTTAAACTTCTGTATCATAGCAGCACTTTCTTAAAACCCTCATTTATATTAGAACATTTAAGGCGTCTGCATTTTTTATGTCGCCGGTGATGCATTTGTTGTTTAAGACTAAAATTTAATATATAAAAACAAAATTATAAAATCCACGCTTGTTTGAATAAAGAAAATATAAAAAACTGAGATGTTCTTCAGTTAATTTGGATAGCAAGTGAAGAAATGACCTCGAAGCTTGAAGTTCAAAATTTTTATTAATGCTAATATTATGTGTGTTGTATTAAAACAAAATAATAAAAGCTTCGTATTATTCGTATTATTAACTTTTGGTTGTAGAGATAAACCATTTTCGAATAATTAATAATGTCCTGCTTATTTAAAAAAAATGGAATAACGTTAGTGGCTATTTCTACATAACTAGGTGAATAAATGGGGATTTTTTGCCTAATTAGCAATAGGTTTAAATCTGCTAAATAAATATTGAGTTAATACATAATAATATGAGTTAATAAGAAACTTTGGTATATACAGGGTGTCCCAAAAATAACGAACAATACGTGATAACGAGATTGATGAAGATGTGTAGAGAAACTTTTTTTTTAAGCTATTTGCTTTCCAAGTTATTTAAGGTTCAAGTTTTGAATCCAATCCTGCACGTTCTGCTCCACACTCTCCTTCTGTTGCATAAATGCTGAGGACTGTAGTTTGTTGAACTTGAAAGTCAATACAGCACAATTTTGTCTATGTCGCGAAATATCCAAATGAGTTGATCTTGAAGAAATTCGTAAATAGACACATGTCCTTTTTGCTCATGTTGCAGTTTCTTTATTTTAAAATAAATTCAAGGTCTAATAACAGCTTAAAACATCTTATTTTTAAAGAGAACATTGATATTCTAATAAATTAAATGGCCATTTTTATTTGTGTGCGCGGCGCACAAAATACAGTGAAGAGCTGTGCAAGGTACAAATTCGTAATGACTTTGTTGGAAATCGCGTATTTAGAACCTAAAATTCTAGTATCTAGTTTTATATTCATTGAATGTCAAAGGGCCCCAACCCCGCCCTTGACAGTGGACGACCTCCCCATGGTTCTCGTCCTCCTTTCTATTCAATGAGTCTTTGCCTTGAAGGGCATCTGTTTTAAGGCTGACTTAAGGCGATCAGGTCGTCGTCACGTCACATATTTTGTAGAGAAAAGCTTAAACTAACTTTGGTTTTACTGAATGTGCTGGAAATATTACGTACTTACATCTGTACTCACTGCGTTTCCAGTGTCCCCGGCTAATTGTGTTTCTTCTATCATCCCAAAGTACAGCACCTAAGTGTTGTCAGTCCGCATTCAGTCCGTTTATTTGTTCAATGTTGTTTAATGTCCGATAAGAAGTCATGTACCGTGAGATCATTTAAATTTAAAATTAAAGTAGGCGGGTATTTTTTTATACGTTTGGCGATCCTGCCAATTGACTCGCTGTGTAAATTAGAGGTTATGCAATTTTATGTTCTAGATTAAACATTTTGGAGCGTCACTTTGACAATTCAAATCAAACTGTGAAGTGAACAGTTAGTGTTGCCAATCTAATTTAAAAATCACAGCCAACTTTAATTATAAATTCAAATGATCTCGTGGTAGAAACACACAAGGCGTTTTCAACTTATAGAATTAGTTTGTCAAGGTAGGTATGTATCCGACAAAGTAACAAAACTAACAGTTTCCAACTAAAAAGAAAAAACTAACTCACCAGTTGAGAACGATTACTGGCGATATTCTCAGAATCTCTTGCGTTACTCATCCTGGTGGTATTCTTTCCCATACCAAATCTCCTTTCAATCTACGCATCGGAGCATCTAATCTAGTGTCTTTGGGAACTTATATATTTTCGAATCTTGGTATACCTACACCTTTCATGTTCACCTGCTCAACTACTTCCTGCTTCAAAGGTTATAATTGCTGTTTAGTTACGTCATTATATTGGTGAGATACTAATAAACAATTAGAGAAAGTTTAACAAAAATCGACTGATCCCTATTACGTAGATTAGTATTTTCAGTTATCCTTTTGTAATGACAATTCCTCTTGTTCTTTGCCACCCAACCTATAGAAGTGTTTTCTAATTTATTGATGATCTTATCTCCTTTTTGAAATATATGTATACTATACTACGAGTCTTGAAAGCACTTCGATAATTAACACGTTGCGAACAACTGTTTCACGGAAACACATTGAAGAGAGTGTATGTAAGATGTCTGTGCAACAGGTGGTATACTCTTTCAAGAGCTACTCTAGATATACAGGGTGTCTCAAAAATAACGAACAATAACGCAGAGGGTTAAAAAGCGTCCGAGGTAGAATCTAAAATTAAAGAAAAAAAAACTCTACCTTCAAAAAATTTTTTTTGTAAATTTGTTAAAAATTGTTTGCAATACTTTTTGCTAATACGGTCCTGTTATATTTTGCATCAATTTGATAATAAATAATAAGTCATCCAGCATTGGGATAGTCAAAACATTGTAAAGCGATATGTGTAGAGTTAAGCAAAAATTCGGAGAAGTCGATTTAAAAACACGTATATTGGTCAAGGTCGCGTCTTTATAAACACCATGACATATCACCGTAATAAGCGTTTTTGTTATAAACGGCATAGTTGCAAAAAAGTCCCAAACGTTTGATGATAGTTCATCGAACTAATAATTTTTATTATCAAGAGTTTATTTGAAGGTGTTTTCCGTTTTAAATAAAATATATTTATGTTTTGTATCCTTTTTTTAAATTGCGTTTTGTTTATTTTACATAGATCAAATTTCACTATGTGTATTTTTGCGGAATGTTTAGTCCAAAATTTTATTTACAAGCGCAGAATACGAAAGAAAGAATTGCTATAAATAAGGAAAGTCTGCGAAAGGGGATGTTTATAACAAAGAGAGTTTTTGATTATTGACTTACGTTCATTGATAAATTTCGAGCCCAAGATCATTTTTGTAAAATTTTATTTCAGTTTTAATGAAAAGGTTTACTATTAGTTTTAAATATTAATGCTTCAGATTCTAGTAAAATGTATTAGCATCGCATTTTTAAATTACGTTCAACGCCGCCACACATAAAGCATTCCGTTTAACTTATTGAAATATGATATCAGATGCTCTCTTTAAAGTAAGATGTTTTAAGCTGCTATTAGACCTTGAATTTATTTTAAAATAAACAAACCATAACATCGCAAAACGGAACGTGTCTTATTTACGAATGTTTTCAAGATCAACTCATTTGGGTATTTTGCGGCATTGACAAAATGGTGCTGTATTGACAAATGCTGTAAAGTTCAACAAACTACAGTCCTCAGCATTATGCGACATCAGGAGATTGTGGAGCAGAACGTGCAGGACCGGACTCAAAACTTGAACCTTAAATAACTCTGAAAGTAAATATTTTAGAAAAAAAATTTATGGGAAAAACTTTCTCTACACATCATCAACTATCTCGTATTCACGTATTGTCCGTTATTTTTGAGACATGCTGTATATCGTAATATACCAGTGGCGTGCGGTCCATGGAAGCAAGGGAAGCAATGCTTCCCTTGAGAATTTATTAAAAATAAATACCAATGCTAACAAAAATATTTTTATAAAATTATGGTAATCGTTTATTTAAATTTGTAATATTTAATCAACTTAAAGCTCAATATCAATTCCGTACAGCAAAAAGTATAATTATTAAGAGTACTATTTTAAATTAGGCTCATTAAACTTGCACGGAAAGGTAATACCGATTCAAATGTGTCACATACACTGTATATAAGCACTGCTTATAACTGCTCTTCTCTTAGCCTTGAAATGGCCGGCGTGGGGTGATATAGTAGACGATGCTGTTTGGCTGGTGAGCATTGTTTAGCCGTTATTTTTAGTGTGCTTCGTGCCCAAATGTTTATTTATTATAATTTGGTTATTTGTTCGATTTAGTGTTTGTTAAATTTAATGTTACTTAAGTAATGTAAATCTGCGAATGAGACTGTATTTTGTCGCATTTTATTATTTCAATTTATAAGTTGGATTTTTTTAAAGACAAATAATTCTATTTAGTTTGTCTGTATGCAAATTTAAAATTGCATTATCGTCACGACTGCAAATTCAGCTGCTTTGGTGAAAGGTTCGAGTACCTTCGATATATCCGAATCGAGACGATTTTTTGTTCAGTTTGTAAATTATTAATAAAGAATTTTTCGCATACAGTTTTGGAGAAAAATTACAAATTATTAAGAAAGGCAGATCAAAACCAGAACTTTCAAATTTAACAACAAAGATTAAAACCTGTATCGGTATTTTGCTAAGAAAGACCGGAAAATTGATACACAGTAGTAGTTTTTTTAAAATAAAGAATGATAGTCAACAAATTCCATAAGTATAAAGTGTAAAAGTGCTTCTTTGAAAAACTTTTAAGCTTAATAATTATAACACTGTTTTTTATTGTAGGGGCGGATCCAGAGAAGCATTTTGAGGGGGGAATCTTTGGAAAAATAATTTTTTTAATAAATAATAATTAAACAAACATTATTTGTTTCTATTCTATGTAAACTTATTTCTAAATTGGGGGGTGGATTATTCCCTCCCCGTTAATCCGCGCCTGTACCTAGGTGTATTATAATTAAAATCGTGGTTGCTTCCCTAGCCTAAATTCTCACCGCACGCCACTGTAATATACATCTATTCTTTGTCCAGTTATCTTTCGACCAAAAGAAAAAGCCTTACGTGCACACATCCGTTATTACTAGGGTTATTTGAGTTTGGGTATACTCTTCAAATTTCCGTTAATAGTTTAGAAAAGGTTCTGTATAACAAACTTATTCTCTGTGTCCTTTTGGTAGTTGAAGTGATCAGATTTCCTCAGTTGTAAAATACATACTGACTCTAAACGGCCATACAGTTATACATTCCATAGCAGCATAGAATTCGGACCGAGAAAAATATTTGCGTCCAGTGTCAAATGCCTGCATATGTAATAAATACTAAATCTTCAATTCTTTGTATTGTAACAATACTTTGTATTGTCCAGCGTTTTCTAGAACGTCTATATGGGAGATATAAATCGTCGTCGCGGATAGAAGGGAGTCAATTAGTGTTCAACCGGTGAATTGAAATGTGCTTTAAAATTAATATAAATTAAAAATAAATAGCCTACTTTAAGTTTGTTAATATCTAGCATTTAAGTTCGTTAAACAGCTTATAATTATAGTGTTTGTAATTAGTGTATGTAAATATTTCGCTTGTTAATAGACGATTAAACAGCATTCTTGTTATTATTTTAAAAAAGAACGTTACAGTATGTTCAAGGGTTGTGTACTGTTTCAGACGTCTACTAATACACGGACATAACCTTGATTTTCCAATATGATCTCCTTTTCACTCTAACAGCGGTGAAAGAGGTGTGGTCCACTTCTGTTTAAGTAACATAAAAACGTGTACATCTTGTTTCCAGAAATACAAGAAATTATTTAGAAAAAATCCATGACCCAACTTTGAGGGACAAATCGCAATTATGGTCTTCTCAATCATGAGGCCATCGTAACTCGACAGAATAACAGAAAATGCGAAAAAGCAGTAGATTATAAAAGTATATGCAACTTTTATCTAATTTTCTAGTTCAGTACTATAGTCTTGCAAAAGCAAGACACGACGATTCGGACCATAGACCATAGACCGTACATTATAAATTAAAGACAATCTCTGATACATATACAGTATTGGAAAACCTTCGTCTAGGGATTGGATTTTCATTGTGTCAAAATGACAAACTAGTCTACTGGCGTATCTATTTTTTAGCAACTTTACAAGAGCACGGTTTGAATGCTTATAAAAACTTCATTACAGATGAAGCTAATTCTTTGAAATGTTGTAACTGTTGTTAGTTACATTTCAGAGAATTCATCATGTCATCTGTAATAACGTTTTTATAAGCATTTAAACCGCATTCTTGTATAGTTACTAAAAAATAGTTACGTCAGTATGCATTAACGTCGACGAATGTTAGTGTAATTGTTATTTGTAGATCGTCTTTTGTTTCCGAGTTATGACGATAGCGAAATTTTTTTTTTCAAATGGAAACCCTAATTTTTTATAATGGATTTGGAAAAATAATGCAATTCTAAGACCAAATATGCTAAAAAAGTATGATACTGTATTAAGAAGTTTCCGAGATAATTGCTTTTAAAGTTTTAAAACAAAAATTAAAAAAACAATCAAGAGTTTTAATAAAAAAAATAAAATTCTTTGAAGAACTGTCATAAATTTAACGTTAAGTCACTTGTTACATGGCTACTTGATTTCTTTATTAAGAAAATTAAACTCTTGGTTGTTATCAGTGTTAGGCACAATTAAATCTTAGCGGCAATTAACAATTGACAATTAAAACTGTAATTGTTAATTGCAAAGGACAATTAAATTAATTAATTGTGCATATGTTTTGTTTTGTATGATTACAAATAATTAATCGTTAATTGCACTGACAATTAACAATTAATTAATTGTTAATCGTTAATTGTTGCTACAATTAAAATTTTTAATTGTAATTGTCATCACAATTAACAATTAAATTTTTGTGGCGACAATTAACTTCGTAGTAGAGTGCACAAATACTAACAAAGCTTCTAGAAAACGACTTTCTGGGGGTTTAAAGAGTAAAAGTAAACACATATTTTAAATGGAAGGTTATGCTTATTACATGCTAAATCCAGATTTGTCCCATGATTGTCCAGTGCAAAAGGGCACTATTCAAAATATTCGAGATTTCTATGGTAAACGATTATTTAGTTGTGAAGCTATATTTCCGTAAAAGGGCATTTCAATGTTTGTAGCGGTTTTTGTGAAAATCGAAATTCAATTTTGAAATTACTATTGCAGCTTATGGAGTTATGAAACTTCACAAGCCGTTTTCTCGGTTTGATGTACCGTAAAAAAGTCGGAAATTTTGCTACTTTTTAACATCTATCACTCCATATCTCGCAATCTAAGCCTTTAATCAAAAAATCTATCTCTTACAAAATTGTTTCCTACTCTCTTGGAATGACGATGATCCCCTCGGAATAATTTTTTAGTTAATATTAGGGATAAAAATGATAAAAACATGAGGTGCTGCACAATGACTCGCGCTCTCGGTCTAATCTCTCGATAGCCCTCTTCCTCCCCGCTAACACTCTCGCTCGCTAGTACACCATAGTTCTATCCTATATTATTATTAATTTAAAAACTGTTTCCGAAGATAATTAAATCAGAAAACGAATAAAACTATTATAAATAAAAATAACTTACGTTATATCACTTATATGACAATCCTGTAATTTGACAGTACAAAAAAATGTTATATATTATATTTATTATATGCTTTATTATATTATACATACTATGCGTATTCAATTATATATCACATGCTTGTTTTGTATACATATAAATAATATTATTTCGGATACTTGAAGGAATGGATAAAAAATAATTATTTTTTAGTTAACTAAACTTTTACGAATGAATGGTGAACAAAGACTTATTTTGAGTAAACAAATATTTCAAATACCTGCATCCCTGAAGTACAGTTAGTTCAAGGTGGTGAGTAATCTCTTGCACCCTAATTTCACATTGTGGGTATTTTACGTTTTGTTGAAATATGGAATTTTAAGCATGAAGGATAGTATACAACAGTACTGGCAACATTGGCATACAGCAGACAGTATTTTTCAAAAAGTGATTGTAAGTGGCAAGTTAAAGTGATTTTACTAGTTCACTGAAGTTGATTTTTACAATTTATTACGTTTATCAATTTAGTAGAAATATACTAATCATAGTATTATACTTAGGTAAGAAAGGAGTACACTCATTTCATAGTACCTATGGTTGTATTTAATAAAATGTTGAAATTTAGTTTTTGTGAATTAAAATGGCAAGCACGCGTTCTGAAAGCGAGCCGGAATCAGCTATAAAACTTAAAAAGAAGTTGATCATTCGTTTAATATGTGAACAATCGACGGGTGTATTGCGAAAGGGTTATTCTAGGAACTACAAGTAAATTATTAAAAGAATTTCTTAACCATATTGGGGTTGGGGATGACATAATTAATTATTGGCACAAAAACTGTTATGCTAGCTTTACCAGCAAAAAAATTATTGAAACGCAAATTTGAATACAGCAATGTATATTGTTAGATACTCACTATTTCCGTAGTTATAATTATTATATTGTTTTATTAATTTCTTTTAATATTATTAACATTCATATTTCATTAAGATTAGCATTACATATATCACCTGTTCACCTATTATAGCATTTAATCATTAGTTCATTTTTATTTACAATCAATTATAAATTGTGTATCATTGACCTATTTAAAACTATTTATGATTGCCATACAATGAATCACAGAATTTCCATTTAATGTTAGATAAACATAATTGATATTAACTTTAAAATAATATTTATATTTACAGACAGCATATTGTATTTAGAAAATTTCCTTAATGAACGTTAAACTGTAAACTAATTAGTAATAACTTTCTTTTTCAATATAGATCACTTTTGTAGGCAGTTGATTGCCACCAGTCCTCAGAATAACTCAAAATTCATTTTTCTATTTCAATCATAATAATAAGTATTAAATAAAATATATAATAGATTTAATAGTGTTTATTATCCTAAAATTAAACGAACACTACTGAAAGGAGGAAACCTGAGAAATACAACAATATCAATCTCAATTATTTTATAAATTCCACTAATTTCTAAGTAAATACATGTAAAGAACACAACTTCTATTTATTTAATTCTAATTACACATATGTAGTTATCAACTGTTTAATGTAATCAGTTTCACATAAATTCACAAATATTTTCCTACTCGCTATATAGTTTTTGTTGTGTCCATAAAAATAATATGGTATATGATATATAATTTTTATTTGTACTACCGTATTACAAAATTATCATAAATGATATAACGTAAGTTATTGTATTTATTTATTATAGTTTTATTCGTTTTCTAATTTAATTATCTTCGGAAACAGTTTTTAAATTAATAATTATATAGGATCGAACTATGGTGTACTAGCGAGCGAGGGTGTTAGCGGGGAGGAAGAGGGCTATCGAGAGATTCAACCGGGAGCGCGAGTCATTGTGCAACACCTCATGTTTTCATGATTTTTATCCTTAATATCAACTAAAAGATTATTCCGAGGGGATTATCGTCATTCCAAGAGAGTAGGAAACAATCTTGTAAGAGATAGATTTTTTGATTAAAGGCTTAGATTGCGAGATATGGAGTGATAAATGTTAAAAAGCAGCAAAATTCCCGACTTTTTTACGGTGCATCAAACCGAGAAAACGGCTTGTGAAGTTTCACAACTACATAAGCCGCAATAGTAATTTCAAAATTGAATTTCGATTTTCACAAAAACCGCTACAAACATTGAAATGCCCTTTTACGGAAATATAGCTTCACAACTATACACGGTGATTAAGTACTCAATGATCGGACTTTGAGGATAAGCTTCTCTGGTTATTAGAAACATAAAACCTTAGTAACTTTTTTTGATTAAATGAACCTGAAAATTTCGAAAATTTTGACCGACGTTTTCAGAAAAGTACGTATAATTGATGCAGGTCAGTGTAGTTAAGTCGAATAGAAATAAATGCAAGATCTTTAGAAATTGACACCATCAGTAAAAACGTGACATCTGTTTAAACAAGCACAAGGATGCAAACGACGCACATTCCATTTTTTAGATGTTAAAACAAAACGATCTATTAATCCGGGGGATTCCCCTCTATTCTAATAGTAAACGCAGACAGAAATGACATCATTTTAATACTGACCCATTTAATGTATCATTAAATTCGATGTGTATGCGTTAATAAACAGATATTAGTTTTAATTAAGTAAAGACATGTTTAGCTAATTTGATCTATCCATCAATAGGTATTGTTATTTTTATTGGAATTCTAGAATGTTTCATTATTAAAACCTTATTATTTTTTTTGATGTTTTAATTCAACGACCCTGAATGATTGATGGATTTGTTTACATAGTCAAGTACAAGTACTGTTATACGTTTTATTACTAAAAGCTGCAGTGTAAGGGGTTTGCAGTTTGTTATCATTTGAGAAACCAAATAGTATCGGATATCTCCTTGATCTTGACCTCAAAAGATGTGTCCCTATCACGAGTACTATAATTTTTTATTCACACACCTGCAGTATTGTATTACACATAGGGGTTAATGTGTCTATTAAAAGAATTTGAAATTGTCTTAGTCATCAGAAACAACACAAAACAAAAATACCATTTTTGAAACAATATCCATCGAGAGGTCGTTCTCAACATGCTTTGTTTATTTAATTCTGTTTATCTGTTGTTATTCTACGAAACACTTGGCCAAAATAAAGACGTTTTTATTACTTTACGCTATCCTTGCACATTCTAGTAGTATTGAATATCTGCTTGAACTAAAATATGTGTCATGTGCATTCATACTATTAAATTTGAAAACATTCGGCTGAACTTCGATGCCGTTTTTCTCCAAAAATATAGAAATACGAGAAAAATGGTATATAGGAATTTTCTTTCTTTAATGGTTATCTAACCACTGGCAAAGTCTGAGTATGTCTTAATGGGTCACGGTGTATACTACTCAAAAAATGAACTGGATTTACTTATCTTGACATCTGCGTATATTTTATTAATAAAAATATGATTTTGTGAATGCGTAAGTTGATATTGAAACGCAATACAATTACATATACTTAATATAAGTACTATAAAATAAACACGGATGGTTTTATGGGAATTATTTAAATATTTAAAAAATTACAGAAATCTGTGCAAATGGTCCAGTTGATGTGTTGAGTGTTAGTATATTTCTACAACCAATTGACCCTATACATTTATAAAAAGATATTTCAATTGCACTTGTTTGTTTACGTCTGGTAAGAGGTTGAAATATAATCTGCTGCTACAAAAACCAGAATGACATCATTATTTATTTAATTTAAAAATTTCATAAATAGTATTATTAGTTGTAACAATGTTAGTTGCGATTTTTAATTGCAATTGACATGTTAATTGAAATAAGGTTTAACTGCACAACTGGAATTGATACATCAATTCAAAGTTTAATTGTAACTAAATTTAGTTGCAGTCCGCAATTAAAAGGTTAGTTGCAATTAAATATAATTGCAATTGAAATATCGCAATTAAATATTCAATCAATTAATTAATTGATTAAACATTTAATTGATTGATGCCCAACACTGGTTGTTATTCAATGCAAGTTCAAATCAAGAGTTCAAATTTTTTGATAAAAAAATCCAGCAGCCGTGTAAAGTTGCCTTAGCGTTAAATTTATGGCAGTTCTTCAAAGAATTTTTATTTTTTTATTAAAACTTAAAGCTCTTGATTGTTTTTTAATTTTTGTTTTAAAACTTTAAAAGCAATTATCTTGAAAATTTCTTAATACTAACAGTATCGTACTTTTTTAGCATATTTGGTCTTAGAATTTCATTATCTTTCCAAATCTATCATAAAAAATAAGGGTTTCCATTTAAAAAAATGTTAGCTATCGCCATAACTCGGACACAAAAGACGATCTACAAATAACAATCACACTAAAATATTTCTCATAATCGACATGTTCGAGGATTTTTTTCAAAAATATTTAATAAAAGATTTATTTCGATAGTTCCAGACTTTATACTCGCGCGTATAATATATCAAAACTAAATCCAACATAATTACCCCTAATTCAAAATCAGCGGTACCTAATAATGTTTCCAATTTTCTGTCCGCGTAATTTTGTTATTAAAAAGATCGGATTCCTAAAACGCGTGAAAAGAAAGATGGCTTGTGAAGAGCGCCAAAATGCAGTTTACGAAATTTTACAATTGAATACGGAATAATAAGGAAAAAATAATAATAGCGATTTTTTACTGCTATCATTTTAGATGTTATATATACATATAGCATGTCAATAAGTAATAAATATAAATCTTTATGAATGTGTAGTGAAAAATGTTAAATCAACACTGCGAATGTGTGGGAATTGAAACGTAATAAGAATAACATAACATATCAAGAGAAAGGCATTCTTGAATCGCAAAAACCTGCCAAATCCAAGAAAGTAATAATATATCATCCCTGGTTTAGTGCCAATCATTCATTTGTACGTGACAAAACAGCAATTAAGTCATTCGCTTATTATAGTTATAATAACTTTGTAGGATAATAAAATAAACTGCTTGGCTATTTTCTAGAAAGGTTTCAGTTTCAATATAAAATAAACAAGTGTAGCAAAATAATTCTGTAAAATAATATCAACAAAGGATATCAGAGTTAATAATAAACTACCTATTTTAATTAGAGCCATTGCAAAAAAATTAGCGAATCTCATCAATTAACTAAAAAATCATATGCAACTTATTGCTCATAAATATAACCAGCAGAGCTCAATACTAAAGTATGAATTTTTATCTTTTTTGACAAGGTAGTTGGCGATCAAAAAGTCCACTAGATGCAGGGGCGGATTGGCCAGTCGGGAAATCGGGAAAATTCCGAGAGGCCGCTGCATAAACGAAATCTGAGGCCTATGGTCTCTCAATTGATACAGATATTATAAAAAACTTTATTTTTCATTGTAGTAAAAAATATTTCTTAGCGTTTATGAGTCAGCAGGTAGTATTGCTTCATCTCATTGCGGTAGAGTGTACGTGTCAGCTAAACTTGGAAATCCGGGGTATAATTCTTTTCTTATAAGTTATAAGTTAGTAATATGATCGTTTTTAACTTTAATTTAAGAATGTGTAGTAATACTAAAAATTCAGGTTGTTTTCACATGTACAGATGGAACAGCGCAAATCCAACATTTGTGTCACAGCTAAGGAAAACTGCAGAAAACCTTAACCAGATCTGCCGACACCGGGAATCGACCTCGGGCCGCTTAGGTGAAAGTCCAGCACTCTACACATTACACTACCAAGGCTGTTTATTTAAATATTTATTTATTTATTTATATATTTATTTAAATATTTATTTATTTATTTATTTATTTATTTATTTATTTATTTATTTATTTATTTATTTATTTATTTATTTATTTATTTATTATTTATTTATTTATTTATTTATTTATTTATTTATTTATGTATTTATTTATTAATTAAATTTATTTCTGCAATCTTCTACAGAATTGATTTTCTTATTGGAAAATGTTCGGGGGTGTACCCTGAATGTAACGTCAAGTTGGCGGGACGGGGGCGGTTGAACGTTAGCCGCCATCTTGGAAAACATGTTTTATTAAATATCTTGTGAACCCTGCATCGTACGACAAAAATAGTACAGATGGTTTTCGTAGATAATCACATTTTCTACAACTTTTATTCGAAACTGTTTTCTGTATAGTGCATATAGGTTTATATTTATAGCGCGCTAAACTTTCTCCAACAAGGTTATTGCTAAATATATAGTTAACGGTTGATGATACATTAAAAATGGTAATAACCAAATTTGTAAAACACAAAATTTCCAATAAAATTTATTTGAAGTTTTTTTCTATAAAACTGATACTAAGAGCTATAATGCTGTAAATACCGAGTTGACGCACAATAGCCACGAGATTATAACGCTATATATTAAATCATGCGCCTATATACACATCCTTGGTAGTGTAATGTCTAGCACTAATATCTGTGACACAAATGTGGGATTTGCGCTGTTCCATTTGTAAGTTGGCTGCAGCCGCACGTAGGGCCCACGTAATAATAATAATAATCGCCCCCTCCCTCCCGCACAAGCTTATAGCTTCGGGGGCCTGGTTTCAAGTTATGGGTTGTAGCAATTATTACTATTATTATATATTTTACTATATATTTTACACTAATCTAAACCTCTCACTTCTACCTCCAACCCAAGATACGGCACGTTACCATTCTTTTAGAACCTACCACCAGGTTCAAACTTGGCTTGGATTTTACCATGATCCTGAAGAATGGGGTTGGAAGCGGACTACAAATGAACTTCAACCAATTCGAACTATGGCTTCCGCACCATCAAGTTTGCTGCAAATAATATCTTGAAAAATGCACAATGAATTGCGGGGATGCCTGTGGATGCCGAAAAGCTGGCTTAAAATGTTCCATTATTTGTTCGAATTGTAGTGGACACACATACAACAATGTGCCAGATACATTGGGTGCCATCGAAGACGAAATCGATGACGATGAAATTTTCGATTCATCTCCTACGGATATAGCGGAGGCAGAAGATATTGATGTGGAAAGTGATGACTGATGAGTGTCTTCCTTCATCATCGAAACAGATGAGGCTTATGAAGTAAAATAACGTCTACTTTTTGTATAAATAAATGTTTTAAACGTTTTTTACTTCAAAAAATTAATTTGCATTCATTGAACTCTGTTATCCTTTTCTGCACCTTTCCCTTCTCATGATTATTATTATTATCATCATCATCATCATTATTATTATTATTATTATTATTAACTTTTATGATGTACGTGATGTACAAACAATTGTATCTTGCTACATTGATAATTTTTTATGATAATACGTTCTATCCATGCAAGTAAGAAAGATCTATAAATTATGAGTACTTCTTCACACTATTTATAATATTAATAGATTCACTACACAGTATTGTCATTTTTCTGAACACTTTTCGCCGTTTTATGTGTTATGAAATGTTTTCCGTGTACTATGAGCAACATTTCCACTGGTAATTCACGCAGTGCAATAGTTTACCAAGCTGTAGTTCTTAAAGTATCAATTTTATAAAAAAAAAAAAACTTTACATAAATCTTATTGAAAATTTTGTTCTAAAATTAAATTTTTAAAATTTTGAAAATTGAAATTTTTAATGTATCATCGACCGTTAACTATATATTTAGCAATAACCATGTTGAAAAACATTTGGCGCGCTATAAATATAAACCTATGCACTATACAGAAAAAAGTTTCGAATAAAAGTTGTAGAAAATGTTATTATCTACAAAAACGATCTGTACTATTTTTGTCGTACGATGCACGGTTCACGAGATATTTGATAAAACGAGTTTTCCAAGATGGAGGCTAACGCTCAACCGCCCCCGTCCCAACACGTTTTCCTTTTACTATTTATATGATCTGTTAAAGTTGTAACACTTTTTTCTCTGGGTCTTTCAGTGATCTGTTTGTTACTCATTTACCGGAGTTTTGGGGGATAAAAGGCGACTAGGCAACAGCAGTTGAAAGTAGCACAGAGTGGCAACTATGTTTTGTGTTATGATCTTTAGCCTGTATATTTTATCTATGCTTTAGCCAGAGAACAGTTCTCTGCTTTAGCCTTAAGGGGGCGTTATTGGCGCAAAATATTAGCGTCAAAATATAGCTCAAGTTTTCCATTCAGTTTTCTTTTAATAATCGTATTTTTAGGAAAATAACGTTTGATATGTCGATTTCTAAACTGTTAAGGTAGTGTGGATCATAGTTTGTAAAGAGTAGATATCTAAAATAAATTTTATAATCGTAGTCGAGCATCGCCAATTTTGTTGAATTAACGTTTTCTAAAAAATAACCAAACTAAACATAATACAGTCATTATAACACTGTTTAATAGCAAAATCTATGACAATGGATAAATGTTTTTGATTACTTATTTAGTATTGATTGAAATAAAATAGATGTCCACGGCGCAAAAATTTAAATATGGCAGCACGAAAATCAGTCATTTTCAGTTGAACGCTTGCTGCACCAGGAAGTGTTGGGTGGTAATATTCGCGGGACATTTAAAAGTTAATCTTTTAACTATTATTTAATAAATTCCCGAAGTAAATGTTGTTTTTCTTTACTTAAGAGCATGTAACGGTTAATTTTTGAATAAACTATTTCACTCTTAATTAGTCCTGATTAATTTCTTAAAACGAATATATATTTTCAATATTTTAAAATAGTAATACTTTTCTTTTTCTTCAAACCAGCAAGAACAACTTGAACTAATATCTTTAAAGATATTCAGCAGTTTTATACTCCCCTTTTTGATTTCAACTACCTTAAATTATTCCTTGGCATTTAAAAACTAAATATTTCAGTTAAACTTAAAATATTTTGAAAGTTCAAGCATGTCTGGCAACACTGTGAGCAGAGAACTGCGATGCGATCAAATAATGTTTCTATTTACATTTTCAAATTTTAATTTTAAAGAAATTAATTCCTTTTTGCGGGCCGTAGCGCCATCTTTAGGTGTTTATAGTTTCTGAAGCTTCCTATTATTAACACTGACGGCGATAACGCGCCCTTACAGAAATTTATTCCGTTTTGCGGACCGTAGCGCCATCTTTAGGTGTTTATAGTTTCTGAAGCTTCCTATTATTAAGACTGACGGCGATGACGAGCCCTTAACCTCAGTTCTAATCAGCTGGTGTTACCTTAATGTATTGGAAATTTTTTATTCCTCTGCCCTAGACCTTCAGTTCATAGATTAAAGAGGTTATAGATGATTATCAAGTATTTCCCGTTTTTAAATGCAATTAGCTTTCACCCCAGGTCGAAGAGATGGCGCTGTAAAGAGATTTTCAAAACTGCCGATAAAATAGAAGGTCAAAGGCACCTTTAAAAATTGCTGATTGCGCCAAAGTTAATCTGTCAACAATTATTTATTAATAAAAGAATGTTTTGCTACAACAATAATAATCCAATATAATATGTGATATAATATAATAAGTTGTGTAAAACACAAATTATTGTGCTAATGGTCTTCACAAGGGAGGGAAATGCAATTAGGTTAAGGTTAACCTTAGCAACTGTGAGGATGACAAATCTACAATTTTATTAGTTACGTTGCAACAATTTTTAGAAAAGGTATTTTGTTCTACTTTATATATCTTTTGTTTTGTTAACTGATTTATTTTTCTAGGGTAGCAGGCTGGAGCCCATCCAATACGAAGAATTTAATGCCAAGTACGAAGCAGAAATCCACAAATGGCCATAATAGTGAAGCAATCTTTATCATAATATGTAGTAGGATATATTTCTAAAAAAATGTCCCAATCACAGCAGATTGTAGTGAATGCAATTTTTGCATTTAAAAAAGAAGAAATTAACATTCTAGAAAATCTGTTAATAAAAAATAAGGAATTCTATCTAGGAAAAAGATTGTTAAAGTAAGTTTCCTAAAATTTCAAAAAGAAAATGAGCAAATGTTATAAAACTTTTAAAAAATAATATTCTGAAAATAATAGGCAATACAAAATTTTCTTCTTGTGAAAAATATAAAATTATAAAAGGAGTGTATTATGTTCCTACCGGTAGGTAACGAACTTCTGAAAAAACATAGTTCCTACTGGTAGGTGCTCTGTGTTTCTTTAAAAATTCACCTTTCGGTAGGTGAATTCTTTTAAAATCATTTTTCACCTACCAAAACTTAACCTAATTCAACAACAAAACCTAATCACGTATACATTTTTGTAACGTAACTACATACACGGGTCATTGTGACATATTTTTAAATTAATCAAATAATACATGCTCATTTCAAAACTAGAATGCAGTAAAATTTGTCAGACAAAATCAGCAAAATGTAACAGTTGCTTACTTTGTTTATTTTAACATGTGTTGTTATTGATCAGGCTTCATTCAAAAAAATGGTTTTGTGTTAATTGTAAATGCTAAATAGTCTAAGGTGGCCAGATTTCTAAATCGATAAGGCGGTAGGTACATTAGGGATGCCCTCCCCCATAAATAATTTATTAAGCAAGCTTTTCGAACAATTTTTGAATGATTTTTAAATTTGCAATCCATTGACCGGAAACTCTAATTTTTATTAATAATATGAAACTCAAACAGTCCTTCAGCTAACGCTAACTGTTTTTCTTTTCCAAAATTACTTTTATGGAAAAAATCTTGTAACTTAGAAGAAGAGGCAGCAACATTTATATATATTTTATGCTAATCGGTAGCCAGATGCTTTTGCCCAAGTAGCGCTGAAATAGAAATTCATATGAAAATTAGTGCCTCTAATCCTTTTTGCATGCCACAATTAATATTCCAAAGTGATGTTTAATGGAATATAATAGATACATGCCTCTCGGTATATTTTTGGCGCGTTAAAATTAATACGTAAAAAATACATCTTTTTCATGTCTTCGTCATTGCCAAGAACAGCTGTTGTTAGTTGAGTGGGCTTCCCCTATTTTACAGACTTTAACATTGTTTGATAATAAGTGTGATTGGCATTATCTAGATGCAGCTACAGTTATTTCTTGTAGTTAATGTTAACTCAGCGTTTGTATTTAAACCCAAATAAAGTGTGCGATATTTATTTATATAATTGGCACGGTCGAATTAAATTAAGATAAATGATAGGAGTATTTAGTTTTTGAAAAAATATATAACTCCGTTGGATACCAATATTAAATATAGTTCACTGCAATTTAGAAATTAAAAAGTTTACATTTACGTTTATTGTTTCAACCAATAAACATAATGTAACTGTTTTGCTGTGTATGTTCGGCAAATCATGATTATCTATGAAAAGTGGGACATTTTGAAGATGTTGTGAGCACCGGAACAGGTGAAACAAAAGCTAGACTGTCCCGCCAAAAGCGGGACGTCTGGTCACCTTATAATAGTCGTTTATTTTGGTTATACTATAAAATATTTGCATAATATATTATTTTTGTAATAGGTACTGTATACAAAATATATTTACATATCTTTGAGAGAAAAATCTGTTTTTGTTTTTTTATATCAGACAGTACACTTCCTTTAAGCTTTATATAGATCGTTAATATAACAAATCGGTAAAGAGGTAGGTGAAAAATTATTTTAAAAAAATTCACCTACCGAAAGGTGAATTTTTAAAGAAACACAAAACACCTACCGGTAGGAACACTTTTTTCCAGAAATTTACTACCTACCGCTAAGAACATAATACACTCCCAATTATAAATCACTTTATTTTAGAAAGATTTATTAGATTGAACATTTTCATTGTAAGTAAACAAATTAATGATATGAAATCCAAAGACAATAAACATCTTCCAAAAGATGCAGCACCTATTTTTAAGAGTGCAGGAGAGTTTGCTCTTCGAAGATATAAAAAAAAATCTAGTCTAAATTTTTGTTCTTTGTTTTTATTGGTTGCGTATACGCTTGAGAGAAATTAATTTCTATGTTAAATATACTTATGTATGTTAAAGGTATCTTATTTTTACTTTATGCGTTTCAGTGGAAAGAACATATAGATGAAATGTTACCTAAATTTCATAAAGCCATTTACTGCATGTGACAATTACCATTTATTTTGAGTATTTTGAATCTATAATCAGATACGGATTGATCATTTGGGGCAATTCGATACATCTCTCTAACATTTTAAAACTACAAAAGAAAGCATTGAGAAATATATAGTATCAAAAGTAGGGATAGTTTTCTTTATTTATAAATCACATCTTGACAATTTTTAATTTCTTCGTTTATGAAAGCTTGATGTTTGTATTTAATAATATTATTAACATATTATAAATCATCATAAACAGCCTTGGTAGTGTAATGTCTGGAGTGCCGGACTTTCACCCAAGCGGCCCGGGTTCGACTCCCGGCGCTGGCAGATCTGGTTAAGGTTTTCTGCAGTTTTCCTTAGCTGTAACACAGATGTGGGATTTGCGCTGTTCCATCTATAAGTCGGCTGCAGCCGCACATTGGGCCTACATAATAATAATAATCGCCCCCTCCCTCCCGCACAAGCTTATAGCTTCTGGGGCCTTGGTTTAGGTTATGGGTTGTAGTAATTATTATTATTATTATATTCATTTACTTTAATGTTTAGTAATCTCTGTTTCGATAAAAAATGTAGACAAAATTAGAAAATTTAAAAGTGCCCAAAAATCGTACTTGAGTGATAACTGCTTTTATAGATTGGAAGCATTTTGGAATGCTGTAGTTACTATGACTAGTATTTGAAATGAAAACTCTATATATTTAATAGTCCCTAACTTTTTATGTCTACAATGTTTTTATAATACTCTATATTTACACAATGTTTTATATCTATTGGGTATACTTACACTAAATGCTTTTAGATTTATTCAATATCTTAAATTGTTATTTTTAGTATTATGTATGTTTCTTATTGTCTTATTCAACATTAATAAACGTCTATCTAGGTAGATAGTGTAAAATGTATAAATATACTTTGTACGTTTCTATCAACGTTTTTCATTTAAGTTTATTTTTATCTTCAAGATACAAATGTATTCTCTTCCAAAGTATACATAAAGTGAAAATCATTAACAAAACCATTTGTTGTAGCTAAACTGTACGTTTATTATTTTTATCTTTGCATACAATGAATCTATGTGAATTTTCCATCATTTTGTTAAATATGACCATCAATAAACTAAGATCAAAACAATTATTGTGATGCTTTGTAACTTTTTTAATAAAAATATTATTTTCTGTTTTCCAGTAGCATTAAGAAAACAACATTTTTTTACAAAAGTTGTAGAGTTTTTTTAAACTTATAAAATGTAGTCTTTAGCAAATGTCTTGTCCCGTACGACGTACGTTTAGGAGCATAGTTTCTTTTTCCATTATTTACAAACAACACAGCAGATATAACCAGTTTTAAAGGTTGCTACCCTACCTATTGGTCGTCTCTCGTTGAGACTGCAGCGTGTGTTTTATGGACAACGGGGTTGCCAAACATCTTGCAAGCAACTTTTAAAAACACTTTCTAAATATTGTAGTTGTAACTGCATAAACCTTTATAATCCCTATTGTTCGAGCAAGTTATAATGCAGGTAGTCACTTCTTCTGACAGCGGTAGTAAATCAAAACTTGCTGTTCATATAGTAGGTGTATAAAGTCTGGAACTATCGAAATAAATCTTTTATTAAGTATTTTTGAGAAAAATCCTCAAACACGTCGATTTTTATCTTAAAGGAGACATATTTTAGTGTAATCGTTATTTGTAGATCGTCTTTTGTTTCCGAGTTATGGCGATAACAAAAATTTTTTAAATGGAAACCCTAATTTTTTATGATGGATTTGGAAAGATAATGCAATGCGATTTGAAGTATTTTTATTCTTCGCTCTTTTTCTTGGAGATTTTACTCCATCAGGCGAAATACTTTCTTGACATACTGAGAACAAAGTTTTTTCGCTAATACCTGTTATATTTTATCAAATTTGACAAAATCTGTTTTCATCAACCTTTAGTACACAACCCATTCTGTTTTTAACAATATCCGCCATACTTATGTATAATGTACTATGTGCATTATGTAATACTACAATACGAATAGCTACAACAAACAACACGACAATGTTAACAATAATTATAAACGATAAAACCCAAACAACTAAGCGAAGATCTATAGACGCACAAGCTATCAAAATTTGAAACCAAATAATTATTTCTGTATTAAGAAATTTGCTTATATGCGTTGGGTAACAAATAATAGTACCCACAAAAAAACGTTATACTATAATTTCAGTAAGTACAAACTGTATTATGTAGTTCGACGAAGTAAAAGTAGAAAAAACCAGAAGGGTTTATTGTTTACTAAAATCCTTTGCATTTGCTGCTAATCCTAAATTTCCGTTTTTGCAAGTTTCTTTTGAAACAAGTTGAACAAATGAATGATTTTATCATGATGAATCATTTTACCTTTAAAACTGCGTTTGGGACTTCCTTTATTTACCTGTGAATTAAAAGATTAAAAAGATCATACAGAAGCTAACCAGCCGTTATTTTTATTTTGAAAGAATTTGAAGATGAAAGAATTAAACAAAAAAGTAAAAGTAATAAAATATCGAATATTTAGATACATGTATGATGTAACAATCCCAAGTAATATTTAATAAAATAATAAATACATGTTAATAAGACTCTTTTAAATTCTCCTTTTGTATGGTTACGATTAGAGCTGTGCGATTATCAACATCAATAATCGAAAACGATTAGAAAAACAAATCGATTAGAAAAAAATCGATTTTTCCATTGATCGATTAATCGAATGATCAATTAATCGATTTATCAAATTAATCGATTGATAGATTAATCGTTTATTTAAAAATATAATCGAAGGTCCGATTAATCACTTGTGATAATTCGTGTCTTCTATATTATAGTATAAAGCCTTTTCTGAATTAACATAAATAGTAACGTCTACTGAAATTTTGTTAAAATATATTTTTATATAAATTATATTTTTAAAAATCCATTTATAAAACGGTCTTTATTTTTTCCCAAAAGAAATACATTGGTCTTACACCATAATAACTAAATAAATGTCATCACGAGGCAGTATCAAGTTCAGAATAAGATTTATTTCTGTTTCTGCTCTTCCACTTAACCTCATACTAATAAATTTTATTTTGCATTATATACGAGGGTAGATTGAAAAGTTTCCGGAATGGGCAAGAGATGGCGCGCGTATCGTGAAATTGTTATGATGGTTGTCAAGGCTAACCTATTTTAGGAAAGCTGTCAAATTTTCAGACACGTGCGTCGTTCCGTTTATGTTTACTAGGATATCTTGTGAAGCAATTCAGGCACTTTTGCAAAAATGGATAAAAACGAATTTCGTGCAGTCATCAAACATTTCTGGATGGACGGGAAAACGGCGACGGAGATACGAGATATTTTGCAGAAAGTTCATGGCACATCCACACCTTCATTTTCGACTATTAGTTTCTGGGTGAGCGAGTTCAAACGTGGCCGTACGAGCACCAAGGATGAACCACGCAGTGGACGTCCAAAAACGGCCACAAATGAAGAAATGGTCGATAAAGTCCATGATCTCGTGTTAGCCGATCGACGAGTGAAGTTGCGCGAAATAGTAGAGACCACGGGCATCTCATATGAACGTGTGCAAAATATCGTGCACGAACATTTGGGCATGAGGAAGCTCTCGGCGCGATGGGTGCCGCGTTTGCTGACTATGGACAACAAGCGAAATCGTGTGACCACTTCGAAAGAGTGTTTGGCCTTGTTAAATCGTAATCCAACGGATTTTTTTCGCCGATTCGTGACCGTGGACGAAACATGGATCCACCACTACACACCAGAAACCAAGCAGCAGTCGAAACAGTGGATTTCTCCAGGCGAATCTGCTCCGAAGAAGGCAAAGACTGTCCCATCTGCTGGAAAGGTCATGGCCACCGTTTTTTGGGATTCGCAAGGTGTGATACACATCGACTTTTTGCAGAAGGGAAGAACTATCACGGGACAATACTACAGCGATTTATTGGATCAATTCAACGGCATTTTGAAGGAGAAACGGCCTCATTTGCAGCGAAAAAAAGTGCTCTTCCATCACGACAACGCGCCGGCCCATTCATCCCGAATCGCCAATGCTAAATTGGTTGAATTGGGCTACGAGGTGGTGCCGCATCCCCCGTACTCTCCAGACCTGGCCCCGTGCGACTTCTTTTTGTTCACAAACATGAAGACTTGGCTCGGAGGCAAGCGCTTTACGTCAAATGAGGAGGTCATCGCCGCCACTAAAGCTTATTTTGCAGAGTTCCCGAAATCATATTTTTCTGAAGGCTTAAAAAAGTTGGAGCACCGCTGGGAAAAGTGTATCGCCCTGCAAGGATATTATGTTGAAAAATAAAAACAAAAACCTGTTCAATTACTGCGTTTTCTTGCCCATTCCGGAAACTTTTCAATCTATCCTCGTATAGTACGAATACGAGTAATACGACATCATACATCACCAATGATGTGCTTTAGTAGAGAAACAATTTGTGCAATTCGTGGTCGATGTTAATGCTACTTCAACCAAAGTTTGAGAAGCAACCATGGTTGTGCGATTATGAACAAATAGATTAAAAAAATCAATTAATCGGTTAATTCGACTGCTTGGTAAATCAATTATTCGGAACTACTATTATTTTCTTAAAATAATCGATTATTTAAAAAAATTAATCGAAGGTCCGATTAATCGATTATTATGCACAGCCCTAGTTACGATTCATACAGTGAAATAGGTGACAACAACGAAGCACAAACTCCCATAAGAAATACATTGGCTATCTTTCCTTCGCTGTAGTCCCAATGTGAGACGACCTATATATTGGCTTTGTATAACAACAATAGAGTAATAAAAACTGCTATTTTCAAGTGAGTTTCTTATTTTACTGGAGTACAAAACAACCGTTTCACTTCTACTATCATTTCTTCTATTTTAAGACAATGAATATTGTATGCTTTTTTTCTACTTTATTATAAGCGCTATTAATTTATTTATGAGTGATTTGTTTATTTACAAAGTTTAATTACTTTGTAAACACTAAAAAAACTAAATTTTTAGTACTAACTGTATTCAGCTAATAAGTTTTTATTGTAAAAAATACTAAAAATAATCAAAATTAATAATTATAAAAAGTAAGGTAGAATGATTTATCATTTATTCTTTACAAAACCAATAAATTAATATAAAAATATTACAATACAATAAGTTTAGCAGTTTGAATTTTAGGATAAAATTTTTATTCACAAATTAAAACCATGTCCAAATATGAAGAACTTAATGGTACCTAACAATCGCGGCAATAGTAGGTCTTTCAGTTCAAATTGGTACAATAAATATAATTGGCTAACAGGATGTGAAATAACAAATAAATTGTATTGTCGGGATTGCTTACTTTTTACTGAAAAAACTCAAAATTCTTGGAATTCAACAGAACTTCAATATGAATTTTTAAATAAAAACATTCTGTTTAGGTCTTTAGGAAGACTGCTATTTAAAAATATTAGTACCTGTTAATAAATGAGGTAGGAAATTCAGGATTAAAAACCTTTTTGAATATAATTGAATAGAAAGTATGGTTTCTATTGAATGGTTTGGCCTGATATGGTACCTAACAAAAGCTTCTCACTGAAACTAATCTCTTTCCCTGTATTCATTGCGACAAGTTGTGAATAATTTGTATGTCTTTGAAATGGTTGTTGACTAGTTTCTTTCAGAAAAACTGGTTAAGAAAATCCTACAATCCCTATGTAAGGCGACCCTCTTGTTCAGAACTACATGTTTTAACTAATAATTTGCTTAAGAAATTGAAACAAATAAATACTTAACTTTAAAGTAAGAATTTTAATTAAATATCTTAAATACAAAAGTCCCATGACTCGAATTATTTTCTCGGGACTCTAGACAACAAAAAATTGAGGAATCCCTGGGACATTCTTGGAAACTTCTCGGGTTAGAAACCCTACTAAATACAAAAATTTTTTCCAGATAAAACAATTTCTCATGCATTCATTAAAATGACTTATAGAGCAGAGAAGTTTTCGCACGACAATTTCATGCAAATGAGACTTTTATCATTACTGCCCACCCACTGCCAAGCATCACGAGCCGCCACTGACTACGATCATCTAATCAAGACACTTTTAATAAAAAATTGCAACAGTTTTTTTAATTTTAATGCCAATAAAAATTACTGCACATATTAACGGGAGTCAACTAGGTTCAGTAGAATCACTCTTTAGTTATTTTTTGTTAAAGGTATAGAATGAAACATAAATACCCTAGATACAACTTTGGGTAACTAGTAGATGCTTCCATTTAAAAAGACAATTTTATAAAGTGTGTCAAAGAAATTTTGAATAGAATGAGTAACAATAGATTTACCAGCATGTTTTTAAAATAAACTTTAAAGATTTTAAATATCTTGGCCAGGTATTTGTTCATCTCTGTCTAATTCGGTCTCTTTCGTACACAGTATAAAGGGTATTTCGATTCTTAAAGCAGCAGCGCCCTTACTGGGGACAAGACATTTGCTAAAGACTGTACGTACATTACTTTAAATAAAAATGTACATTGATTCACTGTTTATGAAGTTAGAAATGATTAAGCAAATTAAAATTGATACTTCATATTAAATTCGAAATTATCTCAAACTGCCCACCTTTTACTTCTTACCCCCAATCCGCAAGATGGCGCAGTTTGCGGGTTAAATCAGACAGCATTGTCTTACACATCTATAACCTCTTTAATTTAGGCTTCAGTTTCTTCCCTTTATTAGCTTACTGATATTCCTCTTATTCTATATTTCTTCCACTTCACAATTAAATGTACTCGACAAAGGTTAAGTTTTAACTTATTTAAATTGACTATAGAATTTTCAATTTATAATATTAGATTTAAAAATTAATTAACAAAATACTAACTATATAAATAATGCTTTTTCTTTCTGCCTTAGAGGTCCACGAATTTTTTTTCCTATTTTCACCGTTTCACACATGCAAAATGGTTGAAAACCACTGGTTTAGAACAAGTACCGGGTGGGGCAATAGTGTGGGGAAGTCCGATAACTCCTAAACGGTAACAGCTAGAAAAATCGTTCTAATACGGATGTAAACAGTGGATAGAGGCACATCTAGAGAAATTATTTTCAAATATACAGGGTGTTGCAGAAAAGTGTGGCACGCTTAAGGTAATTTTTTTTTAAATAGAATGCCCCAAATATTTTTGCATATTTAACACCTCTCTTGGCAGGTTTATTCATATCTAAAATTTTAGCGCCATCTAGTGACCGGTTTAGAAGTTATAAATTTTTTTCAAAAATATTGAGTTTTACATTATCCCACTTAACAGTTTACCGCTTTCACGGCCGCAGCTATGAAGACGAATTTAAGTAAGAATTTTGTTGTAGGGGCTTGTAGGATGCTCTTCTTTAAAAGAAAATGGACCCACCATGTACAGGGTGTTCAAAATTAATTTTTAAATTTAGAGAACTTCAAAGCTAAAATTCACAATTTTTTCAAATGGAACACCCTGTATATTTTGTACCTTTGTGATGTAGAATTAAATAACGAACATTTTTTGTATGTATGTCCCTATAGCTATCTGTAACCACTTTTGATTTATTGAGAAAAGACTGCAAGAAGTACACAATTAAAAACAATTATTTATTTAGTTGTCAAGTGTATTGGTTGTTTTTGTTCAACAAAACATTAAAGCACCTAGCAATTGTTGTGCACATATGCAAAACGTACATTTCTCGCAGTTATTGACCATCAGTGTTTAGTTGTAGTAGGTGTTTTAGTTTTTCAAAATGAATTTTAGTAATGAAGAACTTGTAGACATGACTTTTGTTTTGGGCAAGTCGGAAAGAAATTATTTGGCTTGCCCTCAGAATTTACCACCAACGGTATCCTGAACGGAGGCTCCCTAAAGTTCACAGCTTTCAAAACCTGCTCGATAGATTTGTGAGGACCAGCAATGACAGTATGAAAAAAGTGAACGAATTAACAATGTTGTGAACGAAGAAAATGAGTTATCTGTTGTGCTGGCAACGATTGAGAATCCCCATGTTAATCAGAGAGAAGTGAGTTCATCTGTAGGAATAAGTAGATGTTCTGTTGGGCGAATCTTAAAGAAAAATAAGTTTCATGCATATCACATTCAAATGCACCAGGAATTAACTGATGACGATTTTATAAAACGTTTACAGTTTTGTAATTGGGCCATAGGTAAAATGCAAGACGATGCTACATTCTTCAACAATATTTTGTTCACTGATGAGGCAACGTTTCATAAAAATGGATTTGTTAACAGGCACAATTTCCATTATTATGCTACAGAAAATCCCCACTTTTTCAGAAAACTTGATAACCAGCACAGATGGTCCATAAACGTTTGGGGGGAAATTATTGGAGAACATGTAATAGGGCCACATTTTTTGATGGTACATTAACTGGAGCTATTTATCTTCATTTCTTGGAGAACTATCTGCCACAATTATTTTCGAACCTTCCTCAAAAGATCCGAAATGGGATGTGGCTTCAGCAAGACGGTGCTCCACCGCATTATTTACATGCAGTAAGAGACCACCTAAATAATATCTACCCACATCAATGGATTGCAAGGAATGGACCCACTAAATGGCCTGCAAGATCTCCTGATCTTATAAATGGAATTCTTTTTATGGGGATATGTGAAAGAAATTGTTTATACAGAGACACCAACCACAATCCAAAATATGAAGGATAGAGTAATACATGCTTTTAGAAGTATCACGCCAGCAATGTTAAGAAACGTACAAAGATCGTTCCAAAGGTGCATCGAAATGTGTGTCCATGCAAATGGGCAACATATGGAGCATTTGTTATAGTTTTTTTTTGTTTTATTTGAAAAACCTTGATTTTTTAAATAAATAACTTTTTAATTGTGTACTTCTTGCAGTTTTTTCTCAATAAATCAAAAGTGGTTACAGCTAGCTATAGGAACGTACCTACAAAAAATGCTCGTTATTTAATTCTGCATCACAAAGGTACAAAATATACAGGGTGCTCCATTTGGAAAAGTTGTGAATTTTAGCTTTGAAGTTCTCTAAATTTAAAAATTAATTTTGAACACCCTGTACATGGTGAGTACATTTTCTTTCAAAGAAGAGCGCCCTACAAGCGCCTGCAACAAAATCCCTACTTAAATTCGTCTTCATAGTTGCGGCCGTGAAAGCGGTAAACTGTTAAGTGGGATAATGTAAAACTCAATTTTTTTGAAAAAAATTTATAACTTCTAAACCGGTTATTAGATGGCGCTAAAATTTTAGATATGAATAAACCTGCCAAGAGAGGTGTTAAATATGCAAAAATATTTGGGGCATTCTATTTAAAAAGAAAATTACCTTAAGCGTGCCACACTTTTCTGCAACAGCCTGTATATTTGAAAATAATTTCTCTAGATGCGCCTCTATCCACTGTTTACATCCGTATTAGAACGGTTTTTCTAGCTGTTACCGTTTAGGAGCTATTGGACTTCCCCACACTTATTGCCCCACTCGGTATATTTATCTTGTAAATCTTATGAATTTGTAAATGTAAGATACAAAAATCGCTTTAGATTTAAACCTTCTAATATTGCAGTATTTAGCTACAAATAAGAAATTGCTAAATTCTCTCCTGTTATTAATTTATTTAAAATAATCCACCAAAGTGTAATTATATAACAATATAATAAACTAAAAAATTGATTTTTTCAGTTAAAAGCTTTTATCAATTCAGAGTAATGCAAGTTCAATAAACTGCAAGCGTAGCAAAAACTATCAAAAGGTGTTGAAATACAGATTCTGCTGTTCGCAGTATCAGAATTTCATTTTTATGCAAATGCAGCATGCAGACAGATAATTACAGCAATATTCAAATTAATACTTCACTTCCTGCTTGGTACATAATAAAATGCAGCAATAATTTTACATGTAAAGTGCAAATAATTGTAAGGAAATATTTAATAATTCTTTTTATGATAAGCTGACATGGTGACAATGCTGATTACTGTTATTATTGCAAAATAAAGCTGCATTCTTATTACTTATTTAAATATTTATAACTTTTGAAAATCAAATTTGTAAGGGAGGCGGAAGAGAATAAGAAAATAGGTTTTTCTGGATTATAGTAAATATTCAAAATTATTATTTACATGTTTATTTTCAATAGAATAGATACATATGTAAGTAGAAAAGTCTGTCGAATCACATAAATAATAAATGCGTTAAAATAATATTGTTGTTTAATAATTATAATTGCAAACAACAATATTACTATCGCATACAGTCTTTGATTCAACAGGCAGGAGAGCTACAAAAAAATTACAAATTACAAAATATTTAAATTAACTTAAATACTCTGTAAACTAAACTGAAAAAAAACTATTTTAAATTGAGTGAGGTAGAATTTGTTTCCGATTATTTTTAACCAATTGTTAAATAAAAAACGGAATTTTTTTCATATTTATTTCATAAATTGTCATAATAATAATATTATTATGGTGTGTTAAATTATTATTGGACATAAAATTCTTAAGCAATTATATATATTTACATAAGTGAACACTAATATTGGAAATTGTTTTCAACCATTTCTGATAACTTTGAAGAAAAAACTCTTACTTTAGCCCACAAGTTATCTCTCTACATGTAGCAATCGATACATTTTGTTTTGTGCTATATCTACCATTCCATTTTTAAACATTTTGTTGGTTACATTTTTTGTCGTTCTATTCAATTAACATTATAATAATTATTGTAACCAACAAGAAAATACAGGATGATCTAATGCTTACCCGTGTTTTACTACCAAATTTAGTATAAGACACCAATTAGGATAAAGGTTTTTTTATAATAATCAATAATTATTTGTCACACTTTCATTAACATTCAGTAAGCTTTTTACACATTTCTTCCTTTTATATTAAAATATTCTAATCAGCCACTAACACTTATAATAAATTCAAACATTTCCATATAGTTATTACAAAAAATCATAATTGCTTCATGCAATGCCATCATTGCCGTCTTTCAAAAAAGAAGATAAAATATCATCTTCTCATCTTATGATTGTGCACTAAAAATAACAAATAGTGCACTTAAGTATTTACAAATATTACGCTTCTATGTTAACTTACCAACAATTAAGATTTTTTGTAATTCTTGCCTACTTTAATTATTACATTCATAATATTATTATAAGCATTTAAATTCGAAAAAGTGATGCATTATATCATACGAAACCTCTTTTCTACTCAATTTAACAATGTGCAATCCAAGAACAATCTCCAATGTTTTTTCTTATATATAATAAAATTAATGGCGAATAATTAATTAAAACAAAAAAATATTAAAAATTAATTTACCTACATATGATATTTGATATCATTTCAAACAGTCTTAATTTTTTGAGACGATTCTAAATGCAGTGTAAAAGAATAGTTTTATATAAAATTATTCTTTCTCGCATTTTTTCTTTATCTTATTTATTTAACTTATAGTCGCTTGGTAGATACAAACATGTTAAAACTAAGCTACTTTGTGAACTACATTATAGGTTTTTTGCTTTTTATTTTTCATAAATAACACTTTTTTCTGCCATCGAACTGCTATTGTAAAAATATGTATGGTACAACCTTAGTTTAACATTCATAATGAAAACATGTAATGAGTGGTTGCTATATTATATACAAAGTGTCTCTTTTTTTTAATAATATTCCGTGATAGGAGTACATATCTACGCTTTTTAAAAATGGAAAAGTAAAACCTTTTAAAATCAGAATGTTTAAAAAAGAAGAGAGACACTTCTGCTACACTATGCAAAAACTTTCGTTAACACGCCTTTTAATAACGATAAATTATTAATATTATAGTTATTATAAATAGTTCTAATATAAGATCCTATTTACATTATAATATTTACATATGTGCAGCATACAAAAATACTTTTAGCAAGTATTAATTGTTGTAAATAGCAACCAGCCAGAATATTTAATTACAATTATTATTATTAATTAATTATTATTATTTAATCATAGATCAGTACTTCAATAAATAAAATTCAAACAACATTTCTAATTTGCTGCTGAAGCGAAATATTAATGATAATTATTACAACATTAGCGAGTTAAAGATAAAATATACTTATTATGCACTGTTGTCATGTTTTTGAGAGAAGAAAATATTTAATTTATTTAATAATATTATTATTTACTTTATTAACTAGAAAAGTTCAGTCGATCCATTTTATGTGAATATATAAATTAACACGAATAATTAAAAACAAAAAATGAATTTCAGTCTATTCCTACTAAAGCAAAGAATTAAAAAATGATGTGAGCAACGTAACTAGTCTTATTTAAAAAAATAAAATGATTTGAATTTAATTTGTTTTTGTTAAGTACAAAAATGATGAAATGATCTAGGAAATATCAGGGGGGAAATGAGTTGCTTTCTGTTGTTATACCATACAAAACTTAAATCATCTTCCATCACTGAATTAATTAATGAGATTTACATTATAAAATTCTGGCTTAAAAAAAATTGGATAATTCTGTGGAAAATTTATTATAAAAATAAGTCTCTTAAAGAAACCCAATAGCAAATGGCAGTCACAGTGGGGAAGAACCCATGTAGAAACAATAAATATTTGGAAAGATTTGCCAATTCAAGTCATTTCAGTTTAATCATTAATAAATAAAAAGTCATGGCTAGTGCTATATTAATAACAAGACAGCAATCTAAGAGTAAATTTTAATTGATCATTATAAAAATTCTTTTAATTAATTACTTAATTAAATTACTGCCGATTTAAGCTAGGGTGTGGAATAATCCAGAGTAGTATCTTTATATGGATTACTAGTTAGCTGACTGGATTCTCGTTGATGTTGCATCCTAACGATTTACAACTGCAACATAAATAAATAATTCCAACAATTCTGTTCTTTACAGAGTGATCGAGATTTTGTTAGTAAAGAAATTCTCATGTAACTCTGCAAGATCTAGGGCCAAATGTTAGTGACATTAGACAATGATGACACTTGTTTAAAGAGCAAAAAACATCCACTACAAAGAGCAACGAAAAATTTTAAAATGGTTTTTTAATTTTTTCTATTAAACAGAAGTTTCTCATCGAGTTAAAATTTTCAAGTTTTCAATCAGTTATTTATGGCATATTATGATATGATATATGATTATGGCGTGATAATAAGGCGAAGCTTGGAATGATTATTGGAGGGATTATGTATTGTTGGGCTCATCGTAAAGCTCTTATGCTACTAAAGCACTAATTTGACAGTAGCAACCTGTCAGGCAGCCATCTAGTAAACCATATAACTACTAGGGCTGTGCGATTATGGAAATCAATAATTAAAACTCAATTTAAAAAATAGATTAACGATTGACCGATTAATCGATTATTTAAAAAAATTATTGATAATTTTTAGCACGAATAATAAAAAATACATATACAATTTTCAAATCGGTAAATTAAAATTTACTATTAATGGATATTTTATGGGCTCTTTAGGTTTTAAAGATCGACTAATCAATTAATCGGACCTTTAATTATTTTTTAAAAATAATTATCAATTAATCGATTATTCAACTAATTGATTGATTGATTAATTGATTATTTAAAAAGAATAATCGCAGGCCCGATTAATTGGTTATTAAGTACAGCCCTAATAACTACTACACAGGTGCAGTTCCAACTTCAAGTGGTAGCAACTTCAAAACATACTTTATTAAAAACTCCCTCCTTATACATTAATTACATTTTTTTTTAAAAATGTATCATTTATTTGGTTTATATGGCATTTATATATTAAATAACATTTCTGGGTATGAGTAATCATAATTAGTCAGATACAAGGCTAAGCTTTATAAAGAAAATTTTGTATGTTTCAATCTGTTGCAACTGTCATGTATTATATGTATATGATAATTTATTTAAGAAAATCAATAAAATTCATAATAACGTGAAGTTAAATCAAGATACAGAGTGAACAAAAAGAACTTGATTCAGCTTGGTGGTGACTTTTAGAAGATAACAAAATGCAGAGATTGGATATGTACACTCATCAATTGAACAGTTAATGACTGTGCAGTTTTAAAAAAAGATTAACCATATAACTAACAGAAGTTATAACTTACACATTCATGTGTAACCATTAAAAAAAGTTTTTGGAGGTTATGCAAGTTTCTTTAGGCTAACCTAAAAGAAAGGTTAACCTAACAAAATGTCTTAGAAATAAATTTATATACAATTGTTACACGCTGTCCTGCGTGAGCGACTACTTGCGGGCGAAGCGATCGGCGCAGATTTATCAACATCAAGCAAACAATGCAGGTGTCCTACATGAGGTCGCGTCGCTCGTAACTTCGCTAGATGCAGATTTCAGGCGGTTGACGCGATAGCATGTTTTGTTAGATTGAATTTAATTTTAAAAAGGAAACCCAATAGTAAACTTTGACTACTTTTGAAATAATTGTGAAATAAATTTGAACAATTTGTTAATATCTTAAATAAATGGAAGTTTTCTAAAGGATCCCGCAGAGTCCTTATGGAAAATGGCTTTCCCAAATTGCTCTGAAACGTTGAAAGATAGTTTTCGATGTGTATATCAAAAGTGTTAATGAACACAAAGTCCAAAAAATTATAGTTTTAGAATTACAGCCGTTTGAAGTTGGCAATTTTTACACGCGGTAGAATCTTTATGCAAAATGGTTCTCGGCTAAAATTCTTGAAACTTTGCTAAATGGTGGTTTCTAATGTGTAGATGTGTCAATAAAATGTCACTGGACAGAAAGTCCAAAAAATTATAGTTTTCGAATTAGAGCAGTTTGAAGTTGGCAATTTCTAATAGCACCCCGCTCAATCCTTATGTGAAATGGCTCTGGGTCAAACTTCTTGAAACTTTGGTAAACACCAAAAAATTATAGATTTCGAATTATAGGCATTTGAAGTAAACAATTCTTGCATTATTCAACTTCAAACGGCTGTAATTGACAAACAATTTTCTGAACTGTGTGCCCATTGACACTTTTAATCTACACCTTGAAAACTATCTATCAGCACAGTTTCAAAACAATCTGGTGAAAGCCATTTTCCATGAGGCTTATGTGGGGTCCTTTTATTCTCTCCAAATGAACAATATTTGTTCCACCAGCCTATTCTTACCAGACTAGGGACTATAGTTGTTTTTTATTTTTTTCTCCCGCGATTTGTGACTACGAAAATGTGCTACGTAGAACACTCTCAATTCGCTGTGTCCGCACCGCCGTTCGCTCGCTTCGTCCTTGTCGTCCGCTTCGCCACATTGGTCGCCCACGCAGGACAACGTGTAATAGTCTGTCCATGATTATAATATGAGTAACCCATAAAAATATGATTTAAGATCTAAAACGTCTGTAAAAAAAAGGGTTAAATAAAAATATTTTTTAGGTTACATTTATCATCATATTTCATTGTTGTTACAAATAAGTTGTTTCTTTTACAAAAAAGCATGTTATTTTACAAACGTTATTCTTTCATGGAGTGGTAGGTACTGCCTCTCGATCAGAGCTCATTAGAATAAGGTATGCAAGTTGTATGAATGCTGCATACTGTACTTGCTACACAAAGCTTTGGCAGTGTCTTTCACTTATAAATAATAATAATAAGCAAATTAGGACTATAACGTTTATTAATGTTTACAAAATATGTTTTGATTTCTTCCCTTGTTTTATCTAATATATTGTAGTTTCCATTACTAAACTCTTGAAGTGCAAAGAAAACATTCTAAATGTTCTTCTGACATCATTAACTTGCATGCACTTCATGAATTTTAATAATCTTTTTTATACTTTAATCGGCCATTTTATGTTCATAATCACGACAGTAATCTGACAAAATAAAGTAAGAGCCAAAATGGGAAAAATTGAATTATTGGTATCAATAAGACTTGTAACTCAAAAATTAGTTACAATAAAAAATTGTTAAATACCAGTTCCCCTACTAGTAAGGTTTTTTAAGCCTCCTGTAAGGTTAGTTGATTGTTGCTTACTTCTTTTTGCCAGAGCACTATTGACAATTTAAAATATTACTTACATCTTACTTAAACCACCATTGATTTGGATACAATATTTTTTATATTTTTATAGACTATTTTTGAACATACGCTTTCTGATAAAATAGAATTTGATCTGAGAACTCCAGTAATTATTTATCTTTGACAATCATCTGATACACATTGAAATTTAAATTGTTTTCCTTATTATCTTAAACTTATGGTTTGTGATTAAAAGTAAAAATAGCTAAAAAATATAAATACTTCGAGCATTTTTACTTTATAATACAACTGTTCTTTGTTTACTTTTCCATCCCCTGACAAAATTAATCAGACCTAGGATTCCTAAATATGAACTGAGCTCTGTGTTATTTAGAGTTAAGACACGCATGTCAAATTTTCCTGGTGATATTTCATATTTTGAAACTATTTATTAGAAGACTGGTAATCATGAAAATTGGTTTAATAAATGAAACTGTCAGTATGACAGTTATATAAATCTGAAATTCGATACAATTAATACTTTATTAAAAGCTGTCGAAAAATTGATATACAGGGTGTCCAAAAAGCGTGGAAATGCTTGAATTTCTAGAGAACGACACATCCGATTACAAAAAGAAAAAACACGTGTTCCTTTATTTTTTGAAACCTATTCAGTCATGATATACAAACATCACCCTCCCCCCTGGGGGGTGGGGCGGGAGTAAGTTGTGAAAACTTAAATGGGAACACCTATTTTTTATTATTTATTTAATAAATTTATTTTTACTTGTAAGTTACTTTTTGCACTAGTGTCATTTTTATCATCCAAAATGGGTTTCGAAAGACATATTGTTTTTACGATCATATACAAATTTTTATGCCACAGACCATGACATCAAAACAACATTTAGCTTCTTGCACTTGTGTTTTATTCATTCAACAAAACAGTTTTTTTTAAACTACAAAATCTTACAATTTCGAATTTTTAAATATTTGATTGTATAAGAAATATGGTGTAAACCTATAAAATTATATAAAGTGAAGTCTCCTCATCATTAAACTGATGATTTATTAACCACAGAAGAATCATTTAAAATTTTTTTCAAGCCAATCATTTTATAATGTAAGATATCACCTTAAATCCTTATCCGTTACTATTTTTATTAGTATTATTATCGTCGCTACAATTATTATTGTGAATAATGTAAAGGAGATCAAGTGTGTTTTTCAAAAATTTATATTAAAATATTCAAATCATCTAACAAACAAAAAAAAATGTGTAAACTGAACACACCACATTAATGTTAATGAAAAATAGTTACAATAATAAAACGATATATTATCACCTAATAATTCTCAAATATGATAACAGAAAGATTTGATTGATTGAATTAAATTAATTAACATCGAGCTAATAATTACTAAGGAATAAATAGATTAATTAAAATTACTTAATTGGTAAAAACTAAAAAAATTCTACTAAAGAGACTACTTTCTGTCATCAAACTGAATCAACAAACAAAACAATTAAAAAAAAAGAGATAAAAACTGATTTGCTTTTCTAAAATGGCACTGCTACTAAACAAAACAAAAAAAAACATTGAAAAAGAAAACACGTCATGGCAGTTTTCTAATTCACTACGAATTTTTAGCGTTTTCCTGGCAGTCAATTGGCAGTGATTGTTAAAATTATGTATTCTTTTAACTACAGAAATTAATTATTAAAATTACAATTAAAAAAAACACATCTATATATATAAACAAATGCATACACATATACAAAAAATACTAATATAAAAAAAATCACACATCTTTATGATATACATGTAAAGACTAAATTACAGTAATAAAACAATATCCTGAAATTTAACAAATTAAAAATTACGTACAATTTTGTAGCATTTCAAAAAAATTATTACTCAAAGACTCGATTCGATAGTTTGAAGGAGTAGCGAGAAGAAATTGATATAAAACACAGACATATAAATGCAGGAACTTTAAAATCATATTTACAATTAATTTTTACGTTGATTTGAAGATTTAAAAGTACATATCTATCAATCGGAATGACTTTAAGTTACATTCTACATTCCAAAGTATTGTATTTTGTATTTCCAAACGCAAAATACAACTGGCAGGTAATGCAATTGGCAGTGAATTAAGCAACTTAGTGGAAGGCCGACAACGCATTATTAGACAAAAAAGAAGAATTAATGATTTAATTTTTACACAATAAAGAAAAATTCCAAAGTTCCTGCTTTTGAGATAATTACACAATAAAAACCATAACCATCTTCTCTTGAACACATATTCGTGGTCCCTACAATATAAATAACATAAATTACCCTGGAATTAATTCTTTACCTTCCGACTTTTTATACAATAAACTAAACATTCACTAAAAGAAATTATCTAATAAAAAAGACGTACTTACTGAGTAATTTTCTAAATTTCAGGTTATTTTACTTTTCTTTCACCAAACAGGAGCATCACACCGCATCAGCATCGCACACAACTAGGAATGAACTTTTATACATCATTATATAATAATAAAATTAAATAATTACTCCTGTTTAGCAAAACACGATGAATAAATGAAATTAATTAAAAATTAATACACAATCAAAATAATAATAATTATTTAAATAGAATAAGCAACAGTTGCATAAATAAATGCGAACACACAAAAATAGTAGTAGTACACTGTAATTAAAAAAACAACCTAAAAATACATGACTACGTTATTAATTTGCGCTAGTGTCTAGTCGATTACTAACAACTATGAAACCAGTGACATGGCAGTGTCTAAGGGCTGGTTGTAAACGGTCGAACAGTCTCGCGTCGTGCGCTTCCAACAGTCGAGCAGTCTCCCGTGCTTTTTTTACCTAACTTACAATACTTACAATACATACAACCTACTGTACAATATGTGAAAGACTTCACGACAATGCATTTTTAAAAATATACATATTATATGTTGTAGTGTGATCCCTTAACTTTCCTATTAATATGTATTATATGCAAACTTATTATTATTATTACACAACTATGCTCTTTGCTTTTAAATAATCTGCAATAAAAAGAAAATAACGATTCAGAGAATACAGTTTGCATATAACATATTTATGTACGTAGGGCTTATTATCACGTAGTAGTACTAGTGGTACTTTTTGAAGGTTTGCGGCGTTGTTTATGCTGTCGATTTAATTGGCTATTAAGAGGTGGAAACAGAATTGGCCTGAGAGCATTTTTCGCAGTTGGTTGTAATGTTCGTAAAGACACAGTTTTAGTAGAACTATATTCACTTTCTTGAACCCATTCGTCTGGTAGGCTGTAAAAAGATGGTTGATCTTGAGTAGAATTCACTTTCTTTTAAAAATATCACAAAATATTAAAAAACAAAAATAAAAGTAAGAAATTTAAAGCTTACAATACAAGTAGAATATTATTCCTTCTTCAACTAATTTCTACAACTTGAAAACGTTGTTATTAGTGTGAACAACATTTTAAAACACTCAGGAATTCAGGATGTAAAAGGATTCATAATACTATTATAAAAAACACTTATTGAAATTACATACAGAAATAAAAATTACATTATATTACTTCTTTCTTATTTGGGAAAGAGGGGAAAAACTTTTTAAGATACAATTAGATTTTTAAATCTGAAAAAAAGGGATTAAAACACAAGAATACTATTTAAACAGACAATCAAATAAAAATGAAATTTTGAAAAATGTTTGATAACTACTCTCTTGGGAAAAGGAAGGGCTGCATAATTATATCTTTAATGTCAGAGGACTTATTAATGGAGTAAAAATTTGCCAGGTGTTGCCTTTACTTTATTTAGAATGTTTAATACCTTCTCACACTTTCATAGTGATTAAAACAGAGTAGATGATTAAATCATGAATCTAGTTATTAAAAATATCAAATTTTTTGTATATGGGTCGTTCTTTTTGAACTGTACCACCGGCTAGGTCCAACAATTGGCACAACCGAGAAAGGCCAGCAGGGGTTCATTTTAAAGCTTGAAACGTCAGATAGAAAAAAAAATGATAAAAGTAAAAAATGCTTATTTTTACTCTATAAATACGAAAAAAAATTACAGACTGAGTTAAAGCGATTTTGAGAATTTTCATCATTTTAGAAGGTTTTAATTATATTATTCATGTCCATATTCTATAGGCAACACC